>CAKXYN010000053.1:8750000-10000000 GCA_935064755.1 Tragelaphus eurycerus | reverse complement strand
CCCACTCCAGTATTCTGCCCTAGAGAATTCCATGGACTGTATTAGTCTATGGAGTCAGACACCACTGAGTGACTTTCAGTTCAGTCACTCAGTCGTGTCCGACTCTCTGCTACCCCATGAACCGCAGCACGCCAGGCCTCCCTGTCCATCACCAAATCCCGGAGTTTACCCAAACTCATGTCCATTGAGTTGGTGATGCCATCCAACCATCTCATCCTCTGTCGTCCCCTTCTCCTCTGCCCTCAATCTTTCCCAACGTCAGGGTCTTTTTAAATGAGTCAGCTCTTCGCATCAGGTGGCCAAAATATTGGAGTTTCAGCTTCAACATCAGTCCTTCCAATGAACACCCAGGATTGATCTCCTTTAGGATGGACTAATTGGATCTCCTTGCAGTCCAAGGGACTCTCAAGAGTCTTCTCCAACACCACAGTTCAAAAGCATCAGTTCTTCTGCCCTCAGCTTTCTTTATAGTCCAACTCTCTCTCATACATGACTACTGGAAAAACCATAGCCTTGACGACTTTCACTTAATAAGTAACTTAATAAAATGTGAATTTCTTAGAACAATAAAGGACAGGCTTCTCACTGCCTTAACATGAGCACCCAGGTGGCACTACTTACACTGGCACCCTGGCTTCACCATCTAACTGGCTGTGTGATTCTGGTTGAACCACTTTAAACTCTAGAAGCTACAGGAGCTTCATCTATAAAAGAGATGGTCTCATAGTATCCACCTTGAAAAGTTATTATAACCCATCTAAGAATTAACTGAGTTAACTCCAATCCTTTGGCCACCTGATGTGAAGAGCTGACTCATGTGAAAAGACCCTGATGCTGGGAAAGATTTGAGGGCAGGAGGAGAAGGGGACGACAGAGGATGAGATGGTTGGATGGCATCACCGACTCAATGGACATAGATTTGGGTGAACTCCAGGAGTTGGTGATGGACAGGGAGGCCTGGCGTGCTGTGGTTCCTGGGGTCGCAATGAGTCGGACACGACTGAGCGACTGAACTGAACTGAATTTGTATAAAGCATTTAACACACGCCCATCACACAGTAAATTCTGAATAAATGGTAGCTAAAATCATCATTGGCTTCCCTGGTGGCTCAGGGAATCCATCTGCCAGTACAGGAGACCCAGGTTCGATCCCTGGGTTGGGAAGACCCCCTGGAGAAGAGCATGGCAGCCCACTCCAGTATTCTTGCCTGGAGAATTTCATGGTCGGAGGAACCTGGCAGGCTACAGCCCAGGGGATTGCAAAGAGCATCTGAGCACCAGCTAATTATACCAGGACCCCACTCTGTCCTGGCTTTGGAGGACCCAGCAGAGGAAATCTGCAGTTTCTTTGTTGCTGTTTTTAAATTTTATTTATTTTAATTGGAGGCTAATTACTTTACAATATTGTAGTGGTTTTGCCATACATTGACATGAATCAGCCATGGGTGTACATATGCTCCCCATCCTGAATCCTCCTCCCACCTCCCTCCCTATCCCACCCCTCTGGGTCATCCCAGTGCACCAGCCCCAAGAACCCTGTCTCTTGCATCGAACCTGGACTGGCGATCTGTTTCACATACGATAATATGCATGTTTCAATGCTGTTCTCTCAAATCATCCTACCCTCGCCTTCTCCGACAGAGTCCAAAAGACTGTTCTTTACATCTGTGTCTCTTTTGGTGTCTCGCATACAGGGTTATTGTTACCATCTTTCTAAATTCCATGTATATACATTAGTATACTGTATTGGTGTTTTTCTTTCTGACTTACTTCACTCTGTATAGTAGGCTCCAGTTTCAAACCCTGGGATCCTGCTTCCATAGAAAGGCCACTAATCACTGGTGCTGAACAAACATGAGAGTCATTTAAATATTAATTTGCTTACCCTCAAAAGCAGATCTCTTCTGATAGTACCAAGTATCCAAGGGAAATTGTGGGTGGTGGTTATAGCTAACCCAGGGCTTATAGAAGGGTGCTGGATGTTTTCATAGGAGGAGCAGAGCTAAGCTAAGAGGATGGACATTGTGGCCAAAGCAGCCATAGGCTGCCTTTCAGGCAGGGAGACTTTCCCAGGGCTTGGGGTTAACAAATTGTGTTTCTAAGCTTTTCTTCCTTCAGTTGTTAGATACTCAGAGGACAGGAATGACAGCTTTAGAACTCCTGTATAGGAGGGGCTTCGGGCCAGCGATCACAAGGAAGAATCAGGGGATTTATCTGAAGGCTGCATTTGCAATAGCAGGCCCACAGTTTTTTACTGATTGGTGGTAGAGCTCAGTGGGGCTTCCCACGTGGCCCCATGGTGAAGAATCTGCCTGCCACACAGGAGACGCAGGTTCGTGGGTCGGAAAGGTCCCCTGGAGAAGAAAATGGCAACCCACTCCACTATTCTTACCTGGGAAATCCCATGGACAGAGGAGCCTGGTGGCCTACAGTCCATGGGATTGCAAAGAGTCAGACACAACTTAGCAACCAAACAGCAACATGCGATCAGTAAAAAGTGCGTGATTTTCTCCCAAGTTTTTTTTTTTTTTATACTTGGACTTTATACAAAACTGGGGAAAAGGTTGATTGCCCATCTCAAAAACATTTTGATGTTTATTTATTTTGGTGTGTTTTTTCAAAAACATTTTAAAATATTGAAGTGGATTTAAGGGCTAATGGAAATTATGGGGTGAGGCTAAAGCCGTCCCCCAATAAAATCCATATCTTGGAACAGACAGTGGTTGAAAGTATTTTTAAAGGCTCCTGACAGCAAGGCTGAGGCAGAGGATGGGGGTATTGGGGTAGAAGGGGTCAACCTGGTTTATCGGGGTCACATTTCTAGCCAGCTTGTGACAGTGCGATTGTCAGGGCTCTGGAGTCAGATTGTCTTTTTTCAAATCTTGCCTTCATCCCTTGCCAGCTGTGTGATCTTGGGTGATGTAGGTAACCTCTCTGAGCCTTCTGTAAAGTTGAGAATGATCATACCTGCCCTATAGATGGTGAGGATTTAAAGAGATGGGTCTAGACCCTGTTGCTGACTCCTGGGAAGTGCTCAAATGCACGTTTGCTTTTGTAAGCATCAGCATGAGGGACAGATGAACTTGGAAGCTGGGAGGGAAGGTTTAGGGGAGAAGACGTGGTCGCTTCTGGCAGGAACTCAGCAGCGATCAGACAATGAAAGGCACAGGAGGCCCAAATGCTGAGAGCTCAGAATAGAAACTATTGAGAGCAGAATGCAAAGCAAGATCACTTGAAATCCGGATGTTTAATTGGATTTCTCTGGAGAGTGACTCACCGCCATTGATAGATGCTCTCACTCTTGTGGGGTCTCTATCACAGGATTTGAGAATTTTCCATCTGAACTGGCAGCCCCAAGGCCCTGCTTTGATAAAGATCCAGGACGGTGTGTACTCCTCCATGTCCGCCCACCAGCTTGCCTTCCTCTTTTCATCACGGATTTAATGCGATGGTTCAGGCACGTGTGATGTACTAGAATCACAGAGGTGAAGAGGCAAACCCCTTAAAGGGTGCACAGTCTCTTTAGGGAGAAACACAAGTGCCCAGATGATTATCAGGGGAGTGACGGGCTGTGGAACTGAAGGAAGAGGACGTGATGCCACATCGGAGCATCTTGAAGACTCTGGAAGGAGATGCTGGGGCTGCCCTGAAGGCTGCATAGGAGTTAGAGACAGAGAGGTGTTCTAAGTGGGGGACACCTTGAGAGGAACAAAGGCTTGAGGATGCACCACGATCACACAGGCCAGCAGGCGGGCTGCTAGGAATACCGGCTCTATGGCCAGAAATGAGGCCCAAAAGACAAGGGCACAGAGCGGCTTCTGCCATGGCTGCAGGGACCCAAGACTGGCCCCATGGGAATTTAAAACGAAAAACAAAACCCTTTAAAAATCATCCAGATAATGCACGCATATTGTAAAAACAAATAAAAATTTAAGAATACAAAGCAAATGAAGGAAATAAAAAAATCCCCCAGGGAAATTCCCTTGGTTGTCCCCTGGTTAGGACTCCATGCTTTCACTGGGTGGATTCAAAGGCATAGATTCAGTCCCTGATCAGGAAGCTAGGAACCTGTAAGCCTGTGCCGCAGTCAAAAAAGAAAATCCCTCAAAATAATAACTGTAACATTTTGAATGGAGTCTTCCTGTCTTTTATCGAAGCATCTGTACTTTGCAAAATTGGATCCTAACGTTTCTTAACTGCTCTTTGGTATGGTTCATTCTCTTGTATCAATACCATCTCTTCTGAGCATCATGTTTAGTACCCGGGGAGAATTCCATTATGCCCCTGTCCCTTCCTTTATTTGAGCAGCCCTCTATTGTTGTCGACAGTTATGTTGCTTCCAGTGTTTTATTGTTGCAAACAAGACTCTATTGCACATAATCATAGCTACATTTTTATGGTGCCCTTAATTATCTCCCTAAGATGAAATCCTAGAAATGGAAATCACTAGACTAGAGTTTAAATATTTTCAAGGCCATGGACACGTGTTTCCATATTATACCCAGTTTTCTCCTCCCATCAGTCCATTGACTATCTTTGCTATTTCTTCTTGTGTCTTCTCAAACTCCCACATCACTAGGAGGACTGTCCAGGGGGAATGGAGAGGCATCAGACTGAGTTGCAGCCACTCTTCTAACTATTGTGGCTGCAGAAGGTGTCCCACCAGCCCTGCACGCAGCAGGCCATCTGGACTAATGATGGCTTAGATGTTGGGGCTGAAATCCAAACTCTGGCCTCCTTCTTATAGGATTGCAGAGAAAGTGAAGGACACCCAGTTAGATCTGAACTTCAGATCAATGATATCATATTGAATATTGTTGTTCAGTTGCTCAGATGTGTCCAACTCTTTGCAACCCCATGAACTGCAGCATGCCAGGCTTCCCTGTCCTCACCGTCTCCCAGAATTTGCTCACACTTATGTCCATTAAGTAGGTAATGCCATCCAACCATCTCACCCTCCGTTGCCCCCTTCTCTTCCTGCCTTCAGTCTTTCCCAGCATCAATGTCTTTTCCAATGAGTCGACTCTTCACACCAAGTGACCCAAGTATTGGAGCTTCAGCTTCAGCATCAGTCTTTCCAGTGAATATTCAGGATTGATTTCCTTTACGATTGACTGGTTTGATCTCCTTGCTGTCCAAGGGACTCTCAAGAGTCTTCTCCCTAGAACCACAATTCAAAAGCATCAGTTCTGTGGTGCTCAGCCTTCTTGATGGTCCAGCTCTCACATGACTACTGGAAAAACCATAGCTTTGACTAGACAGACCTTTGTCGGTAAAGTGATGTCTCTGCTTTTTAGTATGCTGTCTAGGTTTGTGATAGCTTTTCTTCCAAGGAGCAAGCATCTTTTAATTTCATGGCTGCAGTCACTGTTCACAGTGATTTTGGAGCCAAGAAAATACAATCTGTCACTGTTTCCACTTTTTCCCCATCTATCTGCCTTGAAACAGTGGGACTGGATGCCACAATCTTAGTTTTTTTGAATGTTGAGTTTCAAGCCATCTTTTTTTCACTTTTCTCTTTCACCCTCATCAGGAGGCTTTTTAGTTCCTCCTCACTTTCTGCCATTAGAGTGGTATCATCTGCATATCTGAGGTTGTTGATATTTTTCCCAGCAACCGTGATTCTGGCTTGTGAGAGCCCCGCATTTCACATGACATACTCTGCATATCAGGCTTCCCTGGTGGCTCAGATGGTGAAGAATCTACCTGCAATGCAGGAGATACAGGTTTGATCCCTGGGTCGGGAAGATCCCCCGAAGAAGGGAATCACTACCCGCTCCAGTGTTCTTGCCTGGAGAATTCCATGAGCAGAAGAGCCTGGTGGGCTACTGTCCATGGGGTCACAAAGAGTCAGACAAGACTGAGTGACTCACACACACACACACACACACACACACTCTTTGTGTATAAGTTAAATGGGCACAGTAACAATATACAGCCATGACATACTCCTTTCCCAGTTTTGAACCAATCCATTGTTCCATGTCCAGTTCTAACTGTTGCTTCTTGAGGTTGCAGGATTGCAGAATTGCTCAGGAGACTGGTAAGGTAGTCCGGTACTCCCATCGCTTTAAGAATTTTTCAGTTTGTTGTGATCCACACAGTCAAAGGCTTTAGCTTAGTCAATGAAGCAGATGTTTTTCTGGAATTCTCTTGCTTTTTCTGGTGATCCAGTGGATGTTGGCAATTTGATCTCTGGTACCTCTGCCTTTTCTAAATCCAGCTTGTACATCTGGAAGTTCTCAGTTCATATACTATTAAAGCCTAGCTTAAAGAATTTTGAGCTAGCATGTGAAATGAGTGCAACTGTGCGGTAGTTTGAACATTCTTTGGCATTGCCTTTCTTTGGGATTGGAATGAAAATTGGCCTTTTCCAGTCTTGTGGCGACTGCTGAGCTTTCCAAATTTGTTGGCATATTGAGTGCAGCACTTTTACGGCCTCATCATTTTTAGTAACTCATTTTTGAGTATATTTATACTAAAAATGCGGAGAAGGCAATAGCACCCCACTCCAGTACTCTTGCCTGGAAAATCCCATGGACGGAGGAGCCTGGTGGGCTGCAGTCCATGGGGTTGCTAAGAGTCAGACACGACTGAGCGACTTCCCTTTCACTTTTCACTTTCATGCATTGGAGAAGGAAATGGCAGCCCACTCCAGTGTTCTTGCCTGGAGAATCCCAGGGACAGGGGAGCCTGGTGGGCTGCCGTCTGTGGGGTCGCACAGAGTTGGACAGGACTGAAGCGACTTAGCAACAACAAATACTAAAAATGATTCCTTATTTATCTGAAATTCGAATGTAACTGGCACCCTGTGTTGTTATTTGCTGAATCTGGGAACCCACCATGACTTACCACATCCATTGTGTATTGGTTGTATTTTCTCCAGAGGGATCCTCTGGAGAAAATACTTCAGGCTAGCCAGCAGTAACTTTTAAATGGTCGCAGAGTTCTTCCTTGTACTGTTGGAAAGTAATACGTATAACCGATGCTCTATTGTTGGACATTCATGATGTTTCCTTTTCTCTCCTCTTTCCTCCCCCTCCCACCTCCATCCTTTTCCTCCCCTTTCTCCCCCACTTCCCCTCCTCCTTTTCCTCCTCCTCCTTCTAACTTTCCCTTCCATCTCTCTAACTTATCTATTTGGAGTTTAATCTTTGTCCACATCTCTTTAATCCTTTCTTTCTTTTCTTTTCATTTTTTTGTCAAATTGGTGGCACAGCACAGCACATGGGATTTTAGTTTCCCGACCAGAGACAGAGCAGAGCCCATGTCCCCTGCATTGAAATCATGGAGTCTTAACCACTGGATCACCAGGAATGTCCCAGCATCTTTAATTCCTTGTGGACCACTCAGCCGAGGCCCTCGGGGCTAGGATTAGGGAAATCCAGGACCAGAACCTTCACAGCTTGCTGAGCCATCCGAGGGGATGACTCCCAGGTCTCCATGTAGGCACTCTCTAGGTGTTACTGAGTCCAAGCTTGCTCTGCTCACCGCACAACAGGCCAGTTAACCAAGAGACAGGGTGTTGAGGCAAAGAATGTGACTTTAGTTGGAAAGCCGGCAGACCAAGAAGGTGGTAGACTAACGTCTCAAAATAACCACCTTTTCGGGTCTGGATGCCAGGTTCTTTTATAGAATAGAAAGGGAGAGGTGAAACAGTAAAGTAAAAAGACCATTCATCTCACAAATATCTCCTGGAATGGCCAACCTTGGGAGGAGATGTGTTCATTTCTTCCTTCCTGTAGCCATCCACAGGTGTTCAGGGTCCTGAACAAAGGGATTTTGGTTTAAACTTCAGGCAGAGGGGGAAGGTTCCCCAAGGCAGGCCATTACGTATGGACAGTGTCCTTTTAGTGAACAGAAAAAATGGGAAGCAAAGGTTAAAGTAAAAGAAACAGATCCAACATGGAGTCAGTTCTCTGTAACACAGGCAAGAGATGGAGGGGAATAAAAGTGGAAAATAAAAAGTCAAAAAACGTAGTATTGCCTTCAGTGAAGGGAAGATTGTGAAGGTTGAATGGTGTTGCAGAAACTGCCAAATCACATTAGCTGGTGCTGCAGGGAACTGTTGGCCAACCTCGTGCGCACTCGGTGCAGCCCAATTCCTCGCTGGAGTCCAGAGGAGAAAGCGGGCTGGGTCCTGAATCAAGGTGGCAGGTGGGTGAGAGCCTGAGGGCCCTCCTCATCGCCAGGAATCTTAGCTGGCTTATTTCTGGTGTTTTTCCAAAATGTAAATTGAATTGGGAGGCCTGCATACAGTAGGCTTTCATCTAGGTTGTCTAGATCAGTGGTCCCCAACTTTCTGGCACCAAAGACCAGTTTTCATGGAAGACAATTTTTCCATGGAAGAGGGGAGAGGGGTTGGATGATATAAATGCATTACATTTATTGTGTACTCTATTTCTAATCTAAAGCTGCCACTGATCTACCACTGGTCCTTGGAGGTACCAGTCCAAGGCCCAGAGCTTGGGGACCCCTGGTATAAATGATTGATTTGTTACACAAGTCAGTAAATCAGTGACTCAGTGATCAATATCCCCTTCCCTGGGCATTTACTTCTTCATCCATTTAAGGTGAGAGCTCTTTCAGCTCCAAGAACAAGATTAATCTCTGATTCCTTTCCATGTTTTTTTCTTTTTTCCGAAGATTATGATCAGGACAAAATTTTTCTTTTTTCTTTTTTTAAGCTTATTTTTAATTGGAGGATAATTGCTTTACAATGTTTTGTTGGTTTTTTCAGTACAACAACATGAATCGACCATAAGTATACATATATCCCCTCCCTCTTGAACCTCCCTCCCACCCCTTCCACCCCTAAATTTTTCTATAAAGGACCAGCTGGTAAAATTTTTCAATTTTGAGCCATATGGTCTCTATCACAATTACTCAGCTAGGCTGTTGTAGGGTGAAAGCGGTCACAGATAGTAGGTAAATGAATGGGCACAGCTGTGTTCCAATAAAACATTTTTAATATTAGCTTGGTACAAAAGTAATTGTGGTTTCAGACCATGAATTTTAAATCATTATAACTCGGCTCAAACATATCTTTATTAATCAAAATAAGAGCCATTACAATCAACACATTTTTGCCAATGAGAAATAAGTTTGTTTATCCCTGTAAAATAAAAATGTATACTTCAAGATTCAACTAACTCTTGGAAAGCATTTTCTGCATCCTGCTAGTTGTGGAAGCATTTTCCCTGCAAAAAGTTGTTGAGATGCTTGAAAAAGTGGTAGTCGGTTGGTGAGAGGTGAGGTGCATTTAGTGGATGAGGAAAACTTTGTAACCCAATTCACTCAACTTTTGAAGTGCTGGTTGCGTGATGTGCAATTGGGTGTTGTCATGGAGAGAATCGGCCCTTTCTGTTGACCAATGCTGGTTGCAGGTATTTCAGTTTTCAGTGTATCTCATCTATTTGCTAAGCATATTTCTCAGATGTAGTGGTTTCGCCAGAATTCAGAAAGCTGTAGTGGATCAGACAGGCAGCAGACCACCAAGCAGTGACCATGACCTTTCTTTGGTGCAAGTTTGGCTTTGGGAAGTGCTTTGGAGCTTCTTCTCAGTCCAGCCACTGAGGTGGTTGTTGCCTGTTGTCGTATAAAATCCACTTTTTATTGCACATCACAGTCTGATTGAGAAATGGTCACTGCTGTTGCATAGAATAAGAGAAAATGACACTTCAAAATGATTTTTTTTATTTGCAGTCAGCTCTTAAAGCACCCACTTATCAAGCTTTTTCACCTTTCCAATTTGCTTCAAATGCCAAACAACCATAGAATGGTCCATGTTGAGTTCTTTGGCAACTTCTCATATAGTTGTAGGAGGATTAGCCTTGACAATGACTGTCAATTGTCATTGTCAGCTTTTGATGGCTGGCCACCGTGCTCCTCATCTTCAAGGCTCTCGTCTCCTTTGCAAAACTTCTTGAACCACTGCTGCACTGTATGTTTGTTAGCAGTTCCTGGGCTAAATGAGTTGTTGATGTTGCGAGTTGTCTCTGCTGCTCTATGACCCATTTTGAACTCCAATAAGAAAATCGCTTGAATTTGCTTTTTGTCTAACATTGTTTCCATAGTCTAAAATATAAAATAAACAGCAAGTAATAAATCATTAGCAAAAAAAAAAAAACACATTAAAATGGTGTATAACATAACCACATTTATTAAGAATGTATTCTAATATCAAACAGCAAATTTCAGTAATGCAAAACCACAATTACTTTTGCACTGTTAGATAGTTAGAATAGGGAAAAGGAGTCCAGAATGGCAGTGGCTAATAGATAAGGAAGAGAAAAGCCCACAAAAATAGAACAAAGGAAGGTCCGAGGACCAGAGTGAGGACCTCAGGTAAAACAAACAACACTCCTGGCTGGCCCAAATTACACAGGACAGGCCCAGGGAGAGAAAAACATATAAAAAGAGGACTCAAAGCTAGCTCTCTCTCTCTCTGCCTCGCGCTGGGTGGTATTCTCTTCGTGTCTTTGGATCGACATGCCCTCACACCTCGAAGATGGATTTTCCTGTTATCTTCTAAATAAAATAGAGCTGTAACACTGAGGTGTAACACTGATTTGTCTAAGAGCTACAACATGGTCCATTCGAGACCAGAGAGCTATAACACGGTCCGTCCAAGACCTGAGAGCTGTGACACGCCGAGGGGGCTTTAATGTCCGTCACTCCAAATCTTTGTTGTGATGAGACAAAATCCGAGGAACATACACTCGCCTGACAGCACCAAGCAAATAGACACTGAACCCTGAATTTCATATAATGTTCATGTGTCCAGATATGTTCTTCTTTTTTTTTTTTTCTATTTAAAAGTAAAATCTATTCTTATTCATGGATTCCAACAAAGCGGGCAGGTTTGGCCCATGGGTCATAGTTGGTTGATCCTGCTGGAGATTCAAGAGCAAACATATCTTCCAGGAAGTTTCTTTCTTGAGTGCCTTAAACAGAAAGTTCAGATTGAGGATGCTGTTCCTCCTTGGAGTGTACACGCTGATCACCATGTCGGCCACACTGGCTTTCATAGACACATAGCCAGCCTAAGATGGCGCCCATGTCAAATCCTTCATAACCCAGATCAGTGTGTCACCAGTGTGTCCTATTTTGGTGGGTTCTTTCTTGTCACATAACACAGACACCACACTCCTTTCTACAGTCAATGTTTGAGCTTCGCCCTTTGCCTGAGTGCCTGGCACTCTTCTCTGTGACCGGCCCGGTTGCACCCCTCCCGTAAATGGCAGCCTCTGCTGAGGAACCTCCCCCCAAACTACTCTGGTCTCTGTCTTCCCCAAACTCCAACCACCATATGGCATGGGACTTCAACATTCCCACCTGAGAGGTCAGTCTGCCCAGGTTCAGGTTCCTATTACTCACTCTGTGGCCCTGAGCAAGTTCCTAACAGCATCTAAAGGATGCTAATAGCTCACCTCTGTAGACTTTAAAAAATAGTCACGACCTAAAAGTTGCCTTATGTTTCATTCGGTGGGAATTTTTAGGACTTCAGGCCCAGGAGGCAGCATCTCAAGTAGCCCTGAGAGAACTGCTCTGAGGAGGCGAGCAAGGGGAGCCAAATTATATAGTTTTGCAGAGGAGGGCAGGAGTCTGATTGTCAAAAGATTACTGTGAATCAAAGAAAACCAGACACCCCAAGTTAAGGAACGTGTCGATTTTCTGTGTATGGGAAGATGTAAGAATCTGGGTCACTGAAATCATTCCTTTGATATGTACCTCAGCTATCTGGGGCCAGTTTTCTGTGTTTCCACATCCTGAGTTCCTCAGGGCTCACCGTCTGGAGTGGCTACGGGCTGATGGCTGCTAGATGGCAGGTATTCTTTCCTTCCTGAGTTCCCTCAGGGCTCATCTGCTCACCATCCATGGTAGCTACAACTGCTGATGACTGTGACATCGTGTGTTTACTGATGTGGCAGGAAGTATTCCATTCTACACCTCATAGGGTTGCTGTGAGAGTTGAGATGATTTGTATAAAATGCTTACACCAGAACCTGGCCCCAATAGTATGAAAACATTAATAAATGTCGGCTACAGTTATACTCCTATCTTGTTTGACATTTTTCCAGGAGGCTGTATTTCTATGATGTGTATGTGATTTATGAAAGACCAAAAGTACCCTTTTGGGTCTAAAACAAAAGTACAAAAATATTGTTGGTAAATTTTCCATAGAAACTTATAATTGACATGTGGCACTGTTGACTTAAAAAAAATATTCACAACCTAAAGACAGTTGTTTTATTCAGTGGGAATTTTTAGGACATCAAGCCCAGGAGACAACATCTCGAGTAACCCTGAGAGCTTTGAGGAGGTGAGGGGATGAGCCAGGTTATACAGAAATTTTGTAACGAAGCGCAGGTAGTCTGAACACGAAAAAATTATATTGTTAATTAAGGAAACCGGATATGTCCAATCAAGGAACTGGGCGCTTTTCTTTGTACAGGAAGATGCTAGACTCACTGAAATTACTCCTTTGATACCAGCTCAGCTCTCTCTGGACCCAGTGTCCTTTGTTTTCACATCCTGAGCGTCCTTTCCTCAGGGCTTACCCTGGGAAGAGGCTGTAGTGTGATGGTTGCTGATATTCTTTTCCTTCCTGAGTTTCGTTAGGGCTCACCGGCTCACATTGGCGGACTGCAATCCCTGATGACGATGACATCCTTGTTTACTGATATGGCAGGAAATATTCCATTTCTCAGCACAGACCCCAAGAGTTCAGCTCAATGCGTTTTTCAGGATTAGTAAATTTTCTGAATCAAAGCAGAGAACATCTGGAAAATCCCTGAGGGAGAGAAGAGTAATTCATGCTTGAGGACGGTGACATTCTTTTAGGAACAGTGTCATCTTCCAAATGAGGGTCTGATTACAATCAAGGAAGAAGCCAGTTAACTTGCAGACCATAAATGTGCCGCGAGGAGAAAACAGGCCTTCAGTGACTGTCCTAAAGGCCTCCATTCGATGGGTGTGTCACCTGAGACTGCGTGGCAGGCACCTCGCTGGTCCTTGGTCCCCAGCTTATGTGATGCTGAGAGAGGGCTGAGACCGCGGGTTCCCTGGAGAGGTCTCAACACGTATTCTCCCCCAGGGACAGCGTTTAAACTCATTAATCCAAGATTGCCAAACAGACATACACATTCATCATCTCAGTGCCATTAGGTTGGAGGAAATTGAAACAGCACAGAAAGTGAGACTCATTCTTTGACGCAGGAATGTTGGCTGAGAATTTTCAGGCGTGTCTGAGCAAGCTTAGCGGTTCACCACCTTACCCAGGGCAGAGGGGTGGACAGAAGTAACCTTTCCTCTGTACCTGCTACAGATGTGCTGAGCACAGGGCTGCCTGCTCTACACCCATAAGCTGATTTCATTCTTCATGGAAGAATGAAAGATAAAGGTAAGATTCCTCTTCCACAATGAGAGCATGGACACCCTGAGCAGTGAAAGGGCTCGCAAGAGTCATGTAGCTGGTCAGCGGGGGAGTTGACTCCGGTCCAGCTGGGTCTAAAGCGTGTTATCACCGCTACGTGCTGGAAGAACAGGGCTCCCTGGATCTTGTGTCAACTTAAAAAATAGAAAATTTTTTAAAATTTAAAAATAGAAATTAACAAAAATAGAAATTGAGTTATATTTTATTTGGTGGGAATTTTTAGGACTTCAGGCCTGGGAGGCAGCATCTCAAGTGACCGTGGAAGAACTGTTCTGAGAAGGTGAAGGGAGGAGTCAGGTTATATAGAAGTTTGCAGCAAGGGACAGGTAGTCTGAACATCAAAAGATTATTGTTAATTAAGGAAAGTCAGATATCTCAAGTTAAGGAATTTAGCGCTTTTCTAAGCATGGGAAGATACAAGAGTCTGGGCTTGCTAAAAATCATTCCTTTTACACGTGTCAGGCAAGTGCACAGAAAAAGAGAGCTTTTTTTAATATAAATAAATATTTTAATAAAACATTTTATTTAATAATTAAAATAAAAATATTTTATTTAATAAATGAAATATTTAAATAAAAACATGCACCTCAGCTATCAGGGGCCAGCAACCTGTCTTCTAAGATCCTCCTCCCCCAGCTCCAAGATCCTCCTCCCCCAGCTCCTCAATGCTCACATAGTGTTCACTGTGGAAGCAGCTCAATAGCTGTCAGATTGCAGGTATTCTTCTCCTTCCCGAATTCTCTTAGGGCTCACCGGCTCACACCACGAGGCTGCCATTGCTGGTGACCATGGCACCCTTGTTTACTGATATGCCAGGAGATATTCCGTTTCACATTTGAAGCCCCTCATCCTCTATGTGAGGAAGCAGAAGTATGGGGAGATGAATGATTTGCCCAGAGTCATTATGGTTTAATAATATGTTTGCTGTTGGTGGTGGTGTTGTGTAGTTGCTAAGTCATGTCTGACTCTTTGCAGCCCCATGAACCACAGCACGCCAGGCTTCCCTGTCCTCACTATTTCCTGAGGTTTGCTCACACTTGTGTCCCATTGAGTCAGTGATGCCATCCAACCATCTCATCCTCTGTCGCCCCCTTCTCCTCCTGCCTTCAAGCTTTCCCAGCATCAGGATCTTTTCCAGTGAGTCAGTTCTTTGCGTCAGGTGGCCAAAGTATTAGAGCTTCAGCATCAGTCCTTCCAATGAATATTCAGGGTTGATTTCCTTTAGGACTGACCAGTTTGATCTCCTTGCTGTCCAAGGGACTCTGAAGAGTCTTCTTCAGCACCACAGATCAAAAGCATCAATTCTTCAGCGTTTGACCTTATTTATGGTCCAGTTCTCACATCCATACATGACTACTGGAAAAACCATAGTTTTGACTATACAGACCTTTGTCAGCAAAGTGATGTTTATGCTTTTTAATATGCTGTCTAGGTTTGTCATAGCTTTTCTTCCAAGGAACAAGCGTCTTTTAATTTCATGGTGGCAGTCGCCATCCACAGTGATTTTGGAACCCAAGAAAATAGAAAGTCTGTCACTGTTTCCATTGTTTCTGCGTCTATTTGCCATGAAGCGATGAGGCTAGATGCCATGATCTTAGTTTTTTGAATGTTGAGTTTCAAGCCAGCTTTTTCACTCTCCTTACCTTTATCAAGAGGTCCTTTAATTCCTCTTCCATATCCTGGTCTTTGCCACCAGTTCCTGACAGAGCTCCTGAAATTCTAGTTACTTCCTGAGTGACAGGGATGCTGGGAGCATCTTTTGAGGAGCATTTGTTCCTTGACACAAGAGCTTCGTAGGCCCTGGGAATTTCCTGAGTAATGAGTGTTGTTTCGCATGCTAATGAGATGCCTCCGTGGCTTTGAGTTGAGAGCTGGTCCATAGAAAGACCAAGGCTTGCTTAGAAGCTTGTAACTTGCGGCACAATCCCTGAATTCTCTGGGGAGATTGTGGAGCCTGATCTCCACAATCATTGATCATTAATAATTGATCATGCCTACATGATGAAGCCTCATAAAACCTCTTGTGATGTTTAGAGGGCTTCCAGGTTGGTGAACACATGGAGTTGATGGGAGAGTGGCCCACCCTGGGGAGGGCCTGGAAAGTCCCACACTCTTCACCATACTTTGCCCTGTGTATCTCTTCATCTGGCTGTTCATCCGTACCTTTTAAAATATCATTTCTAATAAGCTAGCAAATGTACGTACATGTAATTCTGAGTTTTGAACGGTTCTGGCAAATTATCGAACCTGGGGAAGGGGATCATGGGAGCCCCCAGTTCATAGCCAGTTGGTCAGAAGTGGTCCCAAATTGCAGTTGGCCTCTGAGTTTGACGGGACTGAGCCCTTGACCTGTGAGGTCTGTGCTCACTCCAGATTCTGAGTATCAGAATTGAGTTCAATGACGGGACACCTGATTGGTGTCCACCAAGAGTTGGAGAATTGCTTTGTGTGAGAAAACTCATGCATTTGGAGTCGCAAGTGTAGCGTGTATAAAAAACCAGTTTTCCCTTTAGTTGTGGAGGAGGTTAATGGTGGGGCTCCACATCTCACATGTTATTTCTTCTTACCCATCCCAAGGTATCCACTGCATCCACAACTTACAGAGTGTTGTGTTAGCTGCTCACTCATGTCCGACTCTTTGCGATCGATGGACTGTAGCCTGCCAGGCTTCTCTGTCCATGGGATTCTCCAGGGAACAATAGTGAAGCGGATAGCCTTCTCCAGGGGATCTTCCTGATGCAGGGATCAAACCCAGGTCTCCCATATTGTCAGCAGATTCTTTACCATCTGATTCTTTACCATCTGAGCCACTACAGAAGCCCCAGGAAGAAGCCAAGTAAATACTCCCTTAAAAAGTCAACCCTTTCCTCTGTCAGTCTGCCTCTGCCTTCACATCTTGGCCTCTGCTGGGTTTCCATTAGGCTCCAGACCATGTCATTTGCACAGAGATTTTGTAAAGCAGCAGCACTATTATTCTGACAGAGCCTATTCACCTCTCCATGCCCAGAGCTGGTAAAATGACCAATTTTCTCCATTGTCCCAGCATGAAAGGTTGAGATACGTAATGACACAGGCTGACTTTCTTTTCCTTCCTCCATCAATCAGGTTCTCAGAAATGACATCTCTCTCTCTAGAACGAGCAGAGTTCCATTTCCAGGGTTCAGCACTATTCCGGCAGAGAATTGGACTAATGGGGCTTATTTGAAGTTCCAGCCAAGCTTCAAAAGTGCTTTGCATGAACTGGTTAAATGTTTTTTGAACAATATTATTTGATGACATTAGACAATCAACATGATGTAATGCCCACAATGAGCAGGGTATATGCATGTTTATTTTGGTCCTATTTTAATTAAAAATGCACATGTCCACATATATGCATTGGTGATGGTGTCTTCAGCTACAAGTAATCAGAACATCTGATTAATAGTGTCTTGAATTAATTAGGTGTTGGCAGGGTGGCTCAAGGATGTCATCAAGGATCCGTCTCCTTCCTTGAGTGCCACCCTCACCACAGTGGCTGTAACAGCTTCAGGAGAATGAGGGGTTAACACTCAAGACTCACATTGTTTTAGGAAGAGGGACCCCTTCTAGGGCCAGAAAGTGGGTCTTGTCTGATGCTTGGAAATGAATTGTGTGAGGAGACACTGCTGTGCTTTGTCACTCAGTCGTGCCCGACTCTTTGCGTGGATTGTAGTGTGCCATGCTCCTCAGCCCATGGGATTCTCCAGGCAAGAATACGGGAATGAGTTGCCATGCCTTCCTCCAGGGGATCTTCCCAACCCAGAGACTGAACCCAGGTGTCCCACAATGCAGTCGGATTCTTTGCCATCTGAGCCACCAGGAAAGAGTTAATTGGGAAGGGGTGCCCAGGCAGAAAGCAGCAGAGTGAGGGAACCCAGGAGAACTCTTCTGCCACGTGGCTTGCAGTCTTGGGATTTATGGTGATGAAGTTAGCTTCTGGGTTGTCTCTGAAACTGACTCGGGATCCTTGCTGGTGGTGCACGCACTGTTCACCCAAGTTGGATTCCAGAGAGGAGGATTCTGGGAAGTTGGTAGGACATATGGACTGGTGTCTCCGCTTTCCTTTTGACCTTTCCCAAATGCTTCTGGTTGCTGGTAGCTTGTCAGTTCTGCGCTCCTTACCAGGACTCCATGGTTAAGATAACTCATGCAAGTGGCTACTGTCATATAGGGAACCCAAATCACCTGCATTGGCTGGCAGATTCTTTACCACTGACTGAGTCACCAGAGAAGTACCACCTCAGGTATCTATTTTATACATAGCATCAATAGTGTGTATGTGTCAATTTCAGTCTTCCAGTTCATCCCATCCCTCCCTGTTTGGTATCCATATGTTTGTTCTCTATGTCTGTGTCTGTTTCTGCTTTGAAATGAGATCCAGCTTAGTCACTTCAGTCGTGTCTGACTCTCTGTGACCCTATGGACCATGACCTGCCAGGCTCCTCTGTCCATGGGATTCTCCAGGCAAGAATATTGGAGTGGGTTGCCATTTCCTTTCCTTCATGGGGTTCTGATGCATGTCTGCCTGTGCGAGCTTCCCAAGAATTTCACCTTGTTTGTTAAGGTGTTGGAGATTTGGATGGACTCAGGAGGACTCAAAACCAGGCTAAGTGTGGGTTCAAGATGGATAAAGGGTGAAGGGCACCCCCTAGGGCAAATCCCCCAGATCTGGATTACATGAAGGCAAAAGACTGGTGTGAAGTCCACCGCAACACTCAGGGTGGAACAGTGGCCTCTGTGCACGTGGATCAAGGTTATGTGTAATTTTAGTTTCCGTATTTGTCCTTGTTTATATTTTTCAGAATTTCTACAGTGATCAGGAATCTGCCCAGCAACCAGATAAGAATTCTATTTAAAAAAATATTTTCCTCCTCTTCTTTTTTTTTTCCACTTTATTTATTTTTTAATTGAAGGATACTTGCTTAATAGAATTTTGTTGTTTTCTGTCAAACATCAACAAAAATTTTATTTAAAAATTTTTTATAGAAAAGAATATAATCAAAATAAGTTTGTTTTTTAAGAAGTTTGAAGATGTGGGCTCCATTTGTCAAATAACTGCTTGTCCAGCATAATTTTCTCTTTCTTTTCCCTCCTGCCTCTTTCTGACAGCTATTAATAGCGACAGATACCATTTACTGAGCATTGTACTATGTACGGCCCAGGCAAATGCTCAATGCCTGACCTGCATAGTAATCCTGGACAGCTGTACTATTATAATTCGGATTTCAAAGATGAGGAAAATGATAAAAACCTCTGGCACTCGGCCCTTTTGAGCTAGAGATGGCTGGTGCCAATGCTCTCGCTTCTAACATTGTTGCTGCTAATGGGTAAGTCATATCTGACTCTTTTGCGCCCCCATGGACTGTAGGTTCCTTTGTCCATGGGATTTCCCAGGCAAGAATACTGAAGCAGATGGCTAACAAACACATGAAAAGATGCTCAGCATCACTCATTATTAGAGAAATGCAAATCAAAACCACAATGAGATATTACCTGACAGCGGTCAGAATGGCCATCATCAAAAAGTCTACAGACAATAAATGCTGGAGATCAGATCAGATCAGTCGCTCAGTCATGTCTGACTCTTTGCGACCCCATGAATCGCAGCACGCCAGGCCTCCCTGTCCAGCACCAACTCCCGGAGTTCACTCAGACTCGTGTCCATTGAGTCAGTGATGCCATCCAGCCATCTTATCCTCTGTTGTCCCCTTCTTCTCTTGCCCCTAATCCCTCCCAGCATCAGAGTCTTCTCCAATGAGTCAACTCTTCGCATCAGGTGGCCAAAATACTGGAGTTTCAGCTTTAGCATCATTCCTTCCAAAGAAATCCCAGGGCTGATCTCCTTCAGAATGGACTGGTTGGATCTCCTTGCAGTCCAAGGGACTCTCAAGAGTCTTCTCCAACACCACAGTTCAAAAGCATCAATTCTTCGGCACTCAGCCTTCTTCACAGTCCAACTCTCACATCCATACATGACCACAGGAAAAACCATAGCCTTGACTAGACGAACCTTTGTTGGCAAAGTAATGTCTCTGCTTTTCAATATGCTGTCTAGGTTGGTCATAACTTTCCTTCCAAGGAGTAAGGGTCTTTTAATTTCATGGCTGCAGTCACCACCTGCAGTGATTTTGGAGCCCAGAAAAATAAAGTCTGACATTGTTTCCACTGTTTCCCCATCTATTTCCCATGAAGTGATGGGACCGGATGCCATGATCTTCGTTTTCTGAATGTTGAGCTTTAAGCCAACTTTTTCACTCTCCACTTTCACTTTCATCAAGAGGCTTTTGAGTTCCTCTTCACTTTCTGCCATAAGGGTGGTGTCATCTGCATATCTGAGGTTATTGATATTTCTCCCAGCAATCTTGATTCCAACTTGTGTTTCTTCCAGTCCAGCATTTCTCATGATGTACTCTGCATATAAGTTAAATAAACATGGTGACAATATACAGCCTTGACGTACTCCTTTTCCTATTTGGAACCAGTCTGTTGTTCCATGTCCAGTTCTAACTTTTGCTTCCTGACCTGCATACAAATTTCTCAAGAGGCAGATCAGGTGGTTTGGTATTCCCATCTCTTTCAGAATTTTCCACAGTTTATTGTGATCCACACAGTCAAAGGCTTTGGCATAGTCAATAAAGCAGAAATAGATGTTTTTCTACCCAGCTGTGGCTGTGACTGGTGATAGAAGCAAGGTCTGATGCTGTAAAGAGCAATATTGCATAGGAACCTGGAATGTCAGGTCCATGAATCAAGGCAAATTGGAAGTGGTCAAACAAGAGATGTCAAGAATGAATGTCGACATTCTAGGGATCAGCGAACTGAAATGGACCGGAATGGGTAAATTTAACTCAGAGGACCATTATATCTACTACTGCGGGCAGGAATCCCTCAGAAGAAATGGAGTGGCCATCATGGTCAACAAAAGAGTCCGAAATGCAGTACTTGGATGCAATCTCAAAAACGACAGAATGATCTCTGTTCGTTTCCAAGGCAAACCATTCAATATCACAGTAATCCAAGTCTATGCCCCAACCAGTAACGGTGAAGAAGCTGAAGTTGAACAGTTCTATGAAGACTTACAAGACCTTTTAGAACTAACACCCCAAAAAAGATGTCCTTTTCATTATAGGGGACTGGAATGCAAAAGTAGGAAGTCAAGAAACACCTGGAGTAACAGGCAAATTTGGCCTTGGAATATGGAATGAAGCAGGGCAAAGACTAACAGAGTTTTGCCAAGAAAATACACTGGTCATAACAAACACTCTCTTCCAACAACACAAGAGAAGACTCTATACATGGACATCACCAGATGATCAACACCAAAATCAGACTGATTATATTCTTTGCAGCCAAAGATGGAAAAGCTCTATATAGTCAGCAAAAACAAGACCAGAAGCTGACTGTGGCTCTGACCATGAACTCCTTATTGCCAGATTCAGACTGAAATTGAAGAAAGTAGGGAAAACCACTAGACCATTCAGGTATGGCCTAAATCAAATCCCTTATGATTATACAGTGGAAGTGAGAAATAGATTTAAGAGCCTAGATCTGATAGAGTGCCTGATGAACTATGGAATGAGGTTCATGACATTGTACAGGAGACAGGGATCAAGACCATCCCCATGGAAAAGAAATACTGAAGAGGGTGTGGAGAACGGGAACGCTCTTGCATTGTTAGTGGGCATGTAAACTGATACAGCTACTATGGAAGATGGTATGGAGATTCCTTAAAAAACTAGGAATAAAACCACAATATGACTCAGCAATCCCACTTCTAGGCATATACCCTGAGGAAATCAGGATTGGAAAAAGACACTTGTATCCCATTGTTCATTGCAGCACTAGTTACAATAGCTAGAACATGGAAGCAACCTAGATGCCCATCGACAGATGAATGGATAAAGAAGTTGTGGTACATATACACAATGGAATATTACTCAGCCATAAAAGGGATGCATATGAGTCAGTTCTGATGAGGTGAATGAACCTAGAACCTATTATACAGAGTGAAGTGAGTCAGAAAGAGAAAGATAAATATCGTATTCACACGTATATGGAATGTAGGAAAATGGTACTGAAGAATTTACTTACAGGGCAGCAGTGGAGAAACAGACATAGGGAATAGACATGGACATGGGGAGAGGGGAGGAGAGGGTGAGATGTATGGAGAGAGTACCATGGAAGCTTACATTACCGTGTGTAAAATAGATAGCCAACAGGAATTTGCTGTATGGCTCAGGAAACTCAAAACAGGGGCTGTGTATCAACCTAGAGGGGTGAGATTGGGAGGGAGGTTCAGGAGGGAGGAGATATATGTATACCTATGGCTGATTCATGTTGAGGTTTGACAGAAAACAAAATTCTGTAAAGCAATTATTCTTCAATAAAAAAAATACTGGAGCAGATTGCCTTTTCCTTCTCTAGGGGATCTTCCTGACCCAGGGGTCAAATCTGCATCTCCTACAATAGCAGGCGGGTTCTTTATTATGGCTAAGCCACCAGGGAAACCCTGCTTCTATCATAACCTGTCGCTCTGTTGTTCCTTTCACCATCTCTCCTTCTCTCATCTTTCAAAAATTATCCATCAGATACCTATGTCAACCATAGGTATCTGACCATGGGTTCTGTGGTTACAACCCAAGACTTCTCAACTTCACGATGGCATTTTGAACCAGATAATTCTCTACTGAGGCAGCGGGATGTTTCACAACATCCCTGGATTCTACCCACTAGATGCCAGTAGCAGCCTCCACGCACACCCAGTGATAACAGCAAATAAGTCTCCAGACATTGTCAGATGCCCCTAGAGACCAAAACCATCCCCATTAAGAACCATTGATATACACAGTGTCATATTGCTCATTTATAAAAAGGAACGCATTTGAGTCAGTTCTAATGAGGTGGATGAACCTGGAGCTTATTATGCAGAGATCAGAAAGAGAAAGATAAATACTGTCTATTAACGCATATACGTGGAATTTAGAAAGACGGTACCAATAATCCTTTGTGCAGGGCAGCAAAGGAGACACAGATGTAAAGGACAGACTTTCGGACTCAGTGGGAGAAGGCAAGGGTGGGATGATTTGAGAGACTAGCATTGAAATGTGTATATTACCATATGTAAAATAGATGACCAGTGCGAGTTCAATGCATGAAGCCCAGCATGCAAAGCAGGTGCTCTGGGACAACCCAGAGGGATGGGTGGGGAGGGAAGTGGGAGGGAGGTTCAGGATGGGAGGGACACGTGTAATCCTGTGGCCAATTCTTGTTGATGTATGGCAGAAACCATCACAATTTAGTAAAGTAATTATCCTCCAATTAAGATAAATTACTCAAACAAAAATCTGATCAGACCACATTCAGACTCCAAAGATAAAAAAAAAAAAAAGTCATACCTGGGCTTATTGCCACAGACAAGGAACAGAGAATTGTCACCAGAAGCCACTGTCAGATGGCTATGCTGCCCACGCCCCTTCTTAATACACAATAAACACCTGTGAACTGTTGCCCTTAAAAAAATAAATAAACCACTGATTTAGCCCAATCACCACACTCCATGTAAAGAAAGATTCTGGAACACCTCTGGCTGGAACATTGCAGATAGGAACCCAGGGAAACAGCTTGTACCCTTCTGGTGAAGCCCCCATGCTCATTCGTGGCAGCTGCCACCTGCTACGACATTCCAGGGTAGGCTTTGACAGTCGCTTGGAGTGCCTCTGGCAACAGGAGCAGGACATGGAGGCTAAAGTGAGACATTCCTGCCACTTGTCCTGAAAGCTGGGATGGTGCGGTTGGAATGGGTCATTTGGGCCATTCTTGGCCAGCGAAGGGCAGGGGCCCCAGGCTGGTCTGAGGATGGAGCTTCTGAATGGAGATCAAGTTCTTGACGAAGATACCCCAGAAGGAAGCAGAAAGATCAGTGAACTTGGACAAGTTGATCTCTACCTCTGGTCCCACCTATGCTAGCTGTGTAGACTCAGATGAACCCTTTGAGAATATTCTTGCTTCTCTCTCTCTCTTCCTGGGACAGAAGGTTGATGTGGCCAAACCAGTCCACTCCATCCCTCCACCTGCTTCACTCTTCTTTGGAGCATCTGATGTTTTATTATATTTGTGTTTACCCTCTGTCTCCCCAGATTAAATTTCAATAATGAAAGCAGGGAGGCTGGTACATCCCTGAAGCCTATGACAGTGGCGAACACAGTAAATGCTCAATAAAGACATGCAGAACGAAGGCACACAACACATCCAATGTAGAAACTACTTGAAAATATGTCTCGGGTCATAGACATGTCATACCCTTTGGATTCACTGGTTCTACTTCTAAGAATCAGTAGCTCCCACCCCAAATAATCCAACATGAAAGAAAAGCCTTAGGTTAATCCAACAGTGGCTAAAATACAAGCAACCTGAAAAAAAAAAAAACTTAAGTAATCAAGATTAAGGGTGTAATTAAAACCCTGATAAATCTACTTGGTAGAATTCCAGGTAGCCGTCATAAACACTGTTTACAGTAAGATGAGCTAATATTGCAATACACAGACATGAAACTAGACTACATAATGCAAAATTGTGTGTGCAACCCAATTGCTGAGGTTATAGGCGTGACCTTCTTTTTACACTATTGCTGGGAATATCATGCAGAGTCCCTTTGGAGGACAATTTGGAAATTCCTATCAAAATGCAAGGGTTCATGTCACTTAACCCTCCAACTGCATTTCTAGAAATTAATTTGCTAGGAATTCCTTTATCTCTAGTAATCTATCCTAGAATATATCTGGAAATAAGTCTAATGTCTGTAAATGGGGCACAGTGGTTAAATAAATTAGTTTATCAATATATCAGAATACTATACAGTCATTAAAAATGAGGAGATATGCATGTCCTGACACAGTAATATGCTCAAGACAAAAAAAGATAATTGCAAAATGCTTTTGTACATGAACAATGTTGTATTTGGTAATAGAAGAGTAAACATTTTTTTTTTTAATCTAGAGGAATAGATAAGAAATCCTTGACGATGGTTTTCTCCAAAGGATAGGGGAAGATTTTCTGTCAGTGCTGTTAATTTCTGTGATGTTTAAAAGCTTTTCACATAGCTGAAAAAGGAAAACACTGACCTCACGACATGAAGTCGCTCACGTAAGCCAACAAAAACCAGGCACCCAAAGACTGGAAGGAACTCTATCAAGGTGTTATTAACTGTGATCATTTCTGAGTCGTGGGAGAACAGGCAGTTTTTGTCTTGTAATTTTTGATGGAAAACTAGAAGAGCCTGTGTGATCTTTACAGAGGACAGCGCCCTCCCACCAGTCCTCTTTGCTTGAAGCTGGGGTGGTGCTCAGGATGTAGAATGTTCTGTCGTAACCTGTGGTCCTGCGGTGTCCTCTCTCCTCAGGATGGATGACATCCAACTCTGCAATGACATCATGGACTTGAAGCAGGAGCTGCAGAACTTGGTCGCCATCCCAGGTAACCATGGGGACCCCACCTCCGCCAGACAGCTGCTCAGAGTCCCTGCCTGGAAGGCCCTAGCGCAGCCTCATTCTTGCAACTCAGTGCTCCCGATCGCGTGGCTCAGCCAACTCCGCATGAGGCAGACCTCGTTCAAGTCCTAATTCTGCCCACCTCCTTGACCTCGGGCAAGTCATGTTATCTCTCTGAGACGCAGTCTCTCCTCCTCTGAAAACGGGGAAGGAATAGTAATAGTACCTAATCCATTGGGTATACATCTCATTGTGATGAATGAAACAATGCAAACCACGTGCTTAGCTTGATGGCTGGTCCAAAGAGTCCAGCAAATATTAGCAATGATTACTCTTATTATCCCTGTTTGGGAATAGGTAGAAGGCAATGGCACCCCACCCCAGTACTCTTGCCTGGACAATCCCATGGACAGAGGAGCCTGGTAGGCTCCAGTCCATGGGGTTGCTAAGAGTCAGAGACGACTGAGCGACTTCGCTTTCACTTTTCACTTTCATGCATTGGAGAAGGAAATGGCAACCCACTCCAGTGTTCTTGCCTGGAGAATCCCAGGGACAGAGGAGCCTGGTGGGCTGCCGTCTATGGGATCGCACAGAGTTGGACACCACTGAAGCGACTAGGAGCAGAGTATGGTGGTTACAAGCTCTGATTTTGGAGTCTAACCTACATCTGTCACTTATTAATCATGTGTCCTTGGGCAAGTTATTTCACTACAATGCAGTTTCTTCATCTCTAATCTGGGACAATCATACTGTCTGTCTCAGGATTGTCGTGCAATTGATGAAGGGGATAAAACATGTAAAGTGCTTAGCAGGCGTCCAGGGTGGCTCAGTGGTAAAGACTCTGCCTGCCAAGCAGGAGACCTGGGTTCGATCCATGGATCAGGAAGATCCCCCGGAGAAGGAAATGGCAACCCAATATTCTTGCCTAGAAAATCCCACTGACAGAGGACCTAGCAGGCTACAGTCCACGGGGTCTCAAAGAGTCAGACATGACTTAGCGACTAAACAACAACAACATCCTATTTATGTGCTTAACAAATTAGCACTATTGTTATTGGGCTTCCCAGATGGCACTAGCAGTAAAGAACCCACCTGCCAATGCAGAAGACCCAAGAGATGCAGGTTCGATCCCTGGGTCGGAAAGGTCCCCTGGAGGAGGGCACAGCCACCCACTCAAGTATTTTTGCCTGGAGAATCCCATGAACAGAGGAACCTGGCAGTCTGCAGTCCATAGGGTTGTGCAAGAGTTGGATGCAACTGAAGCAATTTAGCATGCACGTATGATTATTATTATTGTTATCATTAACCTGAGCTTCCTGGTGGCTCAGACGGTAAACAATCTACCTGCAGTGTGAGAGACCTGGGTTCAATCCTTGGGTTGGGAAGATCCTCTGGAGGAGGGCATGGCAACCCCACTCCAGTATTCTTGCCAGGAGAATCCCCATGGATAAAGGGGCCTGGTGGGCTACAATCCCTGGGGTCACAAAGAGTTGGACACTACTGAGTGCCTAAGCACAGCACAGCATGTCATTAACCTAACACGTCCTTCAGGTCATAGCTTCTTTGACCTGTTTCCCAAAGAACGCCTTCCTTGCTCATCCAAGCTGGGTTAGATGCCTCTGGGGGCACTTACACTTCTCAACATAGAGACAATTCCCAACTTACAGTTTGATTTAACAATTTTTGGATTTTATAATGCTGTAAAGTCTCTTAAAATGTCTCCAGATGTTGCCAGATATCCCCTGGCCAGGGAGGTGGGCAAATTGCCCCCTGAGAAACACTTGAAAATCCAGAGATTTGGGTTTGAAGCCAGGATTTGCAGCTAAATGATCTTCATTGAGCACCTTGATTTCCTGAGCCTTAAATTCTTCATCTGCAAAAGGAAACAAACCATGAGGCATGCACACGGTTGTTGCGGATATGCCCTGAGATGACACAAGATAGCGAACATACTGTATTCTAAGAGGAGTGTGTACAATGATTATAGAATCTTCTGGCATCATTGCTTTAATGAGCACCTACTAGTTGCTTTAATGAGCAACTACTAAGGCTTCCCTGGTGGCTCAGATGGTAAAGAATCTGCCTACAGTGAGAGATCCCCTGGAGAAGGGAAAGGCAACCCACTCTAGTATTCTTGCCTGGAGAGTCCCATGGACAGAGGAGCCTGGCAGGCTGCAGCCCATGGGGTTGCAAAGAGTCGGACGTGACTGGGTGACTACCACTTTCACTAGGTGCCAGGCACTGTGCAGGCCCCGAGAGGACACCAGTGAGTAGCCAGCCCTAATTGAAAGGGGGTGACGGGACTTCCTTGGTGGTCCAGTGATTAAGACTCCTGGCATCCAATGCAGGGGGCGTGAGTTTGATCTCTGGTTGGAGAACTAAGATCCCACATGCTGTGTGGCACAGGGCCCCCCCCCCCAAATAAATAATGATAATAAATAAATAGAATTTAAGAAAAGGGGAAGTGACAGCTCTGGCTGTGGGGCTTCTTCTTGAGGCAATTAAAATGTTCTAAAATCGATTGTTATGATGACATGGAGGCCAGGTTCACTCTACTTGCCGCATGATAGGCCAGTAAATCCGAGACAAGGTGTGAAGACAGGGAAGGGACTTTATTTGGGAGCCGGCTGACAGAGAAGATGGCAGGCTAGCGTCTCAAAATAACTGTCCTGTGGGGCCTGGATGTCAGGTTCTTTTACGGATCAGAGATGGGGGGAGGTGAGGAAACAAAAAGACCATTTAATTCCCGCAACTATCTCCTAGAACCGCAAACCTCAGGCAGGGTGGGGTGTGTTAATTTCTTTCTTTCTGCCATCTACAGGTGGACAGGGTTATTTTAGTTTAACAGTTCGTCAGAGGCAGCAGGGTTCCCTGAGGCAAGCCGTTATGTATGCTGATAATAAAAAAAGCGGCAAAGGAGGTTTAAAGAGATAGGAACAGATTCAGCAGGGAGTCATTATTAACCCTTCCTGGTTACTTCAAAACAATAGAACTTTAGGATCAGGATCCTGCCGCTGGGGGATGGAAAAGAGAATCCCTCTTCGTGTCTTCCAGCTTCTGATGGTTCCCATCAATCCTCGTTCCTTGGCTTGTAGCTGCCTTATCCCAGTCTCTGCCGCTGTCATGGCCCTCCTCTCTTTGTGTATCTCTGTGTCATCTCCTCTTTTTTTAAAAAAAAAAAAATTATATTTATTTTGGCTGCAACAGGTCTTCGTTGTAGCACACTTGACCTTCCATCTTTGTTGTGGCCTGTGGGACCTAGTTCCCCAACCAGGGATAGAACCTGGGTCCCCTGCACTGGGAGGGCAGAGTCTTAGCCACTGGCCCACCAGGAAAGTCTCCATCTCTTCTTCTGATCAGATCAGATCAGATCAGTCGCTCAGTCATGTCCGACTCTGCGACCCCATGAACTGCAGCACGCCAGGCCTCCCTGTCCATCACCAACTCCCGGAGGTCACCCAGACTCACATCCATCGAGTCAGTGATGCCATCCAGCCATCTCATCCTCTGTCGTCCCCTTCTCCTCCTGCCCCCAATCCCTCCCAGCATCAGAGTCTTCTCCAATGAGTCAACTCTTCGCATGAGGTGGCCAAAATACTGGAGTTTCAGCTTTAGCATCATTCCTTCCAAAGAAATCCCAGGGCTGATCTCCTTCAGAATGGACTGGTTGGATCTTCTTGCAGTCCAAGGGACTCTCAAGAGTCTTCTCCAACACCACAGTTCAAAAGCATCAATTCTTCGGCACTCAGCCTTCTTCACAGTCCAGCTCTCACATCCATACATGACCACAGGAAAGACCATAGCCTTGACTAGACGAATCTTTGTTGGTGTGATCACTGACCTAGAGCCAGACATCCTGGAATGTGAAGTCAAGTGGGCCTTAGAAAGCATCACTACGAACAAAGCTAGTGGAGGTGATGGAATTCCAGTGGAGCTATTCCAAATCCTGATAGATGATGCTGTGAAAGTGCTTCACTCAATACGCCAGCAAATTTGGAAAACTCAGCAGTGGCCACAAGATTGGAAAAGGTCAGTTTTCATCCCAATCCCAAAGAAAGGCAATGCCAAAGAATGCTCAAACTACCGAACAATTGCATTCATCTCACACGCTAGTAAAGTAATGCTCAAAATTCTCCAAGCCAGGCTTCAGCAATATGTGAACCGTGAACTTCCTGATGTGCAAGCTGGTTTTAAAAAAGGCAGAGGAACCAGACATCAAATTGCCAACATCCGCTGGATCATGGAAAAAGCAAGAGAGTTTCAGAAAAACATCTATTTCTGCTTTATTGACTATGCCAAAGCCTTTGACTGTGTGGATCACAAGAAACTGTGGAAGATTCTGAAAGAGATGGGAATACCAGACCACCTGATCTGCCTCTTGAGAAATCTGTATGCAGGACAGGAAGCAACAGTTAGAACTGGTCATGGAACAACGGGCTGGTTCCAAATAGGAAAAGGAGTACGTCAAGGCTGTATATTGTCACCATGTTTATTTAACTTATATGCAGAGTACATCATGAGAAATGCTGGATTGGAAGAAACACAAGTTGGAATCAAGATTGCTGGGAGAAATATCAATAACCTCAGATATGCAGATGACACCACCCTTATGGCAGAAAGTGAAGAGGGGCTAAAAAGCCTCTTGATGAAAGTGAAAGTGGAGAGTGAAAAGGTTGGCTTAAAGCTCAACATTCAGAAAACGAAGATCATGGCATCTGGTCCCATCACTACAGGGAAATAGATGGAGAAACAGTGGAAACAGTGTCAGACTTTATTTTTCTGGGCTCCAAAATCACTGCAGATGGTAACTGCAGCCATGAAATTAAAAGACGTTTACTCCTTGGAAGGAAAGTTATGACCAACCTAGATAGCATATTCAAAAGCAGAGACATTACTTTGCCAACAAAGATTCGTCTAGTCAAGGCTATGGTCTTTCCTCTTCTGATAAAACACTAATTATTGGATTAAGGGCTCATCCGAATGAGTATGACCTCATCTTAACTAATTACATCCACAAAAACCCTATTCCCAAGTAGGGTATTTCCAAATAAAATTAGGGGTGGCCAAAAGGAGAAGAGGACTTCAGAGGATGAGACGGCTGGACGACATCACCGATGCAATGGGCATGAATGTGGGCAAACTTTGGGAGATGAAGAGGGACAGAGAGGCCTGGCATGCTGCAGTCCATGGGGTTGCAAAGAATCGGATACGACTGGGCAAATGAACAACAGAAGTACTATTTATCCTAATATAGGCAGAAAGCTCAGGCCAACCTCACAAGGGTTCAGAACCAGAATCAGGAAAGCCGTGGAATATTTTTGGCCCCTGCTGTCTCTCACTGTCCATTCTGGAGCTCGTTCCCTGCCTTCCCTCTAGCACATGAGCCAAGCAAGGCCACTGTTACCAAAACATACGTGGGTCCCACTTGCCCCTGTGCAGTAAAGCCAGCCTGCTGCCACCTGGTGGTGGGTAAGGAAAAGTGCAGCCCTTATTGCAGGGACAGCAAGGCGTCCAGGACAGCTAGTGCTCAGAATACCAGAGCTCCTCGATGGGTTTCAGCAAAGCATTCTTGAAGCCCAGGTGAGGGAGGGGCATCCCAGGGTCTGTAATCAGCTCATGCACAATTCTCTGATTGGGTGATGGTGAGGTCACTGGCCAGTGTCCCAGGGATTAACACTGTCAATCTTTAGGATTCAGGAGGCCTGGGGGCTACAGGCTTATGTCCATCAAGTAGTTAACATGTCCCATTTGGAGTTGGGGGGCAGGGGGCGGGTGGTGGTTAGCCTCTGTAAAACAACTCAGGAAATGTGCATCAGATACTGTTATCTAGGGGATTTCAGATAGGAGCTGAAGCAGAGGATATTGGGGGCGGGGGTGGTGTCTGTCCCAAGAAGGCACCAGAGGGTCCCTGCTCGGCTACAGCTTCATCTCCCTTCCATGATTTTCCCACCCAAGAGCCCGACTCTATATCCCAATTTTCAGCTTCCCAGGGGACTCTGATGGGCCCAGCATGGGTTGATGTCTCTCTCTTGAGAGGAAGAATTCCCAGAGCCCACTCTTAGCTCAGCAGGACACATAGGTGGTACTGGGGCAAAGGAGACACCAGGGTGTGGCCAGCCAAGGCCTCCCCAGGCCAGAAGGGCTTCACCGGGGGCCACGGCAGCCTCTGGAACATGGGTGGGAAGTGGGTGGAAGTTGGGAGTCTTTGGTGGACACAATACCTAGGCTGTATCACTGACCAGGACTGGGATTAGGGTGAGAAGAAAAAGGCGCTCAGCTGAAACATGAGAAATTCAGCAATCATATTTTCATGCAATATTTAGAATACCAAAATTCACTCAAAAAAAGTTTAAATAAACATGAGATCAATACTGACACTCAATGGGCAGAAACCAGGAATGGTAAACAGGCATGGAAGGGACAGTCCCCGCTGAAGGACATGGTCTGCTTAAAATGCCATCGGCGGTCCTGCAGAGAAATACAGAAGGTCAATGGGTCACTTAGCAACAAAGCCCAGGTCCTCCCCCCGACCCTCACTGATTCTCCTAGGAAACCGCATCTTCCCAATCACTTCCCTGAAGAAATGCAGATATTAAAGTTCCCTTTCCTCTCCTGCCTTGCTGTTCACCTGTCCCCCTGTCCTCTGATTCCTTGTTGTTGAGAGCATTCCTGTCTATTCCCTGGACCAGTGCCAGGTTTCTAGATGGACTTAGGTGGGTTTAGGAGGAAACAACCCAATGCTTCCAGCAATACAGCAATAAAAATAATAAGTAAAGAGAGGACTGAAAGGCCAAGAAAATGATGGTTCTCCTGCCAGAGTCAGAAAACAATTCAGCAGACTATGATGAGACAAAGTCGCTCAATCATATCTCTTTGTGACCCCATGGACTGTAGCCCACCCTGTTCCTCAGTCCAAGGGATTCTCCAGGCAAGAATACTGCAGTGGGTTGCCATTTCCTCCCCCAGGGAATCTCTGGACCCAGAGATCAAACTGCATTTCAGGCAGATTCTTTGCTCTCTGAGCTACCAAGCAGGTGGCTCTAGAACCCGCCTGCCAATGCAGGAGTCCTGAGACTCGAGTTTGATTCCTGGGTTGGGAAGATCCCCTGGAGAAGGAAATAGCATCCCACTCCAGTATTCTTGCCTGGAGAATCCTATGGACAGAGGAGCCTGGCGAGCTACAGTCCATAGGATCGCAAAGAGTCGGACACAACTGAAGTGACTTCACACACACACATGATGAGAGAGAACACCTGGAGCCCTCCACACCCTCAGGGCTTCTCAGGGACAAGCTAAGACATCTCACCCACCTCCCCCTGCCACCACCAGCCGCTCTGGGCTGGAGATGCTTAGACTTGGCTGTAGAGGCCATGGTACCCTCCCCTTGGACATAAAAATAGTGTCTCAAAAAAAAAAAAAAAAAACAGAATAAAAATGGTGTCTCCCTCATAGAGTTGTTGGAAAGAATTCAACTAGTAATTCTCAACCATCAACCAGGGTGATTTGCCCCACAGAGGACATTGGCCTTGTCAGGAGACCTAGTTGGTGGTCACCACTAGGAGAAGGGGCTGCTCCTGGCCTCTAGTGGGTGGAGGTCAAGGGTGCTGCTCAGCATCCTACAGGGCTCTGGACAGCCCCCATGACAGAGAATGGTCCAGCCTCAAATGTCAGTAGTGCCAAGGTTGAGAAACCCAGATTAAATGAAAATATAATACATGGTAATACAAATACAATGATAATTGTTGCCATTTATTAAGCACTGGAAAATCCCATGGACGGAGGATCCTGGTAGGCTCCAGTCCATGGGATCGCTGAGGGTTGGACACGACTGAGCGACTTCACTTTCACTTTTCACTTTCATGCATTGGAGAAGGAAATGGCAACCCACTCCAGTGTTCTTGCCTGGAGAATCTCAGGGACGGGGGAGCCTGGTGGGCTGCCGTCCATGGGGTCACACAGAGTCGGACACGACTGCAGTGACTTAGCAGCAGTAGCATTAAGCACTTACTTTTGCCTGCTTCTTATGCCATGAGACTTGCTTTTCCTTCAGTAAGTATTTATTTCTTTTGTACCTGGTTTGGTAAATGTGTAATCTAGAGAGGCTTTAATCATGAAAGCAAAAGTGATGATGTAAAATAAGAGCCTATGATAATAGTAGCTGACTGTTCATGAACCCTAACTATGTACCAGGCAGTGAGCCTCTCTTAAAACTTGCAACAACTTTATGACTGTCTCTGTTGAGATGCTCAGAGAGGTCGAGGAATGTGCCTAGAGTCACACAGCTAAGAAGAGGAGGAGCTGGGGCATCAGGCCAGGATTGTGATCCTATGGCGAGGTCTCCCAGTTGTGATAAGGTCTACCGACCACCTTAGTCTACAGTTAGGAGGCCATGGCATGGTCCAGGGAGAGATGATGGTGGCCTGGGCTAAGGAGGTATGCTGGAGGAGATGAGAAGCGAGTTGGAGGGTCACGTCGGCAAGCCTATGGAGATACTAGGAATCAGATGTGTGATGCCAACAGGGGATAAAGTTGGCAAGTAGGTGGGTGATGCTGGGAAACAAAAGTAGGAGTAGATAGGTGACTGGCACAAAAGTACCAGTAGATAGGTGAGTGGTGCCTGGAAGCAGATGGGTGATGCTTGCAGGCACGTGAGTGATACCAGCAGGTAAATGAGTGATGCCTACAGGTAGGTGGGTGGAGCCTGCAGGTAGGTAGGTGGGGCTTAAGACAGGTAGGTAGTACCTGGAGGCAGGTGAGAGATGCTGGCCAGAAGGGTACGTCATACACACAAACAGGTGAACAACGCTGGCTGGTGGTATGGAGACCTGGGTCAGTAACTGGTTTGCAAGCTGGGATAGACCCCTTTGAGTAGGCAGCCTCTCCTGTGAGTTTATGGAGGGGCTGAGGGCCCTGAGCAGAGGGCTGCATCTGAGTGTCTGGGGAGACTGGGAGATGCTTGAACTGGCAAGAGATAGTGGGGATGAATAGCTTGAGGCGGGAGGTTTGTGAGTTCCTGGGGACTCTACTCATAGCCACGTGACTCTGGTGTAAGATCTGGGGTCTGGCAGAGGACAGGGGAGTATTGGAAGGCTGATGCTGGTAACTTGAAAAGGACAGTGACATCACTCCTTGAGTCCAAGGGCACTGTGGTTAATCCATCTGCAGGAGGCTCTATGATGCTGACGAGTGACTTGCAGAATCAGACTTCGGGACCCACTACCATCGTCAGCACAGCGATAAGCAGGAATACAGGGGCTGCTAGATCCCAATTCCTTGCTCCCCTCTGATTAGTGAAAGAAACTGATTTTCTCTCTAACCTAAATATTATATTCTCCTTGTCTCTGGTTCTGCCTCCAGGTCTAGAGGAAATAGTCAGTGACAGTTTGAACTGGCAGAGGGACAAGCTGCCCCATGAGTTTTATCTTCTGAAGGGGTCTGAGCAGAGGGAGCCAATGCAGGGTTAGGTTTCTGCCCTCCTCGTTGTCCAGTTTCCATATCCAGCCCTTGTTGTTTTGTCTCTGCTATGATGCTCTAGCCCTTGGTATTTAGAATAGGTTGGGAAAGCGTGGTTGCTTTTCATCTGACAGGTTGGGTAAGCCTCACTACAGAGTAGTCACCTCCTGCACCCCGCCTGTGCCCTTCTCCCCTCGGCCTTCTTCAGGACCCCGTTGCAGCATCTCTACCATTTAGCAAGCATCCACCACGGGCCAGCTCTGTGCCAAGTCGTTTTCTAAGATCCCTGCATTCTTGCATTCAAGCCTTACTGTGTATTTTACAGAGGAGAAAACAAGCTTGAACCAATCAAGTTGCCTTTCCAGGTTCATCCAGCAAGTTAAATGGTCGAGCCAGGATTCCAACCCTGGCCCCTCGGACTCAGTTACACTCAAACTGTCTCTGCTAATGTGTTCTTCTTTCCAGAAAAAGAAAAAACTAAGTTGCAGAAGCAGAGAGAAGATGAGCTCATCCAGAAGATCCACAAACTGGTACAGAAGAGAGACTTCCTGGTGGACGACGCCGAGGTTGAGCGGTTAAGGTAAGTGGGCAGTGGGTCCCCTGGGCAGGGCTGGGGCCATTAGCATGCAGCTCAGCTTCCTTCCAAAGCCCTTCATCTGCTCCCAGACTCCCAGCTTTGCAACGGGTGTGTCCTGGCCAAATGCTTCCCAAACACTAGATCCAGATGAATCCTTCTGGCCCGAGGCCCCACGGCCTATTCAAGAGAAATTTAAATCCAGCTTCAAAAAGTTTTGCAAAGGCCTGTGGATCTTAAGTGAATGTCATCTGAGAAGGTGACCAGGGAGGAATTATATCACAGAGCACATGGAAGAGCTTCCTACAACTTCTTTTTACTGAGCTTTCTCCCAACTCATCAAGGCACCTTTTCCAGAAACTTCTATTCGTTTCTACAGAAACTCTACCCTCTGTCCTAACTTGCTTCCTCACCTACCCTCCCCACTTCCCAGCTCTGTTCTCTCCCCTTCCTGTCTCCTGGGGGCCTCTGATGCCCATCCCTAGCCTTTGGGGTCTCCTATTTGCAGATGCCCCTGCCCCATTGATCTGGTCAACCATGGGCTCCTGAAGTCTCTGCAGGGGACCAGAGGGCATGAAAGATGCCAACGTTGATTCTTGAATTTTTTTGTGCTGGAGCAAAATCTTGAGAGTCATCCACAGGGCAGAGGCTCAATGGGCCTCTTCCAAACCAGAAGACAACTTCCCTTTAATTCTCTGTGACCTCCCGAGTCCTCCAAGGCTGCCAGGATGCGCTTTGCCCAGCTCAGCCAGGCTCGGACCATTGGCTTTGCTTCTGGTGACCCTTGGGAGAGCTGAGGCGGCTTGTCTTCTGAGACCTGCCACATACTTTGTCTAGGGTAACTTAAAGGTGCAGGATCAGGAGAGGGATTGCCCTGCTCACTAAATGTCTGGTATTGAAGCTGGGTCCTCTTAACAGCCTTGCCTCTGCCCTAGGGTCTCACACCAGCGGGCGTGGGCGTTTACTCCGTCACTGATATGTGTCTCTGCTTCAGGGTAGATTCATCAAACAACACACACCCACCACTGTACACACATAACAACATGTGCCCACCACCCACACACAAAACATAACACACATGTACCACCCACATAACACGTGCACCAGTCACACACAGTACACATCAGCATATATGCACCACCCACATATAACACACAGCAACTTACACGCACCATCCATAAAGTCTGATGCATGATCCCACACTCTTGCCTCATTTTATCAGTTCCTTGATGCTCTCCTGGCTTACTGTTCTTTCCTGTCTTTACACATCTGTCTTCACAGGGAGCAAGAAGAAGATAAGGAAATGGCCGATTTTCTGAGAATCAAGTTAAAACCTCTAGACAAAGTAACCAAATCTTCAGCCAGTGAGTGCATACACTATTCCTTCTCCCGCATCCGAGAGAAAAGGAAATTTTAAATGAGGTCTGGAAGCCAAGGGGACACAACACAAATGCTTTCTAGAGATCAAACTTGAGCACAGGATGGCAGCAGGCAGGGCCAGCTTCACGGGTGAGGAAGCCCAGGGCCCCACTCCTAGAAGGGCACTGTGCTTGCTTTCATGTCCTGCTATTGCTGTCTTGGAAGTCTTAAGAATTTTCCAACAAGAGTCCCTGCCTTTTCATTTTGCACTGAGTCCTGCAAACTGTGTAGGTAGCGCTGGCAGCTAGTCCTTGCTCATATGATTTGGTACAGTTCATAGAAGGAGTTGGGTGGCCACTGAGGCAAGAGGGTGGGAACTAAGGCTCAGGAAGCTCTGGCCTCTGTTGGAGTTGGAATCGCTGGAGGAACAAAGGCAGAAGTTTGCTTCTCAGAATACCAGCCTCACAAGATACTCAAAGCAAAAAGGGTTCTGGGTGAAATAAGTTTGGGGAATGCTGTGCACTTGACCACTCTTTGTAGGCTTCCAATACCCATTAGCATATTAAAGTGATACCCAGTCCTGCTGGATAGGAACTGCCTTCTCCTTGTTGGCCCAGTGGGACCACTTTGAGTTACAAGAACTGGGTGCCCAATTCAAACTGGCCCTCGCAATAAAAGGTGATTTGCTGGAAAAAGAGCAGTGGGAGCCAGGGCTCCAGGGACTGCACCCCCTTGCTTTCCTTCTGGGTATCCACTTGGCACCTCTTGCCACACTAGCTTCATTTCCTCCTCCTACACAGGCCTTCCTGGGGCCAGAAATCCAGGACCATAACTTAGCAGAAGCAAGGCAGCAACTGGTATCTAACCGTGTAAGATTCTGACCAGCCTTTCTTGGATCATGTTCCCACCTGCTAGGCCCATCGAAGGGGCTGGGGAGTTGTGATTTTCTTGATCTGGGTCACATGCCTGCCCCTGTAGCCACAGGGGCATGAACTGTTACCAGAGGAAGAGCTATGGACAGTCTTGTTAGGAAGACAAAACCCTGAAGCTGCCACTACCAACTGAAGCCACAAACCCAGTTTTTCCCTAACTATCCATTAATAATATTCCACGAAAACACATTTGTACTGTGTGAAGGAATAAATAAAGAGAAGGGCCCTGGTCCTTCTGCAGGCCCCTAAAGTCACAAGGCATGGGGTTTTTGCCTAAATCCAGCATCTTTAATAGACTGTCTCTTCCATGAAAGGCAAATTAGAAAAACTCCACCTAACAGTGTGGAAAAGGAAACAAGCAAGGAAACTTGTCTTCTGTGTAAGATTATGGATAGAAAAAAGAATTCCAGCCAGAATTCAAAACACCAAGCCTGTACCACATGCAAGTGTTGGGTCCAAATATACATCATCCATGTGGGCTGGAATCCCAAGCTGAAAAATTAAAACTAATCTAAAACCAGTGAAATCTCTGGAACCCCAGCAAAGCAAATGTAAAGTTGCTCAACAGAGACCCCTCAGCTCCCATAACACAGCCCACAGATTAAAAACAACTCCCATGCAGATGCTCTCTCAATAAAAAATTTAAAACCAAGGAAGAATGGAAACACCATGAAAGGAGTCCATAGATGAAACAAAAGAGAATGTCTGTCCTCCCATGAACCAGAAATAAGAGAGTATCTAAGAGATAAGTGTGTTTACAATGATTAAAGAGATAAAAGAAGGAATAATACTCAAAATGAAATAGTAAGATGCTATGAAAAAAAGAAGAGGTAAATTAGCAAGGAATTAGCCTTCTAAAAAACTACTGTCTGAGGAATTTCCCGATGGTCCAGGGGTAGGACTTTGTGTTGTCTCTGCCAAGGGCGCAGCTTCAGTCACTGACTGCAGAACTAAAATTCCACAAGCTGCGTGGCAAAAAAAAACTATTGTCACTGAAATGAAACTCAATAGACTAAACACAAAGACACAGCTGAAGGGAGGATTCATATAATTGGAAGACAGAGCTGAGAAAATTACCCCGGAATGCAGCACCAAGAGACAAACAGATGGGAAATGTGAAAGGGAAGTTATGAACCATGGAGTAATGAGTGATCACGTTAAACGGACATCTCAGAGGCGTTCCAGAAGGAGCAAGAATGAAAGACCGAGAGGCGAGGGTATCTGAAGTGATGATGAGTGAGCATTTTCCAGAACTGAAAGGTAGCCCTCTGGTTGAAGTGACTTCTTATTTCTTAGTCACATACGTCTTGGATGACAGACCCGGTGCTGGGCTTGGCAAGTAACAACGGTGAGGAGGAGAACAGGAGAAGGGCTAATAGCTGTAGTTAGAAGCCAAGGCTTGAAAGCCGCTGGACCTCCAGGGAGGTGGGAACAGTCAGCAGGACCATATAAAGTGCATGTCAGCTCCCCAGACTTGACCTGTGTGGCCTTGGGGCAGGGCCTGGCCGGGGTTGTGGGGGGGACCTGGGACTGCAGACGGTCAGGGCTCTCCTCACCTCACCTCTGCCTCTCTCCTGTTTCCCTGCCCTGCCCCCCACTCTCCTACCTTGCTGCAGGCTCCCGAGCAGAGAAGAAAGCAGACCCCCCGCCTAGCAAGCCCACGGTGGCCAAGACGGGGCTGGCGCTCATCAAGGATTGCTGCGGGGCCGCCCAGTGCAGCATCATGTAGCCCCCACGTGGGGTGCCCCCGGGGCCACGGGGACCCCCTCCCCACCCTCTTGTCTTCAGAGCCCCCATTTCACCGGGGCCCAAGAGCTCTCCAAGGCAGAAGGGATTGAAGGCAAGCCCGTGACCGCCGCCAAGGGCCCAGCCGCCCTGTACAGAGTGTAGCAATAGGGAGTCCCTCACCGTCGCATGGCCCTCCCCAGAGCATGCCGAACCCAGGAGTCTGTCTCCCTGTTTATCCAACCACCAGGAAAGGTCCTCCCTTGAAAAAAGTATTATCTCCACTTCTAGTTAGCTGTATCTCACCCACCGTGCGAATGAACTGGGAGAGGGGCATGATCCCCAGGTGTGTACAGGTGTGACTTTTCAGCAGTCCAGCGCCATGCTGGACGCTCCCCCTAGCTGCCCTCCTAGCTCTGCTGTCAGGCTGCCCCAGACGGTCCCATCCCCCCGTTCTTTCCTCTCCCAGGGGTTTGGGCCCTGGAGGGCTCCACGTAGCCCACGTGTCTGTGGAGACACAGAGGGCCCATCTGGAAAGACTAAGCTTGTGTGTGGTCGTCGTCACGTCTCCCGCTTCCTCCCCTCCAGTGTCTGGGCGCGGCTCACATCAGGACTGTGTCTGTCCGCTCTTGGTTCTTCCTTTGCAACGTCTGTTCCAGGTGTGTGGGGATCCGCTCCCCCTGCTGGAGTGCACCCAGTGCTTGGAAGAGGTAGCAGAGAGCTGGGAGCTCCAACTCGAGGCCAGGAAAGATGAGAACAGACCCAGAGCAGACGTACTTACTCTCCACCCTCCGGGGCCCGCCGGCTGGACGGTGTGCCGGCAGGGCACCACTCACCGCCCTAACACACAGACCTCTGCAAACATCAGCGGCAGGTGGGAGAGGTGGCCTGACCCAACCGTGTCCAATCATTCGGTGGTGTATTTTAACCAGCTTGAAAAATTCCACCTGTGTAACTTGATGTACATTTGCTACAGCCAGCCCGGCACAGCCCATGTGACCTCTCTGTACGTGTATGTGTCGTGACCGGCCTAAGTAGTTAGCGTAACTCAAGATTCGCTGATGTGCAATCATCCATTGGAGAAAATAAAACTGGAAACCACGTACACAGCATTTTTAAAGTTTTTACTTTATTCTTGACTATAGAAGTAACCCATGTACATAGTTAATTAATCATTTACAAAGTACCAAAAGTATAAAAAAGTTTTTTTTGTTTGTTTTTTAAAACTCTCAATATTTTTCCACCTATTCTGACATTTTGGCATATGTCCTCTCTGTCTTTTTTTATGCATTTTTTTTCATAATTGGCATTCTGTTGTACCGTTCTTTAACAGTTTTTTTTTCCACCTATCATAGGATCACTATCATTCTGCCACGTCATTAAAAGCTCTTTGTAAACATTAAACACTTCATAAATATTTACAATGGCTGCTTAGTAATCCATCTTGTGGATATACTGTAATTTATCTAACCAGACCCTCCGTATTAAACATTTAAGCTGTTTCTAGTTTTTCAGTTTTATAAGTAATGTCAGGATAAATATCCTGGGGGGTGGAGAAGGGCAGGGGGTGTTGGGTGAAGCTTCATCTGAATTTCTGATTTTTCCTTAGCACAGACTCCTAGAAGTAAGGTTCTAATATACATGGGTCACAGTTTTTCAAAGTATTTGTAAATCAAAAAAAGAAAAAAAAAAGTGAGGGTCTCTCTAGTCACAGCAGCTTTGGAATTGACACAAAATATCTTTGAGTGTGATGGCCCCTCCCAGCGGGGAGCATGCTCCCAGCCCCTCCCACTCTGTCACTGATGTGCTTCTGCTTCAGTCCAAGCTTCAGCCTGCTCACCACTTCCTGTCTATTCTGAAGATGAAGAGGCTCCCTCAGGTCGCTGCCAGTACCATCACCTGGCCTCAGGGGATACTGCCCTAGACCAAGCATGAAGCCAGTCTTCCTAGGGTTGCCATAATATATTCCCTCAACCAGCGGGGTTTAAACAACAGAAACTGATTGTCTCACAGTTCTGGAGGCCAGAAGCCAGTGTCCTCAGGACTGTGCTCTCTCTGAAGGCTCTTGGAAAGAATGCTTCCTTGCCTCTTCCAGCTCCTGGTGGCCCCTGGTAATCCTTGACTTTATCACTTCAGTCTCTACCTCTCCTATAGTCTCCCTCTATCTGTGTCTCTGGACCTCTCTTCTTGTGAGGACACCAGTCACTGGATTTAGAGACCCTCCCAGGTAGCGCTAGTGATAAAGAACCTACCTGCCAATGCAGGAGATGTAAGAGACCCAGGTTCGATCCCTGGGTAGGGAAGATCCGCTGGAGGAGGGCATGGCAGCCCACTCCAGTATTCTTGCCTGGAGAATCCCATGGACAGAGGAGTGTGGCAGGCTGCAGTCCATGGGGTCGCATAGAGTTGGATCCTACTGACTGAGCATGCGCAGTTCCATTAGCGATGCACAGAGAGTGAACAGCTCAGCCGTATGCCTGTATGACGCTAAATCTGGGATGATCACATCACAGTCCTTACCTTAGCAACTTCTCGTAAGACCTTGTTCCCAAATAAGTTCAGATTCTGAGACGGCAAGTGGCCATGAATTTGGGGCAGGGCTGATGCTGAAAACTCGGCCTCTGGGCAGTGGTGTTGAATCAAATCTCAGAGCAGAGTTTTGGGTGCAATAGAAAAGAATAGCTTTTTTGCTTTGCCAGGCAAAGGGGGACACAGTAGGCTCCTGCCCTCAAAAATTGTGTTTTATAGCACTCATTCAAGGACAGGGCTGCTGATTAGAGTGTGTACAGGGCCTACACTCTTAATCTCAGGTAATCTCTTGATGAGCTTCTCTGGTTCCTTTAACCTGGCCTCAGGTGGTCTTCTCTGGAATGAAGAATGCTAACATATTCCATTTTGGAGGAGTTTTAGTTCTATAAAGAGCTCAAAGATACTGTTAGGTGTACCCCTTGTGTACCCGAGAACCAGGACCCTGCCCCCAAGGCTGTGTTATTGTTTCAGGGCTACTCTTTTCTTGTCTCTGCATCCCCTCCCTTCCCTGGTTAACAACAGTTCCAGTCTGCCCTTTGGAACTCAGGGAAGGTCATGGAAGCTGGGATCTATTCCCTACAAACAAGAAATGGGACAGAAAGGCTTCCATGCCCAGGAGGTGCACAGAGTCCTGCTCGGTTTCAGGGGGACACTATTTAACCCACTACACAGGTGCTCCCCACTCTTGCACTAAACACTTAGGCTGAAAAGGGTCTACCTCTCTCCGTTCCTGGTAGAAAATGTGTGTCTGGAAGGCCTGACCTCAGACCAATTAGACAGTAGTCACTCACCGCTCCAACAAGCCAAAAAAGATCGAAACCCTCATAAAAATCCTGCTTCTGGTACACCGGCTGAGCTCTGGGGTACATCTAACTTACGTTCCTGTCATTGCTATTGATTTTTTTAAGCAAAAAAAAAAAAAAAAAAAAAAAACAAACCCCACATCATTTATTGAGGTTTTCACAAAAGAGCAGAAGAAAGTAATTGTTCAATATGCTCCCAGATCCCCAGAGCTGCCTGCAAAGCTGGGAAAACTTGCAGGTCTCAGGGTCCCATACCCCAGACTCACTCCTTTTGGGGGTCAATTGGGGAAAAGGGACAATGATAGCTGGAGACACATTTATTGAAAGTCTGTTGCTGTGCACTGAGCATGTATGCACATTTTCTCACTTGCCTTTCACATCAACACCATGAGGCTGATCTATTATTGGCACAGTCAGTCTTCATATGTACTTCATTAGTACATATGAATAAGTTCAGTTCCAACAGCATGCTCATAGGTCCAATTTTTTGTAGTCCAACAAAGTAAACCTAGGTACCCAACTAATAAAATTGGCTATCATTCTGCATTTGGGTCCTATACCACAAATAAAATCTTGCCGTTTCTTGCATCATGGATCTCTTTGGTTCTTCAGTTACTTTCTTTTCTTATTGTCTCTCTTTGTCCTTTCTCTGGGCCTCCAATTCCATCAGGTCTTTATTAGTAGGCTCCACATTCACATCTTTGCAAGTTCACAACTTGATCTTTTGTATGCAGGTGACTTAACTGTATCTGAAAACTGGGTTCTCTTCTTGGTGGGTGTTGAGTCAATAAACACAACCAAGCCAAAGATCAGAAGAAAAGATGTATTACTTGCAACAAATAATGAGATGCTGTTAAAGTCCTGCAGTCAATATGTTAGTGAATTTGGAAAACTCAGCAGTGGCCACAGGACTGGAAAAGGTCATTTTTCATTCCAATCCCAAAGAAAGGCAATGCCAAAGAATTGTGCCAAAGCACAATTACCATACAATTGTGCTCATTTCACCTGGTAGCAAGGTAATGCTCAAACTCCTTCAAGCTAGGCTTCAGCAGTACCTGAACCAAGAACATCCAGATGTACAAGCTGGATTTAGAAAATGCAGATGAACCAGAGATCAAATTGCCTACATCCATTGGATCATAGAAAAAGCAAGAGAGTTCCAGAAAAACATCTGCTTCATTGACTATGCTAAAACCTTTCTGTGGATCACAACAAACTGTGGAAAAGTCTTAAAATAATGGGAATACCAGACCACCTTACCTGTCTCCTGAGAAACCTGTATGCAGGTCAAGACTTAGCAACAGTTAGAACTGGACATGGAGCAACAGATTGGTTCAGAATTGGGAAAGGAGTATGTCAAGGCTGTCTACTGTCACCCTGCTTATTTAACTCCTATGCAGAGTACATCATGTGAAAGCTGGGCTGGATGAATCACAAGCTGGAACCCAGATGGCCAGGAGAAATATCAACGACCTCAGATAAGCAGATGACACCACTTTAATGGCAGAGAGTGAAGAGGAACTTAAGAGCCTCTTGATGAGGGTGAAAGAAGAGAGTGGAAAAGCTGGCTTAAAACTCAGCATTCAGAAAACTAAGATTATGGCATCCAGTCCCATCACTTCATTGCAAATAGAAGGGGAAACAGTGGAACAGTGACAGATTTTATTTTCTTGGGCTCCAAAACCACTGCTGATGGTGACTACAGCCATGAAATTAAAAAATGCTTGCTCCTTGGAAGAAAAGCTATGACAAACCTAGACAGTGTATTAAATAGTGGAGACATCCCTTTGCCAACAAAAGCCTATACAGTCAAAGATATGGTTTTGTTTTGTTTTTTTTCCAGCAGTTATGTGCAAATGTGAAAATTGGATCTTCAAGAAGAGTGCTGAAGAACTGATGCTTTCAAATTGTGATTCTGGAGAAGACTGTTGAGAATCCCTTGGATCACAAGGAGATCAAACCAGTCAGTCCTAAGTGAAATTCACCCTGAATATTCACTGGAAGGACTTGAAGCTGAAGCCTCAATAGTTTGACCACCTGTGAAAAGTCGACTCATTGGAAAAGACCCTGATGCTGGCAGGAGAAGGGGTGACAGAGGAAGAGATGGTTGGATGGCATCACCAACTCAACTGACATGAATTTGAGCAAACTCCTGGAGATGGTGAAGGACAGGGAAGCCTGGTGTGCTGAAGTCCATGGGGTTGCAAAGAATTAGACACAACTTATTGACTGAACAACACAGAACACTGGGGCTATTTCCCAAAGCAGTGCCTTCCCAGCAGCAAAACTGGGGAGGTTTTAAACTAAGGGTCACATCAGATCAGATCAGTCGCTCAGTCGTGTCCGACTCTTTGCGACCCCATGAACCGCAGCACGCCAGGCCTCCCTGTCCATCACCAGCTCCCGGAGGTCACCCAGACTCATACCCATCGAGTCAGTGATGCCATCCAGCCATCTCATCCTCTGTCGTCCCCTTCTCCTCCTGCCCTCAATCCCTCCCAGCATCAGAGTCTTCTCCAACGAGTCAACTCTTCGCATGAGGTGGCCAAAATACTGGAGTTTCAGCTTTAGCATCATTCCTTCTAAAGAAATTCCAGGATTGATCTCCTTCAGAATGGACTGGTTGGATCTTCTTGCAGTCCAAGGGACTCTCAAGAGTCTTCTCCAACACCACAGTTCAAAAGCATCAATTCTTCGGCGCTCAGCCTTCTTCACAGTCCAGCTCTCACATCCATACATGACCACAGGAAAGACCATAGCCTTGACTAGGCGAACCTTTGTTGGTAAAGTAATGTCTCTGCTTTTGAATATGCTATCTAGGTTGGTCATAACTTTCCCTCCAAGGAGTAAGCGTCTTTTAATTTCATGACTGCAGTCACCATCTGCAGTGATTTTGGAGCCCAGAAAAACAAAGTCTGACACTGTTTCCACTGTTTCCCCATCTATTTCCCATGAAGTGATGGGACTAGATGCCATGATCTTCGTTTTCTGAATGTTGAGCTTTAAGCCAACCATGAACTCCTTATTGCCAAATTCAGACTGAAATTGAAGAAAGTAGGGAAAACCACTAGACCATTCAGGTATGACCTAAATCAAATCCCTTATGATTATACAGTGGAAGTGAGAAATAGATTTAAGGGCCCAGATCTGATAGATAGAGTGCCTGATGAACTATGGAATGAGGTTCGTGACATTGTACAGGAGACAGGGATCAAGACAATCCCCATGGAAAAGAAATGCAAAAAAGCAAAATGGCTGTCTGGGGAGGGCTTACAAATAGCTGTGAAAAGAAGAGAAGCGAAAAGCAAAGGAGAAAAGGAAAGATATAAACATCTGAATGCAGAGTTCCAAAGAATAGCAAGAAGAGATAAGAAAGCCTTCTTCAGTGATCAATGCAAAGAAATAGAGGAAAACAACAGAATGGGAAAGACTAGGGATCTCTTCAAGAAAATCAGAGATACCAAAGGAACATTTCATGCAAAGATGGGCACGATAAAGGACAGAGATGGTGTGGACCTAACAGAAGCAGAAGATATTAAGAAGAGGTGGCAGGAATACACAGAAGAACTGTACAAAAAAGAGTTTCAAGACCCAGATAATCATGATGATGTGATCACTGACCTAGAACCAGACATCTTGGAATGTGAAGTCAAATGGGCCTTAGAAAGCATCACTAGGAACAAAGCTAGTGGAGGTGATGGAATTCCAGTGGAGCTATTCCAAGTCCTGAAAGATGATGCTGTGAAAGTGCTGCACTCAATATGCCACCAAATTTGGAAACTAAGGGTACATGCATATTTATGAAGGGGTTTTAGGAGAGAAGAATTCACTATAGAATTGTGGCCAAGGTCAACAGAGTCCAAGCCTTAGCTGACTGAAATCTGGAGTTAGAATCAACTTCATAAGTCCATCTTCCACCTCGGTGGGGGCCTTAGTTCCTGCAGAACTCAGGGACCATATCAGATTATGCACATCCCTTGAAGAGGAACTAGGATTCTGCTTTATCACTGCACCATTGTTTGACTGCCTTGCTTCTGTTCCTATCTTCTTTTGTCCCCTTAAGAGCACTGATTCCTGGGACCTATTCATGGGCAAGCATTGTGGCCAGGCTTAGATCACAAAATGGCTTAAGCCAGAATGAACTCTCCTATGTCAAGGAAGCCATACCTGGTTCTCTTTCTCCAAGGAAAGAGCATTATTACTTCTGCTCTGTAGATGAGGAAGTGGTCCTAGGTGCCACAAGCAGTTAATGGCAGGCTGGTCATTCATCCCCTCATCCCCTCTTGTAGCCTCAATCATCATTTCTCTCCCCATCAGCATTTAAGCAAATCTCTCCCATTAACAAACAAAAAACCCTGTATTCCATCTTTCCTGGCAGTTCACACATTTCTATAATACACCTTCACAGCTCTGACTTGTTGAGAGCTGTCCATCATCTCGCTGCCTTCACTTTCCTCATGTCAGGCAAGTGTATGCTCTTCGGCTCTGTCTTGTCACAACAAAGATTTGGAGCAACGGACATTAAAGCCCTCGGCGCATCACAGCTCTCGGGTCTGGGACAAATCGTGTTATAGCTCTTAGACCGATCAGTGTTACAGCTGTGTTGTATATAAATAATAGCAGGAGAATCCATCCTTGAAGCGTGAGGGCATGCCAACCCCAAGATGTGAAGAGAAGAGAGTGGAAGAGCGCGCTGGAGAGAGAGAGAGAGAGCCCTTCGGCTCCTCTTTTTATGTTTCCCCTGCCCTCTCGCCCCAGGCTGCCCTATGTAAATTGGGCGAGCCAGGAGTGCTGGTTGTTCTACCTGAAGTCCTCACTCTGGTCCTCGGACCTTCCTTTGTTATACTTTCACAGGCTTTTCCCTTCCTTGTCTTTTAGCCACTGCCATTTTGGACTCCTGTTTCCTATTCTAACTACCTAACACTCATCTTCAGCTCCCTCCTCAAACTATTCTCATCTGGCTTCTGTCACTCTCGTCACTGACCCCTCTTCTATTTCTCTATCTCTCATCTGTCCGTCTACCATCTATCTATCTAATCTTTTGACTGTGCAGTTTCTCATTTTCCAACCAGGGATCAAACCCATGGCCCTGCATTGGACTGTGGAGTCCAAACCACTGAACCATCAGGGAAGTCCCATTCCTTTAACCATTTTAGGTTCTGCAATGGGGACCCTGTCAATGAGACTGGCCACAGACAGATTAACAAGAGAAAAACAAGATAGGTTTATTAACACGTGCATTGTGCAGAACCCAGCAATAAGTAGTGCCAGGAGGTGGTTAGAACATGGGTTTACGTACCATCTTAGGCTAAAACCTAAGCCTTAAGCTAAAATAAGGAAGCCTGGTGGACTGCAGTTCATGGGGTCACCACGAGTTGGACACAACTTAGAAACTGAATAACAAGGTTAAAACCAAAGGAGAGGGGTAGAGGAGACAAGTTATGGGAAGATGACCAGGAAAAGTATGTAAATAAGGGTTGTTTATTAAGCAGATTGAATAATAAACCTGCCTTCTCTGTGGAAATCCTCCTCTTCTTGGGCTGGAAGAGGACCTTTCACAAATGGGAATTTCCTTATAAATGGACGGCTTCCTGGTGGCTCAGCTGGTAAAGAATCTGCCTGCCATGTGGTAGACCTGGCTTAGATCACTGGGTTGGGGAGATCCCCTGGAGAAGGGAACAGCTACCCACTCTAGTATTCTGGCCTGGAGAATTCCATGGACTGTATAGTCCATGGGGTCACAAGAGTCAGACACGACTAAGTGACTTTCACTTTCAGTTTATAAATGGAGATTTGTTTTATAAAAGGAAAATGTGTACCTTGTGTTTAGAGCTTTTCATGCATCTGCTGTTTCTCAATGGCCTTTAGCTTGAAATAATCCTTATGCTGAAGGGGCGTGTTTGGAGTGGCATATTCTGAGACCTCTCATTTGAATCCAATTGGCACATCAGCCCTCCTGCCAGCTGTCTGCCTGACTTGACTGCCAACACACCCCACTGTCTAGGTGTACCTCCCACCTCTCTCCAGTCTCCTTTATCACTTCCTGTCCTCAGGGCCTGGCCCTCAGCATTCTCTCCCCACCACAGCCCCAGCCGCCTGCTCTTAGATGGCACTCTGACCACTCCTAAGTTTTCTTATGCACCTAGACCTTTCTCCTACACACAGACCCCTTCTTCCTGAGGGTCTTCATTCAGATCCGGAGCAGGCACACCGAAAAAGACATGTCCTAAACAGGTGTGGCAAACCAGCCCACCAACTGTTTTTGTAAATTAAGTTGTATTGGAACATAACCAAGTGCTTTTGTGTATTGTCTACGGCCGCTTTTGTGCTGCAGCAGTAAAGTCTTAAGTGGTTGAGGCAAGAGAAAGAAATTTTAAAAATAAGAGAAAAAAAGAAATTAAAAAAAAAAAAGAAAAGAAAGAAATTTAAAAAGAGGAACAAAAGAAAGAAAGAAAGAAAAAGAGAAAGCCATAAAGAAAGCTGAGCACTGAAGAACTGATGCTTTTGAACTGTGGTGTTGGAGAAGACTCGTGAAACTCCCTTGGACTGCAAGATCAAACTGCTGCTGCTGCTACTGCTAAGTCGCTTCAGTCGTGTCCGACTCTGTGCGACCCCACAGACAGAAGCCCACCAGGCTCCCCTGTCCCTGGGATTCTCCAGGCAAGAATACTGGAGTGGGTTGCCATTTCCTTCTCCAATGTATGAAAGTGGAAAGCGAAAGTGAAGTCGCTCAGTCGTGTCCGACTCTTAGCGACCCCATGGACTGGAGCCTACCAGGCTCCTCCGTCCATGGGATTTTCCAGGCAAAAGTACTGGGGTGGGGTGCCATTGCAAGATCAAACTAGTCAATCCTAAAGGAAATCAGTCCTGAATATGCATTGGAAGGACTGATGCTGAAGCTGAAGCTCCAATTCTTTGGCCACTTGATGTGAAGAACTGACTCATTGGAAAAGACTCTGATGCTGGGAAAGATTGAGGGCAGGAGAGGAAGGGGACAACAGAGGGTGAGATGGTTGGATGGCATCACCGACTCAATGGACATGAGTTTGAGTAAACTCCGGCAGTTGGTGATGGATGGGGGCCACATGCTGCAGTCCACGGGGTCACAAAGAATCGGACACGACTGAAAGATTGAACTGTGGTAAGAGACCAAATGGCCTGCAAATCCTAAAACATTTGCTCTCTGGTCGTTTAAGAAAATGTCAGCCAACCCCTATCCTAAAGTGCCTCAGCTTCCTCTGTTTTTCCATCTCAGAAAAGGGCACCACCAAATAGCCAAGATTATCCTAGAACTTGTCCTTGACTCTTCCCTTCCTCCTCACATCCATGCAATTGTCTTTAGCTTGTTGTTTAGTCGCTAAGTTATTTCTGACTGTTTTGCAACCCCAGGGACTGTAACCCACTGGGCTCCTCTGTCCATGGGATTCTTCAGGAAAGAATACTGGAGTGGGTTGCTATTTCCTTCTCTAGGGGATTGTCCCAACCAGGGATCGAACCCGGGTCTCTTGCATTGCAGGCAGATTCTTTATTGTCTGAGCCACCAGGGAAGCCCTAAGTCTTTAACTTCAACCTGCTCAACTTCTCTAGAATCTGTCCACACCCCTATCTCCCCACCACCCATTGTTGCCCCTTTAGCTTGTCTTGGTCAACTGCAGTGGTTTCGTAACCAGCCTCCTTAGCATTGGCCGTTCTCCGCACAGTGGCCAGGTGATTTTCTGAATAATGCAAACCTAATTGTCATTTCCCTCCTTAAAACCATTTCCGAGGCCTTGAGGACAACATCCATGTTCTTTCACATGGTTTCAAAGGCCCAGTCAGATCTGGCCCCTTGCCACATCCCTGGCTTCATCCCACCTGCTTGCTGGGGTCCCTCTTTGAACTGGGGCTGCAGAAAGATCCTTTGGTGTTTTTTGGTTCTTTCCATGCTCTCTGTTGGCATCCCTCCTGGAACTTCACACATTCTTCTTCTGCCAAGAACTTCTCAGATCTACCAGCCTTTCTCTGGTCTACCTGTGCGCCATTCTCTGAAGTCAAAATGACCTCCTTAAAGAGCAAATCTAACCAGGTGTGCTGCTTCCAAGTGTAAAACTCTCCTGCATCGTCCCCTCCATCTTCACAGTCTCAGGGCTTGGCCCTGGATTTCAAAGGCTCACTCCATTCAGCCCCTGCATATCTCTCCCACCTCCCTTCTCACCGCTCCTCCAGCTTTAGACCCTTGCTCACACCAACACTTAAAGGAACAAACTGAGTAGGAGCAGCTGGAAACTCTAGGCAGCGTCAAGGAGGGCATGGGACATGGCATCCAGCTTGACTCAGAGGCCGTGAGACCTTAAGAACTTTGTGAAAAGGGCCCACAGGACTTTACAACAGGATGGGATCACTGTGAGCATTTTAGCAAGGTGCTGGTGTGGAGGCCCCACATATCAGGCAGGGGAGTGCTCCCTTACACTCTCCCATCAGATGGAGGGTTCATCACCTGTATTTGACAGATGGGGAACTGAGGCTCAGACAGAGGAAGTGACTAGCCCAAAGTCACACAGCATGTAAGTGCAGGGCCAGAGCCTGAGTCTGAAAGCTGGATGAGACTCAAGCACGGGATGTTTATTTCTCATTTCTAATCCCAGCGTCATCATCACTCCGCTCCCTGTTGAGCTGTACTCGGAGGTGACTCATGGCCATGTCAGCAAATCACTGAGCCCCTTATGAACCTTTTCATTCCATGCTGACTGGACAGCCCTGGGCTGCAGGGGCTCAATGACTGTGCTCATCTGCAGCTCGAGGAGAAGCAGTTAGAACATGTCCAAGGCCACATGCAGAGACTCAGGACAGCTGAGTGGGCACCAGGGGCTGGGGCAAGACGCTCAGGAAAGCTGGTTTGAGGAGCACATGTCCTGTCACCTTTCTGTTCATGTGTTCGTGAATTCCTCCTGTGAATGTGGCCCTCGGCAGGTACCAGGGAACACAGCAATGAACAGGGGCCGTCCTGTCTTCAGGTACCTGACGTTCCAGGGAGGGAGACTGGTGTCTAACAGGAGGGTGGAGGAGGCCCCCTATCCAATGTTAAGTCTGAACAAAACCCACTGCCCAGCAGGATTAACCTCAGGGAAGAGAAGCTAGACACTGACGGAGGGCTCCAGCCTGCCAGGTTAAGATCCCCACTCAACACTCCCTATGTGAGCTGGGGTGGTTCCTTCACCTCTCTGGGCCTCAGTGTCCAGATCTGTGAAATGGAGAGAACCGTGGAGGGTTAAACGAGATGGTGCATGGGAAGGGGTTGAGCAAACCATGCAGTGAAGTAGGTGAGTGTTGCCCACATCTGCACGTAGGAAGCAAGCCCAACCTAGGTCCTGCCCTCATGAAGCTGATGGTGAGCAGAGCCATGGATACTCTGCCAAGTGACAAAGCTGCTGTGACCTAAATGTCCACCGAGCTCGGTTCCACGTGCTTCCCCAGTGTCCACACTGTCCTGGGCGTGCAGTCACACCCAACCGACTGCACCCCGCCTCGCTCTACCCACCCTCATGTCCTCCCCACACCTGTCCCCTCCCTCTACTTCTGCCAAGTCCACGTGGAATCAGCCCCGGAAAGTGATGCTGAATCAAATCCCAGGGGTTTGGGTTAAGTAGAAAAGAATAGCCTTATTGCTTTGCCAGGCAAAGGGGGAAACAGTGGGCTCGTGCCTTTCAAAATTGTGTGTCCCAACCTGGGAGGAGTCTTATAGCAATAGTTCAAGGGTGGGGTTGCTGATAAGATTTACGTGTGTGCAGGTCCCCTCCTTTCAAATTGTGGTGCTGGAGAAGATTCTTGGGAGTCCTTTGAACAGCAAGGAGATCTGATCAGTCAATCCTAAAGGAAATCAATCCTGAATATTTATTGGAAGGACTGATGGTGAAGCTCCAATACTTTGGCCACCTAATGCGAAGAGCCAACTCATTCGAAAAGACCCTGATGCTGGGAATGATTGCGGGTAGAAGGAGAAGAAGGCAGCAGAGGATGAGATGGTTGGATGGCATCACTGACTCAATAGACATGAGTTTGAGCAAGCTCCAGGAGATAGTGAAAGACAGGGAGGCCTGGTGTGCTGCTGTCCATGGGGTCACAAAGAGTCAGACACAACAGAGCGACTGAACAACAGCCCTGGGAACAGGGAGAGGTTATAGAGTCAGGCAGAGGTATGTGATAAGGACGAAGGCAGTAACAGTCTTGCATTCTTCTTTCTTCTGCAAAGTTTCAAAAAGGTGGAGTTGCTGACAAGATTGGGTTTCCCTGCTGGCTCAGACATAAAGAATCTGCCTGCAGTGCGGGAGACCTGGGTTTGATCCCTGGGTTGGGAAGATCCCTTGGAGGAGGGCATGGCAACCCACTCCAGGATTCTTGCCTGGAGAATCCCATGGATGGAGGAGCCTGGCGGGCTAAAGTCACAGGGCCACAAAGAGTCAGACACGACTGAGCGACTAAGCACGGCTCAGAGTCTCAGATGGTCCGGTCTAATCTTCTCTGGTCGCTTTAAACTTGCCACAGGTGGTTTCTTGGCTGCTCCTCTCTTGATTAACAACTGTTTGAATCTGCCCTTTAGAACTCAGGGAAGGTCACAGAGGCTGAATGAAAGCTGTTTCTTATAATCAAAGAAATGGGGGACGCAGGCTTTGTGCACAGGAGCCCCACAGGGCCCTGCTCGGCATCAAGGTGACAATTCCTGATCAATCAGTTTTTGATTTCAAGACTTGTTTTGGTGACATTGGGCTTGGCGTAAGTATTCCATTTAGGGCCTGTTGTCTTGTTTTTTGTTTTTAATTTATATTTTGGCTACACTGGGTCTTCGCTGCTGTATGCAGGCTTTCTCTAGTTGCCGTGAGGGGGGTCTACTCTCGAGTTGCGGTGCTCAGGCTTTTCTTGTTGCAGAGTACTGGTTCTAGGCGTGTGAGCTTCAGTAGTTCCAGCTCAGGGCCTTTAGAGTGTGGGCTCAGTTGTTGGGGCCCACAGGCTTAGTGGCTCTGAGGCATGTGGGATCTTCCCAGGTCAGGGCTTGAACGGGAGTCCCCTGCACTGGCAGGCAGATTCCTGTCCACCGCACCATCAGGGAAGTCCCTGTTGTCTTGTTTTTAACAGTTCTTTTTGGTTGCAGAAGACCAAAACTGAAGCCACGCTTGCAAAACATGAGGATGCTTCCTGGCTCCTGGGACATCCCATTGTTTCTGCTGCTGCTGCTAAGCCGCTTAAGTTGTGTCCAACTCTGTGCGACCCCAGAGACGGCAGCCCACCAGGCTCCCGAGTCCTGAGATTCTCCAGGCAAGAACACTGGGGCAGGACATCCTGAGATGTCCCCAAATCTAAAGTACCAGCAGGTCCAGGGATTCAAAGGGTATCACCTGTACCTGTCTTCCATGTTTTGCTACCTCTCCGTCCTGGCTTTGTTCAGCTATAAAGCTCCCAGCTTCCACTCCCTGAGCCTCCTGGAGGAAAAATCCAGCGACTTCAACAAGAATGCCAGCCTGGAGTCTGGGTCACATGCCCAGTCCCGAATCACTTGCTAGAGCAGAGGGTGCTGATCACTCTCAGCCGAGTGGGGGTCCAAAGGCTGATCTGGAGAGGGGGTGGTGATGTCAGCCCAGTTGTGCCAGAAGAGGAGAGAAGAGATGCTGGGAAGTTAAAAACACAGGTCTGCAGCATTTTAGAGAATAAGAAATAAGACTTCCCTGGCAGTTCAGTGGTTAAGACTCTAAGCTTCCACTGCATGGGGTGTAGGTTCGATCCCTGGTTGGGGAACTAAGATCCTGTATCCCACACATCACACAACCAGCACCACTACCCACCTGCCCCGGCCCCTCCCCTCCACCAAAAAAATAAAAAACAGGCTTTCAGAGCAGGGCAGAGATTTGCTAAGGTCATTAGCGAGCTCACTGAAGCCTGGACAGAACTCAGAGCCCTTGGTCTGACTCAGTACCCCTACCTAGCTCTTGACTTGCTTTACCCACAAGCTGTTTGTTCAGGTTCAAACAGCGACTGTCTACCCACAGAAACCACAGTCTATGGATTTGGAGGGAAGAAACCCTTAAGAAAGCATTTCTGTGGCTTCAGGCTCCAAGAACAGCGTTGCCCGGGGCCATTCAGCTCTGAGTTAACTGCCCTACTTGGAGACCTCAACCCCCAGAAAGGCTCCAGAGCCTGTTTAGCCATGTTAAAATGAATTTTTTATTTTGAAATCTTTTCTTCTTTTGTGGCTGTATCTTGCAGTCAACAAAGGTCCGTTTAGTCAAAGCTATGTTTTTTTCCAGTAGTCATGTATGGATGTGAGAGTTGGACTATAAAGAAAGTTGAGCGCCAAAGAATTGATGCTTTTCAACTGTGGTGTTGGAGAAGGCTCTTGAGAGTCCCTTGGACTGCAAGGAGATCCAACCAGTCCATCCTAAAGGAAATCAGTCCTGAATTTTCACTGGAAGGACTAATGCTAAAGCTGAAGCTCCCATACTTTGGCCACTTGATGCAAAGAACTGACTCATTGGAAAAGACCCTGATGCTGGGAAAGGTTAAAAGGCAGGAGGAGAAGGCAGAAGGATGAGATGGTTGGATGGCATCCCTGACTCAACGGACATGAGTCTGAGTAGACTCCAGGAGTTGGTGATGGACAGGGAGGCCTGGTGTGCTGCAGTCCATGGGGTCACAAAGAGTTGGACACAACTGAGCAACTGAACTGAAATGAACTTGCAGCTTGTGGAATCTCAGTTCCCCAACCAAGGATTGAACGCAGGACCCAGCAGTGAAAACCTGGAATCCTAACCACTGAGCCGCCAAGTGGTGATTTAGTCACTAAGTTGGATCTGACTCTTGTGACCCCATGGGCTGTAGCTCACCGGGCTCCTCTGTCCATGGGATTTCCCAGGCAAGAATACTGGAGTGGGTTGCCCTTTCCTTCTCCAGAGGATCTTCCTGATCCAGGGATCAGACCCAGGTCTCCTGCTCTGCAGGCGGATTCTTTACTGACTGAACCACCAGGGAAGCCCTTGGACCACCAGAGAAGTCCTCTGTTTTGAAATAATTTTGAACTTACAGAAGATGATTTTAAAACAGTGCAAAGAACCTCTGTACACCCTATGATGCAGTCACTAGTTGCTAGCGTTTTGTTGCATCCTCTGTATCACTTTATTTCCAAGAATGACTTTAGTTGCAGACATGATGGGGCTTCACCCTTAAATTCTTCAGCCTGTATTAAAGACAAGGGTGCTCTTTCTATTATAGCACAATTCTCAAAATCCAGAGGCACAAGACTATTGTCTAGTATATACATTTTATCGATGGTCCCAGTCGTTCTCACTATGGCAATTCTCCTCCGCTCTATGGGACCTGGTCCAGGAACGAACTTGCTTTTTGTTGCCCTCTTTAACCTTCTTCAGTCTTTTCGTCTCTCATGACCCTGAGAGCTTCGCAGCACCTAGGCCAGTGGTTTTATAACCAACCTGGTTCGTTGGACACTTTAGTCAATAGAAATTGATGAGAGTCCAGACGAGGAATTCAGGGAAGGGTTAATGGGGACTTCTATGGCAGCAGGGGGCAGGGGAACGAGAAACAGGTGCCCAAGAGCTGGAGGGCTGGTTCCTTAAATACAGTGAAGGGCAAATCTGCGGATGGAGCTGGAGGGGGTGTCTTAGGTGGTCTGCCCACCCCTTTGGTGGTGCTGTGTGCAGGAATCACGTGCTTTTGCTCCCAGCACCTCAGAAGTGACAGTTTGTGGCCTTGAAGATGTGCTGTGTGCTCATTTGTGTCTGACTCTTTGTGACCCCATGGACTGTAGCCCACCAGGCTCCTCTGTCCACGGGGCTTTTCAGCCAAGAATACTGGAGTGGGTTGCCATTTCCTCCTCCAGGGGATCTTCCTGACCCAGGAATCGAACCCACATTCTTGCATCTCCTTCACTGATAGGCAGGTTCTTTACCACAAGAGCCACCTGGAAAGTACCAATAATGAGTGAGTGAGTGAAAGTCACTCAGTCATATCTGACTCTTTTCGACCCCATGGACTGTAGCCTTCCAGTCTCCTTTTTCCATGGAATTCTCTAGGCAAGAATACTAGAATGAGAAGCTGTTCCCTTCTCCAGGGAACCTTCCCAACCCAGGGATCGAACCCAGGTCTCTCACACTGCAGGCAGATTCTTTACCATCTGAGCCACGAAGGAAGCCCATGTGGGCTTTCTCTACCTTATTGTTCATGATTACCCTGACTGCTTTTAGTCCCTTATTGTGGCTTGTTGTTTAGTTGCTAAGTCATGTCTGACTCTTTGCAACCGCGTGGACTGCAGCATGCCAGGCCTCCCTGCCCTTCACCCTCTCCCAGAGCTTACTCAAACTCATGTCCATTGAGTTGATGATGCCATCCAACCATCCCATCCTCTGTTGCCCGCTTCTCCTCCTGCTCTCAATCTTTTCCAGCATTGGGGTCTTTTCCAATGAGTCGACTCTTCCCATCAGGTGGACAAAGTATTAGTCCTTTACAGTTCCTTCGTATTCTGTTGCTCAAGGAGACAGTTTTCCAGGGGCACTTGCAAGCACTCTGGTGGGGGTCGGGGTGGTCTCTGGTCCCAACCTGTCTCAGTTTTAGCCGACAGCCCACATTTGAAACATGTTTCCCTGGTGATTCTAATGCCCTCGCTGATCTGAGAATCACCACCCAGAAGGGTCTTCCTGTTTGAGCCCAGAGTCCTGCGGATGTCAAGGAGGCAGGAAAATATGACTGGGCCAGCCTCTTATTCATCAGGGTCCCCACACCTGGCTCAGTGCCTGGGACCCAGTGGGGCTCAGTAAAGATGAGGCCTGGGAGGTGTGCAGACCAGGGGCTCCGGCCCAGCTATGCCATGGAGTGGCTGGGGCAATGGCCTACCCTTTCCAGCCTCACTCTCCCCATTTGTAACCTCAGTGTGGGGGTGGAGGCTTGCAGCTTCGAAGCTTGTTTGTTGACCCTTGGAAGGTTGAGCCAGGGCACCCCTTTCCTCCCACACTGGGAGCCGGACCTCCAATGTCAGTCACTTACTCAAATTCATCAAACGTAAACAAATTGTTTATGTAAATTCATTGACAGGAACTACGACTTGCTTCTGACTGATGGAATTTGGCAAACATGAAGTCATTTCCTTAATTAGGTTACATCATACAAGGCTCCCTCTTAGAGGACTGGAAATTCTCCTTGCTGGCTTGAACTGAGCTGCCATTCTGGGGAGGCCCACGTGGCCAGCCTCTGACAGCCCACAGAATCTGGGGCCCTCAGTTGGGGCAGGAGGCCATGAGGGAGGGTTAGCAGGCGCCAGGCCCCAGAATCCGTGTGCAAAACAGCATTGGTCTCCCCACGTACAGACGTGAAACAGGTTCTATTTTAGAACACAGATCTATTTTCTGAAATGTCTTTCTTGATTCCATGTCTGGCCCAGACACACCAGACTCAGCCAACCCCGAGGGCGGGGCCTCTGCAGCCTGTGGATGGGTCTGTCTGCACTCATTGTGACTAAGAAGGTCTGCAGGGAGAAAGCAGGGGCAAGGGGCAATTCTCTCACACCAGGCCCTGCATTGGGAAGACTTTCAGCAGAGGCGGAAGGGCCACCCCGAGCTCTGCAGCGCCCCCAGCTGGTTCACCAGCATGGGACGAGGGGCCCAGTGGCTGGGTCCTTAGCCTCAACTACGGTGTTTCTTCCCCTTTCCTCCTCTGGACCCTGAACTCCCCATTTCCAGATCCTTCCTTTCTAGGACCTGTGGATCGTTCTCTTCATCTCGATGTAAGAGAGATGGTCTTCCAGGGAAGGTCTGGCCCTCAATCTCTGGTCTTGTCCCGCACGCCTGAAAATTGAGAGGCTTGCTTTCCCACCAGTTCTATAATCTGCCGACTGCATCCCAAAGGCATCCCAAAGTGTGAGGTGCCGACTGCTCAGTTATGTCTGAGTCTTGAGACCCCATGGACTGTAGCCCACCAGGCGCCTCTGTCCATGGGATTCTCCAGGCAAGAATACTGGAGGGGGTAGCCATTCCATCTCCAGGTGAACTTCCCAATCCAGGGATCGAACCCAGTTCTGCATTGCAGGCAGATTCTTTACTGTCTGAGCCACCAGGAAAGCTCAAAGGCAACCAGGTCTCCTCATATTTCCACCTAAGCTTTGCCCCAGGGCTGCCTACCTCCAGGGAGGGATTAGAACTCTGCTGGGAAAGAGCCTCCACACTCTTGCAAGTGCTAATCCGAACAAGCACACTGGGTCCATCTCCACTTCATCTCTCCCCGAAGAGTGAGACCAGGCTGATGCTGTACCCACACATGCAGCTGGGAGACTGGACGGCGACTGTAGGAGCCTGAAGTTCAGCCACACAGGAGAGTGTGAGGTCAAGAAACACAGTGATGGAGACCGCGCTGACTGCTGGTTTACAGGGCAGATTCGGGTTCCTGCTTCTCCCGAGTCCTAGAGCCAATGTGCCCTGTCCCCAGTGCAGACCGGAGCTATGGCAGGTCACTGCTGTGGGGGGCGGGAGTGGGGCTGGGATGCTTCTGATGCTCTGATGACTCGGGCCCTGCCCGAGCAGCTAGAAACCAGAGAAGCAAAGTCTCAGAGCACGAGGCTCCTCACGGAAAAGGCAACACACAGGTCAGCGGCACATCGCAGTCAGTCTTAGAAGTCACGGCCGTCTCCCGTGTGGACAGGTCTGCTTTCACTGACTGTGTCTGCTAGGCTGCCGTCTCCAGGTGGGAAATACAGCCAAGACGAATGTGATGCCGTTTCAACTACCAATCGAGACGTTCCAAATTCCCTAGCCCCGACTAAAGGGGCACAGCGGCCTCTCAAGTTTTCTGGCAAAAACTGGATACAGTGAAAGGTGTTTTGAAAGGACTGCCAAAGGTTTTAAAGAGACTATTAGTGTTGAACTTTAAAAAACTGCCCTTCATCAAGAATCAATTTACCTACAAGTTCAAGTCTCTTCTGTGCCCTTTTCAAAATCCTGAGGGGGAGTGGTGGAGAGTGGGTGGGGAGTAACAGCAGTCTCAGGAAAAGGGCTTCACAATGGTGAAAGACATCTTTTCTAAATAGGCTTATTCAAAAAGCAAGCCTGGCGGTGACTAAAACCAAGGTAGTCTGCAAAATGGATTTCTTTCCCAGGGAGAGAGTTCCCAAGTTTTATAACCAGAGGGTATTTTATGAGTATTGTATTTTTCTCACACGATTATAAGCTGGAGCAAGGCTGGAAACCCCGGAGGGTCCTGACCACAAAGTGCCAATAGTCCAGCCACCTGTTGGGGCCGGATGCCACATTCAAAGGGACTCCATGACGTCAGACCCATCTGCTTCCCATCCCACAGATTCCCAGAAGGGATGAGAAGCTGACGGAACAATCCCTCCCCTACAAACGAACAGAACACTCACTCAGGGACTCAAGTGTGATGCTTGCTCTTAAAGTTTATTGACAACTGTTTGGTCCCAACACACAAAACAGCACTTGAACCACAAAAGAAGTGTTCAAACAAAGTAGACAGTTGAGAAAAACATCTCTTCCCCCAAAATCAATTCAAAACAAACAGTGCAAGATGGGAAAGGGGGTTTTGGTGATAACTTGTTTTTTTTTTTAAACAGATAAATCTGATATATTCTTTCCACCCAGAAATAAAGTATTTCATTGTCTTAATTCTCATACATCATTCTGTCACATCAGTTAAGCCTCTAGATAAAAAAATAGATAGCAACTGGACTGGCCGTTGTGGAGTACATTACAGACACCATGAACTTTGCACATCTTCAAACGGTGACTGTTAAGAGTCATGCATGCGTCCCAGGCTCCTGGCGACTTCAGTGACCGGTTCGACCACACCCACACGACAGCGCACAACTCCAGTCTCTTCTTTGTCTGGTGCCCAAAGAAGCTGCTCTTTGAGGCTGTTCCAAGTGACTTGTAATGGTGCCTTGGGCATTTTTTAAAGTCCACTTTCTCTACCTTCAAGCAAAACTAAAGTACACATGTGCAAATTCAGCCTTATGAAATTTTAGAATAAGGCCACTGATGTTCTCAACACCATCTTTATCATAATGTTTAAAAGCTTTCTAAAAAAAAGTGCACCTCTGCATTTTACCGACTGTCACACTATGTCTGTAGAGGGCAAGCCTTCAGGAAGACTGAGTGCCACGACGCCTACAAGGCTTTCCCAGGGCCGCTCCATCTTGGTCGGGGCTGTGTGCTGAGAACTGGGAATCGTTGGCTTCATTGAAAAGATTTGGGGAACAAAAAATCTTACTTGTAAAAAATCTCTCAATAGCCCTTATTTTGTGGCATTTTATCAAAATGCTGGCTATGAAATCAGAGCCCATTTTCTGGCTTTCTAGAAGTTACAAAATAGAATCATTTCCCCAAAATAAACCATCTAACTAGTGGAAGACCTTATGCCAACAGGTTTTTTTCCTGCTCTATGAATGAATCCGCCTTTTTCCCCAACAAATACAACCCATTGTAAATGTCAGGTTTCTCCAGGAGGCGTAAGAGGCCGCCAGTCACCGGATGCCTCAGCCACCTCAAGGCGAAGGTCACTCCACAGGGCAGTGCTTCCTCAAAGGCTGGCTTTCCATAAATGCCAACATCAGACACCAAAAAAAAACCAAACAAGCCCAAACATGCTTCCAACAGCGAGAAGTAACAGTAAAAGCAGACGCTATTAAGAGACACTGAGTTAACAGACGCAAACACATAGACACACGCATACAAAGCTTCCCAGCCATCAAAACCAGCTTTAAAATTACGAATACAAGGTTAAGTTGATCAACCTTGGCCTTCCTATGTACAGATAGAATTTCTGCCTCTTCCTAGTGGAAAGAGCATCGATACCGTTCCTGTCAAAGGCACCTCCCTCCTCACCTCTGATTTGTAATTTATGCATTTGATGCATATTCTAGAAAATCAGACTCTCTTCCCAACGCTGCCTCTCGACACACAATAATGTGTGTTGGAATTCAAATGCTGACTTTAAATTCATGACACCAAGACCATCTTCTTTTCCTTAACCTAATCCATGTCAAACTGGAACTTAACATAAAAGGGAAGCTTAAAACATCTTTGACTTTCTAGAAAGCTCAATGGAACCCCAAAGTGGAAACATTTTAAAAAATTTGAGATGAAGCCACATTTGTCAACTACAGACATAGTTAAATAAAAAAACAAGGCACGCTTACAAGTCACATGGAAGCCAGGAGCCTTCACATCCAACCAGGACATACACTTCTCCTGCCTTGCCCACCCTTCTCCAGTGAGTGATTGCGCAGGATCACCAAACAGACTTTTGCTTCATCACCATCTCGTGCATTTGATTAATACTGTCTGAACACATCAGTAAACATAGGCTTAGAGACTACGTTACGCAACATGTAAGGTTTTACCACTGGCGTGGCTTGATGGAAGTAAGACCACTTCCTTCAAGCTGAGCTCTCCCTGCTGTCTTCTTACGGAACACCATTCATTATACTTCATAATAATTAAGAAAAATTTGTTAAAATATATTAAGGATTCTTTAACAAATGCCAGTATTTTTTTTTTTTTTTCACAAACAAGTGGGGGAGAAAAAGAAAAGAAAGAAAAACTTCAGCTTAAAGCTGCGTTCAATGTAAAAGAAACAAAACGTACAGAACATGTCTAAAGATGAAATAACTGGCTTCTAGGGGAAAAACAGAAAAGGTTGTGTTTTTTTCAACCTGCTTTTGTGTGCAGAATCAGACAGTGTTTTCCCATCCTAATTCTATGTTCAAACGAGACTCAAAGCTTGGTTATAGGTGCAAAGGAAAAGTTGGCTGCCAATTTTACTCTATTTTTGGGTTGCTTTTTGGCTGGGCTTTCCATGGGGTCCTTGTTGAGCAGTGACTCTGGGGTTTCTGAGGAGGGGCTGGGAGGCGCTGGGACAGCTGCCGAGACACCAGGTGAGCTGGGATCAGGGGGCAGGTTTTCGTTCTTTATTGGTACTGGAATTTCAATTTTCTCTTCTTGGTTTAAAATCATAATTTCTGTAAACACAGGAAAGCAAAACATTCAGTTCTAGGACCTGCCAGCAGTGTTGGTTTTCAATTTCTCTCATTTCTCAAAAAATTAATCCCCGATCGTCACACACATGGTCTAATTTACACGTTAGTTCTGCAGCCAATACCAGGTATCACATAAGTCAGGTATTTAAAAACTGCGTCTCTGTTCTTCCTTGAATTACAAAACTTCAGAGACCGTCATTTTGGGCTACAAATCAATGGGCCATCCGTGGTTTGAAAACACTTTTTTATGCTTTCTCTGCCCATTCATTCTCTGTCAGGTAGTGAAGGACCCAGAAAGCCACATGTGACCTAAAGACTTTCAGACCAGAAGGGTCCTGGTACCAGGGAGCCCTGGCTCATTCCCCTGCTCCTAAGGGATCTAAGGTGGGGGAGGGAGGCACATGGGCAGGCAGAGCTAAGGGGAGAACCACATGGAGTCAGAAATACCCTCAGAAATCCAGGAAGAGGGACGTCCCTGGGGGTCCAGTGGTTGAGAATCCACCTGGCACTGCAAGGGACGCAGCTTTGATCCCTGGTTGGGGAACTGGGATCTCACGTGCCATGGAGCTCCTGAGCCCATGCACCACAATTAGAGTCCGGGCGCCGCAATGAAGGATCCCGCACGATGCAGCAAAGATCCCGCGTGCCATGACTAAGACCCAACGCAGCCAAGTAAATACACAAATATGTATTTTTTAAACTCCAGGAAGAGAAGCAGTCCACTTTTCCTGCAGCGCCGAAAGACTATCTTTCTCCAGTTGAGCCACAAGTACCAATGATTAGCCCGCTGTGTGGACAGAGCCACACCACCTGGAAGAGATGTGTCCTGTATCTCGGGTTCCCACTGCGTGTGCAAGGGGCTCCCACACTGAAGGCTCTCAGAGGCCCAAAGTGACAGCAGGGACGCAGAGCCTCAGCGCAGCTCTCAGGCTGACACTCTCGGGGGAAAAATGATGGACAGACCCGTCAACACCACTTGAGAATACTTCTGTTCCCATCACTCGAGGATGGCTGAACTCGTACACTAAACACACCACGGCTGCATCCACGGAAGAGCTGCCACCAATTTCCTATCAAGTCTGGGCCTGTAGGGACACCACCCCTGCCGTCGCCACAGCCCAGGTCCACCCAGCAGCCAGGGAGGTTCATATCTCCCTACCCAGCTTCCAGACAAACAGCCTCTTTCAGGTTCTTTCTCTGGGTGATGGGGCCAGAGGCTGGTTAAGAAGACTGAGGCCTGTGGTCAGCAGCAGGGTTTTCTCCTGGACAGCAGCGTCAGCAGAGCAGGGAAGGACCCGTCACGACAGAGGACGCAACGGGGAAAGGCCCTCCTTGATATGGCAGGCAGGCTGGCCTCTCAGGGGCCGGCAATACGGCACGAAGAGAGGCCAGGGCTCCAGTCTTGGCTCTGCCCCTTCCCAGCCGGCCCTCAAGACCGCTGCTGTGCCCTGGCCTGCCGCTTCGCCAGCACCTCAGGCTGTGCACCCCACCCCGGAGGAAAGCTGACAGGAGAAGGGTCTGTATTGATCCTCACAGGTATTTTTGTGCCTGCAAAGGTTAGAGTGGCTCCCTACTTCCATCACACAGTTAACGTCTTGGCGTGAAGTGTCTGCTGTCTGACTAAAGCCACGAGAACCCGCTCCCCCAGGGACGCAGCATCTCCCACCTGAAGGCTCCTGAGGGTGCTCCTCAAACCAGATGAGATCGGCAGCCTGGAGAACGACGGGATCCGGCCTCAGCTGCGGGGACGGCAGGCAGGAGGGGACGGGCGCGCACAGGAGGTCCACCGGGGAGTCGTCGGTCAGGCGCAGCAGCTCCTGCTCCGCAGGATGGGGCCCTGAGGGAGGCGGGCGGGGGCAGGAGGTCTGCTCAGGACCAGGCAGCCTCGGCACTGCCCAAGGCATGCCTTCTCCCTGACTCCCTGAGGTCAGGACGTACTCAAGAATGCAAGGTTTTTCTTTTTTTTAAAAAAAACAACCCATTAACAGAAAGGTCTGAGTCCTCTCTCTAGGAAGTCAAAATGCTGCAGCCAGGATTGCCCGATTTGTGTTATGAACAGCAAAGGACAATTAAAAAACCCATAGCAAGTCCTCGAAAGGAGCACATGTTCAGAATTAGAGGACCCGGGTCCCAGTTCTGTTGCTGCCTCGCTGCGTGCTCTCAGGTAAGCTCCTACTTCTGGAATTTCAGTTCTTGGTTAGGATGGAGGTGACTGCTGAAGGCTGTGCCGACAGCCTGAGCAGACGAGCTACCTCCAGGTGCTTTGTAGACCTGTAAAATGCTGCAGAGCCGATCACCTGATCAACAGAGCACAGCAGTGCCTGTAACTATTTAGAACGACTTGCAGAGCCCTAAGATAAAACGGCAATGGGCACAGAAGTCAAGTGAGCTGATCCCTATCTTGTACACAGAGAGCGCCACATAAAGTGAGGGTGCCTCGATGGCACTCTTCAGTAACACTAGTACATTCCTGTCAACTCTTTCCCAGGGAAGTCCTGCGATCAAGACTCCCCGACACAACTGCAGTCAGGGCTCAGGCTCCGCAGCCCCCTTCCCCGCCAGTCCTTGACCGTAGCTTTCTGTGCTCTTGCCCTGTCCACTCTTGGCAAGAACCTTGGGAAGTCAGTTTAGAGGAATCTCCTCACCCCTGATATCTCATCAAGCTCCTCATCCCACCCCACCCCCAACCTCTGAGGTCTAAGAACCCTCTCAGGTCGGCCGGAATCCCCCGAGCCAGACATCTTCTCTTGAGAGTTTCCCAGTCCCCGACGCCCTGGCTCTGCTCCGTGCCTGCAGAGCTAAGCTCCATCTCTCTTTCCGCGGGCAGCAGAGTGGATCCCACTGTAACTGTCTTCAAGTATTTTAACAAGCATCAGACTCACTTTTCTTTAACATCTGAACAGGGCTGCCATACTGTAGTAGCAGGGGCTACCAACAGCCTTCAAGAACCTTAACTGGTCAATCATCAAATGCAGGCCAGTTTTTTTCTCTGTTATTAACCAAACGCCAGACTCCTCTGGAAAATGTACCAACGCCTCCCTTTAAAGAACGAAGATGACCCTGCCGTCGTCCATTCCCCTGACCCACTCTGACTCCGCCCCAAGCCATGTCCTGGCAATGTCACCAGCCTTGGTTTTAGCTCTCTCACCGTCGCCACCCACTCCGAGTCTGAGTTCTGAGGCCGGGGGAGACTCGGGCACCTCCAGGATGCGCTCGGGAGCTGAGGGCTGGGTCTCGTGACTGGCAGGGGAAAGACCAAGTGAACTCACGCGACCTGGAGGACAGAAAATATCCGTTAGAGGGGAAGCAGGTGACAGACCCGGGGCTTGTGAAGGGGGGCAGGGATGGGGTGTACTTACTTTTCATGTCATTTTTTAACACTACAATTCTCTTATGACCATGTCCTTTTATCCAGACCACCTGCACACAAGACATACTACTGGTTATGAAGTGGAAAAGGAGGGGAAATAGACCCTAAAATTATATGTCTGGTAACATACTTAAACATACTAAGATTTAGAAAGTAAATTAATGCCACAGAAAATTTCTCAACACTTTGTTTTAAAGCAACAGAGGATGGAGACACACACCCCTTATAAAAAGCTGTGTAGTCTTAGAAATCATGAGACTTGGTTTCACTCCTTATGGCTCTTAAAGACATCACCTCCCAAATACCAGCTCTAGTATATAAATGAAGTCGGTTCTCATGTGGGAGCTCTTACCAGCTTTTCCAGATACTATGTTCACCTTAAAAAGAATGAATGGCTCCCTCATGCCTCTCAAGCTAAAGCTCATTAAACCTAAAACAAAGACCCCTACCTAATCATGCTGCCGCCGTCTCTACCAAGAAAGGGGCAGCAGTGACCCGTGGCTCCCAGCACTCCCCTCACACGCTACTGTCACTAAGCCCCTCACCTCAGCTCTCCAGCTGTCCCGGCCTCGTGGCCTTTCCCACTTCAAATGCCAGGCTCTTTCCCCTCCTGGTTCTCTCCACTCCTCCATGGACAGCACCCCTAGGCTCCTCTGCTCTCCCCATGAAGTCCCCGCTCCCGTAACCGAGCTCTTACTCCGTGGAGAGGCACCCACTGCCCCCCCGACTCCTCACTGCCCTGCGCCTGCTCACAATGCCCACCCCCGCCCCTCTTCATCACATGGTTAATCAGCTTCTGCACGTCGTGAGAACTCTGCTCTGGGATCCCCACGCCTGGTCGTCCTCCGATGAATGTAACAAAGGTTTGCAGAATGAAGAAGAAACACTAAAATCATTTTTTTTTTCTTTTTTTTTTGGCCAACAATATGTATGCTTTGAAAGGACTGGTTCAAAATGCCTGCCTTTTCATTCTATCCAAGAGAGGGCACCCTTCAAGAAACTCAGAAAACGCCCACCTGCGGGATGGCTCCCAACAGCTCCTCCACACTATTGAAGCCATATGTCTTGGGCTGCAGTGTTTCTCCCACATACTTGGTATAGGCCATGGAAAATTCATGAAGGAAAAGCTGCTGGTAGTGGTAAGTATGAAGCAAAGACCGAACGTTCTTGGCAAACAAATACAGACTTGTGAGCTTCACACACTCCTCTGTCTTGTCATTAGTAAAAACCTGGTCCAGGAGAAAACAGCAGTATTAGAAACTTCCAGAATGACACGTCCTGCCTCCTGGGAGAGTGGGTCTCTGAGAGTGAAGAGAGATGCCAAATCAAACTTGAAAATGGGTCATAAGCCAGGGAGGAGGGGAGCCTGATTCAAGGATGTCCTCCAAGAGAAGACTACAGCCTTGAGCAACTCTAATTCTGTCTGCAGGTCTCTGGCAGCAGATGTCTGAAGAAATGGTGTGTCAGAAAGCAAGGAAACTGGTAAACTCAGTGAAAGGAGGCAGGGAAGAGGGAGAGCTGACCCACAGGTGAACAGCGCAGCAGCAGACAGTGGGGACTGAGGCCACCAACCCTCATCTCCCCAGGGACACTGGAATGCAGGTGACGACTTCAGCATCCTTTCAACAACAAAAGCACAAAACTCTTCTGTCCTCAAGAAAGTAAATAAATCTCTTTATATAAGACTTTCAGTCTTTAACATGCCCTCCTTGGAGATCTCTGAGAGAAGGGATCATCCCCAGCCTTAAGCTGGCCACGGGAAGCCTTTTGTCCTGAAATGTCGTACAACTAGTGTTCATTAGTTCATACTTGTTCTGATGTGTGTGCTCAGTGTCCAACTCTTTTGTGACCCCTTGGACTGCGACCCGCCAGGCTCCTCTGTCCACGCAATTCTGCAGGCAAGAGCGGGTTGCCATTTTCTACTCTAGGGATCTTCCTGACCCAGGAATTGAACCCACGTCTCTTGCCCTTCCTGAACTAGCAGACTGATTCTTTACCACAACTGCCACCTGGGAAGCCCTAGGTGTTCTTTCCAGATGGGAAACTCACAAGAGTGTGGTTTTACAGCCATGGGGGCTGAGGAGAGGGACACCCAGAGCAGGGGGAGTTCTTATTAAACTGACCTAATAGAAACCTTGCAGAAGGCAGGCGAGGATGATCAAATAACAATGGCAGGAAGTCCTCTCCCAACTGGGCAAGGGGGCCCATCAAGGAAGAATACCAAGGACAAGGTGTGGTCTAGAAGGTGGTCAAGGGAGCTTGATGAATAAACATTACGGAGAGAGCTTTTAAATTATTTAATTATCAATCGTGTGGCTATATGGTAACAATCATTTTCTTACATTGGCGTTTACTTAATATCCTAGCTAGAATCAATTTCTTTGGGGGGACTATATTAGGTTTCTGGTATTAAAGTTACTTTAGGTTCGTAGAAGAAGTGGTGTGCTTCCTATCTTCCCCCTCCCCTCCCCAGGTGACCTACAAGAGGTTTTTAAAAAGTTGGGAGTTATTTATTCTTTAGGTGAGCTGAAACTCAGTTCTTAACCCATCTAGTTCTGGTGCCTTTGGGGTTTTGGGGTTTTTTTGGCCATATGGTGGGGCATGCCAGGATCGTAAATTTCCTGACCATGCCCCCCACAGTGGAAGCTCAGAGCCCTAACCACTGGACTGTTGGGGAAGTCCCCCTGGTGCCTTTTGTCAGTAGTAAAATTTCAATGCTCTTCAGTCTCGAAAATTCGTGTTAAAAATTTTTCTAAGTTTTAACTTCTTAAAAATGTGGAGTCAATTTGATCTTTTTACTGGGATCTTACTTATTTCTTCTAGGAAGTAAGTGACCTGGTGACCATCCAGTCAACCTTCCATCGTGACCTGCATCTGACTGGTAAGTGACTTGAAGCCATCACATAAGCCACCTAATTCAGAAAGCAGTGGCAGCAGCAGCATCCAGCCCAGCACAGGAAAAAGGCACCTCAGTCCAAGGATCCAGAGGCTGGGGCTCTTGTCCTGGCTTGTCACTTGCTTGGGCAGGGTGCCTGGCCCTGCCAAGGCCTCTGCTCATCTGTAAAACGACCAATCAGCCTAATCTGGACCATTCCATGATCGAGAGATACCCGATAAGAGTGATTTTCATTACGGTAGTTCCAGAATCATTACCATTCATACCTCAACTAAGTAAGGCAGACTCTTCAGAAGTTCGGTCAAGGTCATGAACCCATATTCACACGGGTTGAGAGGAGTGCTGTGGGTGCTTTCATAGTGTCTCTTGAGCTCATCGACAGAAAGGTGGGTGGTTCCCTCCCAAGACATCAACAATACCAGCAGCTGGGCAGTGAGAGCACGCAGAGACTTGCGGTTGATCAGCTGAATCTGTTTGCCAGATTCCATATCAGCAACCTGGGGGAAACAAGAATGCACCCTCTTCAGGACTCGAGAGATGGCCTGAGTCAGACCCTGTTCATCTAGTTTCAGGCTGGCAAGTGAGACCATCAGAGGTAGGTCCGTTTTTCTGCAAAACTGAAGTACAGTGAATGGGTTTGCTGCAACTTCTTGGGGACCCCAGACCAACACTATGGAGCAACTGCAGAACTTTTTTCTCCTGCCCTGCCAGTCCATAATCAGAAACACCCATGGACTCCATCACTCCTCCAAGAAGAGACTGCCCACTGACATCCACTGGCACGAGCTTACGGACTAAGGGCTGGTGTTCTCAGGGACCAGGGGGTGGTGAGGCTGCAGTGACCCTCCACAGAGCTGCTCTGCACTCGACTCGCCCCCAAGGGTGTGTCCCAGGGACCGGACAAGGAGGAAACAGAAGGCCTTCTCTGCCCAAAGGCAAGGAGCATTCCTCTAGTCCATCAGGAATGAAAAAACAGCTGGTGCTGTCATGTCTGACTGACAAATTTTTTTTTCAGATTCTCAAGGAGATAAAGGGTTTAACTGATTCACTGCCCAGAGAGGGAAACCTTGTGAAAGAGACACAGGTTATCATTTGGGGACCAAACAGCATGTGAAGAAATAGGCCTTTGGTGACTGAGACCTGCAGGCCTCGGTCAGGGGCAAGTCTGTGACATGAGTCACGCCTGGAGTGTAAACAGGCAGGGCTCCAGGACGCACACTGCTCAGGCACAGGCAGGCCAACCACTGCCCACCATGCTGGCTGTTTTCCCCTTTAGCTGATTTCCAGCCAGCACCATGGTCAAGATCAGGGGCACTGGTCCCTCAGAGGCAGAGCATGGGGGCAGCACATGACGAGTCAGTCCAATACCAGTGCGTCTCTGGTGCCAACACCCACCCGGAGACGGGACAGGAGGCTGGTGGGTGGACTCTGACTCCACTACTGTGGTTATGGGTTCAGATTCAGAACTGCAGATTGCCTCCGCAGACCTGGGGTTTAATCAATCAACCCCAAGTCAATGCCTCAAGTCCAGGGGACTCTGAGGCATCTTCTTAGATTATCTGCCCAGATCATTATTAAGGATTCCTGGCCTAGGGTACACCCTGGAATCACCTAGTGAGCTTATCAAAAATGCCGAGACTCAACACACCTGGCCTCATTTTCTAAGAATCGCAGAGGCCTCGGCGTTTCTCAGAAGCCCCCAGAAGACTGCCGAGCGCAGCCGGGGTGGCACTGGAGCTGCTGCTTCACCACTCCACCCCAACACCCCAGCTGCTGGCCCTCCTTCATCACAGCTGGTGGTCATGGCTTAGGTTCTTCAGTCCACTGAAGACCACCACTGCCATCATCCTGAGCAAACGAACACGTGGGGGCCTGTCTCAGACCAGGGCTTTCAGTTTCTCCATGTTCTCATCTCCAAAGACATACTCTTCTACTCTGTTCCACTCCAGACCCCAACCCAGGCCACAGTGGAGACCTTATCACCGCCCACTTCCAGAATCACTCATTCAACCACCCCGCCCACCACATACACATGCATCCTACATCCAAGGGCAGGGAGGCTGGAGCCGACACCGGGGTGGGAGACAGGAAGGCAATGTGAATGCTGAACACTGACGCTTCTTCAGCTCTGCCAGCACAGACTCCTATTTCGTCCTGGTTCAGGAGCCCTCACCTTGCTTCACTTTGCTCTTTTATCCATCTTGGCACTGATGGGCCATTACCTCATTAACATTCTTGTCAATACTCTACACTCCTTTGTCCCTAGGCCTTTTCATTGAGCCCCTCTGGCAAGAGCCCACCTTGAACCTTCTCTCCGTCTCTAAGCGGATGCGCTCACCTTGCACGGAACAGAGAACAGCTCTCAGAAAGGAACTCCCACCTTGGCCTGGTGACACACACCAAACTCGCCCACATCTGCAGCTGCCCCACCCTTCTTCCTTTCTGTCAAAATACTAACCTCAGAGCTAGGCCTCCCTCCATGGAATGCCAACACCCACAATTCTGGCCTCCTCGGGACCCTCACCCCGTCACCCCTTCTCTCCTAAGTCAGTCTCTCTCAGGCAGCTCCTCCATGGCAGCTCTCAAACACACCAAGCCTCCCAGACTGGAAAGAAGACCGGCCCCTGAGTTCTCACTGGCTCTCTCAGTACCGTGGTCTCACGCTCTTCTCCATCACAGGCAAACACACCAAAAGGCTGCCAGTTACCTGCTGCCAATTTCGTGCCTCCTCATTGCTCAGCCCACTCCATGTGGCTTCCATCTCATGCCACCCTGACGCTGCCCCTGCTCTGGCCGGCGGCACGTGGACCTGCCTGCACTCAGGCTGACCCCAAGCTCGAGGGAGTCCTACTGCACCCGCCCTCTCTTGGGAGAGGTGCTGCTGGCCGCCCCTCCTCCTTGGCCTTGGCCATGCCCCCTCCAGAGTCCTTTCTGTTCTCGGCTGCTGCCTCCCTGCCTCCCGTGAAGGGTCTTCCTCCTCTTAACTTCTCGGCACAGAAACAGACTCCTCCCACAGCTATGACTGGGGTGGCCGTCACTCTGCACGTTTTCCTTCCATTTCTTCCTGCCTGCAGTGAGTTTTCTTTGTTCTGTGACAGGGGCAGCCTGCAAACCGTCCAGCCACTCTGCCCAGGGCGGGAGGGTTGACACAGCACAGGCCGGGGAGGAAGAGGCAGCCACCCTCTCCAATTCAGCCTCACCAGCACCCAAGGCAACTCTGAGCCCCAGAGTGCTCCTAAATCTACTCTGTAAGTTCAGAAAGAAGTGCTATAGAACATCAAGTAACACACACTGGAAAGCAAAACTATACTTCCAATAAAAATTAAAAAGAAAAAAAAAAAGCCTATCAGGGAGATGGATCTTAAAAAAAAAAAAGAATCTGGAAAGGAGAGAGCTGTGATCTCAGTCTCCCCAAAACTCTGTAGACAAAGATCTGTGTAGAAGGATCCAACTTCAAGTCAGCAGGACTGAGACATCTGAGAATAAACACCCTGGGATAAAAGAGCGACTGCGTTGGTTCACAGATGTTACTTTGGGGAGGCTGCTAATAGACCCACAAAGGCAATCCCCAAAATCTCGCCCGCCAAATCCAAGTCATCTCTTATGACTCAATAAGGTATTAACAACACAGAACATGTTGCATAAAAGTAGTAAGCAGCACAAGGTGTAAATACCGAAACACTAAATCATATGCAACTATCTCAATGAGGATTATACCACCACCAATCTCACCCTGTGAAAGAAAATAATCCCGTTACCTTTACGACATGGCAGAGTTTCTGTGTTAAAGCTGAAACTGAACTGACATCGTAGTCTTGGAGACGAAATGTGTAACCAAAAGTCTTAGCATATTCCTTAAGCAGATCTGTCATCATAAGGCAGTTATCTTTTTGGGACCGAAGGAGTTTAACGAACTGGGCAGCTAGAGCTTTGAATCGTTCAACCTCTGTCAAAGTGAGGATCTTCTCTTCTCCACATTCCAATACCTTGGAAAACACAGGAGGAGGAAAGGGAGAATGTTCATGGGATAAACTGGCAAGAAAATATATATAATCAAGAACTAAGAAGCACTTCTGTCCAGTTTCAGTTTTGCAAGGTTAGAAAGTTCTGGAAATTGGTCGCACGTGAGGATATCTAACACTGCTGAACTGTACACTCAAAAACAGGCAGGCAGGTAATGTGTGTTTTATCGCACACAAAAATTTTTTAAGCACTGTGCGGGTCAAAAATGGTTGATAGCAGGGACTTCCTCAGTGGTCGAGAGGTTAAGACACCACACTTTCCAAGCAGGGAATGCGAGTGTGATCCCTGGCTGGGGAACTAAGATCCCACACACTGCACATCGCAGCCAAAACAAGTGTGCGTGCTCAGTTGTGCAAATTTTCATCCTATTTTATAACTCCCACTTCGAAGGCAAAAAGGCCTAGATTTTCCTTTATTCTCCCCATATTGTTCTGAAAAATAGAATTTCTTCACTTACTTGTAAAATATCAGGTATGGCTTCAAAAAGTTCAAGTAGTTTGGTAAAACCATAGTATGCAAGTTTGCACTGCCGGCCAAAGTGGTGATGGTAAGAGGGGATAAACTTATTAAAGGGCATCCGGAAATGGGGTTGATGCCGTAACAAATCCACAACATCTTTGGAGAACTGTTTTGTCCTTTCTATTTCATCCTGAGTACGTTCTTAAAAAACAAAACAAAACAAAAAACCCATAAACCACAATTATCTTCAACCCATTAATATCCTCATTATTAGTGTAGTTAGTCCTATGCACTAGACTATAAGAGATACCATCTTTGCCTTCCAAACACAACCTAAAACACTCGCTTCTCTCTTTCCAAATGGCTTTCAAATTTGATCTAGGGCAGAACACCAGGAAGCCATGATACACATACTCACACATACACACCTATGTGACTTCATCTCATAAGCTAGAAATAATTTCTCTAGCCCCTCCGCCTCCCCAGACCTACTCCATGTATATGAACATGACACACATACATATCTCTGTACTTTCGTAATCTAGAAATTATTTTATTAAATCACACTTCTGAATATTCACGTGCTTTGTTTATTTAGCTGCTCTCCAGTTAAAACTGCTAGCAGCAACAGGTACCAAAAGTTTAACAAAAATACAGGGGAGAAACGTTTAGATGTATGTTTCTATTAAATTTTAAATGAGGATTCTAGAAACACCGACCATAGTCATTTTAGCTTTGAAACACTATGACTTCATGGACTTCAGTGTCCTGCAAGAGCACAGTTTAAGAATGTTCCACAGATCAACATGGGTGGAAGAACATGACTGTACATAGATTTAATTTTTCTTAGTTCCCATCTCAGACCTCAGCTGGAACTAGCAAAATGTGAAAGATGAAACATTCGTGTCTTTTTTCTTCTCAGGTGTGCAGAGGAAAACATCTTAAGAGTGAAAAATCAGACAAGCAACAGCCAGGTAGCTGACTCAGGTTGGTAATTACAGCAGAAGCAGCCACAGACAGGCTAAAGGAGACATTTTTAAGTGCTGGTTATGCTTCCCTTTTCCCTTAGAGTGAATTCTGAGAAAACAGCCTGCTTTTCTTCTCAATAGGCACCTTCCTCTACTCTGAAGCAGCTAGGATCCACTGGCTGGTGATGCAGGGTTCACGCTGCACTTTCCATGGCATCTCCAGGAACCACAAGGAGGGGGTGAGAGCATCCCTGTGTGGTTCCCTGGCACAGTAACCACTGGGACAGACAACCTCCTTCCAGCAACTGTAAGGCACGTACCTCTTCTGGGGATACAAATCATTGCTTCGCTATCTTGTTGGGACAAGCAGATGGTGGTGTCTGGGATCTCTGATATGATATCAATCAACTCACAAACACCATATTCAGTGACATCCCAGTCCTTTGAGAAACACCTAGGTTTTAATCATGGAGATGGGTGAAGAATGAGAAGCAGTACTTGCCAAAATCACTTTTTAAGTTTTTCCCAAAGAATGCTGAATGAAAAACTTAGATCATTATTCTTAAATTCGGAAGAACAAGTGTCTTAAAATATTTGTTTTTATTTTTTTCTTTTCTCAACTCACCAATGATAAGCCTGTGCGAACTCTTTCACAATGACTTGTTTGCTGGCTTGGGATTTGAGAAGTTTCAGTAGATCCTGAGTAAAGCGCTTCACCTGGGCTCTGTGGGTAAGGGTCAGCAGACGTTTGGAGCCCATTCCAAGAATCTGCAAACCAGACGCTTGGGTTATTTACACTCCTAAGACCTTGGCAGAGCCTGACTCTCTTTTTGATGGCTCGCACTCTCTCTCTCTCCTGTTACCGCCCTCAGGGTACAAATCCTTTTGTACGATATCTGCTCTTTGAAACACAGGTAGATAAATGAAGTGTGGGTGTCAGAATGAACAACTGCTCACTTGCCTGGGATCCCATTTTTTTTCCTTGCATACTCCTTCCTAAACAGTCACATGTTATCAGCCTGGGCAACTGACTTTGTCTCTAAAAGACAACTCAAATTTTGCAGGCCATGTTTACAAGTGGGAAGCGATTATCACACTGTAGGTTAATAGGCAAAGACTCCTTAGGAAGCACTGTCAGGCTCCAGTCCAATAACTGGTCTTGAACTCCTTCATAAGAAAAGTAAGCCCGTGTTACAGCAGCTCCTATGGAAGAGTTAGAGAGGACTGTGCTAGGAGGAAGGAGGGCAGCCTACAGAGGTGAGAAGGAAAGTACTCCTCAGTGCACTGAAGAGTTCCTTTAGTTGGAAACTCACAGCTTTCTGAACAACTGAGAAGAGGCACATGTGTATAAAGAAGTTTTTACGGGATGCTCTGCTCTGAGCTGACTTCTGAGGAATTAACTTACCAGCTACCCTGTTTCTTTGGCAGAGACAGTCAAAGCCAAGGAGGGCCATTTCCACTGTTAAACAAATGAACTCTCAGCACTCCTTACCTGCAACACATGAGGCACTGCTTCCAACAATTCGATCAGCTTGGAATAGCCATAGTCTGATACCCGGCACTGCTTTGCAAAATGATGGTGGTAAGATGGGATGAAGTTACTAATCGGTATGACACAGGATGGTTGGTTCTTCAACAGATCGATCACTTCTCTGCTGAACTGGATCAGCTGGGGGTTACCCACAGGACTTTTAGAACGCAGAAGCCAAGGGTCTAATGCATATTTGGGGAGAAAACAGGAACATGCAAAAGACATAAAGCATGACTGCAGCAGCAAAAGAAAACTAACCTCGCGCGCTCTGTGTGAACTCAACAATGACAAGCGCACAAGACCAAACAGCCGTGTCACTGCCCCGCTGCTGAACTCAGGTCCTATACAACCCACAGGATAACTCAACTTCTTTACAGACTGGCAAATGCTTTCCCACTGCTTCTGGAAGTCAAGTCGCCAAAGTGAAGCGTACTTCAACGCAGTGAGAACTTAAAAGAGGGAAGAGTAGTATGGCGAAGGCCAACACAACACTGTGAAGCAATTTTCCTTCAATTAAAAATAAATTTAATTTCGGGAAAAAAAGTGGAATTCCAAATAAATTAGTTTCAGTTGAAAAAAAGGGAAGAGTAGATATAGAGAAAGTTTTCAGCTTAAATGGTTGTATGTCAAAGAACCATTTGTGACGTCGTCACTAATGTACTTTCCCACAGAAACAAAGTTATAAATGGTCGTTAAGCAGGTAGCCCAGAAGGGCCTAATTAACCCAGAGAAGGGCTGCGAATGTTGCCCGGATAACCATGGAAAGCAGTAATGCAGAACTAGCATGAGACAAAACTAAGAAACAGGGTTTTGAATTTATCTTGAGTGTTCATATAGTTAAGACACTGATTATTTTATTTACGAAAGCACAAATAATCAGATGTAAGCCCTTATAAGGGACTAGTGGGCTAATGACACAGGAGAATGGAGAAAGGAAACAGCACGGCACGGGAACCTGGAAGGTGTACGCCCGAGGGGAAGGCTGGGAGAGGCTCCTGTACAAACAGCTCCCTCGTTATCCTGACCTTTCTTCCTACAGGGAAGGGGCAGGGGGAGCTGGGAGCTGACGAGGAGGAAGTTTCAGGGGCCAAGGTAACAGTGCTGTGCTCAGGTAACAGGATCAGACACCTGCAGCTCAGGGGTCGCTGAAGCCCAGAATCTCATGCATCTCCCAGATCAAAGGTCCTGGTCCCTGACACTTAAAGAGTTAAATCTATTTTTACATTGATCAATGTCAAAAACATTGACCAGAATAAAGTGCTGGAGTAAATATTCAGAGATAATTCCTTCAAAGATCTGAAACGATTTTTAAAAGACAAGCCAAACAAGCTTTACAAAATTAGACAACTAGAGAAGATTTGTAACTGTGGAATCTGGGTTTAAGAAAAAGTTTTTAAAAAAATAATTTATGCTGGTACTTTCCAAAGTCTAGTTCTGCCAAACCGTCGGCACTTTGGAGTTTTTAAAAGATCAAAGGAGACAACCATGCTGCTTTATGATGGGCAAACAGTGCTGCTATTTGAGAGAAAGGCCAGCAGCCTGTACTGCAGTAGACCGTGGCTTCAAAGGACCAAATACCTGAAACCTACCTGTGTTTGGAGGCGGGGGCTTGTTGTGAATCCACTTAACTACTTTGACGCCATTCTGTGCGGTGGCGATGTTCACGCCTGGCACGCAGGTAATGAGGTGTTCCAAGGGGACGCCCCGGCCTTGGTTTTCCTGCACTATCTCCAATTCACCAAACTCTGCGGCGTAACAATCTGGAAAACTGAAGTGGGGCAGGGGAAAAGGTTAATTAAAATAATGAAAAAACAGAGCACCTGGCAAACAGACTGCTGCTCTTAACACATCCATTAATAAATAATTTCTGCTAAGATGCCCATGGTCTGGCTTTGAAAGTTCAAATGAAGTCCTAGAGAAGTGATCACTGTCTCTCTTTGATGCGTTCTGATAGTACCAAAAATTCCATGCAGTTTTCTAGCAGAGAGGGTTAAAAGTAAGGTCACCAGGTTCCAAGTTCAAGCTCCTCTAAACATATTGGTTCAGTGGCTTTACAGCAACTTGCTACCATGTTGGCCCCTCTATTAAGCCTACCATGTGGCCCATGATGTGGTTAAACAGACTAGTGAAGAATACTTTTCTCCCTTAAATGTTGAAATCTACAACTGTTTGGGACTGTGCACTCTCACAGTACTTGTGCACAGCACTTCCAATCAGCTCTTCTTTGTGGAGGAGAATCCGCCCCACGCATGCTGACGTTTCTAACATTCAGCACAAACATGAAACGTTCTTGTTTTGAATCCCATGTTAGATACACTTTGACCACAAGTGGTAGCTAAAAACACCGGGCTAAAGCCTGGTACAGTGTGTGCTCAGGGAGAGGCATAGGCAGAGGGCAGACTTTCCAGAAAGAGGAGAATGAAGGCATCGCAATGGCTTTGACAGTCACCTTAATAAAGGCACGGTGCCCTCGTGTGTCTGCAGAAGACTATGGACCTGGGGCGCAAACGTCTTCAGGGAGAGAATCACAAAAGGAATCTTGTAAGAGTCTGGATCGAATTCATGTTCACTGCGGAAAAGAGAACAGAAACAGAGCTGACACTTCTCAGTGGTCTAAGGTGTTCCCAAGGTAACTCTAACAGATGCGCCACGACCTTTTCCAGAATGATCGTTTCTCAAAGGAAATGGGTAACATACCTGAAATCCTTATTGGGACAGTGCTGCCTGCAGACAGGCTCGTGATATTCTAACTCTTCAAATATAATTGGGCTGCAGTTTGTTGAGGAGCCGTCATGAGACTGGGAAGACCCCAAGGGGCTCTGGCGGGCCTGACTGCTGGGTAAGAGACACACCAGCCTGCCATTTCCTTGTTCACGGATTGCAACCGTGTCTGTTAGTTTATACAGATCTGACACATTCAACCTGTGTCCAAACCTAGGAACAAGGAAAAAGAGAGAGAGATGCTGACTTAAAGAGAATGTTTTTCTTCAATTGTAGAGAAGTGCATGACCTGTTTAGATAAAGCTCTGTAACCAAGAATGGATCCCTGTCTCTTCGAAAAGTAAAACTGGGATAATTCTACTATAAATTCATTCACCATCAAACCAGTAACACCCAGCACTCCTTGCACTCATCCCGGGCCCACTGCCCATTACAGTGATTATATGTATTATTTGGTACATGCCCTCCGACCCCACAGTCTCTGTAAATGCCTCACCGAAATCTCTGAGATGGAAAACTATCTGCTATAACCCCTGTCAACTTGGCCTCCACTTCAGTTCCAAATCCCTGTTACCTCTCACCATCTCTGCTCCTCTCCCTCGGAGGTATTCCCTTTTCCAGCTACTCCTCATGTCCACTACGCTTCAGTCTTCTGATCTACACTAGACTGGACTCCCCCAGTCACCACTCTGACTTACGCCTTTCATACCTGGAGCACAGAGGCGCAGGATCTGAAGGCAGACAGATGTGAGTTCAAATCCTGATTCTACCTGTAAGACCTTAGTCAAGTTATACAACCAACCTACACCTCAGTTTGCCCGTCTGTAAAACAGGGTGACAATCCCTACGTCGTGAAGTTGATATGGGGATGACACATGGTATACACGCAGAGAGCTTAGCACACAGTGCGTTCTTGTTCAATGTTATCTCAACAGTCGCTCCCAGCGCCCTGTCTGCATGCTCAGATCTCCCTGTCAGTCTTAAGTCTGGTCCCCACCCCCAACACTGCCCCGTCCACAGAAGCCCCGTCTCCTCTGTGCTCTCTCAGTCTAGAGCGCTTGCATCTCCTCTGAAATGGAAACAGCTGGTCTCTTGAGAGCCGCCTCTGCTGTTTCACCATCCAGTCTGCCACCCTGTTCCCTCCAGGATTTTCTCCACAGGACTCTTTGGTGTCAGCTTCCAAGTCACCACAGGCTACCTCCTCCTCCGCTCCAAACCTCGCACCACTTTCTCAGGCTGTCCCCACTCCCCTGAGAGCACTCTGGCCTCTGGGTTCCCGCTGGCTTCCAGGCCCTAGTGGCATTCTACCCAGTTCTGCCCTCTCTCTGGCTCTCCTCCCATTCCTCTGATCTGTTCACAGGTCTTCCAAGATCATTTTTAGGCAAACAACTGCCATATCTTCAGAGCCGACTTCTTCCTTGAAGGAGACGCTACATGTGTAGAAGACCCCCTGAACTCTCTTCCCAGACGTTCCAATTGCTCCCTAAAACTCGGATGCCCAAAGCCAAGATTGAAAACTTACTATACCTCCTAAACAAGCTTTTTTTCTTTTCTATTCCAGCTTAACCATATATCCTTTCCCTCAGTCATCTGGGGCAAAAAGCTCAGAATCAAACTGACCTCTAGTTTTTACCTTGTCTGCTACATAAAAACTAGTTACTAAGCCCTATTTCACCGGCACCTGAAACTTCTGTGGGGTCTAGTTTCCCTGTTCTGACAGTGTCTGCTTAGAGCCAGGACTGGAGCCCACATTCCATGTCCCCCTCTCCCCCAGTTCCGTTCACTCCGGCTCAGACACCATCCCTGCCTGAAGCCTTCCCACCACACCTCCCTTCCCCCTCCTTCCTCTGACATCTCAGTGGCTCCCACTACCCATGCGATCCATCATGGCCAGCTCCCGGTTCTCTGCACCCTCTGGAACCTCAAGGCATTTTCTCCTCTGTAAGGACAGTTTTCTTTGTTCTATACAATAAATGGTGACTGTCTTTTTTCCTTCCAGACACACACCCCCAACCCCCAAAAATGGGCTGTCTTCCCAGCTCTGCACCCTCCAGAGCCTTTCGTTCCACTGGGATTTTCTGAGTGTCTGCTGAACGCTGAGTACCGAAGACTGAGTATTACATCTGATCCAGGGCCTGCTGTCCCAGAGCTTACAGTCTAGAAGGTGCCTGAAAATGTCCACTCAATGAATACTAGAACAAATCAGCCAAGTGGAAAAGATACAAGTACAGCTTTAGGGACTGAGGTCTAAATTTACTAAAAATAAAAGACGTTTTTAAAATCTGTGTTTTTAAAGCTGGACTTTCAATCTGAACACCACTGTCTTGGTCTTACTTCCTCCCCTGGCTCCCTAAGAGTTGCTACAGTGTAAGTCACCCATCAGCACTGGCTGGATCAATGAAAGCAACAACCCTCACTTACTTTTTTTCATAGATATCTGTAAATTTAAAAAGAGGCAGACAACAGGCGGGAGCATCCTGAAGAATGGACATTGTTTCTGCGCTGCAAGAAAAACGGTCAGCCCATTAGAGAACAGATGTCTTCCTCTCTGTTCCAAATTGTTTTTAAAAACAAGAGTTCATTAACACAATGTATACACAAAATAAATACACTCATTTATTCTCAGAGTTGGAGCTTCCAGAAAAACTTAAAAAGAATGGACTTTAGGAACACAGCAATTAAAGAATATTTAATCATACACTGGGACTTTTATCAGACTCAAGCAGAGCTTTCCACACCTGTGTATCAGAAAGCAAAGGGCAGATGAGCCTGTCTCCTGCCACAGTGTAGTTCAATCAGAGAGATGGGAGAGGACTCCCCACAGCTGAAGATATACAACTGAATACACTTAAGAGTGACGGGCTCTGAGCCATAAGATTATGGATGATTCTTCTGTCCCCAGCTTAAAGTTCCTAAAATTTCCAAATTTTCTTCAATGAGTATTATTTTTATTCGACAAAATAAAAAAATAACTTAAAATAATGGTGAAGTTTTGACTCGTATACATCGTGAAATGATTACCACAATCAGTTAAGTGAGCATCCATCATCTCAGCCAGATACAAAATAAAAGAAAAATAATGTTCCCCCTTATGATGAGAACTCTTTTGATATACTCTCCTAACAACTTTCATGCACGACGACAGTGTTAACGGTATTAATCATGTACATTACATTCCTAGTACTTGGGTTATCTTATAACTGGAAGTTTGCACCTTTTGATCACGTTCATTCAATTACTCCCCACCCGCCACCTCTAGTAACTACAAAGCTAATCACTTTTTTCTGTGAGTTTGCTTGTTTTTTTGAAGGATAATTGACTGACAACAGTGTATTAGTTACTGGTGCACAAATCATTATGCTGTACACCTAAAACTTAAATAGTGCTCTACGTCAAAAGCGTATCATGAATAAAACCATCACCAGACTCCTAAGATTAATCTAATTATAATGTGCATGTATGGGGCTGGGTGTCTATTTGACATTGAAGATGTACCTGCAAGTTGAGAGCATAGAACTTTGTAGATTTACCCCTTATAGATAAATCTACCTTCTACTAAAATTGGAAGGTAGTATTCCAGACTTTCTAGGCTTATAAACTTTTGCTGTAGAGGTCCACTATTTTTAGAACCTGTTCTGGATATGTGGCATATTATTTTACTCTTAAATGTCGGCCAAGATTAAGCTGAGATTCATCTTTGATTAATGACTTGAACAAGAGTAAATTATTCTAGTTAGCTTATTACTAACTTCTACCTTATTTCTAACTCTATCAAGAGAGTGGGGGAAAAGCATTACTGCATATGTGAGCAACACAAGAGGGTTGGGGATGGGATAAAATCTATTTTTATTATTTCCAAAATTGTTTCTGAGCCAAAAATAACATTTTTGAAACAAACAGCTTGTTCTTTACCTCAGTAAAGAGAGTGATTTATTAGCAGCTCCTGTGGCAAGTGAGACCAGGATTTTCTTGCTGCCAATTTTGTATCTGTGGAGGCTATTCACCGCACCAATAGCTTCTTGTAAGTTCTCCATCTGAACCACAGCTTTGAGCTGATAATCTGTGTGGGGGCTGAGCTCAACACTCTTCACCTGCAGTAGTAAAAAGAAAACAGAATGCCGATCTGCCAGAACTGTGTCCTCTTGAAACTGAAGGTCAATCCCTAAGGAATTCGCTTGTGGACTTCAGTGTTGCCGTGAGGGAACCTGTCTGAACACCGCACTCGCGCCGACCACAACGGAAGCAAGCTAGGATGGGTGACCTTCAGGGATGTGACACCAGCCTGGTCGGCCTCTGCTCTGGCACACAGAGCTCTCCAAGGCAGGCTCAGGGGCCAAGACACACCAGGTCTTCTCCAGATCCTGCCAAAACTGAGGCAGAGCCAGTTTAAGAACCAGCAAAAGGTGCATATTTTAGCAACCTGCAACTAAAAACTGAATCAGACACTGTAAGATGAACAAACAAAACAGCCAACATCATTTTAGAATCCTGTTTCTGTATTTTAGCAGCTGGGGCTAACTAAAATCCATCAGTGTTTTATTTCCCAAAGAGCCACTAAATCCCTGCCCAGGACCACAAGTATGTCTCTGCCAGGCTTCTCTCTCCCTGGGCCAGCGTCCTAAAAACTGAACATATAGCACTAGCACGAGGAGACCCGAGTAAAAAAAGAAGGTGTTCAAACTCGTGAAGCAACGGTTACAGCCTGCCTGTGGTTATGTGTGGTGCGTCAAGTGAGCTCATCTTGAAATGCAGCAAGGGATAGAACAAAGGCAGGACAAAGAGTGAAAAGGTTACCTTGCCGTGCCTAGAAAATGCTTCCTGCATGAGCTGCTGGAGCTCCTTCCGGGACAACCTGTAGTCCAGGTTGCTTATCTGGACGTCAACACCATGAGCGAATGGGTCTGGGCAGTCGGCACCAATGCTTGAATGTGCAGCGTTGAAAGCAAGCGGGGATGCTCTGTTTAAGAGGTTTGGAGACAGATTCCTGCTTAAAACATATGCATTGAGGCTTAACAACTGTTTAGAAATGTTTTAAAACTGTTATTCTATTTAATCAGTTTATGTCATTTAGATTTTGCTTGAAACTATGTTAAAAACTGTTTTCCAAAATACAGTTTGGTTCTCAAATGTGCTTTTTCTTAAAACATCACACTGATTGGACTCATTGTCAGAAGTACTATCCGTTGACACCCTGATTAACAACCACAACAAAAATTTTACTTATCATCAAACATTCTTTTGTTGGATTATTTAAAGCTACAGGAAGAAATTACAGGCAAGGCTGATGAGTTCATTTTCCACTTTGGATATTTATTCTTAGGAAATCAGCCTGTGATACTAATGTCAGCCATTGACCCTCTCCTCAGCTCTGAAAAAGCCAGATATTCTTGCTCGTATATTGTGGCTTTTCTCCCTGGGAGGAAAACTTGTACATCAATTTGTAGATGTCATTTTACAGGTTCAAAGTCACTTTCAACAGTGAGTTTTCACCAACCCAGCAGAATAAATACAATGCTAGTAGGCGCTCACGAGACTTAACATGGCCTTACGGCTCCTTCCGTTTTCCGAGCTTCCAGAATTACGGAGTAAATTCAGAAAGCTTAAATAAGGAGTTACACAGATGGTTACAGTGGTTTACAGAGACCTTGTTTCCCAAACAGCTTCCAATAATTACCCTATGAATGAAAAGAACGAACGCTCGTCAGTTTGGGCCTCTTTCTCAGTCCGATGAAGTGATAAGGGCGCAGTAAGGACATCTTAATGTGCCCCCATCACTGGCCAAGGACTCCAGGACAGGCTTCTCTGACCTCAGCTTACCAAGACTCCCACACGGAGGATGGAGAAAGGCAAGAAGCAACGCCCCCAAATGTTACCCGAGGAAAAGGGAACTGGCAGAAGAGCGGTGGAAGCTTTCTCTTTTATTTTTATTACTATTTATGGCTCAAACATTTTCAAATTTTAAAATTTTTACTATAAATTTTTACTGGAGAAGTAAGGTTGTGTTACGATGTTGTGTTGAGTTTCTACTGTACAGCAAGGTCAGCTGTCCCTCATTTTGGATTCCTTCCCGTTGGGTCACCAAGAGCATCAAGTCGAGTTCCTTGTGCTGTACAGCAGGTTCTCGTTAGTTACCTATTTTATATGTAGTACTAAGGTTTCTCTTGTAATTATGCACTTCTGTATTGCTTGAATTCTGCTGAATAAACAGATTACTTCATAAGCCCTTCTACTGCATACAACCACTCCACGGATCAAGACCCACTCACCGAGAAGACCAAGGCTGAGCCGTGAGCAGGGGACTCACTTGCCTGGATGCGATCAACTTGCTAAAAGCAGACGGGTAACTCACTTGGAACAGAGTCTCCTCTTTCTCTTTCTTCTCCACAGGAGAACTGGTGACACTGCGGGTGCCGAGGCTCTCTTTCCTGGTGGAGGGAAACAGTGCAGGCAGGAGGTCACGTGCTTCCCTTCACAGCAAAACAAGCGGTTGCGAGGGAGAGTAGCGGGACCTACTTGGGATTGGTTTTGTAAACAGATTCTGACAATCCTGGGGCTTTAGGTGCGGGCGCTGTGGCACTTGAGCTTCTGTGAGGAGGCGCTCCCGGCCGCAGGTGGCCTTGCTGGGGCTCACTGCTTCGAGTGCCAGTCTTCGACTCCAGGCGGCACAGCTCCTTAAAAGAGACAAGAGCGAGGGAGTTTAATAGTTAAAAGTCTCCAAGGTGTGTCAGACCTTGTACAGGAAACACCTGACTTCAAACAGCCTCGAAAATATAGGATAACAAAAACAGTATAGACACACCAAAAGCAGGCGAGCATGTAAAACGGAGAGCCCACGAAAGCAAACCTAGCATAAACTTCAGAAAGTAAGCGGTGTCACAGTTACCTGTAAACTTTTCACGCTGGCGTTTTTGGTAGCAGATCCAGAATTTGCCTGCGACCCTTTTCCAGGTGCAGCTTTGGCACTGGAAGGTGACTCACTTATATCTTTGATGAGGCACAGTTTTGGATTCTTAAGTTTCTTGGGAGACTTCACTTTATCAGCAGTTGCGTTTGAACTCTTGGTTTCACAGAGTTCGCTGCTTTTTGGAGTAAATGACACGATGATCCTGTTACCAAAGACATCTTCATTTTCCATCCGCTTCAGAGCCCGTTCCGCGCTGTCTCGGTTTATGAAGCGGAGGATGGCGCTGCAGCCTGTGATGTTCAGCACTTTCCCGCCACAGTTATCGGACAGGCGTCTGAGCCTGTTGCTGATGCTCTTGCCATCTTTGTTGGCCGGTAGGTTATAAACGTACAGCAGAGTGTGGCACTGTGGACACAGACAAAGTGTTAAAACAGGTGGACTCAGGGGCCCATGCTCAATTACAAAGAACAATGATCTCCAAACTACAGTGACCTCGGGGGAGGGAGAACAGAGACTTCTATGGGAAAAGATACACGTACTTAGACTGAAAAACACAGAGGGAAAAAAAAAGAGGAAATGTATCTAAAATTATCACTCTGGTGAATTAGAAAAAACATGTGGCAAGATTTAATGTTTTGAATAATCAGGTTTGTTTTTTTTTTAATCATGAGGAATAAGGATCTCTACAATGAATGGGTAACCTCTCACCTAAGATACTACATTTGACTTAAAGGCCTTCCAGATTAAAACAGGGAGTGCCAAACAGAAGCAGAGGGAGGAAATGTACCTACAGCCAGAAGACGTAAGGAATAACAACAAAAGTCAATTAGGGGTGCGGCTCCAAAGCTTGAAACAGGTATTGCCCACCGCAGACCATCCTAAGCATGTATTTAATCTCAGGCCAGGCTCTGATCTCCCTGGGTATCAGGGGGTGCAGAGGGACCAGCACTGCAAGCGCCTGAATCTGGAGGCAATCACGGTGGGACCTCCAGCGGCTTGAATTTTTTTCCAAGGTGCTGACTTCCTCCTCACTAAAATGAGGAGGTTGGGTGAGATCATTCTTAAAGTGCTTCCGTAACTCTCAAGTTATTAAAGTATGTTAAAACTGCATTTCACGAATGGGACTGCCTACCCTTCTGGACCATCCACGCTACAGCTCCTTTCTATTATCATTAACGTGTGTTAGTTGCTCAGTCATGACCAACTGTGACCCCAGGGACTGCAGCCCACCAGGCTCCTCTGTCCATGGGATTCTCCAGGCAAGAATACTGAAGTGGGCTGCCATTCCCTTCTCCAGGGGATCTTCCTGACCTGGGGATGGAACTCGAGTCTCCCACAATGCAGGCAGATTCTTTACCATCTGATCCACCGGGGAAGCCATATATATTCTCCAAACAGCTTAAACACAAGTTCATTGTCCCAGTAAACATCTTATCCTAAATCCAGACTGTGAGAAATGCTTGTCCTGCTGGAAACATGTGCACATTCTATTAAGTGGCTTATCAGGGTCACAGGTGTAATGCCCACTACTCCTGACTGTGCTCATGCAGGGCAGGGTCTGCAACCAGAGAACACAGGCTCAGAGACCAGCTGGAGCTTCAGGATTAGGTGCCACAACTGTACAATTATTCTGCTTATTTGACTCCAACCACACCAAGATATGCAAACCATCATCATATTCTTTACCCTTAAAACTTGGGCAAAAATAGTAGTAACTCTCATTCCGTTACTGCCATACACCTCACACAAAACACTGCTAACTGGCAAGTGGTTGTCAATAAGGTGAATCTAAAAGTCAGTTTCTTGTATTTTGAAAAATGTAAAAGCAAAATTTGCACACTGGGTTTCCCTGGTGGTACAATGGATAGGTATCTGCCTGCCAACACAGGGGATATGAGGTTAATGCCTGGTCCAGGAAGATTTCACATTCCATGGAGCAAGCAAGCCTGTGCGCCACAACTACTGAGCCCGAGTGCTGCAACCACTGAAACCTGAGTGCCCAGAGCCTGTGCTCCACGAGAGAAGCCGCCACAATGAGAAGCCGTGCACCGCAACACAGAGTAGCCCCCGCTCGCTGCAACTAGAAAAAGCCCATGAGCAGCAACAAAGACTCAGCACACACACAAAAATTAAAACCAAAAAATTCACACATACCAGTTCTCTGTAGATTTATAAGAGAATGGAAAGTTTCTAGGCCTATTTCAAAATCTAGCCAGCCTACTACAAAGAACACCCTCCCCTGGGCTTGGGCATCCACAATAGAAGACTATCTTGAGTCACCACAATCTTAACTAGACTACAGCAGAAAGAACACAAACCCACTTACTGGCATTTTTAGTGGTAACCTGGGGGGCAGGTCAGAAATGAATTCTTCAAATCTGATCAGCTCGTTGGCGTGATGCAGCAGTGCTTCTGAGGCCTGGTTTTTATGGACCAAAATGATATGGAAGCCATGCCTGTGTCTCAGGTCACTGAGTTCCAATGCAAAATTGACATCAGCTGAAAGACAGGGTACAGCCCACCCCCATCTCCACAGATTAGAAACACGTGTCAGACAGGCACCTCTAATAACACCCACTGAGAAGAAAGAACAGCAGGACTGTGTTCAAAGTGGCCCCCCGACCCCTTTTTAGAATAGGAACACATTTCACATCAGAAGAATTAACGTGGTAAGACAATTTTACCATAGACTCATGCTGAACTCCCAAGACACATTATTTTTAGTAGTAAAAAGAAACAAATATTAATGTTCTGGGGAGCCCCAACTTCATCTTGGATTTTTCTTTTAAATAAGCAAAATGGAGCCCAGGACTAAAACGAACAACAAAATTACATTTTCTTTAATAAACTTGGCCCTGCAAGAATCCTTACTCAAATTCCCCAGAGAAAAATACAGAAATCCATGTAGTTCCTTTTCTTAACAGTTTTCAAAGGTAAGCATAAGCATGTCCCACATATTTCAGCATCTTTGGGGCACATTTTATTTTAACATATTCTGGCTTCTATGATAATTTACACATAGAGAGTTTAGCTGAAATTAGCAGATATTTCTACACTTACTTGACACAAGAACCACAGTGGCGGGAGCAGTGTGAGTATTTGCAAACCTTCGGAGGCTCTGGCGGAGCTTGTCGTCAGCAGCGTTCTTTGCAGTAGCATTGATGTGGGCAACAGTTACCTGCATTAATTTATAATAAGGACAAATGAGCAAGAGCTGAGGTTAGAAAACCACTGCACATTCTGCCCACATCTTAACAGACAGTTCTTGAGGAACCTTTGATTTCTATTGCCACTCAGGGATGGAAAAAAAACATTACAATCAAATCTCAATAATTTCACATTCAGTTCTCCAGACAAATTAACTGTATTCATTATTACCCCTATTTTCATCTCTAATCTTCTGCTTTTGCACTTCATCCATCCCCCTTTCAGAATAGAAAGTGAAATTTTAAGTAGTTAAATTAGCTCTCTCTAGCATCTTTTGCCAACAATGTGTGGGTGGCAGAGATTTGATATATGATTAAGGTAAGACTCTGGGCTCTGTTTGATGTTATTAGCTTCCAGCTTAAGAGAACAGACTTTGGGGTCAATCTGGATTTAAATCCAAGTTCATCCAGTTACTGGCCATGTGATCTTAAAAAAGTTGCTTAACCACTTGGGCCCTTTCATTTGTAAATTCCAAATAATAAATCCTATGAGCGTTCACAGAGCAGTTGTGAAAATCAAAGGAAATGATACATATGGAATCACTATACTAGGAAAGCACTAGTCACATGTAAGCAGACTTGCTAAAAAAATCAGACATGATTAAATGATTTCAGGGACTTAAAAAAATAATCTTTTCCTAATTTATTTTATTTACAAACTTAGCACAAATACATATTATTAATAACAAATTTTCAACTGGAATTCTTAAAAAAAAATCATGTGCTTATTCTTCTACTAAGATAAAAAAGAAAAAAAGAATTTTCATCTACCTGGCAATTATTCAGCTCTTGAATAACTTCTTTATTTTCTTTACTGATGTCACATACACAAATGAATTCTGCTTCTCTGTGGCCTTTAAAAAACTTCTCCCGGATTCTCTGTACGACTGCAGTAGCTGAGCGGCCAGAAGGGACTGAGCAGTTTTCAATATCCCAAAAAACCCCAATGGGGGGTAAGTTCTCTAGCATCTGTCCTGCCAGTGCAACTTCTGGTGACCCTTGAGAAATGTGAACACGTTTGATTATACACAGCAAAAACAGGTTAAGATATTAACGATAACAGGTAGCTACCTGTCCTTCCCAGGGGCAGGAAAATGAAATTATAGATTGATGTTAAATTTAAGGATGCCAACCTCACTGGCTGGCCCAGTAGACAACCCCAAGTTGCCAAAGAATCTCTAAGTGTTAATTCCTTTTTCAGGAGAGAATAGATCCAAAGGTCAATGTACTTTAGGCCCACAATCCATCCATCATAAAGCGTGAGCCATCCTCACGCTGACTGGGTACGCTCCTCAACACTAATGCACAGGTGACTGGACACTGCCCTCTGGGGCCGTCATCATGCTGGGCCCACACCTCATTCAGTGTGGGAGAACAATGAAAACGAACGGCGAAGGAGTTACAGCCCTTGACTTTTAATGACTTTTAACACTGCAGTAACATCTGATCCAACTTCTGAAAAAACGTTTTTAAAAGATAAAATATCATAACAGCTACTTTTGGGGGAAATGATCTTAGGTTTTCAAATACAATTTTCTTGTCAGCCATTTCTAAATACTAGTTGTGTCTGGGCAACATACAACTAACAAGTGTGACCATGAACCTAAGTTGACACCAAGTCCCTCCCAGCACTCACTTCTCCTCATATACTTCCCGTTTTTCTATACACAGCTTCTGATCTCAAATAGCCCCAGCTCAACATAAATGGCAACTGACCTACTGGTCTACAAGGGTAAGAAGATTTTTACCAACAGATGGAAATGGAGACACATACACACGAGTTTTAGAACCACAAGGAATCTTTTAAAGGCAGTTAAATGCAGTGTTAGTATCAGATATTGAAAACTTTGAATATGCATTTTATACAATACTGTCATTTACCAAATTTCGAAGCAGCTTTGCCTAGACTGGTCGCCAATAACAACGTGGTCTCCTTTCCTGTTCCTTTGGTTCCACAGCCATTACACAGAGGAACAGTAACAGGTGCAGTCTGAGTATTTGGAGGTGGTATATTTGGCCAGACTTTAGCAGCATCAATTATACTATTTCTTGCCGGCTGTTTTAAAATTTTTTAAAAAGAGGAGGAAGTTTCAGATATATTATTTCAGGACGTAAAGAGTTACACATAACAACTGAAAACACATTCTAAGTGTTTCTCCTTTCCACCTGCTAACCTCTGATAAAATGTATTTTCAAATCAACTTTCCCAGAACTACCAAAGCATTAACTCACTTCAAAGTGACCTGAAATGATCAGGGAAGATATTCAATCACAATTAGACCTTTACATTCTGGGGCATGTGTCTGTTACAGTAGAAACCCGCAGACACACTTCACAAAAAAAGGAAGTTAAAAGTCTTTTCTTGAACCCCAGGTGTGATGTAGGCCAAATTTCAAGTTCCCCCAATTACTACAAAAGGACAACATGCAGCCATCTGTATTACATGAATGGGTCCATGTATCAGATGAGCATTAGTTTTAAGAAATTCCAGTTGTGCTCCAGCCTTTAAAAACAAGAGAGCACAAGTCTTTGCCAAGCTAGGCCTCCTTGTAGGAAACAGATTTATTACAGGAGACTCTAAAAGCATGAACCGAATAATTACACTACACTTTTCTCAACAGTCCCTCCCATTGTACCCTTTGCTTTCTTTCTGAACCACAAGAAGTTATGTTGATGGGGAGAAAGTCACATCACAAGAGTCTTCAACCCCACACACAAAAAACCAAGATTGTTTTTCTTTTAAAGATAAAAGTTATTTTATTTTTAAAAAGTCATTCCTCAAACCTTAGCTGCACCCAATGTAACAAATAAAAAGATACAAACCTTGTTGAGACAGTCTTCGCAGTAAAGTGAGCCCTTTAAACAAACTGGAGGTACCACATTTAGGTGCAAAGAGTTGGTGCATAAGTGAGGCGTGAGCTCCGACTGTGAAATGTGTTCTTCCAAGTGCCCGGGAGCCCCGCTTGTGAAATCAGAACAGGGGAAATAGCCCGCAGAGGAAGAACAGCCCTGGAGAGCCGGAAACTGATGCAGCTTGTGCACGTTTCCACGACACGACTGGAAATGGAGCTTCCCACAACAGGGCAGGTGCTTGCAGGAAGAGAGGTTACTTTCTAGACACATGCTGGGAAAGTCGCTTGCAACGCCGGCCAAGGTGTTCCTAGCTGAGGCATTTTGGAGTGGAGGTGCAGACTGGAAAGCAAGCCCTGACCCTACCTGACACGTGATTGTCCTGGTGCTCTGCGAGTCTAACAGGGCGCCCGGGGGAACCAAGCTACCAGCCCCTCCGCCACTGCCACCACCAAAACGCACTGGCGAAGTGGAAGGGTCATTAGTGCAATGGGCACAGCAGCTTACTTTGGGGACAGTTGAAAGCTGTACTTTAGGTTGCTGGAGAGAGTGGATATCTGGAAGTGGGACTGCTGGGAAAAGTTTAGAGCCAGCATGAAGGGGAGATGGTACATCCTTTAGTTCCACAGCAACTTTCTTGTTCTCCATGTAATCTTTCTGAGGAAAGAAAACCAGAACACAAGTTAATTTCATGAGGCCAGTGACTTGGGGTTACTCACAACTGACTGCATTAAAAACGAACACTGTTCAAACCTTATTTACATCACTCGATTGTAACCACACAAACGGAATGGCAGCTAAAACCAGGAGCGTTCTTCAGTGGGAGGTGAACACTGAAACAGACAACTAAAATTAAGACTGTGTCCTTCCTGACTTTTAAGAGCCTGGGGGAGGAGGTCTGTTCACATATTTAACAAGCCTGGTTAACCATCCATGTCTTACTGGCTTCCCTTTGCTAACTTCCCCTTGCCTCTCAGTGTCTTCTGTAGACAAAACAGGTGGTATGAAAAACAACAGTCACAACAGTATTCACTAAAGACAGCTTATGAGCAAAGCACTTTAAGGAAAATACTAAATAGTTCTTACAATCAGATCATAGGTGGTTTTATTAAAGTCCTCCAAGGGAGAAGATATCAAGCACTATAGATGAGATCAGTCATCTGCCCAAGTGGCCCATCCATGAATAGATCTTAAACATGTTACTAATGACATTTAGCAAACCATGGGACATCATGACCTAAAGCCATAACGCCAACAACTATTTTGTAGCCAGTGGAAAGAATGCAAGTAATAAGGAAACCGCCTGGGAAACAGACATGAGAAATAGTTTATCCTAAGTCTCCAACATAGACACTTGAGGCTGGTCCATTTATTAAGATCATAGCATAGCCCTGGTGTCAGAGACCTGGGTTTGAATGTGATACTAAATAGTTTTATGACCTTGGGTAAGTGACTTAACCTAATCTCTCCATGCTTCAATCCTGTCATCCTTAAATTGCAAAGAGAATGTACCTACTCATTTGTGAGAAGGATAAAATGAAATAGTGCACCTAAAGTGCTCAGCAGAGTGCCTGGCCCCTGAGAGGTGGTACAGTGGGGTGGGGTAGGGGGGTGTCCAACCAATCAACAGCTTTTACTGGCTGAGTGCAGACACAATTAAGATGAACAGGACGCCCTGATACAGTGACTGAGACACACTCATCCCTTAGAGCATAGAAGGGTCCATCTGGCTGCTAAGATTTCACTCCTTCTGCTGATTTTACACTCACCTGGGAGGGTATATTCATATGGGAGAAATTTGGACTTTCAGTTAAGATTTTTCCTAAAATGGAGGTAATAGCGATGGTCTGACCAGTCAGAAAGTAGTGTGTTCTACCCTTGTGGTAATTACAATTCAAGCTGGAAATGAACTCATTGGCATTCTGATGGCTTTAGAGCTGGCTCTCGTGGGCAGGGTTACTGTGAGTCGGTCTTCCTGAATGTATTCAATTCTGGGTGCCACTGACAAAATCAAGACTCTGCATCTGGAAAGGTGACAGTGCACTTCTGTGTCAAGTGACTCCTTTAGGCCCCAGATCTGCCACCCTGGACCCCTGCCTGAAGCTGCCAGCCCTCAGTGCAGACCGTCCCTGAACTAAAATACTTCTGAAATAACTCCAGTTACTGATGCCATGCAACAAAGGCAGCTATGTAATGAAAATGTGGAGATGACAGGGAATTGATTTTTTTCTAAAGTCTGTTATCAATACTCTTATATAAAATCATAGTAAAGTTTCATTTAATTCCAAAGTACAAGAGATAAAAAAAAGATGATAACATGATACAGCAAATGAAGTCAGATAAAGTCAACATCATTATGAAAAGACATAAAAGGAAGTCCCAGATATATTTAAACATTCAAGGGAAATCCTGAATAGAAAAAGATCATCAACGAGTCATACAATCTTTCCATGATTTTAAGACATAAAATTCAGAAGGCTACAGTAAAATAAAATCAATTTCATACTTTCCTCCCATTTTATCCTAAAATGTGGATTTTTGTCTTTGGAATCTATGACTTTAACGAGAAACAAATCTCTCCCAAATTTCAACATCACACCTTTAAAGCATCTAATGTTATTCATTACTACAGGATTTAAAAAACTGTACCCTCATTGAGTCAGGAATTATAATAATGTGCTACATGAAGTAATACAAGCAGGACACAAGGGAAAACAGCACAGACTCCAGGCGAGAGACTGCCCCAGACCAAACGGATCGCTCATCTATTTGCACAAGGAATTTGCTATGTCCTTAGTCTGGCACATAGTTACCGTTTGGGGACTAAGTGGCAACGTTTGCTCAGGACGAGAAAAGCAGTTAGAGAATCTCCAAAGCCATGGCTTAGCATCGTTATCTTGTTGAAGCCATCCAACTGTTCTACTGCAGGGGTTCTCAGTTCCGCTTCCTTCCATCATACAGCCATGCGGAGCGGTTCAACATTCTTTCATCTTTCTTTTCTTTCATTCTTCCACCCTGTTAAGAATGAGGTTTCAACGTTATTCACTTGTGTAAGTACAGATTTTATTACTGAAATATAAGCTACAACTATATTTACGGTGCATTGTTTTTATTTAGTCGCTAAGCTGTGTCAGACTTTTGCGAACCCACAGACTGTAGCCCACCAGGATTCTCTGTTCCTGGGATTTCCTAGGTACGAATACTGGAGTGGGCTGCCTTTTCCTTCTCCAGGGTATCTCTCAGACCCAGGAATTGAACCTGTGTCTCCTGCTTGGCAGGTGGATTCTTTACTTCTGAGCCAAAAGGAAAGCACATTTATGGTGCACAGGTCATTTCGAACGGGGCTGATGCAACCAAATCTGGGTGCTTTTAACACTGGGACCAAAGACGGAGTCTTCCATAGGATGGAACAGTCACTCAGCAGTGCTACATTTTCCTGATGGAGATACAAGATTTAGCCACTCATATCCATGATTAGTGATGTGGGAAAGTAAAAATTAACATAATTGTCTTCCAAGTTTAAAAAAAAAATTATGGTGCAATGGCTCCCAACCAGTGAGATCTTAAGGAACAAAAGTAGAATGGCTATCAAAGGGTACTGTAAAAGTGAAAAGTGTCAGTCCCTCAGTCCAGCTGGCTCTCTGCCATGGACTGTAACCTGCCAGACTCCTCAGTCCATGGGATTTTTCCAGGCAAGAATACCAGAGTGGATTGCCATATCCTTCTCCAGGGGATCTCCCGACACAGGACCAAATCCGGGTCTCCTATATTGGCAGGCAGATGCTTTACCGTCTGAGCCACCAGAAAACCTGGCATCAAGGCATATTAAGCTTACTAAAACTGGTAAACTTGGTTGACTATACTTGAATTCTAACTATATCAATTTGACTTTAAAAAAAATGTATCATCTTCCACTCCTTATGTTTCATAGCTCAAACAAAAATGAACTCTGGATGAGCCCTCTTTCCGGCCATGCTTGAGAGAGGTCGCCGCATCTTGGACACCTGCATACTCCCTCCTCTTCACTGAGCTGGAGCCAAGTCCTCCAGCCCTGAGCAGACTTTTTCTATATAGTATTTCTTAATTCTTCTTGACTATCCCTCCCTAAAGACACTACTTGGGAGAGTAAAGAAGTTAACATGAGAGAGCACATAATTTGAGTAAAAGAACCACTACATGTCCTCATTCTCAATTATGTAAGATTGTGAAACTGATTTCAGAGCAACTTATCTCACTGTGTCTTTGATATTGAGTATGGAAGGCCCAAATTAAGTGACCTCTGTGGACTCTGAATTTGAGTCGGCTACAGAACAAATCGAACCAACCTCTCAGTTTGCTTATTATGAAAGTAGAATCTGCTATGCCACCAAAAATCTAACAGACACATCTCAAGTCCCATATGTGCTGTATCTACTCCAGAGGAACACTCTACAAGTCTTGAAACAGTACAATAAAAGCAGATGCAATCAATAGCAGCCATTGGGCGTGGAGGCAGCCTGCCAGTGATAAGGACGACTGAACCTCATTTCCAAGCCCTCGTCACCAAACCCCAACCACCACCTCCTCTTACCGACAATGGCCATTTTGAGGTCATTAATTTATCTTTCAGAAATTTCTGGGCATATAGAAAAGAATTTCCTTTAGCCCTTTCTCTGGTAAGATTTTCTTATCAAGAGATTTAAACATCTACGTAGTAGGGTGAGGGGAGAGAAGTCACTTCTATAGTCACTATAAGCACTATGTCCATATAAGCGCTATGTCTAAGCTATAGGAAAACCAATCACATAAAACGGGGGAGGCAAACTATGGCCTAAAATTATAGCCCAAACCAGCCCACTGCCTGTATTTAAATGGAATGCGAACTAAGAATATAGTTCACATTTTTTTTAATCCTTGGGGAAAAATCAAGAGAATAATTATATTTTGTGACAAAGTTATATGAAATTCAGATTTCGGTGTCTATGAATAGTTTTGAGACACAGCCATGTTTATTTAAGTTCTATGGCTGTGTTTGCACTACAACTGCAGAGTTGATTCTCTGCAACAGAGACTACACAGCCCACAGAGCCAAAAATATTTACAATTTGGCCCTTATGTGGAAACTACAAAACTTCTTCAGTTTTATTTTCTTCCTCTGTCAAATCTGCCATAATTTCTCCCCTGTCCACCTCACAGCATTAATATGGAAAAAAGAAAACCAGATAAAGGACCCCACCATCTATTTGTCTTCATTACCATATGGCCTGTACCAAGCACAGGCTTCTACATAGTATATACTAAGTAAATATTTATTGAATGATGGAATGAATAAAGCAGATATTCATCTACAAAACCCAGAGCTAATCTGGAGACAGAGATGAAGTTACTGCAATAATGGTAATAAACTAAGGTACTTGTCCTTTCTATCAAATACAGACATCTCATATCCCCTTACAATCTCCTCTCTAGAGCCGAAGAATTTGGGATATTCGTGACAGCAGTAAAGAATCTGCATGCCAATGTAGGAGACGCAGGTTCGAAACCTGGGTCAGAAGATCCTCTGAAGAAGGAAATGGCAACCGACTGCTGTGTTCTTGCCTGGGAAATACCATGGAGAAAGAAGCCTGGCTATAGTCCATGGGGTCACAAAAGAGTCAGACACAACTTACTGTCTGAACAACAACAAACAGAGGCTTAATGAAGTTTTGGAATTTGCCGAAAATCACACAATTATTAATAGAAAACGGACAGAACCAGGCTTAACCACTTCTTCCCACACAACCAAGCTGCCTTCGGTATCAACCAATGCAAGCAAAAGAAAGTAAAATGTATTAGTACAAATGTGCACCCAGAAATTTTCCTAAATGCTCCTGGGAATGATAAGTAATTTGGTCATAGCAACTTGGTGGTCAGAGCAACTTCTGTTTCGTCATTTGAGTGAGCATCTAACTCCTGCCATTATCTCTCAGTCTTCAAGGAATTCAGATAGTGCTTGAGAGCAGACTGTGACATCAGGTTGTCCTCGTATTAATCCCCAATTCTGTTGCTTCCCATCTGTGCAGATCTGGACAACGTACAACAAGTTCTCTGAACCTCAGATCCCAGGTGTAAAATAGGCCTGATAATAGCAGCACCTTCATAGGATTAAACGACATCAACGAAGTTGAAAACTTAGCAATGGGCTTCTCTCCACACCTAGTCTAGTCCTCAACACCCGGTATTACCCATCCCATCCCTGAGTTTTTCTGTTGCTTTTCACAGCTCTTCTTTCTAAAATTATCTTATTTGCTTGTTTTTATTATGTCTCCCTCACTTAAACATAAACTCCAGGATAGTATTTACTTATGGATCATGGGTTGATTTTTTTTTTTAATTCATTATTGTATCTCCTGCACCTAGGACACGGTCTGGCACACATCAGTAATTCTTGAATGAAGAGTTTAGTAAGTGTCTAGGACGACAATTTAGGTTTCAACTTCCCGGTATGCAAAACAGAATATTTATATTCAGAGATGTTGGGAAGCGCAAACGATGTAACTGGAAAGCTCTAGGTAGTATCAGAAAGGTGCCACGGAAACTAAAAAGTGTGTCACAGTGCCACAATACAATCTGTGGAGTGACTCAACCCTAAGACAACTCAGTGCTCTAGGTCAAGCCAAAGGCTGCACTCTAGGGAGTTTTGATAGACCGAGGAGGGTGCAAAACGTTAGAGGTGGTTGCAAAAACACTAGCCCTTCTCTTCCTCTCTTCAATTTCCAACAGTACACACTCCTCTAGAAAGGCTGCTCTCCACACCTGGAAGGGCCCTCAAGGGAGAAATGAGACAAACTGTAGTCAGGGAGCCAAACAACCCCAAAGGGCAGCAGCAACGCTGCAATGACAGTCGTGAACTGAGCAGAAAGGGAGGCAACTCGAACCTCTGTTGGGGGCCTGACGGGTGGGTCCCATGGCTTCTCAACAGTCTAGCCAACCTCCCCCACCCCCGCTGGCAATAGGCAGAAGGAGGGGACACACTCCCGCGTTCCAGCCTGGTGTCCAGAAAATGAAGCGCGTCGGGAACAAGTTCCCAGCGTTGCCAGCAAACTCACCTCAGCCGCCGGCCCCACCTCCGCTCACATTCCGGCCCCGCCGCCTTCCCCCCGCCCCCCCAGGCCCTTTGTTTTGATTCCCGACTCCGCAGCTCCCGCCGCCGCCGCCAAGCGCACCCTCCACTTCCGCTTCCGCACCGCACCTCCCCTGTCGCAAAACCGACGCCCTTCTCTCCTCATGGCTCCGCCCCTTCCTCCGCCCCTCCCCCGCCGCCGCGTCCTCCCCGCGCGGGGCGTGCTGGGAGCCCCGGGGGGGGCGGGGCCTCGCGGCCCTGCAGCCTCGTCAGGCTCAGTCCCCTCCCGATAAACCTCTAAATAGGGACCTTCCCGGGGGGCTACCTCGGCATTTTTGGCGAAAACCCCCAGTTTATGGAGGCCTTGATCCTGGCTTATGGTTGTGGCGTGGAACGGAACCTCAAGGAGGAGAATTAGGGTGCTAGTGAGGCGGAACCCCGGGAAAAAACCTGCCAACCGGGATTTGATACCATTCAGCCCTTTCAGTCTTTTGAGGGAAGGCGATTTAAGAGGGATTTCGAAGAAAAACCCCAGCGTTTGGCATATTTTTCTCTTACTCGCTCTTGTCACGTGATGGTCCTATTTAAAAAAAAAAGAAAAACTAAACTAAATGACGCCTGTTTGTTAAAAGCATCCTTCATCTAGTGCATCGTTTGGCATTTTTTTTCTCTTACTCGCTCTTGTCACGTGATGGTTCTATTAAAAAAAAGAAAAACTAAACTAAATGACGCCTGTTTGTCATAGCATCCTTCATCTAGTGCAACCTAGTGGTCAGCGGAAAAAAATAAAAATAACTGCCAACTGGGCTTCCCGCGAGGTCCTTCGGGCCGGCAGGGCTCCTCGGGAGATTGTGGTCCGGCTGGCAAAAATAAAGCCTGTACGAAGCTAGGCTGGATTGTGTCACCAACAATTAAGAGGTCTTCGTGACTTAAGTAAAAAAAAAAAAAAAAAAGATTTTTTGAAAGTCCTGGGCCAAAGCTCGTTACAAATGAATACTTTTCCAGGGACCGGTTGGGCGAGCAAAAGGAGATTTATAATTGCAAAATCCTTGTGAAGCCAGGAACAGCTTACGTTTTAGTGGCTAGATTTGCCATGTTTGGGGTTTTTTTTTGGGGGGGGGGAGGCGGTGTTTTGGCTGCACATTCTTTACTTTTATTTGAAATTATAAATTTTTTTTTACATAGGCAAAACGGACATTTCTGAAACTGTCAGCTGTTCACTGTTGCAAATTAGGAGGAAAACAAAGCACATATTTAGATCTAGACATAGTTTAGGATGCAGGAGTCGAATGCAGTGTAAAAGTTTATTGCTGAAGTTTTGCTAAGAAACAGGTTAACCTTGCAAAGGGATCAGTAGGTAGACATGGCCGAAAGAGAACTTTTTTCTCTCTTTAGTATGTAATGTGAGGCAACCTCGTTAGGCAATCCACATCAAGTGGGGGAGATTTCAGGGGAAGCTAATACGTCCTTGTAGAGTTTTTTGTAGACAGGCATTGTGCAGGGCGAGATCAAACACGTAGCTGAAGAATCCTCTGTACTGGTAATCCATTTTCCAGAAAGCAGATGACAAGTTCACACATCAGCTGCCTGCTCAGGTATTTATTCCTGCTGAGTAAATCTTCATTGTGTCTGTGTGTGGGGCACTTTCTCCAAGTGGGAATTAGGACCGATGAAAAAGAACCCTGTTTCTAGCGTTTTTTCCCAAGTACCAAAAATTCGCTTCTCAAAGAGGTATTTTTTTCCCCCTCCTTTTCATTCTTTCTAGTGTCTCCGAATACAGATAGTATTAACTAAAAAATATAAAAGGAAGCAAAATAATTGTGAAATTTTTAATTGCTAAAAAAAAAAAAGGTTTAGCTGTAAAATAAAGAGCAGACACATGTCTGACTTTGCCAAGAGCTGTGCCTGGTGTAACAGGTAAATAAAATACAGTAAATAAAAACAAACCAATCATACTAAATGGAAGGCTAATGAAAAGGTTGAATTACAAATAGTTTTTAAAGATATGATTCTTTATTATTTCCTATAGAAAACTAGCCTAAACTACACTCACCCTTGGAAACACAATCATGCATCAACATGTAATTTGATGCTTATGAAAGGGTGTGTTTTTTTTTTTAACATTTTTCTTAAGATATGTTTTCTTGAGCATAGCCTCTGTGAATCTATTTCTTTGCTGGGCAAATTGTTAAGAGTACCTCTCAGTTACCTGCCTGTCCATATTATAATCTTTATGAAACCAAGACTAAGATTTATTTTTGTGCAACTCAAATGGCTGTTACATTCAATCCAGCTCCTAAATTAATCTAGCTGCCACAAAAGGCGTTTCTCCTCCAGCTACTTCTGTGTTATGGTTAGTGTTTTGAAATGATAAATTATGATGGAAGGATTTAAGCAAGAGAAACCCAGCTTTCTGCTCATTAATATCTGAACGCTCCAAGGAAAACAAATTGAACAAAGAGAACAAAGTTTTTAGTACACTAAAATTTCCCTTTCATTTTTTTCAAGGTTTTACCCAATAACAAACCTATTTACCTAAACATATTCCCGAGACAAGTTTAATGATAATCATTTCAATGTCTTCTTTTATTTTTAATGGAAAAATGAAGAAAATTGAGAACTCAGTGAGAGATCAGAGAGAGATCAGTCGCTCAGTCGTGTCCGACTCTTTGCGACCCCATGAACCGCAGCACGCCAGGCCTCCCTGTCCATCACCAGCTCCCGGAGGTCACTCAGACTCGCATCCATCGAGTCAGTGATGCCATCCAGCCATCTCATCCTCTGTCGTCCCCTTCTCCTCCTGCCCTCAATCCCTCCCAGCATCAGAGTCTTCTCCAGTGAGTCAACTCTTCGCATGAGGTGGCCAAAATACTGGAGTTTCAGCTTTAGCATCATTCCTTCTAAAGAAATTCCAGGATTGATCTCCTTCAGAATGGACTGGTTGGATCTTCTTGCAGTCCAAGGGACTCTCAAGAGTCTTCTCCAACACCACAGTTCAAAAGTTCAATTCTTCGGCGCTCAGCCTTCTTCACAGTCCAGCTCTCATATCCATACATGACCACAGGAAAGACCATAGCCTTGACTAGGCGAACCTTTGTTGGTAGTTTAAATGATAATGTCATTTAGTCAGTACTGATAAGGTCATCAACGTGTGTTTCAGTTTGTTAACTGGTGAGGCGGCGGTGGTGATTATTCTCACCCAGAAACCTCACAGAATGGTGAGATTCTGGAAAGGACAGAGCAAAAGCGACAAGAAGATGCAAATCATTTATTAGCATCTGGGGCCAGGATGGGTGTTTCCTAAAAGACATTCTGATACCTTCCTTAACCCTCTTGATGTAGGTGGTAGATCCCTTTTGTGTCTCTGAGCTTCTTTCAGGAACTAGCAAGGAGTTAAAGAAGAATTAGGGCTTTTCTGGTGCCTCAGAGGTAAAAGAATCTGCCTGCAATGCAGGAGACCCCAAGACACAGGTTCCATCCCTGGGTCTGGAAGACCCCTTGGAGAAGGAAAAGGCCACCTACTCCAGTATTCTTGCCTGGAGAATCCCATGGACAGAGGAGCCTGGTGGGCTACAGCCCATGGGGTTGCTAAGGAGGTGGAAGTGACTGAGTCACTAAACAACAACAAAGAGGAATTCAAGGCCATTCTTAACCACGGCGGGGATACAGGAGGGATTCCATGTCTGGTTGGAGGCCTCAAAGTAGCTAAGAGCTCTCTGCCTCCAATATCATGACAAAGAACACTGGTTAGGAGTCAAACATACCCAGCTTTACAGCCTGATTTGTTTACTAATTGTGAGACCTTGGGCAATGCATTTAAACTTGCTACACTTTTGCTTTCTCATCTTCAAAATGAAGACAATAAAAGTTCTTTCCTGTGGTTCTCATCATCTGGGTCTCAGCTCCACTGTAACCTGGTATAGTGGCTTTCCCTGACATTCTATCTGAAGGGACCTCTCCCAGCCCCTTTCTATTACATGACCTTGCTTTATTCATAGCACTAATTAGCATCTGATATTATTTCACATTTTTTGTTTGCCGATTTAGTGTCCTTTCTTAATACTACAAGCCCTTTGAAGACAGGTGTGTTGTCTGACATTTATTGTGCTATAAGTGAGTGCTCAGTAAAAATTTATAAACTTACTTGGTGAACAAGTAGGACTGCTGTGAAACCCACATCAAGAAATTAGTATTATGCCTGACACAGACAGTGGTGGTTTAGTCACAAAGTGGTGTCTGTCGCTTGCCACCCATGGACTGTAGCCCATCAGGCTTCTCTGCCCATTGGATTTCCCAGGCAAGAGTACTGGAACAGGTTGCCATTTCCTTCTCCAAGGGATCTTCCCCATCCAGGAATCGAACCTGGGTCTCCTGCATTGCAGACAGATTCTTTACTGAGCTACCAGGGACCAGTAAAAAAAAATCATGATCACTACCTACATTTTTTGTTGTTTGGTTGCTCAGTTGTGTCCGACTCTTTGCCGCCCCGTGGACTGCAGAATGCCAGACTTCCCTGTCCTTCACTATCTCCCAGAGTTTGCTCAATCTCATGTCCATTGAGTCCATAGCGCTATCCAACCATCTCATCCTCTGTTGCCCCCTTCTACTCCTGCGTAGATTGTTCATAACTATGTGCTGAGGCACTGTCCTAAACCTTTTACAAATGCTGCTGCTGCTACTAAGTCGCTTCAGTCGTGTCCTACTGTGCAATCCCTTAGACGGCAGCCCACCAGGCTCCCCCATCCCTGGGATTCTCCAGGCAAGAACACTGGAGTGGGTTGCCATTGCCTTCTCCAATGCATGAAAGTGAAAAGTGAAAGTGAAGTCGCTCAGTCATGCTCGACTTTTAGCGACCCCATGGACTGCAAATGCTAACTGAACTCATTTCATCTCTGCATAATCCTATAGGTAAATCCTATCACGAATCCCATTTTATAGATGCGGAAAGTAAATCACAGTTAACTTGCCCTAGCCAAATCAGTCAATCCTAAAGGAAGTCAGTCCTGAATATTCACTGGAAGGACTGATGCTGAAGCTGAAGCTTCAATACTTTGGCCACTTGATGTGAAGAACTGACTCATTGGAAAAGACCCTGATGCCGGAAAAGACTGAATGAAGGCAGGAGGAGAAGGGGATGACAGAGGATGAGATGGTTGGATGGCATCACTGACTAAATGGACATGAGTTTGAGTAAACTCCGGGAGTTGGTGATGGACAGGGAGCCTGGTGTGCTGCAGTCCATGGGATCGCAAAGAATCCATCATGACTGAGCGACTGAACTGACTGAACTTGCTCAAGATCATACAGCTACTAAGGGGCAGAGCTAGGATTCAAGGCCAGGCCCCAAAACAAATTCCTATAAAGGAGCTTTGCTGCCTTTGCAGAAGATAATGATTTCGAAATTTTTATATTAGTTGTAAAGTTCTGGGAAGGACCTGGGACATTGCTTACTCTAAGCAGACGTAGATCTTTGTTCTTCTATCTGCTTCGGAGGAAATCCAAGAACAGGAAAACGCAATCGGGGTCAAGGGCAAGGAGTCATATTTTCTTGAAGTGGCCCGCAAGTCCAAGCCCGTTCCCCCCGCTGTCTAGGAAGCAGCCCGCAGCCTCCAAGCCCGGCCAGAACCCTGCCCAGCAGCAGGAGCCTCCCAAAACCCCTCCCGCCAGCCCGCCTAGGGCCGCCGCGTGGCCGCGCCGCGCCCGGGACCTGGGGGAAAAAAGTTTCCAAAAGGCGCTGCTCGGCGCTGATTGGCCGCGGGGGACGCGGTCCCGGGCAGCGGCAGCCAATGGACGGCGGCGGCCGCGGGCGCGGGGGCGGGGGCGGCGGCCGGAGGCCCTGGGCTGCACCGCCCCCCGCCGCAGCCGCCCCATCCGCGGCCGCTGGTCTGCAGAGCCGGAGCCGGTAAGTGTGGAGCTGTGGCCCTTGGGGTAGGGGTTGCTCGGAGGCTGCCATCGCCGTCGTCCTCATCATCGCTACGGCCGTGGGGAAACTCTTCTGCCCGCCCGGCGCCCGCCGCGCTCTCGGGACCCCCGGCCGCCGCGGTGCAGGGAACTTGGCGCGCCCTTCACTTGGGCGTCGCTTCCCGGGCGCTGGGCTCGAAAAATCGCCCTTCTCCGGAGCCTCCCTTCCTAACTTTGTGCCTTCCCACCCTTGTGTCCTGCGCGCCCGGCTCCTCACCCTTTCGCCAACTGTCTCTTTTCTGCGCTCGCCTCTCTCCGACCCCGCTGCCCTCCCCTCCCTGATTGACTTCTTTGGCCCTTCTGCCCTGCTCGTCCCGGGTCCCCGGAGCCCGGTTGCTCTGCCCTGTTCCCTTCCATTCCACGCCACCCCGACATCCTTCCTAGAGTCCTCTGGTCTCCCTTCTCGCTCCATTTCTGCCCCGCAGCCCTCGCCCTTTACTCCTGCTGCCCCCACCTCCCTCTCCGTCCTCGTAGCCCCCCGCCGCCCCCATGCTCGCCCACGTCCCCACCCCACTGCCACCCTCGGCGGAGGCTTCTTTCCAAAAACCTCCCATCTCCTTGGCACTCCCCTCCCTTTGGGAAAGTGTTTGGAACGGTCTTGTTCCCTCCGCCTTTCTCAGATCTCTGCTGCAGGACGGTTCAGATTTCCCCTGACAGCACTTTGGGGAAGGGTTGGATAAAAGATGAAAACGCTTCTTCTAGAGCTTGAATGCGGTGACTGGGCTTACCTGCCTCTCTGAGATCATAGGAAACCCCTCTGGACCCTGCTTTTTTGAGGGGAGGCTAAGGTTATCTTCTCCAGTCCTCTCAAGTTGACTGTCTCCTGAGCACTTGACCTTCCTTGATTTCTTGGTCCAGGTTTTGTACCTGATTGTGACCCTCTCTACTTGTAGGTCCCTTTAAATTCCTTTCTAAAGAAATGGCCTATGCAGCCTGTGCTGTACAGAAATTTCAGATTTTCTCTGTGAGTTTTGTTGATGTGTTCTAGGAAAGGATGGCACTGTAGGATGTGTGTGTGTGTGAGTGAGTCGCTTGTGTATGTTGCGTGCTAAGTCGCTTTGGTTGTGTCCACATCTTTGCGACCTGATGGACTGTAGCCTACTAGACTCCTCCGTCCATGGGATTCTCCAGGCAAGAATACTGCAGTGGGTTGTCATTTCCTTCTCCAGGGGATTTTCCCAACCCAGGATCCACGCCGACCGGGTCTCCCACGTTGCAGGCGGATTCTTTACCACCTGAGCTACCGGGGAAGCATAGGATGTGGGCAGGGTCCTTTGAACTTGGCTCAGACAGTAATGCGTCTGTCTGCAATGCTGGAGACCTGGGACTCTCAGAGCCACTTGTTATCTAATCTCTGACCCGTCCCGACCCCCAACCCCCACCCGCTGGCCTCCACCATGGGTATTTCACCCCTTTTGAAACTTAAATTTTTCCTCTTGGTGTGTCTTTTGTGTTAGATTAGATGCAGATGATCCATGCTCCTAAAGTGTTAGAGGCCTCTGGTTGGTGTGTTCTATCCCATTTTGGATAATAGTTTCTTAACTTGCCTTATTCTGTTAGGATGTTATTTTTGTTTCCGGAGTGTGTTCTTTTGCTTTAGAACGTGTGAGGCCAGAGAGATTGCACTCCTTTTGCTCACAAGATAATTCCCTTACAGGACCGTGCTGGTAGACAGAAAACTTGTGTCTGCAGCTGGTACAATGTTTGCACCTGGTCCTGATGTAGGTGCTTTGGGTCTGCCGCGCTCAGCAGTACCTAGTACTTAGTAGGCATTGGAAAATCTTTGGAAAGGAATGGAGGAGAATACACCACTGTAGGAAAAGCTCCCTCCCTGGCATCTTGGTTCAGTAGCATAAAATTCTCCTTGGACAGTAGCTTTCTGGGTTTTTTGTTGTTGTTCACATTTAAGCTCCTTAAGATTTCAAAAGCAATATATGCTTATTGTAAAAAACATTTATTGTAGTAGGTGTCAGGAACAAGTTCTCATCTTAGTGGCTGCCTTACTCCCATTCTGGTACCTCCTTCCAGACCCTTTTCTGTTTATGTATACAGCAGAAGGTACATTTGCAAACAAAAATGGCACTTTTTTCTTTCTTTTTTTTTTACACTTCAAACTTTTTATTTTGTATTGGGGTACAGCCAAGTGACAGCATTGTGGTAGTCTCAGGTGAACAGCGAAGGGACTCAGCCATACATGTACATGTGTCCATTCTCCCCAATGGATGGACAAGGGGGGTCTTATGCACCCCCCTCCTATCCAGGCTGCCACATAGCATTGAGCAGAGTTCCATGTGCTACACACTAGAAAAATGGCACTTTCTTAACATAAACTTTCTTCCGTATCATTACTCTTAATTCTTAACTGCACAGTTTTCCGATCAGTCTTCAGTTAAGTTTCCCCAGCTCCCCTTCATCATTACCCTTAGTGATGGTGTTTACCCTTAGTGATGGTGTACACCCTTGAGCATTTGTCCTTGCAAGCCTGCTGAGGTTTTTTTTTTTGTGGGTAGATCATTTCAGACTTTGAAAGCCCCGAGACAGAAGTCAGACTTGCTGACTCTTGACTGATTTTGCCCCAGTGATGTCACTTATGCAAAATGTAAAGCCTGCGTCATAAAGTGGAAGCTGTGGGAGCCTTGCTGGCCTTTGGCAGCTTCTTTCTCCCCCTTTCCCCTGTGTTTTGATTGGGAAGGAGTGTGGTTGGGGTGGAGAAGTTAATCCCTGATGGTTTGTAGGTGTGGATTGCTCCTGACCAGCTGTGCTGGCTTTCTTCACTCTGAGGAGAGCTGAGAAAGACTGCTTTGTCTTTTCTAGAGTTTTGAAATCAAAGGTGTGTGTCTCAAGTGTGTTTTCAGACTTTCCTAATAAGTTTGATCATGGAAAACATGCCAAAAAAAAAAAAAAAAGCTTGCTGAAACCCTTTTATAAGAGTAATAGATCTAAGTTATCCAAAACAGAAAATAAATACCTCTGGGACCACTAGATTCCAGTTTGTGCTTGCATGCTGTAGCACATACACCTGAGGTGCCCAGCAGGTTTGCCCACAGAGCTGCTGGGACAGGATGCGGCAGGATGGTGTATTGAGAATGCAAGTTAGCAAGCTCAGTCTCTTGACACAGATGCAATAAATGCATGCAGTATCCAGCCTGAAGATAGTGGGTATAAAGTTGTGTATGCTCTGACTACACACCGACGCCTGCCTGTCACAGTGCCTTTTAAAAGACCGCTTGGCGCCAAAACTGAATCTGACTTCTATGCAGTCTATCGGCAACCCCAAAGAGACCTTGAATTTGAATTCAAAGTCTCCCTTGCACTTGGGTCTGGTTTGCCTCTCTCACTCCTTTGCATCTATGGAGATGGCCAAGACATGTTATGTTTCTGCTCCATGGACAGAGGAGCTTGGTGGGCTACAGTCCACAGGATCAGAAAGAGTTAGACACAATTGAAGTGACTTAGCACGTGTGCGTGCGCATGCACACACACACACACACACACACACACACACACACACACACACACACACACACACACACCTGCTGTCTCTCTCTCTTTCTCCAGCATCTTAGAGGTAAACAGAAAGGGTCAAGTTGTTTGGAAATGACATATTAAATGCCTGCTGCTGCTGCTGCTAAGTCGCTTCAGTCGTGTCCGACTCTGTGCGACCCCATAGACAGAAGCTCACCAGGCTCCCTCGTCCCTGGGATTGCTGCTGCTAAGTCGCTTCAGTCGTGTCCGGCTCTGTGCGACCCCATAGACAGAAGCTCACCAGGCTCCCTCGTCCCTGGGATTCTCCAGGCAAGAACACTGGAGTGGGTTGCCATTTCCTTCTCCAATGCATGAAAGTGAAAAGTGAAAGTGAAGTCGCTCAGTTGTGTCCGACTCTTAGCGACCCCATGGACTGGAGCCTACCAGGGTCCTCTGTCCATGGGATTTTCCAGGCAAAAGTACTGGGGTGGGGTGCCATCGCCTTCCCCGTATTAAATGCCTAGCACCCCACAAACAGAAGGTGATGATAAACTTGAGTTAATAATGCTGGGAAAGGGGAACCTTTGTCAGTCATCTTGCCTGCTGTCTGTGGCAGACAAGAATGCACATTAGAACTTTCCTGAGATATTTTCAAGTGGAAAAAAGGAAAGGTTTAGATTTTTAAGTGTGGTGTTTCATAAGAAAGTGAACTTGAGCTGTTATTTCTTTCCTCTTAGCCTTGAGCATCGTCTTCTTCTTCCCTAAGGGGTGTTTTTAAAATGCAGGAGTTGTAATTAGAGCCACAGTGGAAGCGCCTCCTAAAACCGCTCAATTTCATTTATTTACTGAGGCTTAAATTCTAAGCCTCGCTGGCCATGATAACAGTGCCCTTTTCTGAAACTCATCTTTGGAAAGGCTGCAGGATGAAGGTTATTAAAACTCCAGTAGCTGTACTGAATATTCCTTGTTATGAAAACCTGGGAAGTGGGTCGTTTCCAACATGACACCTTGTCCTTCAGCCCCTTCCCATCAATGAGATGCCACTTGGGTGCTGCGCGAGAAAGGTTTTTCCCCATCCTATTTAGTCCCTTTCTCGGCCATTTGGCTAAGATCAGGTGTGTATGGTGGCTTCCCAGGTGGCATAGTGGTAAAGAATATGCCTGCTGATACAGAAGATGCAAGAGACAGAATCGATCCCTGGGTCGGGCAGATCTCCTGGAGAAGGAAATGGGAAACCACTCAGTATTCTTAACTGGAGAATCCCATGGACAGAGAAGCCTGGTGGGGCCGTAGTCCATGAGGTTGCAAAGAGTCAGACGTGACTGAGTGAGCACGCAGATACACATTAAGTATCCTAGGGATTTATAAAAACTAGCCTTCAGAGGGTCTCTTACTTCTTTTCCTTAATCTCACATCCCCTTCCAGTGAGTGGCCAATCTCTCTGTTCCCCTGTGTTCTTTCCTTCCACAAGCATTTAATGAATGCCTGTTATATGCCAGACACTGTTCATGGCATTGAAATTTAGGAAAAAAAAAAAAAAAAAAACGATGGTGAGGATCCCTGTGTTCAAAACTGATATTCCAGTTGTTGCTGTTCAGTTGCTCAGTTGTGTCTGACTCTTTGCGAACCCCATGGACTGCAACATGCCAGGCTTCCCTGTCCTTCACCATCTCCTGGGGCTTTTTCAAACTCATGTCCATTGAGTCGGTAATACCATCCAACCGTCTCATCCTCTGTCGTCCCCTTCTCCTCCCGCCTTCAATCTTTCTCAGCATCAGGGTCTTTCCTAATGAGTCAGCTCTTTGCATCAGGTGGCCAAAGTATTGGAGCTTCAGCATCAGTCCTTCCAATGAATATTCAGGACTGATTTCCTTCAGGATTGACTGGTTTGATCTCCTTGCAGTCCAAGGGACTCTTCTCCAACACCACAGTTGAAAAGCATCAATTCTTTGGTGCTCAGCCTTCTTTATAGTCCAACTCTCACATATGTATGTGACTATTGGAAAAACCATAGCTTTGACTAGACGGACCTTTGTTGGCAAAGTAGTGTTTCTGCTTTTTAATATGCTGTCTAGGTTTGTTATAGCTTTTCTTCCAAGGAGTGTCTTTTAATTTCATGGCTGCAGTCACCATCTGCAGTGATTTTGGAGCCCAAGAAAATAAAGTCTGTCATTGTTTCCATTGTTTCCCCTTCTGTTTTCCATGAAGTGATGGGACCGGATGCCATGATCTGCATTTTCTGAATGTTGAGTTTTAAGCCAACTTTTTCAGATAAAACAGAAACACAACTCATAAAGTGATGAAATAAAATGAAGCAGGGATTAATGTGGCAATGAAGGGCTGGAGGAGGTATTTGGTGGGATCTTCAGAGGTCTCTCTAGGGAAGACGGTTCAGCTGAGGTCTGAATGGCAAGAAGGGACTCTGCGGGCAGAGATCTGAAAGAGGAGCATTCCAGGCAGAGAGAACAGCCAGTGCAAAGGCCCTGAGGTGGGAGCACGCTTGGTATGTTCAAGGAACAGAAAGAAGGCAGTGTGACTGCAGCGTAACAGGTGAGGGGCAGGGCTGTAGGAAATGTTTAGAGAAGTAGGCGGGGACTCATGATGATGAACTTGAACATGAGCTTTTTCCAAACAGCAGGAAAAGTCAGTGTACATTCACTGTTCCTGGTTCCTGACTTTCTCACCCTCCTGTACGCAGAGTTCCCCCGATGCCGTGCGGTTGAGACTGTCCACACAGTCATCAATGGCCACACGGCACTTAGTCACGATTGCATGGGCTCTGGGCTCTTAACACTGTAGACATTTGTCTGGTGACCTCATACTAGATGAGCTCTGGGCTCATTAGAGCTTGTGGCTTGAGCAGGGATTACCAGAATTAGGTTTGCCCTTGCCTGTCACTGTGGTAATTACTATTATCTACACTCTAGGTGCTCTTATCCTTTCTACTTTCAGCAAACAAGATTGTTCATGCCAAACATTCATTAGGCCTCTCTGGTAGCAGAAATCCAGGCCTAACTGGTCCAGCCAAGAAAGGAAGTTGATTACCCCTCCTCACCTTCAGTCAGGGATGACTGGACCCAGGTGTCCACCTCTTGGCCCTGCTTTCTTGTTTTGGCTTCATTCTCAGGCAGGCTCCTCCCTTGTGATAGAGAGATGACCCCCACGAACCCTGATGGAAAGAGAGTTTCTTCTCCACTCCACCCCCCACGGATCCCGGCTTTATGGAGACATAATTGACATATCACATGGTGTAAGTTTAAGGTGTAGCACATGGTGGTTTGAGACATATATATATATTGTGAAATTATCATTATAGTAAGGTTAGTTACACCTTCAGAGAGTTTCTTTCTTGATAGCTCTTTGAAAGGCCTGGGCCTGGATGCTCACTGTCTCAGCCTGGGTTAGGTCTACCCCTGAGCCAATCATTGGCTCAGCTTGGGTTAGGCCCACCTCTGATCCAGTCATTGGCTTAACTTGAGTTAGGCTGATCCTTGTCATTGGTTCAACTTGGGTTAGACCCACCCTTGTCACTGGGCTCAGCTTTGGGATAGGTGCACCTCTGAGCCTGTTACTGATGCTGGAAGCATGAGTAGTCACATGCCATCTCCTAGGTACAGTGGCTGAGTCCCATGGAAGGAGTGTAGAGTTGGTTCCCCCAAGAGAATATTGGGGTGCTATTACAAAAAGATGGAAGAAGGGATGCCAGACTGGGGAAAAAAAATCAAGTTAACAACTTTCTATTCCCTCTAGCTTCTCTGCTTTGATCAGGCTTTCAGAGAAACTCTGTTCCCCGGAAGGGAGTGGGTGGGGACATGGCATGTTTTTTTCTGAATCAGGGAAGGGTGAGAAATTTGAAGGGAGAGATGTGAATACAGGTCCTAACAGATGTAGAGCTGTCAGTAAGTGCTTTACTCAGATATAGGTATCGTTGTTCAATTTCTACCAGGGACTCACTTGGTTGGTGATCGTGCCTGTGTCAAAACTGACATACTTAGCGGAATGATTTGTGTTTTTTACCTAGATATTCGGCTTGTTAGTTATGTCTTGCAGAGTTGGGGGTTGTGTTCCTTCTTTTGTCCCCAAAGACAGAACCATGAGCTATCTTGAAGGGAAGAAGGGACTTTGGAGGAATCTCATTTGAATTCCTAAAAACCTTTTGACAGATTCAGAGTCTTAAACAAATTGAGGAAATAAGCTATTAACATTGAGAAGCACTATTGGCAAGGAGTCCAAGGACTGTGAACTGTTAATAGAAATCTGTTCCTGACCTCTGTCCTGGATAGGTCAGCATCCTCAGAGCCTGTCTCCACTCCCCTCTGTTGTTCAGTCACTACAGTTGAGTTCAGCTGTTTGTGACCCCATGGACTGTAGCATGCCAGGCTTCTCTGTCCTTTACTATCTCCCAGAGTTTGCCCAAACTCATGTCCATTGAGTCAGTGATGCCATCCAACCATCTCTTCCTCTGCTGCCTGCCTCCTTCTCCTCCTGCCTTCAGTCTTTCCCAGCATCAGGGTCTTTTCCAATGAGTTGGCTCTTTGCATCAGGTGGCCAAAGTATTGGAGCTTCAGCTTCAGTCATTCCAGTGAATATTCACGGTTGATTTCCTTTAGGATTGACTGATTTGATCTCCTTGCTATCCAAGGGACTCTGTCTAATTTGTCTCCTTTCTTCTCACACCCAGTTCTCCAAAATCCTGTCTACTTCCTCTTCCTCACCTCCTAGTCACTCGTCCACCCCCTCTATCCCTTCTCCTGGTGTTGAAACCATTCTTGCTTACATCACCAGTGACCAACATTTCACCAAGTCTCGTGGGTGGATATTTTCCAGAGCTCATCTTACTAGCTTCTCTCTCGCATCTCAGATACCATGGAACATTCATTCCCCATTTTCCCCTTGAAACTGTCTCCTCCAGTGTAGTCACTTTTCTGGTTCTCATCTCTCTCACTTGTTTCTCCTATCTCCTTCCATCACCGTTTCTTTCCTAGCTCAGCTTTCAGATACTGGCACTCCTCAGAGTTCCATAAATAATCCTCAGTTGATTCTTCGATGGTTCAGTCACAAGAAAAAGGGAAGAACCAGCTCCAAACTCGTGACTCTTAAATTTGTGTTGTTAGCCCGGACTTCACCCCGAGTTTCAGATTCGGTGTTACATCTTGATGGATCACAGGCAAATCCAACTAAAAGTGTCCAAAGCTGGTGTCAAGTATCCCCTCACTCTGCAGACTTTCCTTCTGACATTCTCCATCTGTGGTAATGGAGATGGTGGAAGCACCTGGTTGTCTAAATTAGAACCCCTAAGCTGCCCTGCTTTCCCCTTCCCTCCAATGTAATAAAATCAGCAAATCCTGGTACATGTATCCATCCTTGGAATGTAACATATTGTAATATAATGTAATGAATGTAATGTAAATAATGAACTGTAGTTTGTCTAGGTTTAGTTTTTAATTTTTTTGGCAATTTTTTTTTTTTTTGCCACATTTAATCCAACATAAAGTTCAGGAATTTTCCCCCCTCTATTAAAGATCAGCTGTTTAACCAGATGTGGGTAATAGCTTTAAAACTTTCTCTCCTAGACATTATGCACCAAGAGGAGTGAACTCTTCCCCCCATTTCCACAATGGCGGACTCGGGCAAGACCTTCAGCTCCGAGGAGGAGGAAGCCAACTATTGGAAAGACCTGGCTATGACCTACAAGCAGAGGTCAGTTCTCCCAAATTCACCCTGCGTTTTCTTCCCACAGTGATGGCAGCAAACATTTACTGTGGGCCTGCTGTGTGCCAAGCCCTGTGAAGAACTGAACATACATCATCTCAATTGAATCTCCATGGTGGCCCATGGAGAAACCATTCTCACCCCGTTTTACAAATGAGGGACTGAGTCTCAGTGACAGCAAGTAACTTGTCTAAGGGCACACAGCTGGGTGGGGTGGAGGGCAGGGGCAGCAGAGCTGGGAATTGAACCCCAGAGCCTAGGGGGTCCTAAGCAAAAGGCTGTGCTACTTCCAAGCTTATTTTCTGGAAGAGTTTTTTGTTTGTCTGTTTCTTTGTTTGTTTGTTTTTTTTAAGTGTAAACAGTTTCTTTTTATTGTCTTTTTATTGTTGCTATTTTGTAACATAGGCAAAATTATTTAAGTCAATAAATTTTTAAGGAATTTCTCATGTTCTGATTCTTTCCACTGCCAAACACCTTAGTTCCTCCAAAGTTATACTATTCAAGATAAGTAAGCTATGAAAAACTTAATATTCAGACTTTTTTTTATCTTAGGTATTGGCATATCTCAATAGCCTGTTAGGCTGCAGTCCATGGGGTCGCTAAGAGTCGGACACGACTCAACGACTTCACTTTCACTTTTCACTTTCATGCATTGGAGAAGGAAATGACAACCCACTCTGGTGTTCTTGCCTGGAGAACCCCAGGGATGGGGGAGCCTGGTGGGCTGCCGTCTATGGGGTCACACAGAGTCAGACACGACTGAAGTGACTTAGCATAGCATAGCATAGCAATGGTCTGTACCACTCTATTAATAGGGTATGACAGCTTAGGAATGAATATGATTTGAAGTTAACATATTTTTAGAGAGTATCAAATTGTGGCAATGTTTTATCAACTCCCAGATGCCTTATCTGGTCAGCCCTCCAGTGTGTGGGAGAGAACTTCTCCCTATAGCTAGCAGTCTAGGTTGTTACAAGTGTTTTAATTTGAAACTAGTGTTTCATTGTCCCTATCTGGGAGCTGTGGGTTTGTGAGTAACATTGTTTTTTTCGTTGTTTCTCATGGATTCTTTTAATCTGCTCAGGCAGGTCTTACTCTAGCTCCTCTGAGGCTCCTCTGATGTCTATTCTTAGTTTGATTTAAAGTGAAAGTGAAGTCGCTCAGTCTTGTCCCACTCTTTGCGACCCCATGGACTGTAGCCTATCAGGCTCCTTCATCCATGGGATTTTCCAGGCAAGGATACTGGAGTGGGTTGCCATTTCCTTCTCCAGGGGAATCTTCCTGACCCAGGGATCGAACCGAGGTCTCCTGCTTTGCAGCAGACGCTTTACTGTCTGAGCCACCAGGGAAGGGCTTGTTAAAAAAAAAAAAGCCTTGAATTTTAAGGATTGAGAAGCCGGAATTGGGTGTTTGGGATATGGAGCAGGGACCCTAGATAGTGGTATGGTAAGTGAACCTTTGTATTATGTCCAGTTTCCGCTTGTAAATAACTGTGCAGAGAGTATACAGTCAAGTATACTTACTATACATTGGGTTCCAGAAACTACACGTTGAATGAATGACTGGACGGTGCATTGATTAAGAAAGGGCTGTGGAGTCGGGCACACCTGAGGCAGCTCCACGCCCTGTTTCTGACTTGTTTGACCTTGAGACATGCGTGTGTGTGAGTGTGTGCTCAGTTCCTTCAGTCGTGTCCGACTCTGTGACCCTATGAACTGTGGCCCGCCAGGCTCCTCTGTCCATGAGATTCTCCAGGTAAGAATACTGGAGTGGCTTGTCATGCCCTCCTCCAGGGGATCTTCCTGACTCAGGGATTGGACCTTAGGTTCTTAAGTCTCCTGCATTGGCAGGTAGGTTCTTTACCACTAGTGCCTCCTGGGAGGACCTTGAGACAGATGACCTCATCGTCTGTATAATGAGGGTAATGACAGTTCCTGCCTCGAAAGGCAGTTGAATAAAGAGCAGATCCATGTCTGACACTCAGCAACGCATAAGCACTCAGTGATGAGCTGACATTTGGGAATCCCGCAGGGCAGAGAACACGCAAGAGGAGCTCCGGGAATTCCAGGAGGAAAGCCGGGAATACGAGGCGGAACTGGAGACACAGCTGCAGCAGACTGAGAGCAAAAACAGGGACCTGCTGATGGAAAACAACCACCTTCGCATGGAGCTGGAGACCATCAAGGTGAGGGGGTGAGGGGAGACACACCCAGCTGTGTGGGTGGGCATCCAGCACCCGTGACCAGAGAGGGGAGCCTGTGTGTGTGGCCCCTCCCACCCCTAGAACTGCGGGCATGTGGGGCACTTGAGCTCCCAGTGCCCCTGTAAGAGACAGAGGACGAGATGGTTGGATGGCATCACTGACTCCCATGGACGTGAGTTTGCGTGAACTCCGGGAATTGGTGATGGACAGGGAGGCCTGGTGTGCTGCAGTCCACAGGGTCGCAAAGAGTCAGACACGACTGAGCGACTGAACTGAACTAAAGAGACAGGTGTCACACGTGTCCCATGGCCATGCTTAGCAATCCCACAGCACATGTGGAAGGTAGACTCTTCTAGAATATGGATCATGGCTGGAATTGCTGATTGTTATAAGGCCCAGGGTTATTGCTATCCGGAATGGTAGCTCCTAGCCACATGTGGCAATTGACATTTAAGTTTAATGAAAGTAAAATAAATAACAATTTAATTCCTCAGTCTTACAAGCCACCTGTCAAGTGCTCAGTAGCCACACATCTCTAGTGGGTGTCAGTGTGAACGCAGAGGCTGTAGAATGTCTCCATCATTATGGAAAGTTCTGTTGGACAGAACTCAGGCTCCTCAGCCTCTGTTGACATTTGAAGCCACATGACTCTTTGTTGTCAGGACCAAGTTTTACATTGTGGGGTGTTCAATGACATCCCTGGTCTGCACCCACTAGACGCCAGTAGCACCTCCTGCTCGCGGTGGTGACCACAAAGGTATCTGCGGACGTTGCCGAGTATCTGGAGAACCACTGCTCTGAGGGGTAAAGACTGGACACTCTGTACAGGTTAGCAGACAATCGCGAAGTGTTACATTGGCCTTAGAGATGACTCTCGGCTCTCATTGCCAGGCAGGGTCACCTGGCCAGCTTTGTAAATATCAGTCAGGCCTGGCCCCACCCCACCCTGAGAGTCTCGTTCTCACGAAGTCTGGGTGGGGCCCCAGTGGGCCTGCATATCTTTTTTTTTCTTTCTTAATTTCTTTTTTTTTCTTTAAACAGAGCTGCTCATATTTATTTTGATGAGCCACAGGGGGAAAGAGCCAAGGTCCCACAGTGTGAGCCCAGGGCTAGGTGTGACGCACAGGAAAGAGGTGTGCCTTCTGCCCCTGGAAGCCTCGTGCGAAAGGCAAACCTGTCAGCCAGAGCATTTAGTGAAAAGATGCTCAGACACAGGCAGGAGTGAACGTCAAGTGGACCTTGGGAATCTGGGTTTACTAGCACACAGGAGAAAGTGGGGATTGGGGATTGAGGGATGAGGAGCAGCACAGGGAAGACCCCACAGACTTTGGAAGGTGAACCGTGGACTCTGAGCTTTAACGGTGTAGACCACAGAGCCCAGACTGGCCATCCACAGGTCAGTCTGGCCATAGACGTTGTTTGCTTAAGCCTTTGGTGGTTTTCACTCAACATTTTATCATGAAAGCTTTCAAGCACATGGTCGGGTTGAAAGAGTTTCCCAGCGAACACCTGTATATCCACCACCTAGGCTCTGCCAGTGACCTCTGCCACACTTGCTCTTTGTTATCTGTCCATCCATCAGTCTGTCTTCCCAGTGCATTTCAAAGTGAATCGCCAACTTCTGTATGCTTCTCTGTAAATATTGCAGAAGGCTGTTAATTAGAGGTGAGGGTTTGCTTATGGTTCATTCTTTTGATAGTAACATTTATCTCTTTAGTGGTCTTTTTAAAAAATATTTAATATCTGCATTCAGAATTGCGAGGCTTTTTGTAAGAACTTGGATTTCCGGTTTCCTTTGATCATCCTCTGGTGGCTCCTGCCACCCCAGCCTGGCCTTCGTCCATGCCTGCAAAAGGCAGGGTCATGGTTGCTTAGAGCAAGGTCACCCCAGCCCCAGCTACTGTCCCCCCATCAGCTCTGACGTCAGGGGCTGAGTGTCTTGTGCATTACACCTGGCCCACGTCACTCACTCTGTTAACAGGCTGACTGCTGCCCGAGGCACTGGGGAACCATTACAGCTTTTACATGGAAGGGGGCTCATGGTTTGAACCATGGTTTGGAGAGGGTAGGAGGACCTGCCCAGATGCTGATAAATACGCATGTGCTAAGTAATTAGGCACTTCCAGACCAAGCCCTTGAACTGGCAGACCTCTCTGTGAGGTTTGTGAGCCACAGGGTGAGGAAGGAGACGACCTTGGAGTGAAGAACGGCCCCTGGCACATATTTCTGTCACCCAAGAGAAAAGTCTTCAACTGAGTCGGACTCCTTGACAACTGGCTTATTCATCGCCAGATGAATAAAAAACCTTGTAAGGGATCCAACAGAGCGTCTATTGATGCCTCCATCAGCTGACAGTTTATTATAATTAGCCCCAGATGAAAGCCCAACAGCTTTTTCATGTCCCCAAGTTCAAAGGACATCATTTGAATCTCTGTGCTGGTGGACAGGCCCGTTCACCGCGTCCTCTGGGAACCCATGTAGGAATTTAGGTTAATGGCCTGGGATCCTGTATCCTACTGCTTTCTTCTTTTTGAGGGTGCACCCAGGCCAAGGGTGGGAGTGATCCGAGCCACGCCTGGGAATCCGCCTGAGCCTGGGCCCGCTCGGCCCCTGCTTGTCTGAGCTGAGACGCTTCCTGTGCTCACGGCCAGGAAGCGGAGTGTCTGAGGGGACTGAGTGGTGTGAGGATGCGAGGCCCCTGCCCTTCCCCGGCCCTGGGACCGTCTGTCCTGAGGCCCTTCTTCTCTCGTGATGCCTCTGGCCACGCCTTTCTGGCCCTGGGCACCATTACCTCACCCTCCCCAGAGCCTCCAGACTGTTTCTAGCAACAGCTTTGTGTACTGGGCTGACTGAGGAAAGGAGAGGAGTGGGCTTGTTTTTTTTCACTTTCACATTAGACTTCCTGTGGGAAGGGAGTGTCTTCGTTCCTGTTTGTGGATGAGGGAAAGGTGGTGAGATTGTTGGATGACAGAAAATAATTTGAAAGCGGAGCCAGACAGGGAGAGAATGGGAGTGTGTGAGTGTGTGTGCACATGCGTGTGATCAGTTCCTCTGTGAACCTAGGTGGAAGTGGTCCAGGGCCGTTGAGCGTCGTTGTTCTGCGAGCGCGAGCCCGGGTCACCCAGGATGGGTCCTGGCTCCGTCGTTTGCTCCCACTTGACTCTGGGCTGACGATGGGCCTGAGCCTCCGTTCTCACACCTCGGAAATGGCATTCAGTCAGGCGGCAGGAGGGGTGTCCTGAGCCCAGAGGCTCGCGCCGAGTAGCCTGCGGTAAATGCTGTTGTCATTTAGTTACTGAGACTCCTGGGCTGTAGCCCGCCAGGCTCCTCTGACCGTGAAATTCTCTAGGCAATAATATAGGAGTCCGTTGCCATTTCCTGCTCCGGGGGATCTTCCTGACCCAGGGATCGAACCCCCATCTCCTGCTTGGTGTGGATTCTTTACCACTGAGCCACCGGGGAAGCCCACAGTATACATTACCTGCTGTCACTGGCAGGGCAGCAGATTCTTGAGACCTCATCTGGGCTGTCCCTTGCCTCGGGAAGCACCAGCCGGGTCACACTAAGCTTCTTCTGGTGAAAACAACAGTTATGGTTTTTTCCTTCTTCTCTTCCCTTCCTCCTTCCTTCCCCTGCCTCCCCTTCTCTCCCTCCCTCCCCCAGAGGTGCCCAGATTCCTTCTAAATACCCCATGCCACAGGGAGGGCATTCTGGGTCACAAAGTCAGAACAGTCGTTGAACTGAGTCAGTGGTGTCCCGCTCTGACTGTGAGGCATGAACACCAAAGTCACTGTGATTCCTGCCCTTGTCCCTGTAACCCAGGGATGTCACGTGAAGTCAGGCTCGGAGAGGTTGATGCTTTCTATGGCTGTGGACGCCTTGCACAGAATGACTGCTTAAGATGGTTGGGGGCTTCTGGACACCAGAGGTGGCGAGGACCATTGTGGGAGGGGGCCAGGTACAGACAGATGCTCAGAAAGTACTTGGAACTGGACAGCTTGACGGCCCCTGGCTCCCCCCATCATCCCTCACTTGCTCAGGAGCCCATGTCTGTGGACAGAAGGTTCTCGTGACTGAGCTTAGGCTTGACCCCTGGCCATGGTGGAGGCTGCAGGAGGTCCTCAAGAAACTGGGCTGCCGGCAGGCTGTGCAGAGGGGAGGAACGGATGCTTAGTGGCTAGGAACCACACACGTGCACCGCAAATGGGAGAGAGTACGTCCCAGGATTGACCTTCAGCGTGCTAAGGAGATGATGGGGAAAGGAAATAAACATCCTTGTTGGGAATCTTAAGTTATTCACTCAGTGTCGATTCTGCCCTTCAGGAGAAGTTTAAAACACAGCATTCTGAAGGCTACCGGCAGATCTCAGCCTTAGAGGATGACCTTGCCCAGACGAAAGCCATTAAAGATAAACTGCAGAAGTACATCAGAGAGCTGGAACAAGCCAACGATGACCTGGAAAGAGCCAAACGGTATGTGGGGAAGGAAATCTAGGATCCTTTTGTCTCTGGGTACCAGGCACTGTGTTGAGGGTAGGGGATTCAGCAGAGAGCAGAGCCAGGGCCCTTGGCCTCTACATCCTCATGGGAAATGGACAAGCAGAAAGTGCTGCAGGTCCAGGGTGCTGTGGGGCATATGATCTGAGATATTCATTTTTCCATTGTCGGGAGGATGCTGGGCCAGGCTTCTCAAAGGAAATGCCATTTAGGCTAAGACCGAGGGATACCTCAGCATTATCCAGGGGAAGAGTATGGGGTGAGAAAATTCTGGGTGGAAGGATAAGCACCTGCTCAGCTGGCCCTGAGATAAGACGGTATTTCTTTCTTTGTTTTTTAACCTTTACAAAATTGTGCTGATTTCTGCCACACAATAACTCTGCTGCTGCTATTGCTGCTAAGTCGCTTCAGTCATGTCCAACTCTGTGCGACCCCATAGACGGCAGCCCACCAGGCTCCCCCGTCCCTGGGATTCTCCAGGCAAGAACACTGGAGTGGGTTGCCATTTCCTTCTCCAATGCATGAAAGTGAAAGGTGAAAGGGAAGTTGCTCAGTTGTGTCCAACTCTTAGTGACCCCGTGGATTGCAGCCCACCAGGCTGCTCCGTCCATGGGACTTTCCAGGCAAGAGTACTGGAGTGGGGTGCCATTGCCTTCTCCACACAATAACTCTGAGTGAAGTCGCTTGTCGTGTCCGACTCTTTGTGACCCCGTGGACTGTAGCCTACCAGGCTTCTCCATCCATGGGATTCTCCATGCAAGAATACTGGAGTGGGTTACCATTTCCTTCTCCAATAACTCTAATCAGCCATAATTATATATATATATATATATATATATATATATATATATATATCCCCTCTCTCCCCTCGCCCCATCCCACCCGTCTAGGTCATCACAGAGCACCAGGCTGGGCTCCCTGACTTATATAGCGACTTCTCACCAGCTATCCATCTTACTCCTGGTAGCGTATATGTGTTGATGCCACTTTCTCCCTTCATCTCACTCTCCCCCTCCCACACTATGTGTACAAGTCCATTCTCTACATCTGCGTCTCCATTCCTTCCCTGCAAATAGGTTCATCAATACCATTTTTCCAGATTCCATATGTATGCATTAATATGCAATATTTGTTTTTCTCTTTCTGACTTACTTCACTGTGTATAAGAGGCTTTAGGTTCATCTACCTCATTAGAACTGACTCAAGTGCCTTCTTTTTTATGGCCGAGTCATATTCCATTGTATGTATGTACCACATCTTTATCCATTCATCTGTTGATGGACATGTGCATTACTTTCAGTGATAAGAAGACAATATTCCTTAAACTAATGTTCTATAGTTTAGCAGGCTACTAACAATAATAATAAATAACAGTAATTGAATAACTACTGTGAACCAGGTGCCTTTTTTTTTTTAAGAAAGCACTTTAAAAAACTTAGATGTAAATTATAGCAATATCCACCAATCATAAGGAGTGTACAATTCCATCAGTTTGGACAATTTTTCAGTCCAAACTGAACTGAACGCACAGCTTTTGAGTCTGCTTAGTGAACTGTGTACCAAATGTTACAGTCTCGAAACCTTAGAGCTTCACTTACTGTCCTCAAACTTTATGCTGTAGCTTTAATGCGTGAAAGTAAGAGATTAAAAAGATAGCCTTTTCTTTTTACCCACATGGTTATGGTTTCTGGTTCATTCCTTCCTGAAGCTTCCCTCTAGTTATCATTTGCCTTCAGCTTGAAGAACTTCCTTTAAGGTTTCTTGTGGTGCAGGTCTGCTGATGGTGAATTCTCCTCTCTTTAGTTTTTCTGAAAATGTCTTTCTTTTGCCTTCATTCATAAAGGAAATTTCCACTGGATATGGAATTCAGGTTGACAGGGTTTTGTTTTTCTTTTCTTTTCTTTCAGCACATTAAAGATGTTCTGGTGTCTTCTGAACTTACTGAGGGTTAGAAGCAAGTGGTAACCCAAATAGTCACTCCCCTGTATATAATCTAGCATTTTTCTCTGGCTGCTGTCAAGAGTTTCACTTTATTTTCGGTTTTTGGCAGTTTGATTGTGATGTTCCTAGATTTTGTATGTGTTTATCCTGATAGGGGGTTGCTGGGCTTCTCTGGTCTGTAAATTTATCTTTTGCCAAGTTTAACTTTGGTCATTATTTCCTCCAGTGTTATTACTGCCCCTTCCTTTCTCTCCTGTCCTTCGGGAACACCAGCTACACACATGTTGATCCCTTTGATATTGTCACGCAGGTCTCTGACACTCTGTTCACATCTTTTCCTAATTTTATTTTTCTTGGTTCCTCAAATTCGATCATTTCTATTGATCTAGTTTCAGGTCCACTGACTCCTTCTTCCCTCTTCCAGTTCTAGTGGGAAGTCAGTTCCAGTACTGTTTTATTTTAGGTGCGTTATCTTCAGATCTAAAATTTCCTATTCCTCTATTATTGAGCATAGTTACAATAGCTTCTTTAAGATCCTTTTCTGCTAAGTATAACACTGGGTTACCTCAGGGTTGATTTCCTGTAATCACCTTTTCTCTTGAGTTTTGGGTCACGTTTTCTTGCTCTTCATTTGTCTCGTCATTCTGGATTACATTCTGGACATTATGAATGATGTGTTACAGAAGCTATGGATTCTGGTATGTTTTTGTTTGTTTGTTTGTTTATTAAGTATGTTGAACTCACACTCCAAACTCTGTCTCCCCTTGTTGGGAAGTAGCTGAAATCTGATTCTTTTAATTAGGCTGCTTCGTGTCTGCATGGTTTGGGTCAGTCATAGATGGGGGAAGAGTTTAAATGCAGAACTGGGGACTCCCCCAAAGTGGTGGATTTTTATCACCCAAGCCATAAACACAAAGCTTGTAAAGATACAGGATTCGGTCACTTCTGTTCCTTCCACGTGTTGGCCTCCTTCCAGCTTTTGCCAGGGTCGTCAGGTCATTGCTTTTCTTCTTTTACCCAGTTTGTAGTTGTAATCTCTAGGATATTTGGTTTGATACAAGCTACCTTATCATGCGAAGAGTTGACTTATTGGAAAAGACCCTGATGCTGGGAGGGATTGGGGGCAGGAGGAGAAGGGAACGACAGAGGATGAGATGGCTGGATGGCATCACCGACTCGATGGACGTGAGTCTGAGTGAACTCCGGGAGTTGGTGATGGACAGGGAGGCCTGGCATGCTCTGATTCATGGGGTCGCAGAGTCAGACACAACTAAGCGACTGAACTGAACTGACCTTATTATTAGCAGAAGTGGAAGTTTTTTTAAAAAAAATTAGTTTGTAAAAGTTCTTTATATATATTTGCTACTGATCTTTTGTCCTGTCTTGAAAACATATTTTGCAGAATAAACTTTTGTCTGTTGACTTTGTGGTATGATTTTCCTTACAAATATTTTTCTTTCTTAGGTCATCAATTATGTCTCCTTTTATTGCTTCTACATTTCCAGACTTCATTGTGGGGATCCCCTTGATTGTTTTTATTTATTTTTGGTTACGCTGGGTCTTCACTGTGCACAGGCTTTCTCTATTTGCAGCAAGTGGCTGGGGGACGGAGGGGAGCTGCTCTTCATCACAGTGCACAAGCTTCTCACTGCAACGGCGTCTCTTGTGGTGGAGCACGGGCTCTAGGCACGCAGGCTCAGTGGTTGCAGTACACGGGCTTGGTTGCTCCACAACATGCGAAAGATTCCCAGACCAGGAATCGAACCTATGTCCCCTTCGTTGACAGGTGGATTCTTATCCATTGTACCACCAGGGAAGTCCATTGATTATTTGATTATATATGTATTCTATTTAATTTTTTTGAAAGATTTTTTAATTAATTGTTTTAACTTATGCTTTTAATCCACCTGGCATTTATTTTTGTATCTAGTATACATTTGTGTCCTATTTTATTTTCATTAGGTAGATAGCCACTTGTGCCAGTACTTTGTGTTAAACACTTCATCTCTTTTCCACTGAATTGAACGCATCTCTGTCACATGTGAACCTTTCATTCAGTTGTTCCTTGGTATCCATGGGGGAATTGGTTCCAGGACCCTTGAGGATACCAAACTTTGTGGATACTCAAATCCCTTAAATAAAATGGTATAGTATTTGCATATAACTTATCTGTAGCCTCCCATATACTTTAAATTATGTCTAGGTTAATTATAATACCTAATATAACCCAAGACTAGTGATTCAGAAGTAAAGAATCTACCTGCAGTGCAGGAATGGAGAAGGCAATGGCACTCCACTCCAGTACTCTTGCCTGGAAAATCCCATGGATGGAGGAGCCTGGTAAGCTGCAGTTCATGGGGTCGCTAAGAGTCAGACACGACTGAGCAACTTCACTTTCACTCTTCACTTTCATGCATTGGAGAAGGAAATGGCAACGCACTCCAGTGTTCTTGCCTGGAGAATCCCAGGGACGGGGGAGCCTGGTGGGCTACCATTATGGGGTTGCAGAGTTGGACACGACTGAAGTGACTTAGCAGCAGCAGCAGTGCAGGAAACGTGGGAGACACAGGTTTCATCCCTGGATCGGGAAGATTCCTTGAACAAGGAAATGGCAACCCACTCCAGTGTTCTTCCCTGGAAAATCCCATGGACAGAGGAGCCTGGCAGGCTACAGTCTTTGGGGTTGCAAAGAGTTGGACAGGACTGAGCAATTAAGCGCGCAAACACAATACAGTCAATCAAAAGCTCCATAAACAGTTGCCAGTGAGCGACAAATTCAAGTTTTGCATTTTGGAAGTTTCTGGATTTTTTTTTTTTTAACTTTTTGGATTTGCAGTTGGTTGAATCCAAAGATATGCCACCCACAGGTGTGGAGAACTGACTATATTCTGGAATCTAATGCAAGATTCTTTTCTCTTTTGATCCAGTGTGCAATTTGTGAATTACTGCTAACACCATAATGACTAGAGATTCCCTGGTGGCTCAGACAGTAAAGAACCTGCCTGCAATGTGGGAAACCTGGGTTCAATCCCCGGGTGGGAAGATCCCCTGGGGAAGAGAATAGCAACCCTCTCCTGTAATCTTGCCTGGAGAATTCCATGGACAGAGGAGCCTGGCGGGCTACAGTACGTGGGGTTGCAAAAAGTCAGATGCAACTCAGTGACTAACACTTCCACTTTCCATAATGACTCGATTACTGTGGCCTTTATAGTATATTCTGATTTCTGGCAAGCCCCTGGCATACAACCATCTCCACTCATTGATGAAAACAAGTCACACGGCCAAGCCACATTAAGGGCTGGGAAAGTACATTCCACCCACAGTGAGGCTGAAGCAAGGGTGAGGATAGAGACAGGGTGAAGAACTGGGAGCCATCATGCAGCCTGTCACCAAGAGAGAGTGCATTCACGTGATTCAGAAATACCATACAGAGGGCTAGCCTTCTTAAATTCAAATTCAAGCAAATAAAAACAGAAATATGTATTATTCCCCCCACTCCCCCCTTTCTTTCTCCACAAAAGAGCATTCTGTACCCACTATTGTACTTCTTGCCTGGTCACATAGCAGATCTTGGAGGTCTTTCTGTAGTAGGACACAGAGCATTCTTTGTTGGTGGTGGTTTCTTCCCAAGCACATACTATTTTATTGTATGGTTGGTATTGTATGATACATAAGAATTTATTTATCTATCCCCCTGTGGATGGCTATTTGCTGCATTTCCATTCTTTTGCAGTGATAAGTGTTGCTATAGTGAATGATACTCGTTGCTTGCACAGATGAATATCTGTAGAGTAAATTTCCAGAAGTGGAATTCTCGGATCAGAGGATATATGCGTGTGTTTTGATAGTTTTTACCTGATTGTTCTCTGTCGTGGTACTAATTCATATCCCCAACACCTGTGTAAGTCTCTGTTTTCCAAATAGCTTCACTAACAGCATTTTTTGCCTGGAAAATCCCATGGACGGGGGAGCCTGGTGGGCTGCAGTCCATTGGGTCGCTGAGAGTCAGGCACGACTGAGAGACTTCACTTTCACTTTTCACTTGCATGCATTGGAGAAGGAAATGCAACCCACTCCAGTGTTCTTGCCTGGAGAATCCCAGGGACGGGGAAGCCTGGCGGGCTGCCGTCTATGGGGTCGCAGAGTCAGATATGACTGAAGCAACTTAGCAACAGCATTTTTTTAAGCTTTGGATTTCTGCCAGTGTAATAGGTGACAAATAGGTACGTTTCTGGATTATGAATGACCTTGAGTTCCTTTTCATATGTTTAATAACTGTTTTATTTCTTTTTCTGTGAACTCTGTTTATCTTTGCCTATTTTCAGATTGGGTTGCTAGTTGTTTTTTCTCATCAGTTTCAGGAGATGTTTATATATTTGTCTATGATGAGAATTTAAAGCACTGGGGAGTTTCTCATTTGTCTTTCATCTTTGTCTATTGTATACGTTACTGTTGAAAGTTACTTGGATTTCTGTGTAGGCAAATTTATCTGCAATCCAAGGTATATATAGCAATTAGTTCTATTTTCCTCTGGTATTCTTCTCCCTTCCTTTCTCTTTCTTTTTCTTTCCTGAAGATGCATTGGATTCATAGTTTAGCTGAATGAGAGTGACAGTCACTCAGTCGTGTGTGACTCTTTGTGACCCCCATGGACTGTAGCCCTCCAGGCTCCTCTGTCAATGGAATTCTCCAGGCAAGAATCCTGGAGTGGGTTGTCATTTCCTTCTCCAGAGGATCTTCCCGACCCAGAGGTCGAATGCAGGTCTCCTGCATTGCAGGCAGATTCTTTACCATCTGAGCCACGAGGGAATCCTACTATTAAGAGACATTTCTAAGTATAAAGATCAGATCAGATCAGTCGCTCAGTCGTGTCCGACTCTTTGCGACCCCATGAACTGCAGCACGCCAGGCAGGTCCACTTAAAAAGTATCAGCAGATACATGCTTGACTTTATTTTATGATCTATAGACAGTACATTAGAGTATGTAAAGAACCCTTACACCTTTTCCAAAGGAATACCTGAGACAGAGTAGCAATAAAGTTATAAATGGTGAATAGTTGAATGTTACCATCAGATGTGGTAGTGTTTTGCCAAAAGTTTTCACTTATGTCTCAAGCTCAAAGATTTGTTAACAAAATAAGCCACTTGTTATATACAAATAAATAATACCAATATTTATTAGAGGTTATCTAGCTTATATTCCGGGGAAGGCAATGGCACCCCACCCCAGTACTTTTGCCTGGAAAATCCCATGGACGGAGGAGCCTGGTAGGCTCCAGTCCATGGGGTCGCTAAGAGTCGGACACGACTGAGTGACTTCACTTTCGCTTTTCACTTTCATACGTTGGAGAAGGAAATGGCAACCCACTCCAGAATTCTTGCCTGGAGAATCCCAGGGACAGGGGAGCCTGGTGGGCTTCTGTCTGTGGGGTCGCACAGAGTCGGACACGACTGAAGCGACTTAGCAGCAGCAGCAGCAGCTTATTTTCAATATACTAACATTAAAAGAAAAGAGAAATAGACACAGCAAAGGGTACTGTGCTGGGTTTTGACCAACATCCAGACTCATACAGCGCTGGGAAGTCTTGTGACACAGCACATCTGGAGTCCCAGCTGGGTAAAGGGCCCAGGCTGTGCTTCCGATCTGGGTGAGACTTCAAATATTGCAGTTTAGGGTTCCCGCTTTTAATCCTAGGACACAGTGATGTCATCATCAATCTGTGAGCAAATTGCAGCCCTGGTTCCATGTTAATGCTATTTATTTTCTCTTGTAAAGCTTGGAATGTTGTGTTGCTAAGCCTGGGGCTTGATTGGCAAAGGCCTCTCCAGGGGCTAAACAATTTCAAGATTTGTCCCCTGTCTTCTTGCACTCAGAGCAGCCAGTCAGGACGGTGTCCAGGCAGCTTAGAAGCAAGGTCAGAGGTCTGTTCTGCTTTGTCTTTGAAGCCTAAACAAAACTATTTATTTAAATTCCCTAACAGGTAGAGACCCAAATCATCATTTTAGAATGAATAAAATTATGGAATGCTGAAGTTTTATTTTTTAAAAAAACTTTACAGTTTCATTATACATTTTTAGTAGTTACGTGTGAAAAATTTGACCATGCACTGCAAGAACAGTAATTTATCAGCACCATCAACTATGTGTTTATTTTGTTCCCTCCAGCTGTATGTCTGTAAAATTAAATAACACTTTTAACTGAGTAGGGGGTGACCTTGTGAAAGGGTAACCTTGAATGATTCAGGAAATTTTGTTGTTGTTCAGTTGCTCATTTGTGTCCGACGCTTTGCCACCCTATGGACTGTAGCACGCGAGGCTTCCCCGTCCTTCACTGTCTCCCGGAGTTTGCTCAAATTCATGTCCTCTGAGTCAGTGATGCTGTCCAGCCATCTCAGCCTCTGCTGCCTTCTTCTCCTTTTGCCTTCAGTCTTTCCCAGCATCAGATTCTTTTCAAATGAGTCAGCTCTTCATATCAAATGACCAGAGTCCAGCCAGTGAATATTCAGGATTGATTTTGTTTAGGATTGACTGGTTTGATCTCCTTTCAGTCAAAGGGACTCTCAGGAGTCTTCTCCAACACCACGGTTCAAAAGCATCAATTCTTCGGCGCTTAGCTTTCTTTACGGTCCAACTCTCACACCCATACATGACTACTGGAAAAGCCGTAGCTTTGATTATATGGATCTTTGTTGGCAAAGTGATGTCTCTGCTTTTTAATACACTGTCTAGGTTCATCATAGCTTTCCTTTCAGGGAGCAAGCATCTTTTAATTTCATAACTGCAGTCACCATCCACAGTGATTTTGGAGTCCAAGAAAATGCTTCTACCTTTTCCCCTTCTATTTGGTATGAAGTGACAGGACTGGATGTCAGGATCTTACGTTTTTTGACTATTGAGTGTCATCAAAAGGCTCTTTAGTTCCTCTTCACTTTCTGCCATTAGAGTGGTATCATCTGCATATCTGAGATTGTTGATATCTCTCCCAGCAGTTTTGATTTCAACCTGTGATTCATCCAGCCCAGTATTTTGTGTGATGTACTCTACATATAAGTTAAATAAACAGGGTGACAATATACAGCCTTAACGTTACTCCTCTCCCAAGTTTGAACCAGTCCTTTGGTCCATGTAAGGTTCTAACTGCTGCTGCTTGACCCGCATACAGGTTTCTCACAAGCTAGGTAAGGAGGTCTGGTATTACCATCTCTTTAAGAGTTTTCCACAGTTGTGATCTACCCAGTCAAAGGCTTTAGCATAGTCAATGAAGCAGAAGTAGATGTTTTTCTAGAATCCTTGCTTTCTCAGTGATTGAACAGATGTTGGCAATTTGGTCTCTGATTTCTTTGCCTTTTCTGAATCCAGCTTGTATGTCTGGAAGTTCTCAGTTCACATACTGTTGAAGCCTACCCTGGAGAATTTTGAGCATTACCTTGCTAGCATGTGAAATGAGTGCAATTGTGTGGTAGTTTGAACGTTCTTTGGCATTGCCCTTCTTTGAGATTGGAATGAAAACTAACCTTTTCCAGTACTGGGACCACTGCTGAGTTTTCCAAATTTGCTGACCTATTGAGTGCAGCACTTCAACAGCATCATCTCTTAGGATTTGGAATAGCTTAGCTGAAATTCTGTCACCTCCACTAGCTTTGTAGTAATGCTTCCTGAGACCGGCTTGTCTTCACATTTCAGGATGTCTGGCTCTAGGTGAGTGATCACACCTTCGTGGTTATCCAGGTCGTTAAAACCTTTTTTGGACAGTTCTTCTGTGTATTCTTGCCTCCTCTTCTTAATCTCTTCTGTTGAAGAGAAGATGTATCTCTTAATATGAATATTTACTGAAAATCTATTTTTCCACTTGCCTGTTTTCAGTTTTTCATAACTGTCTGTGAGATTAACAGCTTTCATAGTCATTATGTATTGCATTATTTTACTGTAATAAATATGCTTTTTTGCATTTTACTCTTGTATATAGATATGCTTTTATATATCAGTTGACAGAATTTCAGCATATAAAACACATAGAGCTATTTGTCACCCAGGTGACAGCTAGGATACTTACCTTTAGTTGAAAGTAAATATTCACAAAGTAACAATAGACCTAAGTGCTGTGCCCTGCTGGTTTTACCCACTCAAACTGATTGTATACAGTCAGGTGGTTATTGATCCACATAAGTTCAGGAACTCCAGAAATGCCGCTGAAGTTGTTCTTCATTTTTCTGGCATTCCAGAAGCCAATAGTAGATTTTGACCAATTAGTGATTTTAAGTTTTTGATCCAATTGAAGATCATCTTGGGGTGAAACACTAGATCCAACATTAATTTTTTCCAGGTGGCTACCGGGTGGTCCCCAGACCTTGAATTGAACCAGGTGTCTTTTTCATTGATGATTTGTGATGCCACCTTTATCATAAATTAAATTCTCATATGCATTTGGATCTATTTCCGGACCTTTGGTTCTCTTTGACCTGTCTGGTCTTATAACTTGCACACTGCAGCCCTCTACATTATTGAGGTTTCATAATAACATGTTCTTTGTTTCTGGTGGAACTAGCTCCCCTGATCTCTTCTCTTTCACAGTTCTCCTGGCCATTTTTTTCTTTCAGTTTTATTGAGATATAATTGACATACAGCACTGTATAAGTTTAAGTGTGTATAGCACAAGGAATTGACTTACATACATCATGAAATGACTATCACAATATATTTAGTGGATACCCATTATCTCTTATAGATACAACATTTAAAAAATGGAAAAAAGTGGTCTTTTTCTGGTAAGAACTCTTAGGATTTAACCTCTTAACAACTTTTAACATACAGAGGTATTAATTATAATTATGTTGCATGTTGCGTCCTTAGTACTTATTTATCTTATAGCTAGAAGTTTGTACCTTTGACGTCTTCATCCAGTTCCCTTGGCCCCTGAAACCACAAATCTGATCCCTTTTTAAAATCTGTTTGTTTTGAAATATAATTGACCTACTGTGTTAGTTCCTATTATATAACATAGTGATTCAGTATTTCTATACATTTCAAAATGATGGCCACAAGCAGTCTACTTTAAGATATGTCACCAAGCAAAGATGCTACATAGTTATTGACTGTATTCCCCACACTGTATATTTCATACCTATGATATTTATTTTGCTACTGGAACTTTCGGAGAAGGCAGTGGCACCCCACTCCAGTACTCTTGCCTGGAAAAATCCTACGGACGGAGGAACCTAGAGGGCTGCAGTCCATGGGATCGCTGAGGGTCAGACACGACTGAGCGACTTCACTTTCACTTTTCACTTTCATGCATTAGAGAGGGAAATGGCAACCCACTCCAGTGTTCTTGCCTGGAGAATCCCAGGGATGGGGGAGCCTGGTGGGCTGCCGTCTCTGGGGTCACACAGAGTCGGACACGACTGAAGCGATTTAGCAGCAGCAAGTGGAACTTTGTCCCTCTTAATCTAGCTTCCCTGATGGCTCAGTCGGTAAAGAATTTGCCTGCAATGCAGGAGACCTGTGTTTGATCCCTTGGTCGGGAAGATTCCCTGAAGAAGGGAATGGCAACCCACTCCAGTATTCTTGCCTGGAGAAGTCCATGGACAGAGCAGCCTGGCGGGCTACAGTGCTTGGGGTTGCAAAGAGTCGGACTTGACTGAGTGATGAACACTTTCACTTTCAATCTACCACACCTATTTTTCTCCTCTTCCAACCCCCTCTTCTCTGGCAACCACCTGTTTAACCTCTGTATCTGTAACCCTGTTTTGCTGTGTTTGTTCATTTGTTAATATTTTTTAGGTTCTAAATGTGACTGAGATATATGATACTTGTCTGTCTCTGGTTTAATACTCTCTAGGTCTATCCATGTTGTCCCAAGTGGCAAGGTCTCATTCTTTTTTTTTACTATTAACGTTCTTCTCCTGACCATTCTTGTTTCGTTATCTCATCATCTTTCAAATCGGTCCCCCTGTGCCTATACCTCAAATAAAAACCTGTTCGTATTTTTATTAAATGCTGAATGTGAGTGATAGTTGCTCAGTCATGTCCAACTCTGTGTGACCCTGTGGACTGTAGCCTGCCAGGCTCCTCTGTCCATGGGATTCTCCAGGCAAGAATACTGGAGTGGATTGCCATGCCCTCCTCCAGGGGATCTTCCCAATCAAGGGATCTAACCTGCATCTCTGATGTCTCCAGCATTGGCAGGCAGGTTCTTTATCACTAGCACCACCTGGGAAGCCTGTATTTTTATTAGGATGGTGTTAAGTTTATTAGATAACTTATAGAGAATTGATTTCTTTATGATTTGGGGTCTGCCTCCTCATAAATAGCATATGTTTGCATTTCAGTAAGCCTCTGTGGCCTCAAATCTTAGATGTCTGTTGTTACATGAATTCCAAGCTACAGCATCTTTGTTGTTGTTTGACATGCCAGCCTTAGGATCATTTTAACTGATTCCAGTCTTGTATTCTTAAATATCATCCCTTTATTGTTTTTAATCAGGCATTTTTGGTAACTTTATATTCTTTACTTCAAAAGACCCTTTGAGGTAGGAACATTAGTTCCTACGTTAGGACTCAATCTAGACTTAGAAGGCAGTGCTGAAGAAATGAATGATTTTTAAATTTGTTTTTAATTGAAGCATGATTAGAATATTGTGTTGGTTTCTGCCATACATCAACATGGATCAGCCACAGGTATACATATATCCCCTCCCTCTGGAGCATCCCTCCCCATCCCAGCCCTCTGGGTTGTCACAGAGCCCTGGTTTGTGTTCCCTGAGTCTTACAGCAAATCCCCGTTGGCTGTCTGTTTTACATATGTTAGTGTATGTATTTCCATGCTATGGTCTCTCCATTCATCCCACCCTCTCCTTCCTACCCCACACCCCATGTCCATAAGTCTGCTCTCTATGTCTGTATCTCCACTGCTGCCCTGCCAATAGGTTCATCAGTATTGTCTTTATAGATTCCATATATATGTGTTAGTGTATGATGTTTATTTTTCTCTTTATGATTTACTTCATTCTGTATAATAGGCTGTAGGTTCATCCACCTCATTAGAACTGACTCAAATGCATTCCTTTTTATGGCTGAGTAATATTCCATTGCATGTATGTACCACAGCTTCTTTATCCATTCATCTGTGGATGGACAAGTTAAATGATTGACCCTCACTTCGCCTTTGAAGGCATGGAGGCCCAGAGAGGTCAGGTTCCTTAAGAACACTTAGATAGTCTTATGTATTAGAGCCAGGAGGGTTTCATTCCAGACATTTTTAATCACTATGAGATGATTCAGGGGATGTTAAAGGTCTTGGGACATAAACACGGAATCGGCAAGGAGAATTGCTAACATTTGTTGAGCATCTGGGAAACACCTGTTGTGTGTTACTCCACTTCCCCCACCCCGCGCTGAGGTCCTGTTACTACCCCTGCACCTCTGCTTTGCATGTGAGGAAACTGAGTCCCATAGGACGCAGCTTGTCCAAACAGTTAAAGATAATTTTTGTTTGTTGTTGTGCTAGGTCTTCGTTGCTGCATGCAGGCTTTCTCTAGTTGCAGTGAGCAGAGGCTACTCTTCATTATGGTGAAGATGCTCGTGGTGGTGGCTTCTCATGTTGCATAGAGCACAGGCTCTGGGGCACATGGGCTTCAGTAGTTGTAGCACGCACATTCAGCAGTTGCGACTCGAGAGGGCTCTCGAGTGTGGGCTTAGTAGTTGTGGTGCTTGGGCTTAGTTGCTTTGCAGCATGTGGAATCTTCCAGGACCAGTGATTGAACCTGTGTGCCCTGCATTGGCAGGCGGATTCTTATCCACCAGGAACATCCCAGACAGAGTGAAACAGACCTCCTTATTGCTGCACTTGTCAGTGCCTTTAACATGACACTCCAGTGACCCGTCTACACTATCCAAAATACGTGGTTGTTAGGGCAGCTGGGCTGGGCGTTTGAAACTTTTTTAACTTGTTAAGGTAACTGAGGGATAAAGAAGCCCTCTTTTAGGCATGTAAATGCATGATTACTAGATTATACATGCATCTTAGTGGGATGTTCTGAATGCTGACTGCATGGTGAGTCTCTGAGACAAGACGGAACGTGCTGCTCTTGGCATTTGATCGGGGCCTGTCTGTGGTCCTAATTAGGTCCTGCCTCGTGTTTTAAGTGCTGTGTGGACATGCTCTCAGTTAATCCGCCGGACAGCCTTGTGCGCCTCATGAGCTGACGGGTTGTGCAGGTGAAGAGCCTGGTCCTGAAGTCGAGGGGCTGCTCATCTCTGGGATTAGGACGTGCGGGAGCCGGGGCCCGCTCCCCAGGTGTCTCGTCTCTCGGATGCATAGCAGATGCATTTGTTCCCTCGGGCAACCTTGCTGGTCTCTCACCCAGGGCCACGATCATGTCACTGGAGGACTTTGAACAGCGTTTGAATCAAGCCATAGAAAGAAATGCCTTCCTGGAGAGCGAACTGGATGAGAAGGAGAATCTCCTGGAATCTGTTCAGCGACTGAAGGATGAAGCCAGAGGTCAGGCGGCCAGGGCTTTGGTCTGTGGGTTTGACCAGCGTTGTGCCCTCTCCCGGCCCGAGGGTGTCCTGTCCCACAGTGTCGCCCAGCACGCCCTTTGCTGGAATCTGCATCCTTCTCAGTGCTCTGGTCCAAGGGTGGGGATCACACTGGGCAGGATGAGGCTTGATTCCTACCCTGTGCTAGGAACTGTCAAACATCCAACTCGGTAAAGACCCCTAGTGGGTGTTTAAGTCCATCACCAGCTTTATGCTTAGCAGGAGCACAGGAGTTTTGTAGGGGGAAAATGCCTGTTGATGGACTTGTTAGCCAGCTCTTTACTTTTGAAATGTGATGGCTGCTAATGCAAGTGGCTTGGAACTCAGGAATCTCATCAGCATTTGCTCTTTGGAGCACTTCTAGAGGTAAGGCTTTTTTTTTTTTTTTCAATTTGGCCATGCCATGCAGCTTGTGCGCTTTTAATTCCCTAGCCTAGCCAGGAATCGAACACATACCTTTGGCAGTGAAGCATGGAGTCCTAACCACTGGGTCACCAGGGAATTCCCCCAGCCTTCTAACACATTCGCGAGTCATCCAAGTTGGGTTCAGAAGAGATTTTGTTAAAGTCCTGGTTAATTGTTTATGACGTTCATTGTTAAAGTCCTGGTTAATTGTTTATGACGTTCATTTGGTTTCTAATGCATAGCCAGTAGAAGAGGGATTAAAAAGTAAAATTCTCGAGTTTAAAATGTAGTTGTTCCTAGATGTTCGTCAGTAATGATTTGTTTATGTAAATGACATAGATTTATTTTGTGGAATGTTAAATAGTTGAAACAAACATGATACAGATATAAATGTCATAGAAAGCTTATTAGGACATAACATTGAAGAGGGAAAGTACGTAGATGGTAGATATATGTTTCTAGTTATGCTTGATAAAAATTATATGCTTAAAAGATATGCACACACACACACATATATATATAAACTTTATGTGTGAAAATGCAGAGAAAAAGGATTGAAATGCTCAGCCCCATGTTACAGTGATCAGGAGTGAGGCTAAGCATTCGAGGGTGGATTGGGAAGGCTTGTCTTCACTTGGTACTCTGTATAACCTGATACATTGGAATTTTCCTGGAACAGTACAGCCATAATTTTAAAAGTTTTTTTTTTTTTTAATCTTTTTGTTTTTACTCAAAAGAAAAACTGTGTGGTCTTGCAAGCCTGCAGGGCAAGGTCCCGTGGGGTCTGCTTCATTCAGGATTTCCACCAGGAGTTTCTCAATCTGGTGGTGGTTCTTGCTCACCCTTATCTCCTGCCCCATCACCCGCAACAAGGACTTAATCGGAATCCTTTTCCTCGCCTAGACTTGCGGCAGGAATTGGCTGTGCAGCAAAAGCAGGAGAAACCCAGGACGCCCATGCCCAGCTCTGTGGATGCTGAGAGGACAGACACAGCGGTGCAGGCCACTGGCTCCGTGCCGTCCACCCCCATAGCTCATCGAGGACCCAGCTCTAGTTTAAACACTCCTGGGACCTTCCGACGTGGTAAGGGGGATGGGAGTTGGGAGGGTTCTCTTGGCTTCACAAGGCTTTCCTGGGTAAGAGAGAAATAGGGCCAGGCTGTACAGCCGGGAGCAGAGGTGGGGCTCATAGGGGCAGACTAATGCGGTAGGCGGGAGGAGCCTCTTGAATGTGAGGCGACAGGGAGCAGTGGAGTCTGCGGCAAACCAGAGAACGGAAGTCTCGTCCAGAGGGGCCGCTGCCTCTCTGCTTCAGCTGTGAGAGGTGTGGGTCCTTTGGTAAGGACCAGAGGCCAGAAGTCCTCGTGTTGTGTATGAAATCTCCCAAGTTAAATACTTCAGTAAATGAGATAAATCATTTTGTGGGTACAGCAATACATCCTGTAGAACTGGTCCCAGCATAACCTGTGCTGAGTAAGGGACAAACTGAAAGGTTGTTGTTGAATCACGCGAAGACACCAGGATTCTTGGCCCCCGGAGGAGAAGAATTCAATCCGGGGCCAGAGACGAGGCTTGATCGCTCAGAGCTTTTGTGTAATAAAGTTTTATTAAAGTATAAAGGAGATAGAGAAAGCTTCTGACATAGGCATCAGAAGGGGGTAGAAAGAGTACCCACTTGCTAGTGTTAGCAATAAAGTTATATACTCTCCAATGAAGCCAAAGAATGTCTAGAGGTTGTAAAGACCTCACCAGACCTACTCCCATAATTTGCATTTTAACAGAATTAGCCAGAAGGTTTAATCCAAAGACTATCCTCAGGCAGGATACATCCTTGTAAAGACCAGGTCTACTTCCATAATGTACATTTTAAGATAACAGAAGGTTTAATCCAGAGACTGTCCTTAATCCAGAGACTGTCCTCAGGCAGGATGCATTATTGTTGTATAATCCTAAGGAATGTGGAGAAAGAAAAAAAGTTTGTCCTTTCTTCCTCCTTGAGAATTCCAGACCCCTCTCTCCTTGGGGACCCCTAGACTCCTTATCAATCTGCCTAGGACATGACTCTCTCAAAACCAAGAAATGGAGTGCTCACCGGGCCCCTCTGATGACTGATTGGCTGTGGGGCTCTGATTGGGCCACTTAATAACAAATAATAATAATAGACAATTACTGAGCACTCTGGAGGTGCCAGCCCTTCTGCTCACTGTGCTCTGTGGGTACGTACGACCTCCTCGGATTTGCACTGAGGCCCAAGAAGCAAGTAATGCAAGCCCTGCCCCCATCTGATGGATAGGGAGACTGAGTCTCCGGGTTAAAGAGCTGGCCTGACATCACTCAGCTGGCCGATGGCGGGCAGGCTCTAGGCTGACCCCACCACATACTGCCTGTCCCTCAGCTGTGCCCAGTAGGCACAGAGTGTGCCGTTGCCAGAGTCCCAGGCTAGTCCCACTTTAAGCACGTGCCTCAGCTGGGCCTCAGCTGCAGCAGGTGTGGACGGGACCTGAGATCCTGCATTTCTGACAAGCGCCCGGGTGATGCTGATCCCCGAGCCCTGTGAGCCCTGCTCAGAAGAGAGAGGGGACTCCGAGGGTGGAACCCTGACCAGTGGGCCTTGTTCAGATGCTGGGAATGTTAATTAACTGTATGGAGTTCCTCAGAGTTTCAGAGGACTTGCTTTGATTTTTTTTTGTTTTTTTATTTCAAAGACTAGCATCTAAAGATAAATACTGAGTATAGTCATCATAAGGCTATGAGAAGTTGGTCGTCAGGTACTCTTGTCATGTCGGGCAACGCCCTAGTGATTGAAACAGGGCAGCGTTGGGGGTCAGAGGGCACGGGGACCCACCTCCAGATTCTGCACTCAGAGACGGTAGTGCACAGATTTTTCCGTGTGTGTTGGTGTCACGTGTCCATCCTTTTACACACACAGGCCTGGACGACTCCACTGGGGGGACCCCCCTCACGCCCGCAGCCCGGATATCAGCCCTCAACATCGTGGGAGACCTGCTGCGGAAAGTGGGGGTAAGACGGCATCGCGTGGCGTGGTGCCCGGCGTTCACGTGGCATCCTCTGTCTTCGGGAGGCTTGAGGTGGGAACTTACTGGCCGCTTCCCCTCTGGCAGAGGCTTCACGAGTGCAGGTGTAGGCCTGGCTCGTCTCGTGTCCCTTAGAACTGCTGTGCGTCTGTGGGTGGTGTTTTTGGTTTTTAAAGTTTCACTTGGTTAGTTTTGGCTGCACGGCTTGTGTCTTGGTTCCACGACCAGGGATTGAACCCAGGCCCCGGGCAGTGAAAGCCCAGAGTCCTAACCACTGGACCGCCAGGGAAGCCCTCGGGGAGCACTGTTTCTGACAAACCCAGGCTCTGACCCTGAGGCACCCTTAGATCCCCAGGTATACCGTTCTTTCCCTGTGCCATTTTCCCTGGCAGTTTCCCTGGGGAAATTTGAATGGTATTAGTGATATTTTTCTCAGTTTGAAGAAACTGAGAAAAATTGAAAACTGCCTTCCCTTTTCACACTGTTCATGGAGTCCTTGAGGCAAGAATACTGAAGTGGTTTGCCATTCCCTTCTCCAGGGGATCGTATTTTGTCAGATACGGTTTTTATTTGCTCAGGGAGTTAAGGAGAAAATCTTGAAGGGCTGGGCAGAGAACATGACCTTACAGGTTTTATGTTAATTACAGGGAAGGAGTCTTTGGTGCTTAAGAAATCACACAGCTATTCTCTGTCGTTGTTTCTCTTATTTTTAAAAACAATGCCTTTCTGAATTTTTAAAAATTGTAAGCCGCATAGTTTGAGTCCCGCCTGTCTGTCGTTGACCAGAATGTGTGTATTCAGAGTTAATAGAAGCTTGCGACGCGTTTCCTGTGTTTTTCTTTTTGGCTTTTGGTTTCCTGGTTTGCTGTTTTACAGACAGATTTTAACAGTTAGATTATAGAGAAGCCCAGGGTGATCTCAGCGCCCATCTGGTTCCCAGAGGGTCTGTTTACCGCGAGGCAAGTTCTGATTCAAACCTCCTGCCACTTGGTGTGTATTTATCTAGGTAACAGCGACACTGAATGGTTCCAAATGATTCCAGTTTCATTCTTTCTTGTAGGCAGACTTGGATCATAGGTAGGGTTAGTGACTTTTTAGAAGGCTCCTAGATATCTTAGACCACCAGTTGTATGAGTTGGATGTACACTGAATTTGGTGGGGGGCAGGAAGGGCACGCTTTGGGGTTCTAATACAATGGTTCTAAAACTAGTGGTTTTAGTTTGAGAACCACTCTCAAGTTATTATGATGTGAATGGGTTCTGATGGCCCATACACAAAATAACAGTGATGGCATCACCGATGGCGATGGACATGAACTTGGGCAACCTCCAGGGGATGGTGAGGGACAGGGAGGCCTGGTGTGCTACGGTCCAGGGGGTTGCAAAGAGTTGGACACAGCTGGGCGACTGAACCACAAAATGGGCTCTGATGAGGGGTGTAAGGGTTCTTGTCTTCAACTTGAGCAGTGAAAGCATCTCTCTCTCCAGGCCCTGGAGTCCAAACTTGCTTCCTGCCGGAACTTCGTGTACGATCAGTCCCCAGGCCGAGCCAGTGGCCCAGCCTCAGGGCGGGGGAGCAAAAACAGAGACAGCGTGGACAGGCGGCCCGGCAGCAGCAACGTGCCTCTAGGTGACAAAGGGTCAGTTCCTTGCGCTGTTCCTCCTTGGTGTTGGGAGAACCCGTCCACTCCAGCCAGAAGCCTCTGACCCCCGACCGATAGCTGTGTTTTTGAAAGTTGCAGGAATTATGTCAGCATATCTCTCTATCCCTTAGGGCCGAGTTAGTTGATATCTTCTGGTTTGGGCAAATGGCCAGGAAGAGGGTCATTTTTATTGACTCTACAGCCCCAGCTCCCAGTCATGCTGTGAGAAAGCCCTTTGTATAAATCACTTGTTTGCGACTCAGGCTTCAAACACTGCTCTGCTTCCCCCAGAAGAGGATTTTGATTTTTTTTTTTTTGTAAACTCTTTAGAACCTTCAGGAAACTAAATCAGCCAGACTGGATTCCTGAAACCAGTCACCGGATTGGAAAACACAAACCTGACCTCTAACAGCTTCATTTATTTTCTGGCCTGAAGAAAATCAGGGCGGCCTCCAGATTCTAGAATTTTCTAAGATGTGCCACCATCTCACTGGCCCCCGGGCCATGCAGATTTGGGGTGGTCAGTGGCAGATGGAGGACAGGAGAGGAAGAATTTGTTTTCCCCAGCATGCACGTAACTTCTGAACCTTTAGCCGGGGGTGTTCTTTGGAGGGTCTTCTGCGACTGGGCTTTTTGTGTGGCTTTGGGGGAGGGCCGTGAGCACTAGATGGCCAGTGTCCTTTTCTTCATTTCACAGGAGAGAAAATTGAGACCCAGTGAGACACTGCTCCCAACCTTGATACTCACCCTTGTAGCTTGGTGGGCCCCGCGCTAGCCAGCCTAGAACAGCTGTAATGACCGCTTAACTTGCTTTGCTCTGTCTGAAGGTTGGGAAAACGCCTGGAGTTTGGGAAGCCGCCATTGAATGTTTCCTCACCGTCGCTGCCGTCAGCCCAGGGTGTAGTCAAGATGTTGCTTTAGGAAAGCCACAGAAGCCAAGGCGAGCCCTTCCCCTCCTTCCCTCCTTAAACTAGGTTTTGGGTGTTTTGGGGTTTTTTTAAGTTAGTTTGAGAAATACGAGCAAGCAGTCACACAAAGCCAAGTGACCAAGGCCATCGCCGGTGGCCCTGGGTCGTTGGCTGCAGGAAATGCAGTCCCTTAACCCCCAGCCTCCGTGTCGGCGTGTACAGCCGGGGGACGGGACCAACCTGACCCTCTGGAAAGGGCGATGTGGGTGCCAAGGCCGCCCTATCCTTGTCATCTGAGCTGAGTCCCGATTGGTCTTGAGAGGTGTTTTTAATGATCGGAGACACCTATGAAGTGGAGCCTGAGCCCATCCTGGGCGCACCCTGACCACCGCAACAGCTGACGCTTCTTCCAGAACAAAATCTCCAGTGCACCATGGCACGACAGGGGTCAGTGCCCTGAAATCACGCCTGGGGTGAAGAATAGAACAGGCACGTACCTTTTATTTAAACTATGGTGTGGTGACCTCCGAGACCTTTTTTTCCCCCCAAAGTGGAGTATAATTGCTTTACAGTGTTGTTTAGTCTCTGCTGCACAGCAGAGTGAATCAGCCACAATATACGTATATCCCACCCCTCTAGGTCGTCACAGAGCCCCGAGCTGAGCCTGGGCTATACAGCAGCTTCCCGCGGGCTGTTTTATACACATGTGCCTCCAAGACTTTTTAATCCACCCGTCACTGAGGCTTTTAGAGGCATGCTTGAGTTTCAGTGTGAATTTTGTGGGGACCAGGTCAGTGGAAAATCTGTGTCCTCTTTAGACCTATCCTTGTCCTGAGCCTCCTGCCCTGGTCTGGGAGTGACCTCTGCTTCTGAGGGTTTCTGGGGGGTGATGGCCTTAGCGATGCAGCCCCTGAGAACAGGACTTCATTCAAAGCCTTGATGAAATAATCAAGGTGACCTTCAGATAAGATGAAGCCACCAGGGTTGCATTGGGAGCGTCCTTATTAAAGAAGAAACGAACCCAGGATTTCCATGCAGACAGCATGTGGCTCCTCCCTGCTGGTTTGGAACAGCCGCCTCACACTTTGGACACAAGTAAAAAGAACATGGGAATTCAGGCATATGCATGCAGCCTAACAGCCTTCTGTTACTAAGTTATTTTTCCAAAAGAACAGCAAAAATACCCAGTTGAAAACAGAACTTCTCAAGTGCTACTGAAATTCAGCAGAGAATTGAACTCCAGTGCTCACCTCATTACTATGGCAACATTCTAACCTGTATTGGTAAAAGATGTACTTTTATTTTTTTAAAAGAACAATAAAATCAAGAGAAACTGATTTCCAGCTAGTTTGTGGAGGTTAGTAAATGCCGGTTAGTGCTTCTGTGTTTGTGCATCCGATAGTGGAAAACTTTTTTTTTTTTTAACGAAGTGACAATGATTAAAAAAAACCTACTTTTTAAAAATTTCCTTTTGGGTCAGCTTAGAATTGTGTTTGGAACACGTGTATGTCCTATTCAAGTTGTACCGATGTTTGGTCTTTCAGCGGGTCCTCGGTCTCTGTGATTCCTTTCTTTTCAGTCTGTTTGAGCCCCCAGAGTCTGAGTGTGGAGTCGTTTGTGTTGAGTGGAACCTTTGCCAGGCAGCTCGGTCTAGAGCATGCAGGTGAAGGAAAGGACTGGCCCAGACCCGGTTTTTATGGCCCTCACGCCAAGAATGGTTTATACATTTTTAAAGGATAGTTTAATAATTTAAAAAAAAAAAAGACACAAATGTGACAGAGACCATTTCTGGGCCTTTATAGAAAAAGTTTGTCAACCCCTACTGGGCAAAGTCTTGTGTTTTAACTCAAACATTCAAGGAACGCTTATTATTCTTCACATTAACTACGTACCTGGTTTGTGTGTTTTCTTTTTTAAGAATTTTTTATGTGGATAGTTTGTAAAGTCTTTATTGAACTTGTTACAATATTGCTTCTGTCTTATGTTTTGTTTTTTTGGCTGTAAGGCATGTGGGATCTTGCTCGACCAGGGTTCAAACCCACACCCCCTGCATTGGAAGGCAAAGTCCCAGCCACCAGGGAAGTCCCCATCACGTGCTGTTTTGATTGATGCACATTATCTTCCTGAGCCCCGTCCTGCTCCCCGAGCCTCGAGCTGCTCCCCTCCTGCATGGAAGAGCCCCTCCCTCAGACTCGCTCTGAGGTTCTGCCCTCCTCCTGGCCAGCTGTGGGGTGTCGGACAATTCATCTCACCTCCCTAGACCTCAGTTTCCCCATTTAATGAATTAACAACCCTGACTTCATAAACGTTAGTCACTTAGTCCTATTTGCCTCATTGCAACCCTATGGACTGGAACCCACCAGGTTCCTCTGTCTATGGGATTTTCCAGGCAAGAATACTGTTGCCAGTTCCTGCTCCACTGACTTCATAGGACCATCATAAATGAGGCCACTCTGCCCCCTCGCCCTCCCCTCCCCATCTTGTTCTGTCCTTTTTTCTCTAGAAACCAACAGAAAAGCCAACTCGGTTGTAGTGATTTATAACCTTTTATTGGTGAGGGTGTCTTTAAGTACAGTCAGTGCATATAAAACAGTGTGAATTTCCTGCTCTTAGCCTTTGAGCGGCGTCTCCTTTGTAACTCACGTGACTACAGAAGGCACTTGGTCTCAGTGAACGGTGTGCATCTGACGTGTGGGAACCGGAGGGAAGAGGAATTCTCAAACCGGCCCCCACCCCCACCCCGGGATGATGGAAGGGTCCACAGGGCAGGAAGGTTGGGGAGTGGGAGCAGGGGCACCTGTCTCCGTGGTGACTTTCTCCTCATTTCATGTAAAATTGCCAGTGATTAGTTACCGTGGATATATTTTTCTAAAAACTCAAAAAAATCTCTGCACAGGTCTTGGCAGAGAGGTTGGGTGTGTCTGTGTCTCCTGTTGGATTTTTTCGCCTTTGGTACCTGTTCCAAACTTAAGATGATGCCCTGAATGCAGGGCGGTGTTTATATTCATTGTGAGGGGTGTCTGTGATGTTTGGAGTTTGAAAATGGATTTAGACAGTGCTAAGCAGAGTCCACTGGGTTTGGTTCTGTGCCATTTTTGAGCAAGTCATTCATTCACTGGCTTTGGTTCCGTTGAAGTCAGCATCGCGAGCATCCATTTCCTCCTCAGACCCGTCCGCGTTCTCAATTACTCTACGTCCTCCTGACCTTCTTGTGGGAACAAAAGAGGTCTCGTTCCCTCGCCTGTGGGTTTTTAAGAAGACACACGTTTGTTTAATACAGAAACCTTCCACGAGATTGGAGGAGGTTTTCAGACTGAGCAAAGAACAAACAGAGACTTGGAACAAATGAGACGCAAATATATTCAGGTGGAAGTGAACAAATCCTGACCCGTCTGGAGGTATGGGTGCATTTAATCAGCTGCAATGGGGGCAGAATAGGTTTTTCAAAGCGGGACCGTCTGCTTTAAAAAAATCTCTGGCTTGGTCAGTTGCTGACCCACCGGCTTCTGATTGGCTGTGGACTTGCATTTAGAAAAGAAGGGGGAGAAGCAAGTGGGGTGATGGCCCCACGTGGGATTATTCTTACCCTCTGGGACCAGGATGAGGGGACACTGTTGTGTCCACACCTCCTCTTTTGCAGAAGGAAAAGCGGGCGGGGGGGGGGGGGTTAGGTTTTGAATTGGAGGAAGGTGAGCGTGACCACCAAGGGCAGCCTTGAGAGGGAAGGAGGTCCCTGTGTGGTCGCCAGAAGAATGCTGTCTGGTTAAAGGCACCAACACACCCTGCTTCCGTGGAGCAGAATTCTTGGACTGAGTTCCCCCAGGGCAGGGATCTCGTCTGTTTCGTGCTCACCATGGCAGGCACCGTGCAAGGCAAACAACAGGTGCTCAGTGGATATTTGTCAGAAAAACATTAGACCCGTTAATCCAAGGTGCTTTTTAGCCCTAACTGGTGGGACGCCCCTTTCTGTCTTTCCCACTCCCATCGCCTCGTCTCTGTCCTGCTGGATGCCCTGTTCCCACCAGGGCCCGGCCTGGTCACTGGCAGGGAAGCTTTGTGTAAGAAGGCGGGGCAGGCAGGCAGGAGGAAAAGTCAGACCCGCCTGCTCTTAACCTCCACCATTTGGAAGGAATGTTCGCCTTCTTTTTCAGCGACCACAACAAATAATGTTATATGTTGAGCTCTGGCCATCTGACCCCGTTTGACGGGTCTTAACTCATTTTAGAATGTCTGAGAAGAAAGCAGACTTCTGCAACAAAAAACGATCCACTTCACGACACAAAGGCGGGACAAAGGAAAGCCACGAGGGTGAGCCCAGCCCATCGATTCTTTAGTCACAGGGGGTGACTCAGACAGGCAAGACAGGAGGCAGAAGCAAGGCCCAGAGATTCCTGATCGCTGACAGGCTTCCCAGCACAAGCCATCTGGGGTCCAAGGGGGGAGGACCTGGGCCGGTAAAGCCCACTGGGTGTGGCAGATGATACTTCCCAAGGGGGCAGTGATCAGGAATAAATACTTAAAGTGGTAGACACTGCCAACTAAAGACTCAGGGCAGACTTCCTCCCATCAGAGGAAGCTTCTAGGTCCCCAACTCCTTTAAAAGTAACTTCATATCACTCCCTCCCTAGAGGTGACCTTTAAAAAATCTCTTCCTTCCTTAGCAGTGTGTTCTCTTGGCATGCAGGGCTCAGCAGTTGACCACACAGCTTTATCCGTGTCTAACCTTCCAGGTTCAACACTGGATGGGATGGGCTGGGAAACAGTGCCTCGGTTTCCCTTTGCCTCTCAGAAGAGCCTGTACTTGCTAACTGCGTGTGTGCTAAGCTGCTTTAATCATGTCCAGCTTTTTTGTGACCCCGTGAACTGTAGCCCTCCAGGCTCCTCAGACCATGGGGATGTTGGGAGTGGGTTGCCATGCCCTCCTCCAGGGGATCTTCCTGACCCAGGGATGGAACATGAGTCTCTCATATCTCCTGCACTGGAATGTGGGTTTTTTACCACTTGCACCACCTGGGAAGCCCACATTTGCTAAGTAGAGGAGTTGAACTGATCAATATGCTCCTTTGACTTAAGAAGTAAATCAATCACTCCTGGGTCCCTGGAAGCCCCGCTGCGTGGGTACCAGGCCTGAAGCTGGTCTGTTTTGCTTCAGGAGCCTTGCTTGAAGGAACAGGACTCATGGTAGGCAAAAGTTGAATCTCTGCCAAAGGAAGTAAGGGACTCCTCTAAAAATTTGCTTGAAATGTCTGATCCTGGAGAATTTGGGTTCTGTTCACGGACTCAGGAACATATCTCAGGCACTGCTGGCATCCCAGCAATAAGCACGAGCATGTAGGGCCTGCTACCCTACAAGGACTCAGGTTCCATCAACTGATGGGGCCTACACTCCAGCCAAGCCTGGGACCCAGCTCATCCCGCGATCCAGATGGGCTGGCAGGAGAGCCACTCAAGAGCAGTGCCCCAGAGGCGTGATGCTCCCGCCTAAAGCTCCTGCCTAGACCTCCTCCACCTTTAAGTATTATGGGTACAGCAACAGCAAAGCCGAGATTTCTCCAGGAGAGCAGACAGACAGAAAGCAGGGCTGGCTGGGCCTCAAAGAGGATGAGGGGGAAGCCAGGCCCCAGGGCCCAACTGCACATGTGAAGATGTTGTTAGAATCCCAGAGAAGCCGAGGCCTCTGGCCCCTGTTTTTGACGGCCCTGTGCACCCCCCGAGTTGTGGGTGTCCATCCCTGGTCTGTGAACACGTGCCTGTGAGGCCTCTGGGAAAGACTCGGCCTGACCTGGCCTTCGTGCGCTCAAGATGCGGTTAGCGGCCAGCCTCGCTGAAGCCCCACGCAGCCCTAGTGAGGGTGAGACGTTGGGATGAGAGCTCGTTCACTCGTACGCATGTGTGGAAACCCCAGCCCGGGGAGGGGGGCCTGTGGCTGGGGGCCACCATGACCCTGTGCCTGGCTCACTCCAACTTGTGAACCAGACCAGCCGATGACAGCCATTCTCCGGGAAGGTACCCGGACCGTGGTGCTGGTGCCTCTGCTCAGCAAGGTGCCTGAGCCGGACAAGGGGGCACGGCCCAGCAATGGCCTCACCGTGTACGAGGGGCCTGCCACCCAGGTAAGAACCCTCCAAGCCACACAAAACAGCCCCTAAACTTGTCAGCACGCATGAGACAGGCCACATCAGTGCCACATCAGTGCCACGTCAGACGCCCAAGCGGGAGGAAGGAAGGAGACTTTGTGAAGATGCATGTTTGGGTGCATGTTGGTTTTGATGAAAGACTGTTTTGAACCTAAGATCCCTAAGCCTTCGGACTTTGTAGACATCTCAGAAGTTTGGGAGGGCCCATGAAGGGGGACAGGGAGACGGGGCAGGGGGCGCACTGGCAGAAAGGAAATGGAAACCAGGAGCCACACACGCACACACGAGCCGCGAAGCTGCAGGCATGATACCTGGTGAGTCATTGCGGAGTTTCCTGGGGGAGGGGGGCTCTGAAACAGAGAGAGAGAGTCCCCAGTGGTTACCATCCTCCTGTTCAAGTGCGAGTTTAATCATTAAAGGCGTTTGCTTCAATTCAGTAGTTACAGCCACTTTTAAGGACCCTTACAGCGGAGCGCCTGCAGCCACCAAGCACTCAGGGAAGCTGGCACACAAAGGGACAAGTGGTTTGTTTTTTTCCAATTAAAAAGCATGTTCTGTCCTTCAGAGCTTAAAGAACGCAGGCTTAATGGCTTCCTCCCCTTCTGCATTTCTCTTCAGGAAGGTAAAGGAATCTGAGTAAGCTAGGCCAGAAGATCCTTGTGAGACCAGAACCTGAACAGCTCCAGGCAAGGAGCCTGCAGCAGCCTGTCGCTCCATTACCGTGACTGTCTCTACTGCCTCTCACGCCTGTAGCCAGGAGGTAGAGGCGGGCACCTGGGCGGCTCACGTGGAGATGCCTGGCAGTCTGGGGAGGGATGGGTGCATTGGTCAGGCTCTAATGAGGGCTTGTATTGTGATGTATCTGGCTGGTAAAATTTGTGAAATGTGTATTGTAATTCCTTGCTTATGGAGAAGCTGGCTAGGCTTGCAAACCTCACTCACAGTTCTCGTGCTTGATCTTGGGTTTTTGCATGTTTGGAGGACTCAGAGAAGGCAGCAGGGGTAGGAGCTGTCTTCCACCCATGTATACGTGTATGCTTATGTTAACTGTAAAAAATGGGTGGTCTAATACCGGCCTGTACGGTCTGTACAGCCCCGAGAAGGGTCAATTATCTGGGGCAGAATCCAAAAGGGATGGTCAACTTGTGCTGCACGTATGACTGGTCCCAGGAATTCCCTGGCGGTCTAGTGGTTGGCACTCTGAGCTCTCACTGCCAAGGACTGGGTTCAGTCCCTGGTCTGGGAACTAAGATCCCATAAGCCTCAAAGTGCAGCCTGAAGATTTTAAAAATTAAAAAAAAAAAAAAAAAGACATCAGTCCCAAGAAAGGGACAGTGACAACAAAATGGCAAGAGAGCTGGGGTGGCTGAGCGCGCCCCACTGCTCAGCCCACGCCCATGGAAGGGCAGCGTCCAGTCAGCAGCAAAGAGGGCTCTGGGGGCTCCAGCAGCAGGGACACGCCACCCGCCCGCCACCTCGCACGGGCAGGGGGCTCCTTCCTGACCGCCTGCACTTGGAGCCAGCTGCTCACTGCCCCCTTGTGAAAGCGGTTCAGGCTTCCCCTCATCTCCTAGAGTGGTTCTCAGGGTCTGGAGCTGAGATGCCAGGTGATTTCAGAGGGTTCCCAGGCATGCCCTTGGGTTGCTTAATGGCACCGTGAGAAAGGGGTTCCCCTTCCCACTCTTTAAATACGTCTGATTATGTCAGACAGTCTGTTTGGTGCTAATGTTGTTTTTTGTCATTGCCTTTTTGATGAGAAGTCAACCTTCAGGTCACAGTCATCAATTTGTGGCCACAATAGCTAGAACTCACTGTTGTTTTGTTTTCACTGTGTTTAACTTGATTGTGACCTGTTGATGCAAGGGACCCTGGTTTAACGATACAGGGGAGGTAGGTTTCATTTGTGAATAGACACGTGTATCATTTACACAGTAAATTTCAAAGAAAGTATCAAGTCGATAAAAGTACAGGTGGTGAGAGACTAAGGCAAAATGGGAAAGGTGGTGTGAGAATGGCTGAGGTTGAAGAAATATCATCTCTGACTCAACGACTGAGGGTTTATTTTGTGCCCAGACACTGGGGATGAATAAGCAGACACAGCCTCTGTATTTATGGCCTTCAGGCCAAGAGTGAGGACAGCCTGTATGTGAGATAAATAAAAGAATAACAAGCTCCACGATGACAAGTGGGTAAGAGAGAGGAGAATGCCAGGGAGTGAGGCAGGAGGTTCTGATCACATGGATGAGCAAACCCCTGAAGGAAGGGAAGGAGGGGGCAGCTACTGCAATGAGCTGCGGGAAGAGCATTCCAGGCAGAGACAGCAGCCAGTGCAAGGGCCCTGAGGCAGAAGATGAAGAGGTGGAGGGTAACTTAGGAGGCAGAGGACAGAGATCGTGCAGGGCCTGGTGGAACTAACCGTTGTCAAGATGTTACTTTGAGCGAGATGGGGGCCCATGGAAGGCTCCAAACAAAGGAGGGGCATGATCCCACACCATTTCTGTGTTGAGAACAGGCTATAAGAGGCCAGTATGGATGTGAGAGGCCCACGAGGAGGCTGAGAAAGTCGTCCAGATGGGAGGAGAGGGTAGGTTGGACCAGGTGGCAAGAAGTGGTTAGATTCTGGATGCAGAGTATTTTTTAAGGGAAAGTTGAGTGGATTTCTCAACAGCTTGGATGCATGGTGTAATGGAGAGAACAGTAAGGCAGCTTCTGGCCTAGGCTAACAGCAGCTTTGAGCCAGGGAGGACGGTGCAAGGAGCGGTTGGGGATGAGGGGGTTCAGTCAGGGCTCAGGTCGGGGTGTGTTTAGGTGTGGGCTGCCTGTTAGGCACTGAATAGGAAGGTCAAGGAAGTTTGGAATCCCAGGAAGTCTGGGCAGGAGATAAACTAGGAAGTCACTAGCTGTGGATGGAATTCCAAAGCCACCAGGCTGGTTGAGATTCACCTGAGGAGTGAGTGGAGATGGAGATGGAGAGAGGACCAGGGTGGCAGTCTGGGCAGACCAGCAGCAACTGGCCTTTAAGATGGGGCACCAGCAGAAGAGGTGAAGGGCGGCCAGAAAGTAGGAAGGACAGCGGTGAGGGCAGGGCTGGGAGGCCCGCGTGGAGGCGCCACGCATGCTGCCGAATGGGGAGTTTCATGGCGATAGGCTGCAGGGAAGTGGGGTTGGGTTTGTTTGGCTGATGGAGCGACTCAGTGAGAGAATATATCACAGGGTAGAAGGGTAAGACTTTAGGGAGCAACATCCTTGGTTAAACAAGAGGGTGAGGGGTCTATTGGTGGGGTTGACCTCAGTTGGTGCTGGACAATTGAGCACAGAAATGAGGGGAAAAGTAAAGGAAATGAGCACAGATGTAGAGAGGTATGGAGAAGTGGAGGCTTGTTTATACTTCACGATGGTTTCCTTTTTTCAGTTAAAGAGGAAGCGAAGTCATCAGTGGAGACTGAGGATGGCAGAGGGAGTAAGTTCAGGGAGGGTGAAAACCAGGTGCCTAAGTGGGTGAGGGGAGGGGGAGGGGAGGGGGAGAGGGTGGGGGAGGGAGGGGGAGGAGGGGGAGGGATAGGGGGAGGGGAAAGTCCCAGGGGCAATAAGTGGGGTCAGCCTGGTGTCTCAATGGCACGTTTCTCAATGAAGTGGCAGTGCTCCTGTCGGCTTTCTCGCACAGCTCTGAGCTGCAGGAGGTTGGCAGTTGGATTTCATTTGGGTTGTATTTTGACCAAGTAAGCCCAGCACAGCAGGAAGAGGGACCAGAGTGTGGAGGATGTGGGAGAGGCTGATCGTAACTGTGCAGTCAGTGGGGCTGCCAGAGGATGAGCTGAGGGGTGCAAGACCCCAGTGGAGACAGAGGGGAGAGCTGAAGAAAGGTGGTGGTGGGCTGATGTGATGCCCGACGGTCAGGTTAGAGCTGAGAGTTAGCCGGAGTGCAGGCGAGTGGCAGGGCCCTGGAGGAGAGGTCATGGACTTGAGGCCAGATCACCCGCCTGCAGAGTGTGGATGGATGACACGGAAAGCGTGGAGCTAGGCCTTTCAGGGAACTGGGTGGACCAGGGGCTGGAAGGAGACCCGGGGAGCAGGAAGCACCTACTGCCTTCAGGCCCAGAGGTTCAGGGGTGGGAGAGAAAACAACCCCGCCCACTTAGGGCAGAGGGGCTTGACTGTGGGCAACAGCACCCCCCCAGGGACATCAGGGGACGTGCCACGGCATCTAGCTTGTGGAGGCCAGGAGTGCTGCCCAGCGTCCTGCAGGGCACAGGCCAGCCCATAACAGTCACTCAGTCACATCCGACTCTTTGCAACCCCCTGACTGACTGTAGCCCACCAGGCTCCTCTGTCCATGGGATTCTCCAGGCAAGAATACTGGAGTGGGTTGCCCCGCCCTTCTCCAGGGGATCTTCCCAGCCCAGGGGTTGAACCTGGGTCTTCTGAATTGCAAGCAGATTCTCTACCATCTGAGCTACCAGGGAAGCCCATGATAAACAAAGAGTTGTTCAGCCCTGGATGGCGATCGGGTGGAGAAACCCTGAGTTAGGAAGAGCAGAGAAGAGAGAGTCCAGAAGAGAGGGGAAGAGGGAAGGGAGTCTGCCAATGTCCTGACACAGAGCAGAAGGGACTCAGGAGACAGGGAGACACCGCCTGGTTCTCCTGCTCCTCGCCAGGACGACGGGAAGGGACTGGCTGTTGGAACAGAAGGGGAGCCGCTCAGAGGCAGGGCCCCAGTGACCTGCGCCCCTCCCACGTCAGCACAGGCTGGTGCTGCATACGTGACGAGCTGAGCGGCTCCGGGGAGGGGGCCCCTGAGCCACTGTGGGTGTTTCAGGCCAGCCTGCGCGCCCAGTCTGCGACCCGAGCATCCCGGGGGTTGGCACCTCACCTGAGCTTGCTCTTGAGCGCTGTCACCTCACGGCCCATGGCCTCGTTGCTCTCTGTGGCCTCGTCCAGCTCGCGCTGCAGCTTTCTGCGGTTGGCGTTGATGCGCTGGGACTCCTCCTCCGCCTCCTCCAGCTGCCTCTTGAGTTGCTTGACCCTCAAGTTTCCTTTCTCGGCCTGGCAAGAAGTGGCCCGAGGGTCAGGTGGGTGGGTGGCGGGGCCTGCAGGGCTGGGCGGGGGGCCGGGGCGCGGTTACCTGCTCCTTGTACTGCTCTGCCATCTTGCGCTCATCCTCCACCTGCAGCAGGGCCTCCTTCAGCTTCTTGTCCTTCTGCTTCAGTGCCTTGGCGGTCGCCTGCTTCTCTCTGCACACGCGGGGTAAGCAGGGAAGGTTCAGATGGGGAGGGCCTCCCTGCAGCCAGTGCGTGAACCCAACCAGCATCACCCACGTGGGCACTTTTCTTTTTTTTTTTAATTATTTGGCTGCACTGGGTGCAGATCTAGTGGGATCTAGTTCTCTGATCTGGGATCGAACCCTTGTCCCCCCTGCATTGGGAGCACAGTCTTAGACATGAAGGGCCACCAGGGAAGTCCCCACATGGGCACTTTTCCTGAGCCTGAATCAGCTCATTCTGAGAAATCGTCCATGAAAAGGCATGACGTGCTGACCCTGGCTACAGCGCGGGAGAACCTTGGAAACATGCTCTGTGATAGAAAGCCAGTCTTCACAAGAGGCCCTGTGTTGTATGCTCCCACTTAGCGAAATGTCCAGAATAGACAATAGAGACAGAAAGTTTAGATGAGCGGTTGCCTGGAGCCGGGGATGTGAAATAGAGGGTGATGGCTAAGGACACAGGGCTTCTCACTGGTTCTCTTAATGTGCCGCAGTTGACTGTAGTGAATGTGTGCCTGTGAGTTGTACACTGAGAGCCACTGCACTGCCCTGGTGGCTCAGATGGTGAGGAATCTGCCTGCACTGCAGGAGACCTGGACTCCATCCCTGGGTTGGGAAGATTCCCTGGAGAAGGGTGTGGCTACCCACTCCAGTATTCTTGTCTAGAGAATTCCATGTGCAGAGGAACCTGGAGGGCTACAGTCCATGGGATCGCAAAGAGTTGGACATGACTGAGCAACTAAGCACACACACACACACACACACACACACCTGAGCCATATGCTTTAAATTGGTGAACTGTTGTGGCACATGACTTTTCTATGAAGTCGCCACGAAAAAAGGGCAAAAACAGTGTAAAGATCTAGACCCTGTCTGATGGTCAGCTCAGGGACCGTGTGTAAGCGAGCAGCCTGCCCGTGACTGTGGGTGCCGAAGGGGCTGAGGACCCGGATGTTTGCTGTACCCGTTAACATGACAGCCTGCAGACACAGGTTAGGCAAAGTCCCGGGAGCTCCCGGGAAGCCCAGCTGACGTCACTGAGGAGTCCGCCCGCTTAGAGCAGCTAGCATCTCAGAGGCTCACTCGAGGCACAGCGCCTGCCCGTGTTCTCACTCAGTTCACCCAGAACAGCTGCTGCGCGGGCACCTCTGAGCCAATTCTTGACCAGAGCTGATGCCCAGGGAGGCTGGCTGACCCCTTTACGCCCCCACAAGCTGCAAGCAGGCGGTCTTCGGGGTGCTGCTCAATGGCCCCCCCTGGCCCCCATACCTGGCTTCCTGTTCCACCTGCTCCTCCAGCTGTGCGATCTTGGCCTCCAGGGCCGCGATGGTGGACTTGAACTTGGACTTGACTGCCCCCTCCATCTCCTGCAGCTTGCTCCGCAGCTCCTTGTTCTGCCGCTCAAGCTGCTGCCGCGCGTTCTCATTCTTCTGGGCTGCACTGCGCTCCGTGGCCAGCTCGTTGCTGAGCTGCTCTGCCTGGGGACGAGGGTGGTCACCAGGTGGGGGGCGCCAGGAAGCCACCCTCCCTCCCTCTGGCACCCAGCCCCTCCCTGGCCGTCCTTCAAGGCTCAGCCAAGGTGCAGCCCTTCCAGGCCACATCTCAGTGCCACACCGGCTCCACGACGGGTCCCCAGTGACCATCATGGAGGGGTGCTCTCTGTCTGGAGGTGGGGGCTAAGGAAAAGATAGGAAGGAGACCGCCAAGCTCTTTTGGGCAAGCCTCGTCTGCTGGAGGGAGCCACCACGGGAGGCCCTGCAGGCCGGGTGCTGGGGTGACCAGAGAGGAGGGAGGGGGTGCTCCGGAGCGGATGTGCCAGGTCCCTACTCTCCTGCCTCGTCCCGCCCCCCGCCCAAGCCTGGTACACAGCAGCCTGTCGCAGGGCAGGTCCAGGCTGCCCCAGCCCCCACCTGCTGCGTGGCCTTCCGGACGCGGTCACTCATGGCCTCCATGTTGCCTTGCTCTTCCTCCAGCTCCTCCTCGAGCTGTGCGATCCGGGCCTCCAGGCGGCGCTTCTCATCCTGCAGCGCGTTCCTAAGGGAAAGGCAGCCGCCCTGGGACCTCCCGCCTCCCCTGGCCTAGGCAGCTCGCTCCCTTGGAGGAGTGATGCCTTGGGGTCATCCTCTTTTACATTCGAGACTCAGAGAGGCTTAGAGGCTTGTGCAAACTCACACAGCTGGGAAGCAGGGAGCCAGGCCTGAGATGAGGACTGGCTCGCTCCTCCCCGACATCCCCAGATGCCCCGTCCCCACCAGACTACACCCCCAAATAGGGTGTGAAAAACACATGTCCCCTGTCACAAGCTCAGCTGAACGTGCTATCACGTTCAGCCTTAACATACGGTCCAGGAGTCCTCCTCTGACTGACTGCCTCTCGCATCACGTGAGTCTAGGGACCCCATTTTCCCCAGGAGGCTCCTACCTTCCCGACACGCTGCTGGCCAGCTCCTCGGCCAGCTCGTCCTTCTCCAGGTCTGCCTGCTTGCGAGCCCTCTCAGCTGCTGCTAGATCCTGGGTGGTGCGACGCGGGGAGGAAGGAAACCGGTTGCCTGTCAGGATGGCCTGAGCCCCACCCAAGCATCTACCCCGCTCCCAGCAGCAGGCCCCCGGCCGCCTCTACAGCCATCCTTGAAAATGGCATGGCCTCCTCCGAGCTTGGGGGGAGGCCTGCAGCTCCGTCAGTGAGAAAACCCCGTGTCTTTCCACGCCCATGCTACGGGGCCCTCACTTGTGGGATGCTGAATGCGGGCACCTGAGCTCGGGGTGCCCAGGGCCCCCCCATCAGGGCCCCCACAGTGCGGAGAAGGCTTTACCTCCTGTAGCTGCATGAGGTCTGCCTCCAAGCTCTTGGCTTTCTTCTCATTCTCTTTGGCCGTGGCAAAGATCTCATCCCGGGAGGCGCGGGCGTCTTCCAGCTCTCTCTGGAAGTCCTTCATCTGAGCCTGCATGAGGACAGGCAGGACCAGCTAAGAAGTCCTTACTCACCGGGTCCTGTGGCCCAGATTACCTTCCTGTGCCAGCCCGAGTGTATGTGTCAGTTGCTCAGCCGGGTCCGACTCCTCGCAACCCTGTGGACTAGCCACAGCTCCTCTGTCCAGGGGATTCTCCAGGCAAGAATGCTGGAGTGGGTTGCCATTTCCTCCTCCAGAGGATCTTCCCAACCTAGGGATTGAACCTGGGTCTCCTGCATTGCAGGCAGATTCTTGACTGTTGGAGCCACCAGGGAAGCCTAGGCTTTCCCACCATTTAACCACAAAGCCTTTGGCTGCAGGTGGCTGCCTGAGGCCTCTGGATGGGCTCCACAGACCTAAGAAATGGTGCTGAGGTCTGAGTGTTACCCTCTCAGTGGTGTCTGACTCTTCATAGCAACCCCATGGACTGTATTGCCCTCCAGGCCCCTCTGTCTATGGAATTCTCCAGGCAAGAATACCGATGTGGGTTGCTATTCCCTTCTCCAGGGAATCGTCCCAATCCAGGGATAGAACCTGCATTACAGGCAGATTCTTTACCATCTGGGCCACCAGGGAAGCCCGGAGTCAAACACCTGAGGATAGTGTTTGGCCCCTGCTGAGCTGCTCTGCCTGGGGAGGAGGGTGGAGGTCTCCAGGTGGAGGGTGACCTCACCACCTCCGCCCCCAAGGGCAGGAAACAGCCCCCAAAGCAAAAGCATGATGGAAGAGCACCAGGCGGCCAGGCACCAGCGACAGAAGGCTGCGTCCTCCCACGGCCGTGGACCCGCCTCCCTGGTCCTTGGGGCGTCACCCACCTGCAGTTTTCGCAGCTGCTTGATGGCTTCCTCCCTCCCCTTGATGGCCGAGTCGGCCTGCAGTTCCAGGTCCTTCAGATCCCCTTCCAGCTTCTTCTTGGCCGCCACCGCCAGGGCGCGTTGCTTCCTCTCGTCTTCCAGTTCCGTCTCGTATTCGTGGAGCTGGGTGAGGCCAGAAACATGTGCTGCAGGGCAGGGCCGCCCCCTCGGATCCCTTCCCCCAGGGCCCAGGTTTGCACCACCACTGAAGGTGGGCTTCCCATCCCCAGGTCGCAGGTGAGAAATCAAAGTTTCCACGAAGCCAGGAAGTGGTGGCTGAAGGAAGGAATGCCGGCTGGCCCCCTCCCCCTCCCCCCCTCCCTCCCCCGCCTCCATGGATTACCTGCCTCTGGAGTTGCCTCCGCTTTTCTTCATTCTGCTCGTCCCGTGCCTGGAGGTCCCGCTCAAACTGTACTTTAAGTGCCTGCATGTTGACCTCCAGCCTCAGCTTGGCGTCTTCTGTCGCCTGCAGCTCGTCCTCGAGCTCTTCCAGCTGGGTCTTCATCTCCTCCATCTGGGTCTCCAGGGCTCGCTTGGACTTCTCCAGCTCGTGGACCTTTGACGTGAGGGGTGATGTCATGGAGATGGTCGGGCAGCCCCCAGTGATGGGCAGCTCATCATGGTCCAGGAGGTGGCTTCTGATACCCCCAGGATGCATGACCAGGAGTCTAGACCACAGCCTCCTCTCGGAACCCTTGACTCAGACCTTACCCCAAAGGCTGTTCCCAACAGCCCAAGGCTGGCCCCGTCTTTGCAACAACCCGAGGGACTCCCTTCAGTTCCTGATGATTGCTTACCATGAATGAGGCATAGGCCCCCTCCTTTACCCATGGACTGATAACTAGCAGAGAGGGTCAGGGGTGGGGGGACATGGACAAGCAAAGAAGATGAAGAGCCACTTACATTCTTGCCCACGTCGTCCTTGGAGCTAACCAGATCCTCCATCTCGGCTTTGAGCATCTTGTTGGTCCTCTCGAGCTCTTCTTTGGCTTCTAAGGCTTCCTCGAGGGCCCGCGCCAGTGACAAGGCTTTGGTTTCCTTTTCCCTGGCTTCTGCCTCGGCTCTGTCCCTTTCATCCGCATATTTGGAAGAGATGTTTTTCTCCTCGGCCAACAACTGCAACACAGCAAAAGACCCAGAGGTGAGCTCTAGGCATGCCCGAGGGTCGGCTGCATTTAACTGCAAATATGGGGAAGAAGCCTTGTGTGCAGCTGAACTCATCCTGGTATGGCTGGGAGGAGGTCACATATCTATGCAAATAGTTTATAACAGTTCTGCTTGCCGACTTCTAGGTCAGCTCTGCAGAGCCAGCATTTGCCGTATCTTTGTGCTTAGATATCACTAATGCTGCCCATGTTGGTTAGAACATACTGTGACCAAGTCAGGGTGACACTTAATCCTGCCAGAGGCCAGTTTTTCTTTTGTTTCATGGCCACAGTCACTCCCTTACAAAAGTACCCTATGAGCCACGCTATGAGCAGAGAAATGGTGAATATGTGGATGGATTTGCACACACCCTCTACCTAGGGAAGCAGCTCCAAGAATACCCCATTCTGATGTTAATCTCATCTTTAGAAATAGAGGGGCTTCGCTGGTGGCTCAGTGGAAAGGAATCCTTCTGCCAATGCAGGAGACTTGGGTTGGATCCCTGGGACCGGGAGATCCCCTGGAGAAGGAACTGGCAACCCACTCCAGTATCCTTGCCTGGGAAATCCCATGGACAGAAAAGCCTGGTGGGCTACAGTGCAAGGGGTCGCAGAGAGTTGGACATGACTGAGCAGCCAAACAACAGAAAGGGCAGTGTTCACTGTAGCATCCAAAACCAGACTGCCAGAGTCCAGCACAGATGGGCGCGAAACGGACTCCCAACAGCAGTCAACACAAGAGCTCTCCACTGTTTGTGACAGGAAAATAACAGAGCAGCCTCAGACCCTGGACCAGATAATGAACCAGCAGATAAGAAGCACTAAGAACATGCTGTCAGCACAGAGAAGGGATGGCTGGTAGAGAAGAGAAGAATCCCAAAATTCCATCCCCACATGGATTTTTGGAATAAATCCTGAGTCACATGTAAACCAAGTCATATTTACTGATTCTGAGTAACACATATTAAAAGCTGGTATTTCGGGATTTGAGTCATACAGGTGTATGCGTTTATCAGAACTCAGTGAGTGTATACTTAAGATTATGTATTTCATTGTATGTAATTTTACTTCAAGGGAAGAAAAAATATTTTGAAAAATGAACCGTAGTTTATATGCAGTGTGGCGGTATCTAGAGAGTGATGTACAGTTGTCTGTAATTTGCTTTTAAATGCGTCTAAAAGATAAGATACAAATGAGAGATGTCATACACTCATAAAAAAGCATGTGATAAAGTCAGTGAAATTGCTAGTCATTCGGTCATGTCCAACCCTTTGCAACCCCATAGACTGTAGCCTGCCAGACTCCTCTGTCCATGGAATTCTCCAGGGAAGAATGTTGGAGAATTCTTGGTTGGAAAAATAGGTTGCCATTCCCTTCAGAGAATGTTCCTGGCCCAGGCAGGGATCAAACCAGGGTCCCTGCATTCCAGGTAGACCCTTTACCATCTGAGCCACCAGGGAAGCCCCAAGTCAGGGTAAGGCCTTAATGACTGAATCAAGGTGGTGAGCACCCAGGTGTTCACAGGACAAGGCTTTCTGCTTTGCCGTGTGCTCAAGATTCTTTGTGATGAGATGTTAAGGAACAGTGGTATTTCAAGGGTAGACACTTTAATTGGAATCCTCAGTAGGCGCCCAACAAATACTCGCTGAGTGAGTAAAATCAGTAAACCTCATTCCTTATCAGGGCTAGAACCCAAGGCACGACTGGGTTTCTAGATGGCCCTTGTGGTGGAGGTGGAACCTGGGAAGTCATGGCCACTGAGGCTTCGCCGCTGTCCTCACTGACCCCTCGAGGAGCCTCACCCAAGCCGGCCAGCCTTCCATCATGATCAGCAAAGCCAGGATGGGATGCTGCCATACACGCAGCAGCCACGCCGGATGTTCCCAGACCCGGACCCCCGCCCCCAGCCGGGGTCCGTGAGTGGAGGGGGAGGGCCCTCCAGCCCCTACCTGATCAAACTTCTTCTGCTTCTTTTCCAGGTTGGACACCAGTTGTCGCTGGTTGTCCAAATCGACGACCAGGTCGTCCAGCTCCTGCTGAAGCCTGTTCTTGGTCTTTTCCAGTTTGTCATAAGCAGCTGCCTTCTCCTCGTACTGCTGGGTCAGGCTTTCGATTTCCTTCTGGAACTTCTTCTTACCCTCTTCCAGCAATTCCACGGTGCTGGCAAAGTCCTGCAGCTTCTTCTTCGAGTCGGAGAGCTGAAAAGGCAGTGACCAGGGTGGGATGAGAGGAGGCCGGGATAAGGGAGTCCCAACCCTAAGCCCCTGAGAAGCCACGACCATCACTGAATAAAATCAACAGCAGGGGGAGCCAGTGAGTCAAGCAAAATGCTGCCACCGTTCTACTACAATCACATCCAAGCCATTGGTCTACCGTCCAGGGCAAAGAAACGCAGTGGGCACCTGGATGTTCAGGGTTGAGATGTGGCGCTCCAGGTTCTGCTTGGCCTCCATCTCCTCGTCCAGCTGTTCCTGCAGGCTGTTCCTCTCGTCTTCCAGCTGGCGCAGCTTGGTGGACACGTTGAGCTTCTGCCGGGTTTCTTCTTGAAGCAGCTCCTACAGAAAGGATGCGCAGAGGTCCAGGAGCCCGCCCCCGGGAAGGCCGTACCCCAGGTGCCTCCAGATGACGTGGCCCGATACCCACCTGGGTGTCCTGGAGCTGGGACCCGAGGGACGCCACGTCCTTAGCCAGCTTGATGGCCTTGCCCTCTGCCTCGTTGAGCATCCCCGTGACACTCTCCACTTCATTCTGTGGGCGCCCAGAGACTGGTTAGCTGGATCATCCAGGACAGTACTGTCCTTAAGTAAGAGGGGCTCTCTGCACTCAGCGATCGGCCTTGGGGTGCCGACTGATTGAGAGGTTCCCATGAGCTAAGGGGCCTGGTCATGGTCACTCCATGGCCCCCTAGGGGAGGAAAGGACATCCCTACAAGTTGCAATCTCTGGTAGCCTCTGGTTCCGAGACCCTGTGAGAGCCCTGTTATTCTGTGGTTAGACTGTACTAATTGGGCCCTGAGCCCTCCACATGGATCCTGGAGCCTTGCCAAGGTTGGCAAATATGAAGAGCAGGTTTGCAGGTCCAGATACTGAGCAGTGGTCTGGACTCACCCAATCCCTATCGTGGGGGAAGAGGCTGCAAAAGGCACCTCCACATCCAAGGGTCCTGTCCCTACCACCCCTCTTCCTCACCCCTGCTCTTTGCCCTTTCACTGACCCTTATGGCAAAACCAAAGACGCGGGCACTACAGGTAGAAAGCTCTCTCTACCTTTCCTCTGCCTTTTACTCCAGGCCCTGGTATCTCTGAACAAGTCCTTTTGGGGACACCAGCCCACCATCCGTCCTCCTCCCATTTACAGTGAGGATATAAATGATCTTCACTCCTCCAGGATGTTGTTTGTGTTAGGATAGCAAAACCCGTGTGCTCAGCTGTGTGTGGAAAAACTCATACTTCATGCTGTCCTGCACTCTTGTCCCAGGCTCTAAGCGCATTAAATATTTATCAAAAGGTAGGCCATATTCCATGAATGGAAAGTCAGTCCAAATGTCTGTTCAAAGCTAATCAAGACCAAAGACCAACAAGACCATGTCAGTCTTCAGCTTCAAACCCATCAGTGGTTTCCCGTCACTCCTGTGTCTTCTGGCCCCATCTGCTCCATCCCATTTTGTGCCACACACCTTCCCCTTCCTGTAAACTCCACTTGGCCCCAGTCCCCACCATTCCCTATCGTCCATCAGACTTATCATTCTAGCTCTACTGGCCTTACGTGAGCTCTTCTGACTTCTCACTTAGTCCTGAGCCTTTGCACATGCTATTCCCTGTCTATAAGTAAACAGACTTCTTATCAGACTATACATCCTTCTTAGGGAGGCCGTCCTTGAATCCTCCTCCCACAGGCCCAGGCCCTTGTATTATTTATATTCATTGCAGTATGTGTCTCTGCTTCCCAGCATCATTTCATATTCATCTGCATGGTTATTAATGTCTTTCCCCACACTGGGCTGGAGTTCTCTGGGGGCAGGGACAGTGTTTGTCTTCTTCCTTGCTGTTGTATCTCAGGATTAAACACAGCACCTGGCATACAGCAGGCACTCAATAAATACTCATTTTGAATGAGCAGGTAGGAGTTTTTAGAGGTTAAATTGAATAAGGCAACCATCTCATCTCCCTGAGGAATGTAACTCAAGGAAACGAAGAGAGGCTTCATTAGCTGGAAGAACCTCATCCTTCAGAGACGGTCCCAGCGAAGTCGCCTCACCTGCAGCTTGTGGACCTTGTCATTGAGCTCGGCCCGGACCCTCTCCCCGTCGCTGTACTTGGACTGTAGCTCCTGCAGCTGCACCTCCAGCTTCTTCTTCTTGTGTTCCACCTCCTGCTTGGCCTGGCTCAGGACTCGCAGCTCCCCGGCCAGCTCCGCGTTCTCTTTCTCTAGCGCCTGCTTGTTCTTGTCCAGGTTGGCCTTGGCCTAGCCAGAGAAGCAGAGGGGAAGGGAGGCGTTAGGGCCATGGCTGGGAGAGTGTTTTAAGATAAGGATCTTCATCTTTGCTTCCCCCTCCCTCGGTAGGTCCGGGGACCTTTGCTCCCCAGCTCAGAGGAGGGACTCGGGGCAGTGGGGAGCACACAATCCCCAGTAAGACCTTTTGGATTCTGTTTTCCTGAAGCTCAGAGGTTGCTAACTAGCATCCCCCGGGCTGCATCAACCCTGCCATCACATCCTATTTGATCCATGTTATACCTTTTAACATTTTAATAAAGAAATATTACATAGGGACGTCCCTAGTGGTCCAGTGGCTAGGACTCAGCGCTCCCAATGCCGGGGGCCTGGGTTTGATCCCTGGCTGGGGAACTAGATCTCACGTGCCACAACTAAGACCTGGCAGTCAGGTAAATAAAAAGAAGTATCACATAAAAATCAGGGTTCCCAGCTTCTCATTTGAAAAATCGAATGTTCTATTTCATGATTGGGGGGTGGTTAAATAATTTGTCAAAATTCACTGAACTATATAGACTTAGAGTTGGTGAATTTTGCTGCATACATCTCTATTTAAAGTCTGACTTCCAAAAAAAAAAAAAGTAAAGATCTAGAAACAGAGGTATTGCCTTCCTCTAAGAGCACAATCATCTGGGTCTGAGTAGCAGCTGGCCCTGTCAACACGGCAGTCACACTCCACCCAGCCCCAGGCCCCACCGCTGCCTACCGTCCATTGATTTATCACTGGGTGTACACTGCCATTTCTGCGAAAGTTTAGAGAAAGCTATTTTATCTAAACAGCTCTTGTAGGCATATGAGTTTCTCTAAGAAAAAAAGTGTTTGGGGGAAAAACCAGAAGAAACGAGGGGCCTTCTCCTGGGTCTAAAGGAGGAGGAAAGGAGCAAGAGAGAAAAGTGTGTGGGTCCCGAGAGTAGAGAAAACAACAGTGGGCTCGCCCTCAGCTCCTGGGCAGGTCTGTGCAGTGTCCAGGGACCCTCAGAAGCCAGTCCTCTGGTGACCAAGTCCAGTTAGTGCTGCCAGGACCCCAGACAGGGACAAAGTGCTTCTTAAGGCAACGGTGCAGGTTGATATCAAGGCCCCTGGGGGACCTCACGGGACCTGGGACCCCCTAAAACCTCTTCCCAGAATGGTGATGACTACACACGTGTAAGGGGAGTCGAGGTAGGAACATTGCTACGAGTTTTCACCAACGATCTGAAACGTTGCTAGAGGTAAAATAGTCCCCCTTTTCAGGGCTCCTGAGACGGTGGGCAGGCATTCTGAGCCTCCTCCTGCTCACACTGGTCAGGCATGGATGGCCAGAACAGCTGAGTCTCTGCAAAGAGGCCTCCAGCGCCTGCTCATCTCGGATGACCACCTGGCTCAGCGCTGGTCAGTTAGCTTTGCAAACTTACGGTAAAAGTGACACATGCACCTTGCCACTGTCTGGAGGACTTATCATTCCATCAGTGGGAAGAGCCCATTTGGGTTCAACTTGGATCCCAATAAAACTTTCTGGGGACTTCCTGGTGGTCCAGTGGTTAAGAGTCCACCTGCCAATGCAGGAGTCACTGGTTCCATCCCTGGTCCAGGAAGACTCCGTGTACATCCCAGGGCAACCAAGCCCACGAGCCACGACCGCTGAAGCTCGCACGCCCTAGAGCCTCTGCTCCACGACAAGAGAAGCCATCACAATGCGAAGCCCGTGCACCGCGACTAGAGAGGAGCCCCCACGTGCCGCAACTAGAGAAAGCCTGAGCACAGACCCAGTGCAGCCAAAAGTAAACCATTAATTAACTAAAAAATAATTCCTGGGAACTTCCCTGGCGATCCACTGGTTAGGACTCCATGCTTCCAACGCAAGGAGCTCAAACGTGATCCCTGGTCAGGGAACTAAGATCCCTCATGTCACGGGGCATGGCCAAAAAAAAAAAAAACCTTCTGAACATAATAAAGAGAAGACAATTGAAAGGGGAAATACATGTTATAGGTAAAACTAGCAAGATCTTATTTGTCCAACACAAAAGAACTGACAAAATGCTTAAGGTTCATATTCAGACCCCACGTGATGAGTGATAAGGCGACAGGAACAGGTAGCCTTTTCTCCACTTGGAGCGTGAGGGTGTTCAGTCAGGGACAGTGCATTTCAGGGTGGGGCCTGGAGATGTGCATTTTAGCAAAGGTCACGGGTGGGATTAAATGAGTTGGTGCCTGTAAAACTTTGGAACAGTGGCATATACTCAATGCCATACAAGGGGTTGCAGCCGTTATTTAAATGTATGGGAAAATTCTGAGATTATGATCGAACTGGTGGTGAGCCAGTTCATGGAAGAATATCTTTTTTTTTTTTTTTTTTAATATTGATTTGGCTGAGCTGGGTCTTAGTTGGGATTCCCTGGTGAATTTGGCTGAGTTAGGGTCTTAGTTACAGCACCTGGGATCTTTCTTGTATGCGGGATCTTTTTAGTTGAGGCACGTAGGACCAAGTTCCTTGATCAGGGATCAAACCCAGGCCCCCAGCATTGGGAGCACAGAACCTTAGGCACTGGACCCCCAGGGGAGTCTTGAAGAACATTTATCTTGACTGGCGATAGAAACTAATGCCAACACCAACAATTCTTAGGTAACACAACAGCCATTCAGTCTAGAAAGTTCTGGAGGAGCTGGAGAGCTGCAGCACTGATCGTGGTTATAATTCAGACTTTTAGAGAAGACACCTAGCAGGATGTCATAAGCTAAAAAAAACACTTCCCTGAGAAGGAAACACAAGGACATTCTCCAAAGCGAGGGGGAAGTTCCGGATACACAGAATTTTAGTGCTAGTTAACTGCCTCAGATCCTGTGCACCCCCAAATAGCCAAGCATCAGAAGAAGACTAGATTATCCATTCTCATACTAACCAGGGAGCTCTGTCTTGCCACTCAAACGATGACAGTCTTGCTCCACTCTGCACAGAAATGAAGATGGCTAGACTGTCCTCGGTGTTCACCTATCTTCCCAGAATTTTGCTAACCTCTGCTTATCCACAAGGGCCTACCTGGAGACCCTGCCCTGGAAAGGCTAAGAGATGAGTCCAGAGCCAGGGCTTCCCAGGTAGCTCTGGTGGTAAAGAACCTGCCTGCCAATGCAGGAGACACGGGTTCGAACCCTTGGTTGGGAAGATCCTTTGGAGGAGGGCACAGCAGCCCACTCCAGTGTTTTTGCCTGGAGAATTCCATGGACAGAGGAGCCTGGCAGGCTATAGTCCACAGGGTTGCAAAGAGTCAGACACGACTGAAGCAACTTGAGCATGCACGCACGCCAGAGCAGACTGCTGGGACTCTCAATAGCTGTGTGGCCTTTAGGTGCTCTGGACCTCAGTTCCTTTTTGCATCAAAGGGGCTTCATTGTACCCATCCCAGTGGGTGGTAGAAAAGATTAATCAACATAATATTAGGTAAGCATGAATGCTGGGTGCCGACACTCTCCTTAGGATCGCCGCAACTTGTTACTGGTCTTAGTGCAGACACTCACGTGTAGTTACTTGCAGCTGCGGACATATCATTCTTTGCGTTTTGTTGTCACCAGAAAACTATCCCGACTCACCCTCTTGAACTGCTCCAGTTGCTCAGTGAGCTCCTCCACCACCTGTGTGTGCTTCTGCCGCATCTCCTGCACCTGGGACTCATGGGACCGCGTCTCCTCGTCCAGGGCTTTCTTCAGCATCGTCACCTCCTGCTCCCTCTTGGCCCTGGGCAGGAAGAACACAGAGGCTGGCCGCGGAGGAGACAGAGATAGGCCTCAGTGCAGAGGCGCGAGGGGTCTCCCGGGACCTGGAACTGAAGTCTTCGTCACTATCCCTCCCAAGCTGTGTGACCTCAGGTGAGTCACCTAACCTCTCTGGACCTGGAATTTCCGCAAAACAAGGAGGTAGCTATAAAAAAGAGGAGCATGCTACCTCCCAGAATCTCCCAGGGCCAACAAACAAATACACAAAATAAAACACATGATATTGTTGGAAGAATGCAAAGTGAGTTGCAGACTGTTCTGTAAATATTAACATTAGCTTTATTTACTGAGGATACGCTATATGCCAAGCTCTGACCTAAGTTCTGGGTATATGTCATCTGATAGAATATTCAGAGTGACCTTTAGAGGCAAGTGTATCATTATTTCTGTTTTACAGATGAGGAAACAAAAGCTAAGAAAGAGTGAGCAGCTTGCCCAAGGTATTAAAACCATTGTGTGACTGACCAAGAATTTGAACCCAAACAGTCTGAGTTCACTGCTATGAGCCACTGCTCTGGGCCAGTGCAAGGAGGGCAGAAAGTTGTGCTGGCTTCTAGGCCCAGCTAAGTGATGTAGCTCAAAACCCAAAATGTGGGAAGTAAACCTCCATATTAGCACAGCACTTGACACAAGGTGCACTCAAAACACACTTGTGTGTTTGCTGAATAAATAAATGACCGAGTCTCACTGGAGTCGGCATTCATTATCGGGCAGGTGACCCGTTTTTGTTTCTGCTTTTTGGTTGGGTATTGTCAGTTAGCCAGCAGTGACACTTCAAGTGAAGACCAATCTGATAAATGTTATTTTGAAAATTTAATGCAAAACTTACACACACTAAGGAAAAGACAGGAATGAAATTCCCCAAAATGTTAACCGTGGTGGGACTGGGGTCAATGCTTTTGGTATCTCACTTTCCTACAGTTTTCAAGTCATTCTCTAATTGAGTATATCCTCCTACTGTGATGTAAGACAAGATTTAAAAATAAGCATGATTAGACTTGGAGAACAGACTTATGGACACGGGAAGGGGCGAGGGAAGGAGAGGGTAGGATGAATGGAGAGAGTAACATGGAAATATATACACTGCCATATGTCTAATAGATAGCCAGTGGGAATTTGCTTTATGACTCAAGGAACTCAAACTGGGGCTCTGTAACAGCCTATAGGGGTAGGATGGGGTGGGAGGTGGGAGGGAGGTTCAGGAGGGAGGGGCATATGCATACCTATGGCCGATTCATGCTGATGTATGGCAGAAGCCAACACAATATTGTAAAGCAATCATCTTTCCATTAAAAACAAATAAATTTAAAAAATAAGCGTGTTTAACTTACCAGTTGATTTTCATGGTTCAGACATATTAAAATGTTTTATTATATTTAGATTTTATGTTAGTATTTATAACATCAAATATAATAAATTATTAGTATTTTCAAATAATTTAAAAAATCCAGTTTTTCCAATTATCCTCTTTGGGTAACAGGAAACTCCCAAATGCCAAGTAGCTAATCATCTCCAGGGTAAGAAGATATGTGAGCCCTTTTAGGTATCCATGTGGCTTAATTAGACAGAAATATTTATTACTCAGTTTTCTGAGATGTCCTTTTTGTTAAGAACAGAACTGAATCAGTTTGCTGTACACCTGAAACTAACATGACATTGTAAATCAACTATATTTCAACAAAATTTTCAAAACCAATTAAGCATGCTTATATCAGTTAAAGCAAAATGCATTCAGCATGATAAATGTAGGGCCTGAGGAGCCCCATGACTCAGGAACTGTGTGGGTTTGCCCCTTTCCACTAGCTGGTCCCGACCCATCCGAGTGGCCGGCTGGCCGGGTGGGGGCTCCTCACCTGAGCTCCTGCTGGGTGGCCGTGCTGTCCAGCGTGTCCTCCAGCTCTGTCTTCAGCGCCTCCAGCTCCTCCCCCAGGTCCCGCTTCTGCTTCTCCGCCTTGTTCCTCGCGGCCCGTTCTGAGTCCAGGTCCTCCTGGAGGTCTGAGATGTGACCTTCCAGCTCCCGGATCTTCTTCAGGGCATTGTTCTTCTGAGCCATTTCGTCGTCCAGCCTGCCGGGGACAGGTCACCGGAACTAAGACCCTGGGGTCCCGGGGCCCCCTGCTGTCCAACCCACGAGGTGGTCAAAAATGGTTTTCTGGAAGCAGTTGTTTGGGTTCCACAGATATCAGAACGTGTTCCATTCAGGTCCCAAGACACACAAGGCCCCTCTTGCCATGTTGGACTGCTTGGAGGTTCATGCAGGCTGTAGTTTCCGAGGGCTGATGTAAGAAAACAGGTCATGCTGTGTGTGTGTGTGTGTGTGAAAGTGAGGCAGAAACAGACAGACAGAGACACAGAGACAGAGAGTGCTTTGCACTGTCTCAGCATGGTGCCTTGTCCACAGCAGGAACCCAACAGATGCTTTCTGAGTGTCAGGCAAGTATTCCTCCCCAGTAACTACTGGTTGATTCTTCCTTCCATTTGCAAAGTGCTTGGCCAGGCACTGCTTGTTGGGGGTGGAGATGTTAACACCAGGGGAGACGGTAACTGCGGGTCAGGGTGGGAGAGGGGGAGCCTTGACCTGAAGAAATGGAAGGGAGCTCCCTCCTGACCATGGTGGGGCTGCTTCTGGTTTCGTCCACGATGGATGGAGGGAAGACACGAGGTGGCCCATCAACCCAGCACTGTCGCCTGGCACAAACCGGCTGAGAGAGAGCTGGCCAGGGAACCAACCAGAAAGCGACTGCCAGCACGTCTCTCAAAAGCCGGGCGACTGGCCCAGGGTCCTTCACCTCCCCTGGCCCAGCTTCCTCCTCAGTGACTTGAGGTACAGCAGCACATCTGGCCAGGTTTTGGTAGACACCGCTTGAGCAGAGCTCAGCAGACGGAGAGCAGGTAAACAACTGTGAGTCGCTGCTGTAATACCCCCAGGGAGGCTGTTAGAGCACCCCCAGCTGTGAGCTGGGAGAAGGGGGCGCAGAAAAGTCGGTGGGGGACACCTCTCATGGAACGGGCCGAGTCTGCCGTACCCTGGGTGGGAAGAGAAGGGGCAAAAGCTCTGGAGGAGACTGGTGTTCACATAAAGAGGGGCCTCAGAGGGAGACAGCCAGGGACAGGAGACACATGGTGTTTGTGGTGCCGATGGAACGGCTTCTTTGTGCAACCAGAAATCCAGGACTGGGGTGCAGATGACGAAGGATGGGCACCCAAGAGGCGGGCACAGTGGCAGTAGAGAGGATGAGCTTGGTAGGGAGAGAAGAAGGCCAAAGGCGAGGTTCTGGAGGTGCCAGCGGGACGCAAGGCACCTGGGAGGCCAGGTTGGGGCCACTTCACGTGAGATGGCGGCCTGCCTGGAGGAGGAGGAGGGCCAGGCCCCACCCTGCAGACCGGCAGGGGCCCTCGGGGCACGCGCACACACTGGACCTGCCCCCGGCGGCCTCGTACCTGCTCAGGGCCGCCTGCAGCTCCTCCTCCTTCTTGGCCAGCTGCATCTTGAGCTCGGCGATCTGCGCCTGCAGTTCTGCGATCTGCTCGTGCAAGTCGCTGGCCTCCCCATCCAGCTTCCTCTTGAGCTTCTCCAGCTCCTGCCGGCTCTTCTCCTCCTTCTTCAGCCGCACTGCGAAAAAGCCAGGGCCCTTCAGCGGTGGACACTACCCGAGAAACCCCTGGAGGATGAGCCTTCCTGCTCCGGCACTTCACACACACACACACACACACACACACACACACACACACAGGAACCGTCCCACTCGCACCACGCTCTTGTGGAAGGAAAGTCAGCCCTGGTGGCAAGCATCTTCTAGAATGAATGTGTGTGTTCCCTAAGGGTAAGCAGGCAGCCGGGTAGGACTCTCCCTTTCCTGCCGTAATCCACCATTCTCAAAAGTCCTGTCTTATTTTAAAATATCCCCTTTCACTCTTCACCTGAAACTATCACAACATTGTTAATTGGCTATACCCCAATATAAAATGGTTTTGGGGTTAAAAAATAAAATAAAGTAAAATATCTCCCTCAGAACCTCGCCAGAAGCCGTTTTTACCTTCCAGTTCTGAAATCATAGATTCGTGCTTGTTTTTCAGTTTGGTAAGATTCTTGGCTTTTTCTTCCTCTTCTGCAAGATTTGTTGTTAAGTCACTAATTCTCTCTTCAAGGAGTTTTCGCTCCTTTGGGGGGAAAAGAAAAAGAAATATTATTAGTTTTTTTCCTTTTCTCTGGGGACTATGTTTCACTGTTAGTAATTTCCAGATAGACAGTTGAAAGGATAATCTACACTATAACCAAATGCAACCTAGAGTTTTAAAGGGGGAAAAATAAGTTCCTCAACAATAATACTTTCCAAAGACCAGCCATTCCCCACCTCAGGCCCCTCCACCCCTCAACTGCATGTCCCAGCCAAGGGGCCCTCTTTCCTTTCTTACCACAGGCCTCAGGGCTCTTGCAAACAGGCAGGACCATCTGCCTGGGATGTGCCTCCACCCCCTCTCCCTCTAACTGCTCCTCATTCTTCAGGTTTCCACCAAAATGTCACCTCCTCCAGGAAGCCTTCCCTGAATGCCCCACCTCCATCCCCTAGTGCTCTGCTCTTAGAAGAGGGTGAACACCTCCTTCAGAACCCTGATCATGAAAGCAATTAGTGGTTGCTTGTACAATCATCTACTTGTTGTCTCTCTAGGATGTAAGCCCCGCGATGATTGGGTCCTTCTGCACCGTGCACGCCCTGCCCCTGACACCAAGCCTGTCTCACAGTCAGTGCCCAGCTGGCATCCAGGACTAAAGGTAGTCCATTCACAGTGGTGCTGCTTAGTGGATACTGACTAGGGTGACCGACTCATCTTGGGGCTTTTCTGGTTTGGGGGCTGAAAGCCTCACATCCTAGAAGCCCTCAATCCCAGGACAGCTGGTCCTCTATTAGGAACTGGAAGTGGGTGGTGAGAATGTGAGGGGGGCCCTCTGGTCTCAGGCACATTGCCCACCCTCCCTTGCACAACTTGGGGGTGCATTCTTGTGGTGTTCCTGACACTTGCTCTGTGGTGGCCCTGGCACCGCTGGGACCACCGGGGACCCCATCCATGGCATGCTTGCATCCTGACAGTGGTCTCAAGGCCACCACATCAATGCCAGAGATAACTGCTTGTTTGGCCTTTAATTCCTTGTACCTGGCTAAAAAAGGGAAGGTATCTGAAGGTAGCCATAGTCCTGATGAGCCTGTCATTTTAATGCAGACACTCAACCCCACTCACTTCTTTTGTTGTTGTTAAATTCTTGGCCACATTACAGGGCATGTGGGCTCTTAGTTCCCTGACTTAGGGACTGAACCCACTTCCCCATGCTGTGGACTCTAACCACTGGACCACCAGGGACGTCCAACCCCACTCACTTTTGAGAGTTTATTGTTCTGATCATCCATGACCAGAATATCATCCTCCAGTTTCTTGATCTTGGCCTCAGCTGTGACCTTCTCAAGTTGTAGCTTCTGCCTGGCAGCTTCCTCTTCCTCCAGCTGTTCCTCCAGGTCCTTTGTGGGGGAGGGAAAAGAATTACAGCCTTGCTTAACCCAAAATCTACTCTCCCGGAGCTCTGGGGACTCATGGACACAGAGGCTGGGCCTCATGGCTCCCTGCAGAGTGCTCTGCAGTCTCTTTTCATCAGAAAGAAAAGGTTTGGGTAAACCACTTTGCTTTTGGAGCGTCAGTCTCCTCATCTGAGAATAGATACCATGGTGGTTTTAAAAATATGTCCACAAATTCTCTGACTCTCTTCCCTTCAAGAGGTGGAGCTTAATTCTTCTCCCCTTGAGTGTCCGCGGGGCTTTAATGACTTGCTTCTAACAAAATCAAGAGGAAGCGATGGCGTGTGTAAGTCCGAGACTAGGCTATAAGAGGCATTGCAGCTTCCTCCCCTGTTTTCCCTCCATTCACTCTGTCCAGGGAAAGCAAGCTGCCATACTGTGAGGACACCCGAGCAGCCCTGTGGAGAAGCCCACAGAACGAGGAACTGAGGTCTCCTGCCTACAGCCATGTGAGTGACGGCTCACTCACCCATGGAAGGGTGTCCTCAAGCCCCAGTCAAGCCTTCAGAAGACTGCAGCCCAGGCTGACATCACAACTGCAATCTCATGAGAAGCTCTAAGCCAGAATCACCCAGCTAAGCCACTCTCAGAGTCATGACTGTGGGAGATAAATGTTTAGTATTTCATTTACCTAAAAAAAATATTTTTTTAAAAATTTATTTTCTTTTTTAATTTATTTTTGGGTGTGCTGGGTCCAGCTTTCTCTAGTTGTGGTGTGTGGGCTTCTCATCACGGGGGTTCTCTTGCTGCAGAGCACAGGCTCTAGGCACATGGGCTTCAGCAGTTCTGGCATGTGGGCTCGGCAGTTACAGCTTGCGGGCTCTGGAGTGCGGCTCAGCAGTTGTGGCACACAGGCCCCACAACACGTGGGATCTTCCTGGGCCCGGGAGCGAACCCGTGTCCCCCTGCACTGGCAGGCAGATTCTTAACTACTGGCCCAGCAGAGAAGTCCTCAATGCTTCTTATTTCTCAGCTGCTGAGTCTTGGTGTTTTTTGTTCTGCAGCAGTAGCTTACTGATACAACTACCCCTCACACTGGGTGGCTATTAGGAGAAACGTGTTTGAGCACGGAAGGCAGGGCAGTGGGACAGAGCAGGCTCCCGAGGAGACCTGTCATTTGGAGGGCTGCTCCTCTCCAAGCCTGAGTCTCTATCTCAGTCCAGTGGGGACACACATCATCAGATGCACCTCACAGGTCTGCAGCGAGAGTCAAGGGATTCGGCACCACCGAGGGCAGCCCCCACAGCGCCTTACCAGCATCTGCTGAGCCATCTTCTTCCGTTCTGCCTGCAGCTGCTGGCTCCGGTCTTCCTCCTCCTCCAGGCGGGCCTCCATCTCGTGTAGGATCTCCTCCAGCTCCTGCTTCTTGGCTGCCAGCCGGACCCGCATCTCCTCGGCCTCGGCGTACAGCTCCGTCTCCGCCTGCAGCTGCTCCTGCAGCAGGTTCTTCTCCTCAGTCAGCTGCAGGCAGAGGGTGGGGAGACGGGCAGTGAGCCCCATGAGGGGCAGGCGGCCCGCCCTCTTCGGCGCCAGCCACGCTCCCGGGCCGGTACCTGCGAGTGCTTCTGCTCCAGCTCCTTGAGTTCGCTCTCGGCCTTCTGCTGCCGCTCCTTGGTCTTCTGCAGCTCATCCTCCTTGGCCTGCATCTCCTCCTCCTGCCGAGTCACCTGCAGCAGGGGCTTCACCTGCACACAGGGGGTCAGCCATCAGTTGTCTCCATGGCACAAGAGATACACTCTCGTAGTAAGGAAATCAATGGTTCTCAGCCAAGGACAATTTTACTCCACCTGCAGCCCCTCAGGGAATATTTGACAGTTTCTGGGGACGGTGTTAGCTGTCACAACAAGGTGGGTGGGGGGATGCTACTGGCATCTGGTGGGTAGAGGCCAGAGACGCTGCTCAACATTCTAGAATTCTCAGGACAGCCTCCTTGACACAGAATTACCCATCCCCAAATATCAACATATGCCAATATCAACCAATATGCCGAGACTGAAAGATCCTAGAGCAACAGGAAAAGGTGCAAAGTGAAAGGAGAAGTCTCGCCTGCCCCCATTTAGTCCCATCCTGAGTGAGAACTGCTGCTGACAAACTGCTGTTTCCTTCCAAAGAGAAAAGGAAAGAAAAGTCCCCCACATCCTACCTTCCGTTACTGGCCCTATCAGCATCTCCTTCTAGCCCTTTTTCCTACACACTAAAAAAATACACTGCACTGAGACTACACTGCCCTGCATTACATGTACTTAAAAAAAATTTTTTTTTTTAAATTAAGAAAGTTTTTTTTGCCATGCCATGAGGCTTGAGGGACCTTGGTTTGTGGACCAGAGATTGAACCCCAGGCCCTCTGCAGTGAAAGCATGGAGTCCTAGCCACTAGACCATCAGGGAATTCCCTACGTGCTGCTTTTATTATTAAAAACGACAGGATAATTGTCACCCCTGCGGTCACGACACTGTTACAACTTGATTTTTAAACACCATCATTTTTAGCGATTGCAAAGTATCCCATGGATGGATGAGTTGTTATGAGTCAGTCTGCCAGGGCTGAGCATTGAAATTTTGCTCTTGTAAATGAATGCCCTTCATTTTTTATTTTCTTTATTTCAGATGTTTTTTTTTTTTAGGAGAGTTTTCCAGAAGTTGGGTTGGTGGGAATGAACATTTCCAAAAAGCAGCTTCCCCTCACTGCTCTTCACCAGGCTGACTCCTAACTCCTTGTGTTCAAGCCCCACCTGGCACTAGAGGAACCCGTGTTTGAAACACTGCAGCTTCCTTCCTGCACTGACCCCAGTCTGCCATGGGCATCATTTCCTACGATTACCTATCACCTACTCCTCCACTCCTCTAGAATATTCATGAAGCCAGGGTATCCCCAGCCCTTCACACGCGCCTGGTGCACAGTGGCCATTCAACACATAGTCACTCAGTGAAAAAGCTTTGTGCCCATCAACAAACTCAAGGGCACCTAAGAGGAAGCTGTGTCCGTCCCCACAGAGCAAGTCTTTGCCCAACAGACTCGTAACAGCCAGCGATGCTGCAAGACCAAGCTGCACCCAGAGAAACAAACATTGGATCCACACAACACACTGGACGGAGGGCTCTCCAGAGAACGATGCTTTGTGACAAAGTAAAAGTTGCTGAGTGGTGTCCGACTCTGCGAACCCATGGATTATACAGTCCATGGAATTCTCCAGGCCAGAATACTGGAGTGGGTAGCCGTTCCCTTCTCCAGGGGATCTTCCCAATCCAGGGATTGAACCCAGCTCTCCTGCATTGCAGATGGATTCTTTACCAACTGAGCCACAAGGGAAGCCCAACAACTGGAGTGGGTAGCCTATGCCTTGTCCAGCAGGTCTTCCCGACCCAGGAATTGAACCAGGGTCTCCTGTACTGCAGGCAGATTCTTTGCCAACTGAGCTATCAGGAAAGCCCCAGTGATGTAACTACGGGACCCCGTTAACATAATAGTCTTGAGATGACAAAAGTACAGATATAGAGAACAGATTCGTGCTTGCTGGGGCTGTGGAGGGAAGTGGGTAGAGCTATAAATGGGCAATAGGAGGGATCCTTGTGGTGATGGAAGTGCTCTGGGTCTGGGTTAAGGTCACGGCTGTAACCTACATGCCAAAGAGGGGGCTCTTCTCAAGCCTAGAGAATCGCCAATGGGGAAGGTTTGGTTTTGAGCTCTCGGTTGCAAGCCTCCTACCACCACCTCCAGTCCCATGTGGGCAGCATCCCAGGGAAGACCCAGCACTTGGGAGAGGGGGGTGGAAGGGGGCCTGGGATGAGGATGCACTCACTTTGGTGAAGAGCCGCCACCACTGCCAGTTCCGCAGCTTGAGGTAGGCAGCGCAGTTCCTCTGAATCACCTTCATGGCCGTCAGCTGCTGCTGCCTCTTGGCAAAGGCCCTGGGGAGAGGAAAGTGGAGGCGTGAGAAGACCTGCTCGGCCCAACACATGCCTCACTGCGTTGTCACAGCATCCAGCCCTGCAGCATCCTGAGAGCAGGACACGTCTGTTTGGCCTGTGATTTTGTGACTCACACAAAGACATCCCCCCATTCTCTCTAGCCCAGATTCTCCAGCAAGCTCTGAGCATCAGTACATCATCTGGAGGCCAGAGCCTTTCTCAGTGGGCAAGGAAGACCCGAGGCTCACAAAATTCCCTGAATTCAGATCTGTGGTCCCGGTAACACCTAGGAAATCAACCCACGCTACACCATTCCTGAGGAGCATCCAACACCCTCATCTGTACCACATCTTCCCCAAAGCTGAGCGTCTGAAAAACCTATCGTTTCCTCGGGTGTGTTTTAAACTCCCAGACCGGATACAGAACCAGCACCCCTCCTATTTAAGGGCTATTGGGTTCAAAAAACCACCGAAGAGTGAACACCATCCTCTTGTCTCTGAGTGGCTGCCACTGCGGCTGCCATCTTGGACTTGGGTGAACTTGAAGAATAAAATCTCCCCAGTCTGTCTGCCAGTGGGAGTGGTGACAACAGAGAATTTAGTTATGACACTTAACAGGTTAGGTCTGTCCCAGGACCAAGCGCTCCCCAGATCTGGCCTTGACCATCCTGGGTCTACCTGGCAATGAATCAGCTCGACACGATCAGATGAGTGTGTGGTCTGTACCTCCTGATGACAAATGCCCTGACTAGGGCTACTCCACCAGCCCCTGCAGTCCTGTTCGGGGTGTGAGTTTCACGGAGGAACCCTAGCCCTCGCCCAGGCCCCGGTTTCCCAAAACAGAGGGAGCATCAGGGCAAGACCATACCTTATGAATGCCATTCAGACATAGGGGTATAGATACCAATACACCTTCCTCAGGTACTTTATCATATTCTCACACTTCTTAAATGATAACCAGCTTTGTTCTCAACTGTTTATATGCAGTATTTCATTGACTCCCTCTCATTAAAACAAGTTTACGAGGCAGGGATGATTATACTCATTTTCCTGAGGCTCAGACAGGTAAAGTAACTTTCCCAAATAAGCAGGGAAGCCAGAATAGAATCCACGTCTAACTCTCCACAGCCCATGGTCTTAAGCCCTTCCTGCCCTGTCCTTGTAACTAGCACCTATCTTTAAAGTGGTAGCATTTCCTCCCCCTCAAGAAAAGGCGGCCATTCAATCAGTGACATCTTAGGGCAGATGGCCTCTGCTCTAGAATCAGGGAATCAGGACATGAGGCCAGAAAACCCCCTGAAATTCTGTGCTTTTGGTCTGTTTGCAGGGAGGCGACAACACGCAGGTCTTTACTTTCTGGCCAGGTAGCCACGACACATTGCCTGGAAGGCCATGATGACATCGGTGATCTTTAGGTCTCGCTCCTCTTCCAGGTGGGCCAGGACCCCAGTTCGGAAGAAGATTTTGCTCTGCCCGATCCTGTACAAGTTGGGGTCGAGTTCCAGGGCTTTGATCTGCGGAAGGAAGGAGGGGAGAGTTCCTGTTCTCAGCTCTGCCACTTGGCAGGGGGTTAAGTGTGTTTAAGGAGTGTCCTGCCGGGAGCAGCTGCGGGCAGTGCCACCTGAGGCCCAGAAGTCTGCAGGTGGATTTCTGGGGAGGGGCTGGGGACCAGGCTCACCATCAAGATGCAGGCCTGCTTCCCGTCCATGAAGCCTTTGGGAATGGCGTTGGCAGCCAGGATCTCGTACCTTGAGACACAGGGCAGGAGTCACGACCGAGCACATCTCCGTTGTCGTCAGTCTGTCCCTCCGCTGAGCCTGCTCCCCGCACTCGCTCCCCCGCCCCCACCCTCACCGCCCAGCAGGCTCACCGTTGGCGGAACTCCTGGAAGACGATCCTGTTGGGGAAGCCCTGGCGGCAGATTCGGATGCCTTCCAAGACCCCATTGCACCGCAGCTGCTCTAGCACCAGGAAGGCGTCCAGCTTGCCCGACTGCAAAGATGCAAAGGGCTGTGGGCTGCCGGGATCTCGAGGAGCAGCAAGCCCCGAATCTCAGGCCCGGTGACCCACCTCGCCAGGCCATGTCGGGGATCACTGGGGGCACCAGGTGAGAGCTCAGCTGAGGGTCTGGTGCCATCTCTCATTCTTGTTGGCACCAGCATCACCTGGGCTTCCTCCCTGTCACCTCCTCCTCCCTCGCTTCCTGCCCATCGCCAGCTCTATGGCTCCGACCTCCCAAACATCTCCCCATCCACCCACTGCTCTCTCCACTGCCATCCACTCGCCACCCTCTTCTCCTGCCCCTTGTACTGTCTTCCCGCCCCCGTCCTGCCTCTCCTGTTGCCTCAATTGGTTTCTAAAATGCAAATCTGATCATGACACGCCCCCTGATAACATCTTACAGAAGGAGTGCCAAGCCCTGTTAACCTCCAGGAACGCCACAATCTATGCCCTGCCCAGCATTCCGGCCTCATCTCCCCCATCCCTGCCTCACACCATCACACGTCAATACGGAACGACCCACCTGGAGTTTCTTCACCCAGACCCTTCATTTCTCACCTCCACAACTTTGCTTATTCTGGTCCCTCTGCCAAGGATGCCCTCTCGACCCTGCCCTCCGAGTCACCGAGTTCACATCCTTTAAGAAGCTTTCTCTGAGCCCTGAGTTTTGAGTGGGACCCCTGGCTCTTTGGTACTCTCATGATTTACCACATCATCTCACATTTCAGTGGGTAGCTGTTCCCTTCTCCAGGGGATCTTCCCATGCAGCATCCCTGGCTTCTGTGCACTGGATGCCAATTATAGCCCCCTTTCCAGTTAAAAATGTCTCCAGACATGGCCAAATCTCCCCGGTGGGGGCAGGGAGGGCACACAATTGCCCCCCAGCTAAGCACCCCTGCCCTGGATTAGGACACCTGTGGGCAAGGACTATAGTCTATCCAGCTCCGAATCCCCAGCACCTGGCACAGAGGAAGCTCAGCAAATATTAGCTAAATAATGTTTACTGTAAATATTACAGTAAATATTAGTGAATGAGTGATCTGATACCAGGTGCAGCCACTCCAGGGCTCAAAGTCCCCGGGAGCATTCTCCCTTCCTCTCTTGCCTTCTTCTCCCTCTTGGATGAGAAAGGAGTGTCTCCCACTCGTGTCAGATGGAGCCCTCAGGGTGCGGGGTCTGGCTTTCCTGCTGCCCCTGTAGCCCAGCCTGCCTCCCCTTTCCCTGCAGACCCTGAGGACGTCCTGAGAAGTGGGGCGGCGGCCTCACCCTCTTCTCATGGTTGGGGATGATGCAGCGCACGAAGTTGGGCGTGGTGTTCCGCAGCGTGGTCATCAGCTTCCCCAGCTGCTCCTTGTACAGCTGCCCCACTGTGCGGAACATGCCCTTCTTGGTCTTGGAGGCACTGGGCAGCGAGCTCTCCGTCATCTTGGCCATCTGGTCCAGCCCCACGATGCGGTCCACTGCAGGCACATGAAGGGTGGCGTCAGCCCACCAGGGGCTCTGCACCCCCACAGCAGGCCAGGGGGCCACCCAGAGTATGGAGACTCCAGGTCCTGTGCTCGTTCTCATGGGGTTATTTCCTCCACCCCCACCACAATCCCTCTAGCGATAGGTAAAGGGAGGTGTCGGGGCTGCTTTCCAAGTAGTACGTATTTCTGAGACCCTGAGAACTCCAGAATGACTAAAAGAACACAGTCTCTCCGACACTGTCACAGAGACTTGGGAGTAAATCCTGTTCTTGCCACCGCCTTGGCCTGGTGCCATTTTGTGCCTCAGTTTCTCCTTCTGTGAAAGTGAGTCACTCAGTCGTGTCCGACTCTTTGCAACCCCACAGACTATAGAGTCCATGGAATTCTCCAGGCCAGAATACTGGAGTGGGTAGCCGTTCCCTTCTCCAAGGGATCTTCCCAACCCAGGGATTGAATCCAGGTCTCCCACATTGCAGGCAGATTCTTTACCAGCTGAGACACCAGGGAAGGGGAGGTAATAACAGCATCTACCTCCTTGGGCAGGAATAATTGAATAAGGTCTGCAAAGGGCTTGCCTGCCTGCCTTTAGTCCTTCATCCACCAACAAATGTTTATTGAGAGCCTTCTGTGTGCCAGGCCCTGGGCATACAGACATGAATAAAATCCAGTCTCTGTGTACCCCCCAGGCCCCAGCTCATATTCTATGGTTATTCCAACAGAAGGAGGCAGACAATGATCACGTGTGCAAGTATACAATATTTTGAGTGGTGAGGTGAGCTTAGAAAAATAAAACAGGGATCCCTTAGGGGAGGAGATGGCAACCCACTCCAGTATTCTTGCCTGGAGAATCCCATGGACAGAGGAGCCTGGTGGGCTACAGTCCATGGGGTCACAAAGAGTCGGACACGACTGAGCGACTAACACACACACACACACAGTTGACTGTATCCAGCTGGTTGGTGGTGGTGTGGAGTTCAACCCCACTGACTTTAGACCCCAGCGCTTCTGCTCCATGTGCTCACTTAGGCTCCATGTAACAATGTCTTTGCTTGTCTGCCTCGCCTATAAGACTGTGGGTTCCTTGAAGAAAGGAGTTTTGGAGTTCATCATGAGTCCCAGGTGTGAGATATAACCTGGGTTGAGATGCTGTTACCCCATCCCAAGGGCCTTGGCACTCAGTAAATGTCAGCAGAACTGACCCCTGTCCCTAAAGCAAGGGCAGCTAGTCCTGTAAGCCCTAGACCCGCAGGTTCTGTGTCAAGAGTGAAATCTACTATAAGCACTGAGGCCCAGGAGCAAAAGCAGCAAAGCCCACCACCTAATAGTCATCACAGGGCCGATGTGTACTAAGTCCCTACTGTGGGCCCAGCAGGTGTTAGACTTCACTTGGATTATCTGTTCTCTGGTTCTTAAGGGGAAAAAAGTGTGGTCCGCAGATCAGCAGCATCAGCGCCAGCTAGGAACTTGTTAGAAATACGAATTTTCAGGTTCCATCCAGACCTGCTGAATCAGACCTTCCCGTGATGGGGTCCAGTGATCATGAGCTTTAACAAGCGTTCCAGAGATCTTGATCCATGCTCAAACTTGGCCCCACTGATTTAATTTCACCCTCACAGTAATCTTAGGGAAGATGGGAGATTAACTCAACTGGTAAAGAATTCGCCTACAATACAGAAGACCCCAGTTCAATTCCTGGGTTGGGAAGATCTGCTGGAGAAGGGATAGGCTACCAACTTCAGTATTCTTGGGCTTCCCTGGTGGCTCAAAGGGTGAAGAATCTTCCCGCAATTCAGGAGACCTGGGTTCAATCTCTGGGTTGGGAAGATCCCCCGGAGAAGGGAATGGCTACCCACTCCAATACTATGGCCTGGAGAACTCCATGGACAGAGGAGTTTGGCAGGCTACAGTCCATGGGGTCACAAAGAGTCTGAAATGACTAAGTGACTTTCACTTTCACCAAAGAGGACAGTGAGCTTAAGGAAGTCAAGTGACTTGTCTGAGGTCACACAGCTGGTACATGGCAGAGACTGCAGTTAAGTCTCTCTGACTCCACAAGGGGGCGCTCTGACCCAACATACCTCCTAACATTGCTCCATCAGCATCTGAGCCCTGACTCAGGACCTTCTCCGTGGGGTCCAGGTGCTGGGTTGAGGGGGTCAGGAATTGGCGCCCCAACCCTCCTGGGAGCAGGTGTGGGAACAGGGGCAGCTGGGAAGGGCTGGAGGGAGTTCAGTCCTCCTGCTCCAGCGGGCAGGGCCTTACCGTCCTTCCACAGGTCAGCTACAAACTTGTCTGAAGAGGCGTTGAGGAGGGAAGTCACATTGTCATTCAGCGGGTCCATGTTCTTGGTCAGCCAGGCGCTGGCATTGTAGTCCACCTGTCAAGGACCACCCCACTGGTCAGGTGCTTCTGCTTCAGTTAAGAACTAAGAACAGGGCCCCAGACTTCCTCCCTCACTGCCCCGGATCTTCTGAAGTCAGAGAGGAAACATGAGTCGCTACCATAATGGGAATCCACAAACACCAATAAAGGAACCGACAAATCAGAACTTTAAAGGGCCCTGCGCACAGTAGGCCTCAGCCATGACCTACTGGGAAAGGCTCGTCTCTATCCCTGCCTTCTCCTAGTAAGCTTCCTCTGGCAGCCTCCTCCTTAAGAGCCCAGCACGATGCCTGAGGTTTCCCAAAGGTATGGAGCTTTGCTGGTGGCGAATACCCTCCCCTCACACTCAACGTTCACCACTCCTCCAGCAAAGGCTTGACAACAATCTGCTTTTAAATTAAATCTTGGACCTCTTTTTAATCTTACTATTTTGATTATGACATGTAAGGAACTGATCAAATAGTTCTGGTGGGGTTTTACATTATATGAGTTGTTACGTTGATGGGCAGGTCTGATCTTGGCTGTGTGCCAATAAAACTTTATTTATAAAAACAGGCCATGGGCCAGGTTTGGTCCCTGGGCTGTAGTTCACCAACCCCTGGTTTAGAGTATTGCCTGTTTCTATACTATCGTGGATATACTGGGGAGTCAATAAGTGTCTGCAAGCCAGACTGAGTTATGTCTTTTCTACATGATCCAGGACCCTCCGGAGCCATAGGGAAAGGTCCTGTATATTAAGAACTATAATATGATGATGATGGTGATGACAATGATGATGGAGGAGATGCATGGGGGAAAAGGGGGAGGAAGGAGGATAAGGAAGAAAAAGAAGACATCGCAGATTTCCCTGAGTGGCACAAGATGGCAATGGCAAACCCAAGGCCATGATAAAGGAGATTCCTGTTGGACTCAAAAGTGGGTTTATTGGTCACCCCATTCCAGCTGGCCCTTCCTGTTGGGTTTAACTGGTAGCAGGAAGGATTTAGAGTCTATACAGGAAAGAACTGCCTGGCCACCATGAAAGTGAAAATTGCTCAGTGCTGTCCGACTCTTTGCAACCCCATAGACTGTCCATGGAATTCTCTGGGCCAGAATATAGGAGTGGGTAGCCTTTCCCTTCTCCAGGGGATCCTCCCAACCCAGGGATCGAACCCAGATCTCCCACATTGCAGGCAGATTCTTTACCAGCTGAGCCACAAGGGAAGCCAGGCTACCATAGTTGGAGCATATTAGTGGCCTCTCTAATATACATCTCCTGTATGTCTATAATATACAACATATATATTCTCTATCTTTAATATACAGGTATTATACATACATTAGCTCATTATAGGTTGTATCTCTAAATCTTGTCCCTTACTGATGCTTAGACAAATCATGTATAAGGCTCGGTTGGGGTCTGACTTACACCAGAGGCCTCTGGGTCCCGCCACTCCTAAGCTGCTCTTACTTGGAGCATCCTGCCTGGGTCCCCTGGGATGAAGAGACCCGTGGGACATCCGCCTGGTACCTTTCCAGCGTAGTGGATGATAGAGAATTCAGTTTTGTCCTTGAGCTGCTTGGGCTTCTGAAACTTGGGGTGGCTGCCCTGCTCCGTGCACAGCTTCTCCACAAAAGACTTGTCTGTGGCTTTGGGGAACCAACACTCCTCGTCCAGCAGGGCCAACACACCTGGGGGGTTGTTCTGTGGAAGACAAGCAGATCATAGCAAGGGTGCCCGAGCCTCAGGCTGGCCACCCAAACACGTGCGTGGGTTCCATTACCATATCTCCTTACATATAAAGGTGGATTTGCATGCTCCATCTCCACCCCCTCAACCTATCCTCAAAGTATTCTGTGCCCAATGGACCAGCACTAGGGATGCAAGCTCTGGGAAGCATATACAACATCACAAAGATTTCACACTTCTAGTCATAAATTGTGTTCCTTTATAAATAAATTCACCTAAGGGCTCCTTTGAGTAAAGTGCTCCCCTATGGCTGAGACAGTTTAAGGTGTCAGGAGCACCATGAAATCTGCACATGCTATTTGCTCTGCTGGAATGTTCTTTACTTTTTGGACTCAGATCAGAGAAGCCTTTCCTGGCTATGCTGTCCAAAGCAGGCATCCCTAAACCACTCTCTGCCTTGTCCTTATCAGGAGTTTCATTTGCTTCTCTTGTTTGTCTAGTTTCACTGTCTGCTCCTCCAGGAGGGCAGGGACTGCGTCCATCTAGTTCACTGCTACATCTTAGCCCCTAAAGAGAGGGCCCAGCATACAGCTGTTTAGTCGCTAAGCTGTGTCCAACTCTTTTGCAACCCCATGGACCGTAGCCTGCCAGGCTCCTCGGTCTAGGGGATTTCCCAGGCAAGGATACTGGAGCCAGCTGCCATTTCCTTCTCCAGGGGATCTTCCTGATCCAGGGATCAAACCTGCGTCTCCTGCATTGGCAGGTGGATTCTTTACAGCTGAGCATATAGTAGGTCATTCAATAATGTAGGTCAATCAATGGTCATTCAGGAATGATCTCTTGTGCACCTACTATGTGCATGGTTCCAGGAGTTCAGGATGGGTCAGTGAACAAAAGCAAGATCCTTGCTTTTGGGAATGAATGACAGGAGAGAGGAGGGGAGGGACGGGCACGGTGGGGAAGGGAAGAAAGGGGAGGGATAAAAAGAAGCAACAGCTTTGATAGGAAAATGTGGGCTAAAGGACAGGGTAATTTAGTTCACGAAGATTCAGTTTACAGCCTTTCAGGACTTGGGGAATCTGTGCCCGAGTGGAGACAACACAGGGTCTGCGTGCTGGCCCCACGTGTGTGATGTGGGGCCTCACCGGCCGCTCGATGAGCTCAATGCAGGGCTGCAGGTCCAGCCCGAAGTCGATGAAGTTCCACTCGATGCCCTCGCGCTGGTACTCCTCCTGCTCCAGGATGAACATGGTGTGGTTGAAGAGCTGCTGCAGCTTCTCGTTGGTGTAGTTGATACACAGCTGCTCGAATGAGTTCACCTGGGCAATACCACCGGAGAGACCCGTGAGCATCAGGGTCCACGTTAGAGGACTCGGGGCCCCGAGGAGCTCCGTGCTGGAGAGACCCTGCACCGGACACCCTTTCCATGAGCCTGCCCTGCCATTTCAGCACCCAGAAACGGCTCAGGCCCCACTGAAGGCTGCCGGGGCTCATGAGGGCTGGTAAGAGTTACTTATTCCCATGTCACGTGGTTTTAAGAATGCTGATCTCCATCTGCCCAATGATTTATAGATAGAATAACTGTTAGGTATTTCAAAACCTCAATTTTTTTTGGCCATACCCCATGCCATGGGATCTTAGCTCCCTGACCAGGGATCAAACCTGTGCCCCCACAGTGGAAGTGTGGAGTCTTAACCCCTGGACTGCCAGGGAAGTTCCTCACTATCCCCATATTACAGATGTGGAAACTGAGGCTCAAAGAGGGAGTAATTCCATAGTAGATAAGTTTTGGAATATCTGTCAGTCTTAATATATTCTTTTTCACTGAGAACTTCCCTCCAACTCATGGGTGTGGGATTTAGTAGCCATTTTATACTCTACGAACTAATGCTGCTGCTGCTGCTAAGCCGCTTCAGTCGTGTCCGACTCTGTGCGACCCCATAGATGGCAGCCCACCAGGTTCCCCTGTCCCTGAGATTCTCCAGGCAAGAACACTGGAGTGGATATGAAGTACTGAAAGACCCTAAAAACAGTGCTTGGCTCTGAGATGACCATGTGACCCAACTCAGGTAAGATTCAATGACACTCAATTCCAAGATGTGGGATGGAACTATGGAAAGAACTGGAATTGGTTGGAACTTAGAGGCAGTCTGGATCGATGGCAGCCACACTGCCACCATGAGGGGACAGCCCGCTTGAGAATGAAGCCAAAGTGGAGGACAGTGGAGAGAGGGAGATGGCAGGAGTTCAAGTCCTGTCTGTTGGATCCAGCTGTACCTCTGGCCTCAGTTTACAAACCAGTACATTCCCCTCTGGATTTCTGTCTCTAAAACCCTCAAAGATTTAACCTTCATGAGACAGCTTTCCACCCTATAGAGGTTGCCTGCCTTTCTCCAAAAATAATGAATTTCTCTAAGTGGAAGCTAATTTCCAGAGAACCGGGACTATGTCTGTTGCAATCCCGCCAAGTTGTACCTCAAAGATCTCAAACCCAGCGATGTCCAGGATCCCCAGGAATGAAGCCCCTTGCCGGTGGGTCTTGTCCAGGGCTTTGTTCACACGGGTAAGTATCCAGCGGAAAAGGCGCTCATAAGTGGCCTTGGCCAAAGCTTCTACAGCAAAGTCTGCCTGCAGTGGGTAAGGGGACAGGGTTACTCCCAGTGGGCTGCGTTTTCACAAGAGCCTGACTGGTGGTCCTGGATTTTTATACTCCCTCTACCTACAATTACTCCTTAAAAGATAAACGAAGAAAAGGAAAGCATACCATCTCTAGAACTGGCAATAAGGGACAGAGTGGTTAGACCTAAGGAATGGTGATGTGGCTAAGTAGTCACTTTCTGCCAGAGGGACCTGGAACAGAGTGGAGCCTTCTCCATCCCAGGGTCACTTAGAGGCAGTCAGTCCTGTCTCTAGAAAGGGTCCAGAGACATTTCCAAAGGTTAAGTCAGCTCTCATACCTTCAACTAAGAGATCAAGATGAGGTCAGGAGTGAGAGACTCTGATGTTCTTGCTCAGCCAGTGTTGTACCTTCAAAACCTGACATGGGACTTTGATTATTCCAGTACTGGATATACAGGGGATAAAAAAACGGATGGATGGATGGGTGGGTGGATGGAAAAGTCCTTCCCTGAAAGCCACCACGAAGTTTAGGTCTTTTGAGCACGAGCCACCCATTGTCCTTGTTGGGCAGTAAATGGTATACTTTCCTTCACCACAAATCGGCTTTGCTGCATGGTTGATTAACAGACCAAAGTTTGGTTAGGTAACAGATGCATGAATGGGTGGGTTGATGGATGGATGGATGGGTGAATGGATGGGTGAATAGATGGGTGGGTAGATGGGTGGATGGATGGATGGATGGGTGGGAGGGTGGATGGATGGGTAGGTGGATGGATGGATTAGTAGACAGATGGATAAGTGGATGGATGGATGGGTGGGTGGGTAGATGGGTGGATGGGTGGGTGGATGGATGGAAGGGTGGAAGGGTGGGTGGGTGGAAGGGTGGATGGATGGATGGGTGGGTGGATGGATGGGTGGGTGGATGGGTGGATGGATTGAAGGGTGGGTAGGTGGATGGATGGGTGGATGCATGGAAGGGTGGATGGATGGGTAGGTGGATGGATGGATGAGTGGATAGATGGATAAGTGGATGGATGGATGGGTGGGTGGGTAGATGGGTGGATGGGTGGAAGGGTGGATGGATGGAAAGGTGGATGGATGGAAGGGTGGATGGATGGGTGGATGAATGGAAGGGTAGATGGATGGAAGGGTGGAGGGATGGGTGGAAGGGTGGATGGGTTGAAGGGTGGGTAGGTGGATGGATGGGTGGATTCATGAAAGGGTGGATGGATGCAAGGGTGGATGGATGGATGGAAGGGTGGATGGATAGATGGGTGGATGGATGGAAGAAGGATGGATGGATGGATGGAAGGGTAGATGGATGGAAGAGTCTTCAGGAATAAATGACAAATGCAGGAATAAATGGCAAATGCGTCACTTACCTGTTCTTTTGTTTGAGCCTTCTGTACCACATCCCGCCCGACTTTGATACGTGGGGTCAAGATGGATCTGGTGAAATCTGTCACATTAATTCCCATGAGGTGGCAAACTTTCTGAGCCGCTGGATGGAGGAAAGAATCATATTAAGAGCATCACAAAAGTGAAGGCTTGGAAAAGAAGGCATATCACATATGATATCTGTGGATACACTGTTTTTTTCTTGATGACCTGGAACATGACAGTGACCACAGCATGAAAGAGTCCTATAAACTGCTGTCATTAGTGGTCTTGCCCCCAGCGTCTTACCCAGAGGCAGTGATGGGGCTGGGATGGGGGTGTGCCCCAACTGGGGGCTTCGGGCCAGAGCCAGGTTCAGCTCCTCGCTCTCTTCCCACTTCGTAGCCATGTGCTTTTTTGGAAATGCTACTTAACTTCCCAAACTCTAGCTTGCAGAAATGGTCAGCTATTTGGTACGTTGTTTGATTGTCAATGGGATTAAATGAGGTAGGTATATACCTGACATATAGTTAAATTCAATAAGCATTTGTTCTGCCATTCCAAGATACATGTGGCAATATATGCAGAGAGAAAAATATTGGAAACAACTTAAATGTTCGTTGACAAGGGAGCAAACAAATATATCACGGTATTTTTGTAAGTATTTTTTCTCTAGAAAAAAAGTTGCAAGATGATCCCTGTAGTGTGATATCATCCATGTAAATAAAAAAAAAAAACACACTCACAAAACACCACTGTATATTGTTCACATATAAGTGTGTGAAGGTATAAACATAAGCCCAGAAGGATATACGGTAAAGTACAATTGTGCTTGTCAGGAGGTTCAGGGAGAAGAACGGGACCCGGTTGGGAGAATAAGAGATGTCAGCCTTCTCTACACTGTGTCTCGTTTCATTCTAAAGATAAAGAAGTATTCAAAAATAGTCACAAATGTCCATTCTGAACGGTGGACATGTGGGCTCTTGTATTCATGTAGTTCTGCATTTAAAAAGGTTTTCTCAAAAAAAAAAAAAAAAAAAATCCAATGTTAGCTGCTTCCTAAATGTGAGGACTAGCCACACACAATGGTCTGGAATGGTGTGAGGTGGATGATAAATTGTGTAGTTTTAGAATCCTCCCCCATCTTTTTGCAAAGGTGCCCTTTTCATTTCTGTTTCCCTGAGGGTCTCTCCTCAGAATGAGATTTTCTTTAACTTGCCATTTGGGGGAGTGTAAGACATAAGACACAACTGGCAGTTCAAAAGGGAGCTTGGAAAAGCAACCCAATATTGAGACAGGGGTGTTGAGGCCACAGGTGAGCAAGCTGGGAACCTAAGTCATCCTTCTGGACCAGCCGCCAACAAGCATGGTGGTATCCAGGCCACCTTTTTGAAACACAAAACACTGTTTATATGCAGGTTGGGCTGTCAGATTTAGGAAAAAACATACAGGACATCCAGTGAAACTTGAATTTCGGATAAGCAATGAACAATTTTCAGTATAATTATGTCCCCAATATTGCCTAGGACATACTTAACGATCAGAAGTGTTTATCGGAAATTCAAATTCCACTGGGCATTCTGTGTTTTATCTGACAACCCCACTTCAGGGAAACATGAGGTCTGTCTCCCCAACAAGACCATACACGGCATAAGAAATGGGGCAGTTCCTTCTCGTTTCTCACTATATCCCACTGCCCAGCATTTAGCAGATGTTCAAAAATATTGGTTTAACAAAGTAAGTGTGGGGTTTTAGAAGGGATACTCCCTAAGGATCCTGTCTCATCCAAAACTTAGATTTTCCCCCAACACTCTGACTGGAGAATTTTCCACGTAGGATCTTCAGCAGTGAAAAGTTTGAAAAAAGAATCAAGTGATAGCAACCCAGTCTAGTTCTTATTAACACCCCAGATATCCTCAGCCAGAAAAATAACCAAGACAATGTGACCTTTCCTCCCGTCACCAAAGTCGTCAGTTATCACAAAAAAAGCAGCAGGCACCTGTGTTATCCGGCATGGAAGCCTGGTCTGTGTTTCTTTCCTTCTTGAAGACAATATTTCCGAGTTGCAGGACAGATGACACCACCCTCAATATGGCTGGAGTGAGGAGAGAAGACCAGATAAGACAGGAATCCCAACATCAAGATCCAGCATCTGTAAGTCACTGAGGACCCGGAGCCGGTCTATAGCTTTCCCCCAGAGAGACTCTGTTCTGAGCCTTTGTCTAGTCTTATTCAGTCACTAACTTGTGTTTAACTGGAAAAAGCCAAACCACCCAATTCTGTGCTAAGAGGAGAGAAGACCAGCTATGGCGGAACAGAATATTTTTGGATTGTTGCTAAAAATTTTGCACTTCAATGGAATTATGTGTGGGAGGGCATGGCAATCTATAGCCTGTGAACCAAACCAGCTCATTACCTGCCCTTGAAAATAAAGTTTTATTGGAACCCAGCCAAACTCATTCACTTACATGCTGTCTATAGCTGTTTGCACGCTAAATGGCAGAGTTCAACAGTTGCCATGGAAATCGTATGGCCTGGTAAGGCTGAAATATTTACTATCTAGCCCTTTGATACATCAAGGAGATTGAATGATTAGCAATTACAAACAAACAAACAAACAAAAAAACCCTGCTGTATCTCACAAACATGAATGTGGAATGAAGGACTCCAAATGCAAACAAGAACATATCACATAAATCCATTTAACAGGCACATCTATGCCGCTAGAAGTCAGGATGGTGCTTATCCTTGGCTGGGGAAGCTATGAGAAGAGGCATGAGGAGTTTCATGGGGGCTGGTGGTGTTTATGTTCTCTTAGTTAAAATAGGCACCAGTTATGCAAGTGTGTTCGGTGTGTAAAAATCATCAACTATATACACTTAAACACAATCTTCTAAATGTAAATTTTACTTCAATAAACTGTATCTAAAGAGAAAACAGAACCCTGTGCTTCTTAGCATGCTCTGGCTGGGTGTGTGAACATTCATGTTGGGATGAAGAAGGGGGAGTCTTTTCCACTGGTTGTTGAGGCATTTCCAGACAAAATCATGTGTTGCCAGACCCTGGGAACCCTTCTGATGCCAGACTCAGTCCATGCTGCTGTCAAAATGGTTTCTGAGCCTGAAATCCTCCCAAGACCATGAGTTTCTGGAGCACAAGGGGCTGTCCAATCTTCTTTATATTCCCCAACCTTCTCCAGGGTCCAGACACATATGGGGGAAGGAGGGTAGATGGATGGATGGAAAATGAAGTGATGGATGGATGGATGGATGGAAGATGGATGATGGATGGATCAATGAATGGATAGATAATAGATGGATGGATCAATTAATGGATTGATGAATACAGATAGATGGAGGATGGGGAGATGGATGGATGGATGGATGGACGATGAAGAAATGGATAGATGGATGGATGGATGGAGGATTGATCAATGCAAATACTTGGCTTTAGATTACCTGAGGTGCAGATCACCCAGGATTTCCAAGAAGAAATCATAGAGATTCCAGCCTACTCTGATTCCTCAGGCCAAATAAGGGATGACAATCTTTCTGGGGGTGTTTTTTGGAACCTTTTGAGCTTCCCTGATAGCTCAGTTGGTAAAGAATCCACCTGCAATGTGGGAGACCTGGGTTTGATTCCTGGGTTGGGAAGATCCACTGGAGAAGGGATAGGCTACCCACTCCAGTATTCTTGGATTTCCTTTGTAGCTCAGCTGGTAAAGAATCCACCTGCTATGCGGGAGACCTGGGTTCCATCCTTGGGTTGGGAGGATCCCCTGGAGAAGGGAACAGCTACCTACTCCAGTATTCTGACCTAGAGAATTCCACGGACTGTATAGTCCATGGGGTTGCGATAAAGTTTTACAACTGTCCTCACACGTTAGGGACCCTGGCCCGGCTCAGGAGGAGAAAGGCCTAGACCACCCACCCATATGCTCCCGCTCACCACTGGAGAAACTTTCCTCTCAAGTGAACAAAGTTTCTGTCAAGAGGAAGCAGCTGAGGCAGTTTCTTTAAAAACATCTATGAAGGGGCTCTGTAAACCATCAGGTGCAATACTCACAGTTCTTAAACTGAAAATCTAAATGAGGGATTGCTGAAATGCCTGCATTATAAGTAGTGAAACTCAGGATTTCTCAGCCTGGGCACTAGTGAATTTTGGGCCCAGACGGTTGACTGTGGGCAGTGTTTAGCTGCACCCTTGCTGTCTAACCACTAGATGTCAGTACTGCTGTCTCTGTGCTCAGTGGCTAAGTCACGTCCAACTCTGCAACCCCACGGACCGCAGCACGTCAGGTCCTTCACTATCTCCCAGACTTTGCTCAAATCCCTGTCCACTGAGTCGGTAATGCTCTCTAGCCATCTCATGCTCTGTCAGTAGTGCGACCCTTTCCCAAGTTACGACCACCAAAAATGTCTCCAGACATTGCCAGTTGTCCCCTGGGGGCCACCCCCTCCAACTCTGGTTGAGAACCACTGGTCTAAATGAGAAAAGCAGATTGATGGGGACTGCAGGGGCTCACGGGGGCCATCATCCTGTATGAAAGGAGACAGCTGCGACTCCAATCATGGCCACAAGGGAGGCAAACCCAGAGCTGCCAGACTTCTGCTTTTTCCAAAGATGATGGGGAAACCCAGATTTTCATGTGAAATCTACCCAAGTTTAAAATTAACAACTTGGAGACTTCCCTAGCGGTTCATAGGTTAAGAATCCACCGTGCAATGTGAAGGACGTGGGTTCGATCCCTGGTTGGGGAGGTAAGATCCAGCGTGACCCGGGGCAACTAAGCCTGTGCACCACGACTAGAGGGCTGGCATGCTGTAACCAAGAGCCAACACAGCCAAGTAATACATAACAAATTTAAAAATAAATAAATAATAAAATTAACAACTCCAACGTGGAGGTCGATCTCTTCTGTGGGCTCAGGCGCTGCCAGTTTGCACTTTCTTGTGTAGATAACACAGTTACAGAAATGACAAAAGAGTGTCACCACTCCCAGGTCAAAAGAGCTGGTGGGCAACAAAGCAGCAAAGTGAGCAGGGCTGCCCAGATGGTAAGGGTGGTGAGGCTGGGGTCCGGGGCAGTGGTTGAAAGCAGGTACTCTAGTGTTAGGATGTCCTGAATTCAAATCCTAGCTTCATCTTGCAGAGCCTCAGTTTCCCCATCTGCAAAATGGAGAGAGTAACAGAAGTACCTGCCTCATGAAATTTATATCAGGAGAGATGCTTCAAGCCACAGGCCTGGCCCAGTGGGTGCTAAATAGCAGTTGATTGGTGGCCATCAAAGAAGTGACCACCCAGAACCTGCAAACGTGACCTTATTTGAAAAAAGATCCCTGCAGAGGCAATTAAATGAAATCACCTTAGATTAAACTCTGTGTGTGTGTGTATGTGTGTGTGCATACATACGTGCGCATGCTCAGTCATGTCCCACTCTCTGCAACCCCATGGACTGTAGCCCATCAGGCTCTTCTGTCCATGGGATTCTCCAGGCAAGAATTCTGGAGAGGGTTGTCATTTCTCCCTCCAGGGGATTGTCCCGACCCAGGGATCAAACTCGAGTCTCCTGTGTCTCCTGCACTGGCAGCTGGATTCTTTACCATCAGCACCACCTGAGAAGTCCCTAGATAAACTGGTGGGCCTTACATGCAGGAGACCTGAGTCCGATCCCTGGATAAGGGGATGGCAACCCACTCCAGTATTATTGCCTGGGAAATCCCACGAACAGAGGAGCCTGGAAGGTTATAGGTCACAAAGAGTTGGAAATGACTGAGAGACTAACACTAAATTAAACTGGTCCTAAATCCAAGCACAAGTGAGCTGATAACAGAGAGAAGTCACACAGAGCGGAAGAAGCATGAATAAGAAGGCAGACTGGGGTGGTGCGTCTACAAGCCAAGGACTGCTGGCAGCCGCAGAAGACAGATAACTGACCTGGGACGGGTTCTCCCTCAGAACCCCTGGACGGAACCACCCCTGGCCACACCTTGGTTTCAGACTCCTGGCCTCTAGAACCATGAGAGAATAAATTCCTGCTGTTTTAAGCCACCAAGCAGGGGGTCACTTGTTACAACAATGACAGGAGACTAATATACCACCCTTACTACTGAGAAGCAGAAAACAGGTTTCTCAACATGTAACAGAGGCACCACCTGCACACAGTTGTACAGAGGGTGTACAGAGGGTGACCCACCCGCCAAAGCAGATGTTAAGAGACGCGGGTTCAATCCCTGGGTTGAGAAGATCCCTTGGAGTAGGAAATGGCAACCTACTCCAGTGTCCTTGCCTGGGAAATCCCATGGACCAAGGAGCCTGGCAGGCTGCAGTCCATGGAGTTGCAGAGTCGGACATGACTGAAGCAACTTAGCGTGCAGGAAACTTTTAAAACATTTCAGTAGTTAGGGACTTCTACTAATTTATTTGAAATGTATAACCAGGACATACACTTAGTGATTTTACAGAAATTGTTGTTTAGGACAAAGTCCAGAGTAGATGGAACTGTGGAAATCTACTCTCTGCATAAAAATATTCAGTCAAGGATGATATAGGTGGAACCCAGAAGCAGCATCAGTTGTGAATGACTGACATCTAAAAATGGACCTAGATAGCCTTAGGGAGGATGTGAAGGCAGAAACGCTGGAGTTAGTTGCCGGGAGTTCACATCCTGGCTGTGTTGCCCTGGGATTTCTTTGGAAGGAATGATGCTAAAGCTGAAACTCCAGTATTTTGGCCACCTCATGTGAAGAGTTGACTCATTGGAGAAGACTCTGATGCTGGGAGGGATTGGGGGCAGGAGGAGAAGGGGACGACAGAGGATGAGATGGCTGGATGGCATCACTGACTCGATGGATGTGAGTCTGAGTGACCTCCGGGAGTTGGTGAGGGACAGGGAGGCCTGGCGTGCTGCGATTCATGGGGTCGCAAAGAGTCGGACACGACTGAGCAACTGATATGATCTGATGTGTTATTAGCAGCTGTGTGATTTGGAGTCAGGTATTAGCCTCTCTGGGCCCCGACTTTGCCATCTGAAGGCCCATAAGAACACCTACTTCATAGGACTGTCATGAGGGTTAAATGCAGAGTACCTAAACCCAGGGGCTTCCCTGGTAGCTCAGCTGGTAAAGAATTTGCCTGCAATGCGGGAGACCTGGGTTCGATCCCTGGGTTGGGAAGATCCCCTGGATGAGGGCATGGCAACCCACTCCAGTATTCTTGCCTGGAGAATCCCCATGGGCAGAGGAGCCTGGCGGGCTATGGTCCTTGGGATTGCAAAAAGCTGGACACGACAGCGACCACCACAGCACAGCACAGCACCTAAACCCAGACAGTGCTCAATAAACAGCAGCTGCTATGATGTCATCATGATCACCATGGTCTTACACTGCTGCTAGCTCTCTGTGCAAGCTGGGGCAAGTACTTCTCTCTTGCTAAGGTCCAGGAGCCAGAGGAGACTGGTCACCTGGGCCCTCATGCAGCTCCAAGGCTCAGGCCTGACAGCACCCTCAGCTCCCCATTTTCCTTTGACCTTTTTGGGGAGAGTTGGGAACAGCCCTAGATTTATAATCAGGGTTGGTATACACAATGGCCTAAGTCCATGCCCCACGGGCGTCAGTCATTTGTCCTCTCATCTTTTAAAAAAATATTTATTTATTTTAATTCATTTACTTATTTGGCTGTACTGTCTTAGTTGCCGAATGGGGGAATCTTCAATCTTCATTTCAGCATGCTGGATTTTTTTTTTTTTCAGTTATGGCATGAAGGATCTTTAGCTGAGGCGTGCAGAGCAGCAGGCAAACTCCTAGCTGCAGCATGTGGGAACAAGTTCCTTGACGGGGGATCAAACTTCGTCCCCCTGCACTGAGAGTGTGGAGTCTCAGCCACTGAACCACCAGAGAAGGCGCTGAATACCCTCATATTTTCCTTTTTAATTTTTAAATTATATTTATATATTTTTTATTATTTACTTAGGCTGTCCAGGTCTGAGCTGTGGCACACAGGATCTTCAATCTTTGCTGCAGCGTGTGGGATCTTTAGTTGTGGTAAGCAAACTCTTAGTTGCAGCGCGTGGCTTTAGTTCCTGGACCAGGGATCGAACCCTGGCCCCCGGTACTGAGAGCATGGAGTCTTAGCCCCTGGACCACCAGGGAAGTCCTCACCCTCATCTTAATGCTTGCTCTATAGGCATACCAGGGCTTCACAGGTGGCACTGGTGGTAAAGAACCCGCCTGCCAATGCAGGCAGGTGGAGACGTACGTCTCCTACATTGGGACTGTGGAAATCTACCCTTTGTGTAAAAATATTCAATCAGTGATGATATAGATAAAACTTGAAGCAGCATCAATTGTAAATGACTGACGCTGGAAATGGATCTAGACAGTCTCTGGGAGGATCCGGGGGCAGGGGCTCTGGAGTTAGATGCTGGGAGTTCACACAGCTGCTAATAACCCAGCCAGGACATGAACTCACAGCAGCCAACTCCAGTGCCCCCACCCAGAGATCCTCCCAGAGACTGTCTAGATGTTTCCAGGTGTCAGTCACCGTTGATGCTGCTTCAGGTTTCATCTGTATCATCGCTGACTGAATATTTTTATGCAGAGGGTAGATTTCCATAGTCCCATTGTAGGAGACGTATGAGACGTGGGTTCGATCCCTGGGTTGGGAAGAGTCCCTGGAGAAGGAAATGGCAACCCACTCTAGTATTCTTGCCTGGAGAATCCCATGGACAGAGGAGCCTGGCGGGCTACAGTGCATGGGGTCTCAAGAGACACACAGGACTGAAGTGACTTCGTGCGCACACAGCATGCTGCAGACATACCACTGCTCTGTTATTTATTTATTTGCTTTCACGTGACTAGGTAGGTTGTCTGCCTGTGTGCTCAGGTGCTGTCATGTCCCAGGCTTTTGTGACCCTGTGGACTGTAGCCCGCCAGGCTCCTCTGTCCATGGAATTCTCCAGATAAGAATACTGGAGTGGGTTGCCATTTCCTTCTCCAGTACTCTACTGATACTCAGCACTTTCCTTTACAATCACTTCTCTTTCCTACGATTTACTTTAGTAGGAAACTTTATCTTAAGTGAAAAAATCAGCTTTCCTTGCCATAAATAGATGGCCACGATAAAAATAAAAACATGGAAAATAAATCATACTATTAAATGCTAGCAAGAGGCTGGGACCTGCCCAGGGTGCTCAACCTGGGGTCTGCTCTCCAAGGTTAAAAGGGTGATGAGCAAGTGCCAGGGAGGGGGTGAAGACTGTGTAGATGCCAAACTGCTCCTCTCTGTGAAAGTCATCAGACAGATGGAAAAGGACTAGAGAAGGGACCGCCACTCATGGTGGGTTTCTGCATCACTTACCGTCTGAAAAATGAGTCCACGTTGTAGAACATTCTGGGTTCCTTCTAACCTTGGTTTCCATACCTTGGTTCTGACACAGACTCTTTTTTAAATTTACAGAACAAAACCCACCTTCCCACATACAAAAACAGAGCACAGCACATCATAAAGTGGGGTTTGGGACTCCATGAGACCCAAGAATGAGTCCCAGCCCTATCGGTGACTTGCTGTGTGTCTCTTCTGTGTGTGTCTTTGCTTCTCTGTGCCTCAGTTTGCAAACTGCTATAACAACAGTCATCCCCTAGGGTTGTTGCATTATTAAATAATGTGCATAAAGCACTTAGCAGACGGTTTTGTCCCCTGATGTCTTCACTTTAAATACATTAGAAGCACTTCCACATAAGGTAATGTCTGAAAGGACTCATTGTTTTCTTTCATAAGGCCAAACAATAACTTAATAAATCTTCTATCAATTAATATTTTAGTTTGTTGCAGTTTTTTATTATGTACATAAAACTGAACATTCTGGTATGTTTTTGGTACGTTTTTTAAAAAGGAAAGTTTACCAAATACCTGGCCCAAAGCATGTACTTAGTCATCAGTTGCATTTTTCTAAAAGCAAAGATTAGAAGTAAAATTAACTCATGTTCCAAATAAAATGAATCATTCTTGGAGAGCCGATGTCATTCAGGAAGGGATGCTGTAAGCACTGGATTCTGAAGTGGGATCCCAGCCAAAAGCCACAAAGGCTCACCATCTGTTATCTGACTCATGGAATCTTCTTGTTTTCAGCCCCAGGTTATCTCTGGAGGAGCTGCCCGTCCTGCAAAATGCAGTTGCCTTGCATTTTGGCAGCTGTAGCCCTCGTTCTAGGGCTTCAAAGGGGGTGCGAACATGGCAAGAAAGGGAAAATTTCCACAATCTTGTCCTGGTATTTCCCAAAGAGATTAATCTTAAATATTGAGGCATATCTAATTCAGAAGGAAAAGTCTTTCTCGCACAGTATGGAAACCAGGAATGTCTCTAGGAGCTTTCCCAGTCTGAGGACCAAATGTGTTTCTTGGTCATTGGTATGATGATATTGATCAATACTGACCCATCGCCAGAACTGCCTTTCCAGGAAAAACCCAAGTACACCCACTGCCACAATTACTTTCCCTCCCCTCCACCTACATATTCTTGATGAGGCCAATAACCTCTCTACCTCCAGCTTCAAGAATGGAATAGGGACCATAACAAAGAGATATAATAGAGCTTTCTATAACCCTGGCTCATTGTGAGTAGTTCAGGATTATGCATGTCAACCTAGGCAATGAGACTTCATTAAGGAACTCAGGCAAGGAATCCACTTTGCCCATTTCTGCTGGACAGAAACCCAATAGATGTAAGGGCTGGAGCCACAATAGCCGTTTTGTTGCCTAGAAACTATCACCTACCTAAAGACAAGGTTACTGAGATACCAAGTTCCAAAGACATTCTTAGAGTCCCAAGAATGTTCATGAAGCCACTATCCCTGAATTTTCCAGCTACATGAATGAATCATTTTACTTTTTGCTTAAGCCAATTTGGTCAGTTGTAGCCAAAAGAGGCCTAATGTAGCCACTTTTCTAAGACAGCAAAAAGCCACCTAAAGTACTATTAATTTTCCTTCTCTTCCTTTTTTTTTTTTTTTTTTGAGTGGGGAATTCAGAGAGCAGAAATCTGTCCCAACCAACGAAAAGTCCCTAACGTATTCCAGTGGTACTGAAGCAGGAAAGGCAGGGCTGGGCCTGAGGATGGTCTCCTCATACACAGACATCGGGTGGAAGGCAAAGCCACCTCCCTGTTTTGCACGTAATCAGGCCATGATTCATGGAGGAATGGTATTAGCACAGAAACTCGGTAACTATGAGCAAGAAACTCTGACCAAGAAAACCGTGGAGCAAATGCAGTGAAAGTGCAGGGGCTGCCGGTGACCCTATATGACCTTCCATGTGTGGAGCCTGACTAGTAAAGGAAAACTTAAGGGAATACAGCTCTTAGAGTCGTGTACAGTGGCTTCAGAGACAAATGCTCAAGACCAGGGACTGATGCTACGGGATGCAATCCAGGCCACACTTCAACCTTCCCCTCAATGAATATCCCACCCTTAATCAAAAAGACCCACCTATTTAAAGGGCTAAAAATAAAAGGGGGATCAAAAAAACCCCTGCAGGGCACCCCTCATTTGCGAGGACACCTACACTCTATGTTGAGTGTGTGACTTTTAATTCTGCCCTAAATAAACTGCTCTGCTACCTTTGCTCCTCAGCCTCAGTCTGTGTGCGTGTGTTCATTTCTTTTTTTCCTTAGTACCTCATGTTTTTTGCCCAAATTCTTTTGGACAAGTTGAACAAGAGCCTGGACATTTGATAAAACATTTTGGGGGTCAGTACCCAGAGCAGGAACCCAGAGCGGGTCTCCTGACCAGCACCCTCCCCAAGGTGAAAAGACTTACACAGCTGCTCCTCCTCAGTGAACCCCATGATGGCCATGGCCTCCACAGTTTCACTGAACATCTCATCATCCTGGGCAGCCGGGATGGGCACAAAGCCGTTGGAGAGAAACGTGTAGTTGTTGAAGCCTTCCAAAAGCAAGTCATCTAGAAGGAGAGGAAGATGGGGCAGTGGTCAGGAAAGACACTCCACTTTGAACAGGAGATGGGAGCCCGATAAAGGGTCTGGTCCATCATAATTTCTTTCCTTTTCCCGAGACTTGAACAGTTCAAAGCTTCCCTCTGTTTCACTGCATAGAAATGATCACTAGCCATCACCTGCCTCATACAGTGGTGAAGCTCGTGCACTGCCCCAGGGTGCCTGGCAACTGAAATCCAGCCTTGGCCCCACTTCCTTAGCCAGGAAGGTGGCATCTTCTCAGAGGAAGGGACATCTTTAACTCAGTCTCCCAAAGGCATCTTGCCTTTAGGAACAAAGCTGTCTGAAAAGTTAGATTAATCTTTATCCATCCATTTACTAAACTTTTATCAAAACTAAACATGCACACAGATTTTAAATATCAGTGACTGAGCTACAGATATGAAGCTGGTACTAACAGCCTGAGAAATGCAACTTGCAGCTTCTAGTCATCACTGGTAGGATAGAATTTGACAGGAACTTCACGAGCATCCCAAGGAAGGAGAAAGGCACCCTTGTTTTGTAACCTTCATCAGCATTTGTTCCTGAATCACCTCAGTGTTCCTTCTCTAATAATCAAATAATTCTCTAGCCATATATGATTTTACCATATCTTTTTGGATAGCTAGTTAGCACTGTGATTTTTGTTCTATGTATGTTGTGTAATAGTTGATTCTGTTCTATCCTTATAAAACATGTTAAACTTAACAAATACTTTATGAGAAAAAAAAACTATTACTATCAAAAGGTTTATAATACAAACACCATTGCTTGTCCCATCCTTTATCCAACTCCTACCTATAGTAGTTACCTACAGTAAGTGCTTTTTATCTCTTTTAACTGTTTTTTTTTCCTGGTAGTTATCACTATTTCTCTATATAATAGGCTTACTGTATATTATACTGATATATCATATTAAGGACTACTTCTGGATATGGGTTAGATACTGCCCATTCACTTTCTGCTATGATAGAAAAAGATTTAGTGCTCTTACATCCTCTCTCTTCTCAAACTATTTCTAGCAATCAATGCATGCTAGGTTACTTCACTCATGTCCAGCTCTTTGCGACCCCATGGGCTGTAGCCCTCCAGGCTTCTCTGTCCACGGGCTTCTCTATCAAAGCATACTGGAGTGGGTTGCTATTTCCTGCTCCAGGGGATCTTCCTGACCCAGGGATTGAACCCGTGTCTCTTATGTTTCCTACATGGGCAGGCGAGTTCTTTACCACTAGTGCCACTAGGAAGCCCCTGTAATAACAGATAAGGCTTATATCAGGGGTTGGCATATCTGGTCTGCTGGTTGTCTTTATAAATAAAGTTTTATTGAAACACAGGCACCCCCATTTCCTTGTCTATGGCTGCTTTCATGCTACAATGCAGCCAGAGTTGAGTAGCTGCAATAAAAACCGTGTGATCCTCAAAACCTATATGGACTATTTGGCACTTTAGTAAAAACATTTGCCAACTCTCTGTTTATGACATTTATTAAATATTGTTCTCTATAAAGCTGTATTCTGTAGTTACATTCCTTTGTTGTTATTCATCCCTTTCTCCCTCAAATTTATAATTCCCTTTTTTCTTACACCATTTGGATTTATGACAAACTCCAATATATCAAGTGTCCTCTTCCAGATCAATCGTTAATTAGGCTGGATTTGATTATATTTTTGGAGGGAATTCAGCAAGATGCTTTACTTTTTAAGCAAAGGGCTTTCATGGGTCAAGTCACTTAGAAGCTACTTGATAAAGTCAAGGTTAAATTGACCCAAGATGCCAGTTAACTCAAGCCTTTGGATTAACTGAAATGCTTGATTAAAGTCACAAGGATCTGAGTCTTTGCCAACATTTCATTATCCAGACTGAGGATATCTTTAAAAATATTCAATTCTCTTTAAAACCCTAACCTCTTCCCAAACCTATCATCAAGTATACAAGTGGTTCCTAGGAATTTTAGTTAGCCTTATCCCTGCTCGATTTCTGGAAGACTGGAGGCAGAACACAAAACTTGAACCCATTTCCAAACAACCAAACTGTTGACTTTGGTGGCACAGAGATGGAATAAAAATATAAACATTTCTCTCTGGGCCACCCCACAGCATCTGTGCTGTAACAGCTAGTTTACCTGTTTGCCACTGTGTAACATGCATTCCACTCCCCACCTTTATCCAAAATTGCTCCAGATGCCAAGTATCAAGATCAAATCATGAACGCTGCTCCCTCTAGTGGTGGAACGTTACAATACACCTCATCACAACAAAGGTATCAGTCCATGCATACTTTTGGTAATTTTCTAAGCAAAATAACTAACCCCAGATCACAAAACTGATGGGAAGCAAAACTTGTACTGTTCTCCTAAAATTTAGGATTTAAACTTATTACTATAATGTAGAGCATACTATGTACCTATATTGACAGGTATATTCCTTTTTTCAGAATTTTATATATTCTTTTAAGTTAGTAAAGACTAATTCTTCTGCATGCCTAGAACATATTATATAATTTCCTACTGGAGTCTGGCATACAGTATAGGGTTTCTATGTGAAAAATGTTTTTCCTACAACAGAGAGCAGCAAACTATCGCACAGCGTGTATTCCTATTTTTGTAAGTAAAATTCTACTGTAATACAGCCATGCCCACTGGTTTAGCATTCCCTATGGCTGCTTCTGCATTTACAAAGGCAGAGCTCAGTGGCTGTGACAAAAACTATGTGGCCTACAGAGCCTAAGAGATTTACTATCTGGCTTGTTATAGAAAAATATAGTTGACCCCACCCTACAAAAAGGCCACTTCAAAGTTACTTTCAAAACAAGTATAAAGAAAAGTGCTTGGAGCCACTACAAGATTCCTTATGAAATCAGAATGCATCTTACATACGTGCAAGTTTTATAAACTTACAAATATGGCAACTATCTTTTAAAAATTATGTATTTACTTTTGGCTGTACTGGGTCTTTGCTGCTGTGTGTGGGCTTTCTCTAGTTGCGGGAGAGGGGCTACTCTTTGTTGTAATGCTCCAGCTTCTCATTGTGGTGGCTTCTCTTGTTGAGGAGCACTGGTTTAGTTGCCCCACAACATATGGGATCTTCCCAGATCAGGGAACAAACCTGTGCCCCCCTGCCCTGGCACGCAGATTCTTATCCCCTGCGCCACCAGGCAAGTACCTGGCAATTGTCTTTCTCCCTCCTGGAAGACACAGATTGCGTCTATTTGGACTTGATGTCACCCAGTCTAATTATTAATTAATTAATTAATGCCTAACTGAAACTGACATCTGCTATGCCACATAGTAGGTGCTCAGTAAATGAACATGACTGATAGAAGCCACAGTCCCTCACTCCAAGGAGATGAGGAGATGCTGCCCAGAGATGTGCAACTCTCCCTGGCGAGGTCTCAGACTCTTGTTTTAATAGCTATCAATTAACCCTGGAAAATGACAGAAGGGAGGGCTGAGGTCTCCCAGCACACGTCCTTGCTCATCATTTACTTCGCATCTTCTCCTTGGCTCCAGCAATCAGATAGTAAAAGATGTGGAAGGTCCTCTCGTCTCTGGCTTGGCGAATCGCACGTGACTTTTCCAGCAGATCTGGTTTGGGAGGAGTTAAGAATTCTAGAAATGCTGTGCTGGAGAAGACTCTTGAGAGTCCCTTGGACAGCAAGGAGATCAAACCAGTCAATCTCAAAGGAAATCAACCCTGAATATTCATTGGAAGGACAGATGCTGAAGCTGGAGCTCCCATACTTTGGCCACCTGATGTGAAGAGTTGATTCATTGGAAAACACCCTGTTATTGGGAAAGATTGAGGGCAGGAGAAGCAGGGGGCAACACAGCATGAGACAGTTAGATGGCACCACCATCTAATTCAATGGACATGAGTTTGAGCAAGCTCCAGGAGATAGTGAAGGACAGGGGAGCCTGGAGTGCTACAGTCTAGAGGGTCACAAAGAGTTGGATATGACTGAGCTACTGATCAACAACAACACAGAATTAATTCCAGGGTTACCACATGTGCTTCTCTTGCAGGGAGATGACCTTCCTCCCCAAGCTCTGGCACATCAACTGCTGGAGGGGAAATCTCCAGAATGCGGGAGATGCTCCCTGGAGAGTTTTGAGGACTCTGATTGCTGAGGCAGATCAAGCCATTGGTCCACATGAGCTGACTTTCCAGTTCTGGCTCATAGATTCAAAATGAGACCGCTAGGTGCTGCTGGCTGGCCCCAGTGCCAGAGAGAAGTGAGGGGAACAAAGGGGGTTAAAAAAGTATAAAAAGACAGGAGGCAAGAGACTCCAGGATGGAAGACTTCTGGGAGGGGCATGAAATGAGATGTTTCCCCAACAACCATCACCAACTTCTCTTCTGTAGAGTGAATTGTCTTTAGATATTACAGAGTAAAAATAATTACACCCTCTATGGTCTGTTAATCCCCGTGCTAAATGTTGACATGCATTTTCTCGTTTGCTTTTCTTTCTTGGAATACAATTGCTTTACAATATGGCGTTAGTTTCTGCTATACAACGAAGTGAATCAGCCATAAGTATACATATATCCCTTCTCTCTTGGATCTACCTCCCACCCACCTCGGTTCCTCACAGGGCATGGAGCTGAGCTCCCTGTGTTTTACAGCAGATTCCCATTAGCTACCTATTTTGCACGTGGTGGTCTGTATACGTCAATCCCAGTCTCCCAACTTGTCCCACCCTCTCTCTCCCCCGTTATGTCCACATGTCCATTCTTTATGTCTGCACCTCTATTCCTGCCCTGGTTCATCTGTACCATTTTTCCATTGTCTCATTTAAACCTCACAAACTGTCCTAGGACCTAAGAGCGAATATTGTTGGCATTTTCAATATAGGGGAAACCGAGGCCCAGGGAAGCTTGGGGAAGTCTCATTTCATTTCCGAGGAGGACACAGTTAGGAAGCAGCAAAGCCAAGTGTTTGCAGTGGCCGAACCTACCTCAGCCAGGGGTCTGGGCTTCAGAGAGCTGGGTGCCAGCTCTGGCTGGCTGAGTGACCTTGACTCAGCTGACTAGCAACCAAGCCTCAGGATGTTGTAAACACGCCCACTGATTAATCTAAGGAGAGCTGTTCTGCTGTCGGGGGAGGGATGGAGACCATGGGGACGTGAGGATGGTGGGAGCCACATGGGGGGCTGGGCTGTCATACCAGGTGGATTTCCCGCACATAAGAACCAGGTTCTATTTGAAAAAATCTGCCAAGATGCTAACCAGCGAAGAGTGAATAACCATTTCTTCTCTGTGTCCCCAAATCCACTGGTTTAGACTATATCCTCCCTGCTCTGTTATGTCAGGTCATGGGCACTAATTTCTCCTCTCAAGGCCTCATAATTGCGGGCTTCCCTGGTGGCTCAGATGGTTAAGAATCTGCTTGCAATGCAGGAGACCAGGGTTCAATCCCTGGGTCGGGAAGATCCCCGGAAGAAGGGAGTGGCAAGGGCCACAAACTCATCTGTAATTCCCAAATCCAGAAACTTCAGAACACTGAACTCAGCTGGTGGCCATGCCTGTTCTGAGCCCACACAAGGCTCTTCATGGTCTCTTTATCCCTCACTGGAGACTAGTATGTGTTCTGCTTTATCTCATTTAGTCCTGGCCCAGCTCTGGGTTAGGTGGGGACGGGGCATGGTCAGGTGACCCCAGCCACACCCTGAGCCCCCACTGGGATGCATGAGTGGGCACTGGTGGGCTGGTGGAATTCTGATTCCTTAGACTTACAGAAATAGCTTTTGGTTTGCTTTGCCAGAAGCAGGCTGTTCCTCTGGGAAAGTTCTATTTCCACTGACAGCCTATTTGTGGGCCGGAGCTTCTCTGTTCCTAAGAAGGACAAGGGGTCTGGGCTTGGCCTTGAAACCTGGCTCATTAAGGATGAAGTGAAGTACTTGTGGATGAGTGGGTTGTCATTTCCTTCTCCAGGGGATCTTTCCAACCCAGAAATAGAACCCAGGTCTCTTGATTGCAGGCAAAATTCTTTGCCATCTGAGCCACCAAGGAAGCTCTAGCCAATACTTAACTAGCCCTTATTCTGTCATGATTCTAAAAGCTTCAGGTGTTAGCTGCTCAGTCTTGTCCAACTCTTTTGCAACCCCATGGACTGTAGCCTGCCAGGCTCCTCTGTGCATGGGATTCTCCAGGCAAGAAGACTGGAGTGGGTTGCCAATCCCTTCTCCAGGGAATCTTCCCGACCCAGGGATCAAACCTATGTCTCCTGCCTTGCAGGTGGATTCTTTACCATTGAGCCACCAGGGAAGTCCTCTAAAAGCATTACATGAATCAGTTCACTTGAGGCAGGTATTATTAGCATCCCCGTTTCACTGATGAGGCACAGAGAGGTTGAGTAACTAGCCAAAGATCACTCAGCTAGGGAGAGGTCTACCCACAATCAAATACAGGCTGTTTGAGGTCCCCAAACCAAGGGACCACCACACTACAAGGCTTGCTCTTAAGTGAAAACAACCCCAGGGAAGAGTTGTTCTGGATGGCACCCAAGTGCTGGAAAGAGAGATGACTCTTGTGCCTTTCAGGCCCCCTGGGGCTCTGGGCAGGAGGTGAGTGGCACCAGAAATGGGGATCCCAGGTGGCCCAGGCTCAGCAAAGGATACACGTCTCAATGTTGGCTCCCACGATGTAACCTGTGACATCGAAGTTGATGCGGATGAACTTGCCCTGCCAACAGGAAAACACAGTTCACAGTGGGGTCCCCAGCCTCGTCCCTCAACCCCATGCTGCAGGACAGTAGGGCAAGAGAAGTCAGGGAGCATTCAGAGGGGTACCCACAAATCAGTATGGTCCCCCTCATTAATGGAATTCAGATACAATCTTTCCTATAAATTTCTTCATGAAATTATCTTTCTGAGTCTCCTATGGAGGTCCCACTTCTTCTGTACAACAAAATGATTATTGTCTAAGTATCATCAACCACCCAAGTTCAGGGTTCCCCTGACCCCATTAGGCTCAAGTGAGAAAGGAGAGGGGCCCATGAAGCCTGGGAAAGCTGGTGTGGGAAGTTCTGCCTCACTGACTATTGGCCTTTGTGAAAGCTGGAACCACATCTGAATTGTTTGCTGTGATTCTGAGTCCAGTTCAAGGTCTGGTATACAGTAGATACTTAATAAAAATGATCCAAGTAAATGAAGAGAATGATGTGTGTAAAAATGCCTGTATGGATGTATTCAGCGAGTGCTTAATAAATGTGTTAAAACTTGCATGTTCTTGGTATACAGTAGGTGCTCAATGCATCTTTTGCTGAATAAATGAATGAGTATTGTATATAAGCACCTAGCACTTGCATACTCAGTGCTCAATGTTCAGTAAATATTTATTGAATGAATTATGAATGTCAAATTCTAACAGGGAGCTGAGTACACAGCAGGTGCTCAATGAATATTTGTTGCATGAATAGTGAATGAATGAATGAGGGAGTGAGTGGCTGGAACACTCACAGGGTGGTAAGTTTAAGACAGGACTGGAGTCACAGAGTGAAATGCAACGCACACCTCCATCCCTTAAGCCTCAGGTGCCCCGTGCACACACACACGCAATCTACGTTCTCAGGCAGGAGGGGACTACGGGGGACCTGAGCCTTTTCCAGAAAACTCATGTAGCTTCACGACTTACGAATCGGGAGGAGTTGTCGTTCTTGACCGTTTTGGCGTTGCCAAAAGCCTCCAGGATGGGGTTTGCTTGTAGAAGCTGCTTCTCCAGCTCACCCTAAAATTCATTCACATGCAGTTATTAGAGAAAGTGGTGCAGGCAGTGACAGATCTGCCCTGGACAGAGGTTGTCAGAAAACTCTGCCCTTAACCCACGGGTTCTCTCCTGTCTTATTACCTATCCATTCTGAGACCCCAATGCTAACGTCCAGATTTACTCGAGGATTTCAGAAGAGAAACAAATGGATGAGCTCTGTTACAGCCGCGACACCTGTCCCCTAGAAGATAGGGCCTGCTCATCTATGGGACACGCTGAACTCTGGTACTGACAACACTGGGATGTCCTTGACATCATAGTGAATCCATGGAATTGTGCAGGGCACAACCTGCCCCTCTGTACATGGCAGTCCTGCTGCTGCTAATGTTTGACAAGCAGCCTCTTCAAGCTAGACCGCTACAACACTTATGAAGGCTTTAGTGCATTTTTTGAAGTTGCAACTTTTCCTTTCTCAGGACCAGTTTTCTGAAGTCTGCTAGGGAAGACGAATAAGAAATGCACAAAACCCACCAGGAATACTCTGAACCAACTGCAGAACAAAGCCTCAAAGCGGGTTGCCTGAGCTCCATTCATCAGGTTAAATGCAGCTGAGACTGTACACAGCCCACTGGCCCCCTCTGAGGGGGCTCCTGTGCACAAATGCGGTCACGTGATTAATTGTGGCAGGAAAGGGCCAACGAGGTAAATCATGCCAGGAAGCAATGAGCTGCTCTTTGCCTAGCCCCGCAACACGGCAGCTGCAGACTGGCCCAGCGGCTCTCCCGACACCTCCTCCTACAGGCCAGGCTGGGAAGTGTGGGGCCTAGGGGTTTTCTCCTGTTTTCTCTGCTAGTTCCCCTGTCTTTTTTTTTTTTTTTTCCAGGGTAGCTGGACTAGGCTAAAAGAACCCGGGAAACATTCTAGAAAGAGAAGGTGAGTGCATGGCTTTCTGCCCTCTGCTGTGCACCAGTGGGTGACTGTCCCTAAAGGAACAGAACAAGAAGCCACTGTTTATTTCTGTGTTTATTAGTCACACAAGCCCTCCTTTGCAGATCCCATAGAAGATGGACAGGAAGTGTCATCTCTGTGAAAATCGCAGCCACACTGGAATCCCCATGATTGGGAATGGTGGAAATTTACAAGGAGGGCTTTGCTTGACCAGTGGGGAGAAGACTAAAGGGGTCACTTTTGGCAACACAAACTTGGGGTCTCAGTATCCCCCGAGAAAGTCCCCTTTCTAGAATGGGAGTTCCAGCTGGTGGGGCCAAAAGATCCTTCTCAGGAGATCTGGTCCAAACCACTCATTTTATGGATGATGAGACAGTGACCCAGAAAACTTAAGCGACTTGGCCAAAGTCACACAGGAGCAAATCCCAAAGAAGAAGCCTGATTCTCCTTCTGATGCACTCATGATGCTGCCGCCCACGTCTAACTAAGATGGACTGAGTGTGACCCTAGTACACGCTGGGACCTCCTGCTCTCAGGGTCTCTTCTAGGCTGGGACCCGTACACCAGCCCCCCAAGCTCTGTGTTAAGAGATGAGATTGTATATGCAGAGGTTTGAGCAGGGCCTGGTTGGGTGTTGCATAGCTGGGGCCTTACCATGCCACCGAAGCTAGTGCATCGTGAACCCCAGGACTTCCGTTTCTGGAGCCTTGGGTCAAGCAACCGGCATGCAAAGACAGACACGCACTGCACACACATGCAGAGGAAGACACACAAGTGCACAGGGAACAGGCCTCGGGCGAGGAATGTAGGGATGATGGCAGGGAGGGCAGACAAAGGCATGCCACAGCAGTGCCATTAACTGACTGTCAGTCAAGCCAGGAAAGCTTCAGGGCCACAAGGTCCTCAAAAGCTCAACCAGACGGGACAGACATCTCCAGGGCCTTCCAATCAGGGGTACCCCGGTGGTGGACACCTTGGTGGGAAGGGTAAGGTGACGTTCGTTCTGAACTGGGGAAAATCCATTCCAGGCTAGAGGACAACCCTGGGGATTCCGGTGGGAGTCCTGCGGGTGGCGATGCGCCCACACGCCCCACCCCGCCGGGTGGCATCGGACACCCGCAGGACGGTATTTCAGTGCGTTTGTAGGTTCGGGGATCTAGCCCGGTCTTCCGTCAGCTACCGGGTGGGTGCAACAGGGACATGCACATCTAAATACACTCCGTGCCTCCCGTCCACACCAGGAAAACACTCTCAGTTACTCACGTAGGCAAAAGATGGGCCTTGCTGTGGTTGAACAATACAGTATAAAACAAACGTCAGTGTTATTTCCATCACATGCACATCAGGGTCTGGAGAATATACGATTTCAATCCCCACCCCGCCCAAGACAGCCCGGATTTTCCAAGATCCTCCAACTGAGAAAAGCAGCAGCTTTTCTTGGATTCGATTTCCTTTCTGCTTTACTTGCTTTCTTTTCTAATTTCTTAAGAGATTCAGACATTTTCAAAGGTTTTTTTAATTGCTAGGACCAAAGCGCGCTCTTTAAAGCTGTATCCGATGAGATGCTGTCTGAAAAAAAAGCTCATCACGCAAAAAAAAAAAAGCGTTTGGCACAGAGTAGGCGCTTGACAAAGATCTGTCATGAGTATTATTTCTTCCTTTTACTATTCTAGGGAAAGGAGAGGCAGTGGGAGGCAGGGTTCGGCTGCTGCATAAACTCTGGGGCTCTTTGTTCCGCACACCATGCCAGAGGTGGCGTGGATGCTGCATCTCAGGCTTCCTGCACCTGTTGGAGGGAGGAAAGTTCCCCAAGCTACAGCTGGGGCTCGCCCCAGATCCCCAAGGGCCTCCAGACAGGCTGGTCTCTGTGGCTTCTCCAGTGTCACCTCTGAGCCCCAGAAGCTAGATCCAGAGCGGCAGGAACCAGTGACGCCCCAAGCGTGCCTCAGGTCTCCTTTGCCATCCACCGCCCCCCAGCCCCAAACCTTCGGAGGGAGGCACTGGCAGGTCCTTCCAGCAGCCCCACTGCTTGTTGCCTCCACCGGGATGGATGAGGCCAGGCTAAGGCCGAGGAGGAAAAGAGGGATGGACCCAGGGAGGGATGATTCTAGAAACCTGCTCTTCTCTTCCTTAATCGACTGTGTCCTAATGTGATGATTTACGCTCTCTCTCATGAGTCCAGAAGCTCAGTGTTTAGAATGACTCAGACCCATCGATGGGCCCCATACTAGCAGTGCCTAGCACACAGTAGATGCTCAGTCAAGGGCGCTGGACCAAAGCTCATACGCTGAGTGACACCCATATTCCCATCCCCTGGGGTTCCTTGGAGGCACATGTGGAGGAATGACAGGTACGCCTCAACACTAGGGAATTTACAGCGATTGAGTTCAGGCAGTGGCTCTCAATCAGGGTGACCGCACCCCCCAGGGGGCACCTGACATTCTTGGTCGTCATAACTGAGGGGAGGGGCTGCTACCAGTCTCCAGTGGGGAGTGACCAGGGGTGCTGCTGAAAGTCCTCCAGGGCATAAGACAGCCCCACCACAGAGAATTATCCAGTCCAAAATGACAGTGATGCCACAAGCAAGAAGCTTTGATGTCAATCAAAACTCCTCCTCCCAGTTCACCAAACAGGAGATGATCCTGGCCAAAGTGAGGAATCGCCTAGATCCAACAGGACCACCCAGGATGAAGAAAAATCCCTCCAGTGAGCTGTCCGGGGCAGGACAGGGAAACACAGTCCTGAGTCCTTATAACGCAGGGTCCTGGCCTTCCCAATGGTGCTCTCTCTACCTGGTCAGCCCTCGAGCCCAAGGCCCATCTGCCAAGTTGCGGCCAGAGGACAGGAGCTGCCACTCACCGTGATGCTTGTATCCTTCTTGCCCTTGTGGGAGGAGGCCACCATGGCCAGGTACTGGATGACTTTCTTGGTGTTTTCTGTTTTCCCGGCTCCAGATTCGCCTCTGAAAGACACGAGAGCAGTGACCCACCGGGACAGTAACACACTAGCGGCTGATGGAATAACCAGCTGGGTGGTGTTTATCTTATCAGGTGTTCTGTAGGCATCTTTCTGCAGCTCCGTGTCATTTGCCAGATGGGGAAACTGAGGCTCCCAGAGGGGAGGAGACTTGTCCACCACTGGCAGGGAGCTGGACCTGCTCCTTATCTCAATCTACTCCTCCCAACGGGATGCAGGACAGGATGTAGATGAAAAGAATAAAAGAAAACCTGAGTTTCCCTACCAAGGTCTAAACAGGAAACAGGTTTATTTGGAACTGTCTACTTAAAAAAAAACACACACACACACTTTGTTTTTTAGAGAAGTTTTAGGTTCACAGCAAAATTGAGCAAGAGTACACAGGGTTCTTAGATCTCCCTGCCCCTCGACAACCTCCCCCACTATCGACATCCCCCACCAGAGTGGTACACTTGTTACAATCGATGGACCCACATTGGCGCGTCATCACCCGAAGCCCACAGTTTACATCAGGGTTCACTCTTGCTGTTGCGCATTCTACGGGTTTTGACAGCTGTATAATGATATGTTTCAATTATTACAGTACCTACAGAATAGCTTTATTAAAAACTATCTACTTCAAAGACATCATTACCCTTGTTAGGGACGAGAAGGTCGGGCAAGAGACTGCCTTCCAGGATGGATGTAAGTACCTCTCAGAGTACCAAGATATAAGGTAGAAGTTTTAGAAATGCCCCTTACAAAGAAGAAGGAAGAGGAAAAGAACAAGGAGAAAAAGAAGGAGCGGGAGGGGAAGGAGAAAGAGGACAAAGAGGGAAAGAAAAGTGGTTATTCCATCAGCCACTGGACTCACATAAGCCCCTTCATCCTCTAGAGAACTCACTCGAAGGGTCAGGTGGCTAGCTAATGATTTCAGTTAAATATTAAAGGATAAACCTAGCTGGAGTAAGTCATGCCAAAGTGTAAATGGCTGATAAGTTTAGATCAGTGGGGCGTTGCTTGTCTTATCAAAAGAACACTCTTAGAATACGAACAGTGGTTTTTTTATTTTTTTAATGAAAATGGCTTCTTGAACCAGTTACACCTCTCCTGGCCACCTGAGGTCACGGTGATGGAATTGTTTCATCAAAGGATTCTAGACTGCCTCTGACTCCCACTCTTCTTAGTAAAAGGGAAAGATGACCTCAACTAAATCTTTCCTCCTTTCTTGTCCTCTCCTCTGATTTTCTTTTTTTGTTTGTTTTTTTTTTTTTTTAATTTTTCCTTCCAGTTGACTCATTGGAGAAGACTCTGATGCTGTGAGGGATTGAGGGCTGGAGGACAAGGGGACGACAGAGGATGAGATGGCTGGATGGCATCACTGACTCGATGAATGTGAGTCTGAGTGACCTCCGAGAGCTGGTGATGGATAGGGAGGCCTGGCGTGCTGCAGTTCATGGGGTTGCAAAGAGTCGGACACGACTGAGCGACTGATCTGATCTGATCCTCTTTACCTAGACTCACATTTGCTGAGCTCACTGAATATTCTGAAATGTGCTAATTTTTTTAAAGTCTGAATTCATCTACCCTGAGGTCGGGTCAGTGTTCTCCACGCTGAACCAGTGCCACCAGTGCCAGTGTGGTGCTTGTCCTTTTTACCTAATTAGGAAATAAAAGAAATTAACTTGCTCTGCCAAGGGCCCATTAATAACTTTGTTCACCGCAAAACAGAAGGAAGGAAGGGAGGAAAGAAGGGAGGGTGGGAGGGAAGGAGAAAGGAAGGAAAAAAGAAGGAAAGAGAAAGAGAAAGGGAGGGACAAAGGGAGGGAAGGAAGAAAGTGGGGGAAGGAAAGGGAGAGAGAGACGGGAGGGAGGCAGGGAGGGAGGGAGACATATGCCCCGAACTGTCAGACCCAATCCCATGGGCCACCATCCAGGAATCGAGTCAGGTCTCCAGGAAGGTTGAAACATCGCACCACATCTCATGACAGTATTAACACTGTCTTCTCCTCCATTCCTAATGGTCTTTATTCCCAATGGTCACATTATTTCACATGGCCTCAGAGGCACTTTCTGAGATGGGAGCTGCGGAGGCATTATCCTCATTTTCTTGAGGAAAACTGAGTTCAATTTTTTTTTTTTAATTGTAAGGAGAGAATTGATGTTTTGGGGGGAGTGGAGGCCCTGTGTTAATTGTTTCATGGGCATTATCTCCTTTATGTCCACTCCCCCAATCCTGAAGGGAGGACATATCACTTTCGTGTTATTACAGGATAGGAACTTGGGACCAGGGTGAGTAAGCAACTTGCCCCAGGTCACACAGCAAGGCAAGAGCACACTCAGCATTGAAATCAGGTTTCTGGTTCCAATGTAACCAGGATTCTTTCTATGACATTTTGCCAAGTCTGTCCATGACACAGACCCAACCCTCTAAGAACATGCTTTCTAAGGTCAGAGGAAAGGGATAGGGAACAGGAATTGATATTTGTTGAAGACCCACTCTAGGCTACTGGGCACAGAAATCTTTTTATTTAATCCAACCACCTAATGAAGGAGTCATTGATTATTCCTGTCACCCACCTGGGGAAAATGAGGCTCAGAGAAGTTGAAGTGTTCCAGGTCACAACTTCTATTGTCACACAGATCAGGAATACAGGAGTAAGATTTGTACATGGGCCAAGCTAATGCCAGAGCCCACATTCTGCCTCCCCTACCCTTTTATTTTTAAAAGTGAGAAAAGGAGATGGAATGTAGGAATACTGAGTGAAGCTCTGAGCCATCAAGGAGTTATTCCATATATTCTGGGAGACTTCACTTGCCTTACTAGGCTCTTTTTGAAAATCTGAGCAGGTACCAGTGAACCAAGCCACCCAGTCATTTACCCCTTAGTATGAATTACTTCTATTAGGATAATGTCAGAACCCTTGATAGACATCACCCCAAACTGAGGGGACTAGGTTCTGATCAGAGCAAGAAGGAGAGAAAATCTGAGTGTGGGAAACCGCCTATGTAGCTGGTCCTAAGTCCATTCATATCCATGACAAGAGTCAGGACAGCTGTGCACACATTGACCCCGGATCACTACAGCCCCTCCCTTTCCCGCCATGATTTCCTGGTCTTTCACCTCGCAAGGGCGAGGAAGTGAGACACAGACTCTGGGAAACTGCTTCTCCCCACGTGGCTGCTTGGCTCAACCGTCTCCAAGTTTTATTGATAAAAATAAATTGTCCTGAGAGGTTCTGCCAAAGTAAACAACCCAAGCTCCAGGCTCATGGGCGTCTGAAGATTGATGTGCTCAGGGCTGCTTCAGAAACATCAATATCTTTGCTTTTCTGACCCCAGACTCTAAGAATAAAGATGCCTTCTGGGTCAGTGCACCCTAAATGTCAGTCCTACTTTTTTTTTTTTTTTTTTTTAAATTTTAGGCTGCACTGGGTCTTCATTGCTGCAGGCAAGCTTCAGTTGCTGTAGTGCATGGGCTTAATTGCCCTGAGGCATGTGGGATCTTCCCAGACCAGAGACTGAACCCATGTCCCCTACCTTGGCAGGCAGATTCTCAACCACTGGACCACTAGGGAAGTCTCTCAGTCCTGTTTCTTAGGGGACTTTGTGTCCAGCTCCCTCATCCTTGAGGAAGACTCAGCCTCATGACCACATATGGCCTCCTGGCCTTGTAATTACCTTACTGCCAAGTCCTTTTAATCAGTCCAGGCTCAGCAGTAGGAAGGAGGCTACCCAATGGCTGCTTAATCCCTCAGCCCCAGCTGGGCTGGATTCATGGGTGTGTGACCTGTCCAGTTCCATGGGGACTACCCTAAGGGGGGTCCTGTGCTGGATTTAATGCTCTGATGTTGTGATCTTGAATTGCTTAATAATTTTTGAACAAGGGCCTTGCTGCTGCTGCTGCTGCTGCTAAGTCGCTTCAGTCGTGTCCGACTCCGTGCGACACCTTTCTCATTTTGCATAATTTAACAAATCAGGTAGCTGGTCCTAGCTCCCATGGCGAAACACCATTTCTGAGTCTTTTCAGCTGTGGTCTGCCCTTGGTAGCAAAGCTAAATTGTCTCTGAATCTGTCAGTCCCTGGTCCTCATGTGACTCCCATCCCTGTAACCAGCAAAGTCCTCTGGTGTTTGTGCTGTCCAACTCCTACACATCCTGCAAAGCTCAGTTAGTCACTGCCTTTATTTTGAGTACCGCCTCGAGCTCCCCAGGCAAAAGCAGTGCCTCTTTCCCCTGCAGCATCAGTCAGCAGAGCAACACAATGGGTTCCCGGGCCAGACTTTCTGAGTTCAAATCCCTGCTCTGCCCTATGTGATTATGGGCAAGTCATTTAACTACTCCCATGGACAGTATGAAAAGGCAAAAAGATATGACACTGGAAGATGAGCCCCCCAGGTTGGTAAGTGGCCAATATGTTACTGAGGAAGAATGGAGAAATAGCTCCAGAGAGAAAGAAGAGGCTAGGCCAAAGCAGAAACACTGTTCAGCTGTGGATGTGCCTGGAGGTGAAAGTAAAGTCTGATACCATAAGGAACCTGGAAGGTTCAGTAAATTGGATGAGGTCAGGCAGGCGATGACAAGACTGAACATTGACATTTTAGGAATCGGTGAACTAAAATGGATGGGAATGAGCAAATTTGATTCAGATGACCATTATATCTACTACTATGTGCAAGAATTCTTTAGAAGCAATGGAGTAGCCTTCATAGTCAACAAAAGAGTCTAAAATTCAGTACTTGGATGCAATATCAAGAACAATGAATGATCTTGGTTCGTTTCCAAGGCAAACCATTCAATATCACAGTAATCCCAGTCTATGCCCCAACCAGTAATGCCAAAGAAGCTTGTTAAACAGTTTCATGAAGCCCTACAATATCTTCTAGAACTAACACCAAAAAAAAAAAAAAAAAGATATCCTTTTCATTACAGGGGATTGGAATGCAAAAGTAGGAAGTCAGGGATACCTGGAGTAACAGGCAAATTTGGTCTTGGAAAATTTGGCCTTGACTGAAGCAAGGCAAAGGCCATCAGGGTTTTGCCAAGAGAACACACTAGTCATAGCAAAAATCCTCTTCCGATAACACAAGAGATGACTCTACACATGGACATCACCAAATGATCAATACTGAAATTAGATTGGTTACATTCTTTGCAGCCAAAGATGGAGAAGCTCTATACAGTCAGCAAAAACAAGACCTGGAGCTCATTGTGGCTCAGATCATGAGCTCCTTGTTGCAAAATTCAGGCTTAAATTGAAGAAAATAGGGGAAAAACACTAGATCATTCAGGTATGACCTAAATCAAGTCCCTTATGACTATACAAGCTTCTCTGGTGGCTCAGATGGTAAAGAATCTATCTGCAATGTGGGAGACCCAGGTTCAATCTATGGGTCAAGAAGATCCCCTGGAGAAGGAAATGGCAACCCGCTGTAGTGTTGCCTGGAAAATCCCATGGACAGAGGAGCCTGGTGGGCTACAGTTCCAATGGGTTGCAAAGAGTCAGACACGACTGAGCAAGTAACACTTTCACTTTATGATTATACAGTGGAGGCAACAAACAGATTCAAGGGTTAGATCTGATAGAGTGCCTGAAGAACTACAGATGGAGGTTCATATCACTGTATAGGAGGAGATGAACAAAGCCATCCCCAAGAAAAAGAAATGCAAGAAGGCAAAGTGGTTATCTGAAGAGGCCTTACAAATAACTGAGAAAGTAAGAGAAGTAAAAGGTGAAAGACGAAGGGAAAAATATACACAGCTGAATGCAGAGTTCCAAAGAACAGCAAGGAGAGATAAGAAAGCCTTTGTTAAGTGAACAATGCAAAGAAATAGAGGAAAACAATAGAAGGGGAAAGACTAAATATCTCTTCAAAAAAAAAATTAGAGACCAAGGGAATATTTCAAGCAAATATGGGCACAATAAAGGACAGAAATGGTATGGACTTAACAGAAGCAGAAGATATTAAGACGAGGTGGCAAGAATACACAGAAGAACTGTACAAAAAAAAGGTCTTAATGACTTGGATAACCACAACGATGTGATCATTCACCTAGAGCCAGATATCCTGGAATGTGAAGTCAAGTGGACCTTAGGAAGCATCACTATGAACAAAGTTAGTGGAGGTGATGAAATTCCAGCTGAGCTATTTCAAATCCTAAAAGATGATGCTGTGAAAGTGCTGAACTCAATATGCAAGCAAATTTGGAAAACTCAGCAGTGGCCATAGGACTGGAAAAGCTCAGTTTTCATTTCAATCCCAAAGAAGGGCAATGCCAAAGAATGTTCAAACTATTGCACAATTGCACTCATTTCACATGCTAGCAAAGTACTGCTCAAAATTCTTCAAGCTGGGCTTCAACGGTATCTGAACCAAAAATTTCCAGATGTACAAGCTGGATTTAGAAAAGGCAGAGGAACCAGAGATCAAATTGCCAACATTCACTGGATCATAAAAAAGCAAGGGAATTCCAGAAAAACATCTACTTCTGCTTCATTGACTATGCTAAAACCTTTGACTGTGCAGATCCCAACAAACTGCAGAAAATCCTCAAAGAGATGGGAATACCAGACCTCCTTACGTACCTCCTGAGAAATCTGTATGCAGGTCAAGAAGCAACAGTTAGAACCGGACATGGGACAATGCACTGGTTCAAAATTGGGAAAAGAGTAAGTCAAAGCTGTATATTGTCACCCAGCTTATTTAACTAATATGCAGAGTACATCATGAGAAATGCTGGGCTGGAAGAAGCACAAGCTGGAATCAAGATTGCCGGGAGAAATATCAATAACCTCAGATATGCAGATGACACCACCCTAGTGGCAGAAAGCAAAGAGGAACTAAAGAGCCTCTTGAGGAAGGTGAAAAAGGAGAGTAGAAAAGCTGGCTTAAAACTCAGCATTCAGAAAACTAAGATCATGGTATCCAGTTCCATTACTTCACGGCAAATAGATGGGGGAAAAATGTAAACAGTGATCAGATCAGTCGCTCAGTCGTGTCCGACTCTTTGCGACCCCATGAATTGCAGCACACCAGGCTCCCTGTCTGTCGGGAGCCGGCTTGGATCAGCCCATGACAAAGGTCATGAGGAAGGAGGCTTGGCACACACAAGGGCGAGATCGAGCCTCAGGAGCCCCCTGGAAATTCTCAAGCATCTACCCCCAAAAACCAGAGTCTGCCTACTTTCTGCTTTGTGTTCTCACCTACACCTCTGACTTTACGGGGGGCTGTCCCCCACTACCTCTCTCTGAAAAAAGAGTTAACTTACAGCTCCAGTTAATAATTCCTGGGTGTGACAGTGTTTCAACCTACAAACTCCTTTGGAAATACTCTAGCCTGCCTGAATAGGCTTTTCCGGCCACATGTGATTGTTTGGAGCCTCCCAACTGTGAGAGGCATGAGATATTCTAAACTGTCTAAATACAGATTCCTTTGAGCAGTTAAAATATTGATTAGAAATTGTATTGGTGAAGGGTTTTTCACTTGTTGGGCCAATGTTTCCTGCTAAGTCTCCATATCCCTTACCTACTGTGTCCTAAGCAGTGTATTGATTGATATAATTGGTTTATAGAAATGTAAGTAGTAGCTTTAATGTTTGTAACCTTGGACACTTGAGTTAATTCTTTCTCTTGTTATAACCCACCACACCTTTGCCCTATAGAAATGCAACTCCAATGCCTTTGGAGGGTGGTGCCTGACTAATCACCTAAACTTTGCATATGATAAGTTTGCAGGAAGAAAGCCTGGCTTACTGCATGACTCTATGCCTTCCCCCATTATCCTCTATGCATAACTTAAGGTATAAAAACTACTTTGAAAAATAAAGTGTGGGGCCTTGTTCACCGAAACTTGGTCTCCCCATGTCGTTCTTTCTCTTACCTTCTGGCTGAATTATTCACCCTCCTCTCTCCACAAAATGTTCTCACTGAGCTATCCTTATTTCATCCGCTTTTCTTCACTGAATTCCCTCCTCACTGAGCTATCCTCATTTCTATTATTCTTTATATCTTTAATTAATACTTAATTAAGCAATTGTTTCCTGATCGTCGCCAACGCCGTCCCCACTTCGAAATCCCTGGATCCACCGGGGCTGGACCCCGGCACCTGTCCATCACCAACTCCCAGAATTCACCCAGACTCACATCCATCGAGTCAGTGATGCCATCCAGCCACCTCATCCTCTGTCATCCCCTTCTCCTCTTGCCCCCAATCCCTCCCAGCATCAGAGTCTTCTCCAATGAGTCAACTCTTCACATGAGGTGGCCAAAGTACTGGAGTTTCAGCTTTAGTATCAGTCCTTCCAAAGAAACCCCAGGGCTGATCTCCTTCAGAATGGACTGATTGGATCTCCTTGCAGTCCAAGGGACTCTCAAGAGTCTTCTCTAACACCACAGTTCAAAAGCATCAATTCTTTGGCATTCAGTCTTCTTCACAGTCCAACTCTCACATCCGTACATGACCACTGGAAAAACCATAGCCTTGACTAGACGAACCTTTGTTGGCAAAGTAATGTCTCGGCTTTTGAATATGCTATCTAGGTTGGTCATAACTTTCCTTCCAAGGAGTAAGCAATAAGTAAACAGTGATAGACTTTATTTTCTTGGACTCCATAATCACTGTGGATGGTGACTGCAGCCATGAAATTAAAAGATGCTTGCTCCTTGGAAGAAAAGCTATGACAAACCTAGACAGCATATTAAAAAGCAGAGACATCACTTTGCCAACAAAGGTCGGTCTAGTCAAAGCTGTGGTTTTTCCAGTAGTCATGTATGGGTGTGAGAGTTGGACCATAAAGAAGGCTGCTGCTGCTAAGTCGCTTCAGTCGTGTCTGACTGTGCGACCCCATAGACGGCAGCCCACCAGGCTCCCCCGTCTCTGGTATTCTCCAGGCAAGAACACTGGAGTGGGTTGCCATTTCCTTCTCCAATGCATGAAAGTAAAAAGTGAAAGTGAAGTCGTTCAGTCATGTCTGACTCTAGTGGCCCCATGGACTACAGCCTACCAGGCTTCTCCATCCATGGGATTTTCCAGGCAAAAGTACTGGAGTAGGGTGCCATTGCCTTCTCCGAAAGAAGGCTGAGCGCCAAAGAATTGATGCTTTTGAACTGTGCTGTTGGAGAAGACTCTGGAGAGTCCCTCGGATAGCAGGGTGATCCAACCAGTCAATCCTAAAGGAAATCAACCCTGAATATTCATTGGAAGGATTGATGCTGAAGCTGAAGATCCAATACTTTGACCACCTGATGGGAAGAGCCAACTCACTGGATAAGACCTTGATGCTGGGAAAGATTGAAGGCAAGAGGAGAAGGGGACAACAGAGGATGAGATGGTTGGATGGCAACACTGACATGAGTTTCAGCAAGCTCCAGGAATTGGTGATGGACAGGGAAGCCTGGTGTGCTGCAGTCCACAGGGTTGCAAGGAGTCAGACATAACTGGGCAACTGAACAACAATAACTATTATTACTGAGGTCAACTTGAGTCTACTTTCATATTAAATAATATGAATCATTCTGAGGTCAACTTGAATCTACTTTCATATTAAATAATATGAATCATTCCAGATTTTGATGCTCTATGAAAATTTCTTGCAAATCTTGTAACTGACCAGTGTGTGTGTATGGCAGGAACTGAGGGCTCAGTCATCTATGAGAACCTTCCCAGGCGCAAAGTTCTGGGATGGAGGTTGTAAACAGGTAGCCCCACTGGCAAAGCCAGCCCACCAGTGGATTTTATTTGGCTGATGCTCTGTGTATATGGCACCCCACTCCAGTACTCTTGCCTGGAAAATCCCATGGACAGAGGAGCCTGGAAGGCTGCAGTCCATGGGGTCGCTGAGAGTCGGACACGACTGAGCGACTTCCCTTTCACTTTTCACTTTCATGCATTGGAGAAGGAAATGGCAACCCACTCCAGTGTTCTTGCCTGGAGAATCCCAGGGATAGGGGAGCCTGGTGGGCTGCCGTCTGTGGGGTCGCACAGAGTCGGACACGACTGAAGTTACTTAGCAGCTTAGCAGCTGTGTATATGCTGCTGCTAAGTCGCTTCAGTCGTGTCCAACTCTGTGCGACCCCATAGATGGCAGCCCAACAGGCTCCCCCGTCCCTGGGATTCTCCAGGCAAGAACACTGGAGTGGGTTGCCATTTCCTTCTCCAATGCATGAAAAGGGAAAAGTGAAGTCGCTCAGTCGTGTCCGACTTCTAGCAACCCCATGGATATATGTTCATGTAAATTAGGTGCAAATATTTAACATTGAATATTTCACATAAAAACCTAAATTTGCAGCTTCTGTTGCAATATAGAAGAGTCTGGACCTGCATTCTCCCCTGGAAACAATGGACAGAAGAGGGATAGCAACTGCCCCCACCTCTCAGATGGGTCATTTTCTCCAGTTCACCACACTCCCCACCATCCCCTACTGCCTTACACTCAGGCCTTCTCACACATTAACAGTACTTGGTTGGTTTTGCTTGGCCCTTGGGTTTGCAACCATAGTCCTAGATGTCCCATAGTGGCTCTTCTCAGACAGAGGGCTTCTGCTGGGAGACACACTCTGGCCAAACTAATGTCTCAGTTTTTCAAATAAAACACACTCTATCTGACCCCAGTGCCTTTGCACATGCTATAAACTCTTCCCCTCTTTTCTTCATTGTCTCTGCTGAAATAGCACTTCTTCCAAAAAGCTCTTTCCATTCTCCCAGTTAGAATCTCTCTGATTTACACACTCTCCTAGTTCCAAACATGTCTCATTCTTTGTCATTTTCAGTTGGTAATTACACATTTACTTGAGTGCTTTGCTGGGAAAGATTGAAGACAAAAGGAGAAGGGGGTGAAAGAGGTTGAGATGGTTGGATAGCATCACCAACTCAATGAACACGAGCTTGAACAAACTCTGGGAGACAGCAAAGGACAGGGAAGCCTGGTGTGCTGCAGTACATGGGGCCACAAAGAGCTGGACACAACTTAGTGACTGAACAACAAAAAAATTTTTTAAGTTTCTGAAAAGGTAGTTCCTTCACAGAATCAAACAGCAAATTCAAGTAGTACCAAAGGGAAGAATGTAATTATTGTTTTAGTGGCTGTCTTCCCTCTCGAGAGAGGGGTCATGTTTACTTTGTATTCTTTCCTATATGCCAAGTATCACCAGTGGAACTGGCTCATTCAATCTGTTGCACAGTGAGTGAGGACAGGAGTGAGTGTAGGGGGACAAAGGAAAGAGGGTGTATTTGTTTCCCATTGCTGCTTTATCAAATTACACAGACAGTGGCTTAAAACAACACAAATTGATTATCCTGCAGTTCTGGAGGGCAGAAGTCTGACATGGATTGTACTGAGCTAATAGCAAGATGTCATCAGGGTTGTGTTTCTTTCCAGGAACACCAGGGGAGAGTCTGTTCCCTTGCCTTTTCCAGCGTCTAGAAGCTGTTTTTATCTTTGGCTTCCTCCATCTTCAATGCCAGCAATAATGGGTGAAGTTCTTCTCACACTGCATCGCCCTCTGACTCCCCAGATTTCTCCCTCTTCCACTTGTAAGGACCCTGCGATTACACTGGACTTGCCTGGATGGTGCAGACTCCCCTCTGTTGTAAGGTCAGCTGATTAGCAACCTTAATGCCATGGCAACCTCCATTCTCCTCTGCCTCATCACCTGACACATTCACAAGTTCTGGTGATTAGGAGGTGGCAATCTTTGAGGGACCACTACAGGTACTTTTAGTGCACATTGTTTTACTGCAGTTCACAGATATCATGTTTTTCACAAAGATTTGTGGCAACCTGCATCATGCATTTCTCCAACAGTATTTGTTCACTCCATACCTTTGTGCCACCTTTTGGTAATTCCTATAATATTTCAAACTGCTTCCTTTTCTATTTGTCATAGTGATCTGTGATCAGTGGTCTTTCATCTATTGCAAAAAGATTACAACTCCCTGAAGGCTCAGATGATAGCTAAGATTTTTTTAGCAATGGGTATTTTTTTTTTTAAATTAGAGGACAGTTACTTTACAATATTGTGATGGTTTTTGCCATACATCAACATGAATCAGCATTAGGTAAACATATGTCCCTTCTCTTTTGAACTCTTTCTAACCTCCCTGCCCATCCCACCTCTCTAGGTTGTCACAGAGCACTAGCTTTGTGCTGCCTGCAGGATACAGCAGCCCCCACTGGCTACCTATTTTACAGATGGTAATGTATATGTTTCAGAGAAGGCAATGGCACCCCACTCCAGTACTCTTACCTGGAAAATCCCATGGACGGAGGAGCCTGGTAGGCTCCAGTCAATGGGGTCGCTAAGAGTGACTTCACTTTCACTTTTCACTTTCACACATTGGAGAAGGAAATGGCAACCCCCTCCAGTGTTCTTGCCTGGAGAATCCCAGGGACGGGGGAGCCTGGTGGGCTGCCGTCTATGGGGTCGCACAGAGTCAGACATGACTGAAGCGACTTAGCAGTGTACATGTTTCAGTGCTGGCTACCTATTTTACAGATGGTAATGTACATGTTTCTGTGCTATTCTCTCGTATCATTCCATCCTCTCCTTCCAAAATGTGTCCAAAATGTCAGTGTCTCCTTTGCTGACCTGCAAGTAGGATCATCAGTACCGTCTTTCTAGATTCCATATACATGCATTAATATATGATATTTGACTTTCCTTTTCTTACTTTCTTTCTGTTACTTACACCAGTCTGTATAATGGGCTCCAGGTTCATCCACCTCATTAGAACTGACTCAAATGCATTCCTTTTTATAGATGAGTAATATTCCAAGCAATGGGTATTTTTAAATCAAGGTGTATACACTGTTGTTCTTAGATATAACACTGTTGCACACTTAGCAGACTACAGTATAGTGTCAACATAACTTTGATATGTACTGAGGAACCAACAAATTTGTGTGACTTGCTTTACTCTGATATTTGCTTTATTGCAACAGTCTGGACTAAGTCCATGCTATCTCTGAGAAACACCTGTATTCTGCCCACCCCAGGACAGATTTTCCTGAGTACTGAAAATCCTCTGAGTGATTCTAAACTGAATATCTTCTGACTATGTATCCAGGTCTTCAAAGAAATAATGATACCGACCACGGAATACGGCACAATGTGGCTACTTGTGAAATTTTAGGGTAACAGTTTAACACAAGCCAAGACTTCCTCACTAATGGATATGCCTTCTATTTTCACAGAGCTATTACAGAATTACACGCAATTCTGTCTGTAAATTATTTAGTTCAGGGCCCGGCACACTATGAATGCTCAATAAATGCTAGTTTTAAAGAGGGGGCAGCGCAGAACGAGATGGCACCAGGTATCACCTGCAGTTTAGGGGTGTTGGCCTCAGCGTCAGAGCATCTGTACAACAAATGACCATCTGCATTGTGCTGGGGATAGGGTGGTGCATGGAATATCAAACAAATCAAAGAGCCCTGTTCCCATGGACCTTCTTCTTTAATAAGTTGGGTCTTAACTCAAAAAAGCAAAAGAAAAAGCAGCTCCACTTACGTGCAGAGAATGGACTGGTCCTCCCGATCTGAGAACAAAAAGAAAAAAGAGCCACGAGTTAGAATCAGCTCTGAGTTGAGGGTCAGGACATGCTGCCGCCCAGGGCTCCCATTTAAGCTCATACACCCTGGCCCCTCTGGGGGTGACAAGGGGCCAGCTGAGCTCATTGCCCAGGGCATAGGGGACAAGGCCAAAGACAAGAGGGCAACAAAGCCCTGGAGGCAGCCCCAGAAAGATGTTGGAATCTGACCCGTGCAGGAGGCAGTGAGCATCCCAGCCCCACCCGCTCAGAGTGGAAGGGGGTTCCCAGGAGACCCACTCTGTACAGATGAAGTCACAGACAGAACACCGACTTTGGATCCAGACAGACTGGGTTTCCTCTTGGCCACTTCCCAGCTCTGTGGCCTTGGGCGAATATTCTTAACCTCTCCAAGCCTCAGTTTCTTTATCTGGCAGCGGACATTTTTGGCTTGAAAATCCAGTATGCTTTCCCTCTTCTTCTGGCAAGAGCATCCTATGTTCTTTAAGGAGACGTGTCCAGGGGACTTCCCTGGTGGTCCAGCGGTTAAGACTCTGAGCTTTCAATGCAAGGGGTGCAGGTTTAATCCCTGATCAGGGAACTATGAGTCTATGTGCCGACAGAACAACAACAACAAAAGAGGAGACACGTCCCCTGCACCACTCCACTCCCGTTATCATGCACTGTCTTGGTGGGACTGACCCACAAGCTCTCCCAGCCAAGAGGCAACAGCGTTTCCCAGGCTGCTTCAATCAGATTCTCTGAGCTAAAACTCCAACCTGGATCTAGGACAGAGAAGCTCAGGGGGTGGGCAGAGCCCTGAGGGGGCCTCACTTCCTGCCCCCCAGAGCCCAAGCAGCCCCAAGTTTCTGACATTTTCTGAAGCTGGCTCCCCACTCTTCCTACACATCTGTGAGCTCCCCAACACTCCTCCAGAAATTCCTTTCCTAGATGAGGTCTCTGTCACTTACCACCAGAGAAACCTGGTGGGTGCAGAGGGCATCGTGAGACTACACGTGATTAAGCAGATGTTACTGATCACATTTCACTCTTAAAGTGACCTCAGGAGGTGGAGCCAAGATCCCCTATGAGGGTCATGGGTAAGGTGACACACTCCAACTGTTGGTCAGTTAACCATAACCGAGAAAGCACATCCTCTGCTGGGCAATGCTGATGCAGCTTTTCTTAAGTTCATTCCTGGCTCCAACCCCAACCTTCACATAGCTCAGCCTCTCCTGATCAAAGGTCTCTCCGGATCTAGGGACGTCTTCCTCCAGATCCCTTCTCAGAGTGATCTTTCTGACACGCTGAGCTACCTGATCACTCTGCTCCTCAACACTCTTCCACTTTGAAAGTGTCTTAAAATGTTAAACATAAATTTATCATATGACCCAGCTATTCCACTCCTAGAAATCTACCCAAGAAAAGAGAAACATGTGTCCCTATAAGACTATCACATGAATGCTCACAGCAGAGTTATCATACCAGCTAAAAAGTGGAAACAACCCAACTGTCCATCTGCTGGTAGACGGATAAATAAGATGTAGTCTATCCATCCAGTGAAATATTATTCAGTCATAAAAACAATGAAGTACTGATACAGATTACACCATGCTGCTGCTGCTAAGTCGCTTCAGTCGTGTCTGACTCTGTGCGACCCCATAGACGGCAGCCCACCAGGGTCCCCCATCCCTGGGATTCTCCAGGCAAGAACACTGGAGTGGGTTGCCATTTGCACATGAAATGTGCAGAAGAGGTAAATGCATAGAGATAGGAAGTAGATAAATTAGTGGTTGCTGAGGGCTGGAGTGGGGTGACTGCAAACAGGTATGAGAGATCATTTGGGGGCTTGGAAAGTGGATTGTGGTGATGCTTACATAAGTCAATTTACTAAGACTCATTGCATTTTACACTTACAGTGGGTGAATTTGGAGTATACAAGTTTTATCTTAAGTTGTTTTTAAACATGTGCAGGTTCCCCAGGGCCCTTACATGAGGCTCAGACTCCTGAACATGACATCCAAGACCTCCCATGACTGGCCCTGCCCACCTTCCCAGCTTCAGCATCTCTATGTCCTTCACTCTCCATTTCCAGCAACCCCACCCAGATCAACCCCCAATCACACTCCGTTCCTTTGTTCAGGCTGTTCCTACTGCCTAGCAGGTCTTTCTCTTCTCCTTTCCTGGCTACTTCCCTCAGTTTCAAAGATAATACCTCTTTCAAGAAGTCCTCCCTGTAATGATGAATCCAGGAGGCAGCTTGGCTATAAGTCTCTGACAACACTCCTAAGGTATCACAGTAGTCGGCCTTGCTAGAGAAAAGAAGCCCCAGGAAGAGCCCTGTCTCCATCAAATAATCCGACTGCTGCCTCCAAGACCCCCTTGATAGGAATCCTAGAGCTGTCACTGGCTCCTGCCCATCACCAAGACACGCCTCCACTTACACAGCCCCTGTGCTGCCTGAGCGCCCTGTCCCAGGCCTGCACTTTTGCTCCTTGTGTCTCGGCCCCCACAGAATTATGAATTACTCATAAGCAGGAACATCCAGATCTGGACCCCATTCCCCTCAGTTTCCGAGAAACTGAGGTCATGTCCTCAACCCCTAAGCCCCTGACACAGAGAAGGTACAGTTTGGCGAGCACTGAAAAAAGCCAACCCCAAACCTGAAGACATGAGCTTCTTGATGGGACAGTTCAACATACATGCAAGAAATTGAGACCAGTGACTTCCCTGGTGGTCCAGTGGTTAAGAACCTGCCTCCCACTGCAGGTGACTTGGGTTTGATCCCTGGTTGGGGAACTAAGATGCCCCACGTCACAGGGCAACTCAGCCTGCGCACTGCGGCTAGAGAGGCAAAGTGCTGCAATGAAAGAGCCCTCGTGGGCCACAGCTGCCTGTAGGGGCTAGCTTTACGGGGCCCGGGGAGGTTCCACTCAGGCAAGTTTGACCTCTGAGTCAAGGGCCAACGGGAGGTCCTTGCAGGGAGAAAGGCCACAGGAAGGAGGCAGCTCAGCCTTTGGCAGGAGAACTTTCCATCACCACAAAGTCCCATTTCTGGTCCAGCTGCACTGATTCCCATCAGGCCAACATGCTCTGCCTCCTGCCTCTGCCTCTGACCTTGGGCTGATCCACAAATTTCAAGAAACAGCCATATCAGAAACCCTCACATGTGTGCCCAAGGACAAATGCTTAAATTGGTCACTGTGGCAATATTAGTCAAAGCAAAAGACCAGAAAGGAGTGATTTTGAGGTGGACAGACAATGGACTGTCTCCACCCATCTGCTTTCGGGACAGAGGTGGCCTTTCCAGCAGCCTTGGGAAACCTGAGCCCAGAAGACAAGAGATTGACAGGGTCCATGCCTGTATGGAGGCTTTTCCTCTCAGGTCCCCAGGAGAGGAAGTGGCTCCAAGGGGAAGGCTTGGCAGCTGCTGGGGCAGCTCCATGCTGGGCGCTGCCAGGGGACCTCCGGCCTGAGACATTCCCATAGGAAACACACCGCTCCAAGCGTGGGAAGCTAACTGTGTCATGGTTAGTGAGGGGAAGGAGGGGCTCGGTATGCATATTGCTTGCTGACCTGTGCAGAGCCCAGGAGACTGACTCCCCCGGGTTTTCTAGCTGATTCCTTCCCTGAGCTGAGCTCATGTCTGACATGAGAGAGCAGAGTTCTAAGAATGTGCAAAGGAGTCCCTCAACTCAAGCTTTGCACACGCTGTTTCTTCTTCCCAGAGCACCGTCTATATTGCTTTTGAGCCTGCCTTATCCATTCTTTATTTATTTTTTTACCCCAATGAGGTGAAAACCACGTAAACATAAATTAAACCATGTAGAAGTGAACAACACAGCGGTAGGTTGTACCTTCACAAAGTCATGCAACTCACATCTCTGTCTAGTTCCCAAACCTTCCCATCAACCTCCAGTAAAACCCCACACCCATCAAAGAGTCACTCTCCATCCCCTGCTCCCATTAACCCCTGGCCCCACTGATCTGTTCTCTGTTTCTATGGACTTACCTGGACTTATTGTGGACATTTAACACAAACACAAGTGGTCTTTTGTGTCTGGCTCCTTTCACTTACGGAGAAGGCAATGGCACCCCACTCCAGCACTCTTGCTTGGAAAATCCCATGGATGGAGGAGCCTGGTAGGCTGCAGTCCATGGGGTCGCTAAGAGTCAGACATGACTGAGTGACTTTTCACTTTCATGCATTGGAGAAGGAAATGGCAACCCACTCCAGTGTTCTTGCCTGGAGAATCCCAGGGATGGCAGAGCCTGGTGGGCTGCGGTCTATGGGGTCGCACAGAGTCAGACATGACTGAAGTGACTTAGCAGCAGCAGTAGCCTTTCACTTAGCATGATGTTTCTGAGGCTCATCCCTATTGTAACATGTATCTGAACTTCATTCCTTCTTATGGCTGAATTGTCCTCCATTGTGGGCAGATCTCATTTTGTGGTTCCACTCATCCTTTGGTGGGCATTTGGGTTGTTTCTAGCTTTTGGCTATTGTGAACACTGCTGCTATGAATATTCAAGTACAAGTTTTGTTTGAGCACCTGTTTTCAATTCTTTGGGTATATATTCTAATTGATTCTTGAAATGTCACTCTGAGAGTCACCGCCTCTATAATATTTTCTCTGACCCCAAACCTCCCTAGAGCTAAGCTGGGGGCCTTTCTACTGTATGCCCCCTCCAGAGCTGCCATGGACAGTGGTGCAAGTCAGACCCTGCATAACTCTAAGGGGGAACCATTTACACTGGTCACTAGAGATCTGTATATTTATTACAACCATCTTTCAACAGATGGAAGAAAACTGCATTGAGAAAGGGGTAAAAGTAAAAGCGTTAGTCACTCAGTCGTGTCCAACTCTTTGCGACCCCATGGACTGTAGCCCACCATGCTCCTCTGTCCATGGAATTCTCCAGGCAAGAATACTGGAGTGGGTTGTCATTCCCTACTCCAGGGGATCTTGCTGACCGAGGGATCAAGCCTGGATCTCCTGCATTGCAGGTGGATCCATTACCATCTGAGCCAAAACAGGGGGTACCTTTGTCTAATTCTATAAAGGTACCACCCAGTCTAGTGGTGACCCTAGCTCCATTAGTTCAAAGATTCCCTGCCTTGCAGCGCTTAACCTCATCATGATCATTGTTTTGCCTCAATACCTTTTAGAAGAAAGGATTAATCAGAATGGGAATGGACCATTTCCCTATAATATGACAGGCAGAATTTTTCTTCTTCATCTTAGTAAAAATTATGCTGCTGCTGCTAAGTCACTTCAGTTGTGTCTGACTCTGCGACCCCAGAGATGGCAGCCCACCAGGCTCCCCTGTCCCTGGGATTCTCCAGGCAAGAACACTGGAGTGGGTTGCCATTTCCTTCTCCAATGCATGAAAGTGAAAAGTGAAAGTGAAGTCGCTCAGTCGTGTCCTTTTCGACCCCATGGACTGCAGCCTACCAGGCTCCTCCATCCATGGGATTTTCCAGGCAAGAGTACTGGAGTGGGGTGCCATTGCCTTCTCCAAAATTATGCTACTTTATATTATTTATAATAGCCAAAGAGTACAAATGATACAAATGTCCATCAGTTGGTAAATGGATAAACAAAATGTGGTCTATTTGTGCAATGGAATATTACTCAGCCATAAAAAGGAACAGCACACTGATACAGGCTGAAACATGGATGAACCTTGAAGATATTATGCTATGTGAAAGAAGCCAGTCACAAAGGACCACATATCGTATCATTCATTCCATTTATTCTAAATGTGCAGAAGAGGCGAATCTATAGGGACAGAAAGTAGACTAGTGATAGTGTTGAACTAGGGAGTGGGGAAGGGAATGACTACAAGAGGGCAAAAGATTTCCTTTGCGGATGATGGAAAGATACACTTAGATTGTGGTGATGGCTGTGTAACCTTGTCAATTCACCAATAACCAGTGAGTTGCGTTCTTAAAATGGTTAAGATTTTTGGTTAATGATAATGGTTAATGATTAATTCAGGGTATATAAATTACACCAGAATAAAACTTTTTTAAAAACACAATGTTACTTTTACACCATCTCTGAATCAAGAGATCTGACTGCTCAGATTATCGCATGGAATCTGCTGAGCAATCTGATTGCTCAGATTATCACACAGAATCTATTCATTTTTCAACAGTTATGAAACTGTATTTTTTTCCTTAAATAAATCATGAATTCTTTTTACTTAGATTACAAAATTAGTACATAATCACTGAAGAAAGCTTGGCAAATACAAAATCCCCTTAACCCGTGATGGTTAACATTTGGATATATCTTCTTTTCATTATTTTTTATAGGAGTTTAGAGTGATTTACACAATTGACATCGTACTATGGCATGATTTTTTAGTTCTTTTCATTAACAGTGTTTCCTTCTCGGGCTTCCCTGGTGGCTAAGGTGGTAAAGAATCTGCCTGCAATGCAGGAGACCCAGGTTCGACCCTTGGGTTGGGAAGATCCGCTAGAGAAGGGAATGGCTACTTACTCCAGTATTCTTGTTTGGGAAATCATGTGGACAGAGGAGCCTGTGGACTACAGTCCATACGGTCACAAAGAGTCAGAAACGACTGAGTGACTAGCTTTATATACATTGACCATGTTGTACAGTCTTTGTTACTGACATTAAATGGCCTTATAATAGTCCACAGAGAGGTTCCTTCTCTTTCTCCAACCTCAACTCCTCTCCCCCCCACTTACATCCCAGCCATACTGACTTTCTTGGCACTTTCGTAATACATCATACTCACTCCTTTGCACTCAGGGCCTTTGCACTGTCTCCTCCTTTTGCCTCTAAAGCTCTTCCCCATTTCTTGATGTGACCAGATCCTTCTCACCTTTTATTTGTTGTTGTCAGACATGTCTGACTCTGTGACCCCATGGACTGTAGCCCACCAGGCTCCTCTGTCCATGGAGTTCTCCAGGCAAGAATACTGGAGTGGGTTGCCAATTCCTTCTCCAGGGGCTCTTCCCGACCCGGAAATCAAACCTGGGTCTCCTGCACCGGCAGGCAGATTCCCTACTACTGAGCCACCGGGGAAGCCCTTCACTTTTCACACCCCAGTCCAAATATCCTCAGATGGAGCCACTTCTGACCACTGCACACTCACAGCCATTCCCCTCAGTTTCTCTTGATCTCATCTTCCTGTTTTATCTTCTCCTTAGGGGGAAATAACTTTATAATTTTGCCACCTGGAATTATTTCTTTGCTTACTCAACAGAACTGCTTTTAAAGCTTCTCCTACTAACCCTGAGCTCCTGAGGGTCAAAGGCTGTGCCTGATCCCAGGTGGCAGGGACAATGTGTGATACACAGTAGGTACTCAGGAAATGCTTAATGATTTGAATCAATCTCAAACAATCTTTTCTTCCCTCTCCCTCAATCTCTCTCAGAAAGGCAATTCCGATTGAAGCCACGGTGAGTGCTTCTTCCTATATTAACATACTCACTCAGCAAACATGTCCAGAGTGCCTACTCTGTGCCAGGCACTGGAAACAGAGTTTACTACACCGACCTAGTCTTTGCTTTTGAAAGGCTTATGATCTGGTGCGAGGGTCAGACAGGCAAAGAAATGACTGCAAGATGTGGGCAAATTCCACAGTGCATATGTGCCCAAAGTGCTACTGAAGGTGTAGCTGTTTTACCTTATTAAAAAAATGTTTTTAAATATTTATTTATTTATTTGGCTGCACCAGGTCTTAGTTGAGGCATGCAGGCTCTTACTTGTGGAATGTGGGATCTAGTTTTCCTGAGGGAGCCAGTTTCCCTGACCAGGGATCGAACCTGGGACCCCTGCATTGGGAGCTCCTAGTCTTAGCCACTGGACCAGCAGAGACGTCCCAGTGTAGCTGTTTTAACATACCCTGAGAGGCAGGATATCCCAGCAGCTGTGGTGGCCACTGAGCTGCATGGAGAAGGATGTGTAGGAATCCCCAGGGGAGAAGCCACCAAAGAGGTGGAGTGTCCCATCAGGAGGGCCTGGACCTCGGCACCTCAGGGCAGGGAAAAGGCACAGGAGCAAAGAGGAGATGGTCGCGGACCGCATCCCAGCATCCTGCGTGCGGGTTAAGCCCCGCCCCCCGCCCCCAAGCGTGGAGACCACCCGGTCTCACACTCCAGCTGCGGACACCGCGGTGTCCCCTCCGTCCCCTGGGCCTCGGGGTCTGGCCTTGGATGAGCAGGTGTGCAGGGGAGTTCTCCAAGGACCGAGAGGGCTCTCCGCCGCCTCCGCCGCAGCAGGCCTGAGACTCCCAAGAGACGCCCAGCTCCCCACACGCCAGCTATTTCGGCCTCATCCCAACACCAGCTCTTGGTTTCTGGCTGGGGAAGCCAGAGGCCCGCGGGCTGACCATAAAAGGACAAAACCCAGCTGGGTCTGAGCAAGGCCTGGGCTGGCTGCTTCTCTCCCGCCTTCCTGTGCCAGGGTGCGTGGGATCAGGCGAGAGGTGGGTGGCCACGCCGTCTCCCGCGGGGTCACCGCTCCCCCTGACCTCCAGGCCCCTGGGGGTGAGGCCTGGCTTCCACCGAGCGCAGCAATGTGGATCCCCAGAATGCCTGCCACCCTCCAAGGTAGACGCAGAAAGTTCCAGACACCCCCCGCCCCCACCTGGAGCTGACGGCCCACGCCCTGCCCCTGCCCTGCTGGGCACCAGGCTCTCCAGGCACCGTCGGAATAAACCCACACAAGCACTGGGGCAGGTGCCATCCTTGTTGGGACAAGTGAGGAAACCAAGGGACAGAGAAGTGGGCGCATCTGCAGAGCCAGAATTCCAGCCCAGCTCAAAAGCGATGCCCTGTGTACACGCTGCTATATTTAAAATGGGTAACCAACAAGGACCTAGTGTATAGCACGTGGAACTCTACCGGGTGTTATGTGTCAGCCTGGATGGGAGCCAGGGGTTTGGGGGAGAATGGATACATGTATATGTATGGCTGGGAACCTTATCTGTTCACCTCATGCTATCACAACATTGTTAATGGGCTATACCCTAATACAAAATAAAAAGTTTAAAAAATAAATAGCACCCTGGAGAAACAGAAACGATGCCCTAAACCTCTGCTCTGTAGGTCCAGGCCTTCTTCTCTCCACCCTCCTGCCCCAGCAGCACGGGGAGGAAAATTCTGGGTGAGCTGAGGTACTCTGAGAGCTCGTGCTGGACCCCAGCAGGACTCTTCCAGACCCACATGAGGCAGATCTGGCCAGTGAAGAGGGCGTGGGTTCATGACCAGGGTTCTCCCAGTGGTCTCCTGGGCCTCAGCTCCAGCCTCCAGTCTCTGCATCCTTCTCTCCACTCCAGCCCCACAGCCCCGTGGGTCACATCAACTCCTTTAAGCCCACATGTTACCTTTCAAGGAGGCCTCCCTGTCCTCCCAGCTTAAGGAGATCCCAGGGTCTACCGCCCTCCCCCCATAGCACATTAATTGTGGTTTGATTTGATTAATACCTGCACCCCTCAGTAGACTGTGCCCCCCACAACAGTTCCCTCATAGCAGGGCCTCAATCAACACTTTTGGAAAAAAAACGAAGGGGGAGCCAGATTCTCTGAGACTGGGAGGACACAGTGGGATGGCCAGAGCACTCAGACTCCAAGAGGAACAAGCTGCCACCAAGTGTCAGTCAGAGCTCCCCAAGTCCACTCCCCTCAGCATATCTGCTTTCCAACTCAATATTTACTGGTTATTAAAAAAATGGTAATAATACTCCTTAGCTCTCTCCCATCTGTGTGAGACACCATGGGCTGTCCATAAAACATGTATCATAATCAGATGATCCTTCTTCTTCATTTCCTGCCAAGAACGTGATCTTCTTGTGATAACTCAGAGGGCCGGCCAAACGGGGCCAGACAGATGGAGCCGCCAGCACCCCTCACCCTTCCAGGCCAGACGCTGAGCTGAGAGCAGAGGCAAAGTCTCCGCGAGGCAGAGAGGCAACTGGTGCCCTCCCTGGGGGGTGTGTTGCAGGAACACAGTCTCTGCAGCAAAATGTCTGGGAAATTACTTCTGGGCTCCACTTCTCGGGCAACTCAGAGCATCATCTTCCTTACCAAGAAGACGGGGATAAAAACCCACACTTTCCAAGGATGTGATAAAGATGCAGGGAGATTGGACCCACAAAGAGCTTAGAAAGAGCCCAAGACCCATTCCAAAGCTCAATAACAAAAAATTATTGTTAACTTTACTATCATCACTGCTCCATCATCTCCATCCTCCATAGCAGTGAGCTTGTGAAGTGGTTATAGATGGCAGCGGGTCTGACTCAGGAGGACAGGCTATCAGGCCAAGTTCAACCCTTTCTAAGTATAAGGCCTAAGCCAGTCTCTTAGCTGGCGGCTCTGTCTGTCTGGCCCTGTCTGGTTGGCCCTCTGAGTTACCACGAGCAGCTTCAGTCTCCTCATCTGTTAAAGGGGCCTGACAGCACTGCACTACCTCCCATACCATACTGCCTCAGAAGGAAGATGAGACGTATCCAGTGGAGGGACCTCTCTGGAGGTCCAGTGGTTAAGATTCCACCCTTCCAATGCAGGGCCAAGGTTCGATTCCTGACTGGGGAACTAAGATCCCACATGTCACAAGGCATGGCCAAAATATTAAAAAAACATATATATATATTGGCTTAAAAAAATAAAAAGTGCTTCCAGCGTGGCTAAAGGAGGTATCGCCAGGTTTGACATTCAGCTCTGGAGCCAAGTGCCTCGGTGTTCTGAGCCTCAGTGTCTTCAGTCTGTCACATGGAGAGTCTGTTCTGCAGGGGAGCAGTGAGGGCCAAGAGACACAGGATCTCGGGGGCAGAGAGCTCAGTGCACACAGATGCCCTTCCTGTCTCTGCTGAGCTACAGAACCTCCGGTTGAGCACAGGCCAGCCCCCCAAGGCCTGCTGACCCGGACAGATGGTTCAGACTGAGTGTGGGAACTTGCAAAGCAGAGAACCGAGTTTGGATCATTCTGCCCACCTCCCCACCCCCACAGGCTTCTCCGCAGCTTAAAGAGGGTTCAGCCAAGAGCCTGAGCTGATAAAGGTCTGGCTATTTTTTTTTTTTTTGATCCCCTTAGAGTGGCTGGTTAGTACTAATTAGGTGCGGACGCAACACTTCCAGTGACAGGTCCCAATGGCTCCTCTCATCCTCAGAGTGAAATCTCACCTGCCTTTCACACCCTGCCCCACCCCAGGGACCCACAGAGAAGAGGCTGGAGATCCAAACTGGCTTTTGTCAGGAAAGCTTTGCTGACGCTTTCCCCACACTCATCATGCTATAATTTGCTGAAGACACTCACGCCAGCTTCTCAAGTGCTGAGCCCTCAACACTAACCCCCTGAGATGGCAGGAGACAGCCCTACATGAGCAAACAGCCTTTTAGCGGGGCAGGAGGGGCTGTGAAACAGCTCAGCATCACCTTGGTCCAGCAAGCCTGGGGCTTCAGAGTCTGGTAAACCAAGTTCAAATCTGCTCTGACACTCCTGCGTCAAGTCACCTCCCCAAGCCTCAGTCTCCCCAGCAATAAAATGGGGATAATAACAGCACCTGCCTCTAGTACTGGATTGTCTATAACCAGTCATGTTCTCCCACAGTAGTCATGTATGGATGTGAGAGTTAGGCCATAAAGAAGGCTGAATGGCGAAGAATTGATAACTTTTGTGCTGTGATGTTGGAGAAGACTCTTGAGAGTCCCTTGGACTGCAAGGATGTCAAAACAGTCAGTCCTAAAGGAAATCAATCCTGAACATTCATTAGAAGGACTGATGCTGAAGCTGAAGCTCCTCTACTTTGACCACATGATGCAAAGATCTGACTCATTGGAAAAGACTCTGATGCTGGGAAAGATTGAAGGCAGGAGGAGAAGGGGACAACAGAGGATGAGATGGTTGGATGGCATCACTGACTCCATGGACATGAGTTTGAGCAAGCTCTGGGAGATGGCGAAGGACAGAGAAGCCTGGCATGTTGTAAGCCATGGGGTCGCAAAGAAGTGGACGTGACTGAGGCAACTGAACAACAGCAACCAGTCATGTAAACATAGGTCCATGAGTGAAGGAGGTGAGGGAGGGAAAAATAAATAAAATTTTAAAGGAGTCAATATTTGCTCCTTCTTGAGAACTATCATGGTCAATGTCCTGGGAAAATTTAAAACATTGTTGGCTTTCTTTACGTTATAGTTTATTGTTGTTGAACACAGGCACCATAATAGTTTCAAGGCTTCATTTTAAAGGTCCTAATCTGATCCCTAGAGAAGGCAATGGCACCCCACTCCAGTACTCTTGCCTGGAAAATCCCACGGATGGAGGAGCCTGGTAGGCTGCAGTCCATGGGGTCGCTAGAGTCGGACATGACTGAGCGACTTCACTTTCTCTTTTCACTTTCATCCATTGGAGAAGGAAATGGCAACCCACTCCAGTATTCTTGCCTGGAGAATCCCAGGGACGGGGAAGCCTGGTGGGCTGCCGTCTATGGGGTCACACAGAGTTGGACACGACTGAAGTGACTTAGCATAGCATAGCATAGCACAGTCTGATCCCAGGTGGCTCAGTGGTAAAGAATCTGCCTACTAAGGCAGGAGACACAGCTTCAATCCCTGGGTCGGGAAGATCCCCTGGAGGAGGAAATGGCAACCCACTCCAGTGTTCTTGCCTGGAGAATCCCATGGACAGTGGAGCTGCTGGACTACAGTCCACGGGCTTGCAGAGAGTCAGACACGACTCGGTGACTGAGCACCAGCACATGGATCTGATCCCGTCTGCCTTGTCAGTCTGCGGTGAGGATGACTGGAGAGTATTCCTGGAAAGCCCTGTGCACACAGGAAGCACGCAGTAAAAATCCACTCCTGGGGCTTCTCTGGTGGCCCAGTGGCTGAGACTCTGAGCTCCCAATGCAGGGGGGTCAGGTTCAATCCCAGGTCAGGGAACTAGGTCCCACATGCCTCAACTAAGAGTTTGCATGCTGCAGCTAAAGATCCCGAGTGCCACAACTGAGATCCAGCACAGCCAGATAAATAAAGTAAATTTGTTTTTTAAATCCATTACAACATCTTTGGAAAAGAGAGTGTGAGAGAATTTCCATCAAAAGGTAGTGGGTTGAACACAGGCAGTTAGCGCTCCTCTTTCCCCAAACCTCATTAAAGTGACAGTAAAGGGGTTTTGAAAGTGAGTGAAATTCGCTCAGTCATGTCTGACTCTTCACAACCCCATGGACTATACAGTCCATGGAATTCTCCAGGCCAGAATACTGGAGTAGGTAGCCTTCCTCTTTCCAGGAGATGTTCCCAACCCAGGGATCGAACCCAGGTCTCCCACATTGCAGGCAGATTCTTTACCAGCTGAGCTGCAAGGGAAGCTGAAGAATATTGGAGTGGGTAGACCATCCCTTCTCCGGGGATCTTCCTGACCCAGGAATCAACCCAGGGTCTCCTGCATTGCAGGAGGATTCTTTACCAGCTGAGCTATGAAGGAAGCTTTATTTTGGGGGCTTCAAAATCACTGCAGATGGTGACTGCAGCCATGAAATTAAAAGATGCTTGCTCCTTAGAAGAAAAGTTATGACCAACCTAGACAGCATATTAAAAAGCAGAGACGTTGCTTTGCTGACAAAGGTCCGTCTAGTCAAAGCTATGGTTTTTCCAATAGTCATGAATGGATGAGAGAATTGGACTATAAAGAAAGCTGAGTGCTGAAGAATTGATGCTTTTGAACTGTGGTCTTGGAAAAGACTCTTGAGAGTCCCTTGGACTGTAAGGAGATCCAACCAGTCCATCCTATAGGAAATCAGTCCTGAATATTCATTGGAAGGACTGATGCTGAAGCTGAAACTCCAATCCTTTGGACATCTGATGTGAAGAACTGACTCATTGGAAAAGACCCTGATGCTGGGAAAGATTGAAGCTGGGAGAAGAAGGGGACAACAGAGGATGAGATGGTTGGATGGCATCATTGACTAGATGGACATGAGGTTCAGCAAGCTCCAGGAACTAGTGATATCAGGACAGGGAGGCCTGGCGTGCTGCAGTCCATGAAGTTGCAAAGTCAGACATGGCTGAGCGACTGAACTGAACTGAACTGAAAGGGGTTTTTCTCAGGCTTCCCACATGGCACTGGTGGTAAAGAATCCGCCTGCCAATGCAGGAGATATAAGAGACATGGGTTTGATCCCTGGGTCTCTAAGATCCCCTGGAGGAGGGCATGGCAACTCACTTTGGTATTCTTGCCTGGAGAATCCCATGGACAGAGGAGCCTGGCGGGCTCTAGTTTACAGGGCCACAAAGAGTCAAACACGACTGAATACACATGCACAAGGAGGCTTTTCAAAAACACATGAAAATGTCCAAGTAAGTGGGAGAGGAGAAAAAAACACAACCTGGGAAAACCGCAAACGGGATGAGTGATGACAGTCCCAGGAGAGACGTCTGAGCTGGTGGTGGAGAAGCAGAATACCCTGCCTCCAGCCCAAACCTCGGTAATGGGCAACCTGGGGTCTCAGGAAGAGGGTGGAGGACAATGAAACATGAGGACTGGTTGAATGTGCATCTGAGAAGCTGCTAGACACACTCCAGATACCACCTATACTCCCTGTAGCCAAGTGACTGCCCTCCCCACAGCCCACCAAAGAGGGCAGATCAATTCTCTGGAGAGGGAGAAATAGAAGCTGTCTGTCTTGGGGACACCAGGAACAGCAAGAAGACAACATGCAAGTTTCATCCCATAGTTTGAAACCCTCAGCCTCTTCTCAACTAGATCCTTAAAATTATGGTTGTTGTTGTTTAATTGCTAAGTCAGGTCTGACCCTTTTGTGATGCTATGGACTGTAGCCTGCCAGACTCCTCTGTCCATGGGATTTTCCAGGCAAGAATACTGGAGTGAGTTGTCATTTCCTCCTCCAGGGGATCTTCCTGACCCAGGGATAGAGCCCATGTCTCCTGCGTCTCCTGCATTGGCAGGCAGGTTTTTACCACTGAACCATCAGGGAAGCCCCAAATGATAGTAGACAGATCTTTACCCTTCAAGCAGAAGACTGTACAAGACTTCTCTGAAGAATTTCACTGGCCCAAGAAGAAAGACTGAAAGATACACTAGGAGTCACGGGATGGAGCAGCCCAGCCTCACCAGCAAGCTCCTCCTGCAAACACGAAGCTGCCATCAGTTTTTTTGGTGCCCATGTGTTAGGGCATCCCAGATGAATGGACAGTCAATGAACCAGCAGGCATTGGAAGAAAGTCACTAACAAGACAAACATAAATTAAAACAAATAAGTAAGAAATATGCCTATTGGAAGTAATAGGGGCCTACATGTGGAGAAGTACCCTCTAAGAAAAAGAACGTGTATGGTGTGGGAGACCCAGGTTCGATCCCTGGGTTGGGAAGACCCCTTGGAGAAGGAAATGGCAATCCACTCCAGTACTATTGCCTGGAAAATCCCACGGACAGAGGAGCCTGGTAGGCTACAGTCCATGGGGTCGCAAAGAGTCGGACATGACTGAGCGACTTCACATTTACGTATGGAAAAAAAATGTGATAAGAAAGAAACATTCAGGAAACCAAACAAGTTCTTAGAAACTTTTTTTGGAATGATAGTAGTAATTGAAAACTCAATGGAGGATTTATAAGATAAAGTTGAGGTAACTGCCTAGAAAATAAAAAATACAAGAGAAAGAGATGAAAATTATAAAAAAAAATCTGAAAATTCCGATATAGAAATAAGAAAACATCTTTAAAAAAAAACCAGAACAGAGAATACAAAGAAAAAGAAATTATTAAGGACATAATTTTAAAAAATTTCCCAGAATGTAAGGACAGGAATTTATAGACTATGAGGACCCACTCAAATCTCCAGCACAATGAGTAAAAACAGACCCACACATGAACAGGGAGATAAAGATTAAAAAACAACAACAACAACACTTTCAGAGAAGCAGGAAGGAGGAAAAAAAAAAAAGGTCACATACAAAGGATCAAGAATAAGAATGACTTTTATCTTCCCAAAAATGAAACTGAATCTCAAAGTTAATGAAGCAACGCCTTAAAAATTTGGAAAGAGAATTATTTCTTGCTTAAAAATGTAAACCCAGTCAAGCTATCCCTTGGGCTTCCCTTTTGGCTCAGATGGTTAAGAATCTGTCTATGATACAAGGGACCTGGATTCGATCCCTGGGTTAGGAAGATCTCCTGGAGAAGGAAATGGCAACTCCCTCCAGTATTCTTGCCTGGAGAATTTTCCATGGACAGAGGAGCCTGAGGTTGCAAAGAGTTGGACATGACTGAGTAACTAACACTTTCACTTCACTTTCACAGTGAGTGAGTGAAGTCACTCAGTCATGTCCGACTCTTTGCGACCCCATGGACTGTAGTCTAAACAGGTTCTTCTGTCCGTGGGATTTTCCAGGCAAGAATACTGTAGTGGGTTGCCATTTTTCCTTCTCTAGCAGATCTTCCTGACCCAGGGATTGAACCCAGGTCTCCCGCATTGTAGGCAGACACTTTACCCTCTGAGCCACCAGGGAAGATCCAAGGGCAGGACTTAGGAAGGGAGAACCCTGAGGCGAGGTGGAGCTGAGGGTGTGTCAGCTACTGGTCATTGACAAGTCGCTCAGTCGTCCCGACTCTTTGCGACCCTATGGACTGTAGCCTACCAGGCTCCTCTGTCCATGGGATTTTCCAGGCAAGAGTATTGGAGTGGGTTGCCATTTCCTTCTCTAGGAAGGTATCCAGGGCAGGTCAAAAGACTCCAGTAGCAATCACTTCCAAAAAGAAGCTATAAATAGGATCTTGAACACATATCTTATATTATAAGACACATTATAAGAAGATTAACACATTTAGAAGGAGAATTTGTGGTAGAATTAGTGATTAAGTACACAGATACTCAAGTTGGAAAAAAAAGAGGCAATTACTAACTCTAGGGGAAAGAATAATTTGTACAGGAAAGGGCATCACAAGACAGTGCAGAGTTCAGCTGTGAATGGCATCTACACAGTCACAATAATGTAAACTCTGAATATAGCTTTCATCAATGTTAATATAAAACTACATTGGGAGCTTATGTGATGGGGCATGGTTGCGTGTGTGTTGGGAGGAGGCCGGAGGACAAAGCAAGGGGGTGATTGAGTGAAATGCTCATGTTCCATGATGAAAAGTCAATAAGTAATGCCTAAAACTGAGGGATGAATTTAAAATATGAGTAATATATTCAAGTCTCTTAGAGATTACAGTGCTAAACACCTAAAATTCAGTTAAGAGTTGATAATGGTTATCCCTGGAGAAGGGGAAATGAGAGAAGAAACCAAAGAGTGATGTTTTTCTTAACAAGCCTTGAGGAATTGTCTAAATCATCTGCATCTACACCTTCAATAACAATGAAAGCTAAAAGTGTGAAAAAGGAGTAAGGAATCCCTTTAGGTGTATAATACTCTAGCAGCACGCAGAACAGTGCATATGGAATGTTACTATTTGTGGGGAAAACTTGGGAAGAGAGAAATGGATGTGTATCTTCAGACATGTGCAGAAAATATCTCTAGGAGAGTATCTAAGAATATCTAATGAACTAGAATAATAAGCCCACGGTTATCTCTGGGGAGGCAGACTAGGAGTCTTGAGCACAAGGGTTGAAAGGGAGAATGGTCAGCTTTTTCATTTGAATCCATCATCTCTCCAAAAACAAAAAACACATTGGGAAATGTAAAAAGTAAATATGATATCATTTACACATACACATATATAAGACATATTTTAAATGCTGACTTCTCTCACTGTCTGCTCCCCCACTGGGGCCTGGCTTCCTTTGGGGAGGGGCTTGTGGATGAATTATGTCTTAGAAATCCCCTCCCATATTCCCAACTCCCCTGTTACTATTCTCAGCCAGAATGCTCCGCCCTCCTCTTTCCCGTCTTAGTGAGCCATCGAGGCTTTGGTAACTCCCCACCTGTCTTGGACAACCCACCCCACCTATCCTGACCCTCTTCAGCGCTTTTCTTTTTTTAAAAAGAGTTTTTAATAAAAAAAAAAAAAATTTTTTTTTGGCCGAGCTGAGCAGCATACAGGATCTCAGTTCCCTGGCTAGCGAATCGAACCCGTAACTCCCTGCAGTAGAAGCGTGGAGTCTTCATCACTGGACCACCAGGGAAGCCCCCGGTTCCTTTCTTTCAATAACTCAGAGTTCTTCCTTCATTCATTGCAAATATTAACTGAGCAGTTACTCCTTACCAGGCACCAGCAAATATGCCAGAGATTCCATGATGAGCAGGGAGACAAGCATGGCGTTTGTGGGTTTCATGGAGTTTAGGGGGGCCTCAGGAACTTAAGAGTCCACGCGACTCTTTTAAACATTTTGTGTTCAGTGAATGCGTTCTCCACCCCTTTCCAACCCTATCTCTTCACATGCCATCCTGTTTCACAAAGGACTTGAAGAGGAAGACATAGCTACTGACTTAATGCCTCCAACAAGATAGAAAGTTCAGTGTGATCCCAGCCAAGTGACTGGATAGCCTGGGACAGCAACATTCACCAACAGAGTCACAAACCGGGCCCACACGTTCCTTCACAAAAACCAAATTCCCACTTTATAAAGAAAAAAGAAAGATTTTTCCTAAGCTTTTATTTTTTTCTCCTTGATTTTTTTTTTTTTTTTTTGAGATTTTTTTCATTGGAGTTTGTCATCATTCACCTGCCAGAAAGCAGCAGGAAAGGCCAAAACAAATGCATACATAGCAGCTATTGATTAACCTTAAATCTAAAAAGAGCTTATCTCTTATGGATCTGTGTGCTTATGGATGGCATTTTTCTCTTGAGGTTTAAAATTTCTAGGTAACTTTATATTTCACTATATAATTGTGTGTTAAAATACAGAGCCTAAGAGGAATGAAGTGTATTTGCCCTGGGGGTCCCTGTACGGAGTATAACATTGCCCCATGGATGGGAAGTTGTCTAGGGAGGCAACAGTTATCACAACACAAAAATATGCTTCAAAGAGTCAAGTATTTGGGAAACCAGATCCCACTAAAGCATCTTTGTCTAGTCTGCATCACTGCTGTCCTCTAATTCAAAGGCTTCACCTTGCCAGCTGTTGGGTGTCAACATCCATCGTCTCAATACAAACACAAAACACAATGGCGGCTCTGCAACACTGCCTGTTTCCTGGAAGGCCCAGTGTCACGCGCTGGTGACGTTCGAAAGGCCACCAAAAACGTCAGATCACTTCACAACCAAACATTAGGGAGTAATCAGGAAAGATAACACAACAAGGACTTTGAGAGACGGTGCAAAATACCAAAGAAGTCAAAGCCCTTGGCAAAAGTGGTGATTTCTCCAATAAGTCTGTACAAATGATCTTCTTATCCCATGCTGCAGAAATCAAGCATGGCATGAAGAATGGTGTCTTATGGTCTTTCATGCTTCCGTTAAAAAAAAAAGTTAAGGCAAGAACACCCAACTCTGAATTAATTTTATACTCTTTCTAAGAATTAGTGCATCTAGTTGCAATAACCACCAAATTCCTATTGCATGTAAGATAAATAAACCTGTGTTCATAACTTGCAATGTCATTTTTTAAGCCCATCAAAGCCTCTTCCCCCTTAATCTACATGCCCATTTTAAGTAAATCTTTTCTGGAACCAATTATTTTCAGATAGTCATAATCTCCTTCATGTCATGCCATCCTGCTTAGTTGGTGTATGAAAAGTTATATAGACTAACATTAATGGTGATGGTTCCTGGTGATAGGATTATGGGTGCTAGTACATTCTCTTTTGCTTAAATATATGTTTCAATTTTTCTAGAATGGAGTATATAAGATAAAAGTTTTTTGTTGCACTTAGTCACTCAATCATGCCCAACTCTTTGCGACCCTTTAGATTGTAGTTCGCCAGGCAATTCTGTCCATAGGATTTTCTTTCAGGCAAGAATACTGGAGTGGGTTGTCATTTCCTTCTCCAGGGGATCTTTCCAACCCAGAGATAGAAACCACATCTCCTGCGTCTCCTGCATTGCAGGCAGATTCTTTCCTGCGGAGCTGGGAAATCCTAAGTTTCTTAAAGTTACACATATAAATTTTAAGAGCACTATGGCAATGTTTACCTGTCATTCCCTCTTTCCCTTTTCATTCTGGTATTCAGACTAAATGTGTTTAGTAAGAGCCCCCTTAGGCCTCCCTGTTGGCTCAGTGGTAAAGAATCTCCTGCCAATGCAGGAGATGTCAGTTCGATCTCTGGGTCAGGAAGATCCCTGGAGAAGGAAATGGCAACCCCCTCTAGTGTTCTTGCCTGGGAAACCCCATGGACAGAGGAGCCTGGCAGGGTACAGTCCTTGGGGTTGCAAAAGGGTCAGACACGACTTAGCAGCTAAACAACAACAAAAGAGCTCCTTCAGCTCCAGAAAAGAACTAGGAATAGTCCAAACCAATCATAAATGTTCCAGTTCTCTTTGCCAATGATTGGTTTAGAGGTTTGCATGTGATCAAGACATAACAGACATAAGGGACGCCTGCTGGTGAGTTTCTGGAAAAGGTTTTCTTCTCTCATAAAAAAGAGACATGGGGGAAAAACCTAATCCTTCACTTCCTTCATGCTTTTGGATATTATAACATGAGGATGTGATGTCTGGAGCTATGGTTGCCATCTTGTGATGATGAGGAAGCAGCCAAGAAAATCCCAAGAAAGTCTGTTTTTGAGCTATTAAATTAATTGAGCCTGAAATCATCAACATCCAGACTACTTGTTATATGAGGTAATAAATTCCTGTTGTTTAAGCCATTTTAATTGATTGCTATGCTTCTTGTAACCAAAAGCACCCCAAATTATATGAACACTGTAACTTTGTGATGTTCAGCTTTTCAAAGAGGTGTGTGAACCACCATTGTATACTCTTCCATCAAGAGAGACTACAAAGGATTTTTTTTTTTTTTTTTTTTTTTCCAAAAGCACATACCTAACTCCAAGAGTCATCACTTTATAACCTAGGATTATATCTCCCGCAATCTTCTTTGCAAGGCTCCGTATTCTGGTCTTTGGAAATGATGGTAGTACCCATCTGGAGTGGTCCAGTTTGAATCATACCTGTGTGGCATGGCTAACCCTGTCAGTAATTTGGGGAACTTCTACCTGAGCCCCTTTACCTTGAGATGGGGAGTAATATGTCCTAGGTACATCTGCCCTCAGGAGCTTGCAGAACTGGGCTCCTTTCAATTCTCAACAGAACATTCTTGGAGGAAGCTATTCCAGGGTCAAGCGCAGGAGCCAGGCAGTAAACTCAAACAAGTGCACCAGGCCATGGAACTGGAGAACTCATATGTCCTTTTGAGGGGCTGACGGTGGGATCACATGTTGCCAGATGTTCCAATACTTTCAAAATAACCTAGTAATTGGGCTTTTTGTGTACAATCTCCACATTTTTAGAAGTTGGCAGCTAATTAAAGTATCTTTAAAACTCCATGTGGACCAAAAACCAAACTTATCTGAGAGCTGGATCCAGCCTACCAGCTGCCGGCTTACCACCTCTAGGCTCTTCACACCTAAAAATCACATAACTGTGCATAGCTTTAAAACTGCCAAAGCTCTTTCCTGTTGCACTTTCTCAAGTGTAAGTACAGAAGAACTTCTGTATCTGAAGGCCAGATCCATTTATAGGAAGAGATATTCCATTTATGGGAGGAGGCATGAGAGAACTTTCTAGAACTATTTCCCATCTTGGTCTGGGTGGTGATTACGATTGTAGGCATGTAAAAATTAATTTTAGACTGGACACTGAATTTGTGTACTTTTTGCGTTCTCCTGTATGTATGTTCTACCGCAGTAGAAGTTATTAACGATAGTAATAATAATACTACATAAATGTGGAGGTAATATGCAAAGGTCTTCAGTGTGGGAAAGCCTGCTTTACCATCTGTACAACACGCTGCAAGATGGATTCTCCCACTCCCTTTTCACAGATGAGGAAAGTGAGGCTGGAGAGGAAAAGACATTTGCACAGGATCCCACAGGATGCGAGTGACACCTGGCTGCAAATTCAGATCTGGTTGGCTCAGTGCCAGGGCCGTTCCCCCCTGCTTCCCTTCCAAGGTGACAGCATCCTACCATCTTCCAGATGGCTGGCCCACCCAGGCCTTGGGCAACCAGGGGTCAGCAAGCCCATGCATGTATTTGCCCAAGCTATCGGCCCTTCCTCCTCTCCCGGGCTGCACACACATCTATTCTGCTTGTTTTTTCCCTTTTTCAGTCACAGCCCTCCTGTTACCCAGCTCCGCCTGCCAAACCCCACATTCTTGGCGAGAACTGCAGGCGGGCAGGACAGGAGGGGCCTGGCGAGTGACTATAAGCAGCCCGGGTGGGCTCCCTGGAGGAGGAGGAGTTCTGTGCCTCTGCAGGCGGCTTACCTTGCAGCATGCTCCGGTAGGCCGTGTCGGCGATGGCGTAGATGTGGGGTGGCATCTCGTGCCGCTTCTTGCCCTTGTACATCTCAATGATCTTCTCTGAATAGATAGGCAGCTGCTTGTAGGGGTTCACCACCACGCAGAAGAGGCCCGAGTACGTCTACGAAAGAGAGAACCGAGCTTACTACAGGAACCCGGCAGGGACAGGGCTCTGACATCCAGTCTGTGACCACCCATCACAGTCTGCATGGTCTGAGTGCCACTGTGTGCATTTTCTCACTTCATTCTCATAGGGGCAGCTTTGAACATATGTGCTCAGAGTCCCATTTTAGAGATGGGGAAACTGAGGCTTGGGGCTTCACAGATGGCGCCAGTGGTAAAGAATCCAATGCAGGAGACACAGAAGACACCAGTTCAATCTCGGGTCAGAAAGATTCCCTGGAGGAGGAAATGGCAACCCACTCCAGTATTCTTGCCTGGAGAATCCCATGGGCAGAGGAGCCTGATGGGCTACAGTCCATGCGGCCACAAAGAGACATGACTGAGCAGCTGAGCACACGCACAATCTAAGGCTCAGCGTCCCAGTGGGCATCTCTGGCATCACTGACCCCACGTACAGGGCAGAGGAGCAAGGAGTGAGCTTGGATTTCTAGGACACTGTTTTTAACTGTGGTTTTAAACAGTGCTGGGTTCAGACCCCTGGCCACTCCCATCCACTGTCACTTCATCCCCCTGAGCCTCACAGGCTTAAATAACACCTACACTTTCTTGAGCACCTACTATGTACCAGCCACTAAGCTAAGTACTTCACAGGCGTCTTCTTTAATCCTCTCGTTCAACCTCTGACAGGGATACTATAATTTCCCCATGGCCCATTTGATAGATGAGGAAACTGAGGCTCAGTGAAGTTCTCACCAAGTCACACAGCTGCTGGGAAATTCAGAACTAAAATCATGACTTCTTATCCCAGAGCTCATACTCTCCTCGACCATGAAAAAGGACAGAGTCCCTCATCTGTAAAGTGGGGATAAACACAGCTGTCTTTAAATAGGAATGGTACTTAACACATTACAACATGGATGAACCCTAAAAACATTACACTGAATGAAAGAAGTCAGACACAGAAGGTCATGTATCACATGGTTCCGCTTATCTGAAATGTCCAGAATAGGCAAATCCATAGAGACAGAAAATAGGTCTCTGGTTTCCAGGGAGTGGAGAGACGGGGGAATGGGAGTGACTGCTAGTTGGAATGGGTTTCTTTGGGGGTCTATAAGAATGTTCTGGAACTAGATAGCAGTGGGAGTAAGACTACACTGCGAATGTATTAATGCCACTTGTTACCTTCAAACTGATTAATATCGTGAATTGGTTATATTAGATTTTATCACAATTTTAAAAAGTTGGCAGTTCCTGGGGATCCTGGTTAGGACCTTCCACTGCTGGGGGCCTGGGTTTAATCCCTGATCCAGGAATTAAGATCCAGCAAACCACACAGCAAGGCCAAAAAAATTAATTAGTTAAAAAAAAATCATCCTGCCCTACCAAGTGCAGAGGAACATCTGAAAATGATCAGAACAAGGAAAGGGCATGAAGATGCTCGCACGCCCCGCCGTGCTGTGGGCGTGGTCCTGGTATACTGCTGCTCTTACTCTACTCTGGCCTTTCCCACGCGCTGAGCTCGGAGCCCAGGATACAGGCGCCAACCTGTCCCAGAGGAACTGCTTTCCCAAATGATAACATCAGTGCTGCCCAAGGCTCTGGTGGGCAAGACGAAGCATGTCTTCCCTCCAACTCTCCCAAGAAGTGACTGAAGGAGGAGGAGCAGAAAGTCCATCCCTGGGTCACATTCACAGCCCGGCAAACACGGGGGAGGTTCAGCGCCTCGATCAAAGGCACCCAGCACCGAGCCCCACTCGGCCCACGTGGGGCGTGGGCACTGTCCTTCAGCTGTGGGCCTATTCCTGTCCTACAGAAACAACTGATCATCCGTTCATTCAGTCGCTCATTCATTCATGCATTCCACCTGTGAGGCTCTGGGGTTACAGTGCAAGACAAAACACACAGGGACCTGCCCACGAAGGGCTTTCAGTCTCGGCAGCAGCTGGTTAGTGAGTGAGGGACTCCCTCCAGGGCTCCATATGCTAAGGCGCGATGATGATGAGAGTTGATCCGGGGTGAGGGGAAAATGCTGTTTCTGAGAAGCAACAGGACTGGGGGTGGAGGAGGTGAGAGGGAGCAGTAATCTCCCAGGTTCCCACAAGTCCTATCTAAACATCCATCAGCCACTTATCGAGCACCGACTGTATACCAGGTCTGTGTTAGATGCTGGAAACAGATAAATCGATGATCATTCCTGCTCTCAAAAAGCCCCCTTCAAAAAGGAGATGAGGACGTTCAAAATAACATCATAAGAAGAAGGACGGAGCCCTGTGGATTATGGGAGCAAGGAAGAGAGGGCCCTAACCCACAAGGAGGGGGATGTGCTCAGAGAAACTTCATCAGGAGGTACTCCCTGCACTGAGACTTAAGAGATAAGGTGCTAACAAGTTCAGGGACACAGTAGGTGCTCGCTAAATGCCTGCTAAATGAATGCCTGAGGGGTCAGGTAATTATAAAGCTTCCCTGGAGCAGGGGCAGCGCTGCCTTCATCTCTGTGACCCAGGGCCTGGCACTGGGCTGCACACAGTAGGTGCTCAGTAGACATTCGTTGAACACGTGGCAAAGCTGCTCCAGGGCAAGGCCTGTGTGTTTCCTGTTCCTCTGTGTCCTGGTCCGCAGCTCAGGGCCTCCATGGAGTAAGAGCCCAAGAATGGTTGTTCATTTGAACAAAGGTCAACCACGCCCTTCCTCCTCTTTAGGCCCGAACTCCTCCTCCACCTCTTCCCAGGCTGTGCTCGCTGCCAGTGTCCTTTTTAGAATGTGTCATTTACAACCCAAATCACTCCCTCCAGGGAACTAGGGCCAGTAAAGCGTAGTGGTTAAGAGTACAGAATTGACTACTGAGGACTTATTTGTAACTCTCATTCTGCTACTTCTTGGCTGTGTGACCCTGTGTAAGTTTCTTTTTCTCTCTGAGCCTCGATTATCCTCAAATGCAAAATGGGCGGGTGTAATAGCCACTCCTTCATCGGTTCGCTATGAGATAGCTCTCGGGGAGCATTTAGCACAGTGCCTGGTGTGTAACAAGGACTCAATAACTATTAGTGACCATCCAGTGCTCCCTTTGCTTCATGACGATGAAAACTTTGCCACCTTGGAAACTTCACACATAATGTTCCCTCTCCTTGGAACAGTTCCCCCTGAGCTTCTCAGAGCCATTTGCATTTGCTCTTTCAGGGCTCAGTCTAAATGTCACCTCTTAGACTGTGAGCTGCACACTATCATACCTCCAGCCCTTAGCACAGGGCTAGGCACATGGCAGACACCCAGTAAATATTTGCTGAATAAAAGAATGAAAGAAGGAGGGGGGAAGAGAAGGAGGGGTGGGGGCAGAAGAGAGGGACGGAGGAAGGAAGGAAGAGAGGCAGGAGTGGCTTTCCCAACTCCATCATCAGCTTCCGAAGGAGAAATATCACCTTCCCCCCGTTTGCCTAGGGCACAGCCTGGTGTGATGTACACAGCAAGTACTTAATCCATGCTTCCAGGAAGATCTGAATCTCTGTTCAGGTCAGCACATCTTTCCAGGGCACCATGTCCCAACAGGAAGGACTGGCTAGATGGCAGCACACCCCACACAGAGGCTGGGCTTCAGAACCTAGGGGTTCAGCCTCCACTGTTCCAGCCTGGTTGCTCTCATCTGACGCAGCCCTCCGCGCTTGGCTGCGTTTCTGCCGCCCCATCCCCACGAGCCCCTTCCGAGCTGGTCAAATTCAGAGGTTTTCGACTTTCCCTGCCTCCCATGTCCCAGCGGCCTCTCAGGGCCCTGTGCCACCAGCAGGTCCCAGCTGCAGGCCTAGGGTTTCCCTCTTGTGACCGTATTAGGAAGCGACTTCACTTTTTCCCTAACGCTTTATATGGTCAGCCGTGGAGCCCTGAGCTCCCAAGGCCTCCGGCAGAAATGAGGAACAGTGGGGGAAGGTGGAAGAGAAGCAGGCTTTAAGTCACAGAGGCCCGGGCAGAACCTCAGACTCGCCCTTGCTACTTGTGTGACCTGAACCTCGTCCTCCCCATCTATAAAACGGTGGACAGGTTGCAGTGCAGTGTCATGGCCTTCTGAACATCCTAGAGACAGACCTGGCTCACCAAGAATGTGATCTGCTACAGCTTTGATGTTAACGGCAAAAAAAAAAAATAGAAACAACCTAAATATCCACCAATGGGAGACCAGTTCAATAATTATGGCACACTGCCCTTAAGTAGCAGCAGCAGCCCTTAAGAAGAATACATACATATACAAATTTACATATAGGGGATTCCCCGGTGGTCCAGGGGTTAGGACTCCATGCTTCTACTGCAGGGAGCTCAGGTTTGATCCCTGGACAGGGAACTAAGATCCGGCAAGCTGGGCAGTGCAGCCAATACATACACATACACATATGTGTGTGTATATATATATATATACACACACACACACATTTTGGGCTTTCCAGGTGGTTCAGTGGTAAAGAATCTGCCTGCTAATGCAGGAGACATAAGAAATATGGGTTCCATCCTCCTGGCTTGGGAAGACTCCCAGGAGGAGGAAATGGCAACCCACTCCAGTATTCTTGCCGTGGACAGAGGAGCCTGGTAGGCTACTGTCCATGGGGTCACAAAGAGTCATACATGACAGAACATACACACACACATATATATATATATACATATGTATTGGCCTCTATAAGTATAAAATATTAGGGCTTCCCAGGTTCTACTGGTAAAGAACCTGCCAATGCAGGAGACACAGGAGACACGGATATAAAATATTGCTGGAAGACTTATAAGGAACTGGTGACCATGGTTTCCGTAAGGAGGGGAACCAGAAGATGAGGAAATGGGGATAAAAGGAAAAGTTCTAAAATACCCTTATATATTATTCAATATTTTATTTAATATTTGCATGTGTTATCTATTCAAAAAATATTTTAAGTCTGAGTGAATAGTTACAAACAGACACAAGAAAAAGCCACAAATAAATAAGAAATTTCCCATTTTCACCTCCCCCAGCCACTGGCAACACCATTCTATTCTGATTCTCTGAGTCTGACTGTTTTAGATTCTCCTGTAAATGGAATCCTGCAGGATTTGCTCCTCTCTGGCTGGCTATTTTCACTCAGCATAATGTCCTCCAGGTTCAACCATGCTGTTGCAAATGGCAGGATTTCCTTCTGCTTTAAAGCAGAGTTATTATATTGTACAGTGTATTTACTACCTTTCCTTCATCCATTCTGGGCTTCCCTGGTGGCTCAGATGGTAAAGTATTTGCCTGCAATGTAGGAGACTGGGGTTCAATTTCTGGGTCAGAAAGATCCTCTGGGAAAGGGAATGGCTACTCACTGCAATATTCTTGCCTGGAGAATTCTATGGATAGAGGAGCCTAGTGGGCTATAGTCCACGAGGTTGCAAAGAGTTGGACAAGACCAAGCGACTAACCCACTTCATCCATTCGTCACGTTCACTCCTGTGGAATCCACGTTACATATCTGCAGCTCAGATGTACCTTATCTTCCTCCTCTCAATTATCTAGCAGCCTCAGGCCAAGGGCAGGGCCCTGTGACTCTCAGCATCCCACAGAGAGGGAAGAGGGGATCAGCAACACTTAACAGTCCTGATCCTGTCCCTTCTCACGTAAGTCACATCACCTCTCTGCCTCGGTCACCTCATGTGCTGGGTGGGAAGTGGGCTTCGACCTCACTAGAGAGAGCTGGGAACGACTTGGGACAGCAGCCAGTACAGGCAAGGCCCTGATCTTCACTGAGTGCCCTCTGCCTGAAACCCTTGTCCCATCTCCCAGCCCAAGACCAGGGACGGAGCAGTGAAAAAATCCCAGGTGGAGAGAACCCCACCAACGACAACATCTGGAAGAGCAAGGGAGTGCTGTACCAGGAATCAGAGCCACATGGGGGCCCCACACATGTCATGGATGATCTGGGGCAGCTCAGGCAGGAACCTGCATCTCAAGACAGAGGATGGACGTGTGGCCCTAGTGGGGGAAGGGGAGGTCAGAGAAGGGACAGAGTAGCACTGACACACTTTATACCCTACAGTAAAATAGCTCGTGGGACGCTGCTGTGCAGGGACCTCAGGGGCTCAGGGCTCTGTGATCACCTAGAGGGGTGGGATGGGGTGGTGGGATGGAGGCTCAAGAGGGAGGGGACATATGCACACACTGAGTTGATCCACGCTGTTGTACAGCATAAACTAACACAACATTGTAAAGCAATTATCCTCCAATTAAAAAAACAAGACAAAAAGAACCCGCATCTTTAAGGCTTCTACCTCTTCTAGACCCAAGGAGATGAGACATCTGCCAGGACTAAGCAAAAAGTGCCTTGTCTGAGATGAGCCTTGCAGGATGGAAGGGAACGTTCTCTTCGTTACTGGGGGCAAAGTCAGGCATGGTCAGCTGCCTGAGCTTCACCCGCCACACACCTGTAACAAGGGCCACGCCTTCCGCCATCATGCCCTGGGTGAATAACTTGGGGTGCTCCCCCACCCCCTCCTATTTTATCTCCTCCATCGTGGACAACAGTTTCTAGTTAAGTGATTAAGTTGATCAGAAAAGAATGAGACAGGAGTAGACATGTGGTCATAAGACTGAAAGACTTTTCATTTAATCTGTCCGGAGAAGCACAGAAGGAATTTGAAGATTTGATTCATTTTTTTTAATCTGCTGTCAGAAGACAGTCTGGGTCTTGGGACCTTTGTAAGCCCCTCATTTTTCCTGGTTTCTATTTTGGGCCCAAACATCTGTGTCAGAGGACAGCAGGCGAGATTCCTATCCAAGCCCGTCCTTGACCTCCCTGGATGAAAATGACTTATCTTGGACAGGAGGCCCACAGGAGCCCAGTTCCTCTAGAGCTCCCTGCAGGCTGGTGTCCTTAGGAAAAGCCACTCTGTACCAACAGCCCCAGGCTGAGAATGCTTCCAGACAAGGAGTGGTGTGGACAAAAGAGACTTTCCCTGCTTAGTTAGGGAGCAACTTAGTTAGACTGTCCTTGGAGGGTCTTTAGTACTCTGAGCCACAGCTTGCTTGTCTGTAGGATGGGACGAGCATACTTCATTCAGTGGATGTTGTGTTAACTAAATGAGATCAAGAGAAGGTATGTATAGAATTATGAGTTGCTTCCCAGTTCCCCCTTGGCTCTTAAAAACAAACTATTGTAACTCTCTCTGAACTATCCATGTGGTTTAGTTGCTAAGTCATGTCCTACTCTTTGTGACTCCATGGACTGTAGTCCACCAGGCCCCTTTGTCCATGAGATTTTCCAGCAAGAATACTGAAGTAGGTTTCCCTTTCCTTCTCCAGGAGATCTTCCCGACCCAGGAATTGAACCCGGGTCTTCTGCATTGCAGGCAGATTCTTTACCAACTGAGTGAAGAATAATTAATTATGGTACATCCGTGGGATAGATCACAAAGCCCATAAAGGGGCACTTGGGGTCATGAGTGAGCAGTAGGGATGTTCATCACTAACTTGGACATGGAAAGAGAGCAGGTCCCCAGACTTTTCAATACATTATTGTTGTTTAGTTGCCAAGTCGTGTCCGACTCTTTTGCGACCCCATGGACTGTAGCCTGCCAGGCTCCTCTGTCCATGGGATTTCCCAGGCAAGAGTACTGGAGTGGGTTGCCTGTTTCTTCCTCCAGGGAATCTTCCTGACCTAGGGATTGAACCTGTGTCTTCTGCATAAGCAGGCGGATTCTTTACCACTGAACCACCAGGGAAGTTCCTTTTCAATACATAAACATGCACTATTCTGACAAAGAAACATAAACATCTTATCAGCTGTTATCTCTGGGGGAGGATTGACTCTTGCGTTTGCTGTGCTTTTCTGAATTTTCCAGATCTTCTGGAATGAATGTGCCTCATTTTCCTAATTAGGAAAAAAAATCTGCAAGACATTTTTAGAGATGACAACGGGGGTTTGTAATTTTCATGTGGCAAAACATAAAGGGCAAGACCAGAAGGGCCTCAAGACAGAGGTGAGTGTTTCTGTAAGTTTGCAAAGAATCCAAGAACATCTCTCTGGCAATAACAAAAATGAGCATAACCAATAAAAACAATACCTAACATGTTGAGTGCCCACAACGTGCCAGGAAGCATGCCATGTGCTTTCTTTTCAGAGTAACCCACTCCACGCATGCACACGTGTTCAGCCACTCAGTCGTGTCAGACTCTTTGTGACCCCATGGACTGCAGCCCGCCAGGCTCCTCTGTCTGTGGAATTTTCCAGGCAAGAATATTAGAGTGGACTGCCATTTCCTACTCCAAACCCACTCTGTGAGGCAGGTACTATTCTTGTATTCATTTTACAGAGAAGGAAACAAAATGTCAGAGAAATTAAATAACTTGCCCAAGGGACAGATGTACCCTTTCTGAGAGGAGGCAAGACAAAGGCTGGAGTGGGATGCCCTCTGTCCACCAGTCTGGCTTGATGGGGCTACCATGTCCTTCTATATCCTAGGGAGGTGGTCCAGCCCACAAAGAATCTGTACCCCTGAGTTACACATCATCCAGTCCAGACTGTCCAACAGAGCTTTCTGCAACGATGGGAATATTCTCCACCTGTGCTGTCCAATATGGCACCCACTAGCTACAGGCGTCAGGTGGGCACTTAACTCGTAGCCACCACAATGGAAGAAGTGAAGTTTTAAATATTGATGTTTAATCAATTTACATCAGGCCTTCCCAGGTGGCTCAGATGGTAAAGAATCTGCCTGCGATGCAAGAGACCGGGTTTTGATACCTGGGTCTGGAAGATCCCCTGGAGAAGAGAATGGCTACCCACTCCAGTATTCTTGCCTGGAGAATTCCATAGACAGAAGAGCCTGGTGGCCTACAGTCCATGGGGTTGCAAAGAGTCAGACATGACTGAGCGACTAACACTTTCACTTTTCACTTAGTTTACATCTAAATGTAGTTAGCCACATGTGGCCAGTGGCTGCCATATTGGACACTGCAGCTCTAGTTCACTCTGGCCTGCGCGGTCAACCCAGAGGAATCCAGGTCCATTCCCATTTGTGACAGGGAAGGTCTCCACCAAACCTCGCCAGGATCCTCATGTCTCCTACCTACTCGGCTGTGGGATGGATCAACCTTCTCAAGGAGGTTAAGAGTTCTCTTTTATTTCCAAGATGGTAGAAGAGCAGGGAACTACTTCACTGAAATCTGTTGACCACGGACCATGCAACCATGTGATCACATGGGATCTGTGGATCTCATTTACATAGGGGGAGGGTGACTGCTCTCATTTTGCATATGGGGAAACTGAGGCTTCAAGAGGTGAAATAACCTGTTCAATGTCACAGCACTAGATAGGGCAGGGTGAATGGGAACCCAAGTCTGAACGATCCCACCCCACATGCAACCTCCCTCAAGGAAAATTTCAGCCTCCTAACTTGCACCCCAAAGACATCTGCAAGCCTCTCCACTCCCTCAGGGGTACAGGAGACCAGCAAGAAGTGGCCGGCTTCCCCAGGATACTCACGTATATGAGTCCCGAGAAGTACCTCTCCCGCAGGTTGTGCAGCACAGAGGCTTCGTTGAGGCACGTCAGCTCTGCCATGTCCTCCACCTTGGAGAACTTGGGCGGGTTCATCTTCTGGATGTCATCTTTGCCGACTGTGACCTTCTTGCCATTCTCCACCAGCTCCACGATCACCTCATCCCCTTTCTCCTCCTTGATGCTGGCTGCCTCGAAACCCTGCTTCTCCGAAGGGACCCAGACCAGCTTCTTGGCGGCCCAGTCAGCCTGGGCCACTGGGTTGTTGATGAAGTTTTTGTCCACAAAGAGGAACTTCTCATCTTCGCTGAGCTGGTCCTTCTGCGCCATGGTGCCTGGTTGGTCCCCTGGGGAATAAGGCAACCAGGTAAGAATGAGGCCAGAGCCAGACTGGCCTAAAGACAGATCAAGAACCAAGCCCTAAAGACAGATAAAACCTTCACCTCACCATGTCTGGGGATGCAATCTGCAGAAACATCTCACAAAGCACAAAGGTGTTCACAGCAGGATGGTTTATGTTGTCAAAAAATGGAAACGACCCAAAGGCTCTTCAGAAAAGGATCTGCACTACTATATATTATCCATCAACATGGCATGAATATGTAAACCATGATATTCTCATACAACGAAATGCTATCCAGGGGTTAAGATGCGAGAAGTTAAGTCTAGATGTGTTGACACAGGAACAAATTCAAGTCTTATAGCTTACTGTAAAAATAAAAGGGGGTGTTCCTCAAATGTTTAAACACAGCTTTATCACATTATCTAACAACCCCATTCTAAGGTATATACCCAAGAGAAATGAAAACATACTTCCACACAAAAACGCAGGTGAGTGTTCATAGAAGCATTACTCCTAATAGCTGAAAAATAGAAGAAAAACCCAAATGTCCATCATTAGATGAATGGATAAATAAAATGTGGCCTATCCATTTACTGGAATATTACTCAGCCATGAAAAGGAGTGGAGTACTGAAATACACTGAGTGTTAATGAATTTTGAAAACATTATGCTAAGTGAAAGAATCTAGTCACAGAGGACCACATATTATATGACTCTACTTATATAAGAATGTCCAGAATAGGCAAATCCATAGAGATAAAAAGTAGATTAGTGGTTGCCAACAGCTGGGAGAGAATAAAAGGGTGACAGTAGACGGATCAAACTGCAAACATCCACTGAATCATAGAAAAAGCAAGAGAGTTCCAGAAAAACATCGACTTCTGCTTTATTGATTATGCCAAAGCCTTTGACGGTGTGGATCACAACAAACTGTGGAAAATTCTTCAAGAGATGAGAATACCAGATCACCTTACCTGCTTCCTGAGAAATCTGTATGCAGGTCAAGAAGCAACAGTTAGAACCAGACATGAAACAACATACCAGTTCCAAATTGGGAAAGGAGTACATCAAGGCTGTATATTGTTACCCTGCTTATTTAACACATATGCCAAGTACATCATGCAAAATGCCAGGATGGATGAAGCATAAGCTGGAAACAAGATTGCTGGGAGAAATATCAGTAACCTCAGATATGCAGATGACACCACCCTTATGGCAGAAAGTGATGAGAAACTCAAAAGCCTCTTGATAAAAGTGAAAGAGGAGAGTGAAAAAGTTGGCTTAAAGCTCAACATTCAAAAAACTAAGATCATGGCATCCAGTCCCATCATCATGGCAAATAGGTGGGGAAACAATGGAAACAGTGAGAGACTTTATTTTCTTGGGCTCCAAAATCACAGCACATAGTGACTGCAGTCATGAAATTAAAAGACGTTTACTCCTTGGAAGAAAAGCTATGACCAACCTAGACAGAATATTAAAAAGCAGAGACATTACTTTGCCATCAAAGGTCCATCTAGTCAAAGCTATGGTTTTTCCAGTAGTCATGTATGGATGTGAGAGTTGGACTATAAAGAAAGCTAAGGGCTGAAGAATTGATGCTTTTGAACTGTGGTCTTGGAGAAGACTCTTGAGAGTCCCTTGGACTGCAAGGAGATCCAGCCAGTCCATCCTAATGGAAATCAGTCCTGAATATTCATTTGAAGGACTGAAGCTGAATCTGAAACTCCAATACTTTGGCCACTTGATGTGAAGAACTGACTCATTGGAAAAGACTCTGATGCTGGGAAAGATTGAAGGCAGGAGGAGAAGGAGACGACAGAGGATGAGATGGTTAGATGGCATCACTGACTCCATGCACATGAGTTGGAGCAAGCTCTGGGAGTTGGTGAAGGACAGGGAAGCCTGGCGTGCTGCAGTCCATGGGGTTGCAAAGAGCTGGACATGACTGAGCGACTGAACTGAACTGAACTGAAGTAGAGGGGAGTGGGGTTTCTTTTTAGGGTAATGAAAATGTTCTAGAATGTACTGCAGTGATGGATACACAATTCTGTGACTATGCTGAAAGCGATTCAATTGCACAATTTAAATGGGTGAATTGCATGGTATTTAAACTGGATCTGAATAGAACTGCTTAAAAATGAAATATAGGGAATATTGTAAAGCACTAATATAATAACCCATTTTTATTTTAAAATATTTAAAATTCATATAGGCAAAATAACTGGATAAATGTGTACTTATCAAGTACAGTATTGAAGGGATTTTTACTTTTCATGAGTAATGAAAAGTAGTACTAATTTTTTGCGGTAAAATATCACTTTCACTTTTCACTTTCACGCATTAGAGAAGGAAATGGCAACCCACTCCAGTGTTCTTGCCTGGAGAATCCCAGAGACAGAGGAGCCTGGTAGGAGGCCGTCTATGGGGTCGCACAGAGTCGGACACAACTGAAGTGACTTAGCAGCAGCAGCATACATAAGATTTACTATCTTACACATTTTCATTTCAGTGACATTAAGTACATCCATATTGTCATGCAATTATCACCACCATCCAACACCAGAACTATTTTCATCTTGTAAAACTGAGACTCCACACGCATTAAACACTAATTCCACATCACCTCCTCCCTCCAGCCACTGGCAAGCACTATTCTACTTTATGTTTCTATGAATTTCACTGCTCTCAGGACCTCATGTCAGTGAAATATTCAGTATTTATCCTTTTGTCACCAGCTTATTTCACTCAGTATAATGTCTTCAAAGTTCATCCATGTTGGAGCATGAATCAGAATTTCACTCATTTTTTAAGGCTTAATAACATTTCATTGTACAGACATATGACATTTTGTTTATCCATTCATCTGTTGATGGACACTTGAGTTGCTTCCACATTTCCTGTATTGTGAATAATGCTACTTTGAACATAGGTACACTTTCTATTACGCACTTTTGCCATGAAAGAAAGTGAAAGTGAAAGTTGCTCAGTCATGTCTGACTCTTTGCGACCACATGGAATTCTCCAGGCCGGAATACCGGAGTGGGTCGCTGTCCCTTTCTCCAGGGGATCTTCCCAACCCAGGGATTGAACCCAGGTCTCCTGCATTGCACATGGATTCTTTACCAGCTGCTGCTGCTGCTGCTAAGTTGCTTCAGTCATGTCCTACTCTGTGCGACCCCATAGACAGCAGCCCACCAGGCTCCCCCGTCCCTGGGATTCTCCAGGCAAGAACACTGGAGTGGGTTACCATTTCCTTCTCCAATGCATGAAATGTAAAAGTGAAAGTGAAGTTGCTCAGTCGTGTCCAACTTTTAGCGACCCCATGGACGGCAGCCCACCAGGCTCCTCCATCCATGGGATTTTTCCAGGCAAGATTACTGGAATGAGGTGCCATTGCCTTCTCCACCAGCTGAGCTACATGGGAAGCCAATATTGTTTTATAACTTTTATTGAATTTATGATCAACCAAAACAGATACTTTACAAAAGACTTCAAATAACCAATTCACATAAGAAAAAGATGTTTAGCCTCAGGAGTAAATGAAGAACTACAAGGTGAAGCAATGAGATGCTGCTTTTCACTCACTGCTTGGCTAAGATGAAAACCACTGATAATGGCCTGTGTTGTCAGAAGAGTAGGGGCTTGGGCTCTGCATACATTGCCCTTGTGGATAGAAAAGTCCTAAAAGTTCACACACATCCTTTGACCTGCAATTCCATTTCTAGCAATTTAGCTTACGGACGGGGAAGGCAATGGCACCCCACCCCAGTACTCTTGCCTGGAAAATCCCATGGATGGAGGACCCTGGTGGGCCACAGTCCATGGGGTCGCTAAGAGTCGGACACGACTGAGCAACTTCACTTTCACTTTTCACTTTCCTGCATTGGAGAAGGAAATGGCAACCCACTCCAGTGTTCTTGCCTGGAGAATCCCAGGGATGGGAGAGCCTGGTGGACTGCCGTCTATGGGGCTGCACAGAGTCAGACACGACTGAAGCGACTTAGCAGCAGCAGCAGCTTACGGAAACAGACAAGTGTTAACAGATGTATAAAAATGTGCACTGCCGTGCAATCTGCCACAGCAAAACCTGCAAGCAATCCAAATAGTTTTCAGGAAGTGCCTTGTTAAATTACAGCTCATCCGGGCAACAGAATGCTATAAGCCCACCCAAAACTCAAGATGTAGACTTTTATATATACCACACAAAGCTTTGCCCTTTCAACCTCTCCCCACCCAACCCCCGCCGCCCTGTGCTGTTGGTGGGAATATAAGTTGGTGCAGCCAGTATGGAAAATAGTATGGAGGCTCCTTAGAAAACTAAAAATAGAATTACCAGCAATCATTACCAGAATGATCCAGCAATCCTATTCCTGGGAATATGCCTGGGCAAAACTATAATTCATACAGATACATGCATCCCTATGTTCACAGCAGCACAGTTCACAATAGCTAAAATATGGTAACAACCTAAATGTTCATCAGCAGACGAACGGATAAAGAAGAGGTGGTGCATGGATACAGTGGAATACTACTCAGCCATAAAAAAGGATGAAACAGTGGCATTTGCAACAACATGGATGCAACTAGAGATTATCATACTAAGTGAGATAAGGCAGAAAGAGAAAGACAAATACCATATGATGTCACTTATATGCGGAATCTAAAATATAGCACAGAGGAACCTGTCTGTAACATGGAAACAGGCTTACGGACAAAGAGAGCAGGCTTGTGGTTGCCAAGAGGGAGTGGGGAGGAAGAGGGGTAGACTGCGAGTGTGGGATTGGCAGATGCAGACTATTACACTCAGAACGGATGAACAACAAGATCCTAATGTAGAGCGCAGGGAACTATATTCAATATCCTGTGATGAAACATAATGGAAAAGAATATTTAAAAAAAAAGAAAGTTAAAAAAGAATGAAAGTGATAATTCATAGACTTCATGCTGTTTACAGATTTGCCCACAAATTTTGAACATTAAAAGACTCTAAATTAATTAAAATGCAAATTATAGACTTGTAAAATAAAAAATAAGGATTTTTCCCTTTCATCTTAACCTATTTGTCATTTACATGCTTTAAAATTCTCTCATTGTAAATGCACAATTCAATGATTTTTAGTAAATTTACAGAGTTGTGCATCTATCATGATGCTAAATTTTGGAACATTCCCATCATCCCAAAAAGGGTTTCCTCATGCTAGTCTGCAGTCACTCCCTGTTCCTACTCCCAACTCCCTGGCAATTACTAATCTACTATCTGTCTCTATAGATGTGCCTTTTCTGGACATTGCAAAAAGCAAAATTGTACAATAGGTGACTTTTGACCATGCAAAGTCAACATGACAAAACCCAGTATGCATAAATGGAATACTCAGCAATAGAAGGAACAAATTACACAATAAAAAAGATGAATTGTGAAAGCAAGCTTAATGAAAGAAGCAGAACCCAAATCCTACACACTCTCCTATTCCACTGATAAAGAGGTCTAGAAAAGGCGAAGCTGTGGCAACAGGAGACGGATCAGTGGTCGCTCACAGGCTGGAGGGACCTGGCCGCCAAGAGGCACAAAGGAACTTCCGGGGTGATGGAAACATTCTGTATCCCCATTACAGCGGTGATTATACGACTATATACATTTGTCAAAATTCACTGAGCTGTACACTTAAAAACCAGTGAATTTTTTTTAAAGTAAAAGAAATACTATATGTACATTACACCTCAATAAAGCTGAATAAAATAGTTATAAAAGAATGTCTTGTCACTTTATTTATTTTTTCTTCATTAAAAAATTAACTTATTTATTTTAATTGAAGGCTAATTACCTTATAATATCGTAGTTGTTTTTGCCATACACTCACATGAATCAGCCATGGGTGTACATGTGTCCCCCATCCTGAACCCCACTCCCACCTCCCTCCCCATCCCATCCCTCAGGGTCATCCCAGTGCACCAGCCCTGAGCACCCTGTCTCATGCATCAAACCTAGACTGGTGATCTGTTTCACATATGATAATATACATGTTTCAATGCTCTTCTCTCAAATCATCCCTGTCTTGTCATTTTATATATCCGTGTATACATTTTTAAAAGTCTAGAAAACTACACACAAAAATATTAAACCAGGGTTCTATTTGGCCAAATATGGGACAGTCTGAACATCAGTAAGGTAAATACAACAGTTGAAAGGTTAGTATGTTTAAATCCATGAGCTCATCATGGTTAAAAAAAAAAAATTCACAGATCATCTTTGTAAGTTTCTGGGGGATCAACTCATGTTTTTGAAAACTGGTAAAGAAAAAGGGGGAAACTAAGACACTGATGCTGCCTCTCTACAAATTCTTCCTCAAGGCCACTAAATAATTGACAAGAAGTCTGTCTTTATCTAAAATATTAAGTCATTAAATGTCAGATTCTCCATTCTATTGTCTAGATATGTCCAGGAGATGAGCTGCTGAGGCAATAGACTCTTTTCAGACCTGTCCAATGGCCCATCCCAGGCCCTCTGACCATACCTTCAGGAGCTGTCCTGCCCTCGGAACACTGGCTTGTGTTCAGCTCCTCCAACCTGACCCACCCCTCCTCCCCCACCCACTGGTGGTTCCAAAGAACTGAGGTTCGGGCTGAGTGAGGACGTACAGTCACAAGGACATGCTGCGTGGTTGATGCCCCTCCTTCAGCAGAAAACAATTCATAGCTCCTCTAGCTATGGATCCCCTCTTGGAGGCACATAACCTCTGATCAGCTCTGTTTTTGCAGCGTTAAAGTTACTGAGTAGGTGTAGATGGTGTCGGCCCAATCCACCCATTGTAAAGTTTTCCATCTGCTATTCACGCCTCCCAGATGGTGCTGGTGGGAAGGAACCCACCTGTCAATGCAGGAGATGCAAGAGACACAAGATAATTTGCATGCTTTGGGCCCCTGGAGCTGGGCCATCAACTCCTAAAATGCAGACTTTGCAAGGCAAAAATCAGAGGGGCAGTTCCTCCGGCTTTCCTCTTCTGGGGTGAAAATGACAATAATAAAAACCAGGAGCTAATTTGTTCAGAAAGGTTAGTTATTTCTCCTGGGTGACCTGATATAGTAGCTCATTACAAAATAAAATAAGAAATGAGTGAATCATTCCCTAAATCTGAAAAATCACTCCAGTTATCCCAAAAAGTGAACTAAAGAATTGTAGAAAATGTACACTGTTTCAGGTTTAACAATCACATTTCCTGTACTTTAAATTCTTCTGGGAGGGGGTGACTCTGGGCATGTGGGATACAGATTCCCCAAATAGGGATTGAACCCAAGCCCCCGTGCAGTAGAAACATGGAGTCTTCATCACTGGACCCCCAGGAAAGTCGCTCTTAATTTTTAAATTGCTATTGAATTTCTCCTGGGACATAGTAACTCCAACAGCATTCTCCCTTCACCCACCTTTCACTGCTTTAAAAAAAAAAAATACTACCATCTACTTAGAAGAATTCCTGCTATATAAATGTAGAAGAAATGATGAAACTAGAATGTATCAATTCTGGAACTCTGAATAAAATAATGGGTCTTGGCAATCACTATCAAAGTTGCTAAAACATCAGACCAGTGGTTCTCAAACTTTCTTGTGCATCAGCTTCACCTGGGAGGTTGTGGAATCACAGATGCCTGGGCCCACCCCAGAGTTTCTGAGCCAGTAGGTCTGGGGTGAACCCAGGGGTCTGCATTTCTAACAGGCTCCCGGGTGATGCAGAGGATACTGGTCCACAGTTTCAGACCCGCCCCATTATATCAGATGACAAGCAAATCTGCTGTGTGCTCACTTGTGACTGACTCTGCAACCCCGTGGACTGTCGCCTGTCAGGCTCCTCTGTCCATGGGGTTTTCCAGACAAGACTACTGGAGTGGGTTGACATTTCCTCCTCCAAGGGATCTTCCTGACAAAGGGATCAAACCTGCGTCTCTTATGTCTCCTGAACTGACAAGTGGGTTCTTTACCACCAGCGCCACCTGGGAATCCTGAATAGCAGATGGAGAACTTTACAATGGATGGATCGGGCCGACACCACCTACGCCTACTCAGCAAACTTAACGCTGCAAAAACAAAGCCGATCAGAGGTTATGTGCCTCCAGAGGGGATGCCTGGAGAAGTGGCACCACCACCAGTGAAATATTCTTACAGAATAAAGGGGGTGGGGTGTGGACAGACACTGACAAAGCCTCTAGATCTAACACCTATTTAAGGGAAATGCAGGGCACAGGGAACATGACAACCAAGGTCACAGGCATTTGACAAAGTCCACAAGGTAGGAAAGCGTAGGATGAATGACTCAATTTCTTTAACAGGTAAACCATTTTAAAAGGGGGGAACCTATGGATTAGAAGAGGCTTTGGGGGGACTTCCCTAGTGGCCCAGTGGTCCATTTTCCCAACGCAAGGGGCCTGGGTTCGATACCTGGTCAGGGAACTGGATCCCATATGCTGCAACTAACACCCAGAGAAGCCGAATAAATCAATGTATATCTATTGAACAAAGATGTATAATATTTTTTAAAAACCCTGTTCCTCAAAATGGTACCCGATTAAGTAAACTACAACTCCACACCATGATAAGAACAAATCACACAAACACTTGTGTGGAAAAAAAAAAAAGCCAGACACAAGAAGGACATGCTGTGATTGTGTTTACAGGCAGAACTCAGAGATGCTTTAGGCTCAGTTCCAGACCATTGCAATAAAGCAACCATCACAATAAAGCAAGTTACATGGATGCTTTGGTTTCCCAGTGTATAAAAAGGTTGCATTTACACTATGCTGTTGTCTATTAACTGCGCAATAGCATTATGTCTCGGAGAAGGCAATGGCACCCCACTCCAGTACTCTTGCCTGGAAAATCCCATGGAGGAGCCTGGAAGGCTGCAGTCCATGGGGTTGCTGAGGGTCAGACACGACTGAGCAACTTCACTTTCACTTTTCACTTTCATGCATTGGAGAAGGAAATGGCAACCCACTCCAGTGTTATTGCCTGGAGAATCCCAGGGACGGGGGAGCCGGGTGGGCTGCCGTCTCTGGGGTCGCACAGAGTCGGACACGACTGAAGTGACTTAGCAGTAGCAGCAGCAGCATTATGTCTAATGTCTAATTATGCCTAATGTCTACCTTAATGAAAAATACATGACTGTTAAAAAATTCTAACTTTCATCTGAGCTATCAGTGAGTCATAGCGGCAATGACAGATCACTGATCACAGATCACATAACAAATAGTACAATGAAATCACCTTAAATATACAAGAATTACCAAACTGTGTCACAGAGACAGGAAGTAAGCAAATGGTGTTGGAAAAATGGCATCAATAGACTTGCTGAACATAGATTTGCCATAAGCCTTTAAGTTGTAGGGGAAAAAAACCCCACAGTATCTGTGAAGCACAATAAAATGAGGTGTGCCTGTATATGAGATTGAAAACCAGGCAAATCTAACCTATGGTGCTAGACATCAGATGTAACTGGAAGGGCAGGACATGATGCAGGTTGATGGAGCTGATAACTTTGTTTCTTAATCTGAGTACCAGTTACATGGGTGGAAATTCATCAAGCTACATACCTATAGAGATGTGTACTGTTCTGATATAGAATACACTTCAATTAAAATTTTTTCTTTTTACCTTTAATTATGGTAAAGTACATATAATAAAATTTACCATCTTTGCCATTTAATTGTGCAATTGAGTAGTATAAGTACAATCAAGAGAAGTTTTTGAATGGTAGCCAATTATACCCAAGAAGATGGGGAGATATATTTGTTTCGAGCAGCATGACAGCTAAGTGGGCTCTTCCTAATTTCTATGTTGGTGAGCTGCCTTAAAAATCAGGGAAAAAAAAGAAAAGCAAACAACACAGCAGAAAAGCAGAAGGACTCAGGAATTTCCACTGCCAGGAACCCTGTCTAATCTAGGACTCAAAAATACAAACAGATCAAGTGCAAAGATTCAGTCTTTGTCCAAAAGAAGGGGAGAGAGGCTGGGCTGCTTCCCATGTCACTGGGGTCTCTGACAGCCACAATGTGTGAAATCCACTTTGGTCAAAAGAAAGAAAAGGAAAAGAGGAGCTTGGCTTGACTCTAGAACGGTGTTTCCAGAGTATGTTCCTTGGAACCCGAATCCCTCGAAATATGAATACTTGGGGGTAGGGGTGGTGCAGGATTCAGGGAAGTGCTACCCATTTCCCTCCATCATTTAGAGGGAGAGCTCGCATCAGGACATTCAAGGTCCTGACATCTGAAAGCTATTTCAGTCCTTTGAACACACATCTTTGAACACATGAACACTACAGACCCCAAACACTGATTAAATCCCATAGATTTGCCCTTGAGAAAATGTGGTGGGTCTAGCAAATTAATATTACTAATATTAGTAATCATAGCTGCTGCTCTGTCTTTTTTTTTTTTTTGGCCACATCATGTGACATGGAGGACCTTAGTTCCCTGAGCAAGGATTGAATTGTGCCCCTGCCCTAGGAATACAGAGTCTAACCACTGGACCACTGGGGAAGCCCTACTGCTGCTGTAATTGACTGTCAGCTATTATCTCATTTAAACCCCTAAAAAATGCTACCCGAGGCACCATTACACTGAGGCACAGAGAGGGTCAGTAATTTGACCATCATAGCACAGCTAGATGTGGTGTAATCTGAATAAAAATGTTTTCCAAGTAATCTTTCCTGTTCTGTCTGTTGCTGCTGCTAAGTCGCTTCAGTCATGTCCGACTCTGTGCGACTCCATAGACAGCAGCCCACCAGGCTCCTCCGTTCCTGGGGTTCTCCAGCCAAGAACACTGGAGTGGGTTGCCATTTCCTTCTCCAATGCGTGAAAGTGAAACATGAAAGTGAAGTCGCTCAGTCGTGTCCAACTCTTAGTGACCCCGTGGACTGCAGCCTTCCAGGCTCCTCCGTCCATGAGATTTTCCAGGCAAGAGTACTGGAGTGGGGTACCATTGCCTTCTCCTATCTTCTTTGAAATAGGGAAAGAACCTGAGGACTGAAAGAAACACAGGCACAACGGGACACACCCTTGATCAGTCTTTGGCTACTTGAAGGCTGCAGGTAACTTGGTTTTATTGCTATGAGGACTTGCCTCAGCGTGCAGCCAGAACCTTGAGCCTTCAAAATTTGAGGTAGTGGACAATCAGGCAGAAAGTGTCAGGTCAGGCATTAGGTGAGGTACAGCGGGAAGCGAAAAGCAGCTTGCCAGACTGCAGCAGTGGCCAGAGAGCACACCACAGTGGTAGGCTTTGCCATGATCTAAATGCAGGGAAACTGCAGTCTGCAACTCCCTGCCGAGGTCCTTAATTTAGAGCAGGGTCTCTCAAAACCGCGGCACTACTGACATTTGGGGATGGATAATTCTTTGCCAGTGCGATGGATGGCGGGCAGAAGTGTGTGGGGGGGCAGTGTGCAGGTGGAGCGTGCCGGGAGAGGGCGTGCCCCTTGCCTTGTAAGGCCATTAGCAGCATCTCTGGTCTCAATGTGACAACCGAAAATGTCTGCAGGTATCGCTAGATGTCCCTTAGCGGGAGGACTGTCCCAGCCAACCTGGAATGCCAGCTATGGAAGGCCACATATGTGGAGGGTGAGAACATGAGGGCAGACAAGAGAAGCTCAGACTGCCAAACCTCAAGAAGACTCCCACCCTCCTGGTTTCCTCCTCTCAAGCTCTCCTTCCCCATCATCCACCCCCTCACTCCCACCCTGTACTGTCCAATGTCCTGCATCAGCTCTAAGAGCTGAAAGGCACCTTTAGGCTCATTACCCAGGATTGATGGATACTACATCCAGTTCATGATCAAAGGCTGCTATCCAGCCTTTTGATGAAAGCAATGAACTCTTCACTGTTGGTGTCAGCAACATCCAACACAGCCAAGTGTGTCAGCTCTGGGCACATCCTGGCTTCCTCAACAACATCCAGCTTCCTTCTTTAAGCTCTTCATTAGCCTCTGTAAGACCACAGGTTTACACATCCCAGTTCTGTGCTGAACTCACTGGGTAGCTCTGAGCAAGTCACTCTCTCTGGGCCTTGCGTTTTTCACTTGGGGAAAGAAATAGAAAGGGCTCTAACATTTTGTGGTATCTGTAATTCCAGATCAAAAAGGTTGGCATTGGACCAACTGAGAATGTTAGCTATTTCAGCTTGTTTTAGATCGGTTTTATCTTCCCCAGAGGAACTCAGGGGTAAAGGATCTTGCCCCTTCTGCTTCTGTATTATTGAAAAATGAATAAAATTCCCCAGAGTAAACAGTAACAGGATTTGCACGTCATCAGCCCTAGTTAACAGCTATGCTCAGTATTTTACTGCCAAGATTTTGGACCAGAGACACCAACTCAAATGTCGTCGGGGTCAGGTAAGCAATGCAGAGTGACCCAGGCAGGAGATGGCTGGACAGAGCTCTCTGGTCTGTCCAGAGGAGACAGGGCAGCTTCCTAGCTCCTGCTGGGGTGTCTGAGTGAGGATGTGGGCCCTGCACTGCCAGATATCCAACAGACTTGGAAGTCTGCATTTAGGTATGAAATGAAAGTGAAAGTGAAGTCGCTCAGTCGGGTCTGACTTTTGCAACCCCATGGACTGTAGCCCTCCAGGTTCCTCTGTCCATGGGATTCTCCAGGCAAGAATACTGGAGTAGGTAGCCAGTCCCTTCTCCAGGGGATCTTCCCGACTCAGGGATCAAACCCAGGTCTCCTGCATTGCAGGTGGATCTTTTACTGTGTGAGCCATCATATCCATCCCTAAAGGAAACCAGTGCATGTTTCAAATGCCATGCAGGCAAAATGAAAACCTTTGGGGCCTGATCTAGAACACAGACCACCAGCTGACAGGAGCTCTGCAGAGAAGAAACTAGGTCAAGACCTGGTCCAGGTGAGGGAGGAGTCTGTGTGGAAAGGGAAGCAGGGGGAGGGGCTGGCCCCCAGATGCACCAGATCTCCAGGCCCCAAACTGTCACCATGAGCAACCGGGACTCTTAATCTGTCATTAATAACAGGCACTATTATCATCATGCTACGTGTGCTAAGTCGCTCAGCTGTGCCCGACTCTTTGCAGACCTATGGACCGTAGCCACCAGGCTCCTCTGTCCATGGGATTCTCCAGGCAAGAATACCAGAGTGGGTTGCCATATCTCCTTCCAGGGAATCTTCCCGACCCAGGGATCAAACAGGCGTCTCTTATATCTCCTGCATTGGCAGGCGGATTCTTTACCACTAGCGCCACCTGGGAAGCCTTTATTTCCCTTTCTATTTGTGGGACATCAAGCTAGGCTATTTATTATATATATACCATCTTGCTATGTTTTCTAATACATGAGGTAGGCATTATTGATTATTCCTATAAGGCTATGGAGGTCCCAAGAAAGTAAAGGCTTTTGCTTGTAAAATTTGAAGCCAAGACTGGAACCCAGATCTGACACCCGATCCAAGCAGGAAGTCTCCTCCTTGCTTGGCTTCCTTCCACGGACTTGTCCTTGTGAGGCTTTGCCATAGCTGCACCCCTTTCTGACATCTGCCTAACCCATCTGCATGCTGTTTTTAAAGTACCTCCAGAAGGAAGTTCTTACAATTATTAAAGCTAAATCAATTTTTCCTCCCTACCAAGAGAACTTGGTCAGCAAGAGGTCTGGTGAATCCCGGGGAGGATGCTTTGAGGATAGAGAGAACTGGCCTTTTCTGGTCCTAAAAGCCCCATTGTGCCTTGTTTCTTGCAACTCTGGCTTAGCACAGCTTAAAACATATGTAGTCTCCTATGTGTCCATTAGAAATTTAAATCAACAATGTCTTTAGAGGACTGTTTAGCAGTATCTATCCATTTAAAATGTGCATGCTCTCTAACTTAGCAAATTGCACTGCTTGGAATTTATCCTGCAGATAAACTCATATAATTAGGTATAAATAGATACACAAAGATGGTCCCTGAAGCCCTGTTTATACGTGGAGTGAAGCTGGTAAATTTCAATAAGAGGTTGTTGTAGTAAGATGCTATTTTGTTATTCAGTCACTAAGTCATGTCCAACTTTTTGCAACCCCGTAGACTGCAGCATGCCAGGCTTCCCTGTCCTTCACTATCTCCTGGAGTTTGCTCAAATTCATGCCCTTTGAGTCAGTGATGCTATCTAACCATCTCATCCTCTTTCGCCCCCTTCTCCTTTTACCTTCAATCTTTCCCCACACCAAAGTCTTTCCCTGACTCCTTGATTAGATGCTAGACTTCCATATAATAGAATATTACGCAGGTGATTTTAAAACACCACAAATTGCTGACATAGAAAGATAAAAATATGCAATTAAGTGAAAAAGCAGCTAATTTACAAAGCCAACAATATTTGTGTAAAAAAGAAAGATTTGATGTAGAAAAGTTTTGGAAAGATGTTCAAGAATACATTAACAATGGTTATATCTAAAGATGGGGAAGAGTGGAGAGGCGGGGAAGGACTAAGAAGGCCAGGAATTCTACCTGGAGAGGCATTCTACCTGGAGATCAGGGAAGGGTTATAACCACCCCCAGTGGTCTCAGACTCTGAGGGATACAGAACTCTTCCGAGATTCTGTATCATTTGCTGCCTGCTTCACCAGCGGAGGGGAAGTTCAAGCCTGTACGGGTGAACAAGAGGCAAGCCCATGGCCCTTTCTTAGGGACTTTGATGAGCACCATTCCTGTTTCACCTCCGAATCGCCGATGTGGTTCAGAGACACCTGACTTCCTCTGCAGGAACAAGAGGCAATGCTAGCTTCTTTCTTTATCATCTGACTCCTTACAGAATTTCCTTCAAAGTCAACTATTCTTCAACAAAGCAAAACAAAAAGTTCCTTCAAATTCCCATGTAGCCTTTTGCAGACTCAACCTTTCTCCCACAGTGTGGCCATGGTTAAATGCGTTTAATGGTCAGAGTGAAGGGAAGAGACCCCAGGGATGAAAGGAGTCACCTTGGAAGGTGACTCCCACTAGCAGACAGGCTCCTCCCCTCACAGGTGAGCTCTTCAAGGACACCATAGAGATCCCACACAAATCACAGAATACCTGGGCCAATATACCTGGTCATGTTCCTGACACAGGCAAGGAAATGTGTCTATATTAGTGCAGAAGATTCTAATCACCACCTTTACCCAAAAAGGAACTGAGTTTATGAAAAGAGATGGCAAGAAAAGAAATTTAAGGGCAGGTTTCTCTTTTATGGAAAGACTACACTGTGGGTTTCCTGGTTCTGCCAAGTACCTGCTGGGCAACATTGAGCAAAATCCTTAAGGTCTCTTGTCATATATAAATAACCATCCACGGAAGTTCACCAGGGACCAAGCACTATGCTAAATCTTCCGTATGCATGACCTCTGGAATCCTCCCAGCAGGGCAATTCCATAGGCACCGAAGTCTTAAAAGAGCTAGTTTTGTAAAATCTTGTGTTCCTCATTGGCTAGTCAAGCTATCTTGAGCAAGTTATTCAGTCTCCACATTTGTGAAACAGGATCAATAATAATAGCATCCACTCCAAAGAGCTGTTGTGAAGACTTAGTGACAAGATGCCTATAACGGATTCGGCACAGTGTCCCAGCAAAAGCACTCAACAGATGTTAGCCAGTCTCATTAGCCCCATTTTACAGATGGGAAAACTGAGGTTTGGGAAGGACAACATGGATGATTCCTACATTTGCTTGTGACATTCTTGGATTCTGGAGAATTTAAAATTGGATGTGGTTTGCCAGAAAAATCTAATGTGTATCTGAGTTTAGAGTTACATGGTTGTGCCTACAGCATAAAATTCACCTGTTTGGAATATGCTGACGAAGGGAGAAGACCACTTTCCCACCCCCAAAATAAAACTTCAAAACAAAATAGAGCAGGAGAAGGTAACCCCTCTCTTCTCCCAAATGTCTTCCTCTCCGGACTCCCCAACTTGTTCCCAAACGGAAAGGACAAGGGCAGAGAAATCCCCAGAGGCAGGACCAACAAAGCTGCAATACAGGGCTAATTTGCGAGGGGGCTGGGGATGGCTTCATGGAAAACGCTACCATAAATGGGCATGTTTGCCTCAATCTCAGCCCTCACACAGAAAAGTAACGATAACAAATCCATAACAAATACCTTGTACGGAATAACATGTCTATTTCAGACATGATAATAAAACACACGGTGTTTACCAGCCCTAGAAGCTCCTCGAGGAAGGCCCAGCTACTTCACCTTTTGGACTCTGGGGATGGCAGCCCATCTAATCTAGTCAACTAGATGACCACACCACCAGGGGACAAACAGTGCATTTTATTTTCAATTTGCAAAAGGTCAGTTTATATTTTCTTCAAAGAGATGATAAACACTTGCCCTACTGGTCCCATCTGGTCCCATCAGAAACCTGATTTCGACAAAGTTTTTGTTCATGGTAAAGAAAAAAGTTGGTGGGGTCAGGGGTATAGAATTGGCAGGAATGGGATCCACCACTTGTAAGCTGTGTGACATTGGGCAAATTACTTAAACTCTCTGAGCCTCAGTTATCTTGTATACTAAACAGGCATCACAATGCCTCCCTTAAAATGTTGCAATGACTAAATGAGGTCAATGAAGTCAAACAGTGCTACAGTCCCTGTGATATAAGCACTCCGTCAAGGGTAGTTTATCTCAATGGGAAAGCACCAAGGAAACTGCACTTCCATGGGTCTTCAATGCCCTGTTTCACCTACAAGTGCTATCTAAAGACTTTCAGCTCAGCTTCTGCAAGCTCCTTCTCTGTATATAATGGTCAGTTTGCAATTTAATCTATTAGTTCTTAATACTGTACTAAATGCTCCCTTTCTCGGGGTTTCTCAATATTTGCTTTTACTTCTTGATGAGTGCGGTTTTGAATGGTGCCTTTCCTTAGGCAGCCAAATCCCCATCAGCTCTCAGTGCAGACAGAGAACAGACAACAGGTGGCAGCCACTTTCTCTCACTTTGCCCACTTGGTGGGACATGAGAGCAACAAGGGTGTTCTGCAGGAAAGCCCAGCCCCATCTTACCTAACACACTTGCAGACTCTGTAAGCAAGTGTGGGCTTTGGCATCTGAGTATTTGAGGCCCTTGGGGTCAACCTGGATGAGATTTTTAAAAATTTGGAGGCGGGAGCGGGGGTGGGGAGGGGGGTAGTGTGTGTGTCTGGAAGAAAACCAAGCTGTAATAAATGGATCACGATCAGAGTATCACTCAAGGCTTATCAGCAGCGCATCCTCTAGAGCAGGGGTCCCCCAACCTCCAGCATCTAATGCCTGATGATCTGAGGTGGAGCTGATGTAATAATAATAGAAATAAAGAGCATAATAAATGTAATGTGATTGAATCATCCTGAAATCATCCCCCTACCCTGGTCCATCAAAAATTGTCTTCCATGGTGATGCCAAAAAGGTTGGGACTGCTGCTCTAGACTGGGGAAAAACACTCCCCCTTCTGCCCACGGTTTTTTAAACTGATGTTTCCAACTCCACCTGGAGCCACACATTGCCTGCCTATGAGATAGGAAATGACTTTTCAGTGGAAGCTGAATCTTTGATATTTCCAAGGCAGCATATCTCCTAGAGTCTCCTCATAACAAGAATCATCTGGGACTCATATACACAGAGTACAGTTTTTCTGAAGATTCTAAAGTAATTGGAGATGGGCCCAGGCATTATAAGTACCCCCAAAGCGGGTACTTCTCATTGGCTACCTTGGGAGATGCTGGTTTGGGGAAAATCTAGGATGACGGGGCAAAGAGAAATGAAAATTGTGACCCCTCAGCCCCTCCCCAATGGTCCTTAAGAGGATGGCAACAGATGCGCCTCATGGCTCTCCAGCCCTTATAGGATGCCCTGCAGGATCCTGTAACCCCGGACTCAACTTTGTCCCCCGCAGGACCACATACTCACAGATCTCCAACTGGGGGGCAGAGCGGAGAAGAAACTTGACGGAGAGCTCAGATCTGGTACACCTCCCAGGCAGGGGCGTCCAAATCTCCGCGCTCGCCCGGGACGCCTCTTTTTATAGATCCGGAGCTGCCCGCGGGTGGGAAAGGGGAGGCAGCGGAGGAGGGCGGGGTGGGGATGGGTCGCGCGCTGCTCCCTCCGCAGCGCCCCCTGCAGGGCCCGAAAAACGCCGCTCTGGTCCAGGCCTCGCGCGCTCCAGCCGCGACGCCCGTTAAGGGGCGCACCGGGTGGGGGCCCCTGGGAAGGGCGCAGTGGGCAGAGGCGTTCGGGGCTTTCTAACCCTGGCTCTCGGACAGTCGCGGAGACTCCGGGTCCCTAGAGAAACGGGTGGAGAGCACTCGGCGTCTCTAGGGGATGCTTGAGAATTTCTTCCTTGAGTCAGTTCCAGCCGCGCAGGCTTTAACCGCTTCTTTCGCAGGGGAGGAGCTGTGGGGGTCCGAGTCGACACCTTCCCCCGCTCCCCAGTTTTTTCGTCCCTACTGCCTGGAAAGAGGCTGGCTATGCTGCGAGACGGGCAGGGAAAGGGGATTTTCTGAACTCTGCAAAGTACAAGGCAGGAGCCCCCAACTTTGCTGGGAATTGTGCGGCAAGGGGAAGTTTTTACTTTTCCCAACTTGGCATCGCCACTTCCACCCACAACCAAAAAAAAAAAAAAAAGACCCAATTGTTGTGACTTCAGGCACTGGGTATACCATTCGCTGGCTGTGTGACCTCAGGCAAGTCACTTTCCCTCTCTGAGCCTCCGTGTTTGAAGTGTGTGTGTGGTAATTATGTAATTTGCAAGGTGCATGTCAGGGTTCAAGGAGAATGTGGGTGCCTCCCTGCTCTTTGAAAGCTCCCTTCTCCTGCTCCTCCCCGCCCCAAGAAATTCTTGCAAATGAAGCTGCCTGAAAGCCTTCTCCCCTCTCTGTCTCTCTCAGTAGCACTCTTACCCCCTGTGTCCGCACCACCCCCTCTGTGTGTCTGACACCGGGTCTCTCCGTCACCGTTTGTCTGTCTTGTTCTGCCTTTCTTTCATTTTTATCTCCCTCACTCTTTCCAGGGCTGTCTCTTACTGTCTCTCTGTGTCTCTGGTCCCTGTGTCTCTGGCTCCAGATCGCCCTCCCTTTCTCCCCCCATCTCTGTCCTGTCACACGCACGCACACAGTCCATAAAAGGAAGCCGCAGCGTTGGGATGGCCCTGCGCCAGCCCGGGGACCCACGGGCAGCTGGGCGCCCCGCTCCCCGCCCGGCCGGACTCTTAGGTTCCCGGCCGGTCCTCCCACCCCGGGCGGGAGCGGCGGGCGGCGGGGGGCGCTGGGCGGGAGACAACCCAAAAAGGGCAGGCGCAGGCTCCTTCCTGCAGGAATTCCCAGCGCTGCATACCAGCCCGGGGCTGCCCGCTCCCCCTGACTAAATATGGTGCCGAGCGGCCTCCCAGCGCCCTGCGGGGGTTGGGGGGCGGCATCTGAGGGCAGTGGGGTGGGAAGGGGACCCCTCTGCTTGCAGCTGAGCCAGAAGGAGGTGGCCCCCCAAGTCCTACGTTGGTCCTAGCTGCTTAAGCCAGAGGGTTCGCTGAGGGGGTTAAAGATGTTGGAAGACCCTTACCCGGCTCTGTGCTTGGTACTCGCCCCCGGTCTTATCCAACAAACTCTCCTCTGGCCACCAGGTCAGGTGATGGTGAGGCCTTTATTAATGCCCCCATTTTGCAAGTGAGAAAACTGAGGCCCCTGAGGAGTGAAGAGTTTTGCCTGAACCCTGGCTGGGTCTGGAGGCCCACAGCTGCCATGATTCACTTCCTAAGGGGCATTAAGGGGAAATGCCCAGAGGAATTAGCCTTGAGGCTAAAGACCCCCACTAAGGTTAGTTGGAATCTGCCAGTGCCATTTTCTAGTTGTTTGACCTGGTGCCTCAGTTTCCCTACCTGTAAAATGGGAAGAACAATAGTCACTTCTTCACTTTCCAGCTGTTTGTAAATGGTCCTTGAGAAGATCCATGTAAAATGAACATGTGTCTGTGTTAGTCGCTCAATTGTGTCCAACTCTTTGTAACCCTGTGGACTGTAGCCCTCTACAGGCTAAGAGGACCAGGCTCCTCTTTCCATGGCATTCTCCAGGCAAGAATACCAGAATGGGTTGCCATGCCCTCTCCTAGGGGATCTTCCCGACCCGGGAACTGAACCCAGGTCTCCTGAACTGCAGGCAGATTCTTTACTGTTTGAGCCACCAGGGAAGCCCCAGGTGAACATATATCCATGTAAAATGCTTCATGTTAGCTGCTATTATTCAAAACAAACAAGAAGCCAAGCAGAGTTGCATTTGGCCTTGAGGACCTTGTAATGATGAGAGCCTGTCCTGCCTGCTGTTTCCTGCGGGCTGCCAGCCCCCTCTGCAGTTCTGCATCTCAGACCCTCTCCAACCCTTCCTCATCCCTCCACCATCTTGCCTGCTTTCCACCCTGAAAACACGCAGGCCCAGCTCCCCACCCTACATAATGGGCCTAAGTTGGAGTCTGCAACAGCCAGCATTCCGCTGGCTGGGATGTCAGGGGTAAAGTTCTTCAGAAAGTGATGAACGGGCGGCTTCCCCATGTGCCTCGTAATGTCTACACTGTAAAAGGAGTGGAAACTGTCCCTGTGTTAGTACAGAGCTGATGTGGAGCAGAGAAGGGGAAGGGGAAAAACTGAAGTTGATCATCTCCTTCACATGCTGGAAAGATAATCCAGAGCAGGCTGTGAGAGCCCAACTCGCTGACCTCAGAGTGAAAACAGGCATGTTTCCAGAGGCATTCACACTGGTATTCCAAAGCGGTGCATCTGATTCTTTAAAGAACTTGGTAACTTTTAAAAGAGAATAACTATACTAAGTTATTAATAAATGAAGGCTTTATAACAGACACTGAAGTGCACTACATTACCTCACCTAGTCCTTACAATAACCCTATGAGGTATACGCTTAAACATTTTTTTTCCATTTTGCTGTGGAGGAACCAGGTTTGGTGAGTGAAATAACCAGCCAATTTAGCACAGCTAGCTAATGATGGCAGAGAAGGCGATGGCACCCCACCCCAGTACTCTTGCCTGGAAAATCCCATGGATGGAGGAGCCTGGCAGGCTGCAGTCCATGGGGTGGCCAAGAGTCGGACATGACTGAGCAACTTCACTTTCACTTTTCACTTTCATGCCTTGGAGAAGGAAATGGCAACCCACTCCAGTGTTCATGCCTGGAGAATCCCAGGGACGGGGGAGCCTGGTGGGCTGCTGTCTGTGGGGTTGCACAGAGTCGGACACGACTGAAGCAACTTAGCAGCAGCAGCAGCTAATGATGGAGCAGGAACTCCCACCCTGCTGTGTGATGGAGTCCAGCGTTAAGTAGAGAAGTCTGAGGGTGTGAACTCATGATCTGCTGAGCACCAGCCAGGGGGCCACGAGATTGTCAGTGAACCCCTCTGAGCCTGTGTTTCTCAAAGAAAAGCAGAGATGGTCAGAATCTTTGCCTCAACATGGGTGGGACAGGCCTTATAGAAGGTATTTCTGGTACACTCTAGAAGTCCTCAGGAACAGTGTGTGCACATAACAGTCATTCAATATCTATCTAATGCAGAAGCTCAGATGCCTGACTCTGCAAAGTCAGTTGCATTCGTTTTATTTCTCATGGCTCAAAAAGCCAGTTAAAGATTGAGGGGGAAAAAATTACTTTCAAAAAACATAACTGTGACTGACTAAGGGCTGTCAAATAAGTTCCTTTGGCATGGCCCCTGTGAGGTGCCGTGTCCTGGGAGTTTCCATGAACTCATGGAACAAGACGGCAGCAGGGAAATTCCTCTCTTTTAGGGTCTTTTTTTTTTTTTTTTTAATCAAATAGCTTTGACTTTACTATTAGATTCAAAAAGTTTGAAAGTGCGAGTGCGAGTCTCTCCAGTTTTTAATAACCTCAAAGACTGGGTTGATGCGTGGCTCCTGCATGTCGTTCACAATGATTGACAAGTGCATCAGCAGTCAGGTTATCCAGCTCAAGATCTGCACAGGACTCTGCCTTCTTGTGAATAAAGGGCCATCTTCCCTGACCACAAGCATGGTTCTGCTCAGGCACACAAGCACTTCCTTTCATGCATTATGGCCCCCACGCTTCTCCAGGTTCAAGACTAAATTGCAGTTTAGTCTTGCAGTGCTCCTTTATCGTTGACTTCCAGCTCTAGTGTCTTGGTAACTTTGGATTCTCTACCTCTATCAGGAAAGGTCCTAAAATTCTCAGTAAAAATCATTTTATGGTTTCTTACAAAAGTAAAGGTGTTCTTCCCATATGACCTAGCAGATCACACTCCTTGGGATTTACTCAAATGAGTTGAAAACCTATGTCTGCACTAAAGCCTGCACAGTTGTTTAGTTAGAGCAGCTTTCTTCATTAATAGCCAAATCTTGGAAGCAACTGAGAAGTTCTTCTAAGTAAGTGAATGGATAAACTGTGGTGCATTTAGATGTCAGAGTATTACTCAGCACTAAATAGAAACGGGCTTTCAAGTCATGAACAGAATGGACAAAACTTAAATGAGTATTATTAAGTGAAAGAAAACAGTGTAAAAAAGCTACATACCGTATGAATCCAACTATGTAACATTCTGGAAAGGTAAATCTATGGAAACCATACACAGATCACTGGGGACCAAGAGTCAGAGGAGAAAAAGGAAGAAGAGACAGCGCAGAAGATTTTTCTGGCAGTGAAATTACTGTAGTGATGGGTGGATGTGTGTAGTGACATGTATGCAGTGAAGTGAAAGTCGCTCAGTCGTATCCGACTCTTTGCAACCCCATGGACTATATAATCCATGGAATTCTCCAGGCCAGAATACTGGAGTGGGTAGCCTTTCCCTTCTCCAGGGGATCTTCCCAACCCAGGGATCGAACCCAGGTCTCCTGCATTGCAGGAAGATTCTTTATCAGCTGAGCCACAAGGGAAGCTCAGTGACATGTATACCCATGTCATGGCATCTGGTCCCATCACTTCATGGGAAATAGATGGGGAAACAGTGGAAACAGTGTCAGAATTTATTTTTCTGGGCTCCAAAATCACTACAATTGGTGACTGCAGCCATGAAATTAAAAGACGCTTACTCCTTGGAAGGAAAGTTATGACCAACCTAGATCACATATTCAAAAGCAGAGACATTACTTTGCCAACAAAGGTTCGCCTAGTCAAGGCTATGGTTTTTCCAGTGGTCATGTATGGATGTGAGAGCTGGACTGTGAAGAAGGCTGAGCACCGAAGAATTGATCCTTTTGAACTGTGGTGTTGGAGAAGACTCTTGAGAGTCCTTTGGACTGCAAGGAGATCCAACCAGTCCATTCTGAAGAAGATCAGCCCTGGGATTTCTTTGGAAGGAATGATGCTAAAGCTGAAACTCCAGTACTTTGGCCACCTCATGCGAAGAGTTGACTCATTGGAGAAGGCCTCCCTCATGCTGGGAGGGATTGAGGGCAAGAGGAGAAGGGGATGAGAGAGGATGAGATGGCTGGATGGCATCACTGACTCGATGGATGTGAGTCTCAGTGACCTCCGGGAGTTGGTGATGGAGAGGGAGGCCTGGAGTGCTGTGGATTCATGGGGTCGCAAAGAGTCGGACACGACTGAGCGACTGATCTGATCTGATCTGATACAACACCAAGAGTGAACCCTGACATCAGCTATGGACTTTGAGTAATAATGATATGTCAATGTAGTTTCCTTGAATGTAACAGATGTACCACTTTCAGGGGACATGTTGATAACAGGGAGCCTGTGAGTGTGTACCACTTTGGGGGATATGTAAGAATCCCAGGGATGGGGGAGCCTGGTGGGCTGCCATCTCTGGGGTTGCACAGAGTTGGACACAGCTGAAGCGACTCAGCAGCAGTAGCAGCAGCAAGAACTCTGTACTTCACGTGCAATTCTGCTGTGAATCTAAAACTGTTTTTTAAAAACTGTCTATTTTTTAAAAGGTAGTTTTACCTCACTTTCATTCTTTAAAAATGAATGAAGAACACACAATTCTTGCAGAATGGCTGTTACAAAAATGAAATGCCCAGTGGCTGGGAACCACTGTCCCAGATGCCTTTAAAGGAATCTTCTCACAAGTGTTAGTCCTTCATGTACACTTGGCTTTAGGTTAAAAGAACACATCATATTTTACATAATCATACAGGCATGTGGGACATATACAAATATGTTCTTGCACCTAATTATAAAGCTGTTAGTTGATACTAAGCAAACATATACGCTAAGCTTAAATTTATCATCTTCAAAAGCCACCTCTGGTCCTGCTATGAGTTTTTTACTGCCAAAGTTTTAAATGTCTGCTATTCCTAAATCCCTCTTCAAGTCCAATTCCCATCCTATTTTTGTATAAGTTTTCTGCTAAAACTTCTCCTGCATGTCTAAAGGATAACTTCTAACAACCCCATGAAAATTACTGCAACGATGTACTGATTTAGTTTGTGAGTTCATGAGAAGAGTTTGATAGGTCTTCTATGTTTATGTTTATCTTTTCCTCCCTTGAGTTTAAGTGTCTCAGCTCAAGAACCTATTTAAACTGCTAGAATATATGGGAATCCCTGGTGGTCCAGTGGTTAGGACTTGGCGCTGTTGCTGCCACGGCCCAGGTTCAGTCCCTGGTTGGGGAACTGAGATCCTACAAGCCACAAGGTACAACCAAAACCAAATGTAACACTAAATGTGTTTTTTCAAACCATATATGGCCCCACAGATTATGACGCTGCCCCCTCAGAGAATAACATCACCAGCCCCGACCACTGCCATCCAGTGAAGAATAACTATCCCAGGGTGACATGGCTGATGCCAACGATCCTCAACCCTCCAACAACTAGGTTGCTGCAGATCCCCAAAGAAAGCCTAAGGAGCCATCGCCAAGCCTTCTTCTGGTTCCAGTGGGCATCTCTTGATGACAGAAGAGTCACAGGAACACCTTTTGCATGCTGCTTATTTTTTTATTAAATGGTACACTGAAAGTATAAAAGTTGCCCAGGTACAAACAAGTTACAGAATAATGCATACAGACACAATATGGACTACATGTGACAATTCTGTTTAGCTTCTATTTTGATGATTTTATATTGTATCCAAAATGACAAACTCCAGCACTTTTTCTTAATCTAGTCCTGCATGATTGCAATTCCTGAGGTAAACAGTGTCCACTGCCAACATTCCTGGGTGTAAACCAAATCCTCTGAGAAGAATTCAGATAGCTGTATCCCCCTATACAATACAGTGGAATTCATCATTGTAATCAGATATGGATTTCATTTAAAAAATGGAAATGAGCCCTTTATAATACTTCTACATTGGTATATGTAATTTTAGCCCACCAACAGGACCTCTCAAAAATCTTTTGACTTATAAAGTATGATTTAAGGGGATTTCTTTAATAGTTTTCAGCATTCAGATAAAAATTCTTGGTTAATCTGTAAGGACTGAACTCCTTACACTGAAAACTTGACTAGCACCAGAAATAAAGGTTCAGAAATAAAGGTTCCAAAAGTAGCACAGACTCAACACCCCAAAAAGAATGACAATTTTGCCAGCTACAGTCCTCCCTTATCACCTTCCCGATGGAAAATGTTTAAGCTAAATGTCAGTGTACGGTGCCCATGCAGTTTTGTTCTGAAAACGCCTCGTATCTTGTGCCAATCAGGCTCTGTCTACTATACTCATTTGTTGCTTCACTGAAGCCAGCCTGAAGACTCCACATTATAAAAACGTCAATAAATATCAAAGTGTTTTAGAGATGGCACTGTAAGAAATCTTACTACTTTTCTATCCCAGGAATAAAACATGACATTTAAGAAGGCTTTCAGAGCCCATACAAGTGAGGGTTGGCCCTTTCATAGCTCACTGGGTAACTGTACAACTGAGGGCCCCAAGGAAGTTAAACAATGCCATCTTTTAAAAGGTACTTTCTGGTATTTCTCCTAAAGCCTGTCTCTTCATGCTTATTCCACATTCTTCAAGTAATAAACTCTTTGTTTTACTTACAGCAAAATTAAAAGAATTATCCCCCACCCCCACCTTTTAATTAAATCTTCTAGGAGAAGCCAAAATTATTTAAGAAAATAAGAAGTACGTTGTTACCAAGTTTTAAAGTTCAAATTTAGATAGCAATTCAGATATTTAAACCTAATTATAAATAGTTATCTGAAAAATAGCTGGTTTCACACCCGCACCCTCCCAAATCAAACTTTAATAGGAATTAGTTTTTTTCTGGCTTTATTGTTCTTTTAAATGTGTGTTTTTTTAAAATGAATGAATTTTCCTGTAAATCCACATTATCCCAGCCTGAAAGAAATTTAATTCATGTGCCATGGTAAAGAACAGAGCAGGGAATTCCCTGGAGGTACAGCAGTTAGGACTCAGCACTTTCAGTGCCAGGGCCCAGGTTCAAATCCCGGTCAGGGAAGTAAGACTCCACAAGCCGCGAAGCACAGCCAAAAACAGAACAGAGCATATGGCTAGAAATACTTGATTTTTTTCTTTAGAAGAATTTATAGGGTACCAAAAAAAAAAAAAAAAAACCCTTTCGTTTCTCACAGATTTAGGGACCTTTAAAATCGTCCTAAAACCCACACATTTTCTTTCAAGTCAAATCTGTAAACTAGATGACAGAGTTAGCTTTTATTCACAAATGCAATAAAACACGAGGGGCTAAAGGTTTTGAAGAAACTTTACATTTTTACAAAGTACAATACTAGTGATGAATTCTGATGACATTGGGAGAATAAATAAGTTATTTAATACACACAAGTTTAAGATCAAAGAAGCCCCAGTTGGAAGTGTCATCTCTTTACCGTGGGTGAAGTGTGCAGGTTTTCAGCATTGCTGCCCCTCCCCTGCTCCTGCCGCAGGTGTTCTTCTGCAAGAATACATGCGAAGGTCAGTGTTCATCCCAAGTCAAAAGGGGCAGCAGGCAGACTTACCTATACACATTTTAGGATATTACATATTTATATCATACAAGGTCTTTAGATGGCTTAGGACAATGAAAAAAAATGTTAGATTTTTTTAACACTATTGAAGAAGTTGGAAATGTTTAGTACTAGGGACTTATTAAAAAAAATTGTTTTTAAGTGAAAAGGGTACACCCTGAAGTAAATTCATAGGTAAGTGCTTACAAACTTACACTGTATGTAAGGATTGGAATTCGCAATAAAGGACTGTGTTTTCAATTAGTATTTTGAGGGATGCCAAAGTTCAACTAAAACGAAAAAAAAACCCAAAATCTTCAAATAGAAATCCTCCCAGCAGCACCCTCTTGTGGCAAGAAGAAAACTTCCTACCAAACTCAGAAAACCATCCACGAAATTGTAGCAAACAGTCTTCAGCCAAAACCAAGAGGGCGATTTTTGTTTAGTTGTGGGGAAACTAAGGCCACGCGCCACAACTACTGAAGCGGCACACGAGAACCTGCGCGCCCGAGAGAGGCCACCGCAGTGAGAGGCCAGTGCTCCCACCCGCAGAGAGGGCCCCACCGCAGTAACCGGAGAAGGCCGGAGCGCACGGGCCACAGCGTGGCCAAACACACGGAGAAAGCCCGGGAGCAGCCGCTACCCAGCTGCCAAACACACGGAGAAAGCCCGGGAGCAGCAAGGCCCACCGTGGCCAAACACACGCGAAGGAAGCTTAAAAAAAAACAACTGCTTTCATGATGGCATGCTTTGGACTCATTTTCAAATAAAAGAGAGTTTAATTTTAGTGTTTTATGTTTCACCTGGATTGAGTTTATGTCAATAGAGGGTATATAATCTGAAGAATAATTTTAATATCTTTGTAACTTTCTCAATGTTATCAAATAAAACATATCCTTCACAGAATAAGTTTGAGTTGAGAAAGTAAACAGGATGTTTAAATGTGTTACAGAAACCTTATGCAATTTGGGGTTAACAATTCTTCACAGTCCCTGTTGAGCCAAGAACATTTTTGACAATCAAGAAAAACAGTCTGCAACACCACTGTTCTCCCATCGGTGCACTCATCTCCTTTCTGAGCCCTCCACAGAACAGGGGTCCAAAGCTTTGCTGACCTCAACTCTATTTGATGTCTCTGGCATTTTCTACAGAGAGGAGCCAAGGTAACCCCAGGACTCTTGCATCCCCTCTAGCACTCTCCTGTTCCTGCTCCCCTCCCACTACAACTAAAAATACCAACATTACAGGTCTGCTGTGCTAAAAATGTTAATGCATACTTTATCCACTGGTGACAATTAAATAGAGAAATTAGTATTATCATATATTCTTTGTAAACACATAAAATGGTAAAGACTTTTTGGAGGGGAATTAGTATCTACTATATTTTTTAATATGCAAAATTTTGAACCAATTCTACTTCAAGGTATGCACATAAGAGAAATACTAATGCTACCCTGCAATACTGTAAAACCAAAAAATTTAAAACATAAAGTACATTAGCAGAGAGTGATCAGTAATAGTACCACAGAATACTATAGACTATACAGGAAATTAAGAATGAGGTAGAAGCAGATTTACATAAATTGACAACACATGTGAAAAAACAAAGTGTAGGATAATATGTACAGAAACAGCACCTATAAATTTAAACAGAAATGACTCCTGAAGGACACCCACCAAGCTGCTAACAGCATTACCTCCTGTGAAAGGGAGAGGAATTGAGGTGTTAGGGAGAGGTAAGGAGATGAGGTTAGAGGGAATTCTACATTATATAATTGATATTTAGAGATTTACTCTTGTACCGGGTGTTTGGTTTTGCTTTTAACTTCTTGCCAGTAGGCAATAATGGCAGTTCCTTACCAATACTTGAAAAAGTAACTAGGAAAACTTCTCAAATTCTTTAAGTGGAAAAGTGTGCAGGAATGGCAATCACGGGTGCTGATTCTGCTAAAAATGACCAGCTACAGGCATGGGCCTCTTAGTCTTGGTTTTCTCAACTGTAAAGTAAGTGATGGGAATGATTTCTTTTCCAACATCCTATCAACTCTGAATTCTAAGATATACAGAAGGATAACTCCTAGTAAACATAGAACTAACTTTCAAGAGATCACTTTGCCTTCAGATCTTAAGAGACAGGGCAAACATTTAACATGATCAATATTGCTCATGGCAATTTAGGAAAACTACAAAAGACAATGTGCACTTAGATGTTTCTTAAAAGTTTATTTCAACACTCAAGATTTATATTTGTTCTGATAATCAGCTGCCTGAGCCCCACCTATGTTGCTGCTGCTGCTAAGTCGCTTCAGTCATGTCTGACTCTGTGCGACCGGCCCCACCAGCCCACCGTCCCGGGATTCTCCAGGCAAGAGTACTGGAGCGGTGCCATTCCCCCATGCAGCATCCACTGTGTGACCCCATGGACAACAGCCCACCAGGCTCCTCCGTCCATGGATTCTCCAGGCAAGAGTACTGGAGTGGGTTGCCATTTTCTTCTCTTTCTCCTATGACTGTCCTTAAAAAGAGAGATCAGCTGTGCCATGGTTGGAAATACTGAGCTATAAACTATTCAATTTAGATTACCAAATTGAGGTCTTACTGCTTTGATAAAATCAAAACAACTGGAAATTCATTGGAAGAGTGAATATTCTTGAAAGAAATATGAGCCGTTCTCCTAAGAATTTATTTGTGAGTAATTACAATGTTACCACAAAGAATATTCACCCCACTCCCCTGCTAAAAAAGAATCCTGAAAATGCAAAGGACAACACATAAACCTGTGACTGCTCTTTTCCAGCAGTCTTGACTTTTCTCAGTCTGAGAGGGGAAAAAATAGATAACTTGATAAAAAGCTCTTTCTTCAGTATGCTCAGGATCCAAGCTGCTCCAAAGAGTACAAATCTATGGAAAATTAAGTTTTTCAATACTTATTTATAGAAATTATATCTAAGAACTGTGTCTAGTCTTCTCTCTGCTCCTCACAAGATTGTTTTTCCAAAAACCAATTTTTTTTATGATAAATAACACAGGCTAACTATATTAGATATAAATGGAATTACGACTCAAAATCTTCCATTTATATCTAATATAGTTAGCCTGTGTTATTTATCATCAAAAAAAATGGTTTTTGGAAAAACAATCTTGGGGTCGCAAAGAGTCAGACACGACTGAGCGACTTCACGTTCATGTTCATGACTCAAAATCTTAGGAAAACTACCTCAAAGATAAAAATAGATAGGAAGAAAATACACTTGCTGAAAGCTGAGTGAGAAGTCTCAAAAATCCATACCCATTTGCTTTCTTCCACTAGGTTGTCTGCCAAGATTTGGGTTTGCAGGCTGGAGTGAAGACCCTTTCAGAAATGTACTTTGGTTGTCATCCTTAGTTCCATGCAAGAAATGAGCTAAAATCCCATATAAAAGAGGTCTATAGCAGAAAGAAAATAAAAATCAATTAAATGTGCATAAACAGGAAAAACTTTAAAGTATCTATTCTGTAAAAACTAGTCTCTGACACCAAAATAGCCAAATAATTCACTAGACTTAAAAGAGGTGCATGGTTATTACCCAAATTGCAAACTATTCATGCTTTTTGAAATTTAAGTGTATAATTTGACTACAATTTTAAAATCCATAGGAAACATGTAAACAAGTTAAACCTCATCTAAACTGAAATACAAATTCAATCAATGCACAGGAATCAGCTTTTTTTTTTCTTTTTTAACTCCAAGTCCAGTATAAGATTTCCCACGACCTAACACTGTCTGATACAATACACACTCACTGGATTCATAATTTCTTGTCTGGGTTCAAATCCTGGCCCTGCCACTTGACAGGATTCAAGATTCAGCAAGATTTTTAATATCCCCAGCCTCATAAATGTTTCTTCCTCTATAAATGTGGGCAAGTATATAGTCTCTACCTCATAGGGCAGTCACAGACCAAATGGGTCAATAAATGTCAAGTGTTTAGAACTGTGCCTGGTATGTATTAAATGGTATATAAATGTAAGCCATATAGGTGTCAGGTTAAGAACTAAAATTTTAAAAACTACCATTTACAAAACATTCTTTCCTCTATTTTATCCTCATCTTGTGATGTCATAATCATCATGTCCAATTTATAAATGAGAAGACCACAGCTCACAGAGGCTTTGTGAAAGGGCTGCTTGGATAGTGAGCAAAGCTGACACTTGAACCCCAAGTCCCACATTTTTTCCCTTAGCATGTGCTGCCTGCTGCCCTGCACCAACGGAAGCTGCTCTGATGACAGTAAAGAGAGGTCTTCTCTCATTTCCAGTCTCACAGTTTGAAAACATCAATTTAATGGACTGTCTTTTTGAGATTTTTATCTACTTACTAGCAGGTGTGACAGTTTAAAGTATATCCCTTCCCTTCAAAAGGTGGAGTCTTCCTCTCCTGAGTGTGAGCTGAACTCACTTTTTCAAGGGCTAAGGCAGGCACCGAGTGACAGCGCTTGCAGCATCAGAGGCTAGGCCAGCAACGGCATCGCGATGCCCTCCCTGCCTTCTCCCTTGGTCACTCTGGGGAAGTCAGCTGCCACTCAAGCTGTCCTATGGAAAGGTACATGTAGCGAAGAACTGAGGCCCCCAACAAGCAGCCATGTGAGTGAGCCACATGGAGGTGGACCGGCCAGCCCCAGCCAGGACTTGAGATGACTGGCCCCCCACCCGCCACCGGCCAACATCTTAACTGCAACCTCACAACTGAGGCTGAGCCAGGCCACAGAAGTCACTCTCAGATTCCTCACCACAGATAATAAATGTCTGCTATTTTAAACCACCAAATTCTGGGGTAACCTGTTATACAGCAACAAATAACTAATTGCACACAAAAGCAATGTTTCCATTCCACAAGGAAACCAAGAGAATGGGTTTCTCTATTTAATAAGATGCCTCAGCTCTTACAAAAGCAGTATCCAGGAATATAAAATAGGTCTCTTGGTCAACTTTAAACCATTCTTTCCCCAAATGTTAACTGATCAACTGAGATTTTTAAATTAAAAAAAAAAAATTATATTTGCCAAATTTACAATAATATCTATTTAAGATTTAAAATTTTTAAGATTTAGATATTTTTAAATGTTATGAGAAAACATATAACCAGCTTATTTAACCTGCAACTTCATCAATATCAGGTTTCTTTTTAAAAAAAATCCTGAGTTAAAAACAGTGATAATTGTTTTTAAAATACAGCTTCACAATGCCTTACTTGCAATTTTGAAAAACAGAAACTCTAAAAACTAATTTTCTTCATAAATTTGGCACGAACTCACTTGGTGTTATGGCTTGACCTAATAAGGTTATTAAATACTTTATCCTACATATTGTGAAATTCTTTTAACTTTCACTGAAAAATATTAATGTGAACATTAAGTGCTACTTCAGACTTCCACTGGCACCCACATCTAATGCCTGGTATATGGACTTTATTACTTTTTAAAATCTAAAATCTTTTCAGTGGAAATGCTTTAAACAAAGCAATAAGTGTCCTTCAGAAAGCAAACTGTTGGCAGCATGACACATGAGTCAGAAAAGAACATGACTGGAGAGTTATGGGAAAGAGGCTTCCTGAACTGCACGGTGCAGGGCATAAGGACAGACAGACACAACTGCACAGGCAGAATTGATGAAACTCGCAAAGTGACTGGTGGAGAAATGAGAACCAGCCAGAAGTACACGTGAGCTCTGAGATGAGGACTTGAATGGCTCTATGAGGAAGCTACAAGGGGGTGGTATGAAGAAATGAAAATAATGGACTTGATTTTTAGACACACCAAGTTTGAGATACCAGCAGAAATGTGTGCCCGCAATTCATGAGATGTCGGATTTAAGGCACAGTCACCAGTGTGGCGGCATCATTAAGGACTCAAGAATACTTAGAAAGAAAAGTGGGCAAGGGGTAAGAAGAAAAGAAAGTTAAGGACAAATCTTGGGGGAGAGTGCCCACAATTTAAAGGAATCTTCCTAAAGGAGTCAGTGAAGAAACTGAGATGACCATTAGGGAGACAGAAAAACCAAGACAGTAAAGGGTCATAAAAGACAAGTGACAAGAAGTGTTTTAAGGAAGAGCTGTTAATATTACAAAACACTGCAAAATTCAAGTAAAACTGAGCTTCTCAAATTGGAAATAGGTGTATTCCCACTCTCAGTGCTGGGGGCTTGATACAAAGTAGAGGTTAAAGGTAGCCAATGATCCCAGAACATTCATTTTACACAAAGATTGGAGGGAGAGTTCAACTTAATTGGCATGTCATTTTAAAAGTTTTTATGGTAAAACAATTACATCATGAAGTAGAATGAAAACATTCAATAAACTTTTAGAATGAGAAACATGAGATTTCAAGGAAATTTCTTGCTAGGAGAAGGCTACTTTGAGTTATGCTCCAGGTTTCCTAAGTATAATTTTTTCTGCCATCCACGGATCCTCTAGAAAAAGTTTATGAAACATTAAAATAGAAAAAGAACTAAGAAACTATTAGACAGTGGTCACTCTTTTTCCAGAGCATAGTTTCAGTATAAATGATGAGGAGAGAACTTCAAATGTAGAGAAGGCAAAACTTTTCAGTATAAATGATGAGGAGAAAATTTTAAATGTAGAGAAAGCAAAAAAATGTAGATAAGAAAATGAAAATGGGAGGGTTGATTTTCACTAACTTCAGTGGTAAAAATAGGTTTTCTGGGGAATGGGGAGAATTGAATATACTCCTAAGCTGAAATAAAGGAAGCAGAGGAGGAAGATTAAATATGAGGCAGAAAACAATTATCAGAGCAAAGCCTCAGATGAAAAACAAAAGGATGGATCAAGAAGCCAAGAGACATGACCCTTTGAAGCAGGGGTGCTCCATCCTCTGAAACCACAGGCACCTTAGCACTTACTGCCACATACCTTGGATGAGGCACAGTGCCAGGCACACACTGGACCCAAATAAACGGCTAATGAATTCAAATGAAATAAAACTACCACTATACAATTATGACACCAATACAATAGTATCTGAAAACTTATTTTTTAAAAAACTTCTTACATTGTATTATCCTTTGATTCTTCAAATGCATTTAGTTCATGGATGAGAAACTGTCTGTCCAGTGGAACTACAGGTTGACCAGATTCTGGGGGGAAAATCACAAAATACTGAGGCTTTATTAATCTAAAAAGTAAATAGGATTTTGATAAAAACCACACATATGAGGTATACACATTTTTCAGATTTTAGAAAAATGATAATGGCACATACCAAGACAGACGCAACCGTGATTTTATGACTTTCAAAATACCTACTTTATTAAATGCATATCTTTAATATAAATGCAGTTTTTAAATCTCCCAATTTTGAGTTGGGAAATTACTATTTCTATACTAGACTTGATAAGTTCTATTTTCTAAGAAACCCACATATTAAATACATGACAGCACTGATATCCATTTGTTGGCAATAAATCTAAAAGTAAAATGAACACTAAATACGAAGTGCTGGCAAGGATTCAGGGCAACTGGGAGAACTTTGCTGGCAGGAGAACAAAATGGTGCATTCACTTACAAAGGTAAGCAGATACTTCCCATATACAACCCAGCAATGCCATTCTTAGCTCTTTACCCAAGAGAAGTGAAAACAATGTTCAGACAATCCTTGTAAGTGAATGTTTATGGCAGCTGCATTCGTAATTGCCAAAAACTAGAAACAACCTGGGAAGAAGGCAATGGCACCCCACTCCAGTGCTTTTGCCTGGAGAGTCCCATGGACGGAGGAGCCTGGTGGGCTACAGTCTATGGGGTCGCTAAGAGTCGGATACTGAGCGACTTTACTTTCACTTTTCACTTTCCTGCATTGGAGAAGGAAATGGCAACCCACACCAGTGTTCTTGCCTGGAGAGTCCCATGGATGGAGGAGCCTGGTGGGCTGCAGTCCATGGGGTTGCTAAGAGTCAGATACTGAGCGACTTCACTTTCACTTTTCACTTTCCTGCATTGGAGAAGGAAATGGCAACCCACTCCAATGTTCTTGCCTGGAGAGTCCCATGGATGGAGGAGCCTGGTGGGCTGCAGTCCATGGGGTCGCTAAGAGTCAGATACTGAGCGACTTCACTTTCACTTTTCACTTTCCTGCATTGGAGAAGGAAATGGCAACCCACTCCAGTGTTCTTGCCTGGAGAATCCCAGGGAGAGGGGAGCCTGGTGGGCTGCCGTCTATAGGGTCGCACAGAGTCAGACACAACTGAAGCGACTTAGCAGCAGCAGCAGCAGAAACAACCCAAATGTCCATCAACTGATAACAGATAAATCAACACAGCCATACAATGAAATGCTATTCAGGGGGGAAAATAACAGCATAGTCTCAAATGCATTATGCTGAGTGAAAGGAAGCAGATTCAAAATGCTACATCCTGGATGATTTCACTCATACGACATTCTAGAAAAGGCAAATGACCAGGTACAGAAAATAACAGATAGGAGGTTGACAGGAGTTGAGAGTAGGCAAAGATGTTATCTACAAAAGGGCACAGGGAATTTTTTTGAGGTGATAGAAATGTTCTATATTGTGATTATGGTGGTAGCCACACAACTGTATGAATTTGGCAAAATCCACAGAATTACATACTAAAAATGGTAACGTATCTTTATGCTAAGTACATCTCAGTTTTTTAAAAGTCAAGACTGTAGAAACTTGACTACTGTCTCTAGGTAAGCACAAGTCCAGTACATCTAATTGATGGTATTTTCACATTCTTCTTTTCTGAGTAGTAACATATTATACTGCCATCTATAACAAGATGCTGTGTCAGTGAAGATACTGACACTGATGATCCTTAAACCAATAAAAATCATCAGTCTTTATTCAGTTAAGGTATATGCTTAACATTAAATAAAAGACCTAGAATATTAACAAAAGATCTATCCAACAGAAAGTTCCAGCATCACAATAAGGAATCCATTCTCTGTTTCAAGATCTACTTCATGATCTCTTTTCTTTAATGAGGCATATCTCCAAGGCACCAAACAGTCTTAAAGCATATGTTAAATGTTGGACAAGGGAATCAAGTAATGTACACGCAGGGTGCTTTGATAGTCCTCCCAACCTCATTTCCCCCAGCCTAGGGACAATACCGATCCTAACTATTGTCCCTATTCTTCTAGTTCTTTTGCGTTCTTTCTTAAGAAATAAAATTTAACAGATAAAGTAAATCTCGCTTTAATTGTTGACCCCCTTCCCCCAATACCATTTCTCTCCCTCTCATCACTAGAATGAGCTTGGAGTTTATCTTCCTAATCGTTTTCTTTCTTTTTTAAATTTTAGTTGATTCACAATATTATTTTAGTGTGAGGTATACAACATAATGATTCGAAATTTCTATAGATTATCTAGTCCTTTTAAAATATAACACTTTTACATACATCTGAATAAATGCCTAGTCAATACATGGAGCAATACTTTGAGGCTTTATCTTCAGTGTTTTATAGTTTTTAACAAAGAATATATATTAAATCTCTGTGTATTTTTAAACCATATACATAGGAAAAAGACTGACAGCACATAGGGCAAAACATAAATAACTTTATTCTCAGAATCAGAAATTATGATTTTCAAAGTATGCACCTAGGTTAAGTGTTTAGTCATTTTCTCCTACAGTCTAATAAACATCATGAGAACTTGTTCAAGCTGTGACATGAAAAGAGCCCATGGGATTTTTACGTCCCAGTCATGTCCCAGAAGACACCGTTTGGTAATGGAATTAGATTTCTAGGCTAAACACTTTCTGAGAACTGGGGGAAGAGAAAAGGCAGATTTCACCTCAGGTGATTACCAATAACTTCTTACCTGCTATGAGGACCGATGCTGTATACTTGTATTTGTTGAATTCCAAATACTCCCGAATAAGCTCATTAATTAGAAAGTTTTCATGAGACAATGATGGCCGAGGTTCACTTTCATCATCAAGGGCATTGAAAACTTCTGCACGAATCCTTGCTTTTAAATGCCCTAACACTCCTCTTTTTTCCAAAGTGTCCTTTAAAACTGTTTAATATAAAGTATTAATGTTTCAGTTATAGAATAAATTTTTGCCATTCTTAGGCAAACTTTAAAACAAATGTTTAAAATATTACATCCTTTCAATCTATACGACAAACTGAACAATCATCACATTAGCTACCACACGGAGAAGGCAATGGCACCCCACTCCAGTACTCCTGCTTGGAAAATCCCATGGACGGAGGAGCCTGGTGGGCTGCAGTCCATGGGGTTGCTAAGAGTTGGACATGACTGAGCGACTTCACTTTCACTTTTCACTTTCATGCATTGGAGAAGGAAATGGCAACCCACTCCAGTGTTCTTGCCTGGAGAATCCCAGAGACAGGGGAGCCTGGTGGACGGGGTCGCAGAGTCGGACACGACTGAAGTGACTTAGCAGCAGCAGCAGCAGCTACCACAAGCCAGATTTGCAATAAAAAAATATAAGTTCCCAAACTGCAATGATTTACTACTTTAATTCAGTTAACAAAATGTAAGTTTATCCTTCCAATAGCGTCACTGTAAGAGGCTACACACTGACACATAAGCTTTAGTGAAGAGAAAAGGGGGGAAGAACTATACTCAGTTTACTAGGACCTGAACTTGTCTCCCAGTGTCTCATATCTTTTCAAGAGTAGTTGTCACTGAAGACAGGTTCTGTTGTTGTTTATTTGCTAAGTTGTATCCAACTCTTTTGCGACCCCATGGACTATATAGCCTGCCAGGCTCCTCCGTCCATGGAATTTCCCTGGCAAGGATACTGGAGTGGGTTGCCAGTTCCTTCTCCAGAAGATCTTCCCAAACCAGGGATGGAATCCACATTTCCTGCATTGTAGGTGGATTCTCTACCACTGAGTAATCTGGAAAGCCCAAGAGACAGGTTCAATTTGTCGCTAGAAACCTCTGGTCTAGAAAGTATATGATTGAAAATAACAAGTACACTCCAAAAAGGAAGGATTGTGTTGTGTCTTTTGTATAAAACTGATACCCAGAACTCTTGGGAAATGGCTCACTCTAAACAAAAGAGATGGGCTTTTGTTCTGGGGTTTTGTTTGTTTTTTAAAGATAACTTTGAGTTAACTCCTTAAAACTATAAGATTTGGCGCTTCCTTGTGGCTCAGTGGTAAAGAATTTGTCTGCCAATGCAGGAGACATGGGTTCCATCCCTGATCTAGGAAGACCCCACATGCTGCAGAGCAACTAAGCCCGTGTGCCACAGCTACTGAGCCTGTGAGCCCAAGAGCTGCAACTAGTGTGCCCACATGCCAAAACTACTGAAGCCTGCAAGCCCTAGGGCCTGTGCTTCCACAAGAAAGCCACCACACAGAGAAGCCTGTGCACTGCATCTAGAGAGCAGCCCTATTCTCACCACAACTAGAGAAAAGCCCCTGCAGCAACAGACTCAGCACAGCCAAAAATGAATAAATCAATCTTACAAAAAAAAAAAAAAGTAACATTTTAAAACTGGAGCAATATTGCACAGGAACCTGGAAAGTTAGGTCCATGAATCAAGGCAAATTGGAAGTGGTCAAACAGGAGATGGCAAGAGTGAACGTTGACATTCCAGGAATCAGTGAACTAAAATGGACTGGAATGGGTGAATTTAACTCAGATGACCATTGTATCTACCACTGTGGGCAGGAATCCCTTAGAAGAAATTGGAGTAACCATCATGGTCAACAAGAGTACCAAATGCAGTACTTGGATGCAATCTCAAAAACGACAGAATGACCTCTGTTCGTTTCCAAGGCAAACCATTCAATATCACAGTAATCCAAGTCTATGCCCCAACCAGTAACGCTGAAGAAGCTGAAGTAGAACGGTTCTATGAAGACCCCCAAGACCCCCAAGGCCTTTAGAACTAACACCCAAAAAAGAAGTCCTTGTCATTACAAGGGACTGGAATGGAAAAGTAGGAAGTCAAGAAACACCTGGGGTAACAGGCAAATTTGGCCTTGGAGTACAGAATGAAGCAGGGCAAATGCTAATAGAGTTTTGCCAAGAGAATGCACTGGTCATAACAAACACCCTCTTCCAACAACAAGAGAAGACTCTACACATGGACATCACGAGATGGTCAACATCGAAATCAGACTGATTATATTCTTTGCAGCCAAAGATGGAGAAGCTCTATACAGTCAGCAAAAACAACACTGGGAGCTGACTGTGGCTCAAATCATGAACTCCTTATTGCCAAATTCAGACTTAAATTGAAGTAGGGAAAACCACTAGACCATTCAGATCAGATCAGTCGCTCAGTCCTGTCCAACTCTTTGCAACCCCATGAATCACAGCACGCCAGGCCTCCCTGTCCAACACCAACTCCCGGAGTTCACTCAGACTCATGTCCATCGAGTCAGTGATGCCATCCAGCCATCTCATCCTCTGTCGTCCCCTTCTCCTCCTGCCCCCAATATCTCCCAGCATCAGAGTCTTTTCCAATGAGTCAACTCTTCGCATGAGGTGGCCAAAGTACTGGAGTTTCAGCTTTAGCATCATTCCTTCCAAAGAAATCCCAGGGCTGATCTCCTTCAGAATGTACTGGTTGGATCTCCTTGCAGTCCAAGGGACTCTCAAGAGTCTTCTCCAACACCACAGTTCAAAAACATCAATTCTTTGGCGCTCAGCCTTCTTCACAGTCCAACTCTCACATCCATACATGACCACAGGAAAAACCATAGCCTTGACTAGACGGACCTTTCTGGGCAAAGTAATGTCTCTGCTTTTGAGTATGCTATCTAGGTTGGTTAAAACTTTCCTTTCAAGGAGTAAGCGTCTTTTAATTTCATGGCTGCAGTCATCATCTGCAGTGATTTTGGAGCCCCTCAAAATAAAGTCTGACACTGTTTCCCCATCTATTTCCCATGAAGTGATGAGACCAGATGCCATGATCTTCGTTTTCTGAATGTTGAGTTTTAAGCCAACTTTTTCACTCTCCACTTTCACTTTCATCAAGAGGCTTTTGAGTTCCTCTTCACTTTCTGCCATAAGGGTGCTGTCATCTGCATATCTGAGGTTATTGATACTTCTCCTGGCAATTTTGATTTCAGCTTGTGCTTCTTCCAGTCCAGCGTTTCTCATGATATACTCTGCATATAAGTTAAATAAACAGGGTGACAATATACAGCCTTGACGTACTCCTTTTCCTATTTGGAACCAGTCTGTTGTTCCATGTCCAGTTCTAACTGTTGCTTCCTGACCCGCATACAGATTTCTCAAGAGGCAGGTCAGGTGGTCTGGTATTCCCATCTCTTTCAGAATTTCCCAGTTCACTGTGATCCACACAGTCAAAGGCTTTGGCATAGTCAATAAAGCAGAAATAGATGTTTTTCTGGAACTCTCATGCTTTTTCCATGATCCAGAGGATGTTGGCAATTTGATCTCTGGTTCCTCTGCCTTTTCTAAAACCAGCTTGAACATCAGGAAGTTCATGGTTCACGTACTGCTGAAGCCTGGCTTGGAGAATTTTGAGCATTACTTTACTAGCGTGTGAGATGAATACAATAGTGCAGTAGTTTGAGCATTCTTTGGCATTGCCTTTCTTTGGGATTGGAATGAAAACTGACCTTTTCCAGGTCTGTGGCCACTGCTGAGTTTTCCAAATTTGCTGGCATATTGAGTGCAGCACTTTCACAGCATCATCTTTCAGGATTTGAAATAGCTCCACTGGAATTCCATCACCTCCACTAGCTTTGTTCGTAGTGATGCTTTCTAAGGCCCACTTGACTTCACATTCCAGGATGCCTGGCTCTAGGTGAGTGATCATACCATCATGATTATCTGGGTCGTGAAGATCTTTTTTGTACAGTTCTTCTGTGTATTCTTGCCATCTCTTGCTAATATCTTCTGCTTCTGTTAGGTCCATACCATTTCTGTCCTTTATCGAGCTCATCTTTGCATGGAATTTTCCTTTGGCATCTCTGATTTTCTTGAAGAGATCCCTAGTCTTTCCCATTCTGTTGTTTTCCTCTATTTCTTTGCACTGATCACTGACGAAGGCTTTCTTATCTCTTCTTGCTATTCTTTGGCACTCTGCATTCAGATATTTATATCTTTCCTCTTCTCCTTTGCTTTTCACTTCTCTTCTTTTCACAGTTATTTGTAAGGCCTCCCCAGACAGCCATTTTGCTTTTTTGCATTTCTTTTCCATGGAGATGGTCTGGATCCCTGTCTCCTGTACAATGTCACGAACCTCATTCCATAGTTCATCAGGCACTCTATCAGATCTAGGCCCTTAAATAAATCTATTTCTCACTTCCACTGTATAATCATATGCCAGCAAATTTGGAAAACTCAGCAGTGGCCACAGGACTGCAAGAAGTCAGTTTTCATTCCAATCCCAAAGAAAGGCAATGCCAAAGAATGCTCAAACTACCGCACAATTGCACTCATCCCACACGCTAGTAAAGTAATGCTCAAAATCCTCCAAGCCACGCTTCAGCAATGCGTGAACCATCAACTTTCAGATGTTCAAGCTGGTTTTTAAAAAGGCAGAAGAACCAGAGATCATATTGCCAACAACCGCTGGATCATGGAAAAAGCATGAGAGTTCCAGAAAAACATCTATTTCTGCTTTACTGACTGTGCCAAAGCCTCTGACTGTGTGGATGACAATAAACTGTAGAAAATTCTAAAAGAGATGGGAATACCAGACCACTTGACCTGCCTCTTGAGAAATCTATATGCAGGTTAGGAAGCAACAGTTAGAACTGGACATGGAACAACAGACTGGTTCCAAATAGGAAAAGGAGCACATCAAGGCTGTATATTGTCACCTTGCTTATTTAACTTATATGCAGTGTACATCATGAAAAACGCTGGGCTGGAAGAAGCCTAAGTTGGAATCAAGATTGCCCGGAGAAATATCAATAACCTCAGATATGCAGATGACAGCATCCTTATGGCAGAAAGTGAAGAGGAACTAAAAACCCTCTTGATGAAAGTTTAAGAGGAGAGTGAAAAAGTTGGCTTAAAACTCAACATTCAGAAAACGAAGATCATAGCATCTGGTCCCATCACTTCATGGCAAATAGATGGGGAAACAGTGTCAGACTTTATTTTGGGGGCTCCAAAATCACTGCAGATGGTGACTGCAGCCATGAAGTTAAAAGACACTTACTCCTTGGAAGGAAAGTTATAACCAACCTAGACAGCATATTAAAAAACAGAGACATTACTTTGCCAACAAAGGTCCATCCAATCAAGGCTATAGTTTTTCCAGTGGTCATGTATGGATGTGAGAGTTGGACTGTGAAGAAAGCTGAGTGCCGAAGAATTGATGCTTTTGAACTGTGGTGTTGGAGAAGACTCTTGAGAGTCCCCTGGACTTCAAGGAGATCCAACCAGTTCATCCTAAAGGAGATCAGTCCTGGGTGTTAATTGGAAGGACTGATGCTAAAGCTGAAACTCCAATACTTTGGCCACCTCATGAGAAGAGTTGACACACTGGAAAAGACCCTGATGTTGGGAGGGATTGGGGGCAGAAGGAGAAGGGGACGACAGAGGATGAGATGGTTGGATGGCATCACCGACTTGATGGACATGAGTTTGAGTAAACTCCGGAAGTTGTTGATGGACAGGGAGGCCTGGCGTGCTGTGGTTCATTGAGTCGCAAAGAGTCAGACATGACCGAGTGACTGAATTGACTGACTAGAAATCTAACATGTAGCCTTATCAATGGCACCCCACCCTAGTACTTTTGCTCAGAAAATCCCACGGACGGAGGATCGTGGTAGGCTACAGTCCATGGGGTCGCTAAGAGTCGGACACGACTGAGCGACTTCACTTTCACTTTTCACTTTCATGCATTGGAGAAGGAAATGGCAACCCACTCCAGTGTTCTTGCCTGGAGAATCCCAGGGACGGGGGAGCCTGGTGGGCTGCCGTCCATGGGGTCACACAGAGTCAGACACGACTGAAGTGACTTAGCAGCAGCAGCAGCAGCCTTATCAATGCCAATGCCATCTTAAGGAATCTGGGATATATATGCTGAATGTAATCTAACATCTTGATGAGCAAGGATCACTATTACAAATATCAGTACTTATGATAATAATATTTTTGCTATAAATATTGTGGATAGGGCTGAATTGGCATTATCCCTTACAGTTGTCTAGAAACTTTTTTCCCCATGTGGTCCCTAACAGCTAAATCACAACTTCAGAGAAGCAACACCTTTCACCCACAGTGCCTAGAAGAGAGTAAGAAATCAATAAATGCTGCCTAAAGGCTTTATAATATTGTGCTGTTTACTTGTGCTCAGTCGCTCAGCCATGTCTGACTCTCTGTGACTCTACAGACTGAAGCCTGCCAGGCTCCTCTATGCATGGGATTTCCCAGGCAAGAATACTATAGTGGTTTGCCATTTCCTTCTCCAGGGGATCTTCCTAACCCAGAGACTGAACCAGAATCTCCTGCATTGGCAGGTGGGTTCTTTACCACTGAATCACCAGGGAAACCTCATGCTGTATACTACTGGTGTAATAAATATATTATGCTATACATAAGTACACCACAATAATGACAATTCATAAAGGGAGCCCATGTAGGCACGGATATGAAACTTTTTTTAAGCTTTGATAAACAACAAAAATCTGGGTCATATGATTAAAGGGATAAATCTAGACTAGACTTAACCTTCCCTTGCTCTTTACATTTAGATCATCTCCTCAACCTTTTTTTGCAGGTAGGTTAAAAGTAGTTATCACCCAATCAGACTATATAACAGGCCCATGAAGGGAAGGGAAGGTACAGCTTTATTATGCTGGAATCATTACTAAACCCCTGTTCTCTAATTCCATCTTTGGAAATTAAAGAGATTCCCCGCTATACACATCCAATTACTCTGTATATGTATACAGCATAGCCTCAAATTCAGCAGAGAAATGAGAATTAAGAAGCTGGACTTCCCTGGTGGTTCAGTGGTTAAGAGTCTGCCTGCCACCACGGAAAACACAGGTTTGATCCCTGGTTCAGAATATTCCACATGCCGTGTGGCAACTAAGCCCATGTGCCACAACTACTGAGTCTGCTCTAGAGTTCATGCTCCGCAATGAGAAGCCTCCGAAAGGAGAAGCCAGCACACCACAACTAGACAGTAGCCCACACATACTCACTGCAACTTGAGAAAGCCCGCACATAGCAGTGAAGACCCAAAGCAGCCAAAAACAAAGATAACCAGAAAAAGAAGAATCTGGAGTTAGGAACCTTGCATGTCATCCCTACCTCAGGGCTAGCTCACTAACTCTTGCCTCACTTGCCTTCTCCAACATGAGCTCTGTCTCTGAGGCAGAACCAGGTAAGGCAGGAAAATGTGAAGTGAAAGTGCTTTAAAAAGGTGAAAGCCCAACTAATGTAAATGACTGGCAAACATTTCATTAGATTTCTCTTGAACACTAGGCACATTCAGAGCTGAGGAATGCAGAAAACACCTAAAGGGCTCCCTACATCTGTGTAATACATCCCTAATCTCCATGCCATTCTGACCCTCACTCTATTATCATGTTTATTAAAACACTGCACCATGACAATTTCTTCAGATAAGAGCTTCTTAACCTGGTTTATATCCTTGGACTGAAAGTGGTTAAAGTCACTCAGTCATGTGGGACTCTTTGCTACCCCATGGACTATACAACCTTTTACCAAAATTGTAAAATATTAAACAATAGGAAACACAGTGTGCTGTGTGTTAAGTTATTTCGGTCATGTTGGACTCTGCAACCCTATGAACCGTAGCCTGCCAGGCTCCTTTCTCCATGGCATTTTCCAGGCAAGAACACTAGAGTGGGTTGCCATGCCCTCCTCCAGGGGATCTTCCTGACCCAGGGATCAAACCTAAGTCTTTTTCCTGAATTGGCAGCAGGTTCTTTACTAGTTGTAAATCTTTGGAAGTAGCATGCAACATTACAGGTGATGTGTGTTTCCTGGGGAGAGGGTACACCAATTTATGTCGAGTCTGTCCTTGTGGATAGAGGTATGCCTCTTTTTTTGGCCCCACTGTGTGATCTTAGTTCCCTGACCAGGGATGGAAACTGGGCAGGCTGCACTGTGCGTGTGGGGCTTGGGGGAGCGGGTGTGTCTTAACCACTGCACCAGGGAAGTCCTAAAGGTATGCCTTTTTAATGACTGTTCACCAGCCTGAGGCCACAAATATACATTTATATCAACAGTTACTGAATCATATTCTCAAATCATTTTCTCCAACAAATCTCTAGGAATAACTGATTTAGAGCCTAAATTTCCCGAAAACTGGAACTGATCTTATTGCAGATACTGAGTATCACTCAGTAACTAAGATCTGCAGATCTGGTGCAGCATCTCCCAAGTTCTCCCTCTTTGCCTTTTTCTAGCTAAATTACTTTGGGTGAGTTGTTTCACCTCTCAGCGCCTCAACTTCCTAATCTCTGAAATGGACGTAAGGTTGATATATGGAATCAATTAGATAACACAGGGGGCTGGGTAGTGCCCGACAGAAGGCTCGATCACGAATAACCATAATTACTATTACCCTGTCTGGACGTCTGCGTCAAAACTGTTACTGTTACTGTTACTGTTAAGTCGCTTCAGTCGTGTCCGACTCTGTGCGACCCCATAGACGGAAGCTCACCAGGCTCCCCCATCCCTGGGATTCTCCAGGCAAGAACACTGGAGTGGGTTGCCATTTCCTTCTCCGATGCATGAAAGTGAAAAGTGAAAGTGAAGTCGCTGAGTCCTGTCTGACTCTTAGCGACCCCATGGACTGGAGCCTACCAGGCTCCTCCGTCCATGGGATTTTCCAGGCAAAAGTACTGGGGTGGGGTGCCATTGCCTTCCCCGTCAAAACTAACAGTATACAAATGTTCTCAGCTTAAGACTCGACTCTTTGTGGAAGTTTTCTTAAAAACACTGAATATGGTCAGGCTAGACACCTTTCTACCTACAGTTTTTCCCCATGGAAAATGGTGACCCACCTCACGGGTGGTTGTACGGATTCAGGGAGATACCCAAGGAAATGGTTTACGTTTGGGCCGAATAAGCAACAGTGGTTATTTCGGTATTGCAATCATCAGTCCGGAGGGAAAGGCCAGGTCCAAGGCCTCGCCCCCAGCAGGGTCCAGAAAGATGAGCCTGAGCCCCAAAGTGCACGACTTCAGACCTCTCAGGTACCCGCGGATCCCGGGGCTCCTCCTCCAGTTCAAAGTCGGTTTAAAAACAGCCCCCATGCAACCACATCCCTACCCCCAGGGCCCCGAGCTGCAGCCGCCACACCCGCCGGATGCTCCACAGGCCCTGACGCCGCAGAACGACCCTGGGACAGGTTGACTTTAGTGTTCTGCGGGCCCTCCTTTCGTCCCATCCTTTTCACAGACTGAAGGCCGACACATTTCACCAGATAGACCTCCCAGTCGCACTCACCGGCCTTCAACTCGGCGACAGTCGCCATTTTTCAACGGCCGCCGGGGGCGCGCCTCGGGTGTGCGCACGCGCAGTTTCGTCCCGCTGTGCGCCGTGGTCTGTAGCCAATAGAGGCGCCTCTCTAGCCGTTCCTAGTCCCGCCTCTCTTCATTTGCGATCTCCGTGGTTGGATGGGTGGTGAAGGTCCAGAGAGACCCCACCAATCAGCGAGGCGGGAGCTCTAGGCCGGTGCTGAGGGAGTAGGAAGAGAAAGCTGGAGTTGAGGCAGGTAGGAATCGTTACTACGAACACTGCGGCATCCTAGGGCTTAGTTAAGCTACTAAACCCTTCGTCATCTGCCCTCTGCTCATCTCTGCAGCTCAGGCACTAGTTGTTAATAGTTACCGTGTATTAAACTTTAGCATACGTGGGAATCACCTAGAAATTTTTTAAAAACAGATTGCTGGACCCCATCCCGGGAGTTTCCGATTGGATAAATCTGGAGTGAGATCTGAAAACTGCATTTCTGACGGGCTTCTAGATGATACTGATGCTGCTCGTCTTGGGGATCATACCTTGAGAACCACTGTATTAAGGACTTTACAGTGCTCCTGACATTCCACTAAGCTTTTTACATGCGTTGACATTGATTTCTCTTATGATTATTCCACAAAGGAATGAAGTGAAAGTCTGTCAGTTTTGTCAGACTGTTTGCAACCCCATTGACTATGCAGTCCATGGAATTCTCCAGGCCAGAATACTGGAGTGGATAGCATTTCCCTTCTCCAGCAACACCTCCCAGATCTTCCCAACCCAGGAATCAAACCAGGGTCTCCTGCATTGCAGGCAGATTCTTTACCTACTGAGCTATCAGGAAACTGTTTAAAGACTGAAGAGGCATAACCAAGATCACCAGCAAATGGTGGAGAGGCCCCTTGCTCTTCAACGCCTGTACTCCCCACTGGCACTTAATACTGGACAGTGCACATAAGGATTCCAAGAATTAGTTGTGAAGATGATTGATGACGAGTAAGCTCTAGCATTCCAAGGAAATGAAAAAAAAAAAAGAAAGAAAGAAACATGGAAATAATGTACCCAAAACTGAGTGTGAGGTTCTGTGATTCCAGTTATATAGCCAGGAAGATCAACATATATGACCTAGAAGAGTGCCGCTTAATCACTAGTCTTAACCCAACAAAAGATTTTGAAATCTATTAGTATAACCTAAGGAAAGAAATGGTATGGACCTAACAGAAGCAGAAGATATTAAGAAGACGTGGCAAGAATACACAGAAGAACTGTACAAAAAAGAGCTTCACGACCCAGATAATCACCATGATGTGATCACTGACCTAGAGCCAGACATCCTGGAATGTGAAGTCAAGTGGACCTTAGAAAGCATCACTACGAACAAAGCTAGTGGAAGTGATGGAATTCCAGTGGAGCTATTCCAAATCCTGAAAGATGATGCTGTGAAAGTGCTGCACTCAATATGCCAGCAAATTTGGAAAACTCAGCAGTGGCCACAAGATTGGAAAAGGTCAGTTTTCATTCCAATCCCAAAGAAAGGCAATGCCAAAGAATGCTCAAATTACCGCACAATTGCACTCATCTCACACGCTAATAAAGTAATGCTTAAAATTCTCCAAGCCACACTTCAGCAGTACGTGAACCATGAACTTCCTGATGTTCAAGCTGGTTTTAGAAAAGGTAGAGGAACCAAAGATCAAATTGCCAACATCTGCTGGATCATGGAAAAAGCAAGAGAGTTCCAGAAGAACATCTATTTCTGCTTTATTGACTATGCCAAAGCCTTTGACTGTGTGGATCACAATAAACTGGAAAATTCTGAAAGAGATGGGAATACCAGACCACCTGACCTGCCTCTTGAGAAACCTATATGCAGGTCAGGAAGCAACAGTTAGAACTGGACATGGAACAACAGACTGCTTCCAAATAGGAAAAGGAATACATCAAGGCTGTATATTGTCACCATGTTTGTTTAACTTATATGCAGCGTACATCATGAGAAACTCTGGACTGGAAGAAACAAAAGTTGGAATCAAGATTGCCGGGAGAAATATCAATAACCTCAGATATGCAGATGACAGCACCCTTATGGCAGAAAGTGAAGAGGAACTAAAAAGCCTCTTGATGAAAGTGAAAGAGGAGAGTGAAAAAGTTGGCTTAAAGCTCAACATTCAGAAAACGAAGATCATGGCATCTGGTCCCATCACTTCATGGGAAATAGATGGAGAAACAGTGGAAACAGTGTCAGACTTTATTTTTCTGGGCTCCAAAATCACTACAGATGGTGACTGCAGCCATGAAATTAAAAGCCGCTTACTCCTTGGAAGAAAAGTTGTGACCAACCTAGATCACATATTCAAAAGCAGAGACATTGCTTTGCTGACAAAGGTCCGCCTAGTCAAGGCTATGGTTTTTCCAGTGGTCATGTATGGATGTGAGAGTTGGACTGTGAAGAAGGCTGAGCACCAAAGAATTGATGCTTTTGAACTGTGGTGTTGGAGAAGACTCTTGAGAGTCCCTTGGACTGCAAGGAGATCCAGCTAGTCCATTCTGAAGAAGATCAGCCCTGGGATTTCTTTGGAGGGAATGATGCTGAAGCTGAAACTCCAGTACTTTGGCCACCTCATGCGAAGAGTTGACTCATTGGAAAAGACTCTGATGCTGGGAGGGATTGGGGGCACGAGGAGAAGGGGACGACAGAGGATGAGATGGCTGGATGGCATCACTGACTTGATGGACGTGAGTCTGAGTGAACTCCGGGAGTTGGTGTTGGACAGGGAGGCCTGGCGTGCTGCGATTCACAGGGTCACGAAGAGTTGGACATGACTGAGTGACTGAACTAAACTGAATGAACATATCTTCAATGAAATGGAATGGGATGAATAGAAGGCATAGACGTATTGTTTTTTGTTGTTGTTGTTTCGGGTCTATTTTGTGTTCTGGTTCCTGCTGTTATTTCTTGAAGTGGGTGGCAGTCAGAAAAAGCTTGACAGTTATTGTAACCTAGAGGAATCCTGTTCCGTACTGTATTCATTTTGACTTCATGGGACGTAGATATGTTCTGTAACCTTAGAGAGGTCCTATTGGGTCACGCTTCCCTGTTCTGTAACACCCACAGTGCCTGAAATCCTAGTGAGCACCTGAAGAGATTTATAAAGATTAACTAACTCCATTGGTAGAATGTTTGAGCTCTTCAGAGAAACGTATTTGTGAATATACTAATGAAGAACTCAGAGAAAGAGGCAAATGATAGTGATTAATAGTAGTAACCATATAATAACTATTAACATGCAGTGCCACTCTGTGGCAGGCACTTGTCTAAGAGCTTTAAGTTCTCACCAACAGCCCTATGAGAGAGATACTCATAGAGCAATTATCTAAAGTAAAATTTCATTTTAAAATGTAAGGATAACACTGTGTTGGTGAGCATGTGGGGAAATAAGTATTGCCATACCTAGCTTGCAGGTAAGTAAACTGGCCCCACCTTCTCAGAAGTCTTTTTGGCAATACACAGTCAAACTTTCACATCCTTTGACCTTTCGATTCTAGTTCTAAGAGCATAACTTACAGTTATACCTGATGACAAAGGATATTAGTATAAGAATATTCATTGTCACACTGTTTGCAGTAGATAAACATCTATATACACCTATGGGAATGGCTGAAATAAAAACACCTAACAATGATAATACCAAATGCTAATGAGTTTGCATATACTGCTGGTAGAAGAACAAAGTGGTATAGTGACTTTGGAACTCAGTTTGGCAGCTACTTTTTAGGTCAAACGTGCACTTACCATACAGCCCAGTAGTCCCACTCCTAGATGCTTACTCAAAAGATAAAAATGTCATAAGGTGGAATCAAGATTGCTGGGAGAAATAACAACCTCAAATGTGCAAATGATACCGACCAAATGGCAGAAAGCAAAAATAAATTAAAGAACCTCTTGATGAAGGTGAAAGAGGAGAGTGAAAAAGCTGGCTTAAAGCTCAACATTCAGAAAACTAAGTTCATGGCATCCAGTCCATCACTTCATGGCAAATATGGGGAAAAAATAAAAACAGTGTCGGGCTCCAAAATCACTGCAGTTGGTGACTGTAGCCATGAAATTAAAAGACACTTGGTCCTTGGGAAAAAAGCTATGACAAACCTAGACAGAGTTTTAAAAAGCAGAGACATCACTTTGCTGACAAAGGTCTGTATAGTCAAAACTATGGTTTTTCCAGTAATCATGTATGGATGTGAGAGTTGGACCACCAAGAAGGCTGAGCACCAAAAATTGAGCCTTTTGAACCATGGTGCTGGAAAAGACTCTTGAGAGTCCCTTGGACAACAGGGAGATCCAACCAGTCAATCCTAAAGGAAATCAACCCAGAATATTCATTGAAAGGGCTGATGCTGAAGCTGAAGCTCCAGTAGTTTGACCACCATATGTGAAGAGCCAACTCATTGAAAATCACCCTGATGTTGGGAAAGATTGAGGGCAGGAGGAGAAGGGGGCAACAGAGGGTGATATGGTTGTATGGCATCACTGACTCAATGGACATGAGTTTGAGCAAACTCCAGGAGATATTGAATGACAGGGAAGCCTGGTGTGCTGCAGTCCATGGAGCAGCAAAAAGTCAGACATGATTTATTGACTGAACAACAACAGTTGTTTACTCAAGAGAAATAAAAACTGATGTCCACACAAAACCCAATATGCAAAATAGCAGATTTATTCACAAGTGCCCCAACTACAAATGACTCAGTGTCTTCCAACTGGTGGTGGATATAAACTAACTGTGGTATACTTGTATCGTGGAATATAACTCAGAAATAAAAACATACCAAACATTGATATATACAACAGTATGGATGAATCTCAAATGCATTGTGCATAGCAAGAACAACAGGCTCAAAGGCTGCATCCTGTATGATTTCATTTGGATGACATTTTGGAAAAGCAACAGAAAGCAAATCAGTGGTTGCCAGGGTCTGGGGATGATTAAAGGAGATGATTATGCACTAGGGAGACTTTTGGATAGATAAAAATGCACTAGGGAGACTTTTGGAGTAATGGAACTGTTCTACATCTTGATTGTGACTACAAGATTGTATATAGTTTGGTAGAAACCAACACAATACTGTAAAGCAATTATCCTTCAATTGAAAATAAAATTTAAAAGATTGTATATGTTTATCAAAATAGAGCTGTACACTACTGCCTTGGAGGAACACTAGACCTCCAATCAACTTGACTTTAAAAAAATTACTAGAAATAACAATATCATCAGAAAGGGGAGTCAGTTCAGTTCAGTTATTCAGTCGTGTTCGACTCTTTGTGACCCCATGGACTGCAGCACGCCAGGCCTTCCTGGCCATCACCAACTCCTGGAGTTTACCCAAACTCATGTCCATTGAGTCAGTGATATCATCCATCTCATCCTCTGTCATCTCCTTCCCCTCTTGCCTTCAATCTTTCCTATCATCAGGGTCTTTTCTAACGAGTAACTTCTTCACATCAGGAAAATATTGGAATTTTCAGCTTCAGCTTCAGCCCTTCAAGTGAATATTCAGGACTGATTTTCCTTTAGGATGTACTGGTTGGATCTCCTTGCAGTCCAAGGGACTCTCAAGAGTCTTCTCCAACACCACAGTTCAAAAGCATCAATTCTTCAGCACTCAGCTTTCTTTATAGTCCAACTCTCGCATCCATACATAACAACTGGAAAAACCATAATTTTGACTAGATGGATCTTTGATGGCAAAGTAATGTCTCTGCTTTTTAAAATGCTGTCTAGGCTGCTCATAGCTTTTCATCCAAGGAGTAAATATCTTTTAATAAGGCTGCAGTCATCATCTGCAGTGATTTTGGAGCCACAAAAAATAAAGTCTATAACCATTTCCACTGTTTCCCCATCTATTTGCCATGAGGTGATGGGACCAGATGCCATGATCTTAGTTTTCTGAATGTTGAGTTTTAAGCCAACTTTTTCACTCTCCTCTTTCACTTTCATCAAGAGGCTCTTTAAATCTTGCTTTCTGCCATAAGGGTGGTGTCATCTGCAAATCTGAGGTTATTGATATCTCTCCCAACAATCTTGATTCCAGTTTGTGCTTCTTCCAGCCCAGCATTTCTCATGATGTACTCTGCATATAAGTTAAATAAGCAGGGTGATAATATACAGCCTTGACATACTCATTTCCCTAATTGGAACCAGTCTGTTGTTCCATGTCCAGTTTTAACTGTTGCTTCCTGACCTGCATACAGATTTTTCAAGAGATAGGTCAGGTGGTCTGGTATTCCCATCTCCTGAAGAATTTTCCACAGTTTATTGTGATCCACACAGTCAAAGGCTTTGGCATAGTCAATAAAGCAGAAAGAGATGTTTTTCTGGAACTCTCTTGCTTTTTCCATGATCCAGAGGATGTTGGCAATTTGATCTCTGGTTCCTCTGCCTTTTTAAAATCCAGCTTGAACATCCAGAAGTTCACGGTTCACATACTGTTGAAGCGTGGCTTGGAGAATTTTGAGCATTACTTTACTAGCATGTGAGATGAGTGCAATTGTGCAGTAGTTTGAGCATTCTTTGGCATTGCCTTTCTTTGGGATTGGAATGAAAACTGACCTTTCCAGTCCTGTGGCTACTACTGTGCTTTCCAAATTTGGCCTTAGAGTACAGAATGAAGCAGGGCAAAGGCTAATAGAGTTTTGCCAAGAGAACGCACTGGTCATAGCAAAAACCCTCTTCCAACACAAGAGAAGACTCTACACGTGGACATCACTAGATGGTCAATACCGAAATCGGATTGATTATATTCTTTGCAGCCAAAGATGGAGAAGCTCTATACAGTCAGCAAAAAACAAGACCAGGAGCTGACTGTGGCTCAGATCATGAACTGCTTATTTCCAAATTCAGACTTAAATTGAAGAAAGTAGGGAAAACCACTAGACCATTCAGGTATGACTTAAATCAAATCCTTTATGATTATATAGTGGAAGTGAGAAATAGATTCAAAGGATTAGATCTGATAGACAAAGTGCCTGATGAAGTATGGACGGAAGTTCATGATATTGTACAGGAGACAGGGATCAAGGCCATCTCCAAGAAAAAGAAATGTAAAAAAGCAGAATGGCTGTCTGAGGAGGCCTTACCAATAGCTGTGAAAAGGAGGGAAGCAAAAAGCAAAGGAGAAAAGGAAAGATATATCCATTTGAATGTAGAGTTCCAAAGAATAGCAAGGATAGATAAGAAAGCCTTCCTCAGTTATCAATGCAAAGAAATAGAGGAGAACAACAGAATGGGAAAGACTAGAGATCTCTTCAAGAAAATTAGAGATACCAAGAGAACATTTCATGCAAAGATGGGCACAATAAAGGACAAAAATGGTATGGACCTAACAGAAGCAGAATTAAGAAGAGATGGCAAGAACACACAGAAGAACTATACAAAAAAGATCTTCACAACCCAGATAATCATGATGGTGTGATCACTGACCCAGAGCCAGACATCCTGGAATGCAAAGTCAAGTGGGCCTTAGGAAGCATCACTATGGACAAAGCTAGTGGAGGTGATGGAATTCCAGTTGAGCTATTTCAAATCCTGAAAGATGATGCTGTGAAAGTGCTGCACTCAATATGCCAGCAAATTTGGAAAACTCAGCAGTGGCCACAGGACTGGAAGAGGTCAGTTTTCATTCCAATCTCAAAGAAAGTAAGAGGAAGGGTTAAGTAAATTAAGGTAAATGGAATACCAAGCAGTTATTCCAAAGAGGGAGCTCCAAACACATGTATGTAATTATCAGTAAGATGCAGAGTTAGAAAATTTTAAGAGCATGATCTAGGAGATAGTGAGTAGTAAATCACCAATTATTTAAAGAAAGGTATCCTGTTTCATCCTGTTCACACAGAAACTGAGGTTTGGATGGTTTATGTAGCTTTCAGGTAGATGGCAGCATCAGAACGACCTCCCGTCCACCAAGCCCTGCTCAGTTATTTTCAGTTATCCTAAATAAGAGGCGCTTCCTCCCTGCCACCCCCTTGCCCCTCCCCGCTTACCACTGGACCTTTGCTTATGCCCTTCCTTTGGCCCGAAAACTTCCTCCTTCTCTCTTTCCTCTCTCTCTAGTTGATTTCTACTCATTGTCCAGATCTCAGTTTAAAGCTCTTTTCTTCCTAAATGTTCACTAGACTAGGTTTCTCTTCTCAAATCTATTTTTTGAGGTGGGAGGGGCTAAGAAAAGGGAGGGATATAGAGAGAAGGCTTCCAAGTAGAGATGGAGGCTTAAGGTGACACTGCCTTTTTTTTTTTTTTTTTTCCAAATTTTTATTTATTTACTTATTTTTTATTTTTGGTTGCTCTCGGTCTTCGCTACTGCTACAGTGGCTTCTCTTGTTGTGGAGCACAGACTCTAGAGCACAGGCTCAATCGTCGTGGCCCACGGCTTAGTTGCTCCAGGGCATGTGGGATCTTCCCGGACCAGGGATTGAATCCGTGTCACCTGCATTGGCAGGCGGATTCTTAACCACTGGACCACCAGGGAAGTCCATGTCTCCTTCTTGAGGGCAGACCACTTCTAGTGCCTGGTTCTTGCTGGAGTATAAAGGTCCAACCTCTGCAACCCAACTTGGGACCATTCTGTGGAATCCCGTCAACTTCACAGCTTCCTGAGTGGTAGGCTGAGGACTTTCAGGAACCCAACTTCCCCCTCCCTCTCCCCATCTTCCTCTCTAGGTGTTGATCCCAAGTGCCCTCCCTAATCAACTTCCTAGTATACTGGCTCTCAGAGAAACTGCCACTAAATCCCAGAGAACAGTGATAGATCGGAATGCTCTTGGTCCCCTACCTTCCCACATTCTCTGAAGACTCCTCACTCAACAATTCCGGAGTTTAGGGCGTTCCCTGCATTGCACCTGGAGAGCGGTAGAACCCTCAGAACTCCCCAGAATTCCCCCACCCACACCATCACTGTGGCAGTTCCACCTACACAGCCTGGACTGAGACTCCTTGTTCCACATCTGGTGCCCACGCTGGACTGCTTTGCAGGACAGAAACTTTGCCTACCTTGCTCCTGTCTGGTAGAATAATGTTTGTAGAATGGCTGAATGAATTAAGTCCTGCAAGACTGCTCATTTTACAAATGAAACAGTTTCAGAGAAGTAACTGATCCAGAGAAACTGACTATGAGTGGTGGAGACTGAATGCAGCCCAGCCCGCCTCTTCCAGAGGGACTAAAGTGAAGTGAAGTCGCTCAGTCGTGTCCAACTCTTTGCGACCCCATGTGCGGCAGCCTATCAGGCTCCTCTGTCCATGGGATTTTCCAGGCAAGAGTGCTGGAGTGGGGTGCCATTGCCTTCTCCAGGGTATCTTCCCAACCCAGGGATTGAACCCAGGTCTCCTGCCTTGCAGACCGACGCTTTATTGTCTGAGCCACCAGGGAAGCCACCAGAGGGACTAAGAACATGGAAACTATGAAGATCAGAGGTCCTGATTTCTCACTGTGGCATATACATAGTCCTCACATTGGAACATTGCCATGTATGAGATTTTAAAATGGAGTTTGGAGGGTATGAGATGAGGCAGTGGCAAATAACATCAGTCCTTTAGAGGAAGTAAAACAGACCTGCCAGGTAAAATGACATTCTCATGCCACAGTCAACAGGACATTTTTGGAGGAATGAGTGATAAATTACCCAATGCTTTGATTACCAAAAGGATTTAGGATTAAGGAATTCTTGAGGTAATTCTTGCGGTCCTATCAGAGGATCTCAGCTGGATCAAAGTTGCAGGTTGAGTTTCAAAGATTAAGTGTCAGGACTTCCCGGGTGGTCCAATGGCTAAGATGCCAAACTCCCAATACAAGGGGCCTAGGTTCAATCCCTGATCAGGGAATGAAATCCCACATGCCACAACTAAGATCCCCACATGCCACAACAAAGATCAAAGATACTGCATGCTGCAACTAAGACCCAGAATAGTCAAATAAATAAAAATAAATATTAAAAAAGAAGAGTTTAGTGCCCCAAACCAAGGTTTAGTTATCTCCCTCATGGTAGGGTGCCTTTTCTTAGGAAATGCAGTCTAGAGAACAGGGCTGAGGTGGGGAGGACAGATGGAATTTTACAAATTGGAGGCAGCTACTTTATAGAAACACAGACAAGTCAAGGCAACTTTTGAAAATATGACTTGCCTGCACAAAAGGCATTCACAGCCCCAAAGACTATGGCATCTGAACCTAAGCTGCTGAGTCAAAGGGATGGGTCTGAATTCCAGGGGATTCAAATTCTTTTCTGACTTATAAAGGAGTAAAACAGCTACTGTCTTTATCTGCAATATTTTTGCACCAGGCACAGTGTTAGAAATAGAAGTGGCTGTTACTTTTCAAATATTCAACTCTTCTAGACCATTGAGACATTTTCTGTGTATCATATAATTGAATCCTCACATTATCCCAGGAGGTAAGTAGTATTGTTATCCTAATTGAAGGAGATGAGGAAACCAAGGCTTCAGGAGGCAAAGTGACCTGCCTGGGTCAGACAGCTGGACCAAGACTTGACCGTTCAGTCTGATGCAAAGTCCAAGTGTTGCACAGCAATGTTTGTGTGCTTGAAGCACAGTAGGGCCAAAAAACCAAAACACTGGAGTTCAGTGAGCCAAGTGAGGCTCATGCTCAAAAACCTTGAATTCACCAATGGTTTGAGGGAGAAGTGTTATAGGTGAAATTTGGGGTGAAGGCTGCAGGATGTATGACTTTCTTCTGATTGGTTGCTGGTGAGGTAACAGGGCAGTGCTCCAGGAATCTTGTGTCTGTCCTTGAATTACCATCCTCCACCTGTGTGGGGGCCATAGTTCTGCAGAACTCATAGATATTGTTACATATATCCTTTGAGGAGGAACCAGAACCCTGCCCCAAGGCTGCACTAATATTTCTTGGCTGTTCCTCCTGTGTTTCTGTATTCCCTCCCTTCCCAGATTAGCAACAGTTTGAAAAGATCTAAGAAATGACCAAAGCAGGCTGTTTATAGACCTTTTAAAACAAAGAAACAAGTTAAGGTTACACACTTTCAAGCTTTTTGTTAATATTCATGGAGAAGATTTTTAAGATTTGTATTTGTTCTTGATAAGTACAGGCTTCCCTAGTGACTCACTTGGTAAAGAATCTGCCTGGGATGCAGGGGACCCAGGTTCAATCCCTGAGGGTGGTGGGGGTGGGCAAGATTTCCTGGAGAAGAGAATGGCAACCCACTCCAGTATTCTTGCCTGGAGAATCTCAGAGAGGAGCTTGGCGGGCTACTACTGTCCATGGAGTTGCAAAGAATTGGCACAGGAGATGACTTTGACAAGTACATTGACCCTGAAACAACACAGGTTTGAAACGCACAGGTCCATGTCCTCGATAGGACCACACGATCTGTGGTTGGCTGAATCCGTGGATGGGAAACTGCAGGTGCCGAGGTATGAGTGTAAAGTTATACATGGATTTTCGGTTTCATGGAGGGTTGGTGCTCCTAATCCCCACATTGTTCAAGGGTCAACTGTAATCTTAAGGAGGCTGTGATCTAGAATTTGGGCGAGAGCCCTTTCAGCAGTTTATTTTTAAAAGACTTCAAAAATAAAATAGGGAATTCCCTGGCAATTCAGTGGTTAGGTCTTGGCACTTTCACTACCTGGATTCAGTCCTGTTTGAGGAACTAAGATCCAGCAGCCTGGGCAGTACACCATAAATAAACGAAATAGACACTCTCTTCAGTTGACTTCCCTGATAGCTCAGTTGGTAAAGAATCTGCCTGCAATGCAGGAGACCCCAGTTGGATTTCTGGGTTGGGAAGATCCACTGGAGAAGGGATAGGCTACCCACTCCGTATTCTTGGGCTTCCCTGGTGGCTCAGATGGTAAGGAATCCACCTGCAATGTGGGCGACCTAGGTTCAGTCTCTGGGTTGAGAAGGTCTCCTGGAGAAGGGAAAGGCTACCTACTCCAGTATTCTGACCTGGAGAATTCCATAGACTACAGTCCATGGGGTTGCAAAGAGTCAGACACAACTGAGCGACTTTCACTCACTCAATCTCAAGCAAGTGTGGGCATGGTTTTAGATATCACCTGAGTATTTATAGTTCGAAGACAGTTCAGTTTACATCTTCAAGGGATATAGAGACAATGCAAGTTTTCTCCTAGCCATTTTGGAGTGTAATTGTCTATAATCAGAAGTCTAGAGTAATTAGTATTAATGTTTTTCCTTGTTTTTGATTGTACAATCAACCTCAGGCCAATTCACTTTAGAGGACACAGCCTCTAATATCATATCTATCTAATCTCGACCGTCAGCCTTCAGCTGAGCTATTTCCTGGTCATTTTCAGGAAGGCCTGGGAAAAGTTCTGGTCGTCTCTTTCCTTTGTGAAAGAAGTGGGTTTCAACCAGGGGTCCATAGATGCAAAAGTTCTTCTAGAGGATCAGGGACAGGCTGTTGGGGATAAAAAGTGTGTAAGAGGAGGGGATAGGGGATTTAGGTCAGGTTTGGTTTTTAATTTGTCCTAAATTTAATTTCTGTTCTTTCACCTTATTAAGAGAGTCCCAAAGGCTGGCCATTATATTTCTTTGTATCCATTTTTTAGTTTTTTTTTTCCCCCATGGGCACCAATGAGACCATTGTTTTAAGAGGAGAAAATTTTCAATTTAGAGGTTTTTGCTATTCAAAAGATTCATTGTCTGGTGAGTAAGCTTTTCTTAATAGCAACTGAACCCAATAAGCCTTTTATGGCTTCATGGTGCATGCAAGAAGAGTGCAAAAGATAGAGGTTTCACAAGACCCAGGAAGTTCATTCCCAAAGAGAATCTGAGAAAGCAAACCAAAAGCTCAGCCAGGCAAGGGGACATCTCTCTCCATCACCCTGTTGTACTGGCTCTTGACCACACTCTTACAAACGCATCCCTGGTACCCTTGCAACTCTGATTTCCCACCTAGAACAGCACTGCAGGGTTCTGGTTATCTACATAGTCTCTGTTAAAATGCAGACCTGGGTGTAAATGCCAGATAGTTACACGGCCTTGGGCAAATTACTCTACTTCTCTGAACCTTAATTTTCTCATCCCTAAAAAAGAAACAAATAATATACCCCCTTCCTGGGATGTTGGTTACAAATTAGCTAATGCATGATAAGCACTCAACACAGTTTTTTAGAAAACTGTCTTTATGCTGTAGTAATTGGAAAAAAATCAACTAATACAGAAAAAAATGTTTAATCAGCTGGAGAGGCGAGAGACACCGGGTGACCCCCAAGAGAACTGGAGGCTCCTCTAGGAGGAAACCTGGGACGGATGAGAAGGAGCATTGTGGACCAGAACAAGCCCCCACCACCCACGTGAGACAGGTTATGCCACCTTTGGAGATGCTGAAGTGCCTTAGGTATGAAACCAAATTCCAGTTCTCTGAGCCTGGCCCTGGGGAGGAGATACTGCGATGTGTGGGGAGGAATGTGGGTGATGTGGCCATCTTTTACTAGAGGAACTGATTTTATTTTCAAATATACTTTCTTACAAACAAACACAAGCAAACCAAGACACTTTCAACAGGGTTGACAAATAGCAGTACCAATTATACCAGAAAAAAAACCAAAACAAAACAAAAAACCCTACATCTAGTCTTGGGGAGTTTTATTTATTTGGAGTAACCTACATTCAGTGGCACTAATCACACAGTAACTATAACTACCATGAAACCGTAGAGTTGTAACTTTCCATAACTGCATGGACTTGGGCCTTTCTGGCTGAGTATATCTTCAAAAAACAGGATTCCCACCTCAGAGCTAGGCCAGTGAAATCTGTAAAGGAGTAAACCTCTGAAACAGTGACTCAGAATACCTTACAGCTGACAGATGACAAGCAGGACATGTTAGTTATAAAGTAGTTGTAACTATTTTATAGTTATATACACTTATATTTATTATATATATAGTAATGCACCCCACTCCAGTACTCTTGCCTGGAAAATCCCAAGGATGGAGGAGCCTGGTAGGCTGTGGTCCATGGGGTCGCTTAGAATTGGACACAACTGAGCAACTTCACTTTCACTTTTCACTTTCATGCATTGGAGAAGGAAATGGCAACCCACTCCAGTGTTCTTGCCTGGAGAATCCCAGAGACGGGGGAGTCTGGTGGGCTGCCGTCTATGGGGTTGCACAGAGTTGGACACGACTGAAATGACTTAGCAGTAGCAGTAGCAGTAGTTATATATATATATATATATATTTTTTTTTTTTTTCCAGTAGTCATGTATGGATGTGAAAGTTGGACTATAAAGCTGAGTACTAAAGAATTGCTGCTTTTAAACTGTGGTATTGGAGAAGACTCTTGAGAGTCCCTTGGACTGCAAGGAGATCAAACAAGTCCATCCTAAAGGAAGTCAGTCCTGAATTTTCATTGGAAGGACTGATGTTGAAGCTGAAACTTCAGTCTTTTGGACACCTGATGCAAAGAACTGACTCATTGGAAAAGACCCTGATGCTGGGAAAGATTGAAGGCAGGAGGAGAAGGGGACGACAGAGGATGAGAAGGTTCGATGGCATCACCGACTCAATGGACATGAGTTTGAGCAAGCTTCAGGAGTTGGTGATGGACAGGGAAGCCTGGTGTGCTGCAGTTTGTGGGGTTGCAAAAGGTCAGACATGACTGGGTGACTGAACTGAACTGAACTGATAGTTATAACTTGAATCAGTACCTGGTGTATCAGATGGGTAGAGAAGGAAATGGCAACCCACTCCAGTATTCTTGCCTGGAGAATCCCAGGGACAGAGGAGCCTGGTGGACTATAGTCTATGGGGTCGGTGTCAGATGGGAGTAGAGGGACCCTGGCAGGCCAGGTGGTTTGGATAAGCATGGTTGACTTCTAAACACTGACAGCAAGATGACTTCTGATATGTAATCTTAGATTAATTTTACGGGTAAATGAAAAAGGCCAGTAATCATCCACTAAGATTAATAAACAGCACTAAAAAATTTACTGCATGAGGACTGTGCTCTGAAGCAGTTTCCCAAGACAAAGCACCCAGATGTTTTCTTTCTTTTTTTGTTTTTGAAAATACCCACAGCATGTGGAATCCAGCTCCCTTACCAGAAATTGAATTGATGCCCCTTGCATTGGAAGCATGGATTGTCAACCACTAGACTGCCAGGGAATGCCCAGATTTTTTCTTCTTTTCTCTGGCTTGCAGAGTTGCTCTCATGCCCATTTCAAAAACCTTCCTCCCTACATCTTTGCTCTTTGCTGCACACCCATGTATCTCAAAGCACCAATCCTGTTTCCCATGCTTTTGTCTTGCTCTAGTTTTCCTAACTCTTGCTGTATCTTGGTTGACTCCCACTTATTGCACTCATCTTTCCAGAGATCCTTCTTCTCTCAAGCAGGATAATGGATCCATTGGAACAGAAATGCTTGGCTTCTGGAGTGCATTTTTCTGAGATGTTTTTCTGATGAATATCTGATGTTTCCTGATAAATGTCCTTTTATCAGGGCTACCAACAGAAAGACATATCAGTACAACATCAGCATCCAGGTAGGAGAGGGGCCTCAGGTGACCACTCTCCTCCTGCCCACCTGGGTCCCATAAAGCCAAGTCTACCTGCTTTCTACCCAGCTTGATATCTGCCACGTGGTTCTCAAATACCATGAGTGCACATGCTTCTGGGAACTGGTCCTTGCTAAACACAGCGCCAGGGCACACTTGCCAATGGGGAAGACAGCAATTAATCAAATATTTAATTACAAACTGAATAGGTACTATAACAACAGCAGCAACAACAAAATATAACAGAGACAGCAGGGGCCACGCCCTGGACTGGGGAGGTAGTTAGGGAATGCTTCTGTCTCAGACATTCTGGAACACTCTATCCTAAAACCTAGTGACTTAAAACAACTACAGTCATTTATTTTGCCCACAAAGCTGCAATTTGGGCAGAATTCAACGTGGCCACCACGTCTGGGCTCCACATGGCATCATCTGGGGCAGCTTGACTGGGATGGGAGAGTACAGATTTTTTTTCTAAGGATATAAATTACATACTAAACAATCCACCATTTCAAACTATACAGCTGAGAGGTTTTTTTGGTATATTCATAAGGTTGTACACCATCATCACTACCTAATTGCAGGACATTCTCATTTCCCTAAATAGAAATCCTATACTCATTGCATTCACTTCCCAATGCTTCCCTCTCCTCAGCCCCAGGCAATCACTACTCTACTTTGTGTCCTCAATGAAAATAATCAATGAACAATGTATAATAAGAATAGACATGAACTGGGACAAACTTCAGGAGATGGTGAGGGACAGGCAGGTGTGGAATGCTGCAGTCCATGGTGTTGCAAAGAGTCGGACACAGCCGGGTGACTCAACAACAACAAAAATAAGAGAAAAGAGTTTTATTTGAGCCAACCTGAGGACCAGTCTGGAAGCCGGATTCCCAGATGACTCTGAGAAACTGCTCCAGAGCAGCATGGTTTCCAGGACAGTTTTGTATCATGTCAGAACAAAGACATTAAACAAGTCAGGGATACATTTCAAGGGAAAAAGAAACACATAAGTCAGCAATACACAGTGAGTCAGCATGACCTTGGCACTTGGGAAGGCAGTCTTATCATCAAAGGAGGACAAGCATTGGCATCCCAAGAACAGAGGAATTTAATCTTTATTTTTAACATAGACATTCTTTTTTTTTTTTTAACCGCAAATAATGCTTTTGATTATTTAGCTTCTTACAGTACTCACATAACAGAAACTGACAAATCCATGTTGTTGTTTAATCGCTAAGTCACACCTGACTCTTTTGCAGCCCCACAGACTGCAGCCCGCCAGGCTTCTCTGTCCATGTGATTTCCCAGGCAAGAATACTGGAGTGGGTCGCCATTTCCTTCTCCATACCATGAACATTCTTTAGTTTTGCTCAACATGTCCTTTTCTCTAGTAATTAAAGCAGATGTACAAGATATGTTTGATAGGCCATAAGCAGACTAAAATGTTAACATAAAATTCAGGTTAACTTATAAATCGGGAGATTAGGAATGACATATACACACTACTGTATATAAAATAGATAACAGGTAAGGATCTACTGTATAGCACAGAGAATTCTACTCAATAACCTATTTGGGAAAAGAATCTCAAAAAGAGGGTATATATGTATAACCCAAGACGGGCGGGTCATGGTGGAGAGATCTCACAGAATGTGGTCCACTGGAGAAGGGAATGGCAAACCACTTCAGTATTCTTGCCTTGAGAACCACATTAACAGTATGAAAAGGCAAAATGATAGGATACTGAAAAAGGAACTCCCCAGGTCAGTAGGTGCCCAATATGCTACTGGAGATCAGTGGAGAAATAACTCCAGAAAGAATGAAGGGATGGAGCCAAAGCAAAAACAATACCCAGCTGTGGATGTGACTGGTGATAGAAGCAAGGTCCGATGCTGTAAAGAGCAATATTGCATAGGAACCTGGAATGTCAGGTCCATGAATCAAGGCAAATTGGAAGTGGTCAAACAAGAGATGGCAAGAGTGAATGTCAACATTCTAGGAATTAGCGAACTCAAATGGACTGGAATGGGTGAATTTACTACTGCAGGCAGGAATCCCTCAGAAGAAATGGAGTAGCCATCATGATCAACAAGAGTCCAAAATGCAGTACTTGGATGCAATCGCAAAAACGAGAGAATGATTTCTGTTTGTTTCCAAGGCAAGGCATTCAATATCACAGTAATCTAAGTCTATGCCCCAACCAGTAACGCTGAAGAAGCTGAAGTTGAACGGTTCTATGAAGACCTACAAGACTTTTTAGAACTAACACCCAAAAAAGATGTCCTTTTCATTATGGGGGACTGGAATGCAAAAGTATGAAGTCAAGAAACACCTGGAGTAACAGGCAAATTTGGCCTTGGAATACGGAATGAAGCAGGGCAAAGACTAACAGAGTTTTGCTAAGAAAATGCACTGGTCCTAACAAACACCCTCTTCCAACAACACAAGAGAAGACTCTACACATGGACATCACCAGATGGTCAACACCGAAATCAGATTGATTATATTCTTTGCAGCCAAAGATGGAGAAGATCTATACAGTCAGCAAAAACAAGACCAGGAGCTGACTGTGGCTCAGATCATTAATTCCTTACTGCCAAATTCAGACTTAAATTGAAGAAAGTAGGGAAAACCACTAGACCATTCAGGTATGACCTAAATCAAATCCCTTATGATTATACAGTGGAAGTGAGACATAGATTTAAGGACCTAGACCTGATAGATAGAGTGCCTGATGAACTATGGAATGAGGTTCGTGACATTGTACAGGAGACAGGGATCGAGACCATCCCCATGGAAAAGAAATGCAAAAAAGCAAAATGGCTGTGTGGGGAGGCCTTACCAATAGCTGTGAAAAGAAGAGAAGCAAAAAGCAAAGGAGAAAAGGAAAGATATAAACATCTGAATGCAGAGTTCCAAAAAATAGCAAGAAGAGATAAGAAAGCCTTCTTCAGTGATCAATGCAAAGAAATAGAGGAAAACAACAGAATGGGAAAGACTAGGGATCTCTTCAAGAAAATTCAAGATACCAAGGGAACATTTCATGCAAAGACAGGCTTGATAATGGACAGAAATGGTATGGACCTAATAGAAGCAGAAGATATTAAGAAGAGGTGGCAAGAATACACAGAAGAACTGTACAAAAAAGATCTTCATGACCCAGATAATCACGATGGTGTGATCACTGACCTAGAGCCAGACATCCTGGAATGTGAAGTCAAGTAGGCCTTAGAAAGCATCACTATGAAGAAAGCTAGTGGAGGTGATGGAATTCCAGTGGAGCTATTTCAAATCCTGAAAGATGATGCTGTGAAAGTGCTGCACTCAATATGCCAGCAAATTTGGAAAACTCAGCAGTGGCCACAGGACTGGAAAAGGTCAGTTTTCATTCCAATCCCAAAGAAAGGCAATGCCAAAGAGTGCTCAAACTACTGCACAATTACACTCATCTCACACACTAGTAAAGTAATGCTCAAAATTCTCCAAGCCAGGCTTCAGCAATATGTGAACCATGAACTTCCTGATGTTCAAGATGGTTTTAGAAAAAGCAGAGGAACCAGAGATCAAATTGCCAACATCCACTGGATCATTGAAAAAGTAAGAGTTCCAGAAAAACATCTATTTCTGCTTTATTGACTATGCCAAAGCCTTTGACTGTGTGGATCACAATAACCTGTGGGAAATTCTGAAAGAGATGGGAATACCAGACCACCTGATCTGCCTCTTGAGAACCCTGTATGCAGGTCAGGAAGCAACAGTTAGAACTGGACATGGAGGGGGAGGAGCTAAGATGGCAGATGAGTAAGACGGGGAGAATACTTTCTCCTCCACAAATCCATTAAAAGAACATTTGAATGCTGAATAAATTCTATAAAACAACTTCTGAATGCCAGCAGAGGACATCAGGCACTTAGAAAGACAACTCATTGTCTTCAAAACGAGAAAACGAGCCCTGCGGTAACTCCTTTTGCGGAGAAGTGGAGCGGACACCAGCATTTGCTATTGGCAAGCGGGGGCTGGGCTAGGAGGAGCGGCGAGGCCTGCATCGCTTTGAGAAAGGATTTGGCCTGGTTATCTCGGGTGCTATCTGAGCGAAATAACCAGACTGTCGGTTATCTACTACATCAAAGCCAGCCCTAACTTAAGACACCACCAGGACTACCTACGGATCAAAGGACTGCACAGAGATTGCAGGCCGTCCCACTCCTGTGACAGGCAGCCAGGGCCGGAGGCGGGCAATTACAGCCCTAGAGAGACACTGTCTACAGAACTGTGAGTAGGTTTCTGTGCTGACTCACGCTTCTTGGGGCTCTGGATGGTCAACATCTGCCTGAGAAAGTGCACTGTTTGTATACCCAGAAAACTGAGCGGTGGGGAGGTGATAAGTCGCAGCAGCTGCGCTCGCTGAACATTTCATCACCTGCGTTCCCCGGATCTGGGAAGGGCATACATAAAACGCAGACTCAACCAAGTCTGTGCTTCTGAGGATTATCCGACTGCCTGAACCTGGCCGGTTTAGATGTGGGTGTTCATCTCCGCCCCCTCTGTAACAGGGCAGAGATCAGATATTGAAAAGACCTGTAAACCACCTCAATAAAGAGAATTCAACAAACTACCAGAATATAGTAAGGACACTCTAAACTTGGCAATTTTAACAAAATGAAGAGACAAAAGAATATCCAGCAGCTAAAGGAACAGGATAGATGCCCACCAAACCAAACCAAAGAGGAAGAGATAGGGAATCTACCTGATAAAGAATTCCGAATAATGATAGCGAAATTAATCCAAAATCTCGAAATCAAAATGGAATCACAGTTAAAGAGTCTGGAGACAAGGATTGAGAAGATGCAAGAAAGGTTTAACAAGGACCTAGAAGAAATAAAAAAGAGTCAACACATAATGAATAATGCAATAAATGAGATCCAAAACACCCTGGAGGCAACAAATAGTAGAATAACAGAAGCAGAAGATAGGATTAGTGAATTAGAAGATAGAATCCTAGAAATAAATGAATCAGACGAGAAAAAAGAAAAACGCATCAAAAGAAATGAGGACAATTTCAGAAACCTCCAGGATAACATTAAACGCTACAACATTCGAATCATAGGAGTTCCAGAAGAAGAAGATAAAAAGAAAGAGCATGAGGAAATACTTGAGGAGATAATAGTTGAAAACTTCCCTAAATTGGAGAAGGAAATTACCACTCAAGTTCAAGAAATGCAGAGAGTCCCTAACAGGATAAACCCAAGGCGAAACACCCCAAGACACATATTAATCAAATTAACAAAGATTAAATATAAAGAACAAATATTAAAAGCAGCTAGGGAAAAACATCAAATAACTTACAAGGGAATTCCCATAAGGATAACAGCTGATCTTTCAATAGAAACTCTCCAAGCCAGGAGGGAATGGCAAGACGTAATTAAAGTGATGAAAGAAAATAACTTACAGCCTAGATTATTGTATCCAGCAAGGATCTCATTCAAATATGAAGGAGAAATCAAAAGCTTCACAGATAAGCAAAAGTTGAGAGAATTTTGCACCACTAAACCATTTCTCCAACAAAAACTAAAGGACATTCTCTAGATAGGAATCACTAAAAGGGTGTATAAATTCGAACCCAGAACAATAAAGTAAATCTTATTTATCAATAATTGCTTTAAACGTTTACGGGCTGAATGCCCTAATCAACAGACACAGACTGGCCGAATCCATACAAAAACAAGACCCCTACATACCTTGTCTACAAGAGACAATCAAAAGACTAAAATGGGGCAAATGGATACAAAAACTAGACCCCTATATATGTTGTCTACAAGAGAACCACCTTAAAATATGGGATATATACTGACTGAAAATGAAGGGCTGGAAAAAGATTTTCTATGTAAATAAACTGTGGAAAATTCTGAAAGAGATGGGAATACCAGACCACCTGATCTGCCTCTTGAGAAATCTGTATGCAGGTCAGGAAGCAACAGTTAGAACTGGTCATGGAACAACAGACTGGTTCCAAATAGGAAAAGGAGTACGTCAAGGCTGTATATTGTCACCATGTTTATTTAACTTATATGCAGAGTACATCATGAGAAATGCTGGACTGGAAGATGCACAAGCTGGAATCAAGATTGCCGGGAGAAATATCAATAACCTCAGATATGCAGATGACAACACCCTTATGGCAGAAAGTGAAGAGGAACTCAAAAGCTTCTTGATGAAAGTGGAGAGTGAAAAGGTTGGCTTAAAGCTCAACATTCAGAAAAACGAAGATCATGGCATCTGGTCCCATCACTTCATGGGAAATAGATGGAGAAACAGTGGAAATAGTGTCAGACTTTATTTTTCTGGGCTCCAAAATCACTGCAGATGGTGACTGCAGCCATGAAATTAAAAGATGCTTACTCCTTGGAAGGAAAGTTATGACCAACCTAGATAGCATATTCAAAAGCAGAGACATTACTTTGCCAACAAAGGTTCGCCCAATCAAGGCTATGGTCTTTCCTGTGGTCATGTATGGATGTGAGAGCTGGACTGTGAAGAAGGCTGAGTGCCGAAGAATTGAACTTTTGAACTGTGGTGTTGGAGAAGACTCTTGAGAGTCCCTTGGACTGCAAGGAGATCCAACCAGTCCATTCTGAAGGAGATCAGCCCTGGGATTTCTTTGGAAGGAATGATGCTAAAGCTGAAACTCCAGTATTTTGGCCACCTCATGCGAAGAGTTGACTCATTGGAGAAGACTCTGATGCTGGGAGGGATTGGGGGCAGGAGGAGAAGGGGATGACAGAGGATGAGATGGCTGGATGGCATCACTGACTCGATGGATGTGAGTCTGAGTGACCTCCGAGAGCTGGTGATGGACAGCGAGGCCTGGCGTGCTGCAGTTCATGGGGTCGCAAAGAGTCGGATACGACTGAGCAACTGATCTGATCTGATCTGATCTGATGCAAATATGGAGCATAAGAAAACAGGAGTAGTAATACTTATATCAGATAAAATTGACTTTAAAGATCCTGAAAAGGAGACAATGAAGGTTACACATAACGACTTAAAGGAACAATCCAAAAAGAAGTTATAACAATTATAAATATATATGCACCCAACATTGGAGCATTGATATATCTAAGACAAACATTAATTAATATGATAGAAGAAATATGCAGCAATACAATAATAGTGGGAGACTTTAATACCCCACTCATATAATCTGGCTGTAATAGACAAAGTAAAGAGCAAAACATATTCACTTATGAGCCTCAAAAAATTCAGTTCACTCAGGAGAGTTTAAAAAAAAAAAAAGACTTATTTGTTCACTCTGTAAAGGTTTATTGACTATTTTATGGGTTTGGTACCACTTTGGGTAGTAGGGAGGAAGAGGTGACAAATGTGATCCTGTCCTAAATAATATATTGTGGTAAAGATAGACCTACCAATACAAAATACCAAGATGTGCCTAAGATGAGGACACCCAAACTGGACTTTTTGTTTCCTGAACTTTTCATTTCGAGATCAAACGTCCTAATATAGGATGAATTCAACATGATTTTTTTTAAGTGTTCTTTGTGATTAAAAACAGAAAGCCATTGGTTAAGAAATTACATATACTCCTCCCCACCATCACTCCCCTTCTTTCTTCCCATTTCCCTCCCACCCTCATTGATCCTTTCCTTTGTCCATTTTCCCCTGCAAAAAATAATAAAATAAAAAAAAAAAAAGAAAATATCCACACTGCTTTTGATGATATAAAAAAAAAAAAAAGAACTGGACATGGAACAACAGACTGGTTCCAAATAGGAAAAGGAGTACGTCAAGGCTGTATATTGTCACCCTGCTTATTTAACTTATATGCAGGGTACATCATGAGAAACGCTGGACTGGAGGAAGCACAAGCTGGAATCAAGATTGCCGGGAGAAATATCAATAACCTCAGATATGCAGATGACAGCACTCTTATGGCAGAAAGTGAAGAGGAACTCAAAAGCCTCTTGATGAAAGTGAAAGTGGAGAGTGAAAAAGTTGGCTTAAAGCTCAACATTCAGAAAACAAAGATCTTGGCATCTGGTTCCATCACTTCATGGGAAATAGATGGGAAAACAGTGGAAACAGTGTCAGACTTTATTTTGGGGGGCTCCAAAATCACTGAAGATGGTGACTGCAGCCATGAAATTAAAAGACACTTACTCCTTGGAAGGAAAGTTATGACCAACCTAGATAGCATCTTCAAAAGCAGAGACATTACTTTGCCAACAAAGGTCCGTCTAGTCAAGGCTTTGGTTTTTCCCGTGGTCATGTATGGATGTGAGAGCTGGACTGTGAAGAAGGCTGAGCACCGAACAATTGATGCTTTTGTATTGTGGTGTTGGAGAAGACTCCTGAGAGTCTCTTGGACTGCAAGGAGATCCAACCAGTCCATTCTGAAGGAGATCAGCCCTGGGATTTCTTTGGAAGGACTGATGCTAAAGCTGAAACTCTAGTACTTTGGCCACCTCATGCGAAGAGTTGACTCATTGGAAAAGACTCTGATGCTGGGAGAGATTGGGGGCAGAAGGAGAAGGGGACGACAGAGGATGAGGTGGCTGGATGGCATCACTGACTCGATGGAGGTGAGTCTGAGTGAACTCCGGGAGTTTGTGATGGACATGGAGGTCTGGCGTGCTGTGATTCGTGGGGTCACAAAGAGTCGGACACGACTGAGTGACTGAACTGAACTGAACTGATGCATAACTGATTCTTTGCTATACACCTGAAGCTAACATTGTAAATCAACTATACTGCAATAAAAATTAAAAAAAAAGAAACTTCAAGTTAACATGTATAAACCAGAATGACTTCTATGTATCTCAATGTATGACAATTTCTCATCACTGTTTCTGTAGATATTCATAACTGGACATTTCATATAAATGAAAGAATCCAAAATGTGGCCTTCGGTGTCTGGCTTCTGTCCCTGGGTGCTGTCAAGGTTCTGGAGGATTCTCTTGAAGATGGCTGACTCACCTGGCCTGCTCCTTGGTGCTGGCTGACAGCTGGGAGTTTAGTGAGGGATCTGGGCTGGGGATCCTAGCTCCTCTCTGTCAGGGCCCTTTTGCTTCCTTATGGCTTGACAACTGGGTTCTAAGAATGAATGTCCCAAGAGAATCAGGCAGACTTTTCATGTTTTGTGACTACATTTGAAAGTCACATAGTGTCACTTTGATACTTGTCTTGTCACCATCAAAATCTTGGCTTTCTCTCCCCACCAAAGCCAAATAAAAACATTTGGAGACAGAGTTTGGAGGAAATAGAAAGATGGCTTTGATCCTCAGCTGGCCAAGGAGAGAACACGGCAGGCTAGTGCCTCAAGAACTGTGCGGCACTCCATGGGGGATCTGATGGGATCACAAAGATGGGGCTCAGAGTCTGGGGTATGTGATAAGGAGCAAAGTAGGAAAGATCTTGCATTCTTCGTTTTGAATTGTTTCCAAACAGTCATAGCTGATGTCAGGTAACACGGTAACTGGATCTGGCAGTCCCATAGCCTGGTTATTATTTACATTTGTCTCTGGTTTATTGTACTGCTGCATTTGTGTCTGAAATCCAAAAAGCTACAAGGAGTGGTGTGCAAAGGGAGCTCATAGGAGGAACAGGATGTAATTATCGTAGAGTTAAAGGGTAACAGCAGAGAAGGCAATGGCACCCCACTCCAGTACTCTTGCCTGGAAAATCCCATGGATGGAGGAGCCTGGTGGGCTGCAGTCCATGGGGTCACTAAGAGTCGGACACGACTGAGCGACTTCACTTTCACTTTTTCGCTTTCATGCATTGGAGAAGGAAATGGCAACCCACTCCAGTTTTCTTGCCTGGAGAATCCCAGGGGCAGGAGAGCCTGGTGGGCTGACGTCTATGGGGTCACGCGGAGTCGGACACGACTGAAGGACTTAGCAGCAGCAGCAAAGGGTAACAGGCACAGGATGTATTACTAACTCATGCAGAGTTAGGGGGCTATACGTGCAGGATGTGATTTACATAGTGTCAGGTTAGTTTGGGGAAAAGCAAACCTAGTTACAGACTACAGATTCAGTTCAGTTCAGTCGCTCAGTCTTGTCTGATTCTTTGTGACCCCATGACCCTCAGCACGCCAGGCCTCCCTGTCCATCACCAACTCCTAGAGTTTACTCAAACTCATGTCCATCGAGTCGGTGATGCCATCCAACCATCTCATCCTCTGTCGTCCCCTTGTCCTCCCACCTTCAGTCTTTCCAGGGTCTTTTCCAGTGAGTCAGTTCTTTGCATCCATCTGGTAGCCAACGTATTAAAGTAAAACTAGGGAGGCTTCCCCAGTGGATCAGTGGTAAAGAATCTGCCTGCCAATGCAGAGAGACATGGGTTAATCCCTGGTTCAGTAAGCTCCCACATACCATGGAGCAAGTAAGCCTGTGCACCACAACTCCTGAGTCCATGAGCCTAGAGCCTGTGCTCTGCAACAAGAGCAACTACCACAATGAGAAGCCTACACACCACAACAAAGAATAGCCCCTGCACACTGCAGACTAGAGAAAGGCCCATGCAGCAGCGAAGACCCAGCACAGCCAAACATAAATGAATAAAAATTATTTTCAAGTAAAACTAGGGGTGATTTGCTCTTTCAGATGCATCTGTGCTTATTCTCTGGCCTAGTCACTGTTCCCTTTTTGCTGCTGGACTTGAGTTTCATTGGCCCTGCCTGGGTCACATGTCCATTCCTGAGCCATTCACTGAGGCAGGTGGGGGTATGTGGGATGTCCTAATTGGCCAGAACTGGGTCCTGAGTCCACCCCTGCGGCCCTACTGAAAGGGGCAGGTGGGGGAGTAAACTCTCCCCCAGTGGTCCTAATTGGATGTTGTTGTTCTCAGGAAATGGAAAAAACAAACAAACAACCAACCCTCATTCCTCTTTGGTCCTTTTCACTGCAACAGTCTCAAGCTCACCTGGATTCAAGGGAAAGGAACACAGACCACACTTTTCAATGAGCAGATTGTCAAAGACATGCGGTAAGAAGAGTGTGTGCCATGGAAGACGTTAACTGTGGCCATATTTGGATAATAACAGCCACAGCTTCCCTGAGGAAGTGTGATGTTTGAACTGAAAGCTGAAAGGTAAGTAGGTGTTAACTAGGCACAGTGGTGGAAGAGGATGCCAGGAACGTGGGATGGCATTTAGAAAGGCCCTGAGGTGGAGCACTGAGCACATTTGAGGAAGAGAAAGCAGGTCCAAGTGACAGAGGCAGAGAGAAGAGAGACACAAAGTGAATCTGAAGGGGCTGATCATACAGGACTTTGTTTGCCCTGTGCTTTAAGTGATGCTGTTTCTGCTCAGCTTCCCTTGTCTATTCTTCCAGAAGAGACAGCATCCTAAAGTACCACCAGGGGACAGTTTACTCTCCCACCCGCCCCTTTCAGTAGGGCTGGAATGGTGGACTCACGACCCAGTTCTGGCCAATGAGGACATTCTGCAAACCCCCACCAGCCTCAGTGATTGGCTCAGGAATGGACGTGTGACCCAGGCAGGGCCAATGAGACTCAAGTGCAAAGCATTCCTGGGGTGACTGGACAAGGGATGCACTCTGTTTCTGGGGTTGCTGGATGGATATAGCTGGAAGTGCCGGTGTCATCTTTGACTCTGAGTGAGAAGAACCTGATTAAGAATGACACTGATAACCTAAAATCAGCCAGTTTTATCAGCAAAATGGGTTTATCTGGGAAAAGCAAAAAACTGAACTTGAACCGTGAAATTCCAGATGTTCAAGATGGTTTTAGAAAAGGCAGAGGAACCAGAGCTCAAATTGCCAACATCCGCTGGATCATGGAAAAAGCAAGAGAGTTCCAGAAAAACATCTATTTCTGCTTTATTGACTATGCCAAAGCCTTTGACTGTGTGGATCACAATATACTATGGAAAATTCTGAAAGAGATGGGAATACCCTTCCTGGAATGCTCCAGTCTTTGTGACCCCATGAACCACAGCATGCCAGGCTTCCCTGTCCGTCACCAACTCCTGGAGCTTACTCATACTCATGTCCATTGAGTCAGTGATACCATCCAGCCATCTCACCCTCTGTCGTCCCCTTCTCCTCCTTTCTCAATCTTTCCCAGCATCAGGGTCTTTTCCAATGAGTCAGTCAGCTCTTCGCATCAGGTGGCCAAAGTATTGGAGTTTCAGCTTCAACATCAGTCCTTCCAGTGAACACCCAGGACTGATCTCCTTTAGGATGGACTGGTTGGATCTCCTTGTAGTCCAAGGGACTCTAAAGAGTCTTTTCCAACACCACAGTTCAAATGCATCAATTCTTCTGTGCTCAGCTTTCTTTATAGTCCAACTCTCACATCCATACATGACCACTGGAAAAACCATAGCCTTGACTGGACAGACCTTTGTTGGCAACGTAATGTCTCTGCTTTTTAATACGCCATCTAGGTTGGTCATAAATTTCCTTCCAAGGAGCAAGCGTCTTTTAATTTCATGACTGCAGTCACTATCTGCAATGATTTTGGAGCTCAAAATAATAAAGTCTGTCACTGTTTCCATTGTTTCCCCATCTATTTGCCATGAAGTGATGGGACCGCATGCCATGATCTTCCTTTTTTGAATGTTGAGCTTTAAGCCAACTTTTTCACTCTCTTTCACTTTCATCAAGAGTCTCTTTAGTTCTTCTTTGCTTTCTTGCATTAGGGTGGTGCCATCTGCATATCTGCATATCTGAGGTTATTGATATTTCTCCTAGAAATCTTGATTCCAGTTTGTGCTTCATCCAGCCTGGCATTTTGCATATACTTACATGTACTTATATGTACTCTGCGTATGAGTTAAATAAGCAGAGTGACAATATAGAGCCTTGATGTACTCCTTTCCCGATTTGGAACCAGTCCATGCCCAGTTGTCACTGTTGCTTCTTGGCCTGCATACAGAGTTCTCAGGAGGCAGGTAAGGTGGTCTGGTATTCCATCCCTTGAAGAATTTTCCACAGTTTGTGGAAACTGAAAACATTTTGTTATGATCCACACAGTCAAAGGCTTTGGTATAGTCAATTAAGCAGAAGTTTTAGTTTTCTTGTGAGCTATAGTTTTCTTTTGATCACTTTGGCTGTCTGTGGTATCAAGATAACACTGGCCTCATAGAATGAAATAGAAAGTATCACCTCTTCTATTTTTTGAAAGGTTTAATAGGATTGGTACTACTTTTCTTTTACTATATATTTTTCAGTTATTTTCTTAGTGGTTTCCTTGGAGTTATAATTAACATTAATGTATAACGATATAGTTAGAATTAATACTGACGTAACTTTGAAGTGAAGTGAAAGTCGCTGAGTTGTGTCCAACTCTGTGACCCCATGTACTATACAGTCCATGGAATTCTCCAGGCCAGAATATTGGAGTGGGTAACCTTGCCCTTCTCTAGGGGATCTTCCAAACCCAGGGACTGAACCCAGGTCTCCCACATTGCAGGCAGATTCTTTACCAGCTGAGTCACTAGGGAAGCCCCAACTTAGCTTTAATGTTATATATAATTTTTACTCCTATATAGCCCCATTCTTTTATTTATGTTCTTATTGGCACAAATTCCACCTTTTTTTACTGTGTGCCCATGAATACAGATTTTTAATTATTATTTTATATTATTGTCTTTTAAATCACATAGGAAAAAAGAGTAACAAGCTAAAAATATGTTAATACTGACTTTTAAATTTACTTATGTAGTTAAGTAAATTTCCACTGCCTTCTGGCCTCCATGGTTTCTGATAAGAAATCATCTCCTGACCTTAACTATCCTTTATATGTGATGAGTTTTTCCTCTCTTTTTGCTTTCAGGATTCTCTTTTTCTTAACAGTTTGATCTTAATGTGACTCAGTGTGAATCTCTTGGAGTTTATCCTATTTGAGTTCCACTGAGCTTCTTGAATGTTTAGATCCTCATTTTTCATCAGCTTTGGAAATGTTTGATCCATTATTTCTTCAATGTTTTTTCTGCCTCTTTTTCTCTCTCCTCTCCTTCTTAGACTCCCTTTATGTGTTTTTTGGTGCACTTGATGCTGTCTCCAAAGTCTCTTAGAGTCTATTCACTTTCTTTCATTTTTTTCCTACTAAGTAGGAAAAAATCTGGAGAAGGCAATGGCACCCCACTCCAGTACTCTTGCCTGGAAAATCCCATGGATGGAGGAGCCTGGTGGGCTGCAGTCCATGGGGTCGCTAAGAGTCGGACACGACTGAGCGACTTCACTTTCACTTTTTCGCTTTCATGCACTGGAGAAGGAAATGGCAACCCACTCCAGTTTTCTTGCCTGGAGAATCCCAGGGGCAGGAGAGCCTGGTGGGCTGACGTCTATGGGGTCATGTGGAGTCGGACACGACTGAAGTGACTTAGCAGCAGCAGCAGGAATAAATCTGAGTAATCTCAATTTATCCATGTCCAAATTGATCAATTCTTTCTTCTGCCGGTTCACATATAATTTTGCACCACTGTAGTGAGTTTTCATTTCAGTTATTAAACTTTTCAACTCCAGAATTTCTATTTGTTTCCTTTTAATAATTTCTATCTCTTTATTGACACAGTCTGATCTGATTTGGTAAGATAGTGCTTTCATGGTTTTATTTAGTTCTTTGAGCAAAATAGTTTTAAATAGTTGACAAACTCTTTGTTTAGATATTTTGACTTTTTAATATATAATTGGGTTTCATTTTGTTTCTCAGTTCAGGATTCAATCAAGGCTATGTGTTGCATGACTTCTTCACCATTTATTTTATTTTTTTTTTTTTGGTTGTACCACTTGGCTTGTGGGATCTTAGTTCCCCCAAACAGGGATTAAACTCATGCTCCCTGTGTGGAAGTGTGGAGTCTGAGGTGCCAGAGAATTCTCCTCCACCTTTTCAAGAAATTTTAAGATGTTGCCAGGAGAACCCAGGTCAGATGTCTAACAGAATGTCCCATTTTCATTTTCCCTTCATAATTAGATCCAAGTTAAACAGTTTTGATAAGATGATACATAGATATGAACATGCACAGTCTTCCTAGGGCAATGATTTGAAGTGAATTGGATCCAAATATTTTTTATTGTGATGTCACTTTGCTCAATATTCAGATTTTCAGGAGAGAGAGTATAACTGGCCAGATGGGTTTGCGTGCTCACTCCTTGGCCAGAGAGGGGAAGCATTTTGATTGACAGTCTTATCAAGAGTATTCCCAGTGAGGAGTGAATAGCACAGCAAAAGAAAACTAACATTGCTGAAGCAGGGGTAATGGATGCTAAGTAGGAAAAAATAGCAAACATCTATTGTCCATCTGTCTTTCAGTGATCTCAGCCATTCACTTGACTCCTACTATTTCCTTTACCAGATCTCCAGAATGAGAGTGAAGTGAAGTCGCTCAGTCGTGTTCGACTCTTTGCAACCCTGTGGACTGTAGGCCACCAGGCTCCTCCGTCCATGGGATTTCCCAGGCAAGAATACTGGAGTGGGTTGCCATTTCCTTCTCCAGGGGATCTTCCCGACCCAAGGATCAAACCCGGATCTCCCGCATTGCAGGCAAATGCTACTCTGAGCCACCATTTTCCAGAATGAAAGTTGACTTCTTTGTCCAATTCTAGACCATGTTTACAACCGTCTGCTAAAAGCCACTACTTGCTGGTTTACAACTTGCATGTTGTAAAGGGATCAGAACTTAATGCCTTCTTCACCTGGCCCTACTCCCATCCTGCGGAGGAGTTAAATTTATCAACAGCTCCATCACCATCCCAGCAACCAAAGATGAAATTCATGATTCACTGTGTCTAGTCTTGTGGTTTGTGTTTTTATTGCATCTTTTAAATCCTTTCCCCCTTTCATTCCCACATGTATCATCCTAAACTATGCCCAAAGTGTTGCCTGGAATTACAAGTAATAAGGAATAAACAGCTTTTCAGGTTAAACAAATTCAGGGAGCACTAGGAGATGCAAATTTATTTATCACAGAACTTCTCAGAGCCTTGAATAAGCCATTGTGATTTTCAAGGAATAGATATTATTTTCTTGCTTTTTATTTTACAAAATAATTCAATTTATGGAAAAATTACAATAGCACAATGAATTTCTCCATATCTGTTAACTAGATACACTTTTTTTTTTTTTTTTTTTGCCAAGTCATGCAGCATGCGGGACCTCAGTTCCTTTGACCAGGGATTGAGCCTGTGCCCCCTACAGTGGAGGCATGGAGTCTTAACCACGGAGCAGCCAGGGAAGTACCCCTGGATATATTCATTGTTGGCATTTTCTTACATTTTCTCCACTCTCTCTTCCTTAGTCTCTCTGTCAATCTCTTTCTCTCTCAAATACATACATACATACATATATACATATATATATATATGCACAGCCCTGGGATTTCTTTGGAAAGAATGATGCTAAAGCTGAAACTCCAGTATTTTGGCCACCTCATGCGAAGAGTTGACTCATTGGAGAAGACTCTGATGCTGGGAGGGATTGGGGGCAGGAGGAGAAGGGGACGACAGAGGATGAGATGGCTGGATGGCATCACTGACTCGATGGATGTGAGTCTGAGTGACCTCCGGGAGTTGGTGATGGACAGGGAGGCCTGGCGTGCTGTAGTTCATGGGGTCGCAAAGAGTCGGACACGACTGAACGACTGATCTGATCTGATCTGATCTGATCTGATGTGTGCATATCTTCTATGCCTATCTTCTTTCTATACATAACATATACATATACCCTTGGGACTTCCCTGGTGGCTCAGACAGTACACAATCTGCCTGCAATGTAGGAGACTCAGGTTAGATCCCTGGGTCAGAAAGATCTTCTGGAAAAGGGAATGGCTACCCACTCCCCAGTCTCTGGGGGGCTACCCACCCCAGCATTCTTACCTGGAGAATTGCATAGACAAAGGAGCCTGGTGGGCCACAGACCATGGGGTCACAGCTGGACATGACTGAGTGACTAACACTTTCTCTTTCATATATCCTCAATATATATACTCTATATATTCTGTCAAATGGCTTAGCAGTAATAACACATATAATTATATTATCTATATCTATGTACATATATATTGCTGAGCTGTTTGAGAATAAGTTGCATACATTGTGCTCTTTTGCAAGTAAACACTTCACTTTGTATTTCCTAAGAATAAAAACATCTCTTATTGTTTAGTAAATATCCTATTGATAAATACATATGATAAGACAATTCTTCTCTCTCACATCAGGCGACAGCTATACAATTTAGAAAATGCTAGTTTACATTATTTCTATAGGTTCTTAACTTGCTGGTTCCCAAATCTGGTTGCCCATCAACAGCACGATTATTACTGAACAATGAACAATAAACTGAACAGTTTCTTATATACAGATGTAAACATTTAAAATCAATGCACTCATTTAATCTTCATAGCAACTCTAAATAATAGGTATTACCATCTCTAGTTTGTATATGAGAAAACTGAGTTACAGAGAGGTTGTCCAGGATACACAACTGGTAAGAAACAGAGCTGGCATTTAAAGCCAGACTATTTGATTCCAGGCTGATGAACCGATGCTTTTGAACTGTGGTGCTGGAGAACACTCTTGAGAGTCCCTTGGACTGCAAGGAGATCAAATCAGTCCAATCCTAAAGGAAATCAACCCTAAATATTCATTGGAAGGACTGATGCTGAAGCTTCAATACTTTGGCCACCTGATGAGAAGAGCTGACACATTATAAAAGACCCTGATTCTGGGAAAGACTGAAGGCAGGAGGAGGAGAGGACAACAGAGGATGAGATGGTTGGATGGCATCGCTGACTCCATGGACATGAGTTTGAGCAGGCTCCAGGAGATGGTGAAGGACAGGGAAGCCTGGTGTACTACAGTCCATGGGGTTGCAAAGAGTCAAATAAGACTAAGTGACTTAACAACAACACCATCTGATTCCAGAGTCCATCAGCCACATTGCTATGCTGCCCATAAAGTGGATGTTAGGATAAGTTTTGTTGAAAACACCATTCCAGTTCAGTTCAGTTCAATTCAGTAACTCAATCGTGTCTGACTCTTTGTGACCCCATGAATTGCAGCACGCCAGGCCTCCTTGTCCATCACCAACTCTCGAAGTCCACCCAAACCCATGTCCATCGAGTCAGTGATGCCATCCAACCATTTCATCCTCTGTCATCCCCTTCTCCTCCTGCCCTCAATCTTTCCCAGCATCAGGGTCTTTTCCAATGAATCCGCTTTTCGCATCAGGTAGCCAAAGTATTGGAGTTTCAGCTTCAACATCAGTCCTTCCAATGAACACCCAGGACTGATCTCCTTTAGGATGGACTGGTTGGATCTCCTTGCAGTCCAAGGGACTCTCAAGAGTCTTCTCTAACACCACAGTTCAAATGCATCAATTCTTCTGTACTCAGCTTTCTTTATAGTCCAACTCTTATATCCATACATGACCACTGGAAAAACCATAGCCTTGACTTTTGTTGAAAACACCATTCCAGAGCCCACCATTCCAGATCAGCTGACTCAGACTGCCCAAGAATCTCTAATACACTTCTCACAATGATTTTGTTGGGCAGACAGATTACCTACTCTCGCTGGTAGTAAACTTCTTTTCTCCATCCCCTTCAAATTCCAGTAGCCAGATGAATATGCACAAGATATTCCGTCTTGAGATATTCTCATCTGTTGCTTGTGAGTTAAGGAAATAGTCATTCAACAGCGTGATTAAGAACTAGGACTTAGAAGTTGGTTCTGGGTTTCCATCTTGGCTCTGCCCTTAGCCAGCTCCACGGTTTGGAGCATCAGTTTCCTCACCTGGGCAGTGAGGGTTGGATCAGAAGAGAAGTTATGGCCAACTTTCAGGAAAGGACCTGTGGCAGTTGATAATTGCAGTTATTATTACTGGTGGTGGTGGTATGTTTCAAACCTCTCAGCCACAAATGGGCATATCATCAACCTATCTTGTCTCCATTTCCTCACCTATAGAGCTGGGCTATTGATATACTGTCTTCTAGGATAGTGGTGGGCATTCGATGGAGGATTAAATGTTCAGAATGCTGCCAGGCACATAGTCAGTATGCAGTGAATGTTAGTTAGTACTATTATTTATTCTTTTATTTATCACTGTGCTCTGGACAGAAAGAACTACTTAGAACAACTTGAATATGCTTCATTGTAGGCTGCTTCCCCGTGTTCTTCTTTGCTGTGCCCTCTGCCTGGGACACCATCCCCCTTTCTTCTGTGTCAAAACCCTAACTGCATCTCCTCCTGTCCCATCAGCAGTGTTTTTGGTGCCAAGGAAGCCTTTTCTTATCCCCTCATTGGGTCTTTATTGATCTCAGAGGGGCACTTATAGAAATCTCTTTGTATAGAAATCTCTTTGTCTCTTCTCTCCTTAAAGGAGCCGCTTTCTCTATTTCAGGTAACCCCTAAACTAAAGCAGACCCCGTTATCTGTTACCCTAAAAAGGCCAGAACCATTATTAGAGGGCTCTAGAGGGATTTCCATGATGGTCTAGTGGCTTAGACTCTGCACTCTCAGTACAGGGGGCCCAGGGTTTGATCTCTGGTCAGAGAACTAGATCCCACAGGCTGCAACTAAAGATCCTGTGTGCCACAATTAGGACCCGGTGCAATCAAATAAATAAATATTTTTAAAAAAAGAAGGCAGTAGATAAGGTCTGCTCAGAATCAGGGAGAGCAAGCCATAGATCACTTTGATACCTCCCATCCATCTGTTACTGAAACTCAGAAGAAATGATCTGACATGCACCAACTCCTGTGGTTTAAGGAGTTTCTTCTGAGTCACCCCTGGTTTAGGGAGAAATCTTACCACACCAATGGCTTCATCATTGCTCAATGGGGGCCCTTTGGGGCTTTATCATGGACAAGGGAGTTGAGAAGCCTCCTCCGCACAATGAAACCGATAGAAAGAAACACAATGGGCGGATGGATTGCTACAAAGGCAGGCAGGCAGGCAAACAAGACTGGAACCTTCCCTTGGATGAGATGTTTCAGCTTCTTTCTAGGGAGGCAGATAAAACAGTCACCAGAGCCCAAGCCCTCCCACTCTTTACTTGCAAAATTTGAGGCATCTTCCTTAGATAAGCTTCTTGTGAGCTCTTGTTAAATTTGTGGCCTGAAATAAACAATAGCTACTGTCCCTGAGGGTCTGCTGGATGCCAGGCCCTTCAGAGGTGTTCTCCCGCTGAGTCTGCCAAGTGACAACTGTCCCATCGAGCTTCCAGCATTACTCTAGTGCCACCTTCTCAGTGAGGCCTATCTGGAACACCCTACTTAAAGTTGCAACCCACCCCACCTCCATCCCACTTACCTACGTTCTCAACAGAACCCTTACCATCTTCTAACATGCAGTTTGACTTATTAAATAGGTCTGATTACTGTCTGGTGTTCCTCCCACATTCCACAAGGGGGACCACCATAGGGTGGGTAGGGGGTCTTTGTCACACAGGCTCATTTGGGGATCTCTAGGGTTTACAACTGGGCTTCCCTGCTAGCTCAGCTGGTAAAGAATCCACCTGCAATGCGGGAGACTGGGTTTGATCCCTGAGTTAGCAAGATCCCCTGGAGGAGGGCATGGCACCCCACTCCAGTACTCTTGCCTGGAAAATCCCACGGACGGAGGAGCCTGGAGGGCTACAGTCCATGGTGTTGTGAAGAATTGGACATGCCTAAGCGACTAAGCCGGGGAAGGCAATGGCACCCTACCCCAGTACTTTTGCCTGGAAAATCCAATGGACAGAGGAGCCTGGTAGGCTCCAGTCCATGGTGTCGCTAAGAGTCGGACACGACTGAGCGGCTTCACTTTCACTTTTTGCTTTCATGCATTGGAGAAGGAAATGGCAATCCACTCCAGTGTTCTTGCCTGGAGAATCCCAGGGACAGGGGAGCCTGGTGGGCTGCCGTCTATGGGGTCGCACAGAGTCGGACACGACTGAAGCGACTTAGCAGCAGCAGCAGCAACAAGCGACTAAGCACAGCATAGCACAGGGCTTACAACAGAGACTGAATCATTAATGCAATGGATGATCCATGAATCATCATTCATTTTTTTAAACTTTTTTTAAAAAAATTGTGTAGTTTTTTAAATTGAAGTATAGTTGATCTACTATACTTACTATAGTTGTGTTTGTTTCAGGTGTATAGCATTAAGTGCAATTGTATGATCCATGAATCATTTATTGTCATTCACTTATTTTTTTAATTAAAAAAAATTGTGTATTTCTTATTGAAGTATAGTTGATTTACAATGTTGTTAGTTTCAGGTGTATAGCGCGCGTGCACGCGCACACACACACACACATATAATCATTTATTTAACCAGTCTATTTCCTTTTTGTTATAATATTACTTCTTTTTAAAATTTTATTTATTTAATTTTGGCTGTGTTGGGTCTTTGTTACTTCCAGCAGGCTTTCTCTAGTTGCAGCAGGTGAGTGCGACTCTTCATTACAGCGCACGGGCTTCTCATTGTAGTGGCTTCTCTTGTTGCAGAGCATGGACTCTAGGCACGCAGCCTCAGCAGTTGTGGCACGCAGGCTTAGTTGCTCCGAGGCATGTGGAATCATCCTGGACCAGGGATAGAATCTGTCTGTCCCCTGCATTGGCAGGCGGATTCTTCTCCACTGTGCCGCCAGGGAAGTCCTGACCAGTCTTCTTCTGATAGACATTTAGGCTGTTGTCAACCTTGTGCTATTATAAACACACTGGTGAACACCCTTGAGCAAATATCTTTGTATATTTGTGCATTTACATCATAGCATAGATTCTTCCATGTAGTATTGCTACATAAAAGGTCTGAACACTCTCGGTGTTGATAGATGTTGTCAATACCTCCTCTGAAAAGACTGCTTCCTTTTATACTCCCTCTGTTAGTGCATGAGAGGCCTCAGTAAGGATTGGCCAAGCTTGGGTAGGAGTAGGGAAGATGCCAACTCACCTATACTTGCTGAAGCTCTAATATCTGCAGATGTAAAATCTAAAAGCTCATCTTGCTCTCCTCCAGCTCCCTTCCCAAGGCAGTAATCCTCTCCAACGCAGCCTTGTTTTGAATTCTTTCCTTGTCAGGGACAGGGGTCAAACTTCCCGTCTGTGGCTTTCAGGATAAATCGCTACTGACAGGTGACTGGATGGAAATCTGCTTTCTTGCAACAATACCCCACCGATCTCGGCTCCATTCTCAGGAGCCACAAAAACAGGGCTAATCCTTTTCCCATGTGACAGCCTTTCAAATATTTGGAGACTGTATTAAATCTCCTCTAAGTCTTCTCCTCCCTGGGTAAATCACCCCAGCTCCAGCCAGGCACACTCCCTGGATGTGACAGTGTTGACCTGGGGACCCTTTAGGTAGCGACCAAGTGTGAAAGTTTTTGGGTTCCCCAAGCTCAAGTTCAAATCCCTGTTCCCACACTTTCCAGCTGTCTGACCTTGGCCAAGTCATTTCTCAGACTTCAGTTTCCTCCTTTGAATAAACTGCATAACAATAATGACCCCCTTGTAAGGTTGCTGTCTGGACCACATTCCTCCATTTAAAAAAAAAAAAAAAAAAAAAAAACCCCGAAAACTATATTTTATGATGGAATTGGTATAAAGACAAATATAATAAAGGCAGGGTTATATTTATTTTTCTTCCGATTTTAAAACAATGAAAACATTTTCCTGAGGCCATCCATGTATCCTGGCCTTTGGCACTGTGCCTTCTTCGGATGGGTACATGGGCTCTGGTCACTGGTGGGAGTGAACAAGAGAAAGCAGGCCAAGTATATAAAGTTCTTAGCACAGGGCTTGGATCTTTGCAACTTAATAAATGGTGAGGGACAGAGAGGCCTAGCGTGCTGCAAGCCATGGGGTTGCAAAAGAGTCAGACCAAACAACAATACATGATGACCACAGATTTCAAAAAAGGAAAGGGCTGAGCGGAGAACAGAGTGTGGTGCTGGAGGAGGCTTCCCCCACAGACCTCTTCATCAGCGCCTGTGGGTTTGCAGACTCAGCTTCTTCCGAACACAAGTAACACAGCCACTTGTGTTCAAAAGTGGCCCTATGCTTTCTCACCTAGCCTGCTAGAGTCTCAGGAGAGAGTTTGTCAAAAAAGATGCAGAGTCTGTGGCATTTGTCTTAAGAAAAGAGGTATCTTGGTCTGCAGATACTGCTCTAACAAAATATCACAGACTGGGTGGCTTACAAACAGCAGAAATTGACTTCTCACAGTGTAGGAGGCTGGGAAGTTCAAGATCAAGGTGCCAGCATGGTCATGCTCTGGTAGGGATCCTCTTCCTGGTTCATAGGTAGCACAGTCTCACTGTGTCCTCACATGGGGGAAGGGGCAAGGGAGCTCTCTAGGGCCTCGTTTAATCTTTTTTGTTTTGATTTTTGTTTTGGCCAAGCTGTGTGGAATGTGGGATCTTAGTTTACCATCCAGGGATCAAACCGGTATCCTCTGCAGTGGAAGCTCAGAGTCTTAACTACTTTGCCAGGGAAATTCCCAAAGCTTAAGCTTTTTGTGTATGTGTGGGGGGGTCTCTTTTATAAAGGCATTAACTTCATTCATGAGGGCTCCATCCTCATGACTTAATCATTTCCCAAAGGCACCACCTCCTAATACTACCACACCGGGGATTCAAGTTTCAACATATGAATTTAGGGAGGGGTTCTCTAGCAAGAGGAAATACACATTCTTCAAAAAGGGTAAAAAAAAAAATCCATGGAGTAGTAGAAGATACAGAGAAGGCAATGGCACCGCACTCCAGTACTCTTGCCTGGAAAAATCCCATGGACGGAGGAGCCTGGAAGGCTGCAGTCCATGGGGTTGCTAAGAGTCGAACAGGACCAAGTGACTTCCCTTTCACTTTTCACTTTCATGCATTGGAGAAGGAAATGGCAACCCACTCCAGTGTTCTTGCCTGGAGAATCCCAGGGACAAGGGAGCCTGGTGGGCTGCCGTCTGTGGGGTCGCACAGAGTCGGACACGACTGAAGTGACTTAGCAGCAGCAGCAGCAGCAGTAGAACATATTTGAAATATATGTAAATAGCAACACATTTGTGCCTAGACTGAATAGGGCTCCTTCAAATCATTAAGAAAAGTACAGTTGGTAGAAAATAGCAAGAGGCTTTAAGATACTCTTGCAAAAAGGAAGAAATCAATATGGGTAATAAATGGTGGGGGGCTAGGGGAGTGCTCAGCCTCATTTGTAATCACAGAAATGCAAATTGAAACCACAATGAGATACCACCATAAATTCTACATGCAGCACTTTTTCTGGATGCATGTTTTACCATTAGCATGTTTTTAAAAATGTGTACTTCACAAGGTAAAAAATAATGCAAACAGATAGGTAAAAAGTCTTTCTACCACTGGACCGCCAGACCCCACCCTCCAAATACCTCCTATTACTAGTGGCTGGTGAGGCCTGTCAGAGAGTCTGCTTGCAGTAGCATCTATGAATAAGCAGCCACCTTTCATTGGATAGTTACTGCCATAAATTTGTTTTGGCCACACCATGTAGCATGCGGAATCTTAGTACCTCGACCAAGGACTGAACCCATGCCCCTGCAGTGGAAGCTCTGAGTCTGAACCACTGGGCTGCCATGATCAAATCCTCAGAAGCAGAACCAGTGAGTCCTTACTATTCAAAATGTCAAACTAAATTGCAACATAAAGCAAAAGATCAAACCCTCAATTAGGGTTTGATCAGGGAAGCAGAGCCAGTGAGTTCTTACTATTCATAACAAGGGATTTATTACTGGATTAAAGCTTATAAATTGTGGAAGCTGGTGGAGAATTCAATGGGCCTAAAGTTTTTGGAGATCAGCAAGGCCAGCAGTCAGGGGAACGGGGGTGAAGTTAGACACAAATTGGAAAGAACAAAGACAAACCACAAGCCATATCTGTTTCTGACATTGTCTTTTTATTACAGCCATTCTGATGTGTATAATGTGGTAGCTTCCCTGGTAGCTCACCTGGTAAAGAATCCACCTGCAATGCAGGAGACCCGGGTTTGATTCCTGTGTTGGGAAGACCCATGGAGAAGGGAAAGGCTGCTCACTCTAGTATTCTGGCCTGGAGAATTTCATGGACTGTATCGTTTCGTTCATGGGGTTGCAAAGAGTCAGACGTGACTTTCACAAGAGTCAGACGTGACTTTCACTTTCACTTTTCACATTATGATTTGCTGAACTATTTTAAAGTAAGTTACAGAGATCATGACATTTCACCTTAAACTCTCCAGTATACCACTCTGAGAAATGGTCACTAGTCAGTTTTGAGAAGTTTTTTGGGGGGACCTGCGTTGAGTCTTTGGAGAAGGCAATGGCACCCCAATCCAGTACTCTTGCCTGGAAAATCCCACGGGTGGAGGAGCCTGGCAGGCTGCAGTCCATGGGGTCGCTAGGAGTCGGACACGACTAAGCGACTTCACTTTCACTTTTCACTTTCATGCATTGGAGAAGGAAATGGCAACCCACTCCAGTGTTCTTGCCTGGAGAATCCCAGAGATGGGGGAGCCTGGTGGGCTGCCATCTATGGGGTCGCACAGAATCGGACACAACTGAAGCGACTTAGCAGCAGCAGCAGCAGCGTTGGGTCTTAGTTGTGGCATGTGGGATCTAGTCCCTGACTAAGGATAGAACCTGGGCCACCTGCATTGGGAGCTCAGAGTCTTAACCACTGGACCACCAAAGCAAAGTCCCAAAGTTTTTTTTAATTCTTAGTTTCTTGATAATTTCCTCCCCTTTGTTTTCTCAATTTTATTTTTCTTAAATTCTTATTATTTGGATATGGGATCTTCTGCTGGGGTCATCTAATATTCTTTATTTCCTTTTCTCTCTGGAAGATGTCCTCAATTTTCTTCTTCCTCTTGTTTCATTGAATATTTTTTACTTCTTAGTTTCTTGATTTTCCAAGAGCTTTCTGTTGTTGTAGTTCCCTGAATATTAAAAGATATCTTGTTCTTTACAACTTAAGTTTATACAGTGCTATATATTAATTATATTACAGTAACACCAGAAGTAATAATAACTAAATTTTAATCCCCTCCCCCCCACCCCCCAAAAAGATAGCACTGTTCTGGGAATGCTATACCATCTACCATCTCTCTAAGATGTTTATGGCACCTTTTTAGAAGTTTACTTTATTCTTCTCATTGTCACTGTTTCTTCAAATCTGCTTTTCCTGATTGTTTGGGAGTTGTCTTTTATAATCAAAGCTTTTCTCAGATGGTTGGAGTCTTTGGCTGTCCATATATCAGTGAGGCACTGAAAGCTTCTGCAAAGCTCTGCTGTGAAGAGAAGTTTGTAGACTGACAAGCTCTATTGTAGGGGCTTCCCTGGTGGCTCAGATGGTAAAGAATCTGCCTGCAGTTCAGGAGACTGAGTTTGATCCCTGGGTCAGGAAGATTCCCTGAAGAAGGGAATGGCTACTCACTCCAGTATTCTTGCCTGGAGAATCCGATGGATAGAGGAACCTGGTAGGCTACAATCTATGGGGTTGCAAAGAGTCAGACACGACTAAGCAACACACGCACACACATCAACATACACACACACACCAACACACACACAAGTTCTATTGTAGGTAGATGAGAGAGATCCAGCCACATCATTGGAGAGCTCCAAATATCAGTGTCTGTAGGTTGGCTACTCAGCTTCCTAGAGAGGAGTTCTGCAATCTCCTCCTTGAAGGCTTGGCAGTCATTGGTGTTGCTCAGTAAATATTGACATATATACACTATCATGTGTTATTAAAATAGTGGGAGCCTGTGTTATAGCTAAGGGAACTCAGTCTGGTGCTCTGTGATGACCTCTAGGTGGGATAGGGTGGGGGGTAGCAGGGAGGTCCAAGTGGGAGAGGATATATGTATACATATAGCTGATTCACATCATTGTACAGCAGAAACTAACACAACAGTGTAAAGCAACTTAAAAAATACAAAAAAAATATTTCTATCTCTCTCCTTCCAACTACACCCAGTATGTAAGGTTGGACTGTACCATGTCAATAGCTATAACCAATGTGCTATGAGTGAAAATAATGTATGTCCCAACAGTGAACAATCTGAGAAAAGAATTAAGATGACGATTTCATTTGCAAGAGCATTAAAAAAATACTTAGAAATAATTTAACTAAGCAGGTTTAAGAATTGTACACTGGAAACTATGAAACATTGCTAAAAAAATTAAAGAAGACCTAAATAAACTGAAAGACATCTCATGTCCATGGATTGGAATCCACAGATTCAATGTGACCCCTATGGTCATCCCAATGAACATTTTTTTGCGTAAGTGAAAAAGCCAATCCTCAAATTCACAGGGAATTGCAAAGGACATTGAATAGCAACAAACAAGCAAAATTTGTAACAGAAGAACAAAGAGGAGGAACTCTTCTTGATTTTTAAAACACCACAAACCTACAGTAATCAAAACCATGTGGTCCTGACACAAGGATAGACATATACACCAACTGAATAGAGCTGAGAATCTGGATATAAACCCATACATATATGGCCAACAGATTTTTGGCAAGGATTCTAAGACCATTCATTGAGGGAAAGAACAGACTTTACAACAAATAGTCCTGGGACAAATGGGTATGTATGTGCAAAGATTGGAATTGGGTGCTTATTTCACACCATATACAAACTTTAACTCAAAATTGATCAAAGACCTAAAGATAAGAGCTGCAACTATAAAACTCTTAGAAGAAAACATAGGGGTGAATCCTTATGATTTTGGATTTGCTAATGGATTCTTAGTTATGACACCAAAAACATAAGCAGCAAGAGAAAAACAGACAAATTGGACTTCATCAAATTAAAAACTTTTGTGCGTCAAAAGACATCATCAAGAAAGTGAGAAGACAACCTACAAAATGGGAGAAAATATTTACAAATCCTTTATCTGATAAAGGTCTAGTATCCAGACCATATAAAGAACACTTAAAACTCAGCAACAAAATTGCAAACAACCCAACTAAAACATAGACAAAGAATTTGATTAGACATTCCTCCAAAGCATAGCTATAAATGGCCAACAAGCACATAACAAAATGCTCAACATCATTAGTCATTGAGGAAAATACAAATATACCCACTAGGATAGCTACAATTAAAAAAAAAAAATCCAGAAACCAAAGAGGCTATGGGATTTCCCTGGTGGCTCAAATGGTAAAGAATCTGCCTGCAATGCTGGCGACCTGGGTTGGATTTGTGGATCGGGAAGATCCAGGAGATGGGAATGACTACTCACTCCAGTAATTCTTGCCTAGAGAATTCCATGGACCAAGAAGACTGGGGGACTGCAGTCCATGGGGTTGCATAGAGTTGAACACGTTGGAGCCACTAACACACACACAATGAAGCTATGGAGAAATTAGAACCTTCAAACATTGCTGGTGGGAATGTAAAGTGTTTAGTTGTTACGAAAAACAGTGGTTCCCTAGAAAGTTAAACATACAGTTACCATGTTTTTTCATGGTTACATATTGCTGAAGGCTGGTTTGGAGAATTTTGAGCATTACTTTACTAGCGTGTGAGATGAGTGCAATTGTGCGGTAGTTTGAGCATTCTTTGGCATTGCCTTTCTTTGGGATTGGAATGAAAACTGACCTTTTCCAGTCCTGTGGACACTGATGAGTTTTCCAAATTTGCTGGCATATTGAGTGCAGCACTTTCACAGCATCATCTTCCAGGATTTGAAACAGATCAACTGGAATTCTGTCACCTCCACTAGCTTTGTTCGTAGTGATACTTTCTAAGGCCCACTTGACTTCACATTCCAGGATGTCTGGCTCTAGGTGAGTGATCATGCCATCGTGATTATCTGGGTTGTGAAGATCTTTTTTGTACAGTTCTTCTGTGTATTCTTGCCACCTCTTCTTAATATCTTCTGTTTCTGTTAGGTCCATACCATCTCTGTCCTTTATCGAGCCCATCTCTGCATGAAATGTTCCCTTGGTATCTCGAATTTTCTTGAAGAGAACTCTAGTCTTTCCCATTCTGTTGTTTTCCTCTATTTCTTTGCATTGATCGCTGAGGAAGGCTTTCTTATCTCTCCTATTTTGGGGGGCTCCAAAATCACTGCAGATGGTGATTGCAGCCATGAAATTAAAAGATGCTTACTCCTTGGAAGGAAATTTATGACCAACCTAGATAGCATATTCAAAAGCAGAGATACTACTTTGCCAACAAAGGTCCGTCTAGTCAAGGCTATGGTTTTTCCAGTGGTCATGTATGGATGTGAGAGTTCGACTGTGAAGAAAGCTGAGCAACGAAGAATTGATGCTTTTGAACTGTGGTGCTGGAAAAGACTCTTGTGAGTCCCTTGGACTGCAAGGAGATCCAACCAGTCTAACCTAAAGAAGGTCAGTCCTGGGTGTTCATTGGAAGGACTGATGCTGAGGCTGAAACTCCAATACTTTGGCCACCTCATGCGAAGAGTTGACTCATTGGAAAAGACCCTGATGCTGGGAGAGATTGGGGGCAGGAGGAGAAGGGGACAACAGAGGATGAGATGGCTGGATGGCATCACTGAGTTGATGCACATGAGTTTGCGTGAACTCCGGGAGTTGGTGATGGACAAGGAGGCCTGGCGTGCTGCGATTCATGGGGTTGCAAAGAGTCGGACACGACTGAGCGACTGAACTGAACTGAACTGGATCATGTTGTTCAGTCGGTAAGTTGTACATGACTCTGTGACCCCATGGACTACAGCACAACAGGCTTCTCTGTCCTCTACTATCTCCCAGAGTTTGCTCAGGTTCATGTCCATGTAACCATATGACCCAACAATTCCATTCCTGGATATATACCTAAAATATTTGACAATAGGTATTCAAACTAAGGGCTTCCCAGGTGGCACTAGTGATAAAGAACCCACCTGCTAATGCAGGAAACACGAAACAAGGGTTCAATCCCTGGGTCAGGAAGATTCCCTGGAGGAGGCATGGCAACCCACTGCAGTATTCTTTTTGTTGTTGTTTGTTTTCTTTTTTTTTCTTACTTATTTATTCATTAAATTTATTTTAATTGGAGGCTAATTACTTTACAATATTGTGGTGGTCACTCCAGTATTCTTGCCTGGAGAATCCCCATGGACAGAGGAGCCTGGCAGGCGATTGTCTAATGGGTTCACACAGAGTTGGACACGATTGAAGCAACTTAGCATGTACTCATTCAAACTAACATGTGCATACATACATATATTGACAGCAGCACTATTCACAATCGCCAAAAGATGGAAGCAGTCCAAATGTTCACCTGATGAATGATAAACATTGTGCAGCGTCTCTGTGCTATGGAATATGATTCAGATGCCGAAAGGCATGAAATACAGATACTTGCTACAATGTGGATGAACTTCAAAAATATTATGCTAAGGGAAAGAAGCCAGACAAAAGGTCACACATTGTATGATTCCATTTATAAATTCCATTTGATGGTTTTCTTTGTTCATGGCAGACACGTTTTATAATGTCTCTGGGAGCCTAGGGAAACACAGTTCCCGTGAACCTCTGGTCATAACATTTTCATGAACCAGTCAACACATAATCTTGATTTATATGTGTTCCTCTTTAATCTTATTTAGGGAATTCCCTGGCCATCCTGTAGTTAGGACTCCACACTTTCACTGCTGAGGGCTCAAGTTCTATCCCTGGTCGGGGAAATAAAGTCCTGCAAGCTGCATGGTGTGGCCAAAATTAAAAACAACAAAAAAAATTTTTTTAAAGAACCTTATTTAATACATATTTTTGGTTCATTAACATGGAACTCATGGCCAGCAGCACTCACACCTGGACAAAGCTTACCTAATGCATCTACTTTTTCAGAACACTAGGCAGCACTTCAGTACTATACTTGGAGCCACTTTAAACAGCGAGTTCAGTTCAGTCGCTCAGTTGTGTCTGACTCTTTGTGACCCCGTGGACTCTTTGTGGCCTGGCAGCATGCCAGGCCTCCCTGTCCATCACCAACTCCAGGAGTTTACTCAAACTCATGTCCATTGAGTTGGTGATGCCATCCAACCATCTCATCCTCTGTCGTCCCCTTCTCCTCCCACCTTCAATCTTTCCCAGCATTAGGGTCTTTTCAAATGAGTCAGTTCTTCGCATCAGGTGGCCAAAGTATTGGAGTTTCAGCTTCAGCATCAGTCCTTCCAATGAATATTCAGGACTGATTTCCTTTAGGATGGACTGGTTGGATCTCCTTGCAGTCCAAGGGACTCTCAAGAGTCTTTAAACAGTGAAATCGCAAACAAAAAAGCATGAAAATGCAAAAGATGGCACCAAATACACCATGGACACTTGGTTACAGCATGAGAACCGAAATGCCTTCTTCCTCTTCAGCTGGGAACACCCATGTAGAGCAACTCAAATTTGTTGCCACTCTATTCGTCTCCACCAATGACCATGAAAGTCCTGTCGACTTTGAAATTACAAATAAAGAAATTTAGTAAGACAAGTTCTGAAATATGGAATCTACATATAAGGAGTATTCACTGTATATAGGGCTTCCCAGGTGGTGCTAGTGGTAAAGAATTCGCCTGTCAATGCAGGAGACGTAAAAGACACGAGTTGTATCCCTGGGTCGGGAAGATCCTTCAAGAAGGAAATGTCAACCCACTCCAGTATTTTCGCCTGGAAAATTCCATGGACAGCAGATCCTGGTGGGCTACAGTCCACGGGGTCCCAAAGCGTCAGACACAACTGAGCAACTGAGCATGAGCTTGAGCCCTGTACATAGAATAATCCAGAATAGGTCAATCCATAGACACAGAATTCAGACAGATGGTTGCTGAGACAGGGGGAGAGTGGCCTGGGTGGGTTTCCTTTTGGGCAGTGACTTGAAGCTAAATACAACTGATGGCTACACAGCACTGTGAATATCCTAAATACCAGTGAATTGTTCATTCTGACGTGGTGAATTTTATGTCATATAAATTTCATCCTTCCCCCTCAAAAAAAAAAAAAACGTATGACTCTAAGTGGGACTCTGAACCTCTCTTTTCCCTTTGGCGTGGTGAACATCTGCCTACAGATCATGGCTGCTCCAAGAAGTGGAGTGAAGACAACCCACATGGAGATGTAACGTAAGCAAACAACACACTCAATTCAGTTCAGTCGCTCAGTCGTGTCCGACTCTTCGCGACCCCATGAATTGCAGCATGCAAGGCCTCCCTGTCCATCACCAACTCCCGGAGTTCACCCAAACTCATGTGCATCGAGTCAGTGATGCCATCCAGCCATCTCATCCTCTGTTGTCCCCTTCTCCTCCTGCCCCCAACCCCTCCCAGCATCAGGGTCTTTTCCAATAAGTCAACTCTTCGCATGAGGTGGCCTAAGTATTGGAGTTTCAGCTTCAACATCAATCCTTCCAATGAACACCCAGGACTGATCTCTTTTAGAATGGACTGGTTGGATCTCCTTGCAGTCTGTTTTAAACTACTGAGATTGAGAGATTTTTGTTACTGCAGCATGCTGCTGCTGCTAAGTCGCTTCAGTCATGTCCGACTCTGTGCGACCCCATAGACGGAAGCTCACCAGGCTCCCCTGTCCCTGGGATTCTCCAGGCAAGAACACTGGAGTGGGTTGCCATTTCCTTCTCCAATGCGTGAAAGGGAAAAGTGAAAGTGAAGCCACTCAGTCGTGTCCGACTCTTAGCGACCCCATGGACTGGAGCCTACCAGGCTCCTCCGTCCATGGGATTTTCCAGGCAAAAGTACTGGGGTGGGGTGCCATTGCCTTCCCCTTACTGCAGCATAACTGAGCCTATTTTGACTATTTCAGAGGTCTAAGCCTGTCATCATTGTGGGAGCAAGGAGAGATGGGAACTTGGGAATCTCACCATTCTCAGGTATCCTCTTTCTTCATCTGCCTGTTTTCAGTTTCATGATTCACTTCATCCTCTACCGTGTCCCTTCCCAAATCTAGATTCTCTAAAACTTCCTGTTTTATGCTGTGGCTGGGAAAGATAAAGCCACCTGCTCCAGAGGGTGGTAAGATCACCTGCTCCAGAGGGTGGTAAGAATCCACCCTCTCCTCATGACAACTTCCACACAATTCTTCAGCTTCTGGTCCCAACTCAACCCAGCTTTCATAGGTGATGGGCATTTTAGTTTCTCAGACTTCTCTGGTTTCTGTGGTGGAAATTAGCTTGGCCTTTATCTCTGTGTTCAGCTAATTCACTTACCACCTGTTTTCTATCTTCTGAAATTTTGCCGGCACCTTTCATCTAATGTTTCCTCTCCTATTTTCCTTTTCCTCATTAGTTTAAGGCTTCCCTGGTGGCTCAGACAGTAAAGCATCTGCCTGCAATGCGGGAGACCCGGGTTCAGTCCCTGGGTCGGGAATGTCCTCTGGAGAAGGAAATCGCAACCCACTCCAGTTACCCTTGCCTGGAAAATTCCATAGGCAGAGGAGCCTGGTGTGCTACAGTTCATGGGGTCGCTAAGAGTCAGACACGACTGAACGACTTCACTCACTCATTAGTTTAAACCTTTCTTATTCCTTGGTGGTCATTTTAGGGAGGTTATGGGAGGCATCCAGACTCATTGCTTCATGGCGAATAAAGGGGAAGAGGAGGAAATAGTGACAGATTTCGTCTTCTTGGGCTCTAAAATCACTGCAGATGGTGACTGCAGTCATGAAATCAGAAGACAATTGCTTCTTGGCATGAAAGCTATGACAAACCCAGAGAGTGTGTTGAAAAGTAGAGACATTCCTCTGCTGACAAAGGTCTGTATAGTCAAGGCTATGGTCTTCCCAGGGGTCACATATGGTTGTGAGAGCTGGACTGTAAAGAAGGCAGAGCACCAAAGAATTGATGCCTTTGAACTGTGGTGCTGGAGAAGACTCCTGAAAGTCCCCTGGACAGCAAGGAGATCGAACCAGTCAATCTTAAGGGAAATCAACCCTGAATACTCATTGGAAGGACTGATGCTGAAGCTGAAGCTCCAGTATTTTGGTCATCCGATGCGAACAGTCGACTCTTAGAAAAGTCCCTGATGCTGGGAAAGATTGAGGGCAGAAGGAGAGAAGAGGGCATCAGAGGATGAGATGGTTCGATGGCATCTCCAATGAAATGAACATGAACTTGGGCAAACTCCAGGAGATGGTGAGGGACAGGGAGGCCTGGCGTGCTGCAGTCCAGGGAGTCACAAAAAGTCAGACACAACTGGGTGAATGAACAACAATGGGAGGTAGCAGAGATAAAATGTATTCGGTTGGCATGCCTTGCTGGGGTCGTGAATGTTTTTCTGTTCATCGGCTCTAGACCAGCACGACCATTTCTGGTGACTGTGTAGCACCCCATTATTGGGATGTATCCCACCCCACCCTCACTGCCGCAGAGGATGTCTGGCAATGTCTGGAGACATTGTTGATTGTCACAATGGGTTGTGAGATGAAGGGGCTACTCACATCCAGTGAGTAGTAGACAGGGATGCTGTCAAACATCCTGAGATGCTCAGGACAACCCCCACAACAAAGAATTATCTGGACCAAATGTCGATAGAGCAGAAATTGAGAAACTCTGTTCTAAAGGATTCCTTTTGTCTTCAGAATAAAATTCAAACGCCTCAGCACAGCTTACAACACCCCAGCCTGCCTTTCCCATACTCTCCCTGGCTCACCATGCTTCAGCCACAAGCATCTTTTCTATTTCTGGAACACACCAAGCTTGTTTCTGCCACAGGGCCTCTGAGCTTGCTGTTTCCTCAGCCTGAATCTCTCTTACCCAGATTTTCTGGTTGCTTACATCCTCCCTGCTCTGGTCTTTGTTCAAATGTTACTTCCTTTGGGAAGTGGTGAGATCTTCACCAACTCATCTTTGGGAAGTGGTGAGATCTTCACCAACCCCTCTTTCCCTCTCCACCCACCCCCTGCTCTCAACCTTATCCAAGGAACAATCTGTTATACTTATTGCACCCTTCAAAGTATCAATCCTGAAACTGGCTGTTTTTCTGCCTTTGTTTATATTTATTACTTGATGTTATAGCTATGGGCGTGAATGTTCGGTTTTGATTTGTTTTCTTTTGGCTTTTGCTTGTTTCTTCTTGTCTTGTGTGTGTTTTTGTTCCTTGGTCTCTGTCTTGGTTGGGGCTTCCTTTACTGGTTTGTCCTTTGTTTGGGTTGTTTTGTGTTCTGTTGTCTTTTGTTGGGGCTGGTGGTGGTGCTGTTTTGCTTTGCTTGTTGTGGTTTTCTTCTTTTGGTCTGCTGTTGGGCTGTGGTTCTTTTTTGTGTTTGCTTCTCTGCGGGTTTGTGTCTTTGTTTTTTGTTTTGTTTTTTGTGTGTCTTGGGGTGTTTTGGGTTCTTTTGTCTTGTTCGGTGTTTTTGGTTTCCTCTAGTTCTTCTCTGGTCTTTCTTTTTTCTTCTTTTTGGGCTCCTTGTTTTTTGTTTTTTGTCCTGGGGTCTCTGGTGTCCTCATTTCTTTTATTCGTTTTTCTTTTTTCTCCTCTGTTCTTTTTTCCTTCTTTTTTTTTTTCTTTTTCTTCTTCTCTCTTTTTTTTTTTTTTTCTTTCTTTTCTCCTTTTTTTTCTTTCTTCCTTCGGCCTCTCTCCGCCCTCGCTCGTCGCTTTTGTTCTGGGGGTGGGCTTTCTGTGGGGGGGTGGTGGGTCTCTGGGGTGGTGCGGCGGCGTCTGGTTGTTCCCTTGTGCGCGTGGTTGGGGCTGGCTCTGTCTTTGTTCGGGGTCGGGTTGGACTTGCCTCCTGGTTCCAGTTTGGTCTTTTTTTTCTCCTTTTTTCTTCTTCTAGGTTCTGGGGGGAGGGACGAGGTGGTCAGGGGATGGGGGAGGTGAGGAGAGAGAAGATCTATTCAGTTAGTGGGGAAGGAAAAAGCAGAGGAGGAAAAAGGGTCCAAGTATATTACGTGGAGATTAAGAGTACTAGGGATAAAAAATAATATAAAAAAAAAAAGAAAAAAAAAAAAAAAAAAGGTTGTTCTTTTTCTATTTTAAATTAGAGGAATGGGGAGAGGTCTCTTTTGTTGTGGGTTCGCTCCTGTCGGCTCTCTCTTCCCTTCTCTGTGGTTGTTCTCCTGCGGGGGTGGGCCGGCCCGCCACTCGTGGTCGGCGCTGCACATCTGGATTGCGGCCACTCTCCAGTTAGGCAGCACTCAGACTCAGGCGACGTCTGCGCTGAGGCCCGCAGAGGGGGAGGGGTCGGCGACGGGAATGGCGGGCGGGCGGGTGGGGGGAGGGGATGGGGTGGCCCTCGTGGGAGCCGCCGGCACAGCGGGCGGGGGCACGCCTGCGCGGGGTGGCCGGCGGGGGAGCGTCCAGTGGGGGAGAGTCCTGCGGGGGAGCGTCCCTCTGGGGAGCGCCAGCAGCGGAGCGTCCCGCGTGGGAACGGCCAGGCGTCTCCCTGCCCAGCCCCGGCTCCCCAATGGCAGATGCGGGCGTTTGCAGCGGTGCTTTTCCGCTGCGGAGTTCCGCGGGCCCGCGTCTGTGGGTTCTTTGCTCAACTGTTCTCCTCCCTATTTGATAGTCTCCGTGTTTCCCAGGTTCGGCGCGTTCCGCAGGGAGGTGTTTCCTGGTGTTTGGAAACTTCTCTTTTTGCTCCTTCCCCGGACAGGGTCCGCCCCTCCCTCTTTTCTCTCTCTGCTTCTATATTCTTTCCTACCTCCTTTAGAAGGCAGTGGTTGCTTTTCTGGGTGTCCGACGTCCTCCGCCAGCACTCCGGTTGTTTGTGGTATTTACTCGGCGCCCGTGTCCCATTGTGATTTGTGGAGGAGAAAGCGTATTCCCCGTCCTAATCCTCGCCATTAACCGAATTTTCAAAGAATTTCTAAGAACTCTGTACCCCCTGCATATTTTTACTTAAGGTCTGAAATCTATTTTTCGTAAGTTTAAATAGTTTCAGTCTTAATTTTCCAGTTATTATAAATATTGATATTTTAGAACATAGTTTTACTTCGTACTTTTAAATATACCTATCATTGTTTATTTCTAAAAATCCTTGAGCATAATCACACAGCATTATGGAAATAAATGGAAAATTTTGTAGGGAAAAAATATAAGAGTAGGCTCTTAGTTGGAAATTTTATTTTACTTGGTTTTTTATCCTTGAACTTGTATTTCTATTCTATTTCTCTCACAGACTTCTATCCTAATATAATATACTTGAAAAGTTTTAAAATTAATCACCAGATCATACTTGTCTGCAACAAAATGCTTATGAATATTAATATATGTGTATATATATATGTTAATATACATATTAACATCCTGTTTCCCCAAGACTCGAATTTTTATATTATCCAGTGTTTATAAGGCTCTAACTTTTAAAAATTTTCTCTAAATTATCATTACAACTATTATTGGAATATAACTGATCAAAATAACATAAATATACTACATTATGATCAGTAATGTTATACACTGAAAAGTATGTTTTGTCCTCAATGAGTTTTTAAATGAGAGAGATGGGCTAGTTATTTTTTGGCGAATAATTTTAGGTCCACCTGTCCATGGAAAAGGGGCTTCTCTGGTGGCTCAGTGGTAAAGAATCCACCTGCAATGCAGGAGACCTGGGTTTGCTCTCTAGGTCAGGAAGATCCCCTGGAGAAGGGAATGGCAACCTACTCCAGTATTCTTGCCTGGAGAATCCCAAGGACAGAGGAGCCTGGTGGGCTACAGTCCATGGGGTTGCAAAGAGTAGGACATTACTAAGCGACTAAGCATGCACAGGTCTGGATTAATATTATTTATTGCTGAAATGCAACAAAGTTTAGAAAAAGTGCTATTGCCTCCCCTCTTTTTTTGCTTTTATAAAGTAAATTCTGAGAAATGTTTTTCACATAAACACGAGACCTGAATGGAAATTTTGTTAACAGCCAAGTAATCCAAGGTCACCCATGTTTGAAAGCCTGGGTAATTTGCCACATATCTCATTATGATAAGTTATCACAAATTATTTGTAATAATTTATTATCCAACAAGTTGGATAATGTTAGTTGGAAGCAAATAACAAATCATCTAAATTGCAGAAGGATTTGTTATCCTGTCCTCAGGGGCATTGTCCTTTCTAACTATACACTGTTATCTTTTATCTTTATGCCTTTGTTTGGCATCCAAAATTTTACACCACAGCACAACATGCCTCAGTAAGTTTCAAGATGAGTGAGAAGCACTGCCTTGCTTTCGTGCAGTGGAGGAAAGAGAATTGTGAAGGCGGAAACCCGTTGGAGGCAGGCACTTTCTCAGGTATCTTAGTTTTAGGAGACAGAACACACAGAAGCTGAGTTTTAAGCAGATTGTCTTTCTCCTCTACTGAGATCTAACTTCATAAAGATATTTTTATACAGATTATATAGATAGTTTAATATAAGTGCACCCATATGAAGTATCCACTTCATGGATTCTGACAAGTATACACCTGTGTAATTTCCACTGCATTCAAGGCACAGGAAATTTCCATTATTTCATAAAGTTCCCTAGTGCTCCTTTGCGTCAATAGTCCCTCATCCGGGAGCTCCTATTCCAGGAAGAATGTATACTAACTTGATTCCAATCAAGCCTTTAGATCGTAAGTTTACAGAAAATACAAAGACAGAGGAACGCATTAAACCACGCTAATGACGAAACGCAAAAGGAGAAATCCAAGACTGTGGCGTATTCTACAGTATAACTGTCTTGAACTTTTTAACAAGACAATGTTTTATATATATACACACACACACACGTATGTATATAAATATAAGAGTGAAAGTGTTAGTTGCTCAGTAATGCCTACTTTTTGTGACCCCATGGACTGTAGCCCACCAGGCTCCTCTATCCATGGGATTTCCCAAGCAAGAATATTGCAGTGGGTTGCCATTCCCTTCTCCAGGGGACCTTCCCAACCCAGGGATTGAACCCCAGGTCTCCTGCACTACAGGCAGATTCTTTACTGTCTGAACCACCAGGGAAGCCCTTATTAATATAAAAGACTGGGGACTCTTTTAGATTAAAAGACACTTAAGAGCCAGAAATATTAAATGTTGTACATGATCTTTCATTGTGAGAAAGTAAAAATTGTATCAGACTGGGAGAAGAAAACTCAGTCAGGCCATTCCTTAGGCTGGGCTAACAGACAGGATAAAGCTGGCTGCTGAGGTAACAGGAAATAATTTTTCTTCCAAGGACACTTGCAGCTGTGGAGTGACATAGTGACCTCCTGCTCTGAGCGACCGCTACTTTCTCACTAGCTGAGAAACTCTGTTTTCTAAAATCTTAGAAAATTTGCAGTTTGAAATTCTGTGAATACCAATGCTCTGCCTTTCTCTCTCCGGCAACTCAGACAATGAGCTGCCTTGAGTTTCAAGCCAGGTACAGAGCTTCAGGTAAAAATGTTCCGAATACAATGATCCACAATTATTCAATTGTGTGCCTTCAGAAAGGACCTTGGGTCCACTTAGCTGTCCAGGCTTATATTAACCCCTTTATTCCTTGATCTATTTGAGCTGTTGACTGGAAAAAATACACGCAATCTCAACGTTGAGTGTTATGGTTTATTCAGCAGAAATTTTTCAGATTTAAGCCCAGGAGGCAGGATCTCAAGTAACCCTAGGAGAACTGCTCCTGAGAGGCAGGGGAGGAGTCAGGTTATACAGAGGTTTTGCTACAAAGGGCAGGTAGTCTGAACATCAGAAGATTATTGTAAATTAAAGAAAACTAGATATTCCAAATTAAGGGATTTAGTGCTTCTCTATGTATGGGAAGATGCAAGAATCTGGGCTCCTTGAAATCATTCCTTTGATAGGCACCTTAACGAATAGGACACTGATAGGGTCAGTATTCAGCTTTTTGCCACCCTGAGTCCCCTCCCCCCAGGTACACAGCTGGAGGTGGCTGCAGTAGCTCATGGCTTGATGACCACACATTCTTTATTTACTAATAGGACAGTTGACATGCTTTATCACGGTCTGTTTTCCACCCAGCAACCTGAGTGATGCTGATAAAAATCAAGTCACTCCAGCTCCTCTACTCAATTCCTTCCTGTGACCTTCTGCTTCACTCCAAGGATAACCCAAGTCTTTGCTACGAGGCCCTTTGTGAGCAGGCCTCATCTCCACTCCAACCCCACTGGTTCTCTGCTGCTCTTTGACTGTCATGCTTCAGCCCAGATCTTTGATTCACTGTTCCCCCTTTGTACATTTCCTTAAATACCACTTCCTTGCCTCGTCTTCCCACATCATGCTTCCTCAGTCACGTCCAACTCTTTGTGACCCAATGGACTGTAACCTGCCAGGTTCCTCTGTCCCTGGAATTTTCCAGGCAAGAATACTGGAGTGGATTGCCATTCCCTTCTCCAGGGGATCTTCCAGACCCCAGGATTGAACCAACGTCTCCTGTGTTGCCCGCATTGGCAGGTGGATCCTTTACCACTGCACCACCTGGGAAGCCCCTTCCTGCATCACTCCATCTAAATACTCACTCTCCAGACCCAGACTTTATATTTTTCTCCTTAGCATTTGACTATACTCAGTCATCTATATTATATTGTCCAATTTGCCTTGTAAATAGGTAAATCTCCCTCTCCCACGAGGATTTCAGCTCCATGGTATGGGTGGGGGAGTTTGGTCCATTTTGCTCTCTGATGTAGCCCAAACTCCTGGACCAGAGGTCGGTAAAATTTTTCAGGTGAAGAGCCAGGCAGTAAACATTTCAGGCTTTATAACCATGCGAGCTCTGTTACAACTACCCAGCTCCAAGGTTGTAATAGCTATAAGAAAACATGTGGGACTGTGTTCCAATAAAACTTTATTTGCACAAACAGGTGGCTGGTGGTAGTTTGTTACCTCCTGCTCAGAACACAGGCAGGCAATAAATATTTGCTGACTGAAATGGGAAGGAAGACAAAGTCATGCTCTTATTGTAGGAGGAGGAAGAACCAATGAAAAACTTCAGATTGCATTAGAGCAGGGGTGAGATGAGGGGATGGTGGCTGGCTAAGCCTGTCTAAGGGGAGCCTGGGCTATGTGATACTCCAGAGGCTGGGGGTTCCAGGTAGAGGGATCAGCCGGGGAAAGATTTGGAGGTGGGATGAGCTTGGTGGGGGGTTCAAGAAACAGAAAGTTCTCAGTGTGGGGGCAGCAGCATAGCAACTGAGGACAAAGGGGTTGAGGATGACACCGGGGAGGCTTCCCAGGTGGCTGAGTGCTAAAGAATCCGCCTGCCAATGCAAAAGCCACAGGTTCAATCCCTGATCCAGAAAGAGCCCACATCTCACTAAGCCCATGTGCCACAACTATTGAGCCTGTGCTCTAGAGCCTGGAGCCACAACTACTGAAGCCTGTGCACCCTAGATAGTGTACACTCTGTAACAAGAGAAACCTGTGCACTGCAGCTAGAGAAAATCCTGAGCAGCAACAGAGAGCACAGCCAAAAATAAATTTTAAAAAGAAAAAAGATGACAAGGATGGGTAAGGACCAGGCCACAGAGGCCTAGTAGGCCTGTTTGTTTGTTTTTAAAAATAAATTTTATTATTTTATTTTTGGCTGCACTGGGTCTTCATTGCTGCACATGGCTTTCTGTAGTTCTGGCGAGCAGGAGCTATTGTCTAGTTGAGGTGAGCGGCTTCTCATTGTGGTGGCTCCTCTTGTTGCGAAGCACAGACTCTAGAGCCTGGACTCAGGTGGTATGGCACACAGGCTTGGCTGCCCTATGGCATGTGGATTCTTTCTTAACCAGGGATCAAACCGAGTCCCCTGTGCTGGCAAGCAGATTCTCAACTATTGGAAGAGACTGATTCTCAACCACCAGGGAATTTCAGGATTTTTTAAGTCTTTTGCTCCTTTTTCTCACATTTTTTTTAATAGTAGTAAAAGGTACACAACATAAAATGATAAATTTTATGACCATTTTAAGTGTACAGTTAGCTCTGTGGCATTAATTATACTCATATGGTTGTCCAACTGTCAAATAGAAACTCAGTGCCCATTAAACATCAAGTCCCCATCGCGTCCCTCACTCCTGGCAACCACCATTTCACTTTCTCTCTCTGTGAGATTGACTACTCTGGAAGCTTCATGTACATGGACTCATCCAATATTTCTCCTCTTCTGACTGTCCTATTTCACTTAACATAATGTCTTCAGCTGAAGCTGAAGCTCCAACACTTTGGCCACCTGATGCGAAAAACTGATTCATTGGAAAAGACTCTGATGCTGGGAAAGATTGAAGGCAGGAGGAGAAGGGGAGGACGGAGGGTGAGATGATTGGATGGTATTACTGACTTGATGGATGTGAGTTGGGCAAGCTTTGGGAGTTGGTGATAGACAGGGAAGCCTGGCATGCTGCAGTCCATGGGGTCGCAAAGAGTCAAACACAACTAAGCAACTGAAATGAACTGAAGGCTTCAAAGTTCATTACTATTGCATGTGTGAAAATTTCTTTCCTTTTTAAGGCTGAATAGAACTGGAGATGGAACAATAGACTGGTTCCAAATAGGAAAAGGAGTACATCATGGCTGTATATTGTCACCCTGTTTATTTAACTTATATGCAGAGTTCATCATGAGAAATGCTGGCCTGGAAGAAGCACAAGCTGGAATTAAGATTGCCGGGAGAAATATCAATAACCTCAGATATGCAGATGACACCATCCTTATGGCAGAAAGTGAAGAGGAACTGAAAAGCCTCTTGATGAAAGCGAAAGTGGAGAGTGAAAAAGTTGGCTTAAAGCTCAACATTCAGAAAACGAAGATCATGGCATCTGGTCCCATCACTTCATGGGAAATAGATGGGGAAACAGTGAAAACAGTGTCAGACTTTATTTTTCTGGGCTCCAAAATCACTACAGATGGTGACTGCAGCCATAAAATTAAAAGACGCTTACTCCTTGGAAGGAAAGTTAGGACCAACCTAGATAGCATATTCAAAAGCAGAGACATTACTTTGCCAACATAGGTTTGTCTAGTCAAAGCTGTGGTTTTTCCTGTGGTCATGTACGGATGACTATGTAAGTCATGTAAGTTGGACTATGAAGAAGGCTGAGCACCGAAGAATTGATGCTTTTGAACTGTGGTGTTGGAGAAGACTCTTGAGAGTCCCTTGGACTGCAAGAAGATCCAACCAGTCCATTCTGAAGGAGATCAGCCCTGGGATTTCTTTGGAGGGAATGATGCTGAAGCTAAAACTCCAGTACTTTGGCCACCTCATATGAAGAGTTGACTCATTGGAAAAGACTCTGATGCTGGGAGGGATTGGGGGCAGGAAGAGAAGGGGACAACAGAGGATGAGATGGCTGGATGGCATCACTGACTCGATGGACGTGAGTCTAGGTGAACTCTGGGAGTTGGTGATGGACAGGGAGGCCTGGCATGCTGGGATTCATGGGGTCGCAAAGAGTTGGACACGACTGAGCAACTGAACTGAACTGAACTGAATACTCCATTGCCTGTAGATGATGCTTTCTTTATTCATCTGTTGATGGACACTTGGGGGTGCTTCTACCTCTTGGCTATTGTGAACAATGCTGCTATGAACATGGGTGTGCGAATAAGTTTCTGCTTTCACTTCTTTGGGGTATCTACCCAGAAATGGAATCGCTGGATCATATCCCACAGACTTTTGTACTAAGCACAATAGGAGGACAGGGGAACTTTATGCAAGGGTGTTGCTTTCTTGTTTTAATAGGACCTCCCCCCACCACACCTGGTTGGTGTGTTGAGCTCTGATCACAGCGGGGAGGGACAGGGATGGGAGACCAGGGAGAAGGCTGGTACAGCAGTCCAGGTGAGAGACAGCAGGACCTGGAAGCTTCCAGTATGGCTAGGGAGGCCTCTTCGGCATAAATAACTAGATTATTACAAATAATGAAAAGTCCTGTGAAATAAATGAACAGGAAGAGGAGGTTCTGATTCCAGAGAAAAATAAAAAGGATCTCTCTGGCCTTTCTCATAAATGATTCACTGAACTCATGGTCTACCAGGGCAGCTGATACTTGAAACTGAGATCCTGCATTTTCACCATCAATTTATTTTGTTTGCTTTCATTGGGTGGGTTTGGCCCAGGGCCCAGAGCCTCTGGGTCTCAGGGTGTTCATTACTGTTCCAGGGCTGCAGAGAGGAAGGAAGGGGCTTGGAAAGAAGGGGAGGGGAAGACTTTTGAGTTTGTGGCTGAAAAGAAGTGCGGGGAGGGCTTGGCAGTTAAGAGCAGGGCTGGGTCTCCTCTCTGCCACATCCAAGCTGTGGGATGGTGGGCAAGTTACCTCATCCCTCTAACCCCCAGTTTCTGCTCCTGGAAAACAGAAACCTCATTTGTTTGGTCTGTCTTCTGCTTGCTCCTCATGAAGGCAGAGATCTTTGTTCTGTTCACGGATGTGTCTACTGCACCTACATGGTAGGCCCCAATAAATATTTTTAATTTCTATACTTATTTTCTGTTAAATTTTTGTATAAGATATAACTTTGTTTGTTTTGGCTACACTGCGTGGCACGCAGGGTCTTAGTTCCTTGACCAGGAGTTGAAACCGTGCCCCCTGCAGTGAAAGCGCAGAGTCCTAACCATTGAAACACCAAGGAGCTTCCTAAGGTATAACTTATAGAGCAAAGCATAGCTTCCTTAAGTGGCCAGCTCAATGAATTTTAAAATGTGTCTTGTGTGTATAGGTGTGTGTGTGCGCATGCTAGGTCCCTTCAGTCATGTCTGACTCTTTTGCGATCCTATGGACCATAGCCCGCCAGGCTCCTCTGTCCATTGGATTCTCCATGCAAGCATACTGAAGTGGGTTGTCATGCCCTCCTCCAGGGGATCTTCCTGATGCAGCGACTGAATCCATGTCTCTGCATTGGCAGGCAGGTTCTTTATCACTAGCGGCACCTGGGAAGCCTCATTAAATTTTCACGTAAGGTCTAACATTTTTTTTTTTTTTTAGTTGCAGCGTGTGACATGTGGGATCTTAGTTCCCCGTCCAGGGATTGAAACTGTGCCCTGAAGTGGAAGCGTGCAGTCTTAACCATTGGACTGTCAGGGAGTCCTCTAAGGTATAAGTTTTATAGAGCAAAGTCTAGCAAACTTAAGTGTCCATCTCAATGAATTTTAAAATGTGTGTGTGTAGGTATAAACCACCTAATACCACCAGATCAAGTTAAGGACATTTTCAGCTCTGCAGCAGGCTCTCTTGTACCCCTTCCTAATCATACTCCCTAACAGTAACCATTATTCTGACGTCAATCAACATCTATTAGTTTTCGCCTGTGCTTGACCTTTATCTGTATACGATCATGAGAAATACACTTTTTGGTGCTTGTCTTTTTCTGTTCCTTATTACATGTTGTGAGATTTGTCCATATTGTTACATGCACTAGTCATTTGATGCTTTTTTTATTTTTTGCTCTCTCATACTCTATTGTGTGAATATGCCACAGTTCATTCATCCTTTTGACAAGTTGTTACTGGTTTGGGGTATCTGAATAAAGCTGTTCTGAACATTTTTGGTAGATGTCTTTTGGTGGATGTAAGCATGCCTTTGAGAAATGGAATTGCTGTGTCACTGTGTACTTGCGTGTTTAGCTTTGGGAAAAACTGCCAAATGGTTTACCAAAGTGGTTGAACCAATTTACAGTTCCACTACAGTTTCAGTCATTCTGTAACAGCTGTGACAAGATTTAGCAATTTCCTTTTAGTCATTCTGGTGGGTGTGTAATGGTATCTCACGGGGGTTTTACGTGCAATTACCTGATGACTAATGATGGAGAGCACCTTTTCATATGTTTGCTCAATAAATACTTGTTGGAAGAATGAATGAATAAAGAATTTGAGTAAAAATGGAAATAAATCTGACCATCTTGGGCCCTGCTTAAAATCCATCAGTGGCTCCCCATCACTCATGGGACCAGGTTGAAATCTCTCCCCTGGCCAACATGGCCCTGCATACTCTGGGCCCTCCTGATCCCTCTTGCCAAAGATGAGCCCTTTCTGCTTCTCTCTCTGGATTCCTGTCTTCAGGTTCCTCCAGGGACTTGTTCTGTCCTGCTACATGGTTTTCCACAAGCTATTTTCTTATCCCAGAACACAGCTCAGACCCCATGAAACCAGACTCATCACTTGTTTCTCAGCTCAAAAGATTCTTCCTCCAGGCAGCCTTCCCTGACTTCCACTGCCAGTAGGCCAGGATCCTTTAAAACCCTCTTACTTCCACTTTCTTCTTAGGTTTTATCACAGCTGTAAATACCCTTTATGTGATCATTTGATTAACCTGTTCCTCCCATCAAAAACAAAACAAAACCACACACTTAAACCCTCACAAGAAACCCCACAAAGAAACCTCCCACAAGAAACTCCAATGCTTTATAAAAGCATTATAAGAACAGACACTTTGTCTTGTTTCTAGCAAGACCCAGCATATAGTAAATGCTCAATTAAGTATTTGTTCACTATAAATGTCAGAGCAACAGCCCAAAGAGCATTATTGCCTGAAAGTAATCATCCCATAAAAATCCTCTCACCCTGAGGGGGACCTAGGCCACTTACTGTCTACACCATCCCTGACAAAGTATTCTTGCCTCACTGGGCTTCAGTCTCCTCAACTGCAAGATGGGGATAATAACAGTACTTACCTCTTGGGGTTCTAGTGAGCATTTCACAAGTTAGTTCAAGTTCATTGCTAACTCAGCCTTCCGAAGCCCCATGATTGTGAATGCTTATTAATTTTTACTGTATCTCTAGGCCTCCCTTTCTTGACTTCAAATGTGAGGATCAATAGCTTGGTTATTTCCTGAGTGCTATAGAGAGAGCACTATAGCACTCGATGGATGCGAGTCTGAGTGACCTCCGGGAGCTGGTGATGGACAGGGAGGCCTGGCGTGCTGCAGTTCATGGGGTCGCAAAGAGTCGGACATGACTGAGCGACTGATCTGATCTGATCTGATCTGATAGAGAGAGTGGAGAAAATGCCAAGCTTCTCTGCACAGAGCTGTTTGGGATAGACTTTGGAGTCTTCAGGCCTTGAGTCAGGCTGGTCGTGGCTCCCAATCCAGCTCCTGCTATTTGCCAGCTATGTGTCCTTGGGTCAGTCGCTTCACCTCTCTGAGCCTAAGTTTCTCCATCTGTACAGGGCAGATTAGATTGAGTATCCACCTCCTGCAGTTTCCCAGTCAGCTCTTAGGCCAGCAGGCTGGGTTAGCCCGGAGGACCTTGGAGAAGTCACTCAACCTCTCTGCCTTCAGTTTTCTTCCTACATGAAAAGGGATTCAGAGCAGAGTCCAATGAGGACGCAGCTACGGTGTCTGGCACTCTGTGCTCATAGAGGGATCAGTGCATATTATTGCCCCTGGTGGTTTCTATTACCGTTGCTGTCCTCTCGATGCTTGTTACAACAGGATTTGAAAACTGGCCTGGGGTCTGGACACAAGGGTCGCGCTCGGTCTTTCCCGAGCCTCTGATGGGGGTGTGGTGGGGGTGGGATCTGGCGCCTGGGGAGGGCGAGAGTCGGATCCCGGCGGCCGCAAGGTCTAGCGTGCAGCCTCTCCGCGTGGCCCACGCGGGCCGGGCGAGGTGAGCGGGGCGGGGCCGGGCGGGGCGGGGCCGCCGCATCCCCGTGACGCGCCGGCCAACCAGGCGGCGTTGCGGCCCCGGCTCCCTCAGTCGCTGCCTCCCGCCCTCGCCGCCACCGCCACCGCCGCCGCCGCCGCCAGCAGCCGGGCCCGTCCGCCCGCCGCTGCCCGCCGTGCCCGAGCCGGCCGCATGGCGCTCCGGGACTTCTGCAGCGTCGATGGCTCCGACCCCTTCTGGGTACGTGCTCGGCGGCCGCTCGGATCTCGTGGGGCCGGCGGACGCGAGCGGCAGCGGCAGGGAGGGCGGCCGGCGGGCGGGGAGGCCGGCCGGCGGGGGGAAGCGCCGGGCTCGAGCGGGTTGGGCCCGCGGTCCTGGGGTCCCCTGCCACCCCGAACGCCGCGCTCCCCTCCCCGCAGCCGGCCTGGCGGGGCCCGCTCCCCACCCTGCCCTCAGCCGGCCCCCTTCGGGAGCGCAGCTGATGGGGGGCGGAAAACTTGGGTGACTGGGTTCCAGGGAAGCAGGGCGTTGGGGAGGGGTTGCAAATGCCCGGCTCTGGGGCTTTTGGGGAAAGGTGAGAGGCCAGAGCCTGGGAGAGGGGGCCGAGAAGAGGGGCCCTTTCTTCTCTGGGGTGCCCCCTCCACCTGAAAATAACCTTCCACGGACGGAGACGCCAGAGATGGGTGTCTCCCTGCTTAAGTTCCCCCATCTCCTTTGTGGCTTGGAACCCCGCTTTCACAAACACCCGGTTGCCAAAGGGCTGAGCTGGGGAGGGGCTCAGACTGTGGAAAGGGGCTTCCAGTGGCTGACTTGAGGTTTGCCCCCTCCCCACTTGTTTTGCATACACATTAATTTCCTGTGGTTACATGTTTTTGACATCTTTTACTTTACTTCTGTTTAATTACTGTGGGTCTGGGTGTGTGTTGGGGGTCGAGTTTGAGGGGACAGGGGAAGAATTAGGGAAGTTTCAGGAATAACTAGGAAAGAAGGTGGGGCTGCTCACCCCTGCCCTGACTTGCTTGACCCTGGGGTCAGATTTCGGGGTCAGCTGAGGATACCCAAGGATCCTGGTACCGGTGGATTATTGTGCTGTTCCACACCTGAGACCCGAGGCTCCTCTCTGTGGGGACCAACCCCAGGTTCCTTCTGAATCTTTGCTGTTGAGCCTGGCCGGGTCTCCAGAGGCCACTCTGGCTTAATCCCCAGTGTCTTGGGCTTTAGTTTCTCTCTAATGCGATTTGCCTCTTTGTTACAGGAAGCACTTCTGTGCCCTACTCTCTTGATTATTACAGTAGGCAAACCTGGGCAGGATAGTTTTCCCACTTTTGTTTAGGAATCGGGAAACACCCCTGGTTCTTTGGAGCCAGTGACTAGCATCTCCAAATACCTTCTTGTTTTGTGGTCCTCTCCTTGAAGGCTGCATTTGGAGTGTTGATAAGTCATCTTCGCGGGCCCCATGGGAAGGGTTTATTTGGGGGATGGGGGTGGTAGGTATCACTTGTTAGAACAACCACACACATCTGGCTGTGTCTCACATTTTCAGGCCAATGGGATTTACTCGGGGGCTGGAAATAGTACAGACGCTTTGCACTCAAGGTCTAGGATTGATTGGGGAGCTGACTTACTTGCAAAGTAGTATTGTACTTAGCAGAGACAGGAAAATCTGAGGAGTCCTTGCTCCCAGTAACCAGGGTGACAACAAGATTATTTCTGCAAGAATCAGGTGGGGATCTGGTCTAGTGTTGCTGTGATACTGGAGAATTTCCTTGTTTATTTTGTTCTGAATTACAGAGGGGATAAAATAGGTGACCGGGAATTCTTCACCAGGATGTATTTTATTGATGGCACCTGGCGGTTGATGGATGGCATCAGGTTTTCCAGCGTTGAATGGGTTTGGGGGTGTTCTCTGTTTATTTAGCTGAAGAAGCTCATTTGAGGAAATCAGTTGTGTGTTTTGTTTTTTATTTTTCTCCTGCAAGGACTTTTGCTACAGAAATTGCCAGGTGGTTGGCTTTCCCTTCTGCCAGGCCCTCCATCTCCCTGCCAGTCTTTGGCCTTGCAGACTTTCCTCTGCCCTTCCTCCCTCTGGATTTCTGGACTCACTGGTTGTCCCAGTTTCTCAAGGTGCCCTGGAACCAGGGTTTGAGTGCAGGCAGCGGGGGCATGAGCATTTCCAGGTAGCCTGAGAAACCGAATGTAATCAAAAGCAGGTGACTTCTGTGTTTCCCAGGGCACCCACTCAAGGCCAGGAGAGACTGACCTGCCAGCCACTAGGTAACTATGTGATCTTGGGCAAGCCACTATGTCTCTCTGTGCTTCAGCTTCCTCATCTGTAAAATAGCGATGTGGGCCCCCACAGTCTCAACCTCCTACGGTTGTTTTGAAGAGTAGTGCAAGCCATTCAGCCCATGCCCTGCACAGAGGTAAACAATGGTTATTGCTTTCTTTCCAGAGATGAAGTTGTGTGTTTCGGGTTGCTGGTCCTTCCTTTGGACCCACTTTTTCTTAAGCTGGGGCATGGGATTGGGCCATCCACCTGGTCATGCCTGGCTCCTCCCTTGACCAAGGTCACGTGTTTAGAAATCAACGCGACTAGCCCACCTGAGACTCTAATCAGAGTTTTGTTCCTGAGTCTGCCTGCTTCTGAGCCCCAGGAAAGGGCCAGAAAAACCACACGATGTGGAAATAACCTGTGGTGAGGGTTCGGCTGACTTACCACCTTCACCCAGGCAAATGCTCTGGGAAGAAAAAAGAGGAACTTGGTTATCTAAATGGAAAATAGGGGCCAAGTTCACCAGCCCTGGGTTTGCCTTTTTTTTTTTTTTTTTTTTTGGGTGCTTGGTGTGGGGCAGGTGGGAAGGGCTGTTTTGTGGCTGATGGTTGGGCAAATGGGCCTGGGCCTCCCCTTGCAAGCTAATTTTTTTAACAAAAACATTGTTTATTAATTTATTGCAAGTCCAGTGTAGAAAAATCAGAAAATGTCGAAAAGTAAGTGACAAGTCAGTAAGCAGTGGCATATGGCGGCTCTGAGCAGTGCTTGGATCCCTAGAGTTCAAATCCTGGCTCTATTACCTGGGCAAATCACTCCCCCCAACTCCATGCCTCAGTTTCCACACCTGAATAATGGGGATGTTAACACAGTACCAAGCGAATCCTCGGCAGGTACTTAGGATGTTGTGGCTTGGTATACAGTTGGTATGGTGTTTGATGGTTTAATCTCTTTAAGTGGTGTCCAACTCTTGCGACCCCATGGACTATAGCTATCCAGGCTCCCCTTTCCATGGGATTCTCCAGGGAAGAATACTGGAGTGGGTTGCCATTTCCTTCTCCAGGGGATCTTCTGAACCCAGAGATTCCTACGTCTCCTGCGTTGTAGTCGTGTTGCCTACCACTGAGCCACCAGGGAAGCCCTGGTATACAGGTGGCCCTCGGTAAATTTAAGTGATGCACTAGCTGGAATTCTCTAGTTAATTTTTGCTACTGTACTTGCTGCTGCAGGGAGTGAACGGATCGGTGGCTCTGTGTCATGGTTCATGGAGTCCTGCTAATCGTTTGGTCCTGGTGTTGATATTTGCCTCGGAGATGCCCTGAGCCTTCTTCCACCTCAGTAACCCCCTGAATATTCAGTTTGGCTGCCAAAAGGTGGGAGAAAAGGAGTGTTTTATTTTTTCAATTTTTTGGCTGCACTGCACAATATGTAGGGTCTTCGTTTCCCTGACCAGGGATTGAACCCACACCCCTGGCGCTGGAAGCTTGGAGTCTTAACCATTGGATCACCAAGGAAGTCCCCAAAAGAAGTATTTTAGAAGCCATTTGAAATTCTTCTTGGGGTAAGGTCTGACCTTGGTGTCAGTCTAATTTCTGGTGTAATTGACTCCCTGTGACTTCACTATAATGTAGAAAGAGCCTATTTTTTTTCTCCATCCTTTAAGCTTCCTGTGGGTTTTTAGACGCATCACTGTGCTTTCCTCCACCTTTCTCTTCTCCTTTACGTCTGTCCCTCCTTCTGGTCTCCTCTTCCCATGCGGACTAGAGCCACAGGGCCCCTGGAACTGGTGGGATTGTCCCCTCTGTCCACCCCACCTGAGGCCCAGAACGGCAGCATGACAAGGTAAATGGCTTTGGGAGAAGAGGGGACTCTCTGAAACGACAGGGCAGGGTGAAGCTAGTCTCCTTCTTCCGGCTGGACGGGCTCTGTTTGGGGTAGCCTTACTTTTGGAACGTGGTGGTGGATGAAAAATCTCTCTTTCCATTCACATTCTCAACTTTTTGGAACCGACATCTCCACTTGGGTGTTGCTAGTTTACCATGTCCCACGCGGAACTTGGGCTTCCCTGGAGGCTCATAGTAAAGAATCGGCCTGCAATGCAGGAGACCTGGGTTCAATCCCTGGGTCAGGACGATCCCCTGGAGAAAGGATTGGCTACCCACTCCGGTATCCGTGCCTGGGAAATCTCAGGGACAGAGGAGCCTGGCGGGCTACAGTCAATGGGATCACGATGAATTAGACATGACTTAGCAGCTAAGCCACCGCCACCACGATGAACTTGGAGGTCTCCCTCCCATTCCCCCTATGCGCCCCCGGTTCCCACTGCCCCAGCCCTCCCCATCTCAGTTGACCAGGGCAGCTCTGCCTCAGAAGTTCATGCCCAAACCCTGCATCAGCCGTGACTCCCCTCCTTGCCTCCCATTCCACATCTGATCAGCAAATCAGCAAATCCTGTTGCCTGTTCTTCAGAATGTTTCCAAATCTGCCTGCTTTTCACTGCCTCCTTGCCTTCCTCTCTGGCCAGAGCCATCACAGCCTCAATCCTGCAGCTGGCTGTTCCCACCTCAGTGCTTTCCTTGCTGCCCTCCTTGACCCTGCAGTCTGGTTGACCCTGCAGTCTGGTCTCAGCCCTGTGGCCAGAGGAATCCTTTTAAAGACACAGCTCAGACCCTCTCCCGCTTCTGCCCTATACCCTGCAGCTACTCTTTGCATCCCTCGGGAAAAAGCCAGAGGCCTCAGAGAAACTTACAAGGCCTAAGAGCATCTGATCCCTCACCTCTCTGATCACACTGCCTGCTACCATCTGTCTCCCTTTGCTCCAGAACCAGCTGCCTCGGGGCCTTTGCACTTGCTGTTTCCCCTGCCCAGAATGCACGTGCACTTTGAGATCCTTATTCCAGTGTCAGCCCAAGCAGCCTTTCCTGGACTCCCTGCTGCTTCACTGTGGCTCCCTCCAACCCCGCAACCCAGCACTTACTGCCAAAATAAGTCTTACTTATTTTGTTTACTGTCTGTAAACTCCCACCAAAAGGTCAGCTTCACAGAGGGAAGGAGGGGTTTTTGCCTGTGCTTGTTCTTATGGCTGTAATCCCAGCCTCAGTGCCTGGAACATAGCAGATTCTCAGTAAGTAAGGAATGAATGACAGGCGGCTTTGGAGTGACTTTTGAGCTGGATTGAAGCCTCTTCCCAGAGTCTTCTAAGGATGAAATAGACCCTCACCTGTTTGGAATGAAAACCCAGGTGGACTGAGCCTTCCAGGTTCCACATCTGACTGCTTATGTTTCGCCTTGCAAAGTTGAGAACTGAGTCTGGCCTCTCTTTTTCCAGGACTCAGTACGTTGCACATACAGTAGGTGCAATTAACATTTGAATTTGAGTGTCTTGAGGCACAAGTTCCATTGGGGGATTAGATCTAGCTCAATAGTGTTCTGCTCTGGCTTTATTTTAACATGGAATTACTGTGATTGCTGATATTTACTGATGAGAAGAATTCATGGAACGATCTGCATTTCTGACTTTTGGAAAATCAGGAGATCTGATTGCATGAGGGCCCTGGCTTGTACGTCGTGGGTTGTCGGCTGGGGCTGCCCTCTCCGACAGAGCAGCCTGCCAGAACAGGCTGGCCCCAGGTTGGCACAGTCCCTTCCCCTCCTTATTGCTACTTTACTTCTGAGGCCCGGCATCCTTTGCCTTTTTCCCTTCGTGCTTTCTCCCGTGGTCTGCTTCCTTCATCAGTGGAGCCCACCTGGACCTGTAGGTGTTTGAGTCAGTGTCTCCTGCTTTGAAGCCCATTGGTGAGATGACTGGGGCCGATCTGGCTCACCAGTTTGGTGTTGCTCTGTCTGGCTTGATCACATTGGCAGGAGGGGGCTGGATAAACGAATTATCAATACCCAGGGAATTTGAAGCAAGCGTCTGGTTTTGTATGTTGGCTCCAGATTTTCATGGTGGGATAAGGCCTAGATTTCATCAGATCTTAATGATCAGTAACATGCTAGCCCATAAAAACTTGCCTGGACCTTTTGCAGAAAGAAATAAACGGCTAGCAAAATGCTTTTGAACTGTGATGCTGGAGAAGACTCTTGAGAGTCTCTTGGACAGCAAGGAGAGCCAACCAGTCAATCCTATAGGAAATCAACCCTGAATATTAAACTGACAGGACTGATGCTGAAACTGAAGCTCTAATACTTTGGCCACCTGATATGAAGAGCCGACTCATTGGAAAAGACCCTGATGCTGGGAAAGATTGAAGGCAAGAGAAGGGAAAGACAGAGGATGAGATGGTTGGATGGCATCGTTGACTCAGTGGACATGAGTTAGGGCAAACTCCAGGAGATAGTGAAGGACAGGGAAGTCTGGTGTGCTGCAGTCCATGTGGTCACAAAGAGTCGGACAGGACTGAGCGACTGAACAAAATGTTTTGGGATAATGACAAGAACTTGAACTTCCTGAGGCCAGTGTTTCCCCCAGCCTTGCCTGGTAATGGGACAGACAGGTCTTTTGTGGTGAAGGCATGGGACTCGACTTATCTTGACAAGGCTGGGCCGTGAGGAAGCCCCCATAGGGGAGGGCTGGTAGGTGTAGAGCAGTTTCTCAGCCTGGACATGCTGGACCTTTGGGGCCAGGTAATTCCCTGTTGTGGGGCTGCCCTGGGCCTTGTAGGCTGTTCAGCAGCAGCCCTAGTCTCTCCCCACGAGATGCCGGTAGCACCTTCTCTCTGTTGTGACAACAAAAATGTCTCCAGATGTCACCTGTCCCCTGGGTGGGGAAGTCCCACAGCCATTGATGTGGAGGAATCCGGAGAAGAAATCTGGGTCAAGACTCTTGTCTTGACCTGTAGCCCCCTGAGTTTTCAGGCTGTTGAACACCTCATGTAATTGGCTTATTGGGGTTGCCGTGGAGAAGCTTAATGAGATGCGAAGAGGGTTAAACACTAATTAGCCAGAGAAGGAGATTGCAGCTGTTTTCATGCTGTTTGCCTGCCTCTTTCCATCTGGGGCTGCTCTTCCTTAATCCATTCTGGCTGGGGAGGGGGGTGGGAAAGGGTTGGGTGGTGTGAAGGTTTGGCCCCAGAGTGAAGTGTTTGTCTAGAGAGATCAGCTGCTCCTGCATCTTAAACTGCTCCAGGAGAGGTGGACAATTACAAAGTGGAGATTCTACTTAAGTGTCCCCTTGGTTTAATTGTGGGATTGCATCTCCACGGGGAGATTGTCAGGTCCTGGAAAATGGGTCTAGATGTCCGGGGAGGGTGGCATCGGGCCCTCAGGCAGTAATTGAGGTTTTACGAGGCTTCTCCCTTCCCTCGCAGTGAATTGTCTCTGTGAGAACCTTCTTTCATGTTTTAATGGCTACCTGCTTGGAGTGCCTTCCTCCCTGAAGAGTTGTTATCAGGAGCCTGTGTTGCCCTGGTGCAGAGTACTTGAGTGTGATCTTTACAACTGGATTCCTTCTCCTGTTCTTCCCACAACCATTTCTCACTGATTCAGTCTTTTATTATTAGTTGAGCATCTGCGGTGCACTGCCACTGTTCTAGACACTGGGGATACAGCCATGAACAAGGCGGAAGAGACCCATGTTCTCATGGAGCTGATGGTGGGGATGACCAAAGTGATTCTGGATAGTGGCAAATGCCACAAGAACATAAACTGGGCCGAACAAGAGTGTGAGCTGCGATGGGGGTATGTCCAGGGAAGGCCTTTGAAAGGAGATGACTCTTGACCTTTGACCCATGGCAAAGCTGGCTGTTCGAGGGCTGGGGGAATGGAATCTCAGATAGAGGGGACAGCACGTGCAAAGGCCCTGAGGTACATGGAGTGATCAAAGGAACTGTGGAGCCATCTAAGGAAAATCTGGCCTGGAGCCTGCTACCAAAATGCCTTCAGCAACTAATAAAATGACTTGTGGTACTAAGAAGGGCCTGGAAATTCCAAGGAGGAAGCTTGCTACAGCTTGGCAGGGAGATGGAACGTTATTACTTGCTCCCCGATATCATGGTCTTCTGATTTATTTAGGTTTGAATGGGTCTCAGGTTTTAAAAATTAAGTTTATGTGTTTATATGTTTTTATTTGTTTCAGAACGTTGGCCACACTGTTGAGGGTCAGATCAGGTTGGAAATCCCCACTGCCCTTGATTCCCCTCCAAAGGCTTTTTAGCCTCATCATTAACATGATGAGGTGCTTTTCGTACATGATTAAGATGACTTTCTAAAGGGTTGCTAAAAAAGTCTTCTTTTTAAAATAGATGTTGAATTGACCTGAAAGGTCTTGCACAGAAACTCTTTTGATTATGCTACTGTTTTCAAAGAATTATCTTTTAGAAGTTACAACTTTAGGGACTTCCCTCTTGGTCCTGTGGCTAAGACTCTGTGCTCCCAACGCAGGGGGCCCAGGTTTGATCCCTGGTGATGAAACTAGATCCCAGATGCCGCAACTAAAAGATCCTACAACTAAAAGATCCTGCTTGTCTCCATGCAGACCCACCGCAACCAAATAAATAAAATATTAAATAAATAAATAAAAAGTTGCAACTTTAAAAAAAATTTATGGTATAGCCACTATGGAGAACAGTGTGGAGATTCCTTAAAAAACTGGAAATAGAGCTGCCATATGACTCAGTAATCCCACTGCTGGGCATACATACCAAGGAAACCAGAATTGAAAGAGACACATGTACCCCAATGTTCATTGCAGCACTGTTTACAATAGCTAGGACATAGAAGCAACCTAGATGTCCATTGGCAGATGAATGGATAAGGAAGTTGTGGTACATATACACAACAGAATATTACTCAACTATAAGAAAGAACACATTTGAGTCAATTCTAATGAGGTGAATGAAACTGGAGCCTATTATACAGAGTGAAGTAAGTCAGAAAGAGAAACACCAATCAGATCAGATCAGATCAGTCGCTCAGTTGTGTCCGACTCTTTGCGACCCCGTGAATTGCAGCACACCAGGCCTCCCTGTCCATCACCAACTCTCAGAGTTCACTCAGACTCACATCCATCGAGTCAGTGATGCCATCCAGCCATCTCATCCTCTGTCATCCCCTTCTCCTCTTGCCCCCAATCCCTCCCAGCATCAGAGTCTTCTCCAATGAGTCAACTCTTCACATGAGGTGGCCAAAGTACTGGAGTTTCAGCTTTAGCATCATTCCTTCCAAAGAAATCCCAGGGCTGATCTCCTTCAGAATGGACTGGTTGGATCTCCTTGCAGTCCAAGGGACTCTCAGGAGTCTTCTCCAACACCACAGTTCAAAAGCATTAATTCTTCGGTGCTCAGCCTTCTTCACAGTCCAACTCTCACATCCATACATGACCACAGGAAAAACCATAGCCTTGACTAGACGAACTTTAGTTGGCAAAGTAATGTCTCTGCTTTTCAATATGCTATCTAGGTTGGTCATAACTTTCCTTCCAAGGAGTAAGCGTCTTTTAATTTCATGGCTGCAGTCACCATCTGTAGTGATTTTGGAGCCCAGAAAAATCAAGTCTGACACTGTTTCCACTGTTTCCCCATCTATTTCCCATGAAGTAATGAGACCGGATGCCATGATCTTCGTTTTCTGAATGTTGAGCTTTAAGCCAACTTTTTCACTCTCCACTTTCACTTTCATCAAGAAACACCAATACAGTATACTCTAAGTCGCTTCAGTCGTGTCCGACTCTGTGCGACCCCATGGGAGCCCACCAGCTCCCCCGTCCCTGGGATTCTCCAGGCAAGAACAGTGGAGTGGGTTGCCATTTCCTTCCCCAATGCATGAAGTGAAAAGTAAGTGAAGTCGCTCAGTCGTGTCCGACTCCCACTGGGCTCCAGATCCTCCGTCCATGGGATTTTCCAGGCAAAAGTACTGGGGTGGGGTGCCATCCATATATATGAAATTTAGAAAGACGGTAACAACGATCCTATATGCAAGGCAGCAAAAGAGACACAGATGTAAAGAACAGACTTTTGGACTCTGGGAGAAGGCGAGGGTGGGATGATATGAGAGAATAACATTGAAATATGTATATTACCATATGTAAAACAAGTGACTAGTGCAAGTTCGATGCATGAAGCAGGGCATTCAAAGCTGGTGCTCTCGGACAACCCAGAGGATGGGATGGGGAAGGAGGTGGGAGGGGGGTTCAGGATGGGGGACACATGCACCTGCGGCTGATTTATGTTGATACATGGCAAAACCCACCACCACACTGTAAAGTAATTACCCTCCGATTAAAATAAAATTTTAAAAAAAGTTTAAAAATACTAGAATAAAGCTGTATTCTGGAAGAACATGAAGGCAAAGTAAAAGTTTCAGTACTTCCCCTCCCTGCACTCTGTTCCCAGATGTCACCATTGATGGTAGTTTCTTGGGTGTCCTTCTAGAAAATTTCAAGCATATGCAAATATGTAGGAAGTGTGAGTGGGCGGGGAGAAATTGAATATCTTTTTTCCCTCCCCAAATAGTTTCATATTCTAAATAACATTCTATATCTTGCTCCTTTCGCTTAGAAACCAGTGTTGATTATTCTGTTTGAGCTAAGTCCAGGGTAATTGAAAGAAAAAGAAATAACACGTCACCAGCCACACTCCTGTTACATGACTGTGCCGTGTATTCACCCAGTCCTCCCTGGGTTGCTTTCAGGGTCTTTGGTTCCAGTTTTCTGTACAGTGAACAGTGCTGCCTCAAACACGCTGGGTGCTCATCTCTGTACTCTCTGTGGAGAGGTGTAAATGACTCAGCAGAGTCAGTTTCTCCTGAGAAATTGCTTGGTGGGGGATCTATGCATTTTGAAATGTGACAGTTCTTTTTTTTTTCTCTTTGTTTTTCTTGGAGTCTCCTTTATTTATTTTTTAAAATTTATTTATTTTAATTGGAGGCTGATTACTTTACAATATTGTAGTAGTTTTGCCATACATTGACATGAATCAGCCATGGCTGTACATGTGTTCCCCATCCTGAACCTCCCTCCCCATCCCATCCCTCTGGGTCATCCCAGTGCACCAGCCCTGAGCTCCATGTCTCATGCATTGAACCTGGACTGGCGATCTGTTTCACATATGATAATATACATGTGCTTCCCCGGTTGCTCAGAGGGTAAAGTGTCTGCCTGCAATGTGGGAGACCGAGGTTCAATCCCTGGATTGGCAAGAGCCCCTGGAGGAGGACATGGCAACCCACTCCAGTATTCTTGCCTGGAGAATCCCATGGTCAGAGAAGTGGGCTACAGTCCACGAGGTCACAAAGAGTCGGAAATGTGATAGTTCTGATTCTCAAGTGAGAGCTGTGGTTTAAACTCCCACTAATGGATTTACTGGATTGCCCAGGTGGTGCAGTGGTAAAGAATCTGCCTGCCAACGCAGGAGGTGCAAGAGACGTGGGTTCGATCCCTGGGTCGTGAAGATCCCTTGGAGGAGGAAATTGCAACCCCCTCCGGTATTCTTTCCTGGAAAATACCATGGACAGAAGAGCCTGGCAAGCTGCAGTCCATGGGGTCCCAGAGAGTCAGACACAGCTGAGTGCACACACACAGTGGACTCACCAGCATTTATTAAGTACGTGTTGTGCTTGTGGCATTTGAGAGCATTGATCAGGCTGGGAATTGACCAGACTCATGTTGCTTCCTTGTGTATGAGAGGATTTTGCCCAGCAGTTAAACCATCCTTCCAGTGGATTTGGTCCATAGAGTGATTGGTTTATGTTCTGATTTTAAAAAGATATGTTTAAATTTTAAACATCTTTTGACTTCTTTGTTTAAAAAGTACTTTTACATTAACAGTTCAACAATATGTACAAGTTTTACTCATAATTTTATCGTAGTAAAACGATAAAAGTTATTTTATCGTAAAATGATAAAAGTTATTTTATCATGACTTATTCATTTTTTACATGTAAACTTTCTAGTTTAATTGTAGAGTTTTCTGGTTCACAGAGTGATACTCCTTGTGAGAAAACGGCATAGAGGTATTTAAATAAAGCGTTAACTCTCTCCAACCAATAACCAAACTATTTTTCCTGTCCTTTCTCTGTAATCATGGAAATGTTTATAAACATAAATAATATGCTTAAAAATAAAGTGGGTTATATTATTATCATCACTCTACTTTTTACTTTTGCTTAACATGATACATGGCAGTACACATAATCTCACTAGTAATTCTTAAACTATTGTATAGTATTCCAAGTTATAGATTTGTTATCGATTCAGCCATTTCCCAGTTAATAACATCACTTGCATTGTTTCCCATTTTTTGGCTTCTGTAAACAATGCTCCAGTAAACATCCTTGTCCATGGGTTAAAATTCTGTAAATTTTAATTTTTAATGAGTATTGGGGTTCCCAGGTGGTGCAGTGGTAAAGAATCTGCCTGCCAATACAGGAGACACAAGAGACACAGATTCAGTCCATGGGTTGGAAGATGCCCTGGAGTAGGTAATGGCAACTCACTCTAGTGTTCTTGCCTGGGAAATCCCATGGACAGAGGAGCCTGGTGGGCCACAGTCCACAGGGTCGCAGAGAGTTGGACATGACCGAGCACATGCATATGCAGTGGGCATTGGCCGGTTATTTTCCAGAAAGGTTGTAGCAAGTCCATTCCTAGCGACAGGGACTGGGAATTCCCATTTCTCGGCATCCTTCCCAGCCCTGTACACGGCTGACTTCTGTTAATTTGATGGACAAAAAAATATCTTATTTTCACCGGTATTTCCCTTAGAAGTTGAGCATCCTACGACATAGTCCTTGGTGATTCACATGTTCTATTGTGTGCGTGTAATTGTCCTTTTTACTCTGGTTTGCTCTTTCCTGTTAATTTGTGGGCATACTCGGTATATTGGGACTCTTGCTTCTTTTGTCCATATTTTTCCATCGGCTGTTGTTTGTTGGTGCATGAACATCCAACTCTTGTCCAGATTGTTATGTGGTCTTTTCTCTCCTGCATTTTCATTTATTCTTGTGAGAATTTTCCCATGTTCCTGCACAACTTTTGTAATTATACCTTTAAATGTCCAAGCAGTACTTTATAGTATTGTGGACTGTAATTTACATAATTGTTTCTGTGGTTTGACATTTAGGTTGCTGTTTCCCCCTTCTTTTTTTTTTTTTTTCTTTCAAAGAGAACATTGTAATGAATATCGTATGGTAGTGCCTGTTGACTTCTTTAGAACATATTGTTTGGAGTGGAGAGAATATTTAAAATCATTGAAAATGTTTTATTTCCTGTCTCTAGCAAGCCCAGCTTGTTTTTGAGAAAGTGGTAGCTCGGTTCTGGCAGGGTCTCTCTGAAGGTGCCCAACATTATGGTTGTTGTTTTCATGATTATTTAGAGCAGATGATATGTGTACGTTAGTGGTAGTGCCTTCCCCAGTCCCTCTAATCAGCCTTGTCAGGCTGGAGACCGGAAGCCCAGGGGAAAGGTGAAACTCCAGGGTGCTGGGGAAGGTGACCCGGAAGTAATTTAGATTATCCAGGAGCTCTTTGATAAGGGTTTTTCCTCAGAAGAAATTTTACTCACCCAGGGCCGAGGAGAAAAGGCATGTGGTAGATTAGACTCTGAGGATGGTAGTGCAATGGGGCTCTCCCTTTTTTTTTTTTTTTTAGAGCTGGACTGTGAAGAAGGCTAAGCGCCGAAGAATTGATGCTTTTGAACTGTGGTGTTGGAGAAGACTCTTGAGAGTCCCTTGGACTGCAAGGAGATCCAGCCAGTCCATTCTGAAGGAGATCAGCCCTGGGATTTCTTTGGAAGGAATGATGCTAAAGCTGAAACTCCAGTATTTTGGCCACCTCATGCGAAGAGCTGACTCATTGGAGAAGACTCTGATGCTGGGAGGGATTGGGGGCAGGAGGAGAAGGGGACGACAGAGGATGAGATGGCTGGATGGCATCACTGACTCGATGGATGTGAGTCTGGGTGACCTCCGGGAGTTGGTGATGGACAGGGAGGCCTGGCGTGCTGCAGTTCATGGGGTCGCAAAGAGTCGGACACGACTGAGCGACTGATCTGATCTGATCTATTTATTTATTTTATAGTAGGTCCTCGTTGGTTGTCCGTTTTAATTGTTTATTTATTGTTGGCTGTGCTGGGTCTTCTTTGCTGTCTGGGCTTTACTCTAGTTGCAGAGAGCAAGGTTCTTACTGCAGTGGCTTCTCTGGTTTCGGCTCCCGGACTCCACAGCACAGGTTCAGTAGTTGTGGCCTGCAGGCTCAGTTGCTCCGAGGCATGTCAGCTCTTCCTGGATCAGGGATCGAACCTGTGTCTCTGGCATTGGCAGGCGGATTCTTTACCACTGAGCCACCGGGGAAGCCCTGGTTATCTATCTGTTTTAAATATAGCCGTGTGAACATGTCAGTCCCAAACTCTCAACCTATCCTCCCCCCACCGTAACCATAAATTCATTCTCTAAGACCATGAGTCTTTTTCTGTTCTGTAAGTTCATTTGTACCATTTTATTTTTTTTTTAGATTCTGCACATAAGTGATATCATGATATTTGTCTTTTTCTGACTTCACTTAGTATAATAATCTCCAGGTCTATCCATGTTGCTACAGATGGGATTATTTCATTCTTTTTAACGGCTGAGTAATAGTCCATTGTGTATATGTATATCCATTCATCTGTCAGTGGACATTTAGGTTGCTTCCACATCTTGGCTATTGTAAATGGTGCAATGATTCTGGGGTGCATGTATCCTTTTGAGCCATGTTTTTTCCAGATATATGTCCAGGAGTGGGATTGCTGGGTCATATGGTAGCTCTATTTTTAGTTTTTTAAAAGAATCTCTATATTGTCCCCACTCCAGTACTCTTGCCTGGAAAGTCCCATGGATGGAGGAGCCTAGAAGGCTGTAGTCCATGGGGTCGCTGAGGGTCGGACACGACTGAGCAACTTCGCTTTTACTTTTCACTTTCATGCATTGGAGAAGGAAATGGCAACCCACTCCAGTGTTCTTGCCTGGAGAATCCCAGGGACGGGGAAGCCTGGTGGGCTGCTGTCTATGGGGTCGCACAGAGTCGGACACGACTGAAGTGACTTAGCATATACTGTTCTCCAAAGTGGGTGTACTGATTTACATTCCCACCAGCAATGTACTTTTGTCTACTGAGATCCCTGGGGGATCTAGGGGGACCATTTCACACTGGATGCTGGAGTCAGAGCTGGCCCACTTCCAGTTCATTTGCATATTTGGTGGGGAGGGGCTGGAGAGAGGGCTTATCCCTGGGTCAGACCGTGGTATTCCCAAAGAGGATATTAGTTGGGGGAGGTGGTAGGGATCAGAGAATTGGTAGTTGAAGGCACCAGTTGGGTGAGGGGAAGGTGTAGCAGTAGAGAAAGCCAAGGATGTAACGGCTGGGGTCTCAAGGCCAGGTTCAGGAGCCCAGGCTCGAAAATCGGTCCTGCCAGTTCCCAGGCTGGTGCAAACTTGGGCCAGTTGCTTAACTTCTGGGAACCTCAGTGTCCTCATCTGTAAAGTGGGGATCACGATCTTGCTGCAAATCTCTCAGATTTGGAAAGAAGAGGCAGGATGTAGAGGAAGCTCAGCAGGCATGTGCTGTGTTTCTGTAGGAGGCTGGCCTGGAGGGGACTGTGACGGACAGTCGCGGGCAGTAGCGTGGGGATTTCTAGTGTGGCGATTCTCTTCTGGTTTATCACCTCCCTGCAACCTCTGGGCTCACGCAGGCCTTGGCAGAATGAGGATGGAGCCCAGCCTGACCTCAGGGATTCAGACGTCGGTCTCCAGCATCTGAGGATTCAGGCTAATTCGCCCAGCTGTTACAGGGTGTCTGTAGGGTGTCAGGGTCAGGGTGAGGCATGCTGGGGTGTTGGGTGTCAGCTCTGAAACTGGGCTGATGGGTGGGAAAGTTAGTTATGGAGATTTTCTTTGTCGTCTGGCATTCAGAAGACGTGTTTAAGTGCCTAAGTGCACAGGGATGAAGGTGGGCTCTGACAGCTGAGAGCTGCTGACGGATGCATACTTGGGAAGTTCCAGGTTTTCAGTTACTGTAAACATGGTCATGACTGAATTACTTAAAGGGACTTTTCTTGTATTCTCTTCTTTGACATTATAAGAGGTCCAGTGTAAAATGAAATAAGACAGGAACTAGTACAGTAGAATGTGACAGTCCTCCAAAATTACTCTCTTCTAGAGATTATCTGTTATGGGCATTTTAATTTTCACTTCCTTTTCTCCGCATGTCCCACATGTTAAGATGTTCTTTAAAAACAAGAATGAGGTTTTATGAAAACGTTCTGTTGTTTCATTTACTGTTCATCTTGGATTCCACCCATTTTTAATGAATATATTTACTTGAAGATGAAATGTCAACATGAGCCTAATTATATAATTTGCTAATAATTGTTTCCTTTCCAGGCGGTTGGATAGCCTTGTTTTTTAACGTCTGTGTAAGGGAGATCTGGGGAAGATGTGAAGCACGGTTGTGTGGGTGTCAGAAGGGCACTTGTTCCACCCTCTCGGATGCCCCTGGCAGGAGACAGAGCCTCTGAGGATCAGTGCCCCAGGGCTGTGAGTTGTGCTCAGAGGACAGAGGTCTTGCCCATTGATCCTGTGGCCTGGCCCCATTCAGTCTGCATTCTCTGAGGGGCTCCTGATTATCCTTGCACTGCACTTAATGCTGGGAATCCAAAGATGTGCAGAGCAGGGCTCCCCACCATCTTTGAGTGCCAGTCTTGTGAGAGATTGAAGAAATGAGTGGAAAATCATAGCCATGAAAGGCTGTGAAGGGGGGCTCAGTGGTGCTCAGTGAGTGCAGTAGGGGTTTTATTTGATCCACGGATGGAAAGAAGAGACTCCATGAGCGGGGAGATTGTGTGAGGATATAAATGTAGCTCTATGTGACAAGGACCCTGAACACAGTGGCTTAAGATAGAAGCTAATTTCTCTCTGGGCTTCCCTGGTGGTAAATAATCCACCTGCCAGCACAGGAGACGTAAGAGATGCGGGTTGGATCCCAGGGTCAGAAAGATCCCCTGGAGAAGGAAATGGTAACCCACTCCAGTATTCTTGCCTGGAGAATCCCATGGACAGAGGAGCCTGGTGGGCTACAGTCGATGGGGTTGCAAAGAGTTGGACACGACTTAGTGACTAAACAACAACCATTTCTCTGTGGTGTAAAAATCCCAGCTTGGCATGACAGCTCTGTCCCTGAGGATGCCAGGGGCCCAGGCTCCTCCTGTCTCGTTGCTGTGCTATCCCAGGTGCTGCCCTCATTGTGAATCAAGAATGTGCATCCCCATGTCAACACTCCAGCCAGAGCGAAGGAAGCAGAAGGGTGCAACCCAGAGGTCACCCACATCACTTCTGTTCGCATCCTACTTCTGTTCACATGGCCTGTAAGCTAGTCATATGACCACATTGCTGCAAGGGAGTCTGGGAAATGTAGTTTCCTTTCTCAATAAACATGTGCTCAGCTGACGATTAATTACTAGGGCTTCAGGGAGAGTGGATATTGGGGTGAAACAGTTTGCTATATAGGCAAAAGCAGAAAGTTAGAATGTTCTAGACAGTGGAATAAAGCATGTGCTGAAGCTTCAGCTTAATAAGGAAGGCCATTGTGGCTGGAACTTGGAAAGAAGGAGGGGTGTTGTGAGAAGACAGACCTGGACTCTAGACTTGGATCCTCCAGAAAGCCTTGGATGCTTGCTTTTCCCTCCCCTCGCTTCACCTTTAACATCAAGGCAGGGGTATTACACAGAATCCTTAAACCAATGACTAAATCAATTCTAGTCTGTATCCCTGTTTTTCTGGGTGCCTTTGGTAAGAATTCACATTTAGAACAATGGCACCCCAGTCTAGCACTCTTGCCTGGAAAATCCCATGGACAGAGGAGCCTGGTGGGCTGCAGTCCATGGGGTCGCTAAGAGTCAGACATGACTGAGCGACTTCACTTTAACTTTTCACTTTCATGCATTGGAGAAGGAAATGGCAACCCACTCCAGTGTTCTTGCCTGGAGAATCCCAGGGACAGGGGAGCCTGGTGGGCTGCCATCTATGGGGTTGCATAGAGTCGGACATGACTGAAGCGACTTAGCAGCAGTAGCAGCAACATACGTTGAGGATTATTCTATCAAGTAGTAAATGCTTCTCTGTGAATGGTTTGTTTTCGGCTTATGGTAATGCTGAGTATGTGCTGTTATGATCCCTTTTTGAGATGTGAAAACAGAGGCACAGTTAAATTTGCCCACATTGACACAGCTGGCAGAGGATGTAAGCAGATAGTGTTCAAACCCTCCAGTTAGACCTCCGTGCCTGCTCTCTTCTCCGCTGTCTCACCCTCAGTTGTTTGTGTGTATTCTTCATGGACTTGACATTTATATCTCAGTGCATCACTGTTAGGATTGCATTTGGTTGCAAGAAACAGTGTGTAACTCCAGTGGCCTAAACATTAAGGTATCTATTTTTCTACGTATCATAGGGTCCACTACCTCTGACGTTCACGTTGGATTAGCAACCCAGTGGACTGACACCATATTCTGTGTCTTTCCCTCAAGGCCGCAGAATGGCTGCTGTAGCTCTAACCGTCACATCTAGGTTCAAGGTAGGAGGAAAGAAGGAACACACCAGCTTCACTTACCTATTTTTTTATTCAGGAAAGTAAATCTCATGGCCACCTCTATCTATAAAGGAGGTAGGAAAAGAGCATTTGGTTTTATGCTTCACGATGGCACCCCACTCCAGAACTCTTGCCTGGCAAATGCCATGGATGGAGGAGCCTGGTGGGCTGCAGTCCATGGGGTCGCTAAGAGTCGGACACAACTGAGCGACTTCCCTTTCACTTTTCACTTTGATGCATTGGAGAAGGAAATGGCAGCCCACTCCAGTGTTCTTGCCTGGAGAATCCCAGAGACAGGGGAGCCTGGTGGGCTGCCGTCTATGGGGTCGCACAGAGTCGGACATGACTGAAGCGACTTAGCAGCAGCAGCAGTGGGAAGCAGCAAAACAGAAGGGAGTTGGGAAAGACTGTTGAGTAAACTAGCCAGGAGTGTCTGCCACATACTTATTTAGTAACTTAAATAAGTCCACTTTTTTGTAACCTAAATGAACTTATCCGCGGCCCCCCTCCCCCCAAAGAAGTTTCATATCACTTTAGAATGTCTGTGAAGTTGCAGGTTGGCCATATTCTTGTATTTACCTGCTGCTGCTGCTGTTACTAAATAAGTATGTGGCAGACCCTACTGGCTAGTTTACTCAACAGTCTTTCTCAACTCCCTTCTGTTTTGCTGCCTCCCACTGCTGTATTTACCTAATAGTTATTAAATATGTCACCACTAAAGGAAAATATAGGATATTCTGCAAACTGACCAGATCACTGCTTCTCTCCTCCAGGGAGTTTTGCCCCCAGGGGACTTTTGCCAACAGTGGAAACGTTTTTGGTGGTCGCACCTGGCATCCAGTGGGTAGAGGCCGGGGAACCCTTTACATCTGAAGCCTGCTTGTAGTTCTCAGGCGTGTTCCCACAGCCAAGGAGTGCAATCTCCAGTAAACCAGAGAAGTAGTTTACATGTGGATGTGAATTCAGCAGATTGCTCCTCCCCAGGGACCTTACAGAAACTGGGGAGAAGAGAGCTTGTGGACCTGGAAGTGCTTGAAATGATATCCCCTTTCCCAGGCAAGTCCTATCTGAGTACATGTTTCAGAAAGAACACTGTGTTGGCAGACAGGGTTTCTCTTGTGGAGCTAGGCAGAAACCATGGCCTTTTGGAAAGGGCTGTACATACTCAGTTGAGTAGGAGATTTTATTGCCTCCTCTCTGCCTGAGTTTGGCAAAAACACCCTGGCCTGGGCAAGGGCCCATGGAAGGAGCTGTGGAGACAAGAAGGCAGCTGGCAGGTGGAGATGATCAGATCAAGCTGCTGGTAGTTTTGCCCAGGGTGGCCCGGTCAGGTAGCTTGACAATTACGCGCCTCCTCCCCCACCCCCATTAAAGTTAATTGAGTTGTTATGGAGCCACAGCGAGGGAGTGGGAGTGGTGTCTGCCTCTTGGGAGTTAGCTTTGCTAAGACGTGAGGGTTATATTCATTTCTCCTTGATTCTGGAAACTTAGAAAAAAGCCTCTTGCCATCCTTAACGTGCAGTAGGGTAGGAGAAGAGCCTGGGGTGTTGAGAGAGGCATGCCACATCTCATCAGATCCACGAGGCCGGCAGTGGTGACTTGCATCCCAGTTTCAGAGATGCTGGGCTAGGAAAGCATGGCCGGCAGAGATTGTAGGATCGCGAGATGCAGATACCACGTGAAGGAACACAGGTCTTTGAATCAATGCAATAAGATAATAGCTTCTGGTCTCCCCCCTCTTCTGTGTATGAAGCCTTTTATTGCTGTAGGTCCGACGCTAAGTGTGAGTGAGACCGCAGCGTCCCTGCCTCATGGAGGCCAGATGGGAAGATTGTTTAGAGTGAAATAGCTGCATGGGGAGCTGGTGTAGCCTCTATTCAGGTGCCTGATTCTGCTGCTTGCCCGCTGTGTGACCTGGTAAAGTGATTTTGCCTCTCTCTGCCTCTGTTTTCTCACATGTGCAGAACGGGGGTGATGGGAGTGCCTGCCTCATAGAGTGGTAAAATTCCATGAGTTAATACACAGCTCAGGTGCTGCTCCTGTGATTGTGAAGTGATGTTATTATCACTGTCGCTCGCCGTCGCTGGTGTTGCCGTTGTCATCGTCAGCCATTGTCAGGCAACAGTCCCCGCTCTGGTCCAAAGTGAAATCTGAGGATCCAGGAGGAAGTGGAAATGGAAAAAGTACTGGACAGCAACGTAGGCCCCTTGATTAGCTCCTGAGTTAGCCACAGATCACTTCTGGTCTTCTAGGTAACACCAGCTCCTTGGCCCAGGTCAGGAAGCCCTTTATTCTGTGCCTCAGTTTAAGCATCTGTGAAGTGGAGACTAGGAACGGGACCCGTGTCCTCAGAGGTTTGTTTCAGGGCCTAGACAGGTTGAGACCACACCTGGGGCTGTTTGAGCACGTGCTCCAAGGGTCTCCAAACCACTCCAGAAAAGGACACGCCTCCCTTTTCACCTTCAGCACCAAGTGTTTCCTTGACGTGGGATCTTCCCCTGACCCCTAACCACAGCTCTTTGGTGGCTGTAGATGGGGTCTTTGCTCTTGCTTTTGGTCTGCTTTCACATGCAGGTTAAAAACCATGGACAGAAGGAATTCCCTAGCGGTTCAGTAGTTAAGACTCTGAGTTTCCACTGCAGGGGGAGCGCGGGTTCAATCCCTTTTGGGGGAACTATGGTCCCTCATGCTGCATGGCATGGCCAGAAACAAGCAAAAAGCCCCACAAACAACCCTCATCAGAGGGCATGAGGCTGGGTGGTCAGTGCCCGCCCCCCTCTACTGGTGGCTTCTCCAGGGCCAGAGGTGGCCCCGGGTCTGGTTCGTGACAGCTGGGTCATTTTCAGCAGGATCCCCTGCCACTGTTTGCTCCGGTCTTGCGTGCCTGGGAGCTTCCTGATTGTCACTGAGAACGGCCCAGCATGTGAAAATTGTTCCTTTTCTTGCCGTTTGGGTTATTTCCTTTGGACTCGTGCCCATAGCTGGGATTGTTGGGTCACAGGCAGGGACAGAGGTTCCGGCTTTTCTTTGTGTGTTTCTAGATTGCTCGGCAGATAGTTATTCACCCCCTCCTTTCATTGGTTGAACAAGTCCTCAATGAGTGCCTCCTGAATTTGGTCTTACTGTGGGGTGGTTACAGGTTGTCTCTAAGAGGGACACTTAAAACTCGGCTGGGAGCTAATTGAGAGCGCTGACTCGTGGGCATTTCCGAAGCTCCAAGAACTATGCTAAGCTCTTTGTAAGTCCTAATGATTCCGTCCCGTGGGTAGTGGAGTAGAGACTGATGGGGAAACAGAGGCAGAGAGAGGGGAAGTCACCCAGCTGGTAGATGGCAGAGCTGGATCCAAACCCAGGCTGTCTGGCTCAAGTCTGGATGCTAACCCGTGTCCTGTGCTGCCCTGTAAACATGGAAAGGAAGGAAATACACAGAGTTAGGTCCTAGTGAAGAACCAGGAAGGGGGCACTTGAGACGGGTAGCCTCTCTCCTCCAGCATTGCTGGAAAGAGAAGGAGGAGCTGGCTAGGCCACAGGCATTCCAGGCTGGAACAGCAGATGGGAGGCCCTAAGGTGGGGAAAAGCTGGGTGTGATTGAAGAGCAACAGGGAGGCCATTGAGGCTGGAGCATCAGAGGTCAGGGGTCAAAGAGAGTATCATGGGCCAAAGTGGGGGCACAACTGTGCCTTCCAGGATCCAGTGAAACTGATGATTAATACGGTGCTCGTTAGTCCCCAGCCGTGTATGAAACAATTTCCATTTAATCCTCAAAACAGCCCTATGAGGTTAATAGACTGTTATCATCCCCATTTTACAGATGAGAAACTGAGGCCTGGGCCTGTTATGTAACTTTTGCAAGATCTTATGGCTCATATGTAGTAGAGCTGGGATGGGATTCCCGATGTTTGGCTCAGGGTCTAGGCTCTCAAGGGTGGCACCATCTCCACTTTGATGGGAGTGTCCCTGGTTGTTGCCATAGTGGCCTATTTGACAGTGGCCATTGTAGGTGCCCCCTGATGGCTCAGATGGTATGGAATCTGCTTGTGATGCAGGAGACCTGGGTTTGATCCCTGGGTCTGGATCCCCTGGAGAAGGTTATGGCTACCCACTCCAGTACTCTTACCTGGAGAACCCCATGGACAGAGGAGCCTGGTGGGCTACAGTCCATAGGGTTGCAAAGAGTCAGGCACAGAGTGACTAACATATTGTAGGTGCTTGCAGGTCAGTGGCTGTGGTAGGAGGACTTGGGTGGAACAGAGTGGAGTCTTTTCCAACAGACTATGTCAGATGACTAAGCCTGGAGCCGGAGAGATGAAAGAAAGTCTCCTGGGGGAGGCCTCAGCATTCTGGCATGTGGCTTCATGAGCAGCTGTCCTCCCTGAAATGATGACGACGACATCAGTGATGGTAACAGTGGCAGTAATAATATGGAAAGAGCCCACTCGTTGGAAAGACCCTGATGGGAGAGATTGAAGGTGGGAGGAGAAGGAGACAACAGAGGATGAGATGGTTGGATGGCATCACCGACCTGATGGACAGGAGTTTGAGCAAGCTCAGGGAGATAGTGAAGGACAGGGCAGCCTGGCACACTGAGGCCATGGGGTCACAAAGAGTCGGACACGATTGACCGACTGAACAGCAACCACAGTAATATGGGAGAAGGAGCGGCAGCACGCTTAACCCCCTGTGGCCACCCCTCCCCCAACACGGAGTGCTTTTGCGGTCTGTTGTTGTTTTGCCATGCTGCATGGCCCTGGGGTCTTAGTTCCCTGAGGGCTCTAACCTGTGCCCCCTGCAGTGGAAGCTTGGAGTCTTAGCCACTGGACTGTTGGGGAGGTCCCATGACATTGACTGCCGATAGTCCAATGAGAGATGAGTTGCTTAAAGTCAGGTGGATTGACTCCCTCAAGGCCATACAGCCAGGAAGCCGTGGGGATAGGATTCAAGGCCTTCCGCTCCAAAGCTTGTGCTTTTGGCCACTGAGTCATGGTCCTCCCATCAACAGGGCCTGCTCTGGGCTGTCTCCACTGTGATGGCTCCTGGCGCGAGTGCGGAGCCCATAGTGCAGGTGTCATTTGGGTGCAGGGACCCCGGGATGGGGAGGTGAGCGAGCTGTAACTCCTTGGGTTGGAAGGCTCTGGGGCAGGGACTGCGATAGAGTGTCTCCAGGGGATTTTTTTTTTTTTTTTTTTTTTACGGATGAGGTGGCTTTCCCAGTTTCCTGTTCTTGGCCCGATTCAAGAGAAGGGAATGAGAAGAGTAAGCCAGGAATTTTTCTCTCTGGGTTTCACAACTCCCTGGAGCTTTTGCAGCATGTCGGTGATGCAGCACTTTGCTGGTGGAATCCTCAGTGAGTCTCCACTCTGCTTTGCTTAACTCGTTCAGGCCCTGGCCTGCCTTCCCAGCCCTGTTTGTCACCCAGTACCTTCCTGGCACTTTGTTCCACTTCTTTGTTCCACTCACGCCCCAAGCTTGTCTAGCAGCTACCTTCCATCCTGCCCAGGGCTCTTCTTAGAGTGCCGTTCCCTCCTGTCTGCATATGAGCAAACCTGGGGCCCCTCCCTTTAAAATGTTGCCTACAGGCAGTAGCGTGCTGAGTTCCCAAGTGGAAAGTACAGTGACAGTAACTTTCATTAACAGAGTGGTGGTTGGGTGCCCGTCTGTTATCGCGTGTGTATTTTCTCAGGGAGGTAGGACCTGCCGTAGTGAGCCAGCCTGCCCACTGGCTAAAGTCTGCTTTGGCCACAAGGCTGTGCCCCCCTGGGCAAGTTCTCTGTGCCTTGGTCGCTTCCTGTGTGAAATGGGAACAATAGGACCCACTCCAGAGGGTTGGGGATGAAGATGGAATAACGTGCTATGTGCATTCAGTCTTCCTGCTGACTCTGAGAAGTAGGTATTATTGTCCTTGCCATGTGGAGGAGGAAGCTGAGTTTTCTTCCTATTGGCTTTGGAATTAACCCTTCTCCCTTTTCTGAAAACATCTTGCTGTTTATGTGTATGTCTTCGATGGCACTTAGGGCTTTTAAAATCCTTTAGCCACTTATGTATCTACCCATGCTGCCTGCTGCACAAAGTTCTAAATTTCTTGACTGCAGGATACAAATGTGGATGTTTCTGGTTCACTCCTGTTACAAAGTGGGGTTTAGTAAATGTGTTGCCTGGAGAATCCCATGTGCAGAGGAGCCTGGCAGGTGACCGTCCATAGGGTTGTAAAGAATTGGATGTGACCGAAGGGACACACACATGAATGAATGGGCAGGTGGGCAGGTCTTCAGAGTCACTAGGTATCAGTGGCAGGAGTGGGGCCGGATGGAAAAGCTGCTATGACAGTGGATCAAAACTGGGGCAGTTAAGCTTCTTGGGGACATTGATGAGCTCTACTGCCGTGACTGGGAGTGGGCAGAGGATGCTGCTGGCTTCAGCTGGGATGCTGCCAGACATCCCACAATACACAGGGCATCCCCACAATAGGGAATTAAAATGGTCCCAAATGTCACTAGGGTGAAGGTGAGGAACCTTGGGTTAAGGGAGCACATAATCTAGTTGTAAGCAAGACGGCAACAGGAAAACACATTGCATTAGTTTTTTTCTTTAACGAGAAAAAATGCAAACAAGTGCAAACAAATTCCTTCTAGATGTGTCCTCTTACTGAGGCGATGAAATGAGGGAGGGAGGATCTATGTATATTTATTAATTTGTTTTGAAGATTGTTAGGTTTAAGGACAGCATATGTCAGGAGAGAAGGCGGCTGAGAGCCGAAGAATTGATGCTTTTGAGCTGTGGAGAAGACTCTTGAGAGCCCCTTGGACTGCAAGGAGATAAAACCAGTCAATCCTAAAGGGACTCAGTCCTGAATATTCATCAGAAGGACTGATGCTGAAGCTCTGATACTCTGGCCACCTGATGCAAAGAGCTGACTCATTGGAAAAGAACTTGATGTTGGGAAAGATTGAAGGCATGAGGAAAAGGGGACGACAGAATAAGATGGATGGCATCACCAACTCCATGGACATGAGTTTGAGGGAGCTCCGGGAGATAGTGAAGGACAGGGACACCTGGCATACTGCAGTCCATGCAGTTGCAAAGAGTCGGAGGTGATTCAGCAACTGAGCAATAACAACAGTGCAAGGTGAAAACCTAACAGTTAAAATGATCCTGGGTCTTAGTCATCCTTTTTTTTTTTTAAAAAAAAAAAAGTCGTCTTTACTGAGATACATTAATAGTTCACATGTCATGTAATTTGCCCATTTAAAATGTATAATTTGGCAGCTTTTAGTATAGTCACGGAGCTGTAGGTCCATCACCTCTATCGATTTGGAACATCCCATCGCTCCATTTGCCTATCTTTGTGTCCTTAAGAGTTGGTGGAGAGTGTGCCTGGCGGGATCACACATGGCGGCTGCATCCAGTTGGCAGTTTGCTGAGACTCATTCTGGTGCCTGCTCATGGCTTCCACAGGTGCTTACGAGTGCCTGCTACATGCCAGGACCTGCAGGGAAGAAACAGGGAGTGGTACATCCAGGAGCCAGACCAGAGACTGACAGTCTGCTGGGAGAGCGGGATGCAGAAAAAGTAACATATAAAATTAGTAGCATCAGGGACTTCCCTGGTGGTCCAGTGGTTAAGAATCCGTTTTCCACTGCAGGGGATGTGAGTTCGATCCCTGGTTGGGGAGCTAAGATCCTACATGCCAAGGGACAACTACGCCCGTGAACCACAGCGAAGATCCCTCATGTTGCAACTAAGACCTAATGCAACAAAGAATAAGTCAAAAAAAATAAATATTTAAAAAAAATTAGTAGCATTCGATGGAGCCATGTGAAATGCATTCAGTGTTTCTTGGCTTGTATCCAGGGTTTGGCAGACTTTTTCTGTGGAGGGCCAGGTTGTAAATATTTTAGGCTTTGCAGGACAAGAGGCAACATCAAGCCACACCCTTGGCAAAAAGCAAATTGTCTTTTTTTTTTTTTTTTAACATTTAAAAATTTTAAATTGTGGCGTCCATTCCTAGTTTGGGGACTGTACAGAAGCAGCAATCTGGGTGAATCTGGTACATGCACTGCAGTTTGCCAGCCTGTGACCTACCTGGTAATTCATATGGTTTATCTCAGTCATACATATATATGATTGTTGTTTAGTCGCCAAGTCATGTCCGACTCTTTTGCGACCCCACTCATTGTAGCCGGCTAGGCTCCTCTGTCCGTGGGATTTCCCAGGCCAGAATAGTGGAGCAGGTTGCTATTTCCTTCTCCAGGGGATCTTCCCAACCCAGGGATCAAACCCATGTCTTCTACTTGGCAGGCAGATTATTTACCACTGAACCACGTGGCAAGCCCACACTATACATAATATATACTATATTTTTGCATGTTCCATAACAAATATAAAATGTTGAATAATAGATGATGTCAACAAATAAATCATATCTAAAATAAATATAAGGCAGAGTGTGGTGAGTGCCCAAAGGAAACAGAGTTCAGTAAGGGGTTTGTTTGAACAGGGCTTGGGGGTTGGACAGGCCTCCCAAGGATGGGATGTTTCGGCGCAAAATCAAAGGATGCCTCTGAGTGGAATTCAGGGCAGAGGGAACTGGCCGTGCAGAGGCCCTGAGGCATCGCGTGGTCCAAGAACAGCAAGCAAGGGTGAGAGCCAGAGGCTGCCGTGAGGAGTCGCAGGCAGGGTGGAGTGGGATGGGGCTGTTGGTTGACGCTCTCCCCTTGGCTGTGGTGTGGAGGGTGGACTGGAGGCGAATCGGGCCGCCTGTTAGGAGGCTGGGGTGGAATAAACGTTTGTCAAGTTTGGTTTACGTGGAAGCAATCACATAACCTTCTCATGGTGTATCACTCTTTTCTTTTCTTATTGTGTTATTTCAGGTTAGCTTTCAAAAGGATTTCGTATTTATCAAAAGGTCATGGGTAGGGAATTCCCTGGCAGTCCAGTGGTTAGGACTCCGTGCTTTCACTGTTGGGGCCTGAGTTTGATCCTGGTTTGGGAACTATAGATCCCGCAAGCCATGTGGCACAGTGAGAAAAAAAAAAAAAAAAGTTTGTGGCTGTGTCTTATTCCAGCAAATCCATATCCGATCATTTCACCTGCTTTTGTTTTTTTTTTTTTTTTTTTTTAATGTGACGTGTACACCCGTGATGGATGCATGTTGATGTATGGCAAAACCAATACAATATTGTAAAGTAAAAAAAATTAATAATAATAATTAAAAAATGGTGACTGAAAATTGAAATGCCATATGTGGCCTGTGTTATATTTCTATTGGGCAGTGCTCAGTTAGCTTCACTGAGGTTTAGTGACGTATTGTCTGTGCTTAGTGACTCAGTCGTGTCTGACCCTGCGACCCCATGCACTTCAGCCTGCCAGGCTCCTCTGTCCATGGGGATTCTCCAGGCAAGAATGCTGGAGTGGGTTGTCATGCCCCACTCCAGGGGATCTTCCCAACCCAGGAATTGAACCGAGGTCTACTGCGTTGCAGGCAGATTCTTTACCAGCTGAGCTCCCTGGTCCGTCCTTCATTGAGGTATTAGTAACATACAACATGCAATTTGAAGCTGCACAGCATGACGATTTGATACATGTATATATCGTGAAATGATTACTACAGTGAGGCTAGTTACCACCTCTATCCCCTCACAGTAATTACCTTTTTTGTCTTCATTTTGTGGTGATAATTGTTAAGACCTACTCTCGTAACCATTTTGAAGTATACAATACCGTATTACTAATTGTAGTCACTACCCTGGACATTAGATCCCCAGAACTTACTCATCTTACAACTGGAAGCATAACCTTTGACCAATATCTCCCCATTTCCCCCAGCTTCAGCCCCTGGCAACCATCATCTTCCCTATTTGAGTTCCGTTTTTCTGGGTTCCACATATAAATGAACACAGAGCACTCTCTTTGTCTGACATTTCACTCAGCATGATGCCTTCAGGGTTCACCTGTGTTGTCACAAATGGCAGGATTTCCTTTATTTATGGTTGAATAATATTTTAGTGTGTGCGCAGCACATTGTCTTTACTCGTTCATCCGTCGCTGGGCACTCGGCTCACGTCCACGTCTTGGCTGTTCTGAGTAATGCTGCGGTCGGTGAGCGTGGGGCAGAGTGATTGCATTTTCTTCGCGTGTATTTCGTCATGCTTTAAGGACTCTATCCCCAAGGAGTCCCTGGGTCAGTGTTTATCTTTAGTGTCCTGGTTCTCATTGTGTGTCTCTAGGTTATCACGGGTACCCTGGGCCGCCTTGGTTTCTGCCTGCGCAGCTTTCGAGCGATCAAGGGAAGCCGTGTTGGTCTTTGGGTCAGGCTATCCATGTTTTCTTTAGCTTAAGGAGTGATTTCTAAGGGAATTCATTGTGTCATTGTTTGGAATAGCAAAAGGTTGGCAGTCACCCAAGTGGAGGGCAGTTGGGACTGTGCAGAGCGGATGGACTTATGGGGAAGAGGAAGGAAGAGTAACTTTTTACTATTTGCCTTTATATATATATTTTGGGGCTTCCCTGGTGGCTTAGGCAGTGAAGAATCTGCCTGCAATACAGGAGACCTGTGTTTGATCCGTGGGTCGGAAAGATCCCCTGGAAAAGGGAATGGCTACCCACTCCAGTATTCTTGCCTGGAGAATTCTATGTCAGGAGCCGGGTGAACTACAGTCCATGGTATGTGTGTGTGTACACACACACATATATACACACATGTATGAATTTAGTTTGAGTCATGCCTGACCTTTTAAAGTGAACTGAAAAATGAGTCAATGTTTTCCATCATTCCCAGCTCCCCTTAGGGGGAGGCAAGGACAAGTCCATCCTTCAGGAAGGTGTCGGAAGTGCCCTGGGCCAGCAGAAGCCAGGGCGTCGGGGAGCAGGTACCATGAGGCTGACCTTGGCTCAGAGCAGGGGCCAGGGCCTGCAGGAGGGCATGGAGGCGGGCAGGTGTGTCTCTTGCTGGGGCACCCCGTCCAGCCCTTGTCCCCTGCTGGCTCTGCTGTATGAGTGTCCTGTGGCTGCTGTAACAAATCACTGCAAACTTTTGGCTTAAAGCAGCACAGATTGATTCTCTTAGAGTTTGGAGGTCAGAGGCCAGAGTGTGGTGCTGTGTTCCTTCAGGCGGCTCTTGCAGAGAGCCCCTTTCCCTGTGTTCTCTAGTGTCTTGAGGCCACTCACCTGCGTTCATTGACTCCTGGTCCTGCATCACTTGGACGCTGGCTTTGGTCAGCACATCTCCTCCTCTGACTTCAGCCCCCTGCCTCCCTCTATACCCGTGTCATTCCCTTTTGAGTCCATGGGGCCCACCTGGATCATCTCGCATCTCAGGATCTTCAACTTAATCACATATGCAAGGTCCTTTTGTCAAGTATGGTAATACCCTCACTCATTCTGGGATTGGGAGGTGGGCATTTTGGCGGACTCTGGCCACCACAGTTCCTGGCACATTGTGGGGGCACAGAACATCTTTGTTGGCTGAGAGAATCGTTTGGTGAGGCTGAAAGTGTGGAAGGGACAGAGCAAGAGGTGGACCCCTGGCAGTCAGACAGGGATAGCAGGGACACTTGTTGCCCACCTGCCGTATGCTCTGGTTCATGCTCAACTGAGTGTGTGTTTGCATCATCTGATTTGTGTTCCCATTTTACAGATGTGGAAACTGAGGCTTAGTTGCTTGCCCAGGGATGCATGGTGGGGAGCTGAAACTCTGTCTGCCTGATGAAGGGTTTGGGGAATATGGCCTCTAACCTTGGTAAGGGGCCAGGATTCTATTAAAATGGAATTTCTCAGCCTCAGCTCTACTGACATTTGAGGCCAAGTGATCCTCTGCTGGGAGGCTGTCCTGGGATTGTGGACTTTAGCAGTAGCCTTGACGTCCACCTGTGAAATGCCCAGCCCCATTTCAGGAATGACACTGAAAAGGCCTCCACACATTGTCAGGTGTCTCCTGGGGGATAACTTGCGTCTGTTTCAGAACCACTATCTGAAAACATAAAGCGGATGATGACACATCAGATCCACAGTATCCATGTCACTCAGTGAAAGTCAGAATCCCTCTGATGGCCGTGAGTCCTGCACGGCCTGCCCTTCCCCGTCTCCCACCTTCCTCCTTGACCACATCGGTATTACTCGTGGATCATGTTGGCCTCTGTCTTACTGCACCGGGCCTTTGCACTTGCTGTTTTTCTACTTGGAGTGCTCTTCTCTCAGATTCTTTTCCCAAACAGCTTACTTTCTTGTTTTCTTCAAGCCCTTACTCACCTGTACCTTGTCTGAATCCGTTTGATCATCATCATCACACACAGACATTATATATGTATTTTATATGATCTGTAGTGTGTATGTAAGTATTCCCTCTAGCTGATGCTCTGTCTCCTGGCATCAGTCTAGACCGTCAGTCCCAGGAGGGTGGGCCCTTTGTCTGTGCCGCTTACTGCAGGGCCCTTGGCACCTGGAGTGGTGCTCGGTGGATAGAGCACCTGTCCGTCCCAACACATGTTCCTGTGCCTGGTACACGTGTGACCCCTTACCGGTTCCTGGAACCTGACCAGATGGAGGCCTCGGTGAAGCCCCAGCGTCTGATCGGAGGAGTCTCGGTAGAGGGGTCAGGGGTGGATAGAGAGTGCAGGGACAAGTGTGTGCTTTGCAGGGAAGGGCCCTGGAGAGGCCCTGAGGTGCTCGCTGGGCGGGTTGGGGTCAAGGCAGGTCGGAGCAGGCCGCCCGAGGCTGACACTCAGACACCCGTGATGGGCAGGCATGGCTGTTTTCTCCTTGGCGCTGGAAGTGCTGTTTAGGCCAGAGTCTTAGTTTGGCACGTCTCTCCTGTCCCTTTCTCATCAAAGTGTCCAAATCTGCAGCCTGGGTGTGAGGATTCAGCAAGGATTTTGGGGCTCTCCCCTGGGCAGGGCCAGGGCCTTCCCAGGCGCTGGGGGTGAGGGCTGGCTGGCGCCCCGCCCCTCCCCCCAGGTCCCTGGGCTTTATTCTTAGCTCTGGTGAGTCAGAGCTGGGGAGGGCTTCGGCTCTGCCCACAGCGTGATGCTGGCACGGCCGCCTTCTCCACCGCTGTGTCAGGTGGCGGCCTCAGACCTTACCCGGCTCTCTTCCAGGACCGCGTGGGGCGCTGCAGGCCCCCTGCTGTCCCTGTAAACAGGATTAACGTCCTGAAGCTCAGCAGGGCCCCTGACCTAACTTGGACCTCCCACCTTTCTTCCTCTCAAGCTTCCCTTTTGCTCCAGAGCTGCTCCTTTGCTGGGGATCTCGCACCCAGGGCAGTTCTGCACATGGGCTTTATCCACGGCCTCTCTCTCCTCCCCCGTCCGTCCATGGTGGGCCCCGGTCCTTGGCTCGGTCCTCCCGATCTCGCTCCTCCCTTTGCTGGGGAGCTGGCCCAGTCTCTGGGTTTGAATCCGGGCTCCGCCAGGTGCTGCCCAGGTCCCTTACAGCAACTCTTCTCACCTCCGTTTGCCTCTGTGTCCCTTCCTGTAAAATGGGAATAATCAGAGCCTCCCTCACAGGGTGGTGATGGTGATGGTGAAATGGACTGATGCACATTAAACCCAGAGCATGGTACTTGGCGTCACAGTCAGGCTGCCGTTTTATTACTGCTGTTACTGCTATTGTTGGGCTGACTGTCAGCCCCCTGGGTTTGCACCCTGTATCATGGCTGGTGGCGCTGAGCCTCGAGCCTGTTCTGTAATCTCTCCATCCCAGCATCCCAGCCCGTGATGCTGACAGGGCCCCTCCAGCAAGCCAAGTTCTCCCCCTCCTACCCCCTGCCCACAGGGGATCCGAGTATTGATGCCATTATTAGTCCTGTTTTGCAGATGAGGGGCCAGGGTGGGAGAGATGAGCTAATTTTCTGAAGGTCGAGAGCCAAGTGGCAACTGGATTTAAACCCAAGCTCACCGGCTCCAGGGTCCCCACGCTTTGTAGCTGGTGCTGCTGTTCGCATTCCTTTTATTTCCTTTCTCCCCCTGCCTCTCTTACTTCTCCACTTCTGAAAGAGTGGACAGGCACCGGGGTCTCTTCCTGCTCCTTGTACGTGTCTCCCCCATCTCTGAGAGGCTGGCTGCTCCGGACCCTTCCCAGACCCTCACCCTGTTATGTTCTGTCCCATCGCTTTCCCCTTTCACAGGAAGTGTTGTCCTTTGTAATTATGTTTTGATTCGTGAGCTTCTATCTTGCATGGACTGTGAGTCTTAAGGGGGCAGGGTTTGTGCCAGATCAGTCCCTGTGTCTCCACGCTGAGCCCAGCACTTGGCACAGAGTAGGTGGTCAGTACATACTCTTGTATGATGGAGTAATTGAACAAATGAATGAATGAAACCTCGCACTTGTGTTTGTTGATTAGCCTCTTGGCCAAGAACTGAAACTGGAGCCTTGTGGACCATCTCACCCTTTTGGTCATTCCACAATAGGAAGGTCCTGGAATTAAGTCTCATTTCACAGATAAAGAAACCCAGGCCTGCCAAGGCCACTGTATTAGTGCAGTGGGGGCAGTTTGTCCATCCTCCCCTGCCCCTGCCGGGGGACGTTTGGCAATCTCTGAAACATTGTAATTGTCACAGCTAGCTGTATATGCCACTCACAGGTTACCTGACCTTAGTTTCTTACTCTGTAAAATGGGTTTAATTATAATACCTGCCTCCTAGGGAGGTTTGGGGGGATTCAGTCTAATGTGTGCTATTGGCCTCTACCGGGTGGAGGTCAGAGATGCTGGTCAACACCCTACAGTACACGGGCCAGCCCCTTGAAACAAAGAATGTTCCAGCCCCAGTTGTTAGTAGTGATGAGCTCGAGAAGCCTTGTTTTGGGGCAGTCATCAGTGACCTGAAGGAGACTAGAACCCAGACCTTGAACCACGGTTCTTAACCATCACCCTGCATGGCTCACGTTGAGGGGACGAGTTGTAGAAGATTTCTGTGTCTGAGTCAGCACGTTGCTACTCCGTTTCGTACAGATGACCTTGGAATCTCCAAGGCCTGAGGACATCATGGTCTTCCACTTGCAAAGCCCTTAGCGTTCCAAGAACCTGGCTGAGAGATGGTGGAGCCCAGAAGTTAAGAACTCAGGGTCAGACTGTGTGCGGGTTCAAATCCCCATGCTGCCTGCGTCTTCCTGGCTGTGTGACCCTGAGCCAGTTCTGTAAATTCTGTGAGCCTCACAGTTCTCCTCTGAAAAGGTCGTGTTTTCACAGTCCTGACTTTGCAGGGGTGTTGTGAGGTTTAAAGGGACTCACCCTTAGAAAGCATCGTGTACCCAGTCGCTTCCAAGTTTTTGCGACCCCGTAGACTGTAGCCCACCAGGCTCCTCTGCCCATGGAATTTTCCAGACAAGAATACTGGAGTGGGATGCCATTTCCTCCTCCAGGGGATCTTCCCTACCCGGGGATCGAACCTGCGTCTCCTGCATTGGCAGATGGATTCTTTACCACTAGTGCCGCCTGGAAAGTCCACGCGCAGGGTCTGGCATGGCAACTGTGTCCTAATAGAATAGACAGCCCCTTTATTCCCAGCGCAGCATTTGGAAATTTCTACATTTAATAAACTCCCGCTGTTGCTGTTTATTTAAAGTGTGAACTAGTTTTGTTTTTGTTATTTTTTAGAAGTAATACATGCAGAGTGAAAAAAATTCAGTCAGTACAAAGGAAATAAAACAAAAACTAGTAGTCACCTTCCTCTCACTAGCTTCAGCCCGACCCCCTGGAGATAGTCACTCTCCATGTTAACAAAATGTTAGCTTTTTGTTGTTCTTGTCTCCTGCTAAGAAAATTTCCAAGCATCTATATCCTCTTTGATACTAATTTTAAATGGCAGTAGGGGTACATGTACATGACAAAAACTGCAAACAATACATTTTCTATGTACACAGACATGTCTGCACTGAAATTCAGTTTCTTGGCTATTCATGTCGCCTACAGGCTATAGGACTCAGCTTCAGGTTCTGTATCGTAAGATGGGTTCAACTGTTCTCTAGGCCATGTCTCCTACAATTGTTTGTGTTGTGAAGCACTTAGATCAGTCCTGGCACATGATACTAAGAACCGTAACCAGCCCTCAGTCTTTCTGTTTCCATGGAAAGTAGAAGGCAGCACACGTATCTTCATTTGCTTCACGTCTTGAGGTCATCTTGGCCCAGAGCCCTTTCCTGTCCACCTCATGTAAGAGGAGCATCCAGCGGTCACCGCGATCCTCTGTTTCCCTGACTCTTCATCAGGGTGTTTGGTGTCTAGGCATACATAGAGTTGTTTGTTTAGTAGCTACCTCTTGTAATAGAATGAAACTGAGAATGGAAACCTTATTTACCTCTGAAGGGTCTTGGCACATAGGAATCTTATGATTAAGAATTGTCCATGAGCCGTAGAAACCTGCTGGTTGTAAGTTATTGAGACAGTTGAATGGGAAAACGGATGTTCAGGCCCTGGGGAACAGTGTGGTCCTGGTAGGTCCTCATTACTGGACAGCATCAGAGTGACTCCACTCCCTGATGCTGGTGACACTGAGCAGCAGTTCAAGTTCACAGTCATACCCCCGCCTGTTGTCTGCCCATCCTCCGCTCCGCAGCTTCCATCCTGTCCTGAGGTTGGCAAGCTGGGTCCTAGGGAGGGCTGTTTCTGTTGTCTCCTCAGACCCAAACAACAACAATAACAACTCAGGCCCCAGCCACGTATCTGTGAAGCTGTGTCAGCCAGGCCGGGGCTGTAGGGGTAGCACCGCAGAGACCCTGGGTCTAGCAGAGGGGACAACTGGTACCCAGGCACTCCTGGGACAAGCACAGCTGAGCTGAAAGGGCCGGTCAGCATCCCAGCAGATAGTGTGAGGTCTTGCCTGAAGCTGGTAGGACTGTGATGGTTTTTGAATCTAACCCAGCTAAGGGGAGCGATGGTGTCCCTGGACATCCATAGAATGTTTGGGATGGACCAGAATAAACCCGAGGGCGTGATAGGCAGAATGGTGGCTTCTGCACAGATGGCTATAACAAATCCCCTGAACCTGTGAATGTGTTACCGTTACGTGGCCAAAGGAATGAAGATGGAACTAGGGTTGCTCATCAGCTAACCTTGAAAATGTGCCATCGTCTTGGGTTATCTGGGCGGGCCCAGGGTAATCACCAGGGTCCTTATGAAGTGGAAGAGGGAGACAGAAGAGAGAACCGGAGAGATGGCAGCCTGAGGAGGACCTGACCTGATGCTGCTGGCTTTGAACAAGGAAGAATGGGACGTTAGCAAGGAATGGGGGCGGCTTCCGGGAGCTGGAGAAGGTAGGGAATGGATCCTCCCTGAGAGTCTGGAGAAGGAATTCAGGTCTGACAGCACCTTGACTTTAGCCTGGTCAGACCCATTTCAGATTTCTGACTTCTAGAACTATGGGATGGAAAAAAAAAATCAGTGTTGTTTTAAACCATGATGTTTATGGTATAAATAATTTGCATCAGCAGTTGTAGGACGCTGTTACAGGTAATTGGTTCTGAATTTGGTGATGTTTGGATACATTCACATCTTCTTCTTGGCCTCGATACCCTGTGGGTATAGGCATATGCTCCAGAAAATCCTGTTAAAACTCTTAGGTTGCCCATCACTAGGAGTCGTTGTCAGGGATGGGACGACTCAGTAGTCAAGTTTCCTAGGTTTGAGCCCCAGTCTCATCCCTTACAAACTGTGTGATCTCAGGCAAATTATTTAACTTCTCTGTATCACAGTTTCCTCTTTCACCAAATGGGGGTCCAAACAGAACCTGCCTTCTGTGTAATCATTAAGAATAAATGAGTTTATTCACATGAAGTGCAGGGAAGCAGTGCCTGGCATATAGTTAGTGCTCAGTTAAAGCTAGGTGGTATTATTATCAATACATTGTCATATTGAGTATAAGGCTATAAACTTCATTTATTTTATTACTGATGTAAGAATTAAGGTTAGTGTCAATAGCTCTTTATCATGTGTTAATATATGACACTGAGCCCCAGACCCATAGCTATCAGTTCAGTTCAGTTGCTCAGTCGTGTCCGACTCTTTGGGACCCCATGAATTGCAGCACGCCAGGCCTCCCTGTCCATCACCAACTCCCGGAGTTCACCCAAACTCATGTCCATCGAGTCAGTAATGCCATCCAGCCATCTCATCCTCTGTCGTCCCCTTCTTCTCTTGCCCCCAATCCCTCCCAGCATCAGAGTCTTCTCCAATGAGTCAACTCTTCGCATGAGGTGGCCAAAATACTGGAGTTTCAGCTTTAGCATCATTCCTTCCAAAGAAATCCCAGGGCTGATCTCCTTCAGAATGGACTGGTTGGATCTCCTTGCAGTCCAAGGGACTCTCAAGAGTCTTCTCCAACACCACAGTTCAAAAGCATCAATTCTTCGGCACTCAGCCTTCTTCACAGTCCAGCTCTCACATCCATACATGACCACAGGAAAGACCATAGCCTTGACTAGACGGACCTTTGTTGGCAAAGTAATGTCTCTGCTTTTGAATATGCTATCTAGGTTGGTCATAACTTTTCCTTCCAAGGAGTAAATGTCTTTTAATTTCATGGCTGCAGTCACCATCTGCAGTGATTTTGGAGCCCAGAAAAATCAAGTCTGACACTGTTTCCACTGTTTCCCTGTCTATCTGTTTCTGCTTTATTGACTATTTCAAAGCCTTTGACTGTGTGGATCACAATCAACTGTGGAAAATTCTTTAAGAGATGGGAATACCAGACCACCTGACCTGCCTCTTGAGAAACCTGTTTGCAGGTCAGGAAGCAACAGTTAGAACTGGACATGGAACAACAGACTGCTTCCAAATAGGAAAAGGAGCACATCAAGGCTGTATATTGTCACCCTGCTTATTTAACTTATATGCAGAGTATATCATGAGAAACGCTGGGCTGGAAGAAGCACAAGCTGGAATCAAGATTGCTGGGAGAGATATCAATAACCTCAGATATGCAGATAACAGCACCCTTATGGCAGAAAGTGAAGAGGAACTAAAAAGCTTCTTGATGAAAGTGCAAGTGGAGAGTGAAAAAGTTGGCTTAAAGCTCAACATTCAGAAAACGAAGATCATGGCATCTGGTCTCATCACTTCATGGGAAATAGATCTCCTTCAGTCCATTCTGAAGGAGATCAGCCCTGGGATTTCTTTGGAAGGAATGATGCTAAAGCTGAAACTCCAGTATTTTGGCCACCTCATGCGAAGAGTTGACTCATTGGAGAAGACTCTGATGCTGGGAGGGATTGGGGGCAAGAGGAGAAGGGGACGACAGAGGATGAGATGGCTGGATGGCATCACTGACTCGATGGACGTGAGTCTGGGTGAACTCCGGGAGTTGGTGATGGACCGGGAGGCCTGGCGTGCTGTGATTCATGGGGTTGCAAAGAGTCAGACACAACTGAGCGACTGAACTGAACTGAACTGAACTGAACTGATGGGACCAGATACCATGATCTTCGTTTTCTGAATGTTGAGCTTTAAGCCAACTTTTTCACTCTCCACTTTCACTTTCATCAAGAGGCTTTTGAGTTCCTCTTCACTTTCTGCCATAAGTGTGGTGTCATCTGCATATCTGAGGTTATTGATATTTCTCCCAGCAATCTTGATTCCAGCTTGTGCTTCTTCCAGCCCAGCGTTTCTCATGATGTACTCTGCATATAAGTTAAATAAGCAGGGTGACAGTATACAGCCTTGACATATTCCTTTTCCTATTTGGAAGCAGTCTGTTGTTCCATGTCCAGTTCTAACTGTTGCTTCCTGACCTGCAAACAGGTTTCTCAAGAGGCAGGTCAGGTGGTCTGGTATTCCCATCTCTTAAAGAATTTTCCACAGTTGATTGTGATCCACACAGTCGAAGGCTTTGGCATAGTCAATAAAACAGAAATAGATGTTTTTCTGGAACCCTCTTGCTTTTTCAATGATCCAGCGGATGTTGGCAATTTGATCTCTGGTTCCTCTGCCTTTTCTAAAACCAGCTGGAACATCTGGAAGTTCACAGTTCATGTATTGTTGAAGCCTGGCTTGGAGAATTTTGAGCATTACTTTACTAGCGTGTGAGATGAGTGCAAAGCTGTAGGAGATAAGTATTCTTAGCCATCCTATCTTTTTGACTTTTCATACTGTTCATGGGGTTCTCAAGGCAAGAATACTGAACTGGTTTGCAGTTCGCTTCGTCCAATGGACCACATTTTGTCAGAACTCTCCACCATCACCCATCTGTTTTAGGTGGCCCTGCTGGCTCATGGTTTCATTGAATTAGACAAGGCTGTGGTCCATGTGATCAGTTTGATTAGTTTTCTGTGATTGTGGTTTTCATTCTGTCTGCCCTCTGATAGATAAGGATAAGAGGCTTATGGAAGCTTCCTGATGGGAGAGACTGACTGACTGAAGTCGCTCAGTCGTGTCTGACTCTTTGCAACCCCATGGGCTGTAGCCTACCAGGCTCCTCTGTCCATGGGATTTTCCAGGCAATAGTCCTGGAGTGGATTGCCATTTCCTTCTCCAGGGGATCTTCCCAACCCAGGGATCGAACCCTGGTCTCCTGCATTGTAGACAGACGCTTTACCGTCTGAGCCACCAGGGGACTGACTGAGGGGGAAACTCAGTTCCAAATCGGGAAAGGAGTGTGTCAAGGCTGTATATTGTCACCCTGCTTATGTAACTTATGTGCAGAGTACATCATGCAAAATGTCGGGTTGGATAAAGCCCAAGCTGGAGTCAAGATTGCTGAGAGAAATATCAGTAACCTCAGATATGCAGATAACACCACCCTTATGGCTGAAAGTGAAGAAGAACTAAAGAGCTTTTTGATGAAAGTGAAAGAGAAGAGTGAAAAAGCTGGCTTAAAACTCAACATTCAGAAAACTAAGATCATGGCATCTAGTCCCATCACTTCATGGCAAATAGATAGGGAAACAATGAAAACAGTGAAAGACTTTATTTTGGGGGGCTCCAAAATCACTGCAGATGGTGACTACAGCCATGAAGTTAAAAGATGCTTGCTCCTTGGAAGAAAAGCTATGACCGACCTAGATAGCATATTCAAAAGCAGAGACATTACTTTGCCAACAAAGATCCGTCTATTCAAAGCTATGGTTTTTCCAGTTGTCATATATGGATGTAAGAATTGGACTATAAAGAAATCTGAGCACCAAAGAACTGATGCTTTAGAACTATGGTATTGGAGAAGACTCTTGAGAGTCCCTGGGATTGCAAGGAGATCCAAGCAGTCAATCCTAAAGGAAATCAGTCCTAAATATTCATTGGAAGGACTGATGCTTAAGCTCCAATCCTTTGGCTACCTGATGCAAAGAGCTGACTCATTGGAAAAGACCCTGATGCTGGGAAGGTGAGAGGAGAAGGGGATGGCAGAGAATGAGTTGTTTGGATGGCATCACCGACTTGATGGATATGAGTTTGAGTAAACTCTGGGAGTTGGTGATGTACCAGGAAGCCTGGCGTGCTGCAGTCCATGGGGTCACAAAGAGTCAGACGTGATTGAGTGATGGAACTGAACTGATTCTTAGCCGTAATCATAAGTGAGGCTTAGAGAGGTTAAATAACTTGTCTAAAGTCACACAGCAAACAGAGAAGAAAATTGGACCTGTAAGAAAATGGACAAGGGGACAGATAGTTTTGAGGGGAAGGGAGGAGGGGTGATGAGAAAAGAGAATAGGAAGAAGAATGAATTCCAAAATTTCAGCTGAAGAGTTTATGCTGCTGCTGCTGCTAAGTCACTTCAGTCGTGTCCGACTGTGTGTGACTCCATAGATGGCGGCCCGCCAGGCTCCTCCGTCCCTGGGATTTTCCAGGCAAGAATACTGGAGTGGGTTGCCATTGCCTTCTCCGGAAGAGTTTATAAATAATAGTAATAATCAATATTTATTAGGGCTTTTTATGATTCCCTGTGAAGGAGATTATAGTACCTCCATTTTGCTGGTGGGCTTTTTGAGCCTGAGAGAAGAACGGCAACCTACCCAGCAGTATGCTACTAGTAATGGCGTATGTGTGGCCTAAATTCACTTTTGTCAAATTCTGAATTGTATTGTTGAATAAAAGTTGACACAGTGGATCAGAACTTGTATTAGTAGGATGATTTGTGTTGTAGGTGAGAGTAGATTTATTTCAAACTTGTGTAACAGTTGAATTTATTGGAGAGATTCACTGGGAAGATGTGCTGCAGATGATGCTTGATCCAGCAGCCTACAAAACACCAAGTTCCACTTTCTTTCATGACATCAGCTTCATTTTTACACATGCTCTAGTGGTGCAACCCCTTCCCTCCACTCCCGACTCTTGGTGCTTTCCTTATAAGTGGCCGTTGTTCAGTTGCTTAGTCTTGTCCAACTCTTTGTGATCCCATGAACTGCAGCACTCTAGGCTTTCCTGTCTTTCACCATATCCCAGAGCTTGCTCAAACTCATGTCCATGGAGTCAGTGATGGCTCAATATAAAATGGCTAAGACACCTGTAAACCCCATATCCTCACTCTGTATCACTGGGGACAAGGGAGCATGTGTCCTTGCTCATTGGATTGATTTGGACCACATTCTGGAGCTGCTGATTAGCAGACTCATTCCCTGGAGCTTTGCCCTAAGCATGTGGCTGACCAAAGGATTTGTGTAAGAACAAGAGCTCCTGCTGTTATCAAAGAAGGGAAAATATGTGTGGGCCTTGGACAACTCATATCCTCTGCAGCATGACTTTTGGGAGAATATCTTGTCTTGCCTCGGTTTCCTAATTTGTGCAATGGGGATAACAGCAGTGCTACTTCTCCTGAGGGCCGAGTGATGAGCATGGCCCATCCTGTTCAGAACATGCTGGCTTCGAGTGAGCTAAGAGTACCATGTGACACCACACAATAGAAGTTTTATGAACTCCCAAAGTTTGTGGGCTCAGCAGTCTTGGAGCGTGCTCCACAGATCCTTGAATTTCAGTGCTGGGGAGAGAGGGACATAAAAGGATGACAAACATGTTTTGCAGAGAAAAGCCTCAGTTGCGGAGACCCGGGGTGCCTTTCTTTCTCTAAGATTTTCTTGGACCTGAGCCCTGGAAATGCAGAGCCTGGGCCAGTGCTGATGTTCATGTTCTAGACTGCGTCTCCCATCACTGAACGTTGTTTCCCAGCGGTGGAGCTGACTGTGGCTCAGATCATGAACTCCTTATTGCCAAATTCAGATTTAAATTGAAGAAAGTAGGGGAAACCACTAGACCAGGTATGACCTAAATCAAATCTCTTACGATTATACAGTGAAAGTGACAAATAGATTCAAGGCATTAGGTCTGATAAAAGTGCCTGAGGAACTACGGACAGATGTTCCTGACATTGTACAGGAGGCAGAGATCAAGACCATCCCCAAGAAAAAGAAATGCAAAGAGGCAAAATGGTTGAGGAGGCCTTGCAGATAGCTGAGAAAGCAAGAGAAGCTAAAGGCAAAGGAGAAAGGGAAAGATATACCCGTTTGAATGCAGAGTTACAAAGAACAGCAAGGAGAGATAAGAAACCCTTCCTCAGTGATCAAATGCAAAGAAATAGAGGAAAACAATAGAATGGGAAAGACTAGAGATCTCTTCAAGAAAATTAAGGTACCAAGGGAACATTTCATGCAAAGATGGGCTCAATAAAGGACAGAAATGGTATGGACCCAACAGAAGCAGAAGATATTAAGAGGTGGCAAGACGACACAGAAGAACTGTAAAAAAAAGATCTTTACCACCCAGATAATCACGATAGTGTTATCACTCACCTAGAGCCAGACCTCCTGGACTTCAAAGTCAAGTGGGCCTTAGGAAGCATCACTATGAACAAAGCTAGTGGAGGTGATGAAATTCCAGTTGAATTATTTCAAGTCCCAGAAGATGATGCTGTGGAAGTGCTGCACTCAATATGCCAGCAAATTTGGAAAACTCAGCAGTGGCCACAGGCCTGGAAAAGGTCAGTTTTCATTCCAATCCCTAAAAAAGACAATGCCAAAGAATGTTCAAACTACTGCACAATTGCACTCATCTCACAAGCTAGCAAAATAATGCTCAAAATTCTCCAAGCTAGGCTTCAACAGTACATGACCCGTGAGCTTCCAGATATTCAAGCTGGATTTAGAAAAGGCAGAGGAACCAGAGATCAAATTGCCAACATCCACTGGGTCATCAGAAAAGCATGAGAGTTCCAGAAAAGCATCTACTTTTAGCTTTATTGACTATGCCAAAGCCTTTGATTGTGTGGATCACAACAAACTGTGGAAAATTCTTCAAGAGATGGGAATACCAGACCACCTGACCTGCCTCCTGAGAAATCTGTATGCAGGTCAAGAAACAACATTAGAACCAGACATGGAACAACAGACTGGTTCCAAGTTGGGGAAGGAGTACATCAAGGCTGTATATTGTCACCCTGCTTATTTAACTTATATGCAGAGTATATTATCTGCCTGAGAAATGCCCGGCTGGATGAAGCACAAGCAGGAATAAAAATTGCCAGGAGAAATATCAATAACCTCAGATACACAGATGACACCACCCTTACGGCAGAAAGTGAAGAACTAAAGAGCCTCTTGTTGAAAGTCAAAGAGGAGAGTGAAAACGCTGGCTTAAAACTCAACATTCAGAAAACTAAGATCATGGCATCCAGTCCCATCACTTCATAGCCAATAGAAGGAGAAACAATGGAAACAGTGACAGACTTTATGTTTTGGGGCTTCAAAATCACTGCAGATAGTGACCGCAGCCATGAAGTTAAAAGATGCTTGCTCCTTGGAAGAAAAGCTATGACCAACTTAGCATATTAAAAAGCAGAGACATTACTTTGCCAACAAAGGTCCGTCTAGTCAAAGCTATGGCTTTTCCAGTAGTCATACATGGATGTGAGAGTTGGGCTATAAAGAAAACTAAGTGCTGAAGAACTGATGCTTTTGAACTGTGATGTTGGAGAAGACTCTTGAGAGTCCCTTGGACTGCAAGGAGATCCAACCAGTCCATCCTAAAGGAAGTCAGTCCTGAATATTCATTGGAAGGACTGATGCTTAAGCTGAAACTCCAATCCTTTGGCCACCTGATACAAAGAACTGACTCACTGGAAAAGACCCGGATGCTGGGAAAGATTGAAGATGGGAGGAGAAGGGGATGACAGAGGATGAGATGACTGGATGGCATGACCGACTCTATGGCTATGAGTTTGAGCAAGTTTTGGGAATTGGTGATGTACAGGGAAGCCTGGTGTGCTGCAGTGCCTGGGGTCACAAAGAATTAGACCCAACTGAGTGACTGAACTGAACTGATGGAAGCTCAGCAGAACTGGGGCAGTGTTCCAACCAGCTTGATTTCTGGAACTCCCTGTGTGAGGAGGCAGAGACCCTGGGGAGGAAGACTAGGGTTAGCTGTCATCTCTGGGATTGAGGGCAACAAGTAGCTGGTAGTCTCCATGAATCCTTCTTCCTTAAGCCTTTTAATGGCCCTCAGCATTCCCTGTTTCCCCGGAAACCCTCAGTAGAGGGGACCTCACTGCCTGTCTCCAGGAGTTATCAAGGGCATGGGGACAGGGGTCAGTTCCCTTGGACAGTTGTTTAGTCATTAAATCTTGTCCGACTCTTGCTTGACCCCATAGGCTGTAGCCCTCTAGGCTCCTCTGTCCGTGGGATTTCCCAGGCAGGAATGCTGTAGTGGGTTGCCATTTCCTTCTCCAGGGAATCTTCCCCACCCAGGGATTGAACCCTGGCCTCCTGCATTGGGAGGCAGATTCTTCACCACTGAGCCACCAGGGAAGCCCCCTTTGGACAAAGGATTCATCAGAGATCTGGCCAGTGAGGAACACACCAGAGGCCCCTGACCTTGTTACATCACTGCTGTGACAGTTGTGGTCAGGGCCACTATTGGTGGGTGGTCGTGGCCATGGCGGTGGTGCAAGTTCAAGGTCACGGTCAGATTTCCTCTTCTCAAGCCCCGCCTCCTTCCTCCTCTGCCCTCTCAGTCAGGGCTGGCCATCTGGCTCTGGGGAGGAAGCTGCCTTCTGAAGAATAAACCCAAACCCCTTCCTTTGCTAAGCGTTTCTCCGACCTCTCCTTCCCCGGAGTTCTGTGTCCTCGGGTGCTCCCGAGTTTCCACTTGCTCACTTTCGAACTTGAATTTTTCTTTGTCCTTGAAGCTTCCTAATGCTAGGCAGCGCTGAGGGTGGCGGTGGTGATTATTATTAATTATTGGTCTGCAGCTAATAGCCACCACTTACTACCTCTAGACCATGCCAGGTGGTGCAAAGCACAGACCCATTTGATAGTTCTTCCAGGCCTGCGTGTTTTTCCCTGGCCACACTGGTAAGGAGATGGAGGCTTGGAGACGTTAAGTGACCCGCCCAGGTGCAAGTGTGGTCGGCGCCTGACTTTTAATCCACATCCATCCGACCAGAAAGCCAGGGTCATAGTCAAGTTCTACCTGGATGGATTGTTTCCCGAAAAACAAAGTAGCAAATAATGCTGGGGATGGGAGGCCTGGTTTGGGTCATTTGTTTACTCAGTACCCTCTGGGTCCCTGCTGGGTGAGGAGGAGAAGAGTCAGAAGTCCTGGCAGGACAGAGGTGCTGATGGACAAGTAAGTCATCATTGCAGTATGGGAGTGGCTGTTCTCATAGTTTGGAGAGTGAGGCTGCTTTTTTAATAATTTTGTTTATTTATTTTGGCTGTGCTGGGTCTTTGTTGCTGCTTTTCTCCAGTTGCACTGAGCGGGGGCCACTCTAGTTGCGGTGCATGGACTTCTCACTGTGGAGGCTTCTCTTGCTGCAGAGCCACGGGTTCTAGGCAGGCGGGCTTCAGGAGTTGCGGCTCCCGGGCTCTAGAGCTCAGGCTCAGTAGTTGTGGCACACGGGCATTAGTTGCATCACAGCCTGTGTGATCTTCCTGGATCAGGGATCGAACCTGTGTCTCCTGTATTTCAGGTGAATTCTTTACCACTGAGCCACCAGGAAAGCCCAGGAGAAAGGCTTCTAAAAGGACGTGTCTCTGAGTTGGATTTTGAAGGATGAGTAGGAGTTTGTTACTGTGGAAAGGCAGGAAGAGCATCTAGCAAGATATATCCCAAAGCACCAATCATTGGATCAGCAATTGGGGAATGCATTAAAGGCGGGGACCACAGGCCTTCCTAAATCTCTAGTTCTTGAGCAGTGCCTGACACAGGCTTGATAAATCCTCCTTTGAATGAATAGCCAAGTTAGCACATTGGGAAATGGGGCGGGAGAAATCATAGAAGAAACAGATGGAGCTTGAATGTGGATGTGGAAGGCCTCATGAAGCAAGCAAGGATTGGCTGCGAAAGGTGACGGGAAGCTATTGGAGGTTGTTACCCAGGGGAGATGGGTGTTCACATCTGTCTCAGTTAATAACTCATAGGTATTTAAGCCTATGGTTTTTCCTCTTAGGAGAAGAAACTGACTGCTTTTAAACACACAAAATGGCAAAATCTTCAGTTTCATTCATCATTAAGAAGAAAGGAAGTTAAGCTACAGGGAGATATTTTCCGCTATCAGATTGGCAGAGATCAAAAGCTTATAATATACTGTAGTTTGGGAAGTAATGACCCTGGTACTTTGTGTGGTGCAGAATAAACTGATGGTATCCTTTGGATTCAGCAACCACTTAATTTTAAATGCATACACCCTTTAATCCAGCAGGTCCACATCTAGAAAGTTATCTTACAAATAAGCTTGCTTTGTGTGAATTGAGACACTGCCTAGATTTATTCACTGCTTCATTGTAAGAGCAGCCCAGTGCCCCTTTAGCTGATTATATAAGGTCAAGCCCATCCATACGATGAAAGACAAAACAGCTGGAGCAAAGGATGAGGAAATGTGCAGAGAAGAATAATCTCTCAGATCTGTTATCAAGAGATGAAAGGATGGTACAGAACAGGGTATGGAGTATGTTTCTCTCCATTTGATTACAGAAGATATGTATTTATTTTTGTTATAGATGCATGAAATGTTTCCTGGAAGGATACACAAGAAATGGATGGTGTCCCCTCTAGAGAGAGGGACCAGTTTGGGACCAGGAGGGGGAGGTAGCTTGTCACTTCTACCCTTTGTTCAAAAGAAATGAAGTTAAACGAGCAAAAATAAAGCATATCTCTGGCACTGACAGAGATCAGTGTCTAATACTGAGGGGGAAAAAGTGAGGTGCCAAACAAGTATGTATCATGGCACCTTCGGGGGAAACAAAGTAGATAAACTATATTTGGAAGAATAACGATATATTGTTAGCAATATAGGAGTTTTTCCTGTGGGGTGGGAGGGGAGAGCTTTGAGTTCAGGGAGCAAGACTAATTTTTCACAGTGTACCATTTTGGGCAGTTGGGGAAAGTTTAGCACAAAAATGTGTTACTTATTAAAAGGAAATTAATACGAAGAGAGGCCAAGTGGACACACTGGGAAATGGGGCGGGAGAAATTGTAGAAGAAACAGATGGATGAATGCCTGGGTGGACAGGCGGGTGGATGGATCATTGGATGGGTACCTGTGTAGAGGAGGTGGGTGGGTGGATAGATGGGTAGATGGGTGAATGACTTGGTGCCTGGGTGGTGGATGGGTGGAAGGGTTCACAGATGAATGGATAACTATATCTGTGGATGCATGTGTAGATGTATAAGATAGAAAATTTATTTGGCTGTGGTGGGGAGGACTAGGTGAGGCCCAGAGGGTCTGGAAGCAGGGTGTGGCTAGCAAGCTACTGCAGCAGTCCAGTCAAGGAATAATCGGGGCAGGGATCAGGTGACTGAAATGTCTCATGTACGAACCAAGCTTCTTATATACATAGAGAAGTGAAGTGAAAGTTGCTCAGTTGGGTCCGACTCTATGTGACCCCATGGACTTAGTCCATGGACTTCTCCAGGCCAGAATACTGGAGTGGGTAGCCTTTCCCTACTCCAGGGGATCTTCCCAACCCAGGGATCGAACCCAGGTCTCCTACCTTGCAGGTGGATTCTTTACCAGCTGAGCCACCAGGGAAGCCCTTCCTACTAGGAAAGTTATATATATAGTTCTATATTAAGTCTTGGTATTGTTTTCTTAGTACAAAGGCAAATTCCTTTGGAATGAGTTTTTTCTGGCCAGAATCTGCTTTGATTATAATAACCACCAACAAGTTAAATCCCCCTTTTCACCATCATCTTAAGAATTTTAGGTGTGAAATCAGTTAAAATAATTAGTCTTTGATATAAACTACTCCTCTCCATGATCAGATAAGTTATTTCCAAGGCTGTCTTCCAAGTGCCCAAGTCTACAGAGGCATGAACTTTGTCCTTTTTAGGGTTTCTTTGTGTCTAGAAGTTTCCTAGCTAAATTCCTTTGTCTGTGTTGACCTTTTAAAGTTTACTTTTCAATAATTCCTTGTTCTTGGTTCTGGAAAAATAACCATTTATATCATAGAATAATTATACCTCTGAAGAACCAGTTTGGGTACTTACTTAATACTAGATCTTTCTCTCTCTGTTTTTAAAGTCAAATCTTTTCTTTTTCTTCTTCCTTTTTTTTCTTTAACCACCTTAACCATTTTTAAACCTAGATAGTATATTAAAAAGGAGAGACATCACTTTTCTGACAAAGGTCGGTATAGTCAAAGCTGTGGTTTTTCCAGTTGTCATGTATGGATGTGAGAGTTGGACTATCAAAAAGGCTGAGTGCTGAAGAATTGATGCTTTTGAATTGTGGTGCTGGAGAAGATGCTTGAGAGTCCCTGGGACAGCAGGGAGATCAAACTGATCAATCCCAAAGGAAATCAACCCTGAATATTCATTGGAAGGACTGATGTTAAAACTGAAGCTCCAATATTTTGACCCCCTGATGGGAAGAGCCTACTCATTGGAAAAGACCCTGATGCTGGGAAAGATTGAGGGCAGGAAGAGAAGGGAGCGGCAGAGGATGAGCTGGTTGGATGGCATCATTGACTCAGTGGACGTGAGTTTGAGCAAACTCTGGGAGATAGTGAAGGACAGGGAAGCCTGGTGTGCTGCAGTCCATGGGTTGCAAAGAGTTGGACATGACTGAGCGACTGAACAGCAGCAACCAGTTTTAAGTGTACATCTCAGTAGCATTAAGTATGCTTGCACTGGTACACATCTAGGTCTCTTTTATAAAGCTCAGAACATAGATTTTGATTGATCATCAAATGTAAAATGGTCTGCTTATTCCCATTACTTTCTATTCTGTAATGTTCTTTGATGTGGCTTTAAAGCTTGCATGGAGTTTTAAGAATCCAGGTTCCTTGGAGTTCCTTGGTGGTCTCTCTTAATCTGATTCTGAGAAGGCTGTTGGAATCAGAGGTGTCTGGAGAGCACGTATCCAGCGGTGGGGAGACAGTGCTGTGGGGAGGGGGCTGCACAGGGTCTGGCCGCTGGATGGCATGAACCTGACCCAAAGACTGGCTCCTCCCTAGTTCCTCCCAGTGGCTGTGAAGCGGGAATCTGGGCCCAGTGCTGCCAGAGTTTCTGTTTTTTTATTTTTTAAAGAGACACTGGAAATCCAACTTTTATGTGAAATTTCCTCATTTTTAAGTGTTGGCAGCTAAACTGAGATTTTTTTTTTTAAAGGCATGTTTAAAGTACCAACAATAACTGCAGATCATCTCTGTGGGCCTAGTTAGCCCGGAAGTCACCTGTTTCAGACCTCTAATTTTATCCTGCCTAATTATGGTAGAGATAGGAAATTGAAACCCCTGGATAGGGTAATACCTTTCCCCAAAGTCATATAACAGTTCAGTGGTCAGATCAGGGCTTGAATTAAAATTTCCATTACAGAAGTCTGAAGGCTGGTTGAAGTTTTTTTCTTGAGCACATAATACCTGCTCTATTTATGTATGTGTTTATCTTTTTACCTATTTGGCGTTGTCTCTTATGCAATACAGGTGGCTTCTTAAAAAGATAAAAGTAAGACAGATTTGTTTCTCAGCCTGGATAACTTTGTGGTTAAACGCAGGAACTCCAGAATCGAATTGTCTGAGTCTGAGTCAGGCTCCAGGTCTTACCAAATAATGGGGTAGGTACTGGAGAAGGCAATGGCAACCCACTCCAGTACTCTTGGCTGGAAAATCCCATGGATGGAGGAGCCTGGTAGGCTGCAGTCCATGGGATCGCTAAGAGTCAGGCACGACTGAGTGACTTCACTTTCACTTTTCACTTTCATACATTGGAGAAGGAAATGGCAACCCACTCCAGTATTCTTGCCTGGAGAATCCCAGGGACAGAGGAGCCTGGTGGGCTGCCGTCTATGGAGTTGCACATAGTCGGACACGACTGAAGTGACTTAGCAGCAGCAGCGCTGTGAGATACTGGACAAATCACTGAACGTCTCTGTGCTGTAGTTTTCCCTTCTAAGAAAGAAATGATAAAGTAATTATAGAATTAAAGGAGATGATACATACAAAGAACTTAAAATAGGGCCTAGAACACAGAACTGCAATTTGGGTATTATCTATGGTGGTGGTGCTGATACCAGTGACAAAGATGGTGGTGCTGATGATGGTGGATGATGGTGATGCTGATGCCAGTGACAAAGATGGTGGTGCTGATGGTGATGCTGATGCCAGTGATAAAGATGGTGGTGCTGATGATGGTGGATGATGGTGATGCTGATGCCAGTGATAAAGATGGTGGTGCTGATGATGACCGCTATAGTGATGCTGATGGTGCTGATGAAAGTGATCATGATGTGATCACTGTCATGCCATCACTGATGCATTGATACAGTGATATGGGGATCATAGGGATGATAAAGAAGAAGAATATTAGAAAGCTCTTAATTCACAGGATTGTAAAGTAGGCATGATTTATGTGATTGAAGGATAAGTCGATTTACAGGAGAATACCCTTTAGGATTCCTTTAAATGGTGGTCTCCATCTTTTGTACAATAATGGAACCTGCCCATTATTGTCTCAGGAACTTACCTGTGAGGTAAGGTGAGACATAACTTTCACTTGTCATTCTTTGTTTGAAGTCTTTCTGGCTACTGATCTTTCCAGTTTGCCTGTTCTGCCTGGGAGGGCATCCTAGTTCCTAAACCCCACAGCAGGTAGCTTTGAACTCTATGCAGGCCCCTGGTCCACACTCCCGGGGGCATCCTGTTTACCTGTGCCTGTGTTTGTGTCCGCAGGAGTGGAATGTCACGTGGAACACCAGCAACCCCGACTTCACCAAGTGCTTTCAGAACACCGTCCTCGTGTGGGTGCCTTGCTCTTACCTCTGGGTCTGCTTCCCCTTCTACTTCCTCTATCTCTCCCACCATGACCGGGGCTACATTCAGATGACACATCTCAACAAAGCCAAGACTGTAAGTCTCGTGGGGTTTTATTGTGATGTGCGTATTAGGGGGGGGGGTGTGTGCTGCAGTAGGGAAGACTGCTTGTGAAAACTGACATGTTCCTTCTGCTTAATTGACCCTGAGCTGCCTTTTACTAGGACACAGAATAATAATGTGGTGAATAAAGCCTGGGGCTCTGAATTTAGATGTGGGTTCAGATGTTGGCATTGCCACTTATTAGCTATATGACCTTGAGCAAATTTCTTTGTTCTTCCAGTTTTATTGAGCTCTAACTGACAAACAGCACTGTATTAAGTGTACAGCACAATGATTTGACTTACATAGGTCATGAAGTGATTATCGCAGTAAATTGAATGAACATGCACCATCCCATATAGATACAAAATTAAAGAAATGGGAAGAAATTTTTTTTTAAGAATTTTTTTTCCTTGAGCAAATTTCTTAACCTCCCTGAGCATCAGTTTCTCCATGATTACAGTGGGGGTGATAGAATCTATCTCACAAGATCATATGGAGGTCTTCCTCCCTGACCAAGGATGTCTTTTTAATTAAAAAAAATTTTTTTATCTTGAAATAGTTTCAAACTGCAGAAAAGTTGCAAGGATAATATTAAATACTCCCTCAGTCCTGAATACCCATTATTTATAGTCACCGATTTTTAACATTCTGCCACATTTAACATTTTAACATCTTCTTATTCTCTTTCGCTCTCTCCATATACACAGTATTTATTTTTTTCTGAATTATTTGAGAAAAGCTAGCATCCACCAATCGGAGAAGGCAATTGCAACCCACTCCAGTACTCTTGCCTAGAAAATCCCATGGATGGAGGAGCTTGGTGGGCTGTATTCCATGGGGTCGCTACCAGTCGGTCGCGACGGAACGACTTCACTTTCACTTTTCACTTTCACACAATGGAGAAGGAAATGGCAACCCACTCCAGTGTTCTTGCCTGGAGAATCCCAGGGATGGGGAAGCCTGGTGGGCTGCCGTCTCTGGGGTCGCACAGAGTCTGACACGACTGAAGTGACTTAGCAGCAGCATCCACCATGCCTCTTTGCCCCTTCTTCAGTGTATCTTTTCTCAAAACAAGGATATTCTGTTATGTAACAACAGCACAATTAAATGTAGGAAATTTAACATGGACACAACACTTTAAAAGAAAAAATAAAAACTACTATGCATATTCCGGGGAAGGCAGTGGCACCCCACCCCAGTACTTTTGCCTGGAAAATCCCATGGACGGAGGATCCTGGTAGGCTCCAGTCCATGGGGTCGTTAAGAGTCGGACACGACTGAGCGACTTCACTTTCACTTTTCATTTTCATGCACTGGGGAAGGAAATGGCAACCCACTCCAGTGTTCTTGCCTGGAGAATCCCAGGGACGAGGGAGCCTGGTGGGCTTCTGTCTATGGGGTCGCACAGAGTCGGACACGACTGAAGCAACTTAGCAGCAGCAGCAGCAGCAGCATGCATATTCCACTTTTATCACTTGTCCCAGTACTGTCCTTTCTAGCATCCCCTCCTACGAACGAATGAAATGAAGTCACTCAGTCATGTCCGACTCTTTACAATCCCATGGACTGTAGCTTACCAGGCTCTTCCATCCATGGGATTTTCCAGGCAAGAATACTGGAGTGGGTTGCCATTTCCTTTTCTAGGAGATCTTCCCGACCCAGGGATTGAACCCGGGTCTCCCACATTGTAGGCAGACATTTTACCGTCTGAGCCAAGCTTTACCGGCCACTTTACCGTCTAGCATCCCCTCCTCCTTCCCCCCAATTCAGGGTCATGCATTGCACTTAGTCACACTGTTTCTTTATTTTTCTGTTATTTTGGAAGAACTTTTCACCGTTTTTTGTTTTTTTATCACGCTGACATATTTGGAGAACATGGGCCAGTTAATTTAGAGTCAGTTCCTCAACTTGGGCTCTTGGGACCATGTTTTCTCACAGTTTGATTCACTAATGCCTGGCTGGCTGGAGAACTACAAAAGGGCCACAGGGTCCTTCTCTGGGTTACATCTAAGGCCACGTGGTACCCATCTGCCCCTCACTGATGGGCTTAATTTTGGTCATCTGGTCAGTGAGTCTGTTTCTCCACTATACAGGTGCTGGTATGCCCCTTGTAAGAATGAGCTTTCTGGGGGAGACACATGAAGGCCATGTATATATCCTGTGTGTGTGTGTGTGTGTGTGTGTCGTGTGCATTCCACTTTCTTCTCTTAGCATGTGTCTCTCTGTCCTTTATTAAAGCCCCATTTCCCGAGATTGATTTCCATAAGCCCTTGGCAAACAGGTAAACTTGAATGATTTCACCGAAGCTGTCCCCTTGCCTGTGATACCGTTGCTCAGACAACATTCCAAGCCCATCTCACCATGCTGTCTGCTCCCCTGTCTTCAGCTGGATCTGGTGTCTTCCTCTTAGACCTCTGGCAGCACTTTGTACTTTTCACGGAGAGCAACCTTTCCCTTTAACATGTAAACCAGAGGACTTGCCTGGTGGTCCAGTGGCTAAGACTCCATGTTCCCAGGGCTGGGAGCTCAATCCCTTGGGGGAACTAGATCCAACATGCCACAACTAAGGCCAGGCACAGGCAAAAAAATAAACATATTTTGTAAAAAACTGTTAAGATTTTGTCTGTGCCTTGCTGAAAAACACTCTAGTAACTTCTCATTGTAGGGAGTAAAACCTGGATGTCCGCTCAGTGGCCCAGCTTGATGTGGCTCCAGGCTCCTCTTAAGCCACCTCCTGTCACACGCATGGCTCATGCCACAGCAGGCATGAACCCGCTGAACACATTTCTGCCTCAGGACCTTTGCACTTGGTGTGCCTTCTGCTCGAATTGTTCTCTCCCTCAAGTAGTCACTATTGGCTCTTCACCAGATGTCACCTGATGGGAGAGGCCTTCTCTGACCACCCTATCTTATCTGTTTTATTTCTTCTTCCTGATCGCTCAGACGGTAAAGAATCTGCCTGCAAGGCAGGAGACCCAGGTTCAATCCCTGAGTTGGGAAGATCCCCTGGAGAAAGGCATGGTTACCCACTCCAATATTCTTGTCTGGAGAATTCCATAGACAGAGGAACCTGGAGGTGGGCAGCTGCAGTCCATGGTTTCATAAAGAGTCAGGAACCACTGAGCGACTAACACTCTCACTTATCATGCCACTCATTCCTCTCTAGCGTTATACTGTGTATTTTTCGGTTTGTCTGTTGCCTGTTCCATCCACTGGAATCACAGCTCCATGAAAGCAGTGACTTCTGTTTTATTCATCATTCTATCCTTCACGTCTATGGCCCATAGTAGGCCCCAGTAAATTTTGGTTGGCTTAATATTGTTGGATGAATAGCCGTCGTGTGAGGGCCCCCATGTAGGCCATGGATGTCCATAAGTCAGAGACTTGAGTCTTCAGGTGCTGGGGAGAATAGTGACAGACAGAGTCATGGCTGGGGTGCAGAGGAGACACAGACCAGCATGGGATGGCATGGATACTGGCTCACCCTGCCCAGGACTTGACCAGTCAAGTATACTGTGTCTGAAGAACACAGGTGATGGTTTAGGGGGTAGCCGGTTCCTCCGAGGCTGAGATTTTTGCAGGGGTGCTGGGGGCAGTTCTAGGGCTGTCCATTGTAAGATGTGCATGTACTTCTCTTCCAGGCCTTGGGGTTTTTGCTATGGATCGTCTGCTGGGCAGACCTCTTCTACTCTTTCTGGGAAAGAAGTATGGGCAAGCTTCTGGCCCCAGTGTTCCTGGTCAGCCCAACCCTCTTGGGCATCACCATGGTAAGTAGTGGCTGCCATTTGGAAATGAGAAGATCTTACAGTAGAAATATGGCTGTCTTGGGTGAATTTGGTTTGGTCTTGTTGGGAGGAGGGAGGAAAGGATGATGGAACTAAGGTGTAAAGAGTGAGCGGGATGTTAAAGTTGAAGGGGCTAGAGATAGGGAGGATCCAGTGGGGAGACCAGCATGTGCAAATGTCCTGGGGTCAGAGCGGGGGAGACTGAGAGTTGGCCAGTGTGGCTGGGGCAGAGGCAGTGAGGAGGGGCCCAGGGGCGCTGGAAGGGTAGAGAGCTGACTCTGAAGGGCCTTGAGCTGCAGGGTGAGCAGGATTTGCCTTGTTTTTCAGTCCCAGAGTTGGTTTCCAGACCTTTTCTGGGCCACACGCCCCTTTCTTCTTTGCCAGTCTGGTCTCAGAATAGTGTTCTTAAAATCATCAAACACATAGGCTTGTGGAGGAAACCAGTCATACACACATATGTGTATGTATAAAAATCTTAATGAGGTCCATTTATGTTTTTACTTGAGGTTTATTTTGCATAGGGTAAAATTCACTTTTTTCCTTGAACAGTTGATGAGCTTTGATAAACTGATGTCAGGTAAGCACCATGCCCACAATGGAGATTCACAGCAACACAACAACTCATAGCCCCCCGAAACCTCCCTCATGCTGCCCCTGCACTCCCTGACTCCTACTATATTTTCTGCCCCTGTGACTTTGCCTTTTCCAGAAAATCATGTGCATGGAACCATGCAGGCTGGAGCAGTTGGAGTCTGACTTCTCAGCCTCTGCTGTTCCAAAGACCTTTATTTTATTTTTTTCCACAGTTGCTCAGTGTGTTTGATTGTATGGACTGTATGGATTCTTCAGTTGCAGGACATTTGGGCTGGGAAAGCAGTTATCTTTAATCACAGTTTGCAAAAGAGTAAACAGCAAAAACATATGGGCTTCTTTATTAGTGCCTCTCAAATCAGGGTCCACCAGCAGGTGTGAGACCTCCTTAGTTTCCAGACAGCAGCCCAGCATCCATGGTAGTTGGAGGAGAGGCCTTTCTCTTTTTGTTTTCGGGTATGACTTCTAGTGGGGACGGAGCCCCGGGCACTGCTGATGCCATTGTGCTTTGTTGCTTTCAGTTGTCATTGGTGGTGCTGATGAGGGAAAGCGAAGCTATGATTGTTTCCCGTCTGAGTTCATGGACCCCCTGGGTTCTATCCAGAGCCTCATGGACCCTGGGTTAAAACCCCTCACCCGAAAGGGAAAGGTGTGGCATGGCAGGCTGTGCTTATTTAAGAGCTGAGCGTGGTGAGAATGGGTTGTGAGCAGGAGTGGAAGCTGGGAGGCCAGTAGGGGCCCAGGAGCACCTGGGCCAGGGGCATGGAGGCTGAGACCAGAGTGAGTGGTGGGTCAACTGAGGGTGGCCTTGGTGGCAGAGCCAGGTGCATTGCTGATGGAGAGATGCAGGGAGGGAGGGAGACGAGAGGACCAGGGAGGACAGATGAGAACAGAGATCCAGGTTTCTGGCAGCTGGGGGCTGAGGGGCAGTGCCCTGGGTGCCCATAGCTCCTTGGGAATTGGGTTCATGACCGTGGCCAGCACTGGGGTCTGCCTTCAGAGGGCTGTCTGCGCAAGGGCGGGGGCATCTCCTTCTTTCAAGGAAAAGTGGTTTCATTGTTCTTTCTCCTCTATCACTGAGTCACATGTAAAATGGAAGTCATAGCTCAGGGTACCAGGAAATGAATCCCGCCTCCCACCACCGTCATTCTAATGAAGTTCCCTGAAGACAACTATGTATCTGTCTCTAGCAGGTTAAGTAAGTTTCCTGATCTGCAAACTGGGGGTGAAAACAGGTTGCACTGAGTCAGTGCAGGTGAGTGCATCCTAGGAGGCGGAGCAAAGAGAGGCTCAGTAAAGGAGAGCGGTTACCACTGTTGCCCGAGGCAGACGAGCCCACTGCATCAGGCTGGACTTCCTTCTCTAAATCCGGGGGTGGCACGCAGCCTGTTTTTGTAAATAAAGTTTTATTGGCAGGTAACCATATCCACTCTTCCCTGTCTCATGTGAGGCTGCTTTCATGCTATAGTGCAGATTGGAGTGGTTGTGAAAGAAACTCCATGGCCCACACATCCTAAAATATTTACTCTCTGGTCCTTTAAGAAAAAATGTGCCGATTTTTGTGATAAACTGAGCTCCCTGCCCGTGCCACCTGCCCTCCTCCCACCCCAGCTTTTCCATCTCATCCTGGATCTTGTTAAATTCTCATGGCTTTCGAGATGAATACTGTTGTCACCTCCGTTTTGCAGATGAGGCAGCAGAGGCTCAGAGAGGTTTGGTGACATGCCCAAGGTCACCCAGCGAGGCGGGCGCAGAGCTGGGACTGGAGCCAGGCCATTCTGCTACCACCGTCCTGGGGGCAGCCCTCCTCCGGGCCCTGTATCTGGGGAGGCCATGTGGACCCGACTTTCTCCTGACAACTCTTGTTGCATGCTTCTCTCTTCCAGCTGCTTGCTACCTTTTTAATTCAGATCGAGAGAAGGAGGGGAGTCCAGTCCTCAGGGATCATGCTCACTTTCTGGCTTATAGCCCTACTGTGTGCCCTTGCCATCCTGAGATCCAAAATCATGACTGCCTTAAAAGAGGTAAGTGTGACCTAGCACCTGATAGATGCCTGTTCCTTCTGACTCGCGTGGAAACCATGCATTTGCTTGGGAACCAGAGAATGGCTACCACGTGGGTCTGGCTTCTTCCCTGGGGATTTCCCTTCCCCCCATGCAACCTTTGTTCTAGAAGCGTCTTTCCTCCAACCTCCATTTGTCTGTGCCTCTGTCAGGGGCAGGAGCAGCAGGCAGATGCACACCATTCTTTGAGCCTCTGTCAGTGGTGACAGCCGAGCAGGTCGGCTCTCCGTGTGTTTCATCTGGAATGCAGCCGTGTGGGGAGTGGTGTTTGCAGGGCAACTGCCCCCGGGGGCCCTGGACTGGTTCCCATATTGTGTTGGTGTCCCTACGGCTGGGAAGTGGCCCTTGTTGCTGCTCCTAGGAGTTGTGAAGAGCGGGTCATTTCAGACTGTCCTGCTGTTCCTTACCACCTTCGGGCTAATTGGAAGCTGGCATTAGGCAAAACAGGAGGAGGGACCAAACATTTATTGAGCACCTGCAATGTACATTTCAGGCGATCTTTAATAGTGATGGCAGCTGCCATTTGTTGAGTTCGTGTTTGCAGCGTGCTAGGTCAGGGACTGAGTCTTTTTCGTGAATAATCTTACTGCCATCTCACAGTCACCCTGGCAGGGTGTCTCAGCCTCAGCAGGGATTGGCGTTTGGGGCCCGAGTCTTCCTTTTGTTTTGGGGGGGGCTGTCCTGTGCTTTGCAGGATGTTGAGGGGCTGTGCCAGTAGCCCTCCCACCCATGAACAGAAATGTCTCCAGAAACTGCCAAATGTTCACTGGAAGGCAAAGTCACCCCTCCTGTTGAGAGCCGCTGATCTGTTTGTCGGTGGGGAAACTGAGGCACAGAGAGGTTAAGTAAGCTGATCAAGCCCCATGGCCATGGCCAGTGTGAGCTGAGCCAGGCCTTGAAGGTAGGTCTGATCCACTCCCAAGCCTGGGGCTCCTCTCCATGTCAGCTGCCCTGACCGGGCAGGATGGACCACACCATGATGTAAACACCTGTCTTCTGTTATCTTAAAGGGGAGATAACCCGGCAGATAACTCGCCCCCTGCAGCTGCTTCTAGAAAGTGATCTTTGCTCCTTCTCCTCCTTCCCCTCCTGTGCAGGATGCCCAAGTTGATGTCTTTCGCGACGTCACCTTCTACATTTACTTTAGCCTCGTGCTGATCCAGCTCGTGTTGTCCTGCTTCTCTGACCGCTCGCCCCTGTTCTCCGAAACCATCAACGACCCCGTAAGTGTGATCACAGATGAGCACAGAGACACGCATGTGTGCCTGTGGGTGTGTGCAGAAGACAGTATAGCTCACATTGATATGAGCCAGTGCCATCCATTTGGGAGCTCATCCTGTCTTCCCCAAACACTTGGCCATAGGTAACATCTTCCTCCCTACTTTACCAATGGAAAAACCAAGCCGCAGACGTGGCTGGAGGGTACTTAAGGAAGGTGTCCCGTTCCTAGTTGTAAACAGCTGTGTCTTCCAGCCCATCTGGTGGGCGTAGTGGTTTTAGACAGTACGAATGAACATTTAAATATCAGGAAATTCCACAAGCGTTCTTAACTGTCCAGGTTTTCTAGAAAAGTGTTCTGGCAGCATCAGTGCCGTTATTCCACATGCGAGCGGTTGGCCAGTGCTGAGGCATGTGGCCCTGGTTTCCTGCCATGGTCCTCAGTGCTCCCTGGTGTGTTAGACAGTCTTGCTCCTCTTACCTGCGTATGCGCCTGGCCCCTGGAGGATTTGCGTTTGAGACCCTTGGTCTCCTGCATCAGTTTGAGGAAAATCCTGCTTGTGCAGAAGGGTATCAGTGGGCAAGGTGGGGTGGCCGCTCTTCTGCTGGTAGGAGGAACGTGGCTGTTCATCACCCTGGTCCTTCTCCTTTCTTCCTCCCTGCTTCCCTCCATCCTATTTCCCTTCCTCCTCCCCCGCACTCCCTTCTTCCATCCAGGCTGAGTGCCAGGCTCTGACCTGGGCACAGGGCTGTAGCAGTGAATAAAGCAGAATTCTTGCCACTTGGCGCTCATGTTTTCATGGGCAGGGGCACAACAGTAACCCAGGACCCAAGTATATATATCCTACCAGTTAGGTGATGGTTAAAGTGTGAAGAAAAACGCAAAGAAAGGAGGGGGAGACGATGGTTGGGGGATGTGTGTGGTTTTGATAAAAGCAATCAGGGAAGCCCACCTCACCCCATCCCCCCAGGAAACCTCACTGGAGCAGAGACGTGAAGGAGCGAGGGAGCCAGGCAGGCAGGTAGCCAGGGGGAGAGGTTTCAGGCAGGAGGGTGGCAAGTGTAAAGGCCCTGGGGCAGGGCTGCCGTGAATGTCGCCATCACAGCAGGAAAGGCCAGAGCAGCTGGAGCCGCAAGAGGCAGGAGGAGGCTGGGGATGGCCTCCGAGAGGTGGGACAGTCACTTCTGGGCCGGATGAACTATTTGGATTTTGTTCCAAGAGGGATGGGGGGAGCCTTTGGAGCAATCATCTGATGCTTTGTTCATGGTTAGTCAGCTGCTAATGGGTGAAATTGCAGTAGGAGCAGTTTTCAGCTGTGGTTCTCTGGGGTTTGGCCTAGACCTCAGCAAAAGGCTGTGGCTGCTTTTGTGGGTGATGAAAGGACCTGGGGTTGGGGGCGTCAGCTCAGAGGAGGCAGTGATGCTCCAGCGCGAGCTGTAGACACTGGGGAGCATGTCCCACCCTAGGAGAGGCCCTGACCTGCCATCTCCCTTCTCTAGGAAGAGCTGGAGTGGAGAGATTCGCAAAGTGTGTGTGTGTGTTCATGCACATAGGTGTGTATGCGTGAGGTGTGTACATGTATGCATGCGGATGTGTGTGAATGTGCGCATTTGTGTGTTTTTGTGGGTTTGTGTGTGTGTGTTGTGTACGTATAAAGTTCACAAGGGCAGCAGCCATGCGTGGGCACCAGGGGATCCAGCCCCTCCCTGGCACAGAGGTGTGGCTCAGATGTCTCTGGCTCTCATGTCTGCTGTTGATCAGTGTTGGTGTGCACGGGTGTGGGTAGATATCAGGCTCTTCTGTGGAGCTGGGGATCACAAGGAGCAAGTCACAGCCTCCTGAGGGGCTGCAGACCCTGGGGTGCTCGGGGGTTAAACTGAGCCCATGGGAGGCAGTCAGGCCCACATGCGGATCTTCCGATTCTTCAGGCTCGCTGTGGACTGTTGCTGATGCTTTATGGGGAATTACTGATTTCTAGTCCCCTCTGGGATCCAGATAAAATTCCTTTCCCTTCTCTCCTGGGTGTGTGCGCTCTGGGGTGACTCACAGAGCTGACTTCCTCCTCCCATTGAACTTCCTGCAGTTCCCGGGCGTGGGGCCTGCCCTGCCACCCTGGGGACGTAGAGCCTCAGTCTGATGGTGCAGCAGTGTGGTAACAGGAGGAGAGACTTGTTTTGGAGGCAGGCAGACCCTGGGCTTTAATTTCATCTGTGTCCCTTTATCCCTTCAGTAGATAATTCTTAGGCACCGGTTGTATATGGTGCTTGGTTCTGGGGACACAGCGGTGTGTGAAAAGATGTGGTCAGTGCCGTGCTGGGCTTATTTGTTACTGCCTAACATACCCACCCTGAATTTAGTGGCATAGGACAGCAACAGTCTTTCGTTAGAATGTTTCACAGGCCTGGGCATTGGCTGGGCTCAGCCATGTGGTTCTCACTGAGGGTCTCTTGTGCAGTCTCAGTTGGATAGTGGCTGGAAGGCTTCCAGGCTCACAGGTCGTGTGGTTAGTGCTGGCCCCTGGCTGAAGGCCTGACATGGTCTCCTCCCAGCTGCCTGGGCTTCCTCGCAGCTTGGCAGCTGGTCTGTAAGAGTGTGTATTCCGAGAGAGAGTGAACTCTAGACCTGGGAGTGGCCAGGTCTCATTGTAGGACCAGCATGTGAGATGGCAGGTGATGCCTGGCTGTCTTTGAAAAATACTGTCTACCTCTCGCCCCCAGGGGAGCTTACCATCCTGTTAGGCAGATCAGCTGACCACAGCTGAGATGAAGACTGGGGATCAAGTTATGTGACTTTTGGATTTGGCTTCAAGCGAGTCACTCCTCCTTTCTGGACCTTAGTGTCCCATCCTTGAAAATGGGTTGAGGCTCAGTTTGATGCCAGCTGCCCCCCACCACCCCCTACCCTGACCCACTCTCACCCCAGAGCCGAGGCCTGTGACCTGGGAGGAGGACATGTCAGGTGACACCTCTGCTGTCCCCTTGTCACTCTCCGGGCTGGCATCACAGTGGAGCCGGGAAGTGGGGCTGGTCCAGCCCCGGTCCCTGTCCCGTTCTCCAAGCAGCCGTCACATGTCGCCTGTCCTCAGTGAGAGTGGTCAGCCAAGCCCAGGGTCAGGTGGGACTGGCGGTGCCGGCCTGCTCCCCCTGCTGAGTCACCGAGCGCCGTCCTCCCCAGCTGGCCCCGTGCCCGATGCGTGACTCAGAGCCGTGTCCTGGCCCTGCTTCCCGGCGGGGCTGCTCCCCTCCGTGTGCAGGCCTAGGGCCCAGGCCTCAGGGGCTTTCTGGGGCTCCTGCCTGCCCCCAGCCTTGGATCCTTTGATCTTCTGGCCCTGAGGCTACCACTTAGGGCGTGGGGTCAGGGTTGCCATCAGCAGTTGGGGGCATCAGGAGCAAATGTGGCAGGTAATGGACCGTGTCCGCCCCCCCCACTGCCACTTCTCACAGTGGGGGTCCTTGGACCGGCATTATCAGCACCCCTCCAGATGCACATTTGAAATGCAGAGTCTCAGGCCGGCCAAGTCCCGCTGAGTCAGGGTCTCGTTTTCACAAGATCCCCGGCTGGTTCATGGTGGAAAAGCACCAGGTTAGCATATTCTTAAAATTACTCAGCTTATTTGGTGGAAGAGATATTTTTAGTCCTGTTTCATAAATATGGAATATTTTACATGGAGCGTTTCAAACCTGCAGAAAAGTTGGAAGACACAGTGAGTACTTGCCATCTACCTGCCAGCTAGATTGCCAGAAGTTAACATTTTGCTAAACTTGTTTTTATCACGTATCTGTCTAGCCAGCCAGCCGGCTAAGATTTTTGGTATTTAAAACTGACCTTGAAATAACATCAGTATCCTTCATCCGCACACTTAACCATGCGAATCATTAGCCAGAACTCAATATCTCTTTATGGTTCTATTTTGGGTTTTTTTTTTTTTTTTTTCTTCCTTCAAGTAAATTTACATAGTGACATTCCTGAATCTTAAGTTACCCATTTGATGAGTTCTGACAAATGATAAGTCAAACTCCTGTCAAGACAGAATATCCCTGGAGCCCCAGGAAGTGCCCTCTTGTTCTTTCATTCCAGCCCTACCCCTTGCAGCCCAGAGGCCACCGCTGGGCATAGACTGTTAATGAGAGCATGGGAAACTCCATTTCTAATTCCTTTCTCCACCGTTTAGTATTTCATTGTGCCAGGGGCTCTGCTGGGCTCTGAGTACCTAGAAATGAACAGACCTTGACCACCGCAAAGGAGAGATGGAAGAGGAGGCAGAGGGCCAATAAGCCAGCGCTGTGGGATGGATAGAGGGTTCCCAGGCAGGGAAGTGCTGGGGGCTGTGGAGGAGCAAGGAGCCAGTGGTCCTGATGTCAGCCTGAGGCCCCAGAACCAGCATCCAGACGAGGGGATGCCTCGGGCCAGTAGGGTGGAAGGCTGGAGGATGGATGGGAAGATTCTCCTGCTGGTGGAAACAGTATGTCCACAGGCCCAGCGGTGTGATGGAATCTGTGGGTGTTTGGGAACTGCATGGCCTTCTGCTTGGCTAAGCTAGGGGAGCCAGGGAGCTGAGCATGAAAGATCAAGTGTAGAATTGAGTGTCACCATATGGACTTGGAATTATAATCCGAGGGAAAGTTTCTTAGCTGGAGGGGGTGACACACTCAGGTTGGACAATCCCTCGTCTTTTGGACGATCCCTCTGGCTGAAAGGAGGATGCAGGAGGCTGGTGGCACCTAGGGAACCATTACTGGAGTCCAGGCAGATTGAGAGGAGCGCTGTCCCGAAGAGTGACCCTGTTCAAAAGCCGTGGAAAGAAAACTGAAAAGTTCATGGAGAAAGCACACATGTGTGTGCTACAGTAGAAGAAACTGTGGTCCTGAGCCTGGAGGAGATTTGCATAGCTGAGAAGCAGCAGAACGAACAAAGAACACCAGTGTTACACACTGCATCACCGGATTTCTTACTGTCAGACATTTGGGTGGTTCTAATCAATAATAGAAGCTTTGTGTTAATAAAATTAATTTATTTAATCCTCACAGCAACCCAGCGTTGAGGTGGAACTATGAGTCTCCCCCCATTTTACAGATGGGAATGCTGAGGTTCAGGGTGGTGTAGTATCACCTAATGGAGACGTCTGTGGCGCCCCACTCCAGTACTCTTGCCTGGAAAATCCCATGGATGGAGGAGCCTGGAAGGCTGCAGTCCATGGGGTCGCTGAGGGTCGGACATGACTGAGTGACTTCACTTTCACTTTTTACTTTCATGCATTGGAGAAGGAAATGGCAACCCACTCCAGTGTTCTTGCCTGGAGAATCCCAGGGACAGTGAAGCCTGGTGAACTGCCGTCTGTGGGGTCACACAGAGATGGACATGACTGAAGCGACTTAGCAGCAGCAGCACCAGCACTGTCACCTAAGTTCATAGGGCTGGATCGGGGGGTGAACCCTTCACACCTAAGCAGTCATCAGCATGATCTGGAGGGCTTGTTACAACTCAGATCATTGCTGGGTCCCCCCGCCTCCCAGAGCTTCTGAGTCAGTCAGTCTGGGTGGAACCCAAGCCTTTCTGTTTCTAACAAACCCCCAGGCCCGCAGATACTGGTGATGAGGTGGGGTTTGAGAACCTCTGGTCTGAGCCACACTGCTGCTCACGCATCTCTTACTGCTGGGCATTTAGGCATGCTGAGTTGGACTCCCCAGCAGAAAACTGAACTAAAAAGCAGAATCAAAACCAGAAAGGGGGGTGGGAACCCAGAGACTTTCTGATGGAAAGAGCTGAGGGCTCTTTGGAAAAGTCAGCAGTGGCCACAGGACTGGAAAAGGTCAGTTTTCATTCCAATCCCAAAGAAAGGCAATGCCAAAGAATGCTCAAACTACTGCACAATTGCACTCATCTCACACGCTAGTAAAGTAATGCTCAAAGTTCTCCAAGCCAGGCTTCAGCAATATGTGAATCGTGAAATTCCTGATGTTCAAGCTGGTTTTAGAAAAGGCAGAGGAACCAGAGATCAAATTGCCAACATCCGCTGGATCATGGAAAAAGCAAGAGAGTTCCAGAAAAACATCTATTTCTGCTTTATTGACTATGCCAAAGCCTTTGACTGTGTGGATCACAATAAACTGTGGAAAATTCTGAAAGAGGTGGGAATACCAGACCACCTGATCTGCCTCTTGAGAAATTTGTATGCAGGTCAGGAAGCAACAGTTAGAACTGGTCATGGAACAACAGACAGGTTCCAAATAGGAAAAGGAGTTCGTCAAGGCTGTATATTGTCACCCTTCTTATTTAATTTATATGCAGAGTACATCATGAGAAATGCTGGACTGGAAGAAACACAAGTTAGAATCAAGATTGCTGGGAGAAATATCAATAACCTCAGATATGCAGATGACACCACCCTTATGGCAGAAAGTGAAGAGGAACTAAAAAGCCTCTTGATGAAAGTGCAAGTGGAGAGTGAAAAAGTTGGCTTAAAGCTCAACATTCAGAAAACGAAGATCATGGCATCCGGTCCCATCACTTCATGGGAAATAGATGGGGAAACAGTGGAAACAGTGTCAGACTTTATTTTTCTGGGCTCCAGAATCACTGCAGATGGTGACTGCAGCCATGAAATTAAAAGACGCTTACTCCTTGGAAGGAAAGTTATGACCAACCTAGATAGAATATTCAAAAGCAGAGACATTACTTTGCCAACAAAGGTCCGTCTAGTCAAGGCTATGGTTTTTCCTGTGGTCATGTATGGATGTGAGAGCTGGACTGTGAAGAAGGCTGAGCACCGAAGAATTGATGCTTTTGAACTGTGGTGTTGGAGAAGACTCTTGAGAGTCCCTTGGACTGCAAGGAGATGCAACCAGTCCATTCTGAAAGAGATCAGCCCTGGGATTTCTTTGGAAGGAATGATGCTAAAGCTGAAACTCCAGTACTTTGGCCACCTCATGCGAAGAGTTAACTCACTGGAAAAGACTCTGATGCTGGGAGGGATTGGGGTCAAGAGGAGTAGGGGACGACAGAGGATGAGATGGCTGAATGGCATCACTGACTCGATGGATGTGAGTCTGGGTGAACTCTGGGAGTTGGTGATGGACAGGGAGGCCTGGCGTGCTGTGATTCATGGGATTGCAAAGAGTCGGACACGACTGAGCGACTGATCTGATCTGATCTGAGGGCTGAGGGCCCCAGACAGGGTCCTCCGAGCAGCCCGTGCAAGGTCATGGAGGACCAGTTCCCAGAACCAGCACCTGGGGCTGTTGTGCCAAATTAGTTTAAACCTTCCGTGCCAGGTAAAGATGCCAAAGAACAGCTCCCTCTGTATGAACAGCTTATTCCTCTTCATCCACCTTTACCTGGGGCCTGAGTTAATCTCGTTTTCACTGAACAGGGGATTGGTCATTAATAAGCCTCCTTTCTCCTGAGATGGAAGTTCCTCCTTTTCAGTCTCAGCGGCCCAGAAGCCCCAAGCCAACATCCTTGCCTTCTCCACTTTGTGGATTAGACCAGAAAGCTCTGTTTGGTTTCAGCTGAATGAAGTGCTGCTCGGATCCTTGGCCAGCAGCCCTTTTTCTTTCCTTCTTTAACGATCAGTTCTTGATTACTTCAGACCTCTGATTATGTTATCACATAAGGCCTCTCGTGTCAGATAGGGACTTCCAGAAACCGGCTCCCAAGTTACGTAATTCCTTGTCTGGTGATGGGACCTGGTGTCCGCCCAGTGTGATCTGAAAGTCTATGTCTGGATCCAGGGGGAGGGAGCAGGGCTGGGGAGAGGAACTTGGGGAGACTCCCAGATGCTGCAGCTTGGAAACTGGGATGCCCCTGTTGCTGACCCAGCCTCACCTGCATCTGGGCTGGTGGGAAGGCGGGGTTGGCTCTCCCAGGGTAGGATTTGTACAAGCCAGAGTGAGCAGTAATCTCTGCCCCTGGACCACTCCTTGTGGTCTCAAGTAGGACTCCATCTGGGCACAGTTGGGTATAAAGGGGTTGAATTCATCTCCACTTATGCAGCCTTCTCCCCTCCCCCACCCCCAGTTTTATTGAGGAATATTTGACATACATCCCTGATTTAGCTTAAGGTGTACAACGTTGATGGTTTCATATATGTATATTGTGAAATGATTACTATAGTAGGTTTAGTTACCATCTGTTGTCTAATACAGATAGAATAAAAAGAAAAGAAAAAAGCAGGGTTTTGGGGGGCTGATCTACACCAACCAGGATCCTTGCGTGGTTTACAGGATCTTAGTTCCCCAACCAGAGATTGAACCCAGGCCCTCAGTGAAATCACAGAGTCCTAACCATTGGACCTGCAGGGGATTCCCCGCTAAAGCAGCTTTCCTAGTGGCTCAGATGGTAAAGAATCTGCTTGCAATGCAGGAGACCCAGGTTCAGTCCCTGGCTTGGGAAGATCCCCTGGAGGAGGAAATGGCAACCCACTCCAGTATTCTTGCCTGGAGAATCCCCATGGACAGAGGAACCTGGCAGGCTACAGCCGATGGGGTTGCAAAGAATCAAACACGACTGAGTGACTAACACTAAATTTATAAATGTTGAGACCAAGACTGAATATTTCCACCTCTCCTTCCTCATCCTCTCCTCCCAATTTTATCATACGTTAAATTATATCAGTAACTAGTGTTTCCAGCATTATCAGATCAGATCAGTTGCTCAGTTGTGTCCGACTCTTTGTGACCCCATGAATTATTGCAGCACACCAGGCCTCCCTGTCCATCACCAACTCCCAGAGTTCACTGAGACTCACGTCCATCGAGTCAGTGATGCCATCCAGCCACCTCATCCTCTGTTGTCCCCTTCTCCTCCTGCCCTCAATCCCTCCCAGCATCAGAGCCTTCTCCAGTGAGTCAACTCTTCGCATGAGGTGGCCAAAGTACTGAAGTCTCAGCTTTAGCATCATTCCTTCCAAAGAAATCCCAGGGCTGATCTCCTTCATTATGGACTGGTTGGATCTCTTGCAGTCTGAGGGACTCTAAAGAGTCTTCTCCAACACCACAGTTCAAAAGCATCAATTCTTCGGTGCTCAGCCTTCTTCACAGTCCAGCTCTCACATCCATACATGACCACAGGAAAAACCATAGCCTTGACTAGATGGACCTTTGTTGGCAAAGTAATGTCTCTGCTTTTGAATATGCTATCTAGGTTGGTCATAACTTTCCTTCCAAGGAGTAAGCGTCTTTTAATTTCATGGCTGCAGTCACCATCTGTAGTGATTTTGGAGCCCAGAAAAATAAAGTCTGACACTGTTTCCACTGTTTCCCCATCTATTTCCCATGAAGTGATGGGACCGGATGCCATGATCTTCATTTTCTGAATGTTGAGCTTTAAGCCAACTTTTTCACTCTCCACTTTCACCTTCATCAAGAGGCTTTTTAGTTCCTCTTCACTTTCTGCCATAAGGGTGGTGTCATCTGCATATCTGAGGTTATTGCTATTTCTCCCAGCAATCTTGATTCTAACTTGTGTTTCTTCCAGTCCAGCATTTCTCATGATGTACTTTGCATATAAGTTAAATAAGCAGGGTGACAATATACAGCCTTGATGAACTCCTTTTCCTATTTGGAACCTGTCTGTTGTTCCATGACCAGTTCTAACTGTTGCTTCCTGACCTGCATACAAATTTCTCAAGAGGCAGATCAGGTGGTCTGGTATTCCCACCTCTTTCAGAATTTTCCACAGTTTATTGTGATCCACACAATCAAAGGCTTTGGCATAGTCAATAAAGCAGAAATAGATGCTTTTCTGGAACTCTCTTGCTTTTTCCATGATCCAGCGGATGTTGGCAATTTGATCTCTGGTTCCTCTGCCTTTTCTAAAACCAGCTTGAACATCAGGAATTTCACGATTCACATATTGCTGAAGCCTGGCTTGGAGAATTTTGAGCATTACTTTACTAGCATGTGAGATGAGTGCAATTGTGCAGTAGTTTGAGCATTCTTTGGCATTGCCTTTCTTTGGGATTGGAATGAAAACTGACCTTTTCCAGTCCTGTGGCCACTGCATTATAGCAATTGTAAATATTTTTCACTAGCAGAACCGACTGGAGTCCTGTGTCTACGTGTCCATTTTTAAACCGGAAATATAATTGACCCACAACACTGTCAGTTCTAGATACACATCATAGTGATCCAGTGTTACTATATGTTTATAAAACTATCGTTATAAGTCTGCTGCTGCTGCTAAGTCACTTCAGTTGTGTCCGACTCCATAGACGGCCTCCTACCAGGCTCCTGTGTCCCTGGGATTCTCCAGGCAAGAACACTGAAGTGGGCTGCCATTTCCTTCTCCAATGCATGAAAGTAAAAAGTGAAAGGGAAATCGCTCAGTCGTGTCTGACTTTTAGTGACTTCATGGACTCCAGCCTACCCGTCTCCTCCATCCATGGGATTTTCCAGGCAAGAGTACTGGAGTGGGGTGCCATCGCCTTCTCTGCGTTATAAGGCTAGGTTGGTTCATTCTTGTTTTTTTTCTTAAAGCTTATTTTAATACCCTCCTCACCCCCAAAATTGGGACAGATCAGAACAGTCTGGGCTGGGTTTAATTTTAAATTAACACACATTTTTTTTTTTTTTCTGTCATTGTTTAAATCAACATTGTGGCAATCAGGGATTATCCTTGGAAAAAGTGAAACCCATGTTAACAAAAGACATCATGGAAGAACTCCACTTAGTGATTCACTGGCTCCTTACAAGTCTCCTTGCTGTTCTCTGAAACTCTGCATTCAGTTGGGTATATCTTCCCCTTTCTCCTTTGCCTTTCACTTCTCTTCTTTTCTCGGCTATTTGTAAGGGCTCCTCAGACAACCACTTTGCCTTCTTGTGTTTCTTTTTCTTGGCGATGGTTTTGGTCACCACCTCCTGTACAGTATTACCAACCTCCGTTCATAGTTCTTCATGCACTCTGTCTACCAGATCTAGTCCCTTGAATCTATTCATCAACTCCACTGTATAATCATAAGGAATTTGATTTAGGTGATATCTGAATGGCCTAGTGGATTTCTGTACTTTCTTCAATTTGAGGCTGAATATTGCAATAAGATCTGTATAGTCAAAGCTGTGGTTTTTCCAGTAGTCATGTATGGATGTGATAGTTGGACCATAAAGAAGGCTGAGTGCTGAAGAATTGATGCCTTTTAAATGTGGTGCTGAAGACTATTGAGAGCCCCTTGGACTGCAAGGAGATCAAACCAGTCAGTCCTAAAGGAAATCAGTCCTGAATATTCATGGGAAGGACTGATGCTGAAGCTGAAGCTCCAGTACTTTGGCCACCTGATGTGAAGAACCGACTCATTGGAAAAGACCCTGATACTGGGAAAGATTGAGGGCAAGAGGAGAAGGGGGTGACAGGATGAGATGGTTGGATGGCATCATCAATTCAATAAACATGAATCTGAGCAAACTCAGAGAGAAAGTGAAGGACTGGGAAACTTGGCGTGCTGCAGTTCATGGGGATGCCAAGAGTCGGACTCGACTTAGCGACTAAATGGTAAGAACAGCTTACAAGTCGGACTTATCCATGCAGTGGAAAGAGGCTTTGCCCAGACTCACTCAAGCCCAGTTAGTTCCAACCAGGCCCTAGAACTAAAAAGAGCAAGAAGAGAGGGCATCGCTTCTTTAGAATGAGTGCAGAAAAAGTAGCTAGACAAATAAGATCCTGCAGCTTTCCTCCCAAGGACTTGGGGGAAAGGAGGCAGGAGCTTAGAGGATAGGCTTAGAGATGCACCATTCCATCCTAGGCTGTTTCATTCCTGATCCACATCCAGGCTTGCCTGATTTCAAAGGAATGGCAGGATTTGTGAGGCCCCTAGGTGTATAAGTCTGACACCCTGACAGTTTGCACTGGGGTCTCTATGCAGGTTGGAGAAAGGCATCTGGGGACCCTCCCTGGCAGTTCAATACGTATGACTCTGTGCTCCTAATGCAGAGAGCATGGGTTCCAGCTCTGGTTGAGAGACTAAGATCCTACTGCCGTGTGGTGCAGCCAAAAAGAAAAAAAAATTTTTTTTAATTAGAAAAAGGTGTCTGCCCCCCCCCCCCCCCCCCCCCCCCCCCCCCCCCGGGTGGGTGAATTTGAGAAAGGCCCTGCGTCCTTCCCGCTAATGCAGTCCCACCTCCCTCACCCCCCGCCCCCCAGGTCCAGGCACCGGCTGAACTTCAGCCCCCACTTGCCCCCTTAGCTGGGCATCTTTGTGCAGGGCTGACCCTGTGTTGATGCCAAGACCGAAAGAAGCTGCATTTGAGCTCCAGTTCCTCTCCTTAAGAATCACCATCTTTAATGTCGTGAGGTCTGATATAAGCAGGGGTTAGCCAACTTTTTCTGTAAAGAGGTAGATGGTAGATAGTTGTAGATGACACAGTCTCTGTCACAAGTACTTAGTTCAACTGAGGCTCAGAAGCAGACATGAATAGTATGGGAATGAGTGGGCATCACCATGTCCAAATAAAACTATTTTGTAAGCGGCTGGACGGTGGGCCTGAGTTTGCCAGTCTTGACATGAAACATCTGCTTGGTATGTCAGGGTCTGCAGGAAACGGCAGACTTGTTACTGGGGTTACCATTAGAATTAATGTTAATACTGCTAATGTCATTGCTTGAGCTTTTACTCCACGCCAGGAACTGTCCTGAGTACTTCACAGGCTTTATCTCATTTACTCTCACCATCACCAAGTAACATGGCCCAGGCCCCTCAGCCAGTAAGTGGCAGGGCTGGGATTCAAACCGCCTTCCAATCACCTTGCTCCTTGTTGCATCACCTCTGGGTGCCTCCTGCCCTGGTACCTGTCCTCCCCCTCCCCCCAGGCTCCTTGTTTTGTTGTCCTCCTCATAGCTCTGACCATGTATCTTTATATATTTATTTGCATCTTGGTTTGCTTACTGTCCTGGAGGTGATACAGGGCGAGGACCTCACTGTCTGGTCTTGGATGTAATGATATTTAGCCATCTCCTGGCATATAAGCAGGCCCGCCCTTAGTATTTGCCTAAGAAATAAATGAGTCATTGTCCCAAGCATCTCCTTCTCTCTCTGCCAGCTTTTTACAGGGGCAGGAACTAGGCGATAGCTGAAGTGCATTTGTGACTCTTTGATAACCTGCCCACTTCCGGGGGAAAAAAAAAAACAGCCTGCAAAGCAAATACCACCACCTCCTCCGGGAATAATGCTGCGGCCTCGGGTTGGAAAAATTGCAGCTTCCACGCTGTCCCAAGGACCTCATTCCTCCTGGGAGTCTCCTGGGGGAGGCTGAGCACTGTGACTCACCTGACTCCCATTTCCCAGGTGTGAAAACTGAGACTCTGGGGTGAAAGGACTTGCCCAGGGCCATGTAGGTAGAAAGAGCATGGTTGGGGGATTCAAACTCAGGGCCATCTGGCTTTTGGTTGGTTCAGAATGTAGGTCTGTGGGCCAGCTGCCTCTGATAAAAGGTACCCTGATGCAAGGCTCCCACCCTCAGAGAGGATGATCTAGTTGGTCAGGGCACCTGTGTTTATGATGCTCCCCATGTGATTCTGGGACAGATAGTACTAGTGAAGCCCGGTGGTTCTCAGCTCAGGCTTCATATTTGACTCACTGAGGAAGATTTTCATGATAGAAACTTTCAGCTGTGTGCAACAGTGGACAGCATGGTATAATGAGTGCCGTGGACTATTTAATTTATTTATTTAAAATTTTTACCTGCCATGGACTATTTACCCTGCATCACGTGTAAACATTTCATTAGGTATCTGCAACAGATAAGGAATTTAAAAATTTTTAAACATTTTATTTTGAAATAATTTGACCCACAAAAAGTTACAGAAATGGTGTTCTTGTATACCCTTCTGCAGCTTTCCACAATAATATCTGAGAGATAAGGATTTTAAGTAATACAACAATGGTACCATTATATGGCCTAACAACTTACTAATTCCTTAATATCACCAAGTATTCCAGAAATGCACTGTGCTTGCAGAGTGGTGCAGCCTCTTACGTGGTATTGTTCCTTCTCCACCTGATCAGTGAACCATTTTATCCAAAGACATGTCCCCTCATCTCTTTGGTCACCATGTGTTGTCATAGACAAACGCTTGTTTCTTTCCTTCTGTTTTCAAAACAGTGACTTGGTTCTCTAGTACATTTTCATCACTGACACCAAGGTTTTCCTTCTCTTCCAGTATCAAGGTGGACTTGTGTATTTAAAATGTGATGCGTCTCAGTCCTTAAATGGTCCCTTTCTGGGCTGGTGAGAGCCACTTCTGGTTGCATCTGAGTTTTTTTTTACCTACCCTTGTCTTGTTGGGTGTGACAAGATATTCTGGGCTTATCATGTACATTTCCTGCCCAGCTACTTGGCCAAGGAGACTGGGAGCTGAAAACAAAAACAAGAATTCAAGTACCTGGACCCACCCCAAACCAGCTAAACAGGAGTCTCTGGGGAGCAGGGCAGATGCAGTGTGTTTTCTGAATGCCCCCAGCTGGGGTGGACAACCGCTTGGGTAGAATGTGTTTCCTCTTCAGTCTCTCTAGTTTCTTTCTTTTCTTTTTTTTTTTTTTTAGGATTTTTAAAATATCTTTATTGAATTTGTTACAATATCATTTCTGTTTTATGTTTTGATATTTTGGGCCACTAAGCATGTGGCATCTTTGCTCCCTGAGAGGGATGGAACCCACACCCCCACACTGAAAGGCAAAGTCTTAACCACTGGACCTCCAGGGAAGTCCCTCCCCGGCATCTTATCTCTGCAAGATTCTGGGATGGAGAGCGATGTCCTTGGCTAATGATCTTGTCGTTAGTGTGGTGACCCCACCTTCACCAATGCTTGTGTCCCCAGATTTAGACTTGAATGTATCAGCCCTCATGTGCAATCCCAAAGGCTCTGTCCGATGGCCTTGCCTATATGGCCCTAAACTGGAGCTCATCTTTGTGGCTCTGGGAAAGAGGTTCTTTGAAAGCTTGCTTAGAATCTGTTAATGACTTGCTGTTGCCCTTGGGATGGAGACCAAAATCCCTTATGTGGCCTCCAGTGTAGACTGAGCACAGCTTCCAGTGTAGACTGCTCAGGCCCCCTCTTGTTTGCTGGAGCCCACTGTGCTCCCCTCTGCCTCGGGGCCTCTGCACACATCAGTCACTCTGCTGGGATCACCTCGCGTCTCCTCCTTCACTTAGCCATCCTCTTCCCACTTTTCAGACCCCAGCTTGAATGCCTTCCTTGACCTCCATCAACTGGATTAGCCCAGTGAGGTCCCAGTGATCTCACTGGTCATACGGACCTACCTCCGGGATGTAATCCTTGTCACAGTTGTGGTTTTGAATTTGTTCACGTGATTGATTAATGTTTCTCTCTCCAGACCCTGACTATTTGGGACTCACATTCTGTCTCCACTGCTTCCAGCTCTGGCACCCTGGGCAAGGCTTTTCATCTCTCTGCCCCTCAGTGTCCTTAACTACAGAATGGAGATGATGGCTTTATCTAGTTCCTAGTGTGATTATGAAGATTAAAGGAGATCATTTTCATAAAACATTAAAAACAGAACTGTTACTAGCTAGCAGAGAGTGTTAGCAGTTGACCTGGATTAGGGTTATGTCTGTTAGTTCAGATTTGTGTATAGTAGGTGCTCAGAAGATACTTGTAGAATGAGTGAGTGAATGAATGAAAGAGAGGTATAAAGGTCATACCGGGTTCTGTGAGGATACGAGATAATGCTAGTACTTTGTCTGTGCCTGCCACTTTGTAGATGCTCAATAAATATCTGTGGAATAAATGAATGGACTAATAAATGAATGAACCATTGGCCCACTGGGAGGGCCCGGGAGCTGGCTGCTCCCTGCCTGGAGCTGGCATAGACGAGAAGTTTAACCTATCATTTCCCCTGGGTTCCGCACCCTGTTCTCTCTCTCCATAGAATCCTTGCCCGGAATCCAGTGCCTCCTTCCTCTCCAGGATCACCTTCTGGTGGATCACAGGGTAAGTCCTGGCCCCCAAACCTCAGGCGGGTGCTGGACCACCAGTGTGCAGCTCTCCCTCCCTTGTGCTTTCCGACAGGGTTGTGTCCTGAGCGTGTGTGCCCTGGGCATGGGTCTCGGAGACACGAACCCTGAGCCCACAGTCATGTGATACGTGTATAAATAGCTCGGCCTGGGCAAGAAGCTGCACACTCCTGGCTCAGCTCCAGATTTGGTTGTTTTTGTTTTGCACTGGATGTAATTATTATCATTGGCATTATTCCCCTTCCCCCCAAGATAAATAATGTTCGTGCCCCCTGCCCCCTGAAATAAATAACATAGGAAAAGGGGGTGAGAGAAGTGTGTTTGGACCAGTAGCAGCAGAGGCGCTGCCACCTGCAATTCAGCACGCTGCCTGCTCAGCCTCCTTTCATCTGCATGTTGTTTTCTTCACATTGTCAGCATCTTACTGCTGCTGCTGCTGCTAAGTCGCTTCAGTCGTGTCCGACTCTGTGCGACCCCATAGACGGCAGCCCACCAGGCTTCCCCGTCCCTGGGATTCTCCAGGCAAGAACACTGGAGTGGGTTGCCATTTCCTTCTCCAATGCATGAAAGTGAAAAGTGAAAGTGAAGTTGCTCAGTCGTGTCAGACCCTCAGCGACCCCATGGACCGGAGCCCACCAGACTCCTCCATCCATGGGATTCTCCAGGCAAGAGCACTGGAGTGGGGTGCCATTGCCTTCTCCAGCATCTTACTGGGGGTTATTTAAATCCCCCTCCTCCCTGAAGCATTTTTCCCTTGTCTTTATGAACTTTTTACACTAATTAATTTAGTGTTTTTCTTAACTGTTTTTCAATTGCTGTTGAAGAAGAGCTCTGGGACAGTTGATGGTGTTTGGCCATGACCTGCAGGTCACGCCAGCCAAGCTCGTGTTTCTGATTTTGGTCACTGTCCTCTGGTGATATCAGAGCGTGTCCTTTCCCTTAGGGGGATACACACTGATATTTAGGGGTGAAGGTGTGTAGGGTCTGCAGCCCCCTCTGAAATGGTTCAGAACAAAGATGGAGGCATACTTCATTACGCTTCCCAGCTACCGTGTTTCCCCAGATTGAAGGTTGGTAGCCAGCCTGTCAGGTGAGTCTGTCGGCGCCTTTTCCCATCAGCTTTCACTCACTTTGTGTCTCTCTGTCACATTTGGGTAATTCTCACAATCTTTCAAATGTTTTCATTATTATTATATTTATTATGGTCATCTGTGATCCTTGCTATTATTACTAGGATTTGCTGCAGGCTCAGATGATGCTTAACTTGGCATTTTTTAAGCAATACAGAATTTTTAAGTTAAGCTCTGTATGTTACTTTTTAGACATAATGCCAGCGTAAATATAACTGTAGTGTGGGGAACCAAAAAAATTCTTGTGACTCGATTTACTGTGATATTCACTTTATCGTGGTGGTCTGAAACCGCATCTGTAGTATCTCCGAGGTCTGCCTTGTATGTGTTCCCACACGTGTGTCTAGAGACAGAGACAGATACAGCACATGTGAAATGTTAACAGTCGTGAGCTTGGTGAAGGGTCAACAGCAATTCTTTGTACAGTTCCTATGGTTTTTCTGTGAATTTGAAATCTTTCAAAATAACAAGTTAAAATACTAAGTTTCCCTTTTATAATGAAAGTGTTCAAAGCAGAAAGACTAGGCTAATAAACCTTAAATTCATCACCAAATATAATGGTGGTTAACGCTCTGTGGTATTCGCCTTACATTTTTTTTTGAAAGTAAATTAGAAACATCCTGCTACTTTCCTCCTAAATACTCTGTATGTTTGTCTAAAAACGAGGCCGTTTTTCCTGGGGGATCTAATGGAATTAGCAGTAATGATGCCACGTGCCCACATGTCCATTCATGCTGAGATTTCCCTGATCACGGCTGCCTGCGGTCGTGTGGTGGAGAAGGCAACGGCACCCCACTCCAGTGCTTTTGCCTGGAAAATCCCATGGATAGAGGAGCCTGGTGGGCTGCAGTCCATGGGGTCGCGAAGAGTCGGACACGACTAAGCGACTTCACTTTCACTTTTCACTTTCATGCATTGGAGAAGGAAATGGCAACCCACTCCAGTGTTCTTGCCTGGAGAATCCCAGGGACGGGGGAGCCTGGTGGGCTGCCGTCTATGGGGTCACACAGAGTCGGACACGACTGAGTGACTTAGCAGCAGCAGCAGCGGTCGTGTGGGCCGAGGTAGCAGGGAGGGCCATCGTGTCATCTCCTCTGACTCTCATCGCCTCCCCTCTTGTGTTTTGGCCACAGGATGATGGTCCAGGGCTACCGCCAGCCCCTGGAGAGCACCGACCTCTGGTCCCTGAATAAGGAGGACACGTCAGAACAAGTTGTGCCGGTCTTGGTAAAGAACTGGAAGAAGGAATGTGCCAAGTCCAGAAAGTAAGTGTCAGGCATCTGGCCACAGGCAAGCCGGACGCTCACTAGGTTGACCCGGTAGCCCTGTCCCTCCTCTGTGGCCCGGGATGGTCTCAGTGCCACCCCTTGAGTGTCACAGCCCTGGGCGGGCTGCTTCCCTTCCCAGAACCACGGTTTTCTCACTTGTGAATGGAGTGGAGTCCAACATGTAGCTCAGGCAATTTGGATAGAAAAGAAGAGAGAAGGATGTCAAGTGAGCGGGTTCTGTTTGCCACAGCCCTCAGCGACCCCATCCTCCCGGAGTTGTTTCGTTTCCGCCCCCTTCTCTCTGAGCAGCTGGCATCCTGAGCGTTCTTACTGTTTTAAATGGTTCTGTTTAACACGCCAAATCAACTGCTTCTTGAGGTGTTCAGCTTAAGAAGCCCCAGTTGAGAGTGATTTGGGCTGTACTGGATTTTTTTTTTTTTTTTAACAGAGTTTTATTTTTTCGAGTGCTTTTAGGTTCGCAGCAGGTCTGAGCAGGAGCTGCAGTGTTGCACACACTCCTCCCCCGCCTGCTGTCAGGGTACCCCCACCAGAGGGGCACGTCGGTGACGGCCTATTAGACCGCACTGAGTACGTGGTTCACATCACTGTTCACTCTCTGTCTTGGATTTCACACCCTCCCCGCTTGCGAGCTGTATGCCAACCCCAAGCTCTGTCATCCGGTTATTTTGGGAGTCAGGCGAGGGCCTCTCCAGCACGTATTGTGTCTTATTTCTTCAAACATAAGACGTTATCACCTGTGCTATGCATCTTTATGATGTCATCACCTGTGTGATGCACCAAGGAAAAAGGAAAACAGCTGCCAGTTAAACCAGGATATGACATTGACTTAAAATGCATCCTGCGTCCAGAAAAGCCAGACAAGAACTCGCGAGGGACTCTGATGGCAGGGGATGGTGTCAGTCCTCCTGTTGTCGTTATGGGATGGTGCCCACCTTGGGGAGCTGGCTGCCAGGGCCCGGCCTGGTGTGCGTGCGTGTGTGCTAAGTCGCTTCATTTGTGTCCGATTCTTTGCAGCCCTGTGGATTGTAGCCTGCCCGGCTCCTTTGTCCGTGAGATTCTCTAGGCAGGAATACCGGGTGGGTTGCCGTGCCCTCCTCCACGGGATCTTCCCTACCCGGGGATCAAACCCACGTCTCTGGCGTCCCCTGCATTGTTTGCCACCTGTGCCCCCTGGGAAGCCCCAAGCCTGGTGCACAGCCGCACAGAGCAGCTGGCCTCCCGGGAGAGGAACCCCGGCTGTCCAATTCCTCACCTTTTACAGGAATGCTCAAGCTCCAGGTCTTCCATCTGCATCAGGCTGTGGGTGGGGAATGTAGGACATTGATGCTGCTGGCCACCAGGATGTCAGCAGAGGACCTTGTGACTGTCTGCAGTGGCCATGAACAGAGGAGACGTTGTCTCCTGGGAGGTGGGTTGAGCTGAGCCTCTGTGGCCTTCGTGGTGTGGAGGTGCTCTGTGCGCATGTGACTCTGGCTGGGCACTGTGTCTGTGACCCAGTTGGAGGTTCTTGGGCATAGTTGGGGTTTCCGGTTCCCTTTGGCCTGGCCTGCAGCCTCCTCCCTGACGAGAAGGTGTCTCCTCAGGTTTTTTCCCACCCATGGTAGGAGGGGGTGCCCACCTGGCTGTCCTCTGGGGCTCTGCCTGTGAGCCGGTTGCTGCAGCTGTGAGAGAGGTCAGCAAGGAGACTTGCTAGGAGGAGGACTGGCCTTGCAACGTGAAGCTCCATCACCGGCCTGGCCCTTGGTTGTTTCGTTCAGTAGATAGGGTTGATGACTGCTGATGTGCTGAGCGTGGTTTCGGCCTTGGAGGTTCAGAGAGTGGAATGGGAGAGACAGGATCCTTGTCTGGTGCAACTCAGATTCCATGTGGGATCCAGGGCTTAAGGAGTCAAACACACCCTGTGAGAAGCTGGAGAGAGTGTGAAGCGAGATGATGAGATTAACAAGGAGGAGCCATGAGGACCAGAGTGACTGGGAGCCGATACGGGTTGGGTGGTCAGGGGTGGCCCCTCTGAGTGGAGATTCGGTGTCGAAGGAGGGAGGGAGCTTTGCAAACGTGGGAAAGGGCTTTCCGTTCGCAGAAATGGCTAGTGCAAAGGTCCTGAGGTAGAGGTGAGGTGGTGTGCTGACGGAGCAGCACAGGGCTTGTGTGGCTGAAGTGCAGTGAGAGGTGGGGAGAGCAGAAGGAGAAAAAGCAAGAGAAGTATTTGCAGGGGTTCATAGGCTATGGTACTGGGCTAGGTTTTGATCCCAGATGTGGTAAGAAGACAGGTGGGCTTTTTGCAGGGCAGTGGCATGTCTTCCTGGTCTTCCTTGTGGCATGTGAGATCGTTAATTGGGGCATGCAAACTCTTAGTTGCCGCATGTTGTGGGATCTAGTTGACTGATCAAGTATCGAACCTGGGACCCTTGCAGGGGAAGTGTGGAGTCTTAGCCACTGGACCACCAGGGAAGCCCCCGGGAGTTCTGTTTTGTAACAACCAGTTGGGGTGCTCTGGGGATGGTGGATCGTGGGATGAGAATCGAGGTAGATGGGTCCCTGGCTCTACTCCTGGATGTGTGAACCATGCCAGCGCCTGTGACCCCTGGGGGTGTGGGTGTAGGTGGGGAGGGTCTGCTGGACTCCCCGGGGCTCCTGGGGAGCAGGGGACCAAGGCCTGGGCAGGAGGGCCGCCTTGGCTTCTTGGGCTCAGGCCTCCGCCTCCTCTCTTCACCCGTGAGTGCCTCCTCTCAGGGCCAGGTCCTAGCTGCTTCCTCCACTCCCCTGACCTTTGGGTTTTAAAATCCAGTGGTTCATTGGGTTTCATCAGATAATTGTGAGTATAACAAAAAAAGAGTGGAAATTTCTCAACAGCCTCCCATAGATTAAGGCTACTCTGGACTATGGTTCCTGTTGGAACGACTATAAAATGATTTGGCAGCTCTGAAAAAGACTTGGGAAGTTTTTTAAAAAAACAACAAAAACTTAGGGACTTCCCTGGTGGTCCAGTGGTTAAGACTTCACCTTCCAATGCAGGGGCAGCGTCCAGGTTTGATCCCTGGTCCAGGAGCTAGGAATCCCACATGCCTCGTGGCCAAAATACCAAAACATGAAACAGAAGCAATATTGTAACAAATTCAATAAAGAGTTTAAAAATGGTCCCCATCAAAAAATATTTTTTTAATTTATTAATTTATTTTATTTGGAAGCTAATTACTTTGCAATATTGTGGTTTCTGCCTTACATCGACATGTATCAGCCATGGGAGTTAAACAGTTACAATACCAGCCAGCCATTCTACTCAGGTATATAGGTATATACCTGAGAGAACTGAAGATGTTTGTTCATGAACTCATGCAGAGATGTGCATAGCAGCTTTGTGTGTGGTGGTCAAAGCTGGGAGGAACCCAGACAGCTGTTAACAAGTGAGTAAGTGATAGTCTGTCAGTCGTGGCCGACTCTTTGCGACCTCATGGCCTGCACCCCGCCAGGTTCCTCTGTCCATGGAATTCTCCAGACAAGAATATTGGAATGGGTTGCCATTTTCTTGTCCAGTTAACAAGTGAATAGGTCTGCAAATCTTGGTGTAGCCATGCAAGGGAGCACTTCTGAGCAATACAACAGAATAAACTATTGATGCACTCAGCAATGTGAAAATCTCTAAATAATTAAGCTGAGTGAACAAAGCCAGGCAGCGGTACCTACTAGGTGATTCCTTTTATGTACAAGTCAAGAAACATGAAAGCAAGTTAGTAGTGACAGAAATCAGAGCATGGTGGCCTGAAGTAGGAGGAGGTGGTCAGATGGGAGGGAGAAATTCCAGAGAGAGGAGACCCTGTGGGGGTGATGGGCGTGTTCATTGTCTCGATTTTCCTGATGGTCTGACAGGTGTATAAGTATGTCCATCAGGTTGTGCGCTTGAAATGTCTGCACTTGCTTTGCAGGCAGTTTTTTTTTTTTTTTTTTTTTTACCATCTGAACCACCAGGGAAGCCCTGATCTTATGTCAATTATACTCATAAGAAAGCAGTAGTGTTTAAAGAAGGGGTGACCATTTTAACTTGATTCTCTCTATTTCATAAAGGAATGCAAACAGCAAATAACAAAAAACAAAAGGCTCCAAAATACCAGTGTTAAGCTATGGCTCCCAACCTTTCAGATCCATTGCCCCCTTTAATAAGAAAGACATTATTATTAAAGTTATTAAATATAGATATTAGTATAACACCTCCTTAAATGTAAGGACATCCATTAAAATAACCCAACCATGAGTCTTAGTTTAAAAATCAACAAAATGTTCTTGCTAAGCTTTAAAGCTAAAAGGTGAGTGATTTGTAATGAATCGCCATGTGTGTCTATGTAAATGCTCAGGCATGCACTAGAACAGAGAGCGAGGAATTGCTGTGTGCTCATAAGTGGAACATTTTCTGCGGCAGCTGCAAGTCCTGACCAGCTGGGTCTGGTGGTTCTGGAGACCAGAACCATCGTCACCCTCATGGACAGGGTTTTGCAAAGTGGTAATTCATACTTGGCCAAGTTCTGAACAAAAACTTAATTTGCACGCTGACTGCATTTCTAAAAAATCGAGGTGTATTTCATCTTGCAAAAGATAATACATGGTGTGTATGGATTTATCTCAGTCTTTCCCAGCATCAGGGTCTTTTCCAATGAGTCAGCTCTTTGCATCAGGTAGCCAAAGTATTGGAGCTTCAGCTTCAGCATCAGTCCTTCCAGTGAATATTCAGAGTTCATTTTCTTTAGGATTGACTGACATGCTGCAGTCCATGGGGTCACAAAGTGTCAGACACAACTTAACAACTGAACAACAATAACAGCAGTGAATTTATGCTGAAGGTGGAGTTAGAGTCGAGATTTGGGTGATTTGGGGTACTTCCCTGTTGGTCCAATAGTTAAGACCCTGTGCTTCCTCTGCAGGGGACTTGAGTTTGATCCCTGGTCAGGGACTTACGATCGCACAAGCTGCACAGCATGGCAAAAACAAACAAATCCATAGATTTGGATGATTTTAGGCAGACTCTGCAATGAACATGAACTTGGGCAAACTTCAGGAGATGGTGAGGGACAGGGAGGCCTGGCCTGCTGCTGTCCATGAGGTTGCAAAGCATCAGACGTGACTGGGTGGCTGAACAACAACAGGGCAGGCTCTTCACCTCCATGGGTGCCCGGTGGGACTGTCTTCCTTTGGTGTGGCCCAGTACGTCAGTGGTACCCAGCCTTTTTGGCACCAGGGACCAGTTTCATGGAAGACAGTTTTCCCATGAAACAGGAGATAGGGGACGGTTTCATGATAATTCCGGAGCATTACATTTATTGGGTGCATGCTCGGTCGGTAAGTCATGTTTGACTCTTTGTGACCCCACAGACTGTAGCTCACCAAGCTCCTCTGTCCATGGGATTTTCCAGGCAAGAATACTGGAGTGGGTAGCCATTTCCTTCTCCAAGGGATCTTCCCAACCCAAGGATCAAACCTGCCTCTCCTGTGTCTCTTGCATTGGCAGGTGGGGTCTTTACCACTGAGCCATCCGGGAAGCCCTAACTTTATTTCTGTGATTGTTACATCATGATAATGTGGTAACACAAGTCAGGGAGAGCAACTGTAAATAGGGATGAAACTTTACTTGCTCATCTGCCCCTCACCTCCTGCTGTGCAGTTCCTAACAGGCCTCCGACCAGTACCAGGGCTGGGGACTCCTGCTGGATGTCTGAGAGAGCCTGGTCTCTGGCCCAGTCATTGTCACATCAGAAGCTGAGAAACCCCCGTGACAGCCTGTTTTTGAGAAACAAAAACACTCTCCAACAACAACAACAGAAAGGGGGAGAATAATCTTGAGTTGTTTGTATGGGACAAAGTTAAAATCCTGCCGGCTTTAGTGGGGGTGGGGAGGCGGTTGCCACGCCCATCTGTGGTTTCCAAAACCATCATCCCTGCAGCTCTGAGGAGGATGAAAATGTGCGTTAAGGGTGTTAAGTTCTTTCTCTGCCCTTCTGTATTATACTGGATATTACAGATCAAAGACCATGCTCAGAGTACATCCATAAAATTGATTGAGCTATGACCTTTTTCAGTTTGAGTTTTTTGCCTTTGGCCACAACATTAGAGATCTTATTTATTTATTTTTTAAAATTTTTTATAACAAATTACAAGCACAGCTTGTGGGAGCTCCTCGTGGGCCTCTGGTTGGTTCACTCCCTGCCCAGTCTGCTTTGGTTCCTTGAGGTTCTTGGAATGGCTGCCTCACCTCTTTTCAAAATCCCTCAGTTCCAGGCCATTGCTGGTCCGGTTCCCCCTGCTTAGAGTGCCCTCTCTCTCCCCGAGTGGACTCGCTCCCTCATCCTGCAGGTCTCAGCTTTGATGTCACCTCCTCCAGGAAGCTTCCATGATATACTCCCCCACCTCACACAGACTGATCAGTTTCTCTCACAGGGCTGCTTGATGGAAGGGCTTTCCCCATGGCTCAGCTCCAAGCAGGGCCTTCGTGGAGGAGAGATCGATGGGCAAGTTCCAGCTTCCAGCTTCCCCACCCTTCCTGTTACCCTGTCCTGGGCAGTTTTCTCCTGACTCAGACCTTCCCTTTCCAACTTTCCTTCCATTCCTGGCCAGACCATCCAGATGCCCAGCTTTCTTCCTCCCTCAGAGAGCGCCTGCTTCCATTGGAAGCTTCTTGTTCACTGGATGTTTTTTTTGCTGTAGCTGGTCCCTCCCTCTGTTCCTTCCACCCAGGCCTGAGTCTTCCTCCTCTCTGCCCATCTGAGACCTTCCCCCAGGCCCTTTGGCCACCTGTGTACTGGCCCACCAAAAACAGCCCTGTGTCAGCGGCAGGGCCCAGATTAGGACGTGGTACAGAGAATGAATGGGGGGCGTGGGGGATGGAGCCACTTCCTGTCCCCCTCCCCTGTCTGTTGTCCTCCTTTCCAAGAGGACATGTGTGTGCAGAATGAAATCACACTAAAAATCCCCGCCAGGATCCCAGCTTCAGGGCAAGTCAGTGAAGTGAACAGGGAAAGAGCCTTCACTGACAACACAAGAAGTAGCGATAATCCTCTGTGGTTGGTAGAATGTCCCCTCCACCAAAAAATAATATATATCCACATCCTGATCTCCAGAACCTGTGTATACATTACATGGCAAAATTCAGCTCAGGGTGTGCTCAGTCATGTCCAACTCTTTGTGACCCCATGGACTGTAGCCCACAGGACTCCTCTGTCCATGGAATTTCTCAGGCAAGAATACTGAAGAGGGTTGCTGGTCCCCTTCTCCAGGGGATCTTCCCAAGCCAGGGATCAAACCTATGTCTCTGGTGTCTCCCGCATTGGCAGGCAGGTTCCTTACCGCTGTGCCACCTGGGGAACTGGCAGAGTCCCTTTGCAAATGTGATTAAGTTCAGGATTCTGAGAAGGGCGACTATGCTAGGTTTTTTGGGTGGGCCTGATGTAATCATCAAACCATTCAGTGTCACAGTAATCCAAGTCTATGCCCCAGCCAGTAACGCTGAAGAAGCTGAAGTTGAATGGTTCTATGAAGACCTACAAGACCTTTTAGAACTAACACCCAAAAAAAGATGTCCTTTTCATTATACAGGACTGGAATGCAAAAGTAGAAAGTAAAGAAACACCTGGAGTAACAGGCAAATTTTGCCTTGGAATATGGAATGAAGCAGGGCAAAGACTAATAGAGTTTTGCCAAGAAAATGCACTGATCATAAAAAACACCCTCTTCCAACAACACAAGAGAAGACTCTATACATGGACATCACCAGATGGTCAACACCAAAATCAGATTGATTATATTCTTTGCAGCCAAAGATGGAGAAGCTCTACACAGTCAGCAAAAACAAGACCAGGAGCTGACTGTGGCTCAGATCATGAACTCCTTATTGCCAAATTCAGACTGAAATTGAACAAAGTAGGGAAAACCACTAGACCATTCAGGTATGACCTAAATCAAATCCCTTATGATTTGAAGGAAGTGAGAAATATATAGTGGAAGTGAGAAATAGATTTAAGGGCTTAGATCTGATAAGAGTGCCTGATGAACTATGGAATGAGGTTCGTGACATTATACAGGAGACAGGGATCCAGATCATCCCCATGGAAAAGAAATGCAAAAAAGCAAAATGGCTGTCTGGGGAGGCCTTACAAATAGCTGTGAAAAAGAAGAGAAGCAAAAAGCAAAGGAGAAAAGGAAAGATATAAGCATCTGAATGCAGAGTTCCAAAGAATAGCAAGAAGAGATAAGAAAGCCTTCTTCAGTGATCAATGCAAAGAAATAGAGGAAAACAACAGAATGGGAAAGACTAGGGATCTCTTCAAGAAAATCAGAGATACCAAAGGAACATTTCATGCAAAGATGGGCTCAATAAAGGACAGAAATGGTATGGACCTAACAGAAGCAGAAGATATTAAGAAGAGGTGGCAAGAATACACAGAAGAACTGTACAAAAAAGAGCTTCACGACCCAGATAATCACGATGGTGTGATCACTGACCTAGAGCCAGACATCCTGGAATGTGAAGTCAAGTGGGCCTTAGAAAGCATCACTATGAAGAAAGCTAGTGGAGGTGATGGAATTCCAGTTGAGCTATTCCAAATCCTGCAAGATGATGCTGTGAAAGTGCTGCACTCAGTGTGCCAGCAAATTTGGAAAACTCAGCAGTGGCCACAGGACTGGAAAAGGTCAGCTTTCATTCCAATCCCAAAGAAAGGCAACGCCAAAGAATGCTCAAAATACCGCACAATTGCACTCATCTCACACGCTAGTCAAGTAATGCTCAAAATTCTCCAAGACAGCCTTCAGCAATATGTGAACTGTGAACTTTCTGATGTTCAAGCTGGTTTTAGAAAAGGCAGAGGAACCAGATATCAAATTGCCAATATCCACTGGATCATGGAAAAAGCAAGAGAGTTCCAGAAAAACATCTATTTCTGCTTTATTGACTATGCCAAAGCCTTTGACTGTGTGGATCACAATAAGCTATGGAAAATTCTGAAAGAGATGGGAATACCAGACCACCTGATCTGCCTCTTGAGAAATTTGTATGCAGGTCAGGAAGCAACAGTTAGAACTGGACATGGAACAACAGACTGCTTCCAAATAGGAAAAGGAGTTCATCAAGGCTGTATATTGTCACCCTGTTTGTTTAACTTATATGCAGAGTACATCATGAGAAATGCTGGACTGGAAGAAACACAAGTTGGAATCAAGATTGCTGGGAGAAATATCAATAACCTCAGATATGCAGATGACACCACCCTTATGGCAGAAAGTGAAGAGGAACTAAAAAGCCTCTTAATGAAAGTGAAAGTGGAGAGTGAAAAAGTTGGCTTAAAGCTCAACATTCAGAAAACGAAGATCATGGCATCCGGTCCCATCACTTCATGGGAAATAGATGGGAAAACAGTGGAAACAGTGTCAGACTTTATTTTTCTGGGCTCCAGAATCACTGCACATGGTGACTGCAGCCATGAAATTAAAAGATGCTTACTCCTTGGAAGGAAAGTTATGACCAACCTAGATAGCATATTCAAAAGCAGAGACATTACTTTGCCAACAAAGGTCTGTCTAGTCAAGGCTATGGTTTTTCCTGTGGTCATGTATGGATGTGAGAGTTGGACTGTGAAGAAGGCTGAGCACCGAAGAATTGATGCTTTTGAACTGTGTTGGAGAAGTGTTGGAGAAGACTCTTGAGAGTCCCTTGGACTGCAAGGAGATCCAACCAGTCTATTCTGAAGGAGATCAGCCCTGGAATTTCTTTGGAAGGAATGATGCTAAAGCTAAAGCTGAGTACTTTGGCCACCTCATGCAAAGAGTTGACTCATTGGAGAAGACTCTGATGCTGGGAGGGATTGAGGGCAGGAGGAGAAGTGGACGACAGAGGATGAGATGGCTGGATGGCATCACTGATTCGATGGATGTGAGTCTGGGTGACCTCCGGGAGTTGGTGATGGACAGGGAGACCTGGTGTGCTGTGATTCATGGGGTTGCAAAGAGTCGGACACGACTGAGCGACTGATCTGATCTGATCTGATCTGATGTAATCATCCTGAAGGTCCTTCTAAGGAGGAGACAGGAAGTCAGAGAGGGACAGTGCTGAGCTGCTGGCGGGATGAGGAGGCAGACACTCCATGCCCAGGTGTGTAGGCATCTTCTAGATGCTGGGAAAGGTGAGAATAGCTTCTCCCTTGGAGCCTGTTGGCCAGCTTAGACTTCTGACCTCTACAGCTGTGAGATGTGAGATTCGTGTTGTTTCAGTCCACTCGTTTGTATTCAATGGTCGCAGCAGCCACAGGCAATCCTACAGCTTCACCTAGAGTTTACATTTGAGTCTGGAACCATTGGGAGGCCAGGAGTGGAGCCAAGCTCGGGGAATGAAGCGCTTTAGGAGGATCCCATTGGCTGCCATGCAGGGACTTGGTTGTCAGGGAACAAGAGTGGAAGGAAATGGAGCAGGGAGGGGGCCCCGGCCACGGTTACTTGTGTGGATCAGAGGCCGTGGTAATGGACAGTGGATGGATGACTGCACACACATCCCAGGAGTGGGACGTACACAACACACACCTGATTGGACCTGGGACCGTGGAGGAAATGCGATCAGGGAGGATGCCCATGTTTCTGGTTCTTTCCTGGGGTGGGAGCATCGAAGGGAAGGATCCGGATTTGACAGAGCCCAGACCAGTGCCTGGATCTCTTACCACTTCTCAGCTGGCGCCAGTGGTAAAGAACTTGCCTCCTAATGCAGAAGATGTAAGATACGCAGGTTCAATCCCTGGGTCAGGAAGATCCACTGGAGGAGGGGTTGGCAACCCACTCCAGCGTTCTTGCCTGGAGAATCCCTATGGACAGTGGATCCTGGCGGGCTGGGGTCCACAGGGTCACAAAGAGTCAGACACGACTGAGTTTCTTAGCATGCATGCACATACAGACCAGTGCCCATGGTTTGGAGAAGGGATGGGGGAGGGAACCAAGGCAGATCAGGAGGCTGTGGTCTCTAGGAGGGTGTTTCAGCTGGTCTGGATTGTTAGGTGTGGCTTGGATGGAAGAGACAATAGTCCCCTGTGATTAAGTGCTGTTCAGTGAGCTCCTGCTGTGGACAAATTCTGTAAATTGTGAATCTTACTGCTGTGTGCGGAGGAAGCTTGTGTGCATATTTCAAGGCTGGAGCTCACTTTTGGCCATTTGAGGGTGTCACTTTGACTGCATTTTGTGGGAAAGGGAAACTGAACCTATTGCTACATAACAGGTCACCCCAAAATGTAGCAGGCTTAAGGAAGAATGAACATTTACTGTCTCACACCGCGTGTCTGGGTCAGGGATCCAGGATGAGTCTGGCTCAGTGGTTCTGGCTCAGGGTCTGTCATGGCTGCAGTCATCTGAAGGCTTGGCTGGGGGCACAGATCTTCTTCTATGTTGCACATGGTGGGCGTCACTGTGCTGGCTGTTGGCAGAGTCTCACCATGGGGTCTTCTCCAGAAGGCTGGTTGAGTGTCCTCATGACCTCGTGGTTGACTTTTGCCCAGAGTGAGTGATTCACGACAGGGCAGGACAGAAGCCATGATGTTTTCTGCAACCTAATCTTGCAGGTGACAACTCTTTCTCCATTTTTTTACAAAGTTGTGAAGTCATTTCTCCCATATCCTATTCCGAGTGGGAGGGGACTTCACAGGGGCATGTATGAGAGTTCTGATTTCTCAACATCCCTGAAACTTTGTTATCTGACTTTTTGATGATAGCAATCCTAGTGGGTGTGAAGCAGTGTTTCATCCTGGTGTCGGTTTGCATTTCCCTGATGATGTAAGGAAGTTAAGCAATATTTCATGTGCTTATGCCATTCACATGTCTTCTTTGCATCTTTTAAAATTGGATTGTCTTTTTTATTACTGGGTTGTAAGAGTTCTTTATTTGCTCTATTTATCAATACAAGTCCCTTATCAGATTTTTGATTGGCGAATATTTCCTCCCATTCCATGGGTTATCTTTTCACTTTCTTGGTAGCACCTTTTGAAGCACAGAAGGTTTTGGTTTTGATAAAGTTCAATTTATTTTTTCTCTTGTTGCTTGTCTTTTTGGTGTCATATTTAAGTATCCATTGCTAAATCCAAGGTCATAAAGATTTTGCCCCCTTGTTGTCTTCTAAGAGTTTTACAGTTTTAGTTCTATGTTAAGTCTTTCATCCATTTTGAATTTTTGTATATGGTGTGAAGTAAGGGTCCAACTTCATTCTTTTGCCTGTAGCTATCTAGTTTTTCACTCATCTCGCATGCTAGTAAAGTAATGCTCAAAATTCTCCACGCCAGGCTTCAGCAATATGTGAATTGTGAACTTTCTGATGTTCAAGCTGGATTTAGAAAAGGCAGAGGAACCAGAGATCAAATTGCCAACATCCGCTGGATCATGGAAAAAGCAAGAGAGTTCCAGAAAAACATCTATTTCTCCTTTATTGACTATGCCAAAGCCTTTGACTGTGTGGATCACAATAAACTGTGGAAAATTCTGAAAGAGATGGGAATACCAGACCACCTGATCTGCCTCTTGAGAAATTTGTATGCAGGTCAGGAAGCAACAGTTTGAACTGGACATGGAACAACAGACTGCTTCCAAATAGGAAAAGGAGTTCGTCAAGGCTGTATATTGTCACCCTGTTTGTTTAACTTATATGCAGAGTACATCATGAGAAATGCTGGACTGGAAGAAACACAAGTTGGAATCAAGATTGCTGGGAGAAATATCAATAACCTCAGATATGCAGATGACACCACCCTTATGGCAGAAAATGAAGAGGAACTAAAAAGCCTCTTGATGAAAGTGAAAGTGGAGAGTGAAAAAGTTGGCTTAAAGCTCAACATTCAGAAAACTAAGATCATGGCATCTGGTCCCATCACTTCATGGGAAATAGATGGGGAAACAGTGGAAACAGTGTCAGACTTTATTTTTCTGGGCTCCAGAATCACTGCACATGGTGACTGCAGCCATGAAATTAAAAGATGCTTACTCCTTGGAAGGAAAGTTATGACCAACCTAGATAGAATATTCAAAAGCAGAGACATTACTTTGCCAACAAAGGTCCGTCTAGTCAAGGCTATGGTTTTTCCTGTGGTCATGTACGGATGTGAGAGTTGGACTGTGAAGAAGGCTGAGCACCGAAGAATTGATGCTTTTGAACTGTGGTGTTGGAGAAGACTCTTGAGAGTCCCTTGGACTGCAAGGAGATCCAACCAGTCCATTCTGAAGGAGATCAGCCCTGGGATTTCTTTGGAAGGAATGATGCTAAAGCTGAAACTCCAGTATTTTGGCTACCTCATGTGAAGAGTTGACTCATTGGAGAAGACTCTGATGCTGGGAGGGATTGAGGGCAGGAGGAGAAGGGGATGACAGAGGATGAGATGGCTGGATGGCATCACTGACTCGATGGATGTGTCTGGGTGAACTCCGGGAGTTGGTGATGAACAGGGAGGCCTGGCGTGCTACGATTCATGGGGTTGCAAAGAGTCGGACACGACTGAGCGACTGATCTGATGTGATCTGATCTAGTTTTTCAAAACCATTTGTTGAAAAAACAATTCCTTTCCCATTGAATGGTCTTCACAGCTTTGTCAAAAATCAGTCGAGTTTATTTCTGGATTTTGAATTGGGTTGCATTGATCTCTGTATATGCCCATCCTCATGCCTGTCTTGGGGGTTTCCCTGGAGGCTTAGACAGTAAAGAATCCACTTGCAATGCAGGAGACGTGGGTTCGATCCCTGGCTTGGGAAGATCTCTCCCTGGAAAAGGGAATGGCAACCCACTCCAGTTTTCTTGCCTGGGAAATCTCAGGGATAGAGGAAGCTGGTGGGCTACAGTCCTTGGGGTCACAACAGACTCTGACATAACTTAGTGACTAAACTGCAGCAACATGCATGTCTTGATTATGGTTGTCCAGTAGTAACTTTCAAAATTGGAAAATGTAAATCCTCCAACTCTGCTTTTCTTGTTTAAGATTGTTTTGGCTCTTTTCAATCCCTGGAGCTTCCATATGAATTTTAGGGTTAGCTTGTCCATTTGGAGAAGGAAATGGCAACCCACTCCAGTATTCTTGCCTGGAGAATCCCATGGACGGAGGAGCCTCGTGGGCTACAGTCCATGGGGTCGCAAAGAGTCAGACACGACTCAGCGACTTCACTTGTCCATTTGTACAGAGTGCTCGGATTCTGATAGAGATTGCGTTGATTCTGTAGATCACTTTGAGACTGGCGCTTTTCTGAGCCCTTCACCTACAGTAAGTCATTTAGTTTTCACAACAGCTCCGGGAGGCAAGTCCTACTTTCCCCTCATTGTACAGATAAAGAAACTAAGAGCTAGAGAGGTTTAGACACTTGCCTGAAGTCACACAGCTAGTCGGGGTCCTGAGTCTGTGGTCGTAACCGCTATGCTCAGCTGCTTCTCTGCAGTGACTGGTTTTCTGGGGCCAGGCCTCCGTGGGGGTGGGCTTCTCTGGTCCTCTCCTGGCTGGTGGGCTGAGGCCCTGGCAGACCCCACAGCCTCTCCTCACTCCTTGTGTTTCAGGCAGCCGGTGAAGATCATGTATTCCTCCAAGGACCCCGCCAAGCCCAAAGGGAGCTCCAAGGTGGATGTAAATGAGGAGGCCGAGGCTCTGATTGTCAAGTGCCCCCAGAAGGAGCGGGACCCGTCCCTGTTGAAGGTGTTATACAAGACCTTCGGGCCCTACTTCCTAATGAGCTTCTTGTTCAAGGCTGTGCATGACCTGATGATGTTTGCTGGCCCAGAGATCTTAAAGTAAGTCCCCCACCCCACCCCAGCCGGGCAGTCCTTTGAGTCCTTGACCTTCCACTTGCGACACCCCTCATCCTCCCTGGGGTCACACGCTCAGGGTTCTCTGGGCTCAGAGCCAATCTCCCCATCCTCACCCGCTTTGCCTGATGCTTTGCTTTAATAAGCCATCTTAAAGGCTTGTTAAACCACGATGGTTGCAACAAACAGAAACCTACCAGGCTCCCCTGAAGCCAGAAGGGAGAAGACGGAGGCTTATCTTGGGAAATCAACAGCAGGGATGTAGGGTAAGGGAGTTAGAGAAGGCGACCTTCAGGAAAAGAACCAGACCAGAACTTTGCAAGAACAGCTCACCTTTAATGAGGTGAGAAGGGGCAGCAGTCAGGTTAGTGAGCTGCTGCACTAACCCAAGAAAAGAGTAAGTATATATAGCCATATATGTGGAAAGCTACTGTCTAAAGGGGCCTGTTCTTCTCCAAGGTTGTTCAGATTACTTATCTCTTGAACGGCTGGGGCAAGGAATTCAGGAGATCAGGCAGAGACTGGGACCAGCTGGGAGCTGGGCGTAATCAACCTTACTGTCCATTGTCTTCTTTGGGTGAGAGTTCTTTGTTTTGCATAGAATGATGGGGAGGACCGGGAGGAGAGTTTTCACTCCAGGCTATTTTGAGCCCTGTTAACTTTCCTTCAACGGGGAAGGCAATGGCACCCCACCCCAGTACTTTTGCCTGGAAAATCCCATGGACGGAGGATCCTGGTAGGCTCCAGTCCATGGGGTCGCTAAGAGTCGAACACGACTGAGCAACTTCACTTTCACTTTTCACTTTCATGCATTGGAGAAGGAGATGGCAACCCACTCCGGTATTCTTGCCTGGAGAATCCCTGGGACAGGGGAGCCTGGTGAGCTTCCGTCTATGGGGTCGCACAGAGTCGGAAACGACTGAAGCGACTTAGCAGCAGCAACTTTCCTTCAAAGGAGTGTCAATTGTATGAAAGCTGCGAGCTGAAACAGGAAAGGAGGTTTCCTTCCGTCCCTCCCTCCATCTCTGCTTCTCTCTGTCTCTCTAGGGCCTCTCTTTGTTCTCTTTCCCACCTTCCCTCCACCCTGTGCTCCCTGCTGGGTCACTTTTGCGTGATGAGGAGCCCAGGGCCTCACCCCTGCATGGGCAGCCCCGTGTGGGTTGGGCTTCCCATCCTTGAAATGGAAGCACAAGTGCCCGGCTCACCCAGCTGGCTCTGGAGAGCGTCACCCACCGACACCAGAGGGCTTGCCCCCGCGTGGGCCCCTGTTGTCGCGATCTCTCACGCCGGGTTCTGTCCTCACTGCCACACAGGTTGCTCATCAACTTCGTGAACGACAAGAAGGCCCCGGAATGGCAGGGTTACTTCTACACCGCACTGCTGTTCATCAGCGCCTGCCTGCAGACCCTGGTGCTGCACCAGTACTTCCACATCTGCTTCGTCAGCGGCATGCGCATCAAGACGGCCGTCATCGGGGCCGTGTACCGGAAGGTGGGGTGCGGCCCCCCGAGGAACCCTTGGGGGGCTTGGCCAGGTCACCTCTCAGGCCCAGCTTGCAGAGCAGTGGCATGAAGGTGGTCTGAATGGCTGTGGGTTGGCAGGGGGTGCCCATCAGGCTTGACAGCTTAGCAGAGCTACTTCTAGAGGCTTGTCTGTGGGGGTGTGTGTGCCCAGGAGCCCCCCTGCCCAAGTCCATTGTGGGGTAATTGCATTTCTTGACTTGGGACGATCCAGATCCTCGCTCTGTTGTTAATGTACTATGTGTGAGCGTGTTCTGACTCTCCATTTGAACCTAGAAGATGGACAGCCTTAAGGGAACTGAATTACCTCCTCAGTCTCTTCATTTCTTAGCCTCTGGGCCCCACAGGTAGGAAGAGACTCTTTGGCAGCTGGTAGAGAAAGATGGATTTGATCATTGGCTCTTAGCCGTGTGTGCATGTTAGACTCATCCAGAGAGCTTTAGAAACTTCCAAGGACTAGGCTGCACCCAAATCAAGTCAGAATCTCTGTTGGGGGTGGTGGGGGGCAGGCATCAGTATTTCTAAAACTCCCTAGGTGACAGCATGAAACCATCGAGAGCCAGGGTGAGTTTATCTCTCCAGGAGATGTTGGCAATTTCTTGTTGTCATAACTGGGGGTGGGGGTGGGGTGGAGTGGGGCGTGTATCTAGAGGGTGGAGACTGGGGACGTTGCTGAATGTCCTGAAGTGCACAGGATGACCCCCCAGAGAATCATCTGACCTCAGATGTCAGTAGTGTCACAAAGGAGAAACCCTGGCTGAGACCTTGGTCCTTCAGGGTGAAGTGGGGACCAGCAGTGTCAGCATCTCCTGGGGGCTTGTTAGCAATGGATAGTCCCCCTCCAGTCTTACGGAGTCATAAATTGCCTCATAACAGACTCCCTGGAGTGTGTGTGTGTACACATACACACTCAAGTGCATGTAGCCGGGTTTAGGCAACCTCTGAGGTCCCTTCTGTACCGAAGAGCTCAGGATGGGGGAGGCAGTGGGTGCTGTTGATAAGAGAGGGGCCTTTGTGACGAGACACATGGGCTGGGAAGGCAGATAAGCCACCAGGGGAGGAGAAAGTGGCGATCTCTCCGCTGGTGTGCTGTCTCCTTCTTCCACGTGGGCCTGGTTGGGGGCCCTGGCTGTCCCCCACCACACCCACCCTCTTTCCTTCTCCTTTGTCCTGCAGGCCCTGGTGATCACCAATGCTGCCAGAAAGTCCTCCACAGTCGGGGAGATCGTCAACCTCATGTCCGTGGACGCCCAGAGGTTCATGGACCTGGCCACGTACATTAACATGATCTGGTCAGCCCCTCTGCAAGTCATCCTTGCCCTCTACCTTCTGTGGCTGGTGTGTGTTTGACGTCATTCCCGTGGCACGTGGGGAGGGACCTCCATGTGGTAGCGGGGTGGGGGAGGGGGTGGCGAGGGAGTGGGTGCCAGAGATAAGAACCTCTGTAGCTCACTGGCATTTCTTTAAAAAAAAAAAAAAACACAAACTTTTGTTTTGTATTGGGGTATAGTTGATGAGCAATGTTGTGATAGTTTCAGGTGGACAGCGAAGGGACTTAGCCATACATATACATGTATCCATTCTCCCCGCAAACCCCACTCCCATCCAGGCTGCCACATAACATGCTTGCTGGCGTTTCTTGGTATCATTCACATTTTATTTTCTGGCTTGTCAGCCAGCTCCTGGATATTTTGTTCCTTTCTTCAGTTGTTGGGCTGTGTTTTCTTGGGTGGCATGGTATTCATTTGCACAGGTCTCTTCTTTTTTTTTTTTTTTTGCACGGGTCTCTTCTTGACAGTGTGTGTAGTTAACCACCCTATAACATATCCATTGTATTTCTCCCTCTGTGTCTTTCCAAACACTCAGCAAACTCATTTATTCATGAGTCCTAAGTTATGTTGGTCTTTCGGTTGCAGGGGGTAGAAGTGATTTTAGAGCAACATAAGCAAGTAAAGGGAATTTTATGGGTGAGGGTACCTGAAGAGTCTAGGGGACTGGCTTCAGGTATGGATGGATCTGGGAGTTCAAGCAGTGCTGTAAAGATACAATCTCATGCCCTTATCATTTCTTAGCTTGGTGTTTCTTAGAATTGACTTCATTCTCAGTGGGATTTCTTCACACACCTTCCATAGCTTTGGGTTTATATCATCTTCACAGGTGTTGGTGCCAGACAAAAGAGAAGATACTCCTTTCCCTTTTGTCTCAGTTGGACTCCCAGGGAGCACTGTGGCCCAGCACAGTCCTAGTCGCATCCTTGAAAAAATATCAGGCTGAAATAGGCAGCATTCTCTGATTGGCCGGCCTGGGTCACATGTTCTCTCTCATTGTGAACAGGGTGTGATTGACAGCCCTTCCACATGGGGAAGGGCACCGCCCAAAGTATGAAGATGATGAGCAAAGATGTGCATAGCCTAATCCAGGCCTTACTCTTTCTACCTCTGGGCCTTTGCACATGCCTTTCCTTCCACCAGGAATTCCCTTTCCTCCCTACTGATGACAAGGACTTCCAGACTATCTCAGACTTTAAGGCTGTGATAAATACCACTTCCACTGATTTTTTTCCCCCTTTCAATTAGGTGGACTTCTTCATCTGGCAGGTGTCTTGGGGCATCTACTTCCCCAGAAAGTGCTGTCGTGGAACAGTCCTTTTAGAATTGCCTTCAGGGTTGATTTGTGAACCACTAAGAAAATGACTTTGTTTTAAATGAGAGTTGCTGAAAGTGTTATTGATACGTGGGGCAGGATAATTCTTCATTGTTGGGGGCTGATCTGTGTGTTGTAGTATAGGATGTTTAGCTGCCTCCCTAGCCTCTCCCCAGGAGATACCAATCACATACCACCTCTTCACCCCCGCACTCCCACTGCCACTTGTGAAAAGGTCTCCAGATGTTTTCAGATGTCCCTTGGGGGAATATACCTTGCTGGTTGGGAACTGCTGCTTTAGACCAAAACCAGGCTTTCTCTGATAGTCAAGAACATAGGGTAAGAGGCAACAAGATGGCTCTGAAATCGGGCTGCCCCGGTTCAGATCCTGCCTCTTGCCGCTCTTATGGCTTAATGTCACTATGTCTTGATGTCCTCGTCTGTAAACTGTTGATAGTCAGGAAACGTCATTGCAGTGATTGATGTCAGGACAATTGAACGAATCGCTGTAGGTAATGTTCCCTGAGCAGTACGTGGTACAGAGATGTGCCTGGTGTCTTTTAGTTACTATGCTTTGCTTTCAGAGTTGATTCTGAATGCTTCAGATTGTTGGTAGAAATCACCCTCTTTCTTAGAGGTGGATTAATCGTCACTGAGCAGAGCTCCATCACAGAAAACATTTGGAGTGGTTGTTGTTCAGTGGCTCAGTCGTGTCCAACTCTGTGACCCCATGGACTGCAGCACGCCTGGCTCCCCTGTCCTTCAGCATCTCCCAGAGCTTACTCAAACTCATGTACATTGAGTCGGTGATGCCATCCAACCATCTTGTCCTCTGTCGTCCCCTTCTCCTCCTGCCTTCAATCTTTCCCAGCATCAGGGTCTTTCCAATGCATTGCCTCTCTGCATCAGGTGAACAAAGTATTGGAACTTAAGTTTCAGCATCAGTCCTTCCACTGAATATTCAGGGTTGATTTCCTTCAGAATTGTCTGGTTTAATCTCCTTGCTGTCCAGGTGACTCTGAAGAGTCTTCTCCAGCAACATAGTTTGAAATCATCAATTCTTTGGCACTCAGCCTTCTTTATGGTCCTACTCTCACATCCATACATGACTACTAGAAAAACCGTAGCTTTAACTAGACAGGTTTTTTGTTGGCAAAGTGATGGTAGAGCAGTAGTTTGGAGCAGTAGAGCAGCTTTTTGGTAACTAGGACTGGAGCACCCAAGGGTGACTCCTTGGAAGGGACTAACATGCTTACCCTGTAGTTCTGACCGTCCATCTCAGCTGAGTGCGTATACACTGGGCAGACTCCTCAGGCTGTCTCTTCTGATGTGTGTAACTTGCAAGTTGAAAAATGTCGATCAGTATCTTGCCTCAGTCATGATCTCTTAACTTTTCTGAGGTGCAGTTTCCTTAATCTGCAAACGGGACCACAGAACAGTCTATAGCTTCTTGTCTACAAGTCCTCGTATCAAAAAGCTCTAAAAACTGAAAATGTTTCTTAACTCATTTGGTGGCCAGACCTGACTTGAACAGATGTGTGATTTATCATCTTGATTATCCCTCTCAGTGGGAATTTTCCCATTTGCTACTGAAAAAAAGCATTGCATTTGCTTATGGAATGCTGTTCCAGGGCCTGGTGGGGTGCGATATACAGGCATATCCACCTGTGTCAGGGGGTCCCAGGACTCCAGCAGGTTCATGATTTGCTAGGGTCACAGCAAGATTAACAAAGCTTGAAGGGGGATTAGGGACAAGCTTCTAGTCGTCCTCTCACCCTAGAGTCAACAAGAGGTACTTAATTTCCCAGTTTGGATGATGGTGGCAACATGCGTGAAACGTTACCAGCCAGGGAAGCTCGTGAGAGACCCCCTAGTCCAGGGTTTTATTGGGGGCTGATCACACCGGCAGCCTCTACCTGGCACAGACCAAACTTCCAGACTCTCAAGGGGAAAAAGGCTTAATCAGCAGAAGCCGTATTGTTTGTACAGTTTAGGCACAGTGAGTCAGTCTTAAATCAGTTCTGTCAATTTTGGGAGCCCTCCCCAGACTCTAGTCAGGGGCCTTTGAGCAAGATAGACCATCAGGTGTGTGTATTCACTATTCTCTGTTTTACATCTCAGTGCTGCTAAGTCGCTTCAGTCGTGTCCGACTCTGTGCGACCCCATAGACGGCAGCCCACCAGGCTCCCCCGTCCCTGGGATTCTCCAGGCAGCAACACTGGAGTGGGTTGCCATTTCCTTCTCCAGTGCATGAAAGTGAAAAGTAAAAGTGAAGTCGCTCAGTCCTGTCCAACTCTTAGCGACCTCATGGACTGTAGCCCACCAGGCTCCTCCGTCCATGGGATTTTCCAGGCAAGAGTACTGGAGTGGGGCGCCATTGCCTTCTCCTTACATCTCATTACCTTTCTGAAATCCTTCAGTTCTCATTTGCAAAACCCACCCGGTTGGTAGAAACCAATAGAATACTGTAAAACAATTATCCTTCAGTGAAAAATGAATAACAGCAACAACTGCAAAAACCCCAACCTGGTCTTAAGTGTTTCAGATAAAGGATCATGGCCTTAATATTGGTACAGGGTTTGTGGGGCCCCGAGGGATGCTCTGGGATAAATCTGAAAAGTGAAAGAACTGCATGTGTGGCTCGGCCCGTGGAGGCCCTGTGCTGAGGCTTTGTTCTCATTCCTCCCGTAGAACCTGGGCCCCTCTGTCCTGGCGGGGGTGGCCGTGATGATCCTCATGGTTCCCCTCAATGCTGTGATGGCCATGAAGACCAAGACCTACCAGGTAAGGGGGTGTCTCCATGGGCTCCAAGCCAGGCCCCTGTGAGGCCTTTCTACTAAGTGTTGGCTGACTTCCTTCTGCACAGGCCTTGGGGGCCTCAGCCTTGCTCTGGGGTGCTTTCATAAATGCTGGTCTCCACGCCCCATTCCGGGGATTCTGAGCCACCTGATATGGGTGGGGCCTGGGCATCAGGGGTTTTTAAAGCTTCCCATTGGGCTGCCAAGGTTGAGAGCTCCTGAAATAGACCTTGTGGGCCAGTGTCTGGAGCCGCATCTGTGGACCTCTGGGAGAGTCCTCATTTCCCGTGGGTTCTATTCCTTTATGTGGGTATACATTGTCCAGGGCTGAGCAAAAACCACCCCTTGCTTTTTTTCCCCCTATCACCTTACACTGGTCACAGCTACTTAGTTTTTTTTTAAGTTTTTAAATAGTCAAGTAACAGAGTGAATGTCTTCTCATTATATTTAAAAAGTTCAAATAATACAAAAGTGTAGGGCCTGTCACCTTCCCTGTCCTCTCAACCACAGTGAACACACTGAAGCAAATCCTTCTAGAACTTTCTGCGTGGTTATATAGAGATCAGACTCACTGTATAGTTAGGTTTGGCGTGTATAAGTGTGTGCATTGTGGTGCTATCACCATATGTATTTTAACACACACAGGCCCTTTTGGCAGCATGATTTTGTCATTTGATGCCATGCCTTGGGATCTTTCTGTGGCATGCCATGTGGTCTGACTTCATTCTCTTGAGCTCATGCCTAATGGTCCATAACAGAGATGGGCAGGAGTTCATTTTTTTTTTTTTTTTTTCTTCCGCATTGATGGCTATGTATGATGTGCCTGTGGAACTTCAAATGAGAGAGCTTGGCTGCACTGATGATGCCATAGGAGAGACAGGTTCCAGAACGTGGGCCTGGTGGGATGAGGTTTGGAGGGGTAGGGGGATGATTATGGCCTCTCATCTTCTTCCCTTGAATGGTCCACCTCTGAAACAGTTTCAGTCTCTGGCCTTGACCTCATGTTGCTTAAACTGTTCTGTTCTGTGACCCAGGAGTGACATAGCACTTAATGATAGGGTTCTTGTGACAAGGACTAAATGCCCGTGAAAAGCTTAGGAGAGTGTCTGGCTTAAGGAAATGGCTAGGTGATATCAAAAATATTTAACAACTCTATAGTATGGGTACCCAATGGTCAGAACCAGTGCTGGCTGGTACAGAAACACTTCAATATTGTAACAAGCATGTACTGGATGATAAGCAGTAAGGGAAAAATTATCATCTCTCATATTTGGATCAGAAGAGTAAGGCATGTGCCCCTTCCTCCCTGGATGGCTGTAAAGTTTTTCTTGCCTCTCTCCTAATTTTAAGAAGTTTTGCTAATAATGTCAAATCTAACATGATTCAAAGCAGTTTTTGCCTTGAAAAAATGAATCCTTTGGAGGGCTCTCAGGGTCCCGAGTCAGGGTTCCCAGGGATTGCAGGCCCGCTTTCCCACCCTCAGGAAGGCCCATTCTTAACAGATGGTGTTGTTGGTCTGGTGCCGGGGCCAGAAGTGAGTGGCCAGCTCCCCCGCTGCCCGGTGAGGTGTTGACCGCTTCTCTTTTCCAAGGTGACCCACATGAAGAGCAAGGACAATCGGATTAAGCTGATGAACGAAATTCTCAACGGGATCAAAGTGCTGAAGCTTTACGCCTGGGAGCTGGCATTCAAAGACAAGGTGCTGGCCATCCGGCAGGAAGAGCTGAAGGTGCTGAAGAAATCTGCCTACCTGGCCGCCGTGGGGACCTTCACCTGGGTCTGCACCCCTTTCCTGGTGAGTGAAGCCGGGTTTCTCCTGGCCCACATGGCCAGACATTTTATCGTGTCGTCGTTGCCTAGGTATTTTTTGGAAACCGCTATTTTAGCACAGTCTTCTCCAACCACTCTTTTTTAAAAGTACCACTCCTGCCCTTCATTTTATTCACAGTACTTAATAGCTTCCAGCCCAGGGCTACCCGGAGCAGCCAGTTCAGGAACTGTTACAGGTTCACCATGAGCGGAGAAGCTTGTGCTGAAATGTAAACCTCTGCTCTCTGTGTCCTGCATCCAGAAAGTCTGGCTAAGAAACAAAAAAAGTCAGCAGGACTAAACTGTGTGCTTGGTGCCTTAGTTGAGCCACTTGATGGTGTCAGCTCCTTATCTGTGGGCATCTGGTCACACATGGAGGGTTGGCAGTGACTTGTGGACCGCACTCTAAGTGGTTGTGCCAACACACTCTAAAAGTCGCTCACTGTTTCATGAATTGTCTTTCTCCGCTAGAATGTCAGCTCCAGAGGGCAAAGATTTTTTCCTGTTCACTTCTGTACCCTTAGTGCCAGAACCAGTGCGTAATAGGTGGTCAACAAATACTTCTCATTCATTGAAAAAAATAATTCAAATCATATGCAAAGTTATGCAATAAAAAGTAATAAAAGTATATTATCCTTCCATCTAGCCCTTTCCTCCAAAATGACAGTTTTGTATATCTTTTTAGGAAAAAAATGCTGATGTGCGTAGATATTTTAAAAATATTTATTATGTATTCAAAAGGAGTCATACAGTATTCTGGACCTTTGGATTTAGTATATAACTGCTCAGTTCATGCATTCAGATTTGCTTCATCTGTTTGAACGATGCATACTTGTCGGGAGCATGGGTGTGCCGTTGTGGACTTAACCCATCTCCCATGGCTGGCCTTTTAGGGCTGCTCCTTGTTCTTTGCTATTACTTAATGTTCTGATGCACTTGCTGTACTGAATGTTCTGATACACACGTCTTGGGTTACTGTAATGGATCTGTTCCTAGCTGGCCATCCTTGAAAGGTTTAAAGACAAGAGTGTAAGTTACTGTTTTCCCAACCTGGCTGCAAACCCAGGAACCATATAGAGAGGGACTGTGGAAGCCCTTTAAACACAGTGGACAGTTAAACATGATTAAGGATGACTTCAGATCATGCCTCCCGCCCCGACCCCGCCACCATGCTTCTTTTTTCTGTCTTTGTATTAGTAACTATGTCATTCTTTTTTGAAAATGTTGTGCTAGTAGTGAGTGTTACTTCTTACGTACGTTGGCAAATATGTATTCCTGTGGGAAGTTCCTATGACCAAAACCGCAATTTTCATAAATAAGAAACAGAATTTTCTAATAGGCTACCATCTGCTTCATCACAGTAGAGTTGGAGATGGAATGTTTAAGGAAGCTCCTGCTTTTTCTGATGTTTGTCAAAGTATATTCATTTGGATACTGGATTTTGTTAGGCTCAGCTTGATGTCTCCTAGATTCTTAACACACACGCAAAGCAACGTGGCAGAAATCAGTGATGCTCCAGCTTGTGCAGGCTTTGTTAAAGCCATGCTCGCTGGGCCCCACTCAGTTTCAGATCCAGTCTGTCTAGGAAGGCCCTGAGTATTCACATTTCTAACATGTTCCCAGGGGCTGCTGCAGGCCTGGGGTCCACACTTTGTCCTCAGCAGTGGGGCCCATAGACCAGTAGCATCGGCGTCACCAGGTTGCTTATTAGAAATACAGACTCTGAGGCCTCACCCCAGACCAAGCTAAGACAGATCTAAATTTTAGCAATTGCCCCACCAGGGGATTTATATGCACATTAAAGTTTGAAAAACATGGGCCAAAAGGCGGAGTAAGCACAGTTTTCTGTATAGGACCACCCAATGAATAATTTAGGTGTCCTTGTCCATGTGATCTCTGTGGCAACTGCTCATCTCTGCTGGTGTAGTGCAAGAGTGGCTATGGATGGGACTTGACTGGTGGTCCAGAGATGAAGACTTCTCCTTCCAAAGGGGGGCACAGGTTCAATCCCTGGTCAGAGGACCGAGATCCCACATGCCGTGGGGTGTGGCCAAAAATTTAAAAAAAAAAAAAAAGTAGGTATGGATGAGACAGAATGAATGAGTATGGCTGCTATCCTATAAAAATTACTGTATAGACACTGAAATTTGAATTTTGTATACTTTACTGCTGTTGCTGCTGCTGCTAAGTCGCTTCAGTCGTGTCCGACTCTGTGCGACCCCATAGACGGAAGCCCACCAGGCTCCCCCGTCCCTGGGATTCTCCAGGCAAGAACACTGGAGTGGGTTGCCATTTCCTTCTCCAATGCATGAAAGCGAAAAGTGAAAGTGAAGCCACTCAGTCGTGTCTGACTCTTAGCGACCCCATGGACTGGAGCCTACCAGGCTCCTCCGTCCATTGGATTTTCCAGGCAAAAGTACTGGGGTGGGGTGCCATTGCCTTCCCCGTATACTTTACTACGTGTCATGAAATGTTTTTTTGGATCACTTAAAAATTGAGGGTTTTTTAGATCATTTGAAAATGTAAAATCCGTCCTAAGTTCATGGGCTGAGACATAACCAGCTGAGTCTTGGCTTAGAGGAGTGGAATGTTTCTCTGAGAGTCAGGACCCCTGCTGAATTCTCCTGCCAGCTCACGGAGTGACCTGCAGCCGATCATTTTACCTCCCTGCCTCTGGATCTTTGAGCAGGAGAGATGAAGGGGTTGGAGCTTTACTGGTGGCTCAGTGGTAAAGAATCTGCCTGCAATGCAGGAGACACATGTTGGATTCTTAGGCTAGGAAGATCTCTTGGAGGAGGAAATGGCAACCACTCCAGTGTTCTTACCTAGGAATCCCCATGGACAGAGGAGCCTGGCAGACTATAGTCCATGGGGTTGCAAAGAGTGGGACATGACTATGAACGTTTGGCTTGACTTGGCTTTGATGAAGGGGTTGGGCCCCAGGGCTGTGCGTGTGGCCCTGCCCTCTGCAGGCCCCTTGCCTCAGCCGACACCCCTGGACAGTCATGGTGCTCCCTCCCACTGAATTATGCTCAAGCAGTCCTCTAGGCGAACGAACACTGCCAGTGGACTGGAGTTGGCCCAAGCAGCAAGGTCACTTAGCTATTCTGGGACTCTGTGTTTCCTAAGATCCCCTCCGGCTCAAACTCTCCCACACTCCAGGCTGGAAGGGTCTGCTGTCTCATTCTTTTCACACTCCAGCCTCCCCAGCCTTCCCCAGGTCCTTAGTGACTCTCTTTGTTTTGTTAAAAGTAAAAAATACAATACTGCATGGTAGTTAACAGGAGTTTTTATTTTCTTCCAACTGTTCAATCCCGCCAGGATCCTCTGTCCACGGAATTCTCCAGGCAAGAATGCTAGAGTGGGTTGCCATTTCCTTCTTCAGGGGATCTTCCTGACCCAGGGATCGAACCTGCATCTCCTGCATCAAAGGCAGATTTTTTACTGTCTGAGCCACCCTCTGGAGGCTCAACTGTTCAATAGTCTCTATGCATTAAATACAACTGTTAAATAGTCCTTACTGTATATATGATGCATTTTATTTTAAAAACAGAAAGTAATGCATTCGTGTGGTGAAGATAGTTAAAGCTGTTCCAAAGAGTCTGCAGCTGAGCTTCTCAGCTCCGGCACTGCTGACATGTGGGGCCGGATAATTCGTTGTTTCTTTGTGGGGAGCTGTCCTGTGCACCGTAGGATGTTGAGCGGCATCCCTGGCCTTTCCCCACTAGATGCCAAGTGATACCTCTCCCCCCATCTCCCCAGTTATGACGATCACAGTATCCCCAGGTGAGAAGCACCTGTCTGCAGTGAACAGCACTGCTCTTGCCTCCACAGGCCCCCAGCACCCAGCATCCTTGTCCACACCAGTTTCTTCTGCGTGTTTATGCAAAGAGCCTGCACGTATACCAGCATAACATTGACTAGATACAATAAGTGTACTTAAACTGCTACATCTATTTTATTTACTTTCATACTAGTGATAGCAAATCACACAGAAATCCAAGATGTGTGGATTCCTTTTTATATATATATATATATAAAAATAGGCAAATATCTAAAGCCAGAGGGGTCATCTGAGTTGTGTTATGCTTAGAATGAAGGAATCTTTCCTCATAACCCTTTGTTCTGCACATCGGATCCTCTGACAAAACCTGGCCATTTCTAGTTAGTCACCCGAATTGCCAGCCCTTTAAATAATCATTTCCTGCCCTGGTCTCCCTTAGGAAAGCACAGCAAGAATTGTTTAAGGAGTATGACTGGCTTTTCTTGACCTTCAGTTTGCCATTCAGCTTTGGGGTGATGGTGGACTTCCAGAGACAGAGTTGGCTGAGCTATTTGTCTTGAAACAGATGAGCCTGGGAGTCAGTTGGGGACCTTGACCCTGGCTGAGACATCGAAGCCTCTGCCTACATTAGGATAAAATATGTGGCCTCTGGTTCCCTTGGAAGGTGTTTGCATGTTCTTTCCACTGGTGGATTCCTGCACTTCAAGGATGATGATGTGTTTACTCACCGGTAGGTATGATGGAAGACAGAGTCTTAAGGAGGTCAGGCAGGAATGGGGATGCCATGTGGCAGGATTGATGGGATTGTTTTTCTGGAATATAGAGCCTGGCATTTATCATGTCCTCATGTCCACCTAACGCACTTTCCTAAAATAGCATCCCCAGGCAGCTGTCAGTATTTAGCATTTGCTATCTTAGAAGGTTTGTGAGCTTCTTGTCATCTCTGTGCCTTGTATGTCCCTGCTTTAGGATAATTACCCTTCTATATGCTGATTACCCGCTGTGCAGTTCTCCACTGACCAGAACATGCATGGCTCTTCTCTTTTATTGCTTGTATCCCTGAAACACAGTGCGTGCTAAAGTTGCTTTAGTTATGTCTGACTCTTTGCAGGTAGCCCACCAGGCCCCACTGTTCATGGGATTTTCCAGGCAAGAATACTGGAGTGGGTTGCCATTTCCTTCTCCAGGGGATCTTTCTGACCCAGGGATCAAACCTACATCTCTTAAGTCTCCTGCATTTCCAGGAGGATTCTTTACCACTAGCACAACCTTGGAAGCCACTGAAATGTAGTGGACTCAGCAAATAGTACCCACTCATTAGGTGTATGTAGAATGACTGACTACATGAATAGACTGAAGATTTGGATAAACTGTATTAGTTAGGAACCATCTGGCAAGTGGCAGAAACCTAACTTAGATCCACTCAAATAAAATAAAAAGAAGGGAGATTTTTGAGTCACAAAACTGAAAAGTCTAGGAAGGTGTTGGTTTTAAGCATGACTGGGGTTTCAGGCGTGGCTGGATCCAGGTGCTCCAAAGATAATGCTGGGTATAATTCCTTCCCTGTCTCCTACCTCTGCTTTCTCCATGGTGGTTTCTTTGTCAGATGCAAAGTCAACATGCAGTTACAATTGATCCTGTCATCTCAGTAACCACAACGAGGAGAGAGCTCCCCTTTTCCCATTAGTTCCCACGGCAAAGCTGTGGGGTTGAGTCTCACTCGTTATGGTTGATTGAGTGCTTGTCCCTGAATCACTGGAGTCAGGGAACAGGGATGCTTGGATTGGCCAGGCCTGGATCATGTGACTTCTGTCAGAGATTAGGCTATAATGTGGACGTTTGATCTGTGGCTGAACCTCATGGACTGAAGTTGGGGGAGATTCAGCTCCCCAAAGGAAAACTGACGTGTTGTTACAACCAACAAGAGTGGATGCCAACCAGACAAAAGGAACAGATGTTTTCACAAAGACACAGCGGGTTTTTAGGGATTGGGCTGGAGTAGTTGGTTTGGTCATTTGCTCCATTTCTCGGTGTGGAGGGAGGCTCTGTTTTCACCCAGAGTGGTCAGTAGTTCTTCCTTGTTTGTGAAGGATTTTCCAAACCCTTGATCCTCACCGTTTGTAAGGCTGTGGCAAACCCCAGCTCCCCAGCCACCTCCACACACTGGCAGACGCCTCTGCTCCAGAGACCCTGGTTTAGTACCTATTTCCCGCTCGAGCTTGAGTCTCAGGCTCTCCAAGCCTGCCTTCCATAGTGCCTGGCACACAGAGGGTGCCCAGTTAGTAATTGATGGATGAATAAGTGCCCTCTACTTCCTGGAGAAGCGGATGCTGCAGATCTGACAGGGGCCACTTGAAGCGCTTCCCATGCTGCCAGCAGTCACCCCCTCAGTTGGGCTAGTGGAGCTGGGGTATCCTGGCGTTGAGACGCCTGGTTTCTGTGTTGTTGAAGAGACACCCCTGGGTGTGTGCTTTCTTGCAAATCCATCCACCCACTCACCCATCCATCTACTTACCTATCCCACCCATCCACTCACCCACCCACAAACATTTTCTGGGTATCTGCCACGATCCAGGTGCTGTCCCAGGCACTGATGACAGAGCAGTGAATACTACAGACAAAAACCCTCACCCTCGTGGGGTGCTTGTTCATTCATTCTAACTGGGAGAGATAGACTATGCACATAATGAACACACAAAGAATATGTAGTATGCTAAACTGTCATAAGTGCAATGGAAAAAAATAAAGATTCTGGTCAGAGCAACTGTGAGGGCTTGCAGTTTTTAAACTGGATGATCACAGGACTTCCCTGGCGGTCCGGTTATTAAGACTCCATGCTTCCACTGCATGGGCTGTGGGTTCTATCCCTGGTCAGGGAACTAGGATCCTGCACCCAGCGGCCAAAAAAAAAAAAAAAAAAAAGAGGATGATCTGAGACTTCACTGAAAAGGCGATACCTGACTGTTAAGCTGGTGGCAGTCAGGGGCCCAATGTTGAGAAGGGAGAGTGAGTGCAGAGGCACTGTGGCAGGACTGTGTCTGCCTCACAGAAGAGGTAACCACAGAGGCCGCCGGGCTGGCACAGAGGGAAGGAGCAGGGAGAGTGGTGGGAGAGGAGGGCAGACAAGTTCAGAGCTGTGTCGTTTACCAATCAGTCGGATCCTGGGGCCTGAGTCAAGACTGTGGCTGCTCTAGTGTGTAAAATAGACTGATACTGGAGAGGTGATTTTTTTAAAAATTTTATTTTATTGGTAAATAATTCACCACATCTGTGTGTGCAGTCCAGTGGTGTTTATTGTATTCACAGGGCTGGGCAACCATCCCCATTGCCTAGTTCCAGAGCACTTCCATCACCCCAGAAGGAAACCCTGTACTTAGGGCAGTCGCTCCCCAGCCTCCAGCCCAGGGCATCCTCTCGTCCACCTTCTGTCTCTGTTGTTGTTCAGTTGCTCAGTCGTATCCAGCTCTTTGCGATCCCATGGACTGTAGCAGACCAGGCTTCCCTGTCCTTCACCATCTACCAGAGTTTCCTCAAACTCTGTTCACTGAGTCAGTGATGCCGTGCAACCATCTCGTCCTCTGTCGTGCCCTTCTCCTCCTGCCTTCAATCTTTCTCAGCATCAGGGTCTTTTCTAATGAGTTGGCCCTTCACATCAGATGACCAAAGTATTGGAGCTTCAGCATCAGCATCAGATATTCAGGGTTGATTTTGATTTGCCTATTCTGGATATTTCATTTAAATGAAATCATGTATAATGTGTGTGGCCTTCATGTCTGTGTCCTTTCATTTAGGATCATGTTTTCAGGGTTCATCCATGGCGCAGTGGGCATCAGCACTTCAGTCCTTTTTATGATTGAATACTGTTCCTCTGTGTGGATCTGGTGGGGGGAGTTTTGAGTGAGGAGACTCTGCAGGTAGGAGGCGAGTATGCCATCAGAACCTGGGGAAGGAGAGCCAGCACGTGCAGTCATCCCAGATATCGGGTGTCAGTGGCTTTTTGAGCACCTAACCTCCCTCTTGGCCAAGGATCCTGGAAAATTTCTGTGCCTTCCCTCAGGGTCACCTCCCTTGTTAATGTCAGAACCTGCCCTGCTTTCCAGTGCCCTGTTCTTGGTGGTTTGGTTGCTAAGTTGGGTCCGACTCTTAGGAGTCCGTGGACTGTAGCCTGCCAGACTCCTCTGACCATGGAATTCTCCAGGCAAGAATACTGGAGTGGGTTGCCATTTCCTTCTCCAGGGGATCTTCCTGACCTAGGAATTGAGCCTAGGTCTCCTGCATTGCAGGCAGATTCTTTACCAACCGGGACCCGGTTAATAGATTCTTTGGAAAAATAGTCCAAGGACTTTGAACTGAGTCCTAAAACAAGAAATAAAACAGCCACCATCTACTGCATTTTACTGTTCCCCAGGCACAGGGTTAAGCACTCTTCACTAGTGCCTGGTTCCTTGCTGCCAAAAGCCCTGTGCATGCTTATCCTGATTTCCCATTTCATAGATGGAAAAACAGAGGCTGTCTACTGCCCAGGGTCACACAGCTGGTAAACAGAGCTTATGGGTTTAATGTTTAAGATACACGACCTTCTAATAGGTAGCAAAGAAATGAGGCAGCTGAGACCCTGAAAATACCCTGGACCTCAGCTGCACCAGAATCTTGGCCACACTGGGATCTCCTGATTGCTGGCCATCTGTCCCGAGCTCAAGTCCCGTGCGGTTTATTTTCCCCCAATGGCTCTTGGAGCCTGGGCTAATGTGGGGGTGGAGACTTGTGCCCATCTGCTGGGTCCAAGGTTTTCCAGATTGCCTTGGTACTGTGTGCCCGTGACCCCCAGGGGATGTTGTTAGCCTCCCGGCAACACCTGGTACTGTGCTGGCCCCAGCAGGGGGCAGGGCCCGGGGAGACTTTCCTGCCTAAACGGTGCAGCCCAGCCCTGGATTATTCGGGGTCTTTCCTTTTTCCTGATGAGGGAGGGCCTACTGTCTCAGACAGCTGAACCCAAATTCCCATTGCCTGGGAGTTGAAATCCCAAGCCTCCCCACCAGACTTAAGGCAAGTCTGATTTTGTGGGGAAGGGAGTAGGCTTCAGAGGACCCTTCGCTGTTTGTTTTTTCTTTTTTTAAAAAAAAACCTATGTTCCTTTCCTGGGGGTGCTCTGAGCTGGAAGGAGCTTTCAGCAGTGGCATGAGTCCTCCATGTCCACCCCATTTCACAGATGAGACAGTGGATGCTGGTGATACGAGGTGACTTGCCTGAGGTCTCAGGGCTCCTGTGTTCCTGGGGTCATTCTAGGCACTGAGGATACAGCCACATACACAAGTCCCTAGCTTTGTGGAGTTTGCATTTCAGTGCAGAAGACAGACACTCAATATCTGTAATCTTACAATGTAAGGTAGTGATAGGTGTTACAAAGAAAAATAAACCAGGATGTAAGGATGGTGCTGGAGAAGACTCTTGAGAATCCCTTGGAGAGCAAAGAGATCAAACCAGTCAATCCTAGGGGAAATCAACCCTGAATACTCATTAGAAGGACTGATGCTGAAGCTCCAGTACTTTGGCTACCTGATGTCAAGAACCAACTCATTGGAAAAGACCCTGGTGCTGGGAAGGACTGAAGGCAGGAGGAGAAGGGGGCAACAGAGGATGCGATCCTTAGGTAGCATCACTGACTCGATGACTGAGTTTGACCGAACTCTGGAAGATAGTAAAGGACAGAGGAGCCTAGTGTGCTGCAGTCCATGGGGCCACAAAGTCAGACATAGCCTGGCAACTAAACAGTAGCAACAAGAATGGAGAGCGGTCGAGGGGCTGTTGTGGGTTGGGCATCCTCTCAGAACAGGGAGGATGGGAAAGTTGTTTTGGGCAGAGGGCCCTGCACTGACATTGGCTCAGAGATTTGATCTCGCTTGGTGATGTTGAGGGACTCCTTGAATGCCCGTTCAGTGTCCCGTGGAGAACAGTGGTGGGAATGGCCGGGACTTTGGCTCCTAGCCATTGGTTCATCCAGTTCATTCTCTGGGTGTGTAGTGAGTGCCTGCTGTATGCTAGACTTTGTCTCCCATGTGTCACTGCTCCTGTGACTGCGATGCTGACCTGGTCTGCTTGCAGGTGGCCCTGTCCACATTTGCTGTCTACGTGACCGTCGACAAGAACAACATCCTGGATGCCCAGAAGGCCTTCGTGTCCTTGGCTTTGTTCAACATCCTCCGCTTCCCCCTGAATATCCTCCCCATGGTCATCAGCAGCATTGTGCAGGTACAGGCGAGACCGGGGGGCTTCAGGGAAGGGTCTCTGGGGAAACAAGGCCAAAAGGCATGAAAGTCCCCTGGACGCAGCTGCCTCTGTGTGACTTGTCACACTGTGCTCAGAGCGGGGGACGGTGATCGAGGCCCAGACCTTTGTGCTTCTGTTGGTCCTGCCCTAAAGAAAAAGAGACATTTTTATTTATTGACATGCATACTCAAGTGTATGTGCATGTGTGTGCGCGTGCACGCTCAGTCAGTCGTGTCTGACTCTGCGACCCCATGGACTGTAGCCCACCAGGCTCCTCTGTCCATGGGATTCTCCAGGCAAGAATACTGGAGTGGGGTGCCATTTCCTTCTCCAGGGGATCTTCCTGACCCGGGGATCAAGCCGGCGTCTCTTGTGTCTCCTGCATTAGCAGGCGGGTTCTTTACCCCTGCGCCACCTGGGATGCCCCAGGTGTATGAAACAAAAGTTACTGCAGCTAGGCTTTCCTGAGTGCTGCAAGAGTCTTTCTGAAACACTGGATCCTATTCTGCTCTAATAGAGTCTGTTCCACCCTGCCCTGTCGTACCGTGTCCTGTTTCTTACACCTCCAGCTACTTCATGTTGATGTATTACAGAAATCAAACCAATATTGTAATTGAAGCAATTATCTTTCAATTAAAAATAAATAATTTTTTTTAAAAAATGCCGCCACTAAATTGGTTTTGCAACTCACTCATGGGCTTGGCTCACCATTTGAGAAACTCCAGCTGGATGCCCTAGAAGCCCCCAGCCTGGGTGGTGATTCTAAAGGAGAGGAAGCCACTCAGTCACACTTATACCCTCTGAAGCTCCTATACTTTCCTGCCCACGGCGTTTGTCACACTCTTCCCCCTAATTGTGTACACGTTTCCATGAAAACCATATCATTAGCTACATTGACAAATAAGCCTTAAGGTTTCATTGTCCAAGCCCTGGTCAGGCTTTTAAAAAAATAAGCCAGTAAAACCCCTTCTTATTATGACGAATTTCATGTGTATGCAGAAGTGGTGAGAACAGTATAAGAATGCTGCGTGCCCATCACCCAGATCCAGCATTTTGCCGTGATTACTTCATCTGATCCTCTGTCTTCCTCCCTTCCTTCATTCCTCTCTCTCTCTCTCCGCTGAGGAATTTTAAAGCAAATCCCAGATCTCTTGGCATTTCACCCATAAATATTTCAGCATGCATTTCTTCTTACATAAGTAACACCATTATCAGACCTAACAAAAGTAACAGTAATCTCTTAAAATAATACTTGCTCCATATTAAAATGTTCTGGATTATCTCTCAGCAATGTCCTTGCTATTGGGCTATTTAAATCAGAACCTTTGCTTTTTTTTTTTTTTTTAATTTGTTTTTGTTGAGCATATGTTCAGTACACATAGCATGGTGATTCGATACATGGACTTGTGGCACTGCTGTTATGACCATAGCGTCAGCTATACCTCGGTCACCTGTCACAGTTATCGTTTGTTTTTTGTGGTGGGAGCCGTGCAGTTCTCGTCGCTTAGCAGCTGTGAAGTTTATCATGCAGTATCCTTGGCCACAGCCACTGTGCAGTGCATTCAGCCTCCAGGACACCTTTATCTCTGAGTTTCAAGTTTGTCTTAAGCAAGACCATTACCTTCGGTTGTTTCTCATGTCTCTTGTCGGCCAGGACAGTCCCCCACCCTCCTCTGTAATGCCACCTGTGGGCTTTGTAAAGGAAGACAAACAAGAACCCTGACCCATTTAATTTTTTTCTTCTGATGCATCTGCTCAGGGTAGGAAATGCAGAAACTTCAGATATAAGGGAGGATGTGGGACCTTCGGCACCCAGGGGAAACCACTGAGTTAGCCTCGGTCTGTTTTTGCAAAAATGTGTTTAAAAATAACTGCAGCTTGTTGTTGCTCTCCGTGCAGGCGAGCGTCTCCCTGAAGCGCCTGAGGGTCTTCCTGTCCCACGAGGACCTGGACCCTGACAGCATCCAGCGCCGGCCCATCAAAGACGGTACGTCCCGAGAGTGTGGACGACCTACAAGCCTTCCCAGGAGGGTGAACGTGCACCTCTCTTATCTCGCCTTCTTGTGAGAGGCCCACCTCTCCCCAAGGGCCAGGTTCCAGGGCCCCAGCTTCCATTCCATTCAGGGCAGATGAGCAAACTAAGGAAGTTGGAGACTCACCAAACGCCACCCCTGTAGCTGGGCCACCTCAGGCAGGTCACTTCACTGGTCTGAGCCTCACTTTCCCCATCTGGGCAATGGAAAGGACAGTGCCTTTCTTTTTTTTGGTAGATTTGTTATTCTGTAGCCTATTAATTTATCCTTTCCCAGTGGACCCCTGAGCAGGGAGCTCCAGGCACTCAATAAGAAATATTCATAGCACTAGTGGTAGTGACAGCTTTTGTTGTAACGACACGCCCGCTAGGTGTGTCCTGTCCTAAGGACGTCACCATACTCACCCGTCCATGGCTCACCGCAGCTCACGGAGGAGGGGCTGTGGAAACCCCCCATCAGCAGATGAGGACGCTTGCCTGGGTAACTCGCACACCAGTAAGAAGTAGTCAGGATTCACATCCACAGTCTGTCAGCAGAATCTGTGTTCTCACCAATGGTTCCGTGTCTCTGCGCTATTTACCGAGCACCCGCTATGTCAGTCGTTGTTCTAAGGACTGTCTGTGTTGCCTCCTTTTTCTCCTCATGACAGCCCTGTGAGGTCGATCCCATTAACAATCCCAGTTTACAGATGAGGAAAGTGAGGCACAAAGAAGTAACTTGCCTGTGCTTCACCAGCTAGGAAATGGCCACACAGGATTTGAACCCACAGAGTCTGGCTTCCAAGCCCAGTAGATGTGGTCAGAGGAATGAATGTGTGTATGCATGTGAGCGGTACATCGCGTGTACACACGTGAGCAGTGTAGCATGTGTGTACATGTGAGTGGTGCAGCAGGCATTCAGATGTCCTCAGTGGCATGTGGAACACCCAGCACAACTCTTGCCAAACAAAGATCATGGTAGTCGATCCCCCCCAGTGTATGTGAGAGGAGGTCGGCATGGGGGGCTGCGTTCCTCAGCCTCAGCACCACCAACATTCGGGTCAGGGTCACTTTGCTGTGGGGATGTCCCGTGCGTTGTATTGAGTTGGCCAGAAAGTTCATTTGAGTTTTTCTGCATAACGTTACGAAAAACCCAGACTTTTTGACCCGTGCTCTAGGCTGCTTGAGCAGCACCCCTAGGTGCCAGTAACACCCATCCCAGGTTTGACAACTGAAAATGTCTCCAGACATTGTGTCCCTGGGGGATCAAAGTCACCCCTAGTTGAGAACCACCACTTCCTGGGACCTCCCTCCTGATTTCCCTGGCCTGTGGTTGTCCAGTTTCTGTTGTGTTGAGGATCAAGTTATTCCCCGCCCCCAACACACACACACACTGTGTACACAGACATGTACACACAGATACACGTTGCAGAATGATGCCATCTACTCCAGGGTTTGGGGTCAGCCAAGGAGGTTTCAAGCTCCCCAAGTCAGCTCACAGCAAGGGTCATGTTGGAAAACCCCTGGGCCTGGGTCCAGGCCTCAGTTGAGGCCTCAGCCCTGATTCTCTGCCCTGAAGGCAGCCCCTCTTAGGCGCTTAGCTTTTGAGATGTTTATCCACACTCTCCGGGTGCCAGATGGGGGCCCCTAGGCAGCTCCCAGCCAAGTCTTGTAGCCTCTAGCTTGACCGACTCTAGTGGCTTTTCTTAAATTCCTTAAATAGCACCTTCCAGCTTCCTCCTTGTTTGCTGTTTCAGGGGACAGATGGAGGCCAGGCAGGTTAAGTTCAGTTAACCAGTAACTTCCTCTCCTCACAGATTTTGTTGCTTTGGTGGGTGGGGCAATTTATTTCTGCCTTTGACAACTTAGAAGCACCACCCCCCCACCCCCAGCCCATCTTCTCTTTAGATGGTTTCAAGTTGGCTCATCATTTCAGTCAGAAGTTGTTTGTGTAAGTGAGGGGCATGGAGTAAAAAGAGAATAAAATGAGGGAATGCTGATGCAGGCAGAGGGGCTAGAAACACGAAGGTCCGCCTTACACAGACTTTGTCTGGCGTGTCTTCCCCTCCCCCGCCATGATTCCCCATTTCCTCTTGCATCCCCGAGTTTGCACAGTTTACAGAGATGGGTGTTGAGGGGAAGACCGACCTGCCCTGACGTGAGCGGGGTGGCTGGAGGAAGGGAGAAAGGGGATGCAGGGAGGTGAGTTAGGAGGCTGCCCCAGAACCCCGGAGTTTCTGGGTGAAGGAGCCTACTTTGAACATTAAAGGAGGGGCCCTGGAGGTGTAATGAGGGCCGTGGGCCAGCCTGAGCTGATCAATCACCGGCGACTGCATGAGGGCGCTGTTGGCGCCCTGCGACCTTAGCTTCTGCTCACCCCACCCCCGCCCCTCCCCCAGAGCTGCCAGAAGCTCCCAGGAATGAGTGCGGGAGGCCCCGGGTGTCCCTGGCCCTCCCAGATTGTGCGGCCTCCTATCTTTCAAAGGCAGAGCCCTCTCGTGGTTTCGGCTCTCTGGGTGGAGGCCGCCTCCAGAGCTGCTGGTTGAAGTTCTTCAGAAACAGTGACTGATGTGACCAGATAATGCCTAGCATGGGTGTCCAGCCTCTGGAGTTGAACAACCTGATAAGGAAAAACAAAAAGTAAGAGCCTGCTGCTCAAGCGCAGGCCGCGGCTGCACCTGCGCCTGACGTGTTATCTCTGGTGCCTTCCAGCTGGAGCCACGAACAGCATCACTGTGAAGAACGCCACGTTCACGTGGGCCAGGAATGACCCCCCACGCTGCATGGGTAAGTGGGACGTGGAGAGAGCCACGGGGCTCTGGGCAAACGCAGGTCTGAATTCCAGCCGAGCTCCATCTCTGTAACCATGAATGGGTCACTTTGCCTTTCTGAGCATCAGTTTGGCTCATCCGGCTGGTCCCGTCGCACCTGCTTGGGCTTCGGGGAGGAGCAGAGGACTGTGGGCCTGACTCAGAGGGTTGCCTCAGACTGTGAGTGACTCGAACCTTGCCCAGATAGGCTTAGGCAACAAGCCTTCTGGTTCACATAACTGCCAAGGTTCACTTTCAGGTTTGGTGTGATCCAGGGACTCGGACAATGCCTCTCCTTCGTGTCCTTGCTCCCCAGCCATCTGTGCTGCTTCCTTCTCAGACGTCCTCTTCCCTCAAGATCTAAATAGCCCCCATCGACTCCAGGTGTCCCTGGTATGTCATCAGGAGACCCACTTGCCTCTTATTGGCCCAGGTTGAGTCACGTGCTTCTCCCTGAGCCAATCGCTGTGCCAGAAGAGACAGAGCACACTGATTGGCTGGTCGGTCGGAAGTTGTGATGGTGGCAGGAGGGCTTGGGTCTGCTGAAAATTTGTCCGCTCACGTGTGATATCAGTCTGGGTTGTTCTCCATCCTCTCCCCCAGCTGTCTGGTTCACCCTTTCCCACCATTTCTATGTCTGGGACACTGCCCACCTCAGTCCTTATTTTTATAAGTCACAGCATCCTGGAAATTGACCTGCTTCTCTGGCTACTTGTCAAATGCCTCTGAGTTCTTTCCATCTGCAGGCCTTGCTATGGGGATCTCAGACTTCCTTAAGGAGTCCCCCATCACAGGGCCAGACAGGACATTTTTAGGGGCCAGATTTATACCCACCCATGCCCCTAAATAATTGCCCCCTTACTGAGTAGCCAAATTACTGCTATATTTTATTTGAGGATGTGGGGAGGGGCAGATCGGACTTTATGGAGAAAAAGTCTGTATAACTTATGGGACTGCCTATTTAGGAAATTCTTCCTTATGTCTAACTTAACTCATGTCAACTTCAACTTTAGCTTTTCTCTTGTCCTGCTTCATAAGTGAGTAGTCTGTGTCTATGCCTCTGTCCCTCTGTCTATCCTTCCAGCCTCAAAGACCTTCTTGTTCCTGTCACCCTCCCTTGACCGACCCATTGAATATCTACCCCTCAACCCCCACTGACCCCAGATTTCTCCATCCAAACCTCTGAAATGTTCCCGTCTTGCCTGGGTGATCACAGGAGCTGCCTCACTGGGCTGACTGTTCTGTCCTGGCCCCTTCATCCATTTTCCTCCCATCATAGAACAAAAGAACAATTAGTGTGACCACGTAGCAGGTACAGAAGAATTGAACAATGGGAGCAAAAGCCATCAGCCTTTCCACCAATATGTTGAAATCATAACAGCAGCACTTGGAAAGTGCAGCTGATGTAGGTGAACCCAAGGAGGCCCTGGACATGCCCACCCTTCCCCAGTGGGTGGGATTCCCCATCTCCACTTTGCTGTCTGCCGTGGAGGGCTGGGCATGGTTCTATGTCGTGTGACGCCCATCTTGCCAGCAGAATGTTGAGCTTGTTGTGTGGGGTTGGCCAAAACGTGTGTTCGGAGTTTTCTGTAGCTGTTTATGGAAAACCCCAAACAAACATTTTGGCCAACCCAATACGATTACTGTTATATCCACCAAAGGGCCATGTCAGTAGAGACATGTTTCTGAAACTCTGATTCACTTGTGTTAGGCCCTCCTGTCTGGCTTCCAGCTGGGAAGTGTGTCCTCTGGGGCCATCTTGGGTCTGGACACCACCCACCCACCTCTTCAGGACTGACCTCCCACTCCCTGCCTCATCTTGTGTCATTGACGTGTCTACCTGTGGTCACACCTGTGATTTCACACCTGTGGGCCTTTCCTCACGCTGTCCCCAGGTGTCTGGGTTATGCTCACCCTTCCTCTGGCCTTGATTTTGGCCTGGCCTCTTTGTTGAGCGTCCCTATTGGTTCAGTAGTAAAGAATCCACCTGCAATGCAGGAGGTGCAGGAGATGTGTGCTCGATCCCTGAGTCGGGAAGATCCCCTGGAGGTGGGCATGGCAACTCACTCCAGTATTCTTACCTGGAGAATCCCATGGACAGAGGAGCCTGGTGGGCTACAGTCCGTGGGGTCGCAAAGGGTTGGACATGACTGAGTGACTGAGCACACACGCACCCTTCCTTGAGCACCTGCATCACGCCCCCAGGTGAAGTGGATCCCCCTCCACTCAAGCCCCCTTCTCCTGTCTCGGTCACTCCTGCAGGGGTCTTTCCTAAGGTGCAGCTGTGTCCGGCCTGGCACAGAAGCCTCTGTGGCAGTTCCCTGAACTAATAAGCTTGTTGTAGAAACAGTGGGAGTGATGTCCAGACCTCAGAGTCTGGACAACCCTGCCTTCCCTCTCTCCCTACTTGGGGCCCATTCAGCGTCGGGAAGCCGGGCTCCCCCATCTGAGCCCAGGGTGTGTCATGTCGTTTCAGCATCACCTTCTCTGTTCCGGAAGGTTCCCTGGTGGCCGTGGTGGGCCAGGTGGGCTGTGGGAAATCGTCTCTACTCTCAGCGCTCTTGGCCGAGATGGACAAGGTGGAGGGACACGTGACTGTCAAGGTAGGAGGCCTGGGTGGGGGCCAGGTAACTCATGGCCAAGGGGAAGGCCAAAGGGCTATTCGGTGTTTCCTTTTATGAGCTTGTTAAGCAGGTGGGAACTCCTTTCGTTCTCTTCTTCTCTTCCCTCCTGGAAGGCAAGATTGTGGTGTCATTTAGTTCCTGCTGTGTCTTAGCACCTAGAATAGTGCCCAGGATGTAGTAGGCACTGGATAAGTATTTAATAAACACACGAATGGCCGCTGGTCCACCCTCTGCCCTCAACTCTCTCCCCATCGCCGCCCTGCAGTGTGCATCCCAGGGCCTCCTTAAGCATGGCTCTTTCAGGCTTATTGTTTCTCTTTGTATCTCTTTTGGCAAATGTAACAACACTTAAAATTTTTTATTGATGTCATTGGAATATTTCCTTGGAGAATTCTTTTTAAGGGACTTATTTAAATTCTCAGTGTTTGTTGGATTCTTAATATGGGGCTAAAGGGAGACTGTTTTTACTGCTTTTAAAAACACAGTGTTTTGAACTGAGTTGCAGTATGTCTTGGGAGAGAGTTTAAGAGGCTGCCTTAGTGAACAGATGTGTCGCATCAGAATCAAGAGCCTTGTTTGGCATTTAGCTCTGTCCCCCGCCCCCAAAACCCTTCCCTGGGGTTGGGGATATTTTCTTCCAGAGTGTTGTTGACACCAGCATTTCCTGGAGCATGGTCTGCAGCAAATTCATCTTACTGTTTAGGGAATAAAGAGTCCTGGGCTCAAACAAGCTTGGGAAATAGTACAGATTCTGATTCCTTCCCTGTTGGACACTTAAAGGCTCTGATAAGTCCTGCAGGGAGGGGAAAAAAAAAAAACAACAGCCTACTTAATTTTGGTTAATCCTGCATGTCCCAGACACATTTGCCTGCACCTCTTTGTTGTCTAGGGCAGCAACTCCTTATGTCTTAAGATTACTGTCTCCTGGAGTCTACTTTTGGGGATGCTGGTTTGTGCCATAGTTTTCATTTCAGAGCAAAATCCTTTCTTTGCTGATGATCATATGCCCATTGAGCCTAGTGTGCCTTAGAGAAAATGTATGATAGTTGGGTCCAGTCTAATGAGGGTTTCCCAGGTGGCACTAGTGGTAAAGAACCTGTCTGCCAGTGCAGGAGACACAGGAGACAGAGGTTCAGTCTCTGGGTCAGGAAGATCCCTTGGACCTATTGTTTTAAGAAATGATCTGTCATTACTTTCAAATACATGTTATAAAGTAAGGTTCATAAGCAGCATGAGCTAGGTTAATTGGAAGAAGACTCAGGATCATGGTGGGATCCACACTGCCTTCTGTTTGATTAACCCTGGGTTTCCACAATCACAGCCCTATTGACATTTCATGCCAGATAATTCTCTGCTGTAGAGGCTGTCCTGTGCACTGTGGGGTGTTTAGCAGCATCCCTGACCTCTGCCCACGAGATGCCAGAAGCAGCCACAAGTCATAACAACCAGAAGTATCTCTCGACATTGTCACATGTGTCCCCTGGGGGGCAAAATTACCCCCAGTTGAGAACCACTGAATACAGAGATGATGGACCAGAAAGTGAGGGTGTTTGAATATTTGGTTTGATGAGGTTGTAGATTTAGACTTCACTTTGACTTTTCACTTTCATGCATTGGAGAAGGAAATGGCAACCCACTCCAGTATTCTTGCCTGGAGAATCCCAGGGACAGGGGAGCCTGGTGAGCTTCCGTCTATGGGGTCGCACAGAGTCAGACACGACTGAAGCGACTTAGCAGCAGCAGCAGCAAAGCCTTGGTAAGGGAAGGGCTTCCCTCATGGCTCAGATGGTAAAGAATCTACCTACAATGTGGGTAGACCCCAGGTTCAATCCCTGGGTCAGGAAGATCCCCTGGAGAAGGGAATGGCAACCCTCTCCAATATTCTTGCCTGGAAAATTCCATGGACAGAGGAGCCTGGTGGGCTACAGTCCATAGGGTCATACAGAGTTGAACATAACTGAGCAACTAACTACAACAACAAGGAAAGTGCAGGAAATGTGTTTAAAATGTTTATTTTGTCTCAGTAGTTTAGTTGGTAGGGCTCATGCATACTGTGGGAATTACCTGTGGGTTCCGCAGTGAGGCTTTGTGACAGTCTGGCCACTTTAAGTTAGGATATTGGAGTCAGCAGTTTGGTTATTTACCTGAGAATGGAGATGAAGAGCTGGGCTCCCTGGGTTTCATTTCCAACCTCGTCCTCCTAGCCTCCCTTTATTTAACAGTCTTTGAGGGCTCCCCTTTGCCCTTTTAGTGAAGCTCATACTCCTCACCCCGGAGAAGGGCATGGCAACCCACTCCAGTATTCTTGCAGCCCACTCCAGTATTCTCCTCCACAAGGGCAGAGGAGCCTTGTGGGCTGCAGTCCATGGGGTCACAAAGAGTCAGACACGACTGAGCTACTGAACTGATCTGAACTGAACTGAGCAACTAACACACACATACACACACACACACACACACACACACACACACACATCACTAGGACCACCAGCCTTGTGTGGGTCCCGTCCCACCCCCCAGCTCCTTCCTGCCTGTCTTCCTCTCACATCATGGTCCCATCACACTGGCCTTCCTGCTGCTCAGACTTGCCAAGTTCCTCTTGATTTTGGACACACACAGCAGTCAGCAGCAGCTTGCAGCAAGTAGCAGTGAGCAGTAGCTGGCAGCCACGTCTTAGTTTCCTGAACTGGGAGTCCTAATCCCTGGACCACAGGAGCCAGCAGTTAGGGCCTGAGGCCCTAGCCCTAGCCCTTGCCCACTTGGTCAAGAACAAATTCAGGAGAGGAGGCAGAAGGTACGAGTAAAGTAAAAAGTTTGTTGAAAAGAAAAGTGCCTACAAAAAGGTGTGTGGGCAAACTCAGAGAGTTGTGATTTTCGGAAGTTTAAATCCTTTATAAGGGGGCCGTTTTCCAGGTCTTTGTCTTCCCCTGAGGTGTGCATTAAAAAGAGGTGGCAGGAATACACAGCAGAACTGTACAAAAAAGACCTTCACGACCAAGATAATCACGATGGTGTGATCACTGACCTAGAGCCAGACATCCTGGAATGTGAAGTCAAGTGGGCCTTAGAAAGCATCACTACAAACAAAGCCAGTGGAGGTGATGGAATTCCAGTGGAGCTATTTCAAATCCTGAAACATGATGCTGTGAAAGTGCTGCACTCTATGCCAGCAAATTTGGAAAACTCAGCAGTGGCCACAGGACTGGAAAAAGTCAGTTTGCATTCCAATCCCAAAGAAAGGCAATGCCAAAGAATGCTCCAACTACCGCACAATTGCACTCATCTCACACGCTAGTAAGGTAATGCTCAAAATTCTCCAAGCCAGGTTTCAGCAGTACGTGAACCGTGAACTTCCAGATGTTCAAGCTGGTTTTAGAAAAGGCAGAGGAACCAGAGATCAAATTGCCAACATCCGCTGGATCATGGAAAAAGCAAGAGAGTTCCAGAAAAGCATCTATTTCTCCTTTATTGACTATGCCAAAGCCTTTGACTGTGTGGATCACAATAACCTGTGGAAAATTCTGAAAGAGATGGGAATATCAGACCACCTGCATGAAACCTGTATGCAGGTCAGGAAGCAACAGTTAGAACCGGACATGAAACAACAGACTTGTTCCAAATAGGAAAAGGAGTCCGTCAAGGCTGTATATTGTCACCCTTCTTATTTAACTTATATGCAGAGTACATCATGAGAAATGCTGGGCTGGAAGAAGCACAAGCTGGAATCAAGATTGCTGGGAGAAATGTCAATAACCTCAGGTACTCTTGCCTGGAAAATCCCATGGATGGAGGAGCCTGGTGGGCTGCAGTCCATGGGGTCGCTAGGAGTCGGACATGACTGAGCGACTTCCCTTTAACTTTTCACTTTCAAGCATTGGAGAAAGAAATGGCAGCCCACTCCAGTGTTCTTGCCTGGAGAATCCCAGGAATTGGGGAGCCTGGTGGGCTGCTGTCTCTGGGGTTGCACAGAGTCAGACATGACTGAAGCAACTTAGCAGGAGCAGCAGATATCAGATGATACCACCCTTATGGCAGAAAGTGAAGAGGAACTAAAAGCCTCTTGATGAAAGTGAAAGTGGAAAGAGAAAAGACTGGCTTAAAGCTCAACATTCAGAAAACGAAGATCATGGCATCTGGTCCCATCACTTCATGGGAAATAGATGGGGAAACAGTGGAAACAGTGTCAGACTTTGTTTTTTTGGGCTCCAAAATCACTGCAGATGGTGACTGCAGCCATGAAATTAAAAGATGCTTACTCCTTGGAAGGAAAGTTATGACCAACCTAGATAGCATATTCAAAAGCAGAGACATTACTTTGCCAACAAAGGTCCGTCTAGTCGAGGCTATGGTTTTTCCTGTGGTCATGTGTGGATGTGAGAGTTGGACTGTGAATAAAGCTGAGCACCGAAGAATTGATGCTTTTAAAGTGTGGTGTTGGAGAAGACAGGAGAAGGCAATGGCACCCCACTCCAGTCCTCTTGCCTGGAAAATCCCATGGATGGAGGAGCCTGGAAGGCTGCAGTCCATGGGATTGCTGAGGGTTGGACACGACTCAGTGACTTCACTTTGACTTTTCACTTTCATGCATTGGAGAAAGAAATGGCAACCCACTCCAGTGTTCTTGCCTGGAGAATCCCAGGGACGGGGGAGCCTGGTGAGCTGCCGTTTGTGGGGTTGTACAGAGTCGGACACGACTGAAGTGACTTAGCAGTAGCAGTAGCAGTTGGAGAAGACCCTTGAGAGTCCCTTGGACTGCAAGGAGATCCAACCAGTCTATTCTGAAAGAGATCAGCCCTGGGATTTCTTTGGAAGGAATGAAACTCCAATACTTCGGCCACCTCATGTGAAGAGTTGACTCATTGGAAAAGACTCTGATGCTGGGAAGGATTGGGGGCGGAAGGAGAAGGGGACGACAGAGGATGAGATGGCTGGATGGACTCAATCCACTGACTCAATGGACGCGAGTCTGAGTGAACTCCAGGAGTTGGTGATGGACAGGGAGGCCTGGCGTGCTGCGATTCATGGGGTCACAAAGAGTTGGACACGACTGAGAGACTGAACTGAACTGAACTGAGGTGTGCACACCTTAGCCAAGAAAGATCTCAAAGTGAAGGCTTCTGGGAGGAGGAAGACTCATTATGGTCTGGCATTATTCTCTGACTTTTAACCCTAAGGAACCTTCCCATGCATGTGTAGTGTCTCCTTTGTTCCAGAAAAAGGAGGGGAGTGGAGATCCCTTAATCCTTTACCCAAACAGGATTTTGCCCTTCTTTGTCCTGGCCAAGACTGTTATCTTAAGGATATTTACAAGACAAAGTCTGACTATTTACCTGTTTCTCTTGTTCTATTTTGATGGGCAAATAGGCTGACTATAAATGTCTTAATTGGAGCCCACCTCTCTCTCATCTCAGGAAATGCAAAGAGGAGACTAGTTTTAAGTATCCAACCTGAAGCCCACTTCTTCATCCCCCATGATATGCAGGCAGAGGCCAAGTGTAAATGTCTAACCTGCAGCCTCTCTGTCCCCTGCCTCCTTCTCATGCAGTTCCTCAGACTGAAATGCTCTTTCCTCTTCTCTTTATCAGACCAACTTATTTTCACCTATCTGCTGCTGCTGCTACTGCTAAGTCACTTCAGATCAGATCAGATCAGATCAGTCGCTCAGTCGTGTCCGACTCTTTGCGACCCCAGGAACCGCAGCCCACCAGGCCTCCCTGTCCATCACCAACTCCCGGAGGTCACTCAGACTCACATTCAACTCTGTGCGACCCCATAGACGGCAGCCCACCAGGCTCCCCCCGTCCCTGGGATTCTCCAGGCAAGAACACTGGAGTGGGTTGCCATTTCCTTCTCCAGTGCATAAAAGTGAAAAGTGAAAGTGAAGTCGCTCAGTCGTGTCCGACTCTTATCGACCCCATGGACAGCGGCCCACCAGGGTCCTCTGTCCATGGGATTTTCCAGGCAAGAGTACTGGGGTGGGGTGCCATTGCCTTCCCCGTTTCACCTATCAGTCCTTGTTAAAAATATTTTTTTCAGTTACTGAAATACATGAAACAAATGCCCTCCTCGTAGACTTTGTTCTTATGCCATTCTGACACTTTGCATTATGTGGAAATAGAAACTTTAGAAATGGACAGTTTTTGTACATATGTCTTTGCTTAAATTTCATCAAGGAAATCTCAAGGGCTCTTTTAATGTTGTCTCAAACTAAGTCTCCCTTAAAAAAATTTTTTTTCAATTGAACTATAGTTGATTTACAATGTTGTGTTAGTTTCTGGTGTACAGTGAAGTCATTCAGGTAAATGTGTATATTCTTTTTCAGATTCTTTTCCAGTATAGGTTAAGTTTTCCTTTTAAAGGACCTTTTTGAAAGTTTTGTATTTTTCTCTGTTAGCCTGTACCACAACAATAATCAAATAATTATTTTTTTATTATTATTCGGGTACTCCCCATTCTTGGGAACCAGGAGGTTTTGATTGTTGTTTATTTTAAATTTTATTTTATTTTATTTTAAACATTTTAAAAAATTGCTTAAGTTGAAATATAGATGATGTGGGGGCTTCCAGGTGGTGTTAGTAGTAAAGAACCCACCTGCCAGTGCTGGAGACATAAGAGACAAGGGTTCGATCCCTGGGTTGGGAAGATTCCCTGGAGGAGGGCATGGCAACCCACTCCATTATTCTTGCCTGGAGAATCCCATGGACAAAGGTTACAGAGTGTCAGACATGACTGAGGCAACTTAGCACACAGACAGTGTACAGTATTTTATCAGCTACAGGTGTGCAGTGTAGGGGAGCTAGGCGTTTTGTTTGCTGCTATTCAGTGAATAGTTACTAAATATGTAACTGTAATCTCATTAACAAGGATTTCAGCTCTCAAACTCTCAATATTGGAGCCAGTGACTGACCTATAACAGACTCTGATCCCAGCCCTGGTGTCTGTGGTCCTGTGGGACTTGGTTTCCCTCTTGTTGAAACCATAGATGTGATGAAGGTATCGTGTGAAGTAAGGTCTTCCTGGACAGGGAGTAGGCCGGCTGCTATCTTGTTAACCAAGTCTGTCTGTCCTGCCACCTAGGGCTCAGTGGCCTACGTCCCACAGCAGGCCTGGATTCAGAACATTTCTCTCCGAGAAAACATCCTTTTTGGACGCCAGCTACAGGAACGGTATTATAAGGCTGTGATAGAAGCCTGTGCCCTCCTCCCAGACCTGGAAATCCTGCCCAGTGGGGACCGGACAGAGATTGGTGAGAAGGTCAGTAGACTTCAGCATGGCCCTTGTATCAGTCAGCTATTGCTGTGTAACAAACAAGCACAAAAATCTCAGTGGCTTATGATGTTAAACACTTTGCTACTTATGGGTGGGTCAGCCGTGACTGGGTGACCCAGGCTGGGCTCAGCTGGGTGGCTCTGCCCCACACTGCAGGCCAGCTAAGCCCAGTTCCAGGTTGTGGGTTGGCTCAGGTCTCCCCAGTGGCTTCTTACTGGGGCGTGGGTGAGGGGACAGCAGCTCCCCAGGGGGAAGCTTTTTGAATGGCAGCAGCAGAAGCCCAAGAGAACAACAACAACAAAATGTGATGTCTTTTAAAGCACACCATCCTTTCCACCCATAAAGCAAATCACTTGGTTGAACCTAAAGACAGAGAACCAGAGAGTGCATGTTACTTTTACGGTCATGTGATAGACAGGTCCCAAGACCATTGGCACTATACAGGGCGTAGGGGTGTCAGTGATTCAAATGTCCACAGCCCTTTTCAAAACATTATCATTATGATAATGATAAACATAATAATGCAATAGCTCACACTTATGGAGTAATCGCTATGTGCCAGGCACAGTGCTAAACACTTTATACATATCTTGTCCTTACAGCAAGCCCAGGAGATGGGATTTACTGTTTACTGTGTAATGGTAGAGGGAAAGGAGGCACGGAAAGGCCAAATGACTTCCGGAGCCCCTTCCCATCTCAGGGCCTTTGCACATGCTTTCCCCTCTGCCTGGCTGGCTTGCTCAATTGTCCCCTGGTGGTTAAGTGGTGTGCACATGAGGAGTGCAAATGGTCTGGAGCCGACTAAAGAGCTTTCTCGTCCTTGTTTTTAGTTATTAATACAAGCCAGTGGCTCCACCACCTTTCCTACTTCGTGAGCCATTTCTTTTATTTGAGTGAAATCTGCAGTTCCTTGAAAGAAAAAAACAAAATTATTAGAGCTTTTGGGGTTTTCAAGTGGCAAAGAATCCTGAGTGAGAACTGAATTTACAGGCATTGTGTGGAATCCAAGGGCAGGAATGTGGTGGGGCTCAGGAAGGGACTGATTCCTCCTCTGAATTTCATTTCTGCTTTTCTGCAGAGCTTTGTCATTTTTTTCAAAAAGATATGTATCTGCCACTTGGAGATTCCTCACTCTCCCTGTTTAGGTCCCAGTAACCAATGTGAGGGCTTCCCAGGTGGCACTAGTGGAGTTGTAAGAGACGCTGGTTTGATCCCTGGGTTGGGAAGACCCCCTAGAGGAGGGCATGGCAGCCCACTCCAGTATTCTTGCCTGGAGAATCCCATGGACAGAGGAGCCTGGTGGGCCACCTTCCATAGGGCCGCACAGAGTTAGACATGACCGAAGTGACTTCTCAGGCATACATACACCCAGTTTTGGAGGGAGAGGATGTGATTGGCTTAGTTTGGGTTTGATGTCTGCCTGGGGCCAAAAAAGCTGTGAACTAGAGGAACTCTCAAAATGAACCTGGATGCCAGAACCCTGTCTCAGAGCAGGGGGAGGGTGGGCATCTCTTGGGAGAGGGGCTGGTTGGTTAGCCTTGCAGGTGTCCACTCTGACTCCAGCCAGATATGCAGGTGATGCTGGCTTACCTGATACAGGAGAGCCCCGTGGTTCTTGTGCCTGGGTTCAGATTAGCAAACAGTGTCCTTCCTGCTGGCCGGCGGGGTGCAGGCTGGATTGCAGCACCTTGGGGCACAGCCTGCCATGACCGAATGGCTTCACCAGTGAGTGAAGCCCCAAGATCACAAGCCTTCCTGTAGCCAGCACTGTGTGGTGCCACCAGCCTCGCCTTCCTGACCGTGCCCTGCTCAGCAGCACCTGGCGGCTCGGGTTTTCTCCTTGCGGGTTTCACAGTTGAGGCTGAACCCGGAGCCAGGACTTGAACCCACGTTGGTGCAGGCGCGATCTCGCCCCGTTACCGCTGCTCCTTCTGCGGGAGCCGGGCGCAGCCCTGCGGGGCCTCCAGTGAAGTGCGATGCATGGTGAGCCGGTGCACCCCTCTGCCTGTCTTGGCTTCTCAGGAGGCCCACACTTCTGCCGTGTTTCTCCACAGGGTGTGAACCTGTCTGGGGGCCAGAAGCAGCGTGTGAGCCTGGCCCGGGCCGTGTACTGCAACTCCGACGTCTACCTCCTCGACGATCCCCTCTCTGCCGTGGACGCCCACGTGGGCAAACACATCTTTGAAAACGTGGTTGGCCCCAAGGGGCTTCTGAAGAACAAGGTACCTGCTTCCAGGGCGGCTTGGGGGCTGGTCCCCGCTCTTTCATCAGGTCGCAGTGTGTCCCCTTGGGGACCCCTTTTCTTGATTGGACTGGAGATCATATTTTCGAATCCATCCCTTGGCGCCCTTCCAGGGACAGCCTTCTTGTTCTCATTGCCTCCGCTTGGCAGAAAGAAGTCTTTCTTTCTGCTTAAACAATAGGGGTGGTGTCTCCGAGGGAAGTAACCCCACCACCACCACCACCACCACCATCCCCTGTCCCCAAGGAGCTGGCCCTCCTTTCCCTGCTGAAGTGGCCGTGGGCTGAGGGACAAACGGCTACTATACCTTAACGTGGCAGGAAAGAGTTCCTTTCCTCTTATTCTTTTTGAAATTTGTTTAGGGGAGTTACAGAAGCTCTTCTTCTGCCTCTCCCATTAAAAAGTAAGACATGCCCACGGAAAAATATGTAGCAAATTCAGAAAACCACGAAGGATAAAAACAATTATGCATCGTCCCACTGCTTGCTTAGAGATTTTGTATCTCTTTCAAGTCTTTTTGCTGTGTATATAAGCTTTTTTATTTGTTATTTTTGGCTGCACTGGGTCTTCCATGTTGCCCACAGACTTTCTTTAGTTGTTGGGGAGGGCATGGAGCTGGCTGGCTACGGCCTAGTTCCCATGTGTGTGCTTCTCATTGTGGTGCCTGCTCTTGTTGTGGAACACAGACAAGGGCTTAGTTGCTCCTCACATGTGGGAACCCCCCAGATCAGGAATCAAACCCGTGTCCCCTGCACTGGCAGGTGGATTCTTAACCACTGGGCCACCAGGGAAGTTCTGTATAAGCTTTTTAATATGATTATCACATCATGCATATATATATATATATATATATATATACACACACACACACATATAATAAACATGCCACTTAAACTGTTGTAAGCATTCCCCTGCACCCCATAAGAATTCTGTTCAATTTTTAAATATTAAAGACCTGTTTTGGTTGTGAAAGAAATACATGTCTATAGTAACAAAACCAGAGAGTATATGTAAAGTTAAAAAAAAAAATTCTCCCTCATCCTGCAGCCCAGCTGCTCTCGAAAGCAGGGGCCAGCGAATCCAGCCTGCTGCCTGTTTTGTAGGCAGCCCACCAGCCAAGAATGATCTTTACATTTTTTAAGTGGTTGGAAAAAAGTTCTGAAGACAAATATTTTGTGACATAGGAAAATTGTATTAAAGTTACATGTCCGCTTCCATAAATAAAGCTTTACTGGATCATGGCCAGCCCATCTGTTTATGTCTTGTGTATGACCAGAGGGGCCATAAAGCTGAAAATGTTTACCATTAGGCTGTTTTAAGAACAAGTTTGCCAACTTGTGTAAACCGTTTGATGCACATCCTCCCAGACTTTCAGTTAGATAAAATAGATACCCATGTGCAAACGCTATAGTCTTTCGGGGGTGGGGAAACTTGAAACACTTGAGTCACAGCATGCACAGTTTTTCGCAGGAGTGTCATTCTTTTATTCATCTACACCTGGATGGTTCCTTCCCTGCATCTCCTCCAGATTTTTGTTCAAAACCAACTTCCCCCATCACCCGTATTAAAATTGCAAACCCCCACCCCCCCATCTCAGTATCCTTTCCCCTTTGCTTCCACCTGCTCACAATACAGCACACAGCGTTTTACTCATATCTGTCCAGAACCTAGAACCAGGAGCAAGGATCATTGTTTCCCTCACTCCTGCCCACCCCTCCACCCCCTACCGACCCCCTCCCCAGCGCCACCCCCCCCCAGCTCCCGGCCTGCAGATTGCAATGCTTCTGTGTGCCTGCATCCCAGGCGCATGTACAGGTGAGGGGGTGGGGGAAATTCCCTCTTGTGCGCATGTGCTAATGTGGCCGTGTCTCCGCTCTCCCTGCAGACGCGGCTCCTGGTCACGCACGCCATCAGCTACCTGCCGCAGATGGATGTCATCATAGTCATGAGTGGCGGCAAGATCTCCGAGATGGGCTCCTACCAGGAGCTACTGGCTCGGGACGGCGCCTTCGCCGAGTTCCTGCGTACCTACGCCAGTGCCGAGCAGGAGCAGGGCCAGCCGGAGGACGGTAGGGTTGTGTGGGCCTTCGGTGTGGATGGTGCCCTGTCGGCCCCAGGTCTCCCCTGAAAGTTCCCACCAGCCACCCTGGAAGCTCAGGAGGGCATCAGGTGGGGAGCTAGGCCAGGCCCTCTCAGGAACCATCTGGAAGGACTTTCAGGACTGAATTGAGAGGGAGTTCCAATACTTTAGAGAGCTGGGTCAGCAGAACCGGACACAAGTCCCAGTACTTTAATGCAATGTATCTCTGGGCCTGTGGAGTTACAGGGTTTCATGACAAAGATGGAGGTAGTGATAATTACAGTCGTCCTGACTCCCAAGAGGCTGTGAGAAGCCAGTGGCACATTTACCATGTAGTCTATCAGTTGCTCAGTCATAGCTGACTCCTTGCAACCCTGTGGACTGCAGCATGCCAGGCTTCCTTGTCCCTTGCTGTCTCCCCAAGTTTGCTCACATTCACGCCCACTGAGGCAGTGACACGGGTCATGAGGCCAAACCTGGTGGCTGAGCCTACAGGTTGGGGGTTGGCAGGACCTGAGTTCCAGTCTCAGCTGTCACTCTTTCCAGCTGTGTGACGTCTGGCCATTCCTGATGAAGCAATGAAACAACAGACCCGACCTTCTGGCTCCTGAGTGTCCTAGATTACTGGAGCCTTTGGCACAGTGCCAGTGACAGCTGCTGCTATTACTTTTCTTGGGAAGAGTGCCCCCTGATCCCCTACGCCTGTGGCATCTGGCAGGTTCAGGTAGACCTGCCCACTTCTCAGCCACCACACTTGCTGTGTCCTCACAAGAGCATGCTCTGAATTCCGGGCCGGGGCCTTCCCCTGTCTTTATTTGAAGCAAACAGGATGAGGTGTCTAAGAATCCTGTTCTCTCTTACTATGTGTATGCGTGTTAGTCACTGGGTTGTGTGAATTTGCAACCCCATGGACTGTAGCCCACCAGGCTCCTCTATCCATGGGATTCTCCAGGCAAGAATACTGGAGTGGGGTGCCATTTCCTACTCCAGGGGATCTTCCCTACCCAGGGATTGAACCCAGGTCTCCTTTCTATTGCAGGCAGTTTCTTTACTGATTGAGCCAGCAGTGAAGCCCCGTTCTCTCCTTTAGTTGGTTTGAAATTCAGGGAATCGGTTGGCCTGCGGGCTGCCCTGTATTTATGTCAGATGGGCATCTGGAACGGATCCTCTGCTGGTGCTCCCCCACCCTCCAGGAGCCTTGACCAGCCTTACACAGAGAGGAAAGAAGTCATCTGATACCTTTTCTGCTTTGGTTTCAGCTGTTGCTAAACAGAGTGGAACTAAAGCGAGATCACCTGTCCTGCTGTGATCTCCCTCTTCCAGGAACTAATTACAGACTCCCTGGGCCCCTGGGGCGTGTTTGTTACATGCTCAGTCCCCAGGCAGGTCTCAGATAGGCTGTCTCCCACCCTCCCCACCCGCCTCCCCGTTTGGGGCTGCAGGACTGTCCCGTTGCACAACTCCCGTGGGCAGAGTTGTCATCGGGGTGTCTGTGATGTGAGGACACCCACATCAGTGAGTGAGTGTTGACTGCTGACCAGGGCTTGTGTCCCTGACAGGGGTCATCACGTTGGCTCAGTCACTCCTCCTCACAGCTTCTCATGAAGGAGGGAAGACAGTGGTGCCTGGTCCACTGGGGAGGAAACGCAGGCTTACAAGAAGCTCGTCCCGGGATTTCCCAGGCGCTCCAGTGGTTAGTTCTCTGTACTCCCACTGCAGGGGACTCAGGTTCAGTCCCTGATTGGAAACTAAGATCCCCCTTGCCAAGTGGTGTGGCTAAAAGATGAAAACAAAAACGGGGTCTTGTCCCTCATGTGCCAGGGGGCAGGCGGGTTCCTGTCTCCGTGAATGCGGCTGAGCACTAAGAGAGCTATTTACCATTCACTGATTTAGTCGTTCACTTGGTGTTCACGGAGCACTCAGTCCTGTGTTAAGCACTCACATTGTTCTCCTAGGGCTGCTGTAACAAGAGTCCCGCTGCTTAAACAACGGGAGTGTGTTGTCTCGCAGCTCTGGAGGCTGGACGTCTGAGATCAAGGAGGTGGCCTCCTGAGGGCCGTGAGGGTGCCATGCCTGTCCCCCAGCATCTCGTGGTTTGCTGGCGCTCTGTGGCATTCCTTGGCTTACAGGAGCATCAGCCAGTTCTGCCTTCCTCTTCACATGATGTTCTTTTTGTGTGTGTCTGTCTCCAGATCTCCCCTTCTTATGAGGCACCAATTATATAGGATTAGGGTCCATCCTCAGGAGCTCATGTGAACAGTTGACATCCAGAGACCATGGCTCCACATGCAGTTACATTCCTAGGTACTGGAGGTCAGAACTTCAATGTATGAATTTAGTTGGTGGGGGATATAGTTTGGCCCTTAAACTAGTAGTGTTCTAGATTTGGGGGAGACAGAAGTGAGCAAGATCCAGGCAAGTCTTGCCCTCACGGAGTTCAGAGTCTAGTGGGAGAGAAAGGCAGTCAGCAGTCAGCCAGTGGAAATGGTTCTGTGCAGCATTAAGTGCTGTGGAGACGATCACGTCGGGCAATGGGCTGGAGAGTTTGGGGGTTCAGGCACCTCAGGCAGCGTGGTTAGGGTTCCCCCTGTGGGGAGCAGTGTTCTGACGCAGGTAACAGCACAGGCCTCAGCCCGGCATGAGCTCAGTCTCTTCAAGGAACAGGAAAGAGGCCAGTGTGGCCACACCATGGTGGGCAAGGGCTGAGGGTGGGAGATGAGGCTGGCAGGGGGTTTACCCATCCGGGTCTTTCAGCATGAGGAGTTTGGGGTTTGTTCTCATTGCATTTGGGAAGCTGATGAATGTCAGAGTGGGGAGGGCCCACAGCCAGATTGCACAGCTTCATTCCTCTGGGTGAGAGTTTGCTGGAGTCCTTGCGGTTTGGGGTTTTGTTTTTTTTTTTAATGTGAGCCATTTTTTTTTAAGTCTTTATTGTATTTGTTACAGTGTTGCTTCTGTTGCCTGTTTTGGTTTTTTGGCCCTAAGGCATGTAGGTTCTTAGCTCCCAAGCAGGGATCGAACCTGTACCCCTAGCATTAGAAGGCAAAGTGTTAACCACTGGACCACCAGGGAAGTCCCCCTTGTGCTGCTGCTGCTGCTGCTGCTAAGTCGCTTCAGTCGTGTCCGACTCTGTGTGACCCCATAGACGGCCTCCCACCAGGCTCCGCCATCCCTGGGATTCTCCAGGCAAGAACACTGGAGTGGGTTGCCATTTCCTTCTCCAGTGCATGAAAGTGAAAAGTGAAAGTGAAGTCTCTCAGTTGTGTCCGACTCTTAGTGGTTTTTAATAAGTCCTTTACTGGCTCGGTCCGCCGGGAGAATAAATCCCCACACATCATATGACTCAGTGAGTTTTAGAAATACTCCAGTATTTTATTTGTGCAGCCATCACCAAGATGAATTTCAGAACAGTCTCACCCCCTCGAGGAAACCTCACATCCATTGGCAGTCACCCCCTATTTCCTCCCTGCCCTCTAAGTCCTAGGCAACCACTTAATCTGCTTTTTTTCCTTCTGATTTTTGAGTTGTAACTGCTTCTGATTTGTAATTTACAAAGAGTACTGTGTAAATCTGAGGCCTGGGATTTGACTTAGTACATCCTGAAATATGACCACAAGAAGTTTAGTGTACATCCATCATTTCATATAGATGCAAAAGTAAAGAAACAGAAAAAGAATTTTTTTCCTGTGATGAGACCTCTTAGTAATTACTAAGTTTTAATTATATTAATGATGTACATTATATTTCTAGAACTTACTTTATAACTGGCAGTTAGTGCCTCTTGACTACCTTCATCCACTTCTTGCTCCCCCCACCATCTCTGGTGACTACAAATCTCATCTTTGTTTCTATTTTGTTTTTAAAGCATAACTTACCTACAGCACTGTGTTAGTTCCTGGTGCACAATATAGTGATTTGGTATTGCTATATGTCACAGTGGTCACCACACAAATCTCCTTTCTGTGTAGATTTGTCTTACTCTGAACATTTCTGTATGAACAGAATTCTTTTGTGACTGGCTTCTCTCACTTAGCATGATGTTTCCGAGGTCCATCTGGGGAAGCCTGCATCAGCACTTCGTTTCTTCTGATTGTTGAATCATATTCCAATGTGTAGACACACCACATTTTATTTATCCATTCAACGGCTCATGAGCATTTGAGCTGTTTCCAGTTTTGTACTCTTATGAATAGTGCTGCTGCGAACCCTAGAGGTTTTAAAAGAAAAGTGTTTTCTTTTGCCAGCGTGTCTCCCTTTTAGCATTTAAACGCCCGATCGAATGAGAGTCTACATGTCTATGCTCCTGTGGTTGGAAAGTTCTGATGTAAGTCTAACCAGCTCTCTTGCTACAGTCTCCTTTCTCAGATTGTCTCTTCCAAGTCAAGCCAAGGTCACACAAAGCGTGGTAGCAATTTTGAAATAACATATTTCCCGCATCTGCTTGGTGGGCTACATCTAGGCAAAAATAACGCTCTGTGGATTTATCTCAGTTTTTTTCCCCAGAATGAATTTTCTCTCTTCTCCCCATTCTATCCAGGTGAGCAAGGACAGTCCTTACACCCTGTTGGCCACAGAAGGGATTTTTTTTTTTTTTCCCTTCTCTTCGTCCCCAGCCACACGCATATCCAAAGCAGATTATGCAGAACATGGGATGCTGCCAATTAAAAAATTTTTTGTGTGTGCACGTCAGCATTTAATTTTGGTGGTAAAAATACCATCCAGTGCCCTTGCACTGCTGTGGGGTCATTTCCCCAATTTAGCCACTCAGCCCCCTTCAGGGCAGGTCACAAAAGTCCTCTGACTGTGGGTCTAAAATAAAATTTGCTCTTTCCTCCCACCCCCTGGTCTTTTAGCCTCTCTGGAGGGACTCTGACGATAAGGCCTGGCATCAGGGTCCAGTCTTGCTCAGCTGTGGCCAGTGCCAATGACCTTGGATTTGTCTGAAACACATTTTTGGCTCCTTCTAAAGGGAAATTTTTGTTTCCGTGTTGGATTAATCACATCTTTTGCAGAACACCCAGGCTGGAGGGCGAATGTTTGGTTTGGTGGAATTCTGTCTCTCTCAGATGGAGAACTGGAGCTAGGCTTTGGATGGGGTGGGCGGGGGAGATCGGGAATGGGGGCGGGGCTACTGACTCCCTCCCTGGGAATATGCCTTATCCTGTTTCTAGGGGACTTTCTGTTTGTTGGCAAAGAGATTGACAAAGTGGTTCATTAACCTTTGTACCTGGAAGGTATAGAACATTTTTATTTACTCTGGTGACTTTATTAGGAACCTAAAACCTAAAATGGCAGTTTGCAAACATTTGTGCCTCCCGGGGACACTTAGCAATGTCTGCAGATGTGTTTGGCTGTCATAACGAGGGAGGGGGGCACCCTTGGCATCTTATCAGGAGAGACCAAGGATGCTCCTAAACACTCTGCCATGCACGGGGCAGCCCCCTCCGCCCCTGCCCCCCGCCACCCCCCAGGAGCAGAAAATCACCCCGCTACGATGTCAGTGGTGCTGAGGGTGTGGAAGCCACTCTGCTTTGACTCCTCTCTGCCCAGGCTCTTCCCTTGTTATCTTGGGGAAAAGACCTTGACTCCAGCGATGTGACCACTTTTTGAAACCTTACTCCAGTCTTATTCTCTCAACCTTGTCACTCAGTCCTTTTCCCCTCTTTTCCAGATTTTTGCTGAACGTTTTTTAAGCTGATTATAAAATCAACATGTGCCGCTTTTAGACCATGGCAAACGGTAGCAAAGCTCCAAGAACCAGCAAAAAGAACATGCTTCAGACCTCCCACCGCCACGAGGGGAGCTGCCCTGGCGTTTGGCCTGTTTCCCACCTCTCGTTTTCGTTTAGGACCTTTTTCCTAGGGTGCGTTTTTGTCACCAGTTTTCCTGCCCCTCTTCTTCGTTTATTTTCTTCACACTAGGCCCCAGGTGCCTCCCCTTGCTGCAAAAGTCAGTTGTAAACTCCGAACAGCAGCTGGTGAGCCCGTCAGACTGACGGCTCATTCCTCCCCTCTGTCCTCAGTGTCCGTGTTTCTTCCCCTTTTGAGTCTGAAGAACTTGCAGGGCTGAGGCGGGAGGCTCGGGCCGGATGGTGTAGCCAGTCGATTCCGTTTTTGGTCAAAAACCCGGCATTGACTGTAAAGCAGTGACTTGAATTCTTCCCTCAAGGGGGAAGCTTGCCTGCTGGCTCTTGCCCAGGCAGAGTTCCAGAACCTTCTTGAGAATAAACAGCAAGCCTGCGAGGTGCCAGCCTTGAGGATGAGCGGCCGGCCGAACACACGGCCCAGGCAGTGCTTATGTGGTTCAGGGGCCGGGAGATGCCTGGTTACCAGCATCACAGCCCCGTCCCCTGGTGCTCGGAAGCCCTCAAGGGAGAGCCCATTGGGTTATAAGTCTTATGTCTTTGCTTCTGAATTATTTCACATGATCCTCCCTCTCCCAACTCCCCCACCCCCGCATCATTCATATTTTCTCTTTACCTGGCTTTCTGTTTCTCTGTAGCATTTAACACTGCCTCACGGTAAATTCTGGATCTACTACTTTATAGTCTCTGTCTCTCCCTTGGAAGCCAAGCTCTGTGAGGACTTTTGGTCACCTCTGTGTCCCCTAGACTGAGAATAGTGCCTGCCACATCATAGGTATGCAGGGAATGTGTTAAATAAGTGAATGAATGAGGTACATCTTTATTATTTAAGGCATGTCCTGTGTAATGGTTGGACAATAACACAATTGTGAATATACCCCAGATTGGGAACAACTGTGAGCTGATTTTACACATTTCTCTCAGGGCTGGTTTAGAAACTAGTTTTGTGGATTTGGGCTATGATATGGCATCACTGTGTCTGATACGGTGCCTCTTCCGGCACTGGAAGGTCATCACTGCTTGTTCATGTGGCCATTCATTTGTTAATCTGTCCATCTGCTTCTCTGCTGTGTGCCATGGGGACACCTGGTACTTGAGCTACCATGTGGAGTGGTGCCCCGTGGATTGTGCGGTGCACATCCTATGCAACCCTACATAGCCATCGGATGCACAAAGTGCTGGGAATAGAGTGGTAGATAAGACCTCGGAATGCTCTCTCAAGAGCTCACAGTCTGATGGGGGAGACAAACACTAAATAATAAAGGGTATCACGGTGCTAAACGTGTGAAGGACGTGAGCCTGGGGAGTTGGAAGGACACTGAGATGGGTCCCTGTCCTAGCCTGGGAAGGTCCAAGATGATATCTGAGCCGAGTCACCACCCCTTCCCCCTTCTCTCCACATGGAACTGGCTCAGAGCAAGGTGCTCGTGCCCTTGAAGAAGCAAAGACTGTGTACTGGCTAGGGGCCTGTGCCACCTCCTGGCTGGCACGCCTGCTCTTCACAGTGTAATACTTTCTCTCTCTCTCCCTCTGCTGCCTGGAAAACAGGCGTGAAGACAGAAGGTCAGTCTGCATTTTTTTAGATTTTCTTGTGTTTGAACACTTACAGCTTTTAGAGAAGGGAACTGGCCCCAGGCAGTAGTGTTCTTGTCAGGGATACACCCAGATCACGTGGGACGGGGAAACTGAGGCACAAATGCAACAGGTCCCTTAGCTGTCCTTGCCCCTCACCTTTAAGGAAAAACATTCATCCACCCTCTCTGGGCATTTAAGTGGGGGGTCTCACGGGGAGGGTTCTTTTGCCTTGGTTCTTAACACTTTCTTGGATCTTGTGAATTCCTAGGCATCAACGTGGTGGATGAGGAGGAAGGTCAGTGACAGCGGGTTGGAGTTGGCTGTGCCTGCAGCACGAGGCTGCACATGTCTTGCTGCTGCATGCCTGGGGAGGGGCCCTTGAGCGTCTGCATTTCCATCCCTTTCCGTCATTCATCCAGCATTTATTGGGCACCTACTGCGTGCCAGCTTTGTGGTTGTCACTTGGGGATGCAGATAGAATCTCCCCATCTCTCACTGGTCAACTGAGTGACCTTGGCTAAGCTGTACTGTCGCAGGTCAGATGACCACAGCCAGCGAGCCTTGAAAGAGATCCTGGTTGTGAAATGCCCAGCACCCAGTAGGTAGAAGATGCATGGTAACAGTTTGGTTATTACGATCCCACCCACACCTCCTGGGCATGATTAAGACCCAAGCACAGGGTGAAGAGCCCTTCGTGGGGTAGCTGTAGGTGCCAGGGGTGCCCAGAGGTGTTATGTCTTCTAGAAGAACTTGAGCAGGAAAGGCTGCCCGGTCTCCCTCTAGTGACAGAAAGGCATGAACTGGCCCCAGAGCAGACCCATCCCTCCTGCCTTCCAGAGCCAGCAGTGTGTGGCTGGGGGTTCATAGCAAGGCCCCTTTTGACAGTGACTGAAGCTGATTTTGGCCACTTAAACAAAGGTGTTTACCAAAAAGATTCCTAAGTAGCAAAAGGAAATCAAAAGCAAACAGCAGAAATCAAAGGCAAAAGTGGACGATCGAGACTGGGGCATTGGGAGCTCTGGACCTGAGACTCCTCTGGGGACAGAGCAGTTGTACAGATCTTTGGTCCTTGTGGGGCCACCACTCAAAGTCCTCTGGGGGAGGGGTCCTGATGGACTGACCTTCGGCAGGTTCCCCCCTTGGCTAGGAAACCTGGGCATCCTGGGAGACTGGGGAAGTGGGCAAGTGCAAAGAACAGGACGATGCAGCGCACACACTCCCATTCTCCTCCTGGGACTCACGGTCCCTCCCTTGCAGACGAAGGTTTTCCAGCTGCTCTAGTTGGTGTATCACCAGTGGGCTAATAGGGTTTTGATGAAGAAGCCACCATTGAGGCCACTGTGGGGACCTCCACTGCATGTGAAGCAGGAGTGGGGAGGGAAGGCTGAGGTTTCCAGAGGGTGCCTGGGCAGCTGGGCAGGACGGGGCTCTCTGAAGTACCTGCTGCAAGATGGGGGTCTCTGGGAGTGTTGTAAAGCACCCCCACCCTGCACAGCGGAAGACAATCGAGGTCAGGCTTGGGCCCCAGTGCCCTGCATGTGTGTGTGCTCTGTCTGCAGGCCGCTGCATGGGGAGTCCTGCTGTTATCACTCTTCTTTTTCATTTGTTTTAGTTTTTATTTTTCCCAATTAAGGGAAAAAAAAAAAAAGATGGTGATGTTAAAGGAAACATTTAAAGCAGTGATTCTCAGTCGTGGATTTGCCCTCAGAGTTATCTATGGGGCAGGTTTAAAAATGCAGATAACAGTAAGCACCATGACCTCTTCCATTCACCAAGCGCAGTGTCATTTCTTCCTCCTGCTCCTGGGGGCTGGTGCTGCTGTTCCTCCCATTCTGCAGATGTGGAAAGTGAGGCTCAGAGAGGTTCCTTGCTTCCCCAGTTCACACAGCTAGGAGGTGAGCAAGCACTTCCCACGCATCCCAGCCCCCTGTCTGCTTGCAGCGTGGGGTCAGCCTCCCTGGTAGTCAGTGCAGGGACCAGGGCCGGCCCCAGGGGATGATTCACGCATGGCCAAGATTGAGAATCACCGGCTCAGGGCCCCCCCATCAGCCCAGGAACGACCCCCAGCCCTGCTTCCTTGCCATCCTCTGTTGCTTCCCGTAGTTGTTGCCTGAGAGAGTCACTCTTTCTGAATTCTGCTTTAATTCATGTCGCATCAGCATGTTGGCAGGTTCACTGCCGGCTGTGTATTCATACCCTTTCGTAACTTCTCTCCTGCATCCTTTGCCGGGGTCAGCCCTTCAGAGTCCTACGTTACATTCTCTCTCCTGCTCTCTGTCTCCCGGCACCAAAGAGTGAGGAAGTCAGTGCAGAGTGGGAGGTAATAAACATATCCCTGACTTGTCGGAAGATTAAAGGAGATAATGTATTTCAGCAGAGCGCAGTGGCTGACACTGAATGAATGTCGGCCACTGTCTCTAAGGTGACAGGGATCCGGGTTAATGCTGGGCGGATACTTCCTGGCATTGGAGCAGATATCCAGCTGGTGTGCCCGTGCTGCCTATATCAGTGTTGAAATAGTTCTGTATTACTGGGAGAACAGCCACTGCCCCAGCAGTCCCAGGTAACCCCTTACCCCGATCTTCAGGACCTACCCTTGATCCTGCAACCAATGGGTTAACCCCTTGGCTGGGGGCGCCTGGGACTCCAGTGTCTGATGCCCTTGTTCACAGGAGCTGTTATTTATTTGGGGTTTCACCCCTGTCTGGGATGCTTGGGGACCAGAAGAGTGTGTCCTTTCCCCTGCATGGTTCATTTGTATCCTGATCCCATGAGCCAGGCTGCACATAGCCAAGAGACCATCAGCGAAACTGGATTTTGCTGGTTGCTGCTGGCACAGGGCACTTGCTCAGGGCTCTTGAGATGGTTGCAAAACACTATCCCAGTCCCTGAGAGAGCTGGCCAGCTGGGAAGCCTGTCTGGGGCCACTGCAAAGCAGGTTTTGCCTTCTGAGCTTCCTGGCGGCCAGGTTGTCTGCCATCTCCCCACACGGTGGCAGGTGTCCGTGTCCAGCCCTTGAAATCCGCCCCCTCCTCCTTTCTGCCAGGCTTAGCAGGCGTCAGCGGTCCAGGGAAGGAGGTGAAACAGATGGAGAATGGCGTGCTGGTGATGGACACTGCAGGGAAGCAAATGCAGAGGTGAGGTGGAGCAGGCCGGGGGACCCTGCGGATTTTCTCGTCACCACGTGTCTCCCGCTGCCAGCGGGGAGGGAGAAGGAATGGGGTGTCCGCAGCAAGGCTCACCGCCAAAAAAAAACTTTAGCTTCTGCTTCCCGGGCCCCCCCACCCCGAATCCTGGCGGAACCTCACTTCCCAGAGTGTAGAGGCCCAAAGGGGAAGCCTCGTTGTGCTCCTGCCAGGGGGCATGGCTCACGCAGGCCTCACGGTTGGATTTAACCATCCATCTGCACTCCTGACACTCAGACTCCCTACATGGCGTGGCTCTTTGCTCAAGTCACTCAGCGGGGCCTGGAATGTTGAGGCTATAAGAACCAACAGCCAATTTAAAATAGTCACAGTAACAATAGCAGCTGTGTTTTATGTGCCATTAGGAGCCAGGTGCAGTGCCGAGTCCTATATAGTCCATAAACCTGGGGGTAGTTTCTCTCATCTTCCCATTTTACAGGTGGGCAGACTGAGAGCTGTCCACAGGCCATACAGCCAGAGAGAAGCCAAGCTTGACTGTTTGAACCCGAGTTCAGCCTCTGAGCCAGTGCTCCTAAGTTTTATGCTTTGGTGCTTTAAAGAAGGTTGCTTTTGGTCAGATCATGGGGTATTTGGAGGAGCGGCTTTGACCTATCTGTGCCTTGGTTTCCTCCATTGTTGAACGGGGTCGTTGGTACCCCTGCCGTGTAGGATTGTAGGAAGGCCTCTGTGATATGGCATGTGGGCACTTAGAACCGTGCCTCCTGCCTTCGGCGCTCAGTAAATGCCACTCAGTTATTATTTAGGTGAGCTGGAGCTGCCTGGGGTTACTTCTTTTGGGGTGGGGAGATTTCGCAGACATGGGCTGGGAAGGAAATGAGCATGAGCGTCTGTGCCCCTCAGAACCCTGCCCACAGTCCCCTCCTGGGCACAGCTGTGTGTCGTACACAGCACACTTTTCTCTGCTAGGGCAACAGTCAGGGTGTGAGCTCGGCGTGTGTGTGAAGCACTCGTAATAGTGCCTCGCCTGGAGCATGTGGGGGACTGAGGGGGCACTGCCCTGGTCTGTGCGGGCGGCCAGCATAAGGTAAGAATTGGCTGAGATGGGGCAGGCGCCTGCAGGCAGTCCTGGGATGTCGGAGCAGGTGACCACAGGACGCTTGCAGTAGCAGACCATGGGTGGACCGAGCAGAAACACACAGCAACTGGGTATTCATTTTTCTATTGCTGCATGACAAGTGATCACAAGCTTAGTGGTTTGTCATCTCAGTTCCTATGGGTCAGGGTGTCTGGGCACAGCTTAGCTGGCTCCTCTGCTCAGGGTCCCTCAAAAGCTGTAACCCAGGCATCAGCCAGGCTGGGGTCTCAGCTGAAGGCTCGTCTGGGGAAGAATCCTCTTCCAAACGCACGAGGCTGCTGGCAAGACATGGTTCCTTAGTCCCTAATTGGCTGCATCCTGGAGGACCCCTCCGTCCTCAGCATCCTGGGCCTCTCCCACCTCCACGCTCACCGCATCGGGGCAGACAGACAAGCCAAGAAGGCAGTAGAGTTGACTACAAGATGGAAGTTGTACCCCATCCCTTTGCTCATGTGGATCTGAGCCGTGTGCACAGGCAGACACACATGAACACACACACCCCGTGTCGTCCTGCAAGCACACATCTCCCCACGGAGGAAAGCTCTCTGGGTAATGATCTGTCATGATCCGCATAAAGCTGATGAGCATGGGGTTGGGGTGGAGAGGAGTTGCTTTTTGAATAAAATCTGCCTAAAGGAATAGTTCTCCCATGACACCCTGGGGCCAGACCCCTCCCCTCAGTGAGTCTCGTCTACATAATCGGGAGCGTGAACGGGGCCTGGTGCTTAGGGCGGGGGGCACCAACCCTGCCCAGGGCCTTCATCTGGGGGACACTTGTGTGCCTTGCTTCCCCAGGCAGCTCAGCAGCTCCTCCTCCTACAGCGGGGATGTGAGCCGGCATCACACCAGCACCGCCGAGCTGCAGAAGCCCGGGCCCACAGAGGAGACCTGGAAGCTCGTGGAGGCGGACAAGGCTCAGACGGGGCAGGTGAGGACGGCTGTCAGGTCGCTGTGCGTCTGCGGGGGCTGGGCCCTGGGCGGGGTGCTGTGGTCATCTTGACTCTACGTCTTCCTCCCCAGGAGGCTTGAAAAGATACTGTTTTAAGTGCTGGAAACCACGGTGGAGGGCCAAGGTGACTTACCACAGGTCACGGCTGGTGAGCAACGGAGCCAGGATGTGAACCCAGCACTCGACTCCAGGGTTGGCATCTGTAGTCTCTGCCTGCCTGCCCACTGCCTCCTCTGAGCAGCTGGGGCCTTGGTGGCCATAGATGACGTGATGCCTTGAATCCAGGCTGTAGCCTCACAGGGGTCAGCTTTGTGTGGGTTGGTTTCAAATCATCACAGACGTAGCCCTGAAGAACATTAATTGTATCATCAGAAAAGATTATCTTTCACTTCTTTTTATTTTCTATTTTTGCCCTTATTACAGGCAGATCTTGTTTTATGGCACTTGGCTTTGTTGCACTTCACAAATGCTGTTTTTTACAAATTGAAGGTGTATGGCAGTCTTGTGTTGAACATCAGTGCCATGTTCCGAGCAGCATTTGCTCACGTTGGCTCTCTGTGCCATATTTTGGTAGTTCTTGGAATATTTCAAACTTTATCATTATTATAGTTTGTTATTATATAAAATATTATATTTGTTATAGTTATACTATGTTAACCTTATAATATTTGTGATCTTTGATGTTACTACTACAACTCACTGAAGGCCCAAATTATGATTAGCAACTTTAGCAACCAAGTGTTTTTTTAATTAAGGTGTGTGCATTGTGTTTCTAGTCATAGTGCTACTGCACACTTAGTAGACTTCACAGCTTTTATGTGCACCAGGAAACCAGAAGATTCATGTGACTCAGTTTATCTGGATATGTGGTTTATTGTAGTCGTCTGGAGCCAAGCCTACAAGTCTGAAGTGTGCCTGTTGATCAGTGAGACGGTCTCAGCTGGGGCTTTGTTTTTAATACCTGTCTTAGTCCCTTTGGGCCGCTGTAACAGAAGACCATGTACAGGTGGCTTAGAAACAACATACATTTATTGCTCATACTTCTGGATGTTGGCAAGTCCGGGATCATGGCGCCAGCAAATTCCGTGTCTGGTCAGAGAGCTCCCTGGTTCATAAATGGCCATCCTCTCGCAGCATCCTCATGTGACAGAGGGGTGAGGGATCCCTTTTATAAGGGCACTAATCCCATTTATGAGGAGTCCACCCTCATGAAAAGCCTGATGTGACAGGGAGCGCACACACAGGGAAAGGTACCTGGGGTTTTCCAAATCCACAGCACGCAGGTTGGGTGTCAGGCTGACCCAGAGCACACTGCACCCATCCATGGTGTGCAGCTGCGCTTTGAGTGACCACATATATAAACAGACCCCATGCGGGGCTCCACAGGAGACACCGGAGTAAAAGGGGCCCCAGCTGTCACTCCGTGGAGCTGGGGAACAGGCCGAGCAAGCGCCAAGCGATTGGAGGCCAGTTGCGACGGGCAGGAATTGGTGTTGAGTGTCCAGAGGACTGAGGGTGTGGGGAGTGGATGTGACACTTGGTCAGGGTTGCTAGGCAACATGTCCCATCTTCCCATTTTCCTCAAACTCTTCGATGCCTTCCTGGAGTGAAACCTAATCCTGTCCAGGATCTCTCGGGTCCTGTGTGGTCCAGCCATTCCCTGTTCTCCAGCCTTACCGTGCTCCAGCTATCCTTGCCTCCTTTCTGCTTCCTTCCTACCTCAGGGCCTTTTCACGTGTTGGTCCCTGTGCCTGGAATGCTTTTTTTATTTTTCATTTTCACTTGGTTAATTCTTTGATGTCCCTTCCTTATGGAAACCTCCTCTGATTCCTCTCCACCCTGGGTTAGGTCAGGATACCCAGTTTTATATTCCCGTGGAATCATGTGCCACTTCCGGCCCTTCTCTGGGATTATACATTTATAATCCCAGAGAAGCCCATCCCATTATCTGGGCAGTTATTTGATGAAAGTCTGTCTCGCTGCTCAACTGGAAGTTCCATGAGGGCAGAAACCTTTGCTGGGTTAGGTCGGATACCCAGTTTTATATTCCCGTGGAATCATGTGCCCTTCCGGCCCTTCTCTGGGATATACATTTTATCCCAGAGAAGGGCTCCTTCGGGCAGTTATTTGATGAAAGTCTGTCTCGCTGCTCAACTGGAAGTTCCATGAGGGCAGAAACCTTTGCTTCTGCTGGTTTCTTTAACAAGTAACTGAGGGGAAAGGGATTGTAGGCTTGCGCACAGGTGGGGGCAGTGGACTGCACAGGGTCTGTGGAGGCTGCTGACCTTGGGTAGGCATGGCTGGTGGGTGTGTTCTGTAAGCTGCCTTCTGTCCTGGTCTCAGGTCAAGCTCTCCGTGTACTGGGACTACATGAAGGCAATTGGACTTTTCATCTCCTTTCTGAGCATCTTCCTTTTCCTGTGTAACCACGTGGCTTCCCTGGCCTCTAACTATTGGCTCAGTCTCTGGACGGATGACCCCATCGTCAACGGGACCCAGGAGCACACGCAAGTCCGGCTGAGTGTCTACGGAGCCTTGGGCATTTCACAGGGTGAGCCTCCCTTGCCCCTCACCTGCTGTTGGCACTTGGAGCCACTTCCATTTCTTGTTAATAGGATCAGGTCCCCCAACTTGTCAGGGTTTTGTTAGACCCACAAACCAAGCCAAACACACATGAACACTAACTGTCACATAATAGACACTCAGATATTTGTAGAATGAATGTTTCTTGAATGTTCTGTTTCGTGTGGATCTAGGAGACAGAGGAAGGGAGCTCCAACGTGCCAATTTTACAGATGAGTTCAGTTGAGAAACAGAAGGTGACTAAGGACCCTTGCCCCTCATTGTTCTGTCAGGGTGATGGAGTTTCTGTGAAGTCCTATTTGTGGACTTTTGCCTTCTGCCTCAAAGGTGGGAATTAGTTTCTACTTGTGGTTTATAACACAGGCAGTGCTACCCTCATGTCTAGAGATACTTAGAGTTTAGTCATATCTAGAGCATGCATTGGAGAAGGAAATGGCAACCCACTCCAGTGTTCTTGCCTGGAGAATCCCAGGGACGGGGGAGCCTGGTGGGCTGCTGTCTCTGGGGTCGCACAGAGTCGGACACGACTGAAGCGACTTAGCAGCAGCAGAGATACCTGGAGTTGCCACAACGTCCCCATGGGGGCAGGTGCTGCTGGGGTCTAGAGGCCAGATGTTGCTAGATGTCCAGCAGTGCCCAGCACGGCCTCCACAGTGGAGGATGATCCAGCCTCAGAGGTTAACAGGGAGGATGCTGAGAAATCCTGTGTATACCCTTCCTGTGGTCCGCAAAGATCCCCAGACACAGCAGCGTTACCAGTAATAGCTAACGTTTACAGCACTTACTTGGTGTCTGGTTCTGCTGTAAACACTTTACTGTGTTTTATTTTACTTTTGCAGCAGTCACATGAGGTAGGAGCTCATTTTTCTTTGTTTTAGATGCAGAAACTAAGGCCCAGAAGGGTTCAGTAAGTTGCCCAAAGTCACATAGCTTATTCATGGCAGAGCTGGCATTGAGCAAGGTAGTGTGGCTCAGAGCCCACCCTCTTCTTCCTGAGGGCAAAGGAGTTCACCCATCTGAGCTTCAGTTGGGCTTCCCTGGTGGCTCAGCTGGTAAAGAATCCACCTGCAATGCACAAGACCTGGGTTCAATCTCTGGGTTGGGAAGATTCCCCTGCAGAAGGGAGAGGCTACCCATGCCCATATTCTTACATATCTATAACATGGGTACTAATAGAACATACACAGGGTCCTCAAAAGGATTAGATGCACATAAAAGACACAGTGAGTTTTGCATGTAGTATGTGCTGGGTTAATAATAGCCACCATTATGATTGTTACTAGAAGCTGGGAGTCCAGGCTGCTTTGTCCACACGGTCACATGGCTCCTTGCCCCTGCCCCTGCTCAGTCCCTCTTCTGCCGTGGAGTTTGACGCAAGAGTGTTTTTAGGTATCACGGTGTTCGGCTACTCCATGGCTGTGTCCATCGGGGGCATCTTAGCCTCCCGCCGGCTGCACCTGGACCTACTGCATAACGTCCTCCGGTCGCCCATAAGCTTCTTTGAGCGGACCCCCAGCGGGAACCTGGTGAACCGCTTCTCCAAGGAGCTGGACACGGTGGACTCGATGATCCCGCAGGTCATCAAGATGTTCATGGGCTCCCTGTTCAACGTCGTCGGCGCCTGCATCATCATCCTGCTGGCCACGCCCATAGCTGCCGTCATCATCCCGCCCCTGGGCCTCATCTACTTCTTCGTGCAGGTGAGAGGTGGTTCCTGGGGTCCAGGACGAGCCCTGCTGCGTATCACTGTCCCGCAAGAACCATTTAAGTTTAAATGGTTTAAACTTTTTACTTTACTTTTAACTTAAATGGGGACCATTTCAGTTTCCCCAGCATGAGGCTGTGGAGGATGTCTCAGAGGAGGGTTAAGGTTTGTTTTTGTCGGTTTTGAGTACCTAAGTTGATGGTTTTCAGTTTGCAATAACCAAACACCCTTTTTTCCTAATAATAAGGGTTTTTTTAAGCTGAAGGTTTTAAAAGGAAATAAGCTATAGCCATGAAGTCATATTTATTATTAAACTTTCTCTAGGTATGAAATGCTTTAGGTCATAGGCAGATAATGGAGACATGAATAATAACAGCTGTGATATTTTTTCCCCTGTAATAGAGATCTGAAAGTGAGTGTGGAAGTGTGAGTTGCTCAGACATGTCTGACTCTGTGCGACCCCTTGGACTGTAGCCCACCAGTCTCCTCTGTCCATGGGATTCTCCAGGCAAGAATACTGGAGTGGGTTGCCATTCCCTTCTCCAAGGGATTTTCCCAGCCCAGGGATTGAACCTGGGTCTCCTTCATAGCAGGCAGATTCTTTACCATCTGCGCCATCAAGGAAGCCATAATAGAAATTTAGAGGTATGCTATTCAGGGCTGATATGACAGCTTCCGGCTTCCCAGGTGGCTCTAGTGGTAAAGAACCCATCTACCAATGCAGGAGACCTAAGGACACGGGTTCAGTCCCTGGGTGGGGAAGATCCCCTGAGGGAGGGCATGGCAGCTCACTCCAGTATTCTTGCCTGGAGAATCCCGTGGACAGAGGAGACTGGCAGGCTACAGTCCATAGGGTCGCACAGAGTTGGACACGACTGAGTTGACTTAGCATGGACACACACATGTGACAGCTCCGTGAGTTTGGTAGCTTCAGATTCCTTCACTGTTTTCTTTTGGGGTTTTTTTTGGGGGGGGGGGGCGGGGTATGTGTTTCTGTCATCTTTGCCTTCCATTCTTAAGTTGGTTTCATGGTCCAAGATGGCTGCTGGAGCTCCAGCCATCACAAATAAGCTCAAGAAAGGTGAACAGAGTAAGGGAGCATTTGATGGCTGCGTCAGCTTCACTGTGATGCTTCCAGTTAACAGATGAGCCTGTTGAGGTCCAGGGGGCAGAACTGGGAATGTGAACTCACATGTGATGTAACTGTCACTGCGCTTTCCTGCCCCTGAAAAGGACACCTTTTTACCTTGCTCATGCTGATTCTAAGTGTTCTAAATTCAGAGTCATCAAATGCATGTATATTAGTAAAAATATTTTTTTTAATTAAAAACAGCTGCAGTGTCCATGCTAATGGGGGACTGCTATTTAGATGGGAGCCTGACAACTATTGCACAAAATAAGAATAAGAAGCCACGGGGTGCTCTGTACCTCACAATGCACTGTGTGTGGCCTGTTGGTGTGGGTTCCTGGAGGCCTTGGCCGGGTCAGCCAGACTCCACACCCTAACACACCATGGCTTGGCATCATGCTGTGGCTCAGCATTGGTGAGTGTGAACAAAGATGGAATCAGAGCACGTCCAGTACCCAGACCCTCTCTGTGTTCTCTTTAAATCGATGCCAGCTTTTGTGGAAAGTCCTCCAGCTGCATTTATCAAAAATATTACCTGTGTTCTGACCCTGGCTGGACCTTTTCTTAGAGGATCCAATTCAAAAGAACAAAAGAGAAGGCCCAGGGTGACGTTCGGGGCAGCTCAGATGCCTGCCGGCAGCAGGGCCTTGAGCACAGCGCGGGTAATGTGGCGACGGACTGCTGACCTCCCTCGAACAGGAGGACTGGAAACACACTGTTGCGGCACCAACAATTTCATTTTTAAACAACAAAGGGAAAGAAGTTAGCCAAGGCCCATGTTGTCGGCACACTGTCATTATAACTAAGACAAAATGCATAATGTGTGTGGGCAGAACTGGAAATGGAGGTAGAAAAATGAAAACACTGCCTTACTAATCCTTAGAAAGAGATTATGGGAGAATTTTTTTCATAGCTTTTAACTATATATTGTTGTTCAGTGGCCAAGTCATGTTAAATTCTTTGTGACCCCTTGGACTGCAGCACACCCGGCTTCCTTGTCCTTCATCCTCTCCCAGAGTTTGCTCAAACTCATGTCCACGGAGTTGGTGATGCCATCCAACCATCTCATCCTCTGTCACCCCTTTCTCCTCCTGCCCTCAAGTCTTTCCCAGCATCAGGGCCTTTTCCAGTGAGTGGATTCTTTGCATCAGGTGGCCAAAGTATTGGAGCTTCAGCATCAGTCCTTCCAGTGAATCTTAAGGGTTGATTTCCTTTTACTCAGCAGTCTCACTCAGAGTGTATGCTAGGAGAGGGACTTCCTCGGTGGTCCAGCAGCTAAGATTCTGAGCTCCCAATATAGGGGCCTAGGTTCTATCCCTTGCTGGGGAACTAGATCCCACATAAAACAATTAACAGTTTGAATGGTGCAACTGAAGATCCACGTGCCACAGCAAAGAGCAAAGAGCCCTCGTGCCTAAACTAGGACTTGGCACAGCCAAATAAATAAAAACCAACAAAAAAAGAAGAGACTGTATCACAGAAACAAATCGGCTAGAATGTGCTTAGCATTTTGATTCATAATTACCCCAAATGTCCATCACAGGAGGATGGATGCATACACTGTGGTATATTTATACAAAGGATGTGACCCAGCAGTAGAGGGGAATGAGCTACTCATATATACAAGGAGGATGAGTCTCAGATACTATATTGATCAGAATAAGCCAGACACAAAAGAATACATTTGTGTGATTCTGTTGTTATGAAGCTGAAGAATAGGCACAAACAATGAAATAGAAGTCAGAATAGTGGCTCTATGGGGAATTGACTGAGAGAACATGAGGGAATTTCCTAGATTCTCATCCAGTGGTGCGTATACAGGTGTAGATAAATGTTAAATTCACCAAGCTGTAAAGATTTAGTGTACATTCCAGTGGAAGTAAGTTGCATCTCAAAAAGTGCCTTTTAGGGATGTATGTGTATAAGGGTGGGTGTTCTTTCTCTGTCTCTGGAAAAGAATTAAAATATTATACACTGAAATCAGAGTAGTGCTTATCTCAGGATCATGGACTTAATGTAATGTTTTTCTAATCATCCTATCTATATCACTTGAAAAAAATTTTAAATGGATATGCATTAGTGTATATCTAATATACATGAGGAGAAGGCAATGGCACCCCACTCCAGTACTCCTGCCTGGAAAATCCCATGGACGGAGGAGCCTGGAAGGCTGCAGTCCATGGGGTCGCTGAGGGTCAGACATGACTGAGCGACTTCGCTTTCACATTTCGCTTTCATGCATTGGAAAAGGAAATGGCTACCCAGTCCAGTGTTCTTGCCTGGAGAATCCCAGGGACAGGGGAGTCTGGTGGGCTGCCGTCTATGGGGTCACACAGTATCGGACACAACTGAAGTGACTTAGTAGCAATATACATGAATTGTATATTATGTACACTATAATTATACTATATTAATAATTAATATACACTAATAGAGAAGAGGGCTTCTCTTATAGCTCAGTTGGTAAAGAATCTGCCAGCAATGCAGGAGACCTGGTTTTGATCCCTGGGTTGAGAAGATCCCCTGGAGAAGGGAAAGGTTACCCACTCCAGTATTCTAGCCTGGAGAATTCCAGGAACTATACAGTCCATGGGGTTGCAAAGAGTCGGACACAACTGAGCGACTTTCACTTTCACTTTCAAATATAGAAGAAAAGCTATGACCAACCTAAACAGCATATTAAAAAGCAGAGACATTACTTTGGTGACAAAGGTCTGTCTAGTCAAAACTGTGGTTTTTCCAGTAGTCATAGATGGATGTGAGAGTTGGACTATAAAGAAAGCTGAGTGCTGAACAATTGATACTTTTGAACTGTGGTATTGGAGAAGACTCTTGAGAGTCCCTTGGACTGCAAGGAGATCCAACCAGTCCATCCTAAAGGAGATCAGTCCTGAATATTCATTGGAAGGACTGATGCTGAAGCTGAAACTCCAATCCTTTGGCCACCTGGTACAAAGAACTGACTCATTGGAGAAGACTCTGATGCTGGGAAAGATTGAAGGCAGGAGGAGGAAGGGACGACAGAGGATGAGATGGTTGGATGGCATCACTGACTCGATGGACATGAGTTTGAGCAAGCTTCGGGAGTTGGTAATGGACAGGGAAGCATGGTGTGCTGCAGTCCATGGGGTCGCAAAGAGTCTGACATGACTGAGCAACTGAACTGATACACTGGTGTCTGCAAGTCATTTTTAGGAAAAGGAATATAAGAGGTAAGGTGATGTGGAATTCTGTTGCAGCTTCCGGGTTGTTGGAATAAGTCATTTCTACCCCCGGAATTGCATGGCATCTGTGAAAATTCCCTGGCACTTGCCTTAGTGTCTTAGATCTCAGCACAAGACAGGTGTAGGTTGAACATTCATTTTCATTCATGAGAACCAGGCACTTCTTGGAAGAATCAGGTGAGTCCACAGGGTGGATTCTCTCCAGGAATAGAGCTTAAAAGGAAAGCTCATAATTATTTGTTTAAAAATCAGACTATTCCATAACAAAAATAAGTCTCAGCTTCACTTTTTAGAGGAAATAAAATTCAGAGGACATGACAAGTGGAATAAGTTGAGCAGGTCAAACATTTTAGAACAGTTTCCACCTAGGAGGAAAGAAAGCCGGGAGAGGAGGTGATTCCAGGAGAGGGTAATGGGGGTGGATGCCAGGGTCCTTGAGCCAGACCACGAGGTCTGGACTGTGTCCCAAGGCAGTGGGAGCTGCCGGAGGACAGGTGGCATCTGACCATGTGCAGGGATTGGCTGAACCCCTGATCTGAGGTGGCCCGGGTTGGTGTGACCCCTGGGTTCTCAGAGTTTATGGGGTCCCCAGAGGGCTCCCCAACATGTGGTTCAAATTCCCATGTGAGCTGGCATCCAGAAAAAAGTTTGGAGAACCCGTAAGAGCCACCCACTCTGCCCCTGAGATGGCCCAGGGCACCCAGCACAGCCCAGGAGGCAGGAGACATGTCCCTCAACACTTGTGTTCATCTTCCCGGCTCTGCTGTTGAAGCGGGTGCAGACATGTTACATCTTCAGCACATCTGGGAGAGGGAACTTCGGTCTCAGCGGGTCCTTTTGTACAGATGCAGAAACTGAAGCCAGGAGAACAGAGGTGTGTCCAGATGGCCAGTCCAGCGTCTGTCACAGCTCCTCAGTGCTCCTGGTGGGCTCTTGTTCTGTCTCTTAACGAGCTGAACACCCGGGTTAGGGCAGGAGTAGAGTGGATGTGGTCTCTGCCCATGGGGACAGGCAGAGGCAGGGTTTATGCTGAGGTCTGCTTGTCCTAAAGCAATGCTGTGGGGTCCATAAACACTCAAGGTCAGTGGCATCAGAGGGGCCATGCCGTGTTGAGGTCAACACTTTGAGGCCGGACTGTTGGTGTTCAAATCCCAGCTCTGCCACTTCCTAGCCATATGGCCTTAGGGAAGAGGTTGACCTCAGTTTACTCCTTGTGAAACAGGAATGAACGCCTCATAGGTTTTTGATGAAGATTAAAGAGCGGATGGCTCTGAAGGTGCTTAAAGCAGTGCTGGGATGCTGGGCTCCACGTGTAGTATAGTCAAAGTCACTCAGCCGTGTCCAGCTCTCTGTGACCCCATGGACTATACAGTCCTTGGAATTCTCCAGGCCAGAATACTGGAGTGGGTAGCCTTTCCCTTCTCCAGGGGATCTTCCCAACCCAGAGATCAAACCCAGGTCTCCCGCATTGCAGGCGATTCTTTGCCAGCTGAGCCACAAGGGAAAGCCCAAGAATACTGGAGTGGGTAGCCTAGCCCTTCTCCAGCGGATCTTCCCAACCCAGGAATTGAAACAGGGTCTCCTGCGTTGCAGGCGGATTCTGTACCAGCTGAGCTACTAGAGATCCGGGCTGCACCGGAGCGTGAGCTATTATTATCATCACTGCTGCCACCCTGGTTATTGTTGTGGTCAGTGCACCTGCCGTTCCTCAGGTGAAAGCAGCCCCGGTCCAGCATCCTGCCCCCAGAGGGGTCATTTACGTCCAGACTTTCTCCAGCACGGCCCTGGAAGGATGGGATGAGGGGCCCCTCGCCCACCGCCGGTCCTTTCTCTCCCCCAGAGGTTCTACGTGGCCTCCTCCCGGCAGCTGAAGCGCCTGGAGTCAGTCAGCCGCTCGCCGGTTTATTCCCACTTCAACGAGACCTTGCTGGGCGTCAGCGTCATCCGCGCCTTCGAGGAGCAGGAGCGCTTCATCCGCCAGAGTGACCTGAAGGTGGACGAGAACCAGAAAGCCTACTACCCCAGCATCGTGGCCAACAGGTGGGTGCAGGGCCGTGGGGGAGGCTCCTGGAGCAGGGATGTGGGGCCCAGCGCTGGCCTCACGGGAGGGAGGCTTGGACTCAGCGAGAGGAGAGGACGGAAGGACCATTAGAAAGAGGAGCGCGGTCAGCCGGCATGTGGCCGCAGGGGCCGCTGAAGCGCAGGTGCAGAGAGTTCTGAGTCAGGAGACACCGCAGGGCCATCCTTCCGCCATGGCCCGGTGATACAGGAGCATCGGTGACGACGGCCTCGGCTCCTGAGTGTTCTCGTCACATGCTTCTCTTCGCCGCCGCCCCCGAGTGATGAGTGTGGGAAGCAGTTTTATTAGTAATACTATTAGGTTAGACCGTGTGAAATTGCCCTTTGTGGGATCAAGCATGGTTGAATAGCAACAGGGCTTAAAAGAAAAAGGAGTAGAAGTTGGCTAATTATTGATTGCATCTAGAACATCCCGTCCTCACTTGCTTACATCCTAAGATGTTTTTTGAGATGTGAGAGAGAGAAGACTCCAGGGAGGGGTCGGAGCACCCTGGCAGTGACCCACTGCACACCGCATAATCCCTTAGTGTGAGACGGGCAGGAAGATCGGGCATTGCTGGAAAGACCTTGCAGTTCCCTTGCAGAGTCTGTTTGGGGAGTTTGTTGAAATCTGGGTTTCTGTGGGAATAACTCACACCCCAAGGATCCGTCACATGGATCTTTAAGAATGTGGTGGGAAAAAAACAGATTGATAATACTGCCTCTCTAGAATGCTTTACATTTTCAAATATAAAAACAGTGTTCCTATGTGATAGCATACAAAAGTTAGCTTTAAACGTGTAGATCTGTCTGTATTTTAAAGGAGAAAGATAATACATTTTAATGTTTCTAAAATAGTGGTGGTCTAGGTCTGGGGACCCTTTGGCTGTGTTTATTTCTCACTCTCCCCTCCCCCCACTCCTGCCAAGAGACATTTGTTTTAAATCAGGGGTGCCTCTCAGAGTTGATGATTTTTCTTAGCATTTTGGAAGTTTCTGAGACATCTTTTTTTAAAAACGCACACATGGGTGTATTTTTAAGGTTTCAATGAGAAAAAATTGGCTCTTAAGAAAGCAAGTTTTAGTTTCCTGGGAAGATCACTTCTGGAGAACTCTGTTTTAGTCCCTGGGGTTGCCAGACCAATGAGGAATTCCTGAAATTGTGTCACTTTGGCTCTTCTTCCCCATGCCCCACAAACTGGGCAAACAAGGCCTCTCTTAGGAACTATCGGGGAATTATTTCAGTAAGCAGAGTGGCCACCCAGCCTCCCCACCCCCACCCTCAACCGGAAACCAAGGCTCTGAGAAGCTGACCTGGACGTGTGTGTGTGTGTGTGTGTCCCCGTCCCTCTGCCTGTGTCTCCACTCAGGTGGCTGGCCGTGCGGCTGGAGTGTGTGGGCAACTGCATCGTCCTGTTTGCCTCTCTGTTTGCTGTGATTTCCCGGCACAGCCTCAGTGCAGGCTTGGTGGGCCTCTCAGTGTCTTATTCCCTGCAGGTAAGACGGGGGCTCTCCTAGGTGGACTTTGCTAATCCTCTTACTGCGGAGCCGGTTGTCAGGTGCTTGGGCCTTTACTTTGAATCTCTGTGGGTGTGGGGGGAAGGGAACGGGGGCCAAGTGGAGTTTGAGGTGCAGGTCTAGAGCCCAGTGACTGACTGAAGTAGGGGAGAAATTAGACGTGCAGCCAGGACTCCCCCATCAGCCAAGGAGCGTCCCTGATGGCCTGAGAGGATGCCTCCAGCTACCAGAAGAATGCACTCAACACTATAAATTTCCCTCAAGGCACTGCTTTAGCTGCGGCTCCCAAATTTCAATGCAGTGTGTTTTCTTGACTATCATCTGGTTGGGAATACCGTCTCATTTCCCTTCTGATTGCTTGTGTAGCCCCGCGAGTTATTTTGAAATGTGGCGCTGGGATAAGAGATGCACAGTAGCAGGTCTGGCCGCGATCTGAGGTAGCTGACTTCTGGGCCTTCATTATCTGAAACATTTCATAATTCATGCTGTCTTCATGAGAAGAAAACAACTCACGCTCACTCTAAACGCTCCATCGGGTGACTCTTCCCCTCACAGGTCACCACATACTTGAACTGGCTCGTTCGGATGTCGTCGGAGATGGAGACCAACATTGTGGCCGTGGAGAGACTCAAGGAATATTCAGAAACTGAGAAAGAGGTAACGTAAGCCCCCAGCCTGACCTCTTAACCATGATCTTCGGTGTAACTTGACTCAAAAATCCTCTGAACCGCAGCATGTGCCTCCTGCAGGCAGGCTCCACCTGACCAAAAAAAAAAACCCCCTCTTGTTACTTGTTACGTGTTTGAATGGGGACTTACATTATGCAAAATGAATCATACTAATTTTCTCTTTAGATTTAAAAGTTAAGTACAAGTGAGTCATTTAAAAATACCAGGTATCAGTAACAAGAGAATCAGGATATGGATACTGCACAAATTATGCTAGTATTGGTAAGGAGTTTACTGAAGTTTGGGAAACCCTGTAGTTATTTAACCCAAGTCCTCATTTTATGGATGGAAGAAAAGGGCACGTAGTGAGGGGCAACGGCAGGTCTGAGGTCACGTTCGTGGTCAGCAGGACAGCTGGGAGTAGGACCCAAGGCTTTGGTGTCACATTGCCCCTGCTGCTGCTAAGTCACTTCAGTCGTGTCCGACTCTGTGTGATCCCATAGACGCCAGCCCACCAGGCTCCCCCGTCCCTGGGATTCTCGAGGCAAGAACACTGGAATGGGTTGCCATTTCCTTCTCCAATGCATGAAAGTGAAAAGTGAAAGTGAAGTCACTCAGTCATATCCGACTCTTAGCGACCCCATGGACTGCAGCCTACCAGGCTCCTCCATCCATGCGATTTTCCAGGCAAGAGTACTGGAGTGGCGTGCCATTGCCTTCTCCTCACATTGTCCCTAATAACTGCCTTATTCTGTCTGCACACCATCTCTGAATAGCAGGAGTAGTGTTAATGACAATAGCAGTAATGCCTGGCTATAACTCCATCCCACCACAACCAATAATAATAAGGATACACACATTGTGCCCTTGTGTGGTGTCAGGCCCTGTACTAGACACTCTGTGTAGAATAATCCATTTATCCTTTACACAACCTTGTAACTCACCTTCTACAATCACCCCATTTTGCAGGTGAGGAAACAGCCACAGAGAGGATTAGTTACTTGCCTAAGATCACATGGGCTTGCTTCCCTGTAGCTCAGACGGTAAAGAGTCTGCATGCAAAGTAGGAGACCGGGGTTTGATCCCTGGTTGGGAAGATCCCTTGGATAAGGGCATGGCAACCCACTCCAGTGTTCTTGCTTGGAGAATCCCATGGACAGAGGAGCCTGGTGCGCTACCGTCCACGGAGTCTCAAAGAGTTGGACATGAGTGACCATCACTGCATCCCAAAAAAATGCCCCCCGGGAATGAAACTAAAGGGACCCTGGTTAGACTCTGACTTAGGGATTTACTGAAGTGACCTGTGCCAAGTCCTTGAATTGGGTGAACCAGGGCCCACCTCATCAGAGAGCATTCTTCAGAATGGTGTGAGTGCCCCCTGTGGACATAAGAGCACATTACACCAGCAGATTCCCACCCTACCTTGATTTGTCCATTTATTTATATCAGCTTTTGAGGTATAATTCATATGCCATGCAGTTCACTCATTTAAAGAGTGAAATTCAGTTTTTTACTTTTAAAAATACTGTACTTATTTTCACTACTTTTAATTATTTATTTTAGTTTTAGAATAAGAGCAAATTTGAAAAATATAAGAAAAAGATCACCCAGAGTCTTACCACTATTAAAATATATGTTTACTTATTTGTTTGTATATATTACATACGATATATATTTATCGTAGATAAATATATACGTAGAAAGTTCCACTGATTTCTCTCCAGTCCCCTCCGTGTTCTTATAGCAGCGTCTCCTTATTTATATGAGGGGTGTAAAAAAATTAAGTTTATGAGGGAGAAAGGATGGAAGCCCTCTTTCATTGTCCTCTCCATTCCTCTCTTCCCTGAAGAGAGTCTGGAGCGTAGCCCAGAGCATTTCCAGGCGTAGACCTCAGGAAATGTGAACTGAACGAATTAGCTCTTCAGAAATAGGGGCTTGTGTGACTCCAGGCAAGCTGCTTTTACTCTCTGTGTTTCAGTTTCCTCGTGTGTAAGCTGGGGATGGGAAAGGACTCCAGTCTTGGGATTGTAGTGAGGATTAAAGGAGGTCATGTGATAGAATGAATGACCGTCGAGTGTTGGCTGCTGCTTTTATTGTCGCCCTCCAGGCCCTGGACTTCCCTGGTGTCTCAGACGGTAAAGCATCTGCCTACAATGCAGGAGACCTGGGTTCGATCCCTGGGTTGGGAAGATCCTCTGGAGAAGGAAATGGCAACCCTCTCCAGTACTCCTGCCTGGAAAATCCCATGGACAGAGGAACGTGATAGGCTACAGTCCATGGGGTCGCAAAGAGTCGGACACGACTGAGCAGCTTCACTTTCATTTTCCAGGCCTTCGAAGCCATCAGAGTATCTCACCTTTAGCTTGTGCCTGTCTAGAGGAGACCGCCCATTCATTGATTCAGTCCACAGATGTTTATTGAGCACCTCCTTTGTGCTCTGGGCTCTAGGATGTAGCAGGGAACCAGTGAAAGAACCTGTTCTCCTAGAGGGGCTGTTCCAGTGGGGTGTGGGTGACGGAATAAAGAGATACTTGCTTAAAATGCCAGGAGGCGGTGAGTGCTTTCAGAGAGAAAGGACACAGAGAATGTGGGGGAAGAGGGGCCCAGGGCTCGGAAGGTGGTTGCATTAACCTGGGATCCACAGCAGTCAAGCAGGCCGAGCGGGTAGTTTGGCACAGAATGTTCCAGGCAGAAGAAGCTGCAAGCGCAAAGGCCCAGAAGCAGCACACGTGGGTGTGTTTAGGGAACAGAAGTCAGTGCAGGAGCAGTGAGGCAGTGAGTAGGAAGGAGGGGGCCGTGAGGTCAGAGGGGTCATGGAAGCGGCTCACACGGAGCCCTGGGGCACGTGAGATGGACTTCAGACCTCTCAGGCCCACCCACCGCCCGCTGTCGTTGCAGGCTCCCTGGCAAATCCAGGATATGGCACCGCCCAGGGACTGGCCCCAGGTGGGCCGAGTGGAGTTCCGGGACTACGGCCTGCGGTACCGAGAGGACCTGGACTTGGTTCTGAAGCACATCAACGTCACCATCGACGGTGGGGAGAAGGTAGGTGCCCCTCAACCCCTGCCCGTCGGGGGAGGGCACAGGCTGCCACTAGGTTTTCCGTGCCCCCGAACCACAGGGTGGAGGGGGAGAGCCTTCTGGGACAGTCTGAGAAAATCTGCTCAGAGCGTCCCAACTGCAGACTGGTAGCCCAGGAGCCAGAGGAGATACGTTTTGGAAATTGCCAATACTGAAAAATCTGGAATGTTTTATGTTAAAAAAAAAAAAAAATCCATTTCCTGCTTATCTTCAAAGATCAGAACTTCTGGCAGCACTGGGCCCATCCTCCCCGCCTGGCTCTTTCTAGATAAAACTTGAGCCTCCCAGTTCACTGACCAGTCCCTTCCTCCTCTTTTCTTGTGCCCCCTTGGCCCCTGGGCCTCTAAAATATAAAGATGCCGTCCTCACTACTAGGGATGGCTCAAGGGTATCGCTGCTCCTAGAGGACGTCCTTGCCCTGAGATCCTCAGACCCTCCTGAGAAATCAGACCAAGGGTCTTTCTGGCCATTTGCCAGAGACCAGTGTTTCTTTCTTCTCTGAACCTGCAGGAGTTGTTAAACACCCAGTCGGGAGGCCCAGAATCTTCCATTCCCATGAGAGAGTTTCTCCAACTTGTAACAAGAGAAGGAACAGAGTGGGCGGTGTTCTCATGGAGGCTTTCTGGCTTATGTTGCATAATGAGGCTGCCCTGTGAGTTGCTGTCCGAGGGTGGAGGAGCCTGCCTCTCTGGAGCCCAGAGGAGAAAGGGAGAGTTCTGCCTGGAACGTCAGTCATTAGCCATTAAGTGGGGAGCCCAGCTCCCTCAAAGGATAAGTGGAGGCCAGGTCGTACCCGTGATCTCTGCTCACTCAGCTGGGATACAGGGGCATCTTCCTGAACTTTTGAGATATTCCAGCACCTCAGGATGGGCAAACTCACCATCATAGAATTGAAAAACCGTTTGATTATTACTTAATACTGTCTTGAGTTGCAAATAACTAACTTATTAAAGGAACTGATTATAATTTTAATTTCTAAAAAGAGCTGGCAGAGAGAAGGAAGTCCTTCTTGACCTTTGCCCAAAACAGCCCCTAAAGGAATGTTTCTGGAAACTGCTGAGGGAAGTAGATATAGTGGGAGAAGGGTGGGTTGACCAGATGATTGAACTGCTCTGTGGCTGGTACTTAACAATTCGAGGGGCAAGAGGTCAGCCCAGATACCAACATTCCCACTTCACCCGGGCCCTTCCTGCCCCACAGGTTGGCATCGTGGGGCGGACAGGAGCCGGGAAGTCGTCCCTGACCCTGGGCTTGTTTCGGATCAAAGAGTCAGCCGAGGGAGAGATAATCATTGATGACATCAACATCGCTAAGATCGGCCTGCACGACCTCCGCTTCAAGATCACCATCATCCCCCAGGTGGGCGGGGTCACACTGAAAGTGACGAGTGTGTATTTTCAGAACAGATGGACCTTTGTTCCTGCTTTGTGGTTTTCATGACTTTTTACTGAAAGTATGCTATGTTTCTTCATGGAATCTCCCCTTCGCACATAAATAACAGGGAGAATTAAGTAGGTTTCATTCATTTCCTTCACCCCTGCCACCCAGTAGGCAGTGTCCTAAGCATCTCACAGCATCCAGTTAAGACACTGGCTTCTCTGCTGGACAGGAATCTCTCACTGTCCCAAGAGCTAGGCGAGAAAGATGAATTTTCTAGACTGATTCCTGTAGGTGGCGATTGCATAATATGTTGTCTTTTAGTGTTGTTGCCTTAAATTTCTTCTCAGATTTTAATTTGGAGGCAGGAGACGGAGGGGAATCCATGCACCTTGCAATTAGGAATTGCCCTAATCCGCATGCTGGTTCTCGCTTCCAGAAAGTTCCCAACACCTTTGTGTACTGAATGCTCTGGGAAATATGACAAGACAGAAATCTGTTTTATTTCCCTTAACTCAGAGTTTTCTAGATTCCGCCCCCCCCCGCCCCATCTTTGACATCTTCAGAAGTGGTGATTTGGAGGAACTCCAAAACCCTATTTTGAACAATTCTGGCAAGAACGTTCTCCATCCCACCTGTTTGCCCCACCCATGTCCAACCGTGCCTTGAGCCTCATGCTGTCTGCCGTCTTCCCTCCAAATAGGACCCTGTTTTGTTTTCGGGTTCCCTCCGCATGAACCTGGACCCCTTCAGCCAGTACTCGGATGAAGAGGTCTGGACGTCCCTGGAGCTCGCCCACCTGAAGGGCTTCGTGTCGGCCCTTCCCGACAAACTGAACCACGAGTGCGCGGAAGGCGGGGAGAATCTCAGGTAGGCGGAGTGACGCCCAGCCGGGCCTCTGCATCACCTCTGTCGGGGCCTTGATAGGTTTTGTCTGTTTGCATCAGGTTCAGACCTGGACTTGAGTTCCAACTCTGCCACATGAGCCCTTTGTCCCCTAATCTCTTGGGCCTCAAGTTTCAGTATCCAAAACGGGTTTCATGCTGGCCCCATTTTTACTGTGACGTGTAACCAGGATGGTCAGAACAGCTCCTTTGTCACACTGGGTCCGTTCAGTGGAGAGTGAAGTTGTTACATTTTGGAAAGGCTTCTCTCCCAGTCGTAAACAGCACTGCTCTGGGCCCTCCCTGCCCCAACCCACGGCCCCAGCTGCCTGGCCCTTCTCCCAGGCTCCACCCGGGATCCAGCAACTAAAGCGGTAATGCCTGGCACAGCAGGGATCCTCTGCCTCTCCCACTGCATCCATCACCATGATGACCAACCACCAACCCTCAGGTGTGCTCAGCAAGAACTGGGGCCACTCACACACGGGGCCAGCCAGGCGGCTCTGCTAGTCTTGGCTCACCCACGTGGGAGGGGGCCCGCTGGCTGCAGGCGGATATTCTAGCTGGCCTCCACTGGGGCCGTTAGGCTCTGCCCCGTGTGTCCCTCCTTCCCCGGCAGACCAGCCCAGGCATGTTGTCACGGTGATGGCACACCCTGGTGTGCATCCCCGTTCCGAGCCTCTAGGTTTGCCAGCATCCCAGTGGCCAAAGCCAGGGACAGGGTCGAGTCCAGAGTCCACCGAGAGAGGCCCTGCAGAAGGCATTTTGCCTTCTGGGGCAAACTTTGCTTGGGGCCTGTCTCTTAATTGTTCTGCTTGCTGTACTGAACTGATCGGATATCTTGGCTGTCACCTCCAAGCTCTGTGTTGAGAATGAATCTGAGGCTGCTTCCAGCTCAACAGGAAGACCATGCTGATCGATTAGTGATGGCCAGTGTGGGTGTGGATGTGGGGGTTGGAAGTGCCCTCCTGGTCTGAGCAGTAGACGGTGTCTCCTCTCCTTCCTCTCAGCTCAGGCCTGGGCTCAGTGTCAGGGGTGTTTTTAACACTCATTTCTTGGTCTCTGTCTCTCCCGGTCAAGTGTCGGGCAACGCCAGCTTGTGTGCCTGGCCCGGGCCCTGCTGAGGAAGACGAAGATCCTCGTGTTGGACGAGGCCACGGCAGCCGTGGACCTGGAAACGGACGACCTCATTCAGTCCACGATCCGGACGCAATTTGATGACTGTACCGTCCTCACCATCGCTCACCGGCTCAACACCATCATGGACTACACGAGGTGACGCCCTTGGCCCAGAAGGCCTCCAGGCCTCACAGTCCACCCCACCCACCCCGTTCACCCACTCATTCATTCATTCATGCAACACTGACCTCATGCCTAGTGACAGCCCTGGTGTCTCTTTGTCCTGGTTAGTACCAGGCATTTTTGTGATCACTCAATCAAAAGTTAACATGTGTGTGGATGGTCTGCCACATTCCTGGCCCCGTTCCAGACACTGGGAACCGAGCCGGGAGCTGTCACACAAGGGCCCTGCCTAAGGGACCTAATGGATTAGTTGGGGGTGGGGGTGCAGAGATGGACAATAAACACAGCAACAAATAAAAGCAAATTGTGCTGGGAGGGAAATACACAAGGTGGTTAGAGAGTACTGAAGGTGATGTTACGGGACATTGACTAGAACTGGGGTTGAGGACAGGCAGCCAGGTGAACGGCTACTGCAGCAGGCCTGGCAGAGGGTGTTAGGGGTCTGACCCAAAGCAGAGACTTGCCCAGGTAGACTCCTGGGGCACGGGGTGCCAGCCCCTCCCCCACGCCTCACATCTGCGTCCTTCCCTTGCAGAGTGATCGTCCTGGACAGAGGGGAGATCCAGGAGTGGGGTTCCCCTTCTGACCTCCTGCAGCGGAGAGGTCTCTTCTACAGCATGGCCAAAGATGCTGGCTTGGTGTGAGCCTAGAATGGGTGCAGCTGGTCAGAACTGCAGGGCCGACCTGCCAGCAGTCAGGGATGAGTCAGCATCTCTGGAACCCAAGCCTCTCATAGACTGAAACCAAAAAGAAAACCCCCAAAACCAAAACGTGCACAGAGCAGCCGCCCTCTGGCCCTTTTCCCTGGAACTGGCCATGAGGAAATGGGAGAGACGCTGGGATGCAGCTCCCCCCAACAATGCACACACCCTTGGCTCTGTTACCCCCTGCAGATGCACACACGTTCTCACGCCCCTGGGAGGGCACGCATGTTCTCCCTGCTCTTTGGGGACGTTTGGGCCACCAGACTTCCAGAGAAACCGGTTACGTAAAATCTGCTAGTGACCAAATCCAGCCAACTGCCTCATGTCTCTCCAGCTGAAGTCTGTGGATTCTGCGCCTTGGGGAAGCTCACTGGTCCCCGGCACCTCTCCGTCCTTGCCTGGCTCCCCCTAGATGCTTGTCTTCCCAGGGCTGCAGTTGGAGGTGAGGGGCCTAGTGAAGCCCATGCTCACCCTCAGGCAGTGTCCCGAGGACCACCGACAGCCCTCTCACCAGCCATCTGGTCTACGAGGTGCTCAGCTGCTGGGAACCAGCCTCCCAGCCCTGCCTCCAATGGGACTTGCTGTCTGGACTCCAGGTGACTGGGCCTGGAGGTCCAGGCTGGGAGAGCCCTCTCAGTGCCGGCTTCCCCGCTTGGCTGCTCACCTCCTGACCCACCTCAGTCTTTGCCTTCCTCCCTCCATCTTTTTACCCACGGCTAGAATGGGTTTACGCCTCCAGGTGCCTGAGAATGAAAACCTGCTCATAGTTAACGAAGCGTTCTAAACCAAGAGCGACGGTCCCTCCGGGTGGGAGCAGCTGGTACTAAAAAGAGCCCCCGTGAGTCTCCTCCTCATTTGTAGATTTCAGTTTCTCACCAGGGGCCACTGGTTCACTGTCAAGGCCAGCATGGTGGATGACTTGACACTTACGGTTACTGAGTCTCTTCTAAGACAAGAAAAGGACCTTTTCACAAGGGTCAGTGATTCCCTTTCTTTCTTTTTTTTTTTTTTAAAAGTACTGCTCCAGGGAGATGAACAGTCTCAAGACTTTAATTTCTTGGGAGGAAGCGTTAGGCTGAAGACTGGCACCCCAGGGAATGGCCAGGTTGGTCCAGCGTCTGGAGGTTGGGGGCTGTCTTCTCAGCCCTGTAGGTCCCTCAGTTGGAGACCAAAGTGAGACCCAAAAAGCAGAGAGAGGTTGCTATTCATGCTCGCTATGTGAATTACATTGCTGACTTCAAACCAGAGAAACATCTTTCTCCTTTTAGGTGAAAATATATATTTATTTTTTGTAAGTTAAACCATTCTTTCACATTAGATAAACCAAGTGTTTCTTGGGGATCTTTTTGTAATGACTTACACTGGAAACGTGAACATTTGCAAATAATTTGCAGTAAAAAAAGAAAAATTTTATTTCTTACAAACGACTGTTCCATTTTCTTTCTAGCGAGGATTCCCGCTCTCTCTGCAAGAGTCAGGATGGGGCACTTCTCGTGTGCTGCTGTCCTTCTTCTTGGCAAGCGTGTTGTTTCTAGCGGGAGCTCTTGGAATTGGGAACCTAGAGGTTAAGAATCAGGTGGGGTTTGGTGGGGACTCCGCATGGCATGGTGGACGGACTTGAGTCCTGCCCTCATCCTCTGCAGGCTGTGTGACCCTGGGCGAGTCACTCAGTCTTCGTGCCTCAGTTGCCTCATCTGTAAAATGGGGCTGATCATTTTACAGATGAAATGGGCTTGCTATGAAGATGAGCACTGATGTGGGTCTTATGTGCATAGCCCAGGTTGGGTTCTAAGACACAGGCAAGGCAAGCATCACATGTGGCAAGAATTTCCTTTGGGAGCTTCCCTGGTGGTCCTGTGGTTGAGAATCTGCCTTCCGGTGGAACACGTTCTCCCCACCCTTGCACGACCGTGTCCCTCTCCAGGCTGCCTTGCTGGAGGGGCTGGGTGGCGGGGGGTAAAGATGCTCATGGAAAAGCAGCTGCGAGATTGTCACCCTCAGAATGAGAGGCACTTGGGAGAGCCTGGTCAGTTTTAGATGTGTGTGTGCTGAGTGTTAAGGTCCCTGGTCAGATCCCACATGGCCCTGGGACCCACTTGTGCCTGTGGGTACGTTGTGGTTGAAGGTCACCCGCTTCATGAAGAGGGGCAGGTGCAGCATTAACTCTGAGGAAGGAAGGGGCCCTGCACACCTGCCCTTCGAGGTGAGCGCCCCAGTGCCATGGGAGGAGAAGGGGGACCAAGCTTGGTTGTGCACCTGCTGCGTGTCAGGTCTGGACTCAGTGCTTTGCACAGCTCTTCCCTGGGAGGGGAACTGGGCTAGAGAGGAGCCCCAGGCTCGCCCGGCTGCTCACCTTGCTGCTGTTCTTCCAGCCTCAGGGTCCTCCCTCTTCCCCCAGCTGTTGGTGTCCCCTGCCCTCTTCCCTGTTTGACAGTGGCAGCTCCGTGTGAGCAGGGCTGTCTGTTCCTTGCTGAACGCCCACCTCTAGAGCAGGGCATAGGGTGCTTACTCAGTGACCGCATTCTCTGAACCGGGCCTGAGCCCACAGTGGAGTCAGTGGGGCCCTAGAACTTGCCCTTCCGGAGTCACGGCCTCACTGGTAGATGTGGGATCCTCGTATCCACCTGACCAAGTGGCTGTGAGGGTGAAAACTGATTGGGGTAAAGCACCCAGCACATGCCTAGCCCTTAGGATGCCTTCATACACAGTGATGCCATTAGTGCATTCCTGCGTCTGTCCGTCCATCCACCTGTCCATCTCTCCCTCCATCCATCCAGTCATACAGTCAGTAAATGTTGACCCCTCCTGTATGCTGTGTACTGTGCTGGGGCCAGGGAAGGCACAGCCAACACAGATGCACCAATCTCCCATCTCGGCCCAAGAAGAAAAAGATTCCTTTCCCTCGGGGGTGAGGGGTGGATTCTGGAGTGGAATTTAGCTGTTATCCATGAGCTGATGTTAGAGAAATGTGCAAGGAGTGGTATGGCACAGTACTTCAGTCGTGGGCTTTGGAGCCAGCCCGCCTGGATTCAAATCTCCACTTATGCTCTGTTTTGCTCACCTGTAAAAGGGGCCTCATGATACTACGTTTCTCAGAAAAGCATCCTAGGAAGGCGCAGGGTGATATAACTTCCCCTTCCAGTTGTGAGGATTAACTGGGCAACAGGCATTTAGAGCCTGGCTCTGTGTTGGCAGTGACCAGTGGGACTCGGGAGAGGTTGAAGGACCTACTGAGAGAGGCACTGACCAAGGAAGGTCTGTATGTGGCTTTCCTGGCTCTTCACCATCTCCACATGCCAGCCAGGCGCTGCTGGCAGGACCCACAGCAGGGGGATTAGTGGCCCGGGTGGCTGGTGGGCTGGTGTCCAAGGAGCCATGGGGTGTGCCCGACAGCAGCCTTGTTAGCAGGCTTTCGAGGGTGCTGGCTCCATGGCCCACACTCTGCTTCCTGGCAAAACACTTCCCTCCATGAAGGAGGCTCTTGTGGCCCTGGAACAACCCCAAGGGAGGGTGCCAACCACACAGCTGCTGCCCATAGGGGCTCTCCCGGGGTGGCAGGTGGCTCAGCTCCAGGCGGAGACACAAGCAGTGCTGTGTCTGGTTCCTTCCCACATGTCGCCGCAGCTTGCAGTTGGATGGACACCCGCCTGAGATGACGTGGACTTTGGCATCAGGCCCAGGGTAGATGCCTGCTCTGCCACTTCCCAGCTGGGTGGGCCTTGCCAGGTCACGTCCACTCCCAGAGCCTCAGTTTCTTCATCTACAGAATGGGGCAAAATTACTGGTAATGATCATCTGGCTGGCATGATGGGCAGGCAGGAGATGCCAACGCCCACCCCATTTTGAAGTTGTCAAAATGAACTTCTGGTCACATCCTGAAAAGCAGGAGGTAGCAGCTGGGTTTAGATTACTCTGGGCTGAAAATCCCAGGTCAGGATGGATGCCCCGAGCTGGGTAAGACACGGCAGGCCGTGTCCTGACAAGCAGGTGGGTGTCGCCAGGCTCCTCTGACTCACTACCACAGTGCCCAGGTATCGGTGCATTGTTGATGGCGGGGATCAGTGACTCAGTGGGCAGTCACTGTTTCATCGCAACTAGAGGAGAGGATGCTAGTGGCTTTGAGTGGGTGGAGGCCAGGGATATTGCTGACCATCCTGCACAGGGGCCACAGGACGTCCCTGACCTTGGCCTTCCAACAGCATCTCCCCTCTAGCACCTGGTAGGCAGAACTCTGACCAGAAATGCCCCGGGTGTTCCAACTGCTGCTGGGGCAGAACTCGGTCTTTGATAGATAAATGGATGAAACACTCCAAATCCTGAGCAGATTCTCCCGATGAGGCCCAGGAGACCTGGCTCCTCACAGCTCGGGTTTTGGAACTCAACTGCATGCTGGGTTTGTGCCTGGAGAGGGCCGTCCCTTGTGTGGGTTGTGGTTTGTGCGTCTGTTCAGACAAGATACTCTCAGGAGCTCAAGGATGAGGATGGAGCAGTGATTCTCAGTCCTGGCTACACATTAGAATCACATGGGCTGGACACCACACCAGTGATGATGGGGGTGGGAGGGAGGTGGGCGTGGTTGAGGGGTCCACGTGGAGATGGAAGCGGGCAGCATCCCAACTGTGGCAGATGCAGGAAGTTGTATGGGTGATGCAACTGCATAGAAAGTAAACACATACACTGCTGTTGCTGCTAAGTCACTTCAGTCGTGTCCGACTCTGTGTGACCCCATAGACGGCAGCCCACCAGGCTCCCCTGTCCCTGGGATTTTCCAGGCAAGAACATACACAGTGAGTACAAGTAAAGCTGGGAGTCTGAACACGTTCTGTGGGTTGTACCAATGTCAATTTCCTGGTTGTGATATTGAGCTATTGTCTTTTAAGATATTACTGTTGGCTTCATAGATGAATGCTATCAAACATACTATACCTATCCTCAAGCTCTTCCAAACAACCGAAGAGGAGGGAACACTCTCAAAGACAATCTATGAACCCGCCATCACCCTGATACCAAAACCAGACAAAGACACCACCAAAAAAGAAAATTATGGGCCAACATCTTTGATGAATATAGATGCAAAAATTCTCAACAAAATATAAATAAGCTGAATCCAACAGCACATAAAAAGATCATATACCACAACCAAGTGGGATTTATCCTAAATTCACAAGGATGGTTCAACATACATAACCAATGTGATACCCCACGTAAACAAAAGATAAAAACCACATAATCACCTCAATAGATGCAGAAAAAACATCTGACAAAATGCCATTCATGAGAAAAACTCTTAACAAAGTGGGTACTGAGGGAACATATCTCAAGATAATAAAAGTCGTTTATGACAAACCCACAGCTCAGAATACTTTGAAAGCCTTTCTGCTAAAGTCCAGAATAAGACAAGGATGCCCACTCTTACTTCTTCTGTTCAAGATAGTACTGGGATTCCTATTCACAGCAATCAGACAAGAAAAAGAAATGAATCCAAATTGGAAGTACTGCTACTGCTAAGTCACTTCAGTCGTGTCCGACTCTGTGTGACCGCGTAGACGGCAGCCACCAGGCTCCGCCATCCCTGGGATTCTCCAGGCAAGATCACTGGAGTGGGTTGCCATTTCCTCCTTCCAAATTGGAAGGGAAGAGGTAAAACTGTCATTGTATGCAGATGATATGCTACAGTATATATAAAGCCCTAAAGACTGCACCGAACCTACCAGAACTGATAAATTCAGCAAGATAGGATACAAGCTTAACATAAAGAAACCTGTGCATTTCTTTACACCAACAGTGATATGTCCGAAAGGGAAAGTAAAAAAACTTTCAAAATTGCAACCCCCCCACAGAAAATACTTAGGAATAAACCTCACCAAGGAGGTAAAAGACATATTGCTGAGAACTCTAAGGTATTAATAAAGGGAATTTGGACTGTAAGGAGATCAAACCAGTCAATCCTAATTGGAAATCAATTCTGAATATTCATTGGAAGGACTGATGCTAAAGCTCCAATACTTTGGCCACCTGATGCAGAGAGCCAACTTTTTAGAAAAGACCCTGATGTTGGGAAAGATTGAAGGCAAAAGAAGGGGGCGGCAGAGGATGAGATGGTTAGAAAGCATTCCTGACTCAATGGACATGAATTTGAGCAAACTCTGGGACATAGTGAAGGACAGAGAAGCCTGGCGTGCTGCCTGGGGTTGCAAAGAGTCTTGACACGACTGAGTGATTGAATAACAACAACAAAGATGGTTCAAAGAAATAGATACTCCATGCTCTTGAACTGGAAGAATTCATATTGTTAAAATAGTCATATTTTATGACCATTTTATGATGTATATATAGCACAGGGAAACTATACTTAATATCCTATAATCATAATGGAAAAGAGTATTAAAAAAATAATGTATATGTATAATCACTTTGCTATACAGTAGTAATTATCACAACATTGTCAATCAGCTATACTTAGAAAGATGTTACTATTAGTGGGAAAAGGGTATACAAGAGCTCTCTGGACTATTTTTTTTTTTTTTTTTTACTGCTTGTCAATCTGCAAACATCTCAAAATAGAAGGGGTACTCTGTGAAAGGTACACACACCACTGCTCCAGTCCCAGGGATTCTGATTTCATTAGTCTGTGGTGGAGCCCAGGCACAGACAGGTCTGGGGGTCCCTGGTTGAGTCCAGGGGGCAGCCAGGGCAGAGAGCTGCTGTTGACTTTGGTTCTGGGATAGAAGGGGTTGGACAGGCCCTGATCAGGCCAACTTTGGGGTGGCTGCGTCCTCCTGGCTCTGGGATGATATGGCACTTTCTCCTCCCAGAGAGTAGAAAGGAGTCTAGACTCAATTCCATGGGGCCACTGATGACCCCAGGTCAGCACGTCTCCAGGGCTTGGCAGAATCTCCAGGTTGGTGGGGCTGGAGGAGGATGGAGGGGCCACGCTCAGACCAGGCCTGACTCCTGTGCCAGCCTGTAAAACAGGCCCTTCTGGGCCAGCAGCTGGGCCGGGCTGCCACTCTCTGCCACCTGCCCCTCGTCCATGACCAGAACCCTGCAAGGGAGAGAGACAGGCAGCTCCTTAGACTGCAGCCCACGGACTCAGTTGCTCTAAAGGCCCAGCATGTCTGCTCTGAGACAGTCTGGCCTTCCATGCAGCTTCTTGACCCTGATGACCCAGTTGGAAGCGTCTGCTGGACATGTGTCCTCAGGCTCATCCTTCCCGTGTGGGCATCAGTCTTGCCATCTGTACAATGGGCACTTGATAACATATTCCAGAGCCCTCTGGCTCTAAATCCTGATGCAGGAGTGCCAGCTACATGGGGTAGGATTGGGGGGAGGGGAGCTTACCTGGCACAGTCCAGCACGGAGCGCAGGCGGTGGGCAATGAGCAGTACTGTGCACTGCGCAAACCAGCTCCCCAGGGCGGCCTGCATCTGGCGCTCTGTCCCTGGGTCCACAGCAGCCGTGGCCTCGTCCAGAATGAGGATCTGGGTTTTCCGGAGAAGAGCACGTGCCAGACACAGGAGCTGCTTCTGGCCCACGCTGGGAATGAGTGGGACAATCAGGCCAGATATCTGCACGTCGGGCCTGACCCACAGGGTGTGGCCACAAATGTGTCCCCACTCCCACGGCAGTCGCAGGAGTGGGGGATGCGTGTCCCTACTTGCGGGTCCCCTGTCTTCAGAGCTGATAGGAATCCTCATCCTGCCATTTTTGAGCAGAGTGACATTAGGCAAGTCATACAAAGCCTCTGTGCCTCAGTCTCCCCATCTGTGGAATGGCTATTTCTATCTCTATTCCATGGTCTTCCCTGTGTGCCAGACACATCCCGTGTGCTGGTGGATACTGACTCATCTCATGGAGACCACAAAGGTGGAGGTTATGCTACAGAATCCTTCCTCACTAGGTTGTAAGGACAAGCTAAGTCACGTAAAAGCCGTGATCATCACAGCGTAAGTCCTTCTTTTACCCCAATTACAGATGAGGAAGTTGAGGGTCAAGGACACGCAGTCACTGAGCTCTCAGAGCCTGGAGGCTCAAGGGTGTTTGAGGGGCTATTTCCTGCCGTGCTCAGCTTCTGCTCCAAGCAAACTCTTTAGGGAACCTGGACTGACTGTGGCCTGGTGGGTGTCAGATGCCTGGACCTTGCTCCAGACTCACCACTTATGAGCCAGGTGAGTTGGTAAGTCTGAAGCCCCAGATTCCAACTCTGTGAAATGGGATTAGTGAGACTGTGGCTTTGAGGATTAAAATGAATAGTGAAATGAACATTTCTTACACACCAGGCACTGTGTCAACAAGTTTGCATGTACTGTTCAATCCTTTCACAGGTAGGCAGGTTCTAATTATTATTCCCATTTTGCAGATGAGGAAACTGAAACACAGGGGATTAAATAATTTGCCCAAGGTCCTCCACTTATGTTTATGTTCTTGACCACCAAGCTCTGCTGCCCGTCTACTGCCTTTACCACCCATGGGGCCTTACCACCCATGGGCCCTTACCCTAACACCTTCTGGGTCAGGTGGGTTGAAGAATCCATAATGTCTTGAGTTTTAAAAAGGCACACATCTGTACATCTATGTTCACAGCAGCACTGTTGACAGCAGCCAAAATGTTCAAACAACCCAAGCATCCATCAATGGATAAATGGATAAGAAAAATGTCATCTATCCATACAATAGAATATTATTCAGCCTTTATAAAAGGAGGAAATCTGGCACTTGTTATATCATGGGTGAACCTGGAGGACATTATGCTATGTGTGATACGTTAGTCACAGGAAGACAAGTTCTATAATATTCTACTTGGTAGGTAGTTAAAATCAGAGAAGGCAATGGCACCCCACTCCAGTACTCTTGCCTGGAAAATCCCATGGACGGAGGAGCCTGGTAGGCTGCAGTCCATGGGGTCGCGAAGAGTCGGGCACGACTGAGCAACTTCACTTTCACTTTTCACTTTCATGCATTGGAGAAGGAAATGGCAACCCACTCCAGTGTTATTGATTCTCCTGGTGGGCTGCCGTCTCTGGGGTCACACAGAGTTGGACACGACCGAAGCGACTGAGCAGCAGCAGCAGGTAGTTAAAATAGGGAAACAGGGCCCCAAATGGTGGTCCAAAATGCCAACGAGAGATCATACTCACACTTCTTTCCCTGATTGGACCTGCCAAGTTCATGCTTCATTTACATTTGCACAACATCCTCCTCTCAACCCCTGCCCTGATTGGTCTCGGCTTATGCTGCATTTGCATAGGAAACTGGAGCCCAGAAGGAAGACACAACCCCTTCCCTGATTGGTTTGGGCTCATGACTCATTTGCATGGGGCACAACCAATCAAGCCCCAGGAACCACCAAAGAGGAAGTAACAAGAGATATAAAAAAGAAAACTGAGACAAGACCATTCCTACAGGGGTTGGTCTGCTCTCACGTCTCGAGAGAGTACTGCTTGGTTAATAAATCCTGCCTGCTTGAGCTGTCCTTGTCTGTCATTTCAACCCTTTGCTATGACAAGACAAGAACCGAGGGAGAAGAACTGACCCAATATGCTTATATGAAGTACCAAGAATTGTCAAACCCAGCGAAACAAAGTTAAAGGGGGCTGGAGGTAGGGAAGAATAGAGAATTGCCATTTAACGGCTACAGAGTTTCCATTTCACAAAATGAAAAATTCTGGAGGCACAATGATGTAAAAGTACTTAACTCCACAGAAGTGAACACTAAAACATGGTTAAGATGGTAAATTTTATGTTATGTGTATTTTAGTACAATTTATTAAGCCTCTTAAAGGCATATATCATATGTTACTTAACAACCCCAGTGAGAAAAATAAAGACATAAATTGCCTTGTGTCAGCAGAGGTTGGCTTTTTCCACCAAAGAAATTTAGAAATAAATTTAGGAAAAAGAAACTTGATACTCGGAGATTGTGTTGGAGTTAGAATTGCTTATGAGGGATGGGATTTGTATTGAGGTTACAAACAGAACAGGGTTGATAATCCTATATGATAATCCTATGGAGATGACTTCCAGGGCATGTTACCCTGGTGCGGGGGACACTGGCCACACCTGCCTCTCCCCCCAGCACCTCACAAAGCTCTTGGCGGCTGGGGCGACCCTACCTCAGGTTGTCCCCTTGGTCAGTACACTCGTAGTGCAGCTGGCCAGGCAGGCTGGCCACCGTGGCGCTGAGCTGCACCATCTCCAAGACCTCCCAGATGGCTTCATCCGTGTGCTCGTGGAGCATGTCGAGGTTCATTCGCAGAGAGCCAGGGAACAAGATGGGGTCCTGGCCAGGAGGGACAGCAAGTCAGAGCTGGGCCCAGTCACACCTCCCACCTCTGCCCACCCCTCCCCAGGCCTCACCTGGGGGATGATGGTGACCCTGGACCTCAACGTGTGCAGCCCCACTTGGGCGATGGGGACCCCGTCGATCCAGATCCCGCCCTCAGCCGCCTCCACGAGCCGCAGCAGGCCCCCGGCCAGGGAGGACTTTCCGGCCCCTGTCCTGCCAACAATGCCCACCTGCCAGGGGATGGGATGGCATGGCCTGTTCCAACCAGGCCTGACCAGAAGGCAGGCCACAGAGGGTTCCTGGACATGTCTTTGCTAGATGTTTACCCTGCACCAAAGATCCATCCTTCTATCTGCCCATCTGTCCATATATCCATTCATCAATCCGCCCAACCGTCTGTCTGTGCATTCGTCTCTATCTTTCCCTCATCCTGATATATCTCTCCCATCTTTTCATTCGTTTCCCCACCCTTCCTTCTGTTCCTTCATCCTTCCATCCTTTCCTATCCTTTCATCCACACCACTCCATCATTCTCATCTTCCCTTCCATCCCATGTCATCTGTTTATGTCCCATCCTTCTCTCAGTCCCCCTTCCTCCTACCCCTCCCTCCCTCACCCTTCCTTCCAACTACACTGATCCTTTCATCTGTCCATCCTTCCTTCCACACACCATCCTTCAATGCATACTCCTTCCTTCTGCCTCTTTCACTCCACCCTATCCATCCATCCATCCTTCCATCCATGCCTCTTCCTTCCTTCCATCTCCCAACCCCAGCCATCCATCCTTTATCCTTCCATCTACCTGCCCATCTTTTAATCCATCCCCCATCCTTCCTTGACATTTTGTGGGGGATCAACATGGTTTAATAAATGAATGAAGCATCTGTGTCACCCACTGTATGACAGGCACTCTTTAAGGCACCAGGAACACAGAAATTAAGGAGTCCCTGCTCCAAAGGGCTCACCATCTGGTCTTGGAAATAGCGCCCTTGAGTAAACTTCATTTTAACCCAGTGTGAAGAATAAGCCCTCTCTATAGTCAAGCTCTGGCCCTGCAGCAATGGAGGCAAGCACGGAGCTGCTGTTTGTGTTGCCTGGGATGGAGGTTGATCAGAGAAGGCTTCATGGAGGAGGGGATACTTGAGTGGAATCTTGAAGGATAAGCAGGAGTTCAGGGAGGGCGAAGCTTCCAGCTAAATGATACCAAGTACTCGGCTGTAACCTCTCCAAGGGCACCACCGTGTGTGCATCTGGCCTAGAGGCTACTGCTCCCCAAATGTTGCCTAATCCCTGTAGGACAGTGAGTGAAGTGGGTAGCTGGGTAGGGCCTTGCATGCCAAGCTCAGGAGTTTGGGTTTTACCAGAAGAATGTGAAGAGGAAGGGAGGTCTGGAGCAGGGAAATGATGCGCTCAAATCAAGATCACAGGAAAACAGGTTGGAGGCTGTGAAACAGGAGGTTGGGGGCGCCTGGAGCAGTTGAGGGGTAGCGCAGAGAGAAAGTACCACTGTGTGGGGAGGGTAGAGAAGAATTCAGGGATTCAATGAAGCAAGTTGACTAGGCATCTGTAGATAGAATGATGCCAGGCTTGATGTTGGAATAAAAATGCAAATAATCATGAATAAAAACGAATTGGTGAACACTTTTATAGCACTTGCTATGTTCCAGGTAGGCACTGCTCCATTCAGTTTCAATGTATTAACCCAGTTCAATTTCTCAACAGCTCTAGGAGTTTGACATTATTATTCCCATTATTACAGATGAGAAAACTGAGACCAAAGCATGCAGTGACTTGCCCAAGGTCAGCCATAGGAAAGCCAGAAATGGAGCCCACGCGAACTGGATAATATGTGGAGCATTCAACACAGCACCCAGCACATAGTAGGTGTTCAACTAATGACAGAGGAAAAAGAAAGAAGTTGGGGAGATGCTTCATTATCTGAGACATCAAGAAGGTGAGTGGTTTCACCGAGAAGGAAGTTGTCTGGGGAAGATGGTAAGTTCCATCGAGGGAGTGGGGGGTGGTCTGGAGACTGGGGACCTGAGGTGGGGAGGGAAGGAGGGAGCTGGTGCTCAGGACCTGGCCCCTGGGGTGATGCCCAGCCTGGCCACCACAAGGAGGAAGTTGTAGGTGAGCTGCTCACCTTCTCTCCTGCGTTGATCTTGAAGGACACGCCCCGTACGGCCAGTGGGAGCTCGGGTCGGTATCTCAGCCCAAAATCTCGGAACTCAATCTGCCCCCTATGAGGCCAGGGTGGGTGGGCTGCACAGGTAAGTGGCTTCCAGGGAGCCTGAGGCAGGAGGGGACGCTGGGTCAGGGGAGCCTTTCTCTAGGCTTCTCATGAAACGGCCTACCTTTCTGATCCTCAGTTTCCTCTTCCGTAAAATGGGCATGCATACTAAGTCACTTTAGTCACATCTGACTCTTTGGGACCCCACAGACTATAGCCCGCCAGGCTCCTCTGTCTGAGATTCTCCAGGCAAGAACACTGGAGTGGGTTGCCATGCCCTCCATCAGGGGAGCTCCCCAACCCAGGTCGATCATGTCTCCTGCGCAGCCAGGTGGGTTCTTTACTTAGTAGTGCCACCTGGGAAGCCCCATAAAATGGGCATATTTATTGCTATTCTCTAGGGTTCTTATGGGGCATAGAATATAGCAAGGCTAAAAACAAATAATATTGAGTATTGTGAAAATTATAATGGTGTTGGCTACTCTTTAAATTATTATTATTAGCCAGTATTAACTGTCAAATAATATTCTTTCACTAATAGAGGTAGATACGCTTTTTTTTTTTTTTTTTTTTTAATGAAAAGGGCAACTCTGTGCAGTGTGGAGACTAATGCTGCCATACGCTATTCCTGTGACCTTGAACAGGTCACTCCACTCTCTTGAGCCTTGACTTTCCCATCCATGAAATGGGGCTAATCAGAGCGGTGGACATGTGGAGCATTTACGGTGTGTTGGACTCTGTATGAAGTCCTTTATTGTGGGATGACCTCCTAGTACACCCAGAATTGTTAGGCTGCTGCTGTGTTTCTCTTCTGCTCTTACAATGCTGCTTTTATGTTTCAGTAAAACCAACTTCATGGACTGTAGCCCACCAGGCTCCTCTGTCCATGGAATTCTCCAGGCAAGAATACTGAAGTGGGGTGCCATTTCCTTCTCCAGGGGATCTTCCCAATACAGGGATCAAAGGCAAGCTTCCCTCACACTGCAGGCAGATTCTTTACCATCTGAACCACCAGGGAAGCCTCCGATCATCATGTTACTATCATGCTACTGCTATGTTTCTGTAAAGCTGCCATCATGTCACTATCATGCTGGTAGTGATACTCATGGTCCCCATCATTCAGAGTGCCCTGCTGTGCCTAAGCTAGGAAGCAGAGGACCAGGATTTGACCTCATTCCAGACCCTACCCTGTTAACTATGACTGCCACCTTGGCTGTGACTCCAGTCTACAGAGGTGGGGGCCCTGAAGCTGGTGGCAGATGTCAACCTGGTCTGCCGTCCTGTGCTGTGAAGCCCGGATGGGACCTGCTGCCCCAGCCCCACCTCCCGCCCGTCACCTCCTTGGGCGTCTGGGCATAGTCCTTCAATCGCTCCACCGACACAATGCTGCTCTCCAGGTCTGTCCAGCTGCGAACCGCCCACTGCAGCGTCTGGGTCACCTGGTGCGAGAAGACCCCTCAGGACAGCTTCAGCAAGACCATCCCATAGGTGAGGGAGGGGCTGGGAGGTGGGATCCGGGGCAGACGAGGGGGCAGAGTTTGACTGTAGCCACAAGAACCACTCTTTCCCTTTAGTCAAACTGGAGTATGTGGACCAGAAACGAGCCCTCAGACATCAGCTTGTCCAATCCTTCTCGAAGCAGGTAGGGAGACAGGACCAGAGAGGGCGCACAGCCCTCCCAAGGACAGCCAGCAGGGCCCAGGCCCGCTGACTTCCATTCAGAGAAGACTACCTCCACTAATCTCCGTCAGGCTAGGAACCTCACCGAGCTCCTCACCAGGGCCCGCTCGCCCTGTCTGTGCCAGCCCTGCCCCCCAGACCTCCCAACCTCTCCCTCTAAGCTTGCCTTCAAACACTCTCTCCAGCCACACTGCCTTTTGTGCTGTTCCTCTAACACCAGTCGCACCTCTCCCCCCATGCCAGGGCCTTTCCTCCTGCTGATGCCACACCAGGCCCACTCTCCACTTCCCTTCCCCGTCATCCCACTCGAGAGCCACAGATCTCAGGCTCCCTCCTCAGAGATGCCTCTGGACCATGCGCTAGAAAAGCATCCTGCCGTCAGTCAGGCTCCCTCCTCTTACTTGCTGCATCCTTAAGCTTAGTTGCCTCAACTATAGAATGAGGACAATAGCAGTACCCTGATGGGGCTGGGGGCAGGACTAATGAGCTATGTAACTTTAGAACAATGTCTATTACAGTGAATGCAACTCATGCAGTGTGTGTGTGTGTGTATGTGTGTGTGTATATATATTTTTTTTTTTTTTTTCCTTCTCTTAGAATGAGTTGAATGTTGTTCCAGGGTCATGTCTGCTCGCTCATGGACCCCAGAATTCTCCAGGCAAGAATATTGGAGTGGGTTGCCATTCCCTTCTCCAGTGGATCTTCCTGACTCAGGGATCAAACCCAGGTCTCCTGCATTGCAGGCAGATTCTTTACTGTCTGAGCCACCAGGGAAGCCATCCTTTACAGCTGTCATAACCTGACACTGATGCTGCTGCTTCTAAAGTCGCTTCAGTCGTGTCCGACTCTGTGCGACCCCAGAGACAGCAGCCCACCAGTCTCCCCCGTCCCTGGGATTCTCCAGGCAAGAACACTGGAGTGGGTTGCCATTTCCTTCTCCAATGCATGAAAATGAAAAGTGAAAGTGAAGTTGCTCAGTTGTGTCCAACTCTTAGCGACCCCATGGACTGCAGCCTACCAGGCTCCTCTGTCCATGGGATTTTCTAGGCAAGAGTACTGGAGTACGGTGCCATCACCTTCTCCGAAATCTGACACTAGATATTGTTATTAAGAGTTAACAAAACATTAACAACACGCTGGAAATGGACTCTATGTACGTGATCTCAATGAATCTTTACATCTGGAAGGAAGGGGTTACTGCCCATTTTTCGGAGGAGTACACTGAAGCTCCCAGAGGGAAGAAAAGTCTTGCCCGAGGTCCAGCCTAGGCTCTGGCAGAGCTGTGTTTTCCTCAGCGGCTGGTAGGCTGGACTTGGGTCCTTGAAGGTCCCCCTGGCAGGGGTCTGCACCCACTCTGCCCACAGCCTGGAGCCCAGGTTGGGGGGTGTCTGGAGTACCTGGAGGGCGGCAGAGACAGAGAAGCCCACGAGGCCAGGGCTGAGGTGGGCCTTGCTCAGCACCGCACACAGGGCAGCCACGAACACCAGCCCATTCCCCACCAGCTCCAGGTTGGCAGCGAGCCACCTGCAAAGGGACAGGTAAGAGTGGGGTCAGTGGGGGCCTCTCGAGGGACACCTGCTTCCCTGGGCACAAGGGCTGTGCCAGCTCAAGTGCCCACAGGGTCCTGGCTACGGTCTCCTCCACACCCAGGCCCTGCTCGAGCTCAGAGGGTGGGGGAGGCCCAGGCTGCCCCATCTCTTCTGCGCCCAACTCAGGACCCAGCACACAGTAGGTGCTCAAGTAAGCTCTTCTTTCTGTCCCCGGGCTGTGGCAAGCCACATCCCCTGTGTCCCCCTGCCTGAACCCCACTTCCATCTTCACCTGACCAACATCCTACCCTCGCACAAGTCAGCTCAGATATCACCTCCTCAGAGAGCCCTTCAGACCACTCCTTCCTTCTATCACTCTCGAAAACTAAACTAATCTGTCCTTGACTGTCGGCCTCCATCAGCAGATCGTGAGCTCCATGAGGGCAGCAACTTCATCTCGTTCACAGCTCTGTCCCCACTGAGAGCCCAGCACAGGATCTGGCACATAGTGGGTGCTCAACAAATATATATCGAGCAGCTAAAGAAATACACACCCCTTTTATTGCATTCCTGCTCCACCATCCATTCGTTCATTCATTCAGCAGATGTGTATTAGGCACCTACTGTGTGCCACACATGCAGGAGATGCTGGGGACGAGATAAAAGCCCCTGTCTTCAGGGAGCTCTGGGTTTCACTGCACATAACACCTAGTCCTCCTAACAACACCACGGTGGGGGGACTCTTGTCCCCAGTGGACAGATGAGGACACGGGGGTTCAGAGGGTCCAAGTCCACACACATAATAAACACAGCGATCTGAAGCCACATCTGCCTGATTGAGGGTCTGCCATTTCCTAGATGGCTGACCCTGGGGAGTCTCTTCACTTCTTTCCTCCCTGGCTTACCCATCTGTGGGATGAAATAATATCTGGCTTATTATAGTTGAGAGGATTAAATGAGATACACTCTGCTATATATGGTGCAGAAATCATTGACCTCTGGACAAAGTAGGTGCTTCCTAAATGTTTGTAAGGTTCCTCTTCCCTAGGCTAGGACCCTAGGAAGGGGCCAGGGCAGGTCCCCCAGAGGGCAGATGGAGTTGAGACACTACCCACAGCTACAGAGCTTCAGAGCCAGCCCCAGCTGGCTGGGGACCTGGGCAGAAAAGAGAGGAACTGACATTTACTGAATTCACATCTGCTATGGGCTTGCCCTTCTCCACACTCTGGCATCACACTGCCTGGATTCAAATCCTGATTCCACCACATATTTGCTGTGTGGCCCTGGAAAAGTTCCTAAATCTCTCTGTGCCTAAGAGTCATCCTCTGTAAAAGAGTCTCTGCCTGGTGGCATTGCTAAAAGGATTAAATCAATTAACCCACAGAAGATGCTCAGGACTGTGCTGGGGTATGTGGTGAACACGTTACAAGTATTAGCTATGAGTATATTTGTTTAATCTCAACAGCCACTCCACAAGTGCAAAACGAAAGAGGCTCAGAGAGGTTATGTCACTTGCCCAAGATCACCCAGCTAGCAAGTTGGAGAGCTGGGATTTGCACCCGTGTCTGTCTGTGCTCAAAGCTGGGGTTCTTATTCTTGCTTAGTAGTGAAAGGAGGCTGAGGATGTTTATGTAGCTCCTTTGTCATCAAGGCAACAGAGGGTTCTGCCCTTTTTCTGACATCTGTACCTCCTGCCCACCTGCTGTCAGGGAACCCCCAGGCCAATCTGCATCTGCTCATAGTGTGAGCCGTGTGCACCCCTGGGATCTAGGCTCTGTTTACCCTCGACTCGCGGTGTGACCCTGGGCAGGCCACTTGACCTCTCTGGCCACACAATATGACATTCTCTCATTCTCAGGGGACACAGATGGATTACAGGGTCTTCTCTGGCCCCTTCCTACCTGTCAGCCACCAGTCGCGGGAAACTGACTCTCTGGCTTTCATCCACGTGGGCGTCATTCTGAACCGTAAAGGGGCCCTGGACCCGGAAGGCCCTGACCACTGGCCCACCCTGGAATGTCTCGGCCACGTGAGAACAGACAGACGAGTATCTGGCTGACTCCAGGCGTCTGAGCTGGCACGAGCTGGCCACGTATAGGCTCTGAAGTGGGATGGCAGAGAAGTCACAAACACAGAGAGAGTCTGAGAAGCAGAGGGAGTTGTCACCAGCTAGCTGTGTGACCTTGGGTCAGCTGCCTCTCCTCTTTTCCTTGCAGAATCAGAGTTCCATGGGTCGTTTTAAAAATCACCTGGGAAGCCTCAAAAACTCCCAGTGCCTCACTCCAGAACTATTAAGTTGGAATTTCTGGCATCATCAGCATGGCTTTGAAATTTTTCAAAAGCCTTCAAGTGAGTCTCAAGCACACCCAGGGTGGAGAAACTACTAATCTGTTGTCCATGTTTCATTCTCAGCTCCAAGGCCAACTGCTTCACTCAGGGCCAGTCATTGTGGGAACAAAGCCACAACAGGCAAGGAAGGCAGCTGGACAAGTCGAATGCATTCACTTAACTCGAGGATTACATGTCGGGTGCTGGGAACACAGTGATGCACACATGTATGTTATCTGCTTTGACATGGGAAGTGTTGTATAGCTGGCAGGTGGGGAGGAACCTGCCTTTGTTGTCACAGGGCTGCATGCCAGGCTCTTTCCAAATACAGCTGACTCTTGAACAACATGGGTCTGAACTGCATGAGTTCACTTATTTGTGGATTTTTAGTAAATCTCAGTAGTAAATACTACACTACGACACGACCCAAGCTTGGCTGAATCTGTGGATATGAAGGAACTGTGTATACAGAGGAGCAACTATAACTCAGAAGCACATTTTCAATAGCAAGGAGGGTTGGTGCCTCTAATCTCCATGTTGTTCAAGGATGAACTGCAGTATTCGGTCATGGTGAGGTGGGCATTTGGAGGTGGGCAGTGATGTGAATATAGAAGCAGTAAGTAAGCATCGTTCACAGCATATACGTAAGAACACCAGGGACTGAGAGGGATTAAGAAGCTGATCCAAGCCTCTACAGCACACAAGTGCCAGGACCTGGATTCAAATCCATCTCTGCCCAACTCCAAAGCTTCAGACAGAGAAAGCAGTTCCTCCCCCAGCTCAAGAGGGTATAGAAGAGACTTGGGATAGTTGTGGAGGGAAGTGATACCATGGACATTGTCTGGCTATCGTGTTGTGTTTTTCTACTTCTGATTTTTGTCTGGCTACCAAGGTTTTTCTCTACTTCTGATTTCCTTGAGGGGATGGGAGGTTAGCTGTCAATAATAAGATCTGATCAAGGAGGTAGTCACATGACACAGCCCTGCCAGGCAAAGTAAACTATTCCTTTGGTCACAGTGATGAGTTCAGGATGAACATATGCCCCATGAAGGGCCGATCTGAATCTTCCCTGGAACTTATGTATGGTTGCCGAGCTGGAGAAATGTTGCTGGTGCTGGGGTTGCTGAGGTGGGAGGCTGTAAGTACAGGGTTGCCACTGGGCCATCAGGCCTGCCCTCTGGGGAAGGCGTGTGTGCAAAATTAGGCCAAGCAGAGCTGAATAAGTGATTCTTAAATATTAGCATGGATTGGAATTATCTGGAAGGTTCTTTAAAATCCAGATTTCTTGGCCCCACCTCCATAGTATCTGAATCAGGGTATCTTGGATGAGGCCTGAGAAGGTGCATTTCTAACTAGTTCCCAGGTGAAACTGATGCTGCTGTTCTGATAACACACTTCGAGATCCACTAAGGGGTGATATGGAGTGATGGCATGCTGATAACAGCTGATCCCCAACACTGTGGGAGCATAAGTCATTGAATTCGGTTCAGTGTTTAAGCTAATTTCAGTTGGTCTCTGGTTTTAACCACTGAAAGAGTCTAGCCTAATACAATAGTCTTCAAGAGCTTGCAGTGCCTTCTTGGTTTCCAGATCACTGGAGAACAGGAAGCTGATTTCAGCAGCAGCCTGATAAACTGTTAGACATTAAGAACTCTGATGTTCTTTGATTTGAGAGACAGAGATGAGAATAAGTGTTAGACCGTGGTGTCTCTGTCTCTGAGAATTCTTCTAGGGCTGGCCCCTAGATGTCCAGCTGTGTGGAACCTCTTACACTGAGTCCTGTCCAGACACAGGGGACTGGAGGAGGTGACCTTGGATGACCCCAGGAGCCTCCTTGAGCTCTCCTTACCTGAAACCCAGCATAGAGGAGGAGCAGTGGCAGGATGGCCACGGCAGCCAATGGGGTGGTCACCGTCACCACCAGCCCGACTTCCAGGAGTCCGAAGGCATACATCAGTAGAGACCGGAGTTTGTCTGGGATGTCCACATCTACTATGTCTGTCTCCTTGGAGAAGCGGTTCAGCAGGTTCCCAACAGGCGTCCGCTCAAAGAAGCCAATAGGAGACCGGGCCACATCCCACAGCAGCCCCTGGAAGAGCAGGCTCGATGCCCGGATCCCACCGAGGAGCACTGTTGCCATGGAGGCAAACAACCCAATTGCTGGGGACAGAGACATCAGGGCATCAGGGCTGGAGACCCCCATCACCCCATGGGCTATCTTAGGATCTGACCACCCTGATTATCCCTTGATGGAACCATCGTGTAGAGGGTTGAATAGTGTCCCCCCTCCAAATTCATGTCTACCAGGAATCTCAGAAAGTGACCTTATTTGGAAATAGAGTCTTTGAAGATATTTTTAGTGGATGAGCTTGAGATGAAATCATCCTGGATTTAGGGCAGAGTCTAAATCCAATGGCTGGCACCATTGGATAAGAAGAGAAGATGCTGTGAATATGGAGGCAGTGATGCACCACACCCTGGAGAAGGAAATGGCACCCCACTCCAGTACTGTTGCCTGGAAAATCTCATGGACAGAGGAGCTTGGTGGGCTGCAGTCCATGGGGTCGCAAAGAGTCGGGCACGACTGAGTGACTAACTCATGATGCACCACAAGCCCAGTATGCCACGGATGGCCAGCGACCAGCAGAAGCTAGGCAAAGGGCATGGGACAGTTTCTCCTTCAGAGCCTTCAAGAGGGACCAATTTTTGCTGACGCCCTGACTTTGGACTTCTGGCTTCAGAATTGTGAGATAATAAAATTTCTGTTGTTCTAAGCTACCAAGCCTGTGGTAATCAGTTTTATGGCAGCCCTGTTGTTCTTGTCGTTTAGTTGCTTAGCAGTGTCTGACTCTTGTGCGACCTCGTGGCCAGGCTTCTCTGTCCATGGGATTATTCAGGCAAGAATACTGGAGTGAGTTGCCCTTTCCTCCTCCAGGGGATCTTCCTGACCCAGGGATCGAGCCCACGTCTCTTGCATTGGCAGGTGGATTCTTCACCACCAGTGCCACCTTGGGAAGCCCATGGCAGCCTTAGGAAACCAGTATACCCGCTTCCTCCCAGAGCCCATCTATGTGCTTGGAATGGAGCTAACTTCACTCTTTGTTTCTAGAGTGGGGAGAATTTCATCCCTGGGCAATCCAAACCTCTGCAGTTAGTTCAGGGGTGAACACATGACCCAAGTCAGGTCAATAAGAGTGAGACCTGGGACTTTGCTGGGACTTTTGGGAAGAGGTGCTCACTTTTTTGAGGTGGCCAGACTGGAGCTGTGAGATACCATCTTACCACCAAAGCAGGTTGCCTGCGTGCACAGGAAGCTATCATAGAGGAAGAAAATGAAGCTAATCTTCCAGCATTTGTTGAACCTCTGGATCCAGCTGTACCTGAAACTAGTTACCTATGGATTCCAGTCGCATAAGCCAATACATTCTCTTGCTGCTTAAACTAGGTTGAGACATATAGTTTTATATAGTTAGTACATTATACTTATATAGTTTGTAGCTATATTAATTTCAAATAGAGCAGACTTTAGAGTAAGGAAAGTTATCAGGGATAAAGAGAGCATTGCTGCTACTGCTAAGTCGCTTCAGTCGACTTGGTGTGCTTCAGTTGCTTCGTGTCCAACTCTGTGTGACCCCATAGATGGCAGCCCATCAGGCTCCCCCGTCCCTGGGATTCTCCAGGCAAGAACACTGGAGTGGGTTGCCATTGCCTTCTCCAATGCATGAAAGTGAAAAGTGAAAGTGAAGTCACTCAGTCGTGTCTGACTCTTTGCGACCCCATGGACTGCGTGTCAGTTCTCAAGAAGACAGAACAATCCTTCATGTGTACTGCCTAACAACAGGGCGTCAAAATATATGAGGCAAAAACTGGCAGAACTGCAAGGAGAAATAGATGCATCCGTTATCATAGTTGGAGACCTCAACCCCTCTCTATAAGAAAAGGACAGACGCAGTGGGCAGAAAATCAGTAAGGACAGAGATTAATTCAACACCACCATCAGTCAACTGGATACAATGAACATCAACAGATCACTTCATCCAATGGCTACTTCTGCTACTGCTAAGTCACTTCAGTCGTGTCCAACTCTGTGCGACCCCATAGACGGCAGCCCACCAGGCTCCCCCGTCCCTGGGATTCTCCAGGCAAGAACACTGGAGTGGGTCAAAACACAAATCCCTAAGTTCATATGAAACATTCACTAAGATAGACCACATTCTGGGCCACAGAAAACACCTTAACAAATTTAAAAGAGGAGAAACTTTACAATGTCTGTTCTCAGACTGCAGTGGAATTACACAGAAACAACAAACACTTGGAAAATCCCCAAGTATTTGAAGATTAAACAACACATCTAAGTAACACACGGATCAAAGAAGAAACCTCATGAGAAGTCTTAAAATATTTTAAACTAAATGAAAATAAAAACACGACATCCAATTTGGAGGATGTAGTGAAAACAGTACTTAAAATAAATGTATAGCATTGAATGGGGCTTCCCAGGCGGTGCGAGCGCTAAAGAACCCGCCTGCCAATGCAGAAGACGTAAGAGATGCAGGTTTGATCCCTGGATGAGAAGATCCCTTGGAGGAGGGCGTGGCTACCACTCCAGTATTCTGGCCTGGAGAATCCCTTGGACAGAGGAACCTGGGGGGCTTCAGCCCATAGGGTGGCAAAGAGTCAGACTGAAGCGACTTAGTGAGAGCCTGATAGTACTGAATAAGTATATATTAGGAAAAAAAGGAAGATCTAAAATTCACCATCTGAGCTTTCACCTTAGGAAACTAGGAAAAGAAGAGAAAACTGAATCCAAAAGGAGCATAAGAAAGTAAACAACAAAAAGCACAGTAGAAATCAATGAAATGGGAAACAGGAAATCATAAAGAAAATTAATGAAAACAAAGCCAAGTTCTTTGAAAAGATAAAAAAAAATTTTAAAGATAAAAAAGATAAGCTTATAGCCAGACTAAGAAAAAGAGAGAGGAAACAAATTACTAACATCTGAACTTTTAAATTAAAGGATGTCATTACAGATCCCATGGATATTAAAAGTATAATAAATGAATACTATGGATAACTCTATGCCTATAAATTTGACAACCTAGGAGAAATGGACCAATTCCTTGATAGATACAATGTACCTAGACTTATGCAAGAAGAAATAATCCAAGTAGGCCTATTCAGAAACTATTAGAGAAACTGAATTGATAATTAATAGCTTTCCAAAACAGAAAGTGCCAGGCTCAGGTGAGTTCCTCATTGAGTTCTAACAAATATTTAAGGAGAAATTATATTAATCTCTACAATCTTTTTCAAATTCTCTATAATTTCTTTCAGAGGATTGAAGCAGTGGGAATATTTCCTAACTTATTCTATGAGGTCAGCATTCCCTAAAGGCAAAATCAGACAAACATTACATGAAAACTGCATAGACCAATGTCTCTAAAGAACGGACATGTAAAAATCCTCAACAAAATAACAAATGAAATCCGACAATGTATGAAATGAATTATACATCATGACCAAGTGGAATTTATCCCAGATGTGCAGAGCTCCTTCAACATTTGAAAAATCAATTAATGTAATCTACTACAGAACAGACTAAAGAAGAAAAATCACATGATCATATCAATAGATGCAAAAAAGATTGTAAAATCCAGCACTTGTTCATGACAAAAAACAACGACAACCCCCCCAAACAACAAAAACCTCTCTCAATAACATATGACTACATTAAACTAAAAAGCTTTTGTACAGTGAAGGAAATTATCAACAAAATGAAAAATCAGCCTACTGAATGGGAGAAAGTATTTGCAAATGATATTTCTGATAAGGGGTTCATATCCAAAATATACCAAGAACTCATCCAACTCAATGTCAAAAAACCAAACAACCCAATTAGAAAATTCACAGAGAGTCTGAATGGACATTTTTTCAAATACTACATACAGATGGTCAGCGGGTGCTTGAAAAGATGCTCACCATCACTAGTCATCAGGGAAATGTAAATCAAAACCACAATGAGATATCACCTCACACTTGTCAGAATGGCTATCCTCAAAAAGACAACAAAACAAATGTTGGTGAGGATGTGGAGAAAAGAGGACCCTTGTGCGCTGCAGAGGGGAATGTAAACTGCTATGGCCACTATGTAAAACTGGGGACTCCTCAAAAAATTAAAAGTAGAACTTTCATACAGTCCAGCAGGTCCACGTCTAGATATTTATTCCCCCCAAATGAAAACACTAATTTGAAAAGATATAGGCACCGCTATGCTCATTGCAGTATTATTTACAAAAGCCAAGATATGGAAGACACAGAAGTGCCCATTGATAGATGAATGGAAAGACAAGATGTAGTATGTATACAACAGAATATGCCTCAGCCAAAAAGAGGACTCTTGCCATTTGGGACAACATGGATGGACCTAGAAGGTATTATACTAAATGAAATGACAGAGAAAGACAAATCCTGTGTAATTTGACTTATATGTGGAATCGAAAGAACAAAACAAATAAACAAACATAACTAAACAGAGTCACACAGAGAGAAAAACACGAGGTTGCTATAGGGGAGGGGAGTGGAGGGAGGGAGAGAAATAGGTCAGAGAGGTTAAAAGGGACAAATTTTCCTTTACAATATAAATGGGTCAAGAGGTATGAAATAGATCAGATCAGCTGCTCAGTCGTGTCTGACTCTTTGCAACCCCATGAATCGCAGCACGCCAGGCCTCCCTGTCCAACACCAACTCCCGGAGTTCACTCAGACTCACGTCCATCGAGTCAGTGATGCCATCCAGCCATCTCATCCTCTGTCGTCCCCTTCTCCTCCTGCCCCCAATCCCTCCCAGCATCAGAGTCTTTTCCAAAGAGTCAGCTCTGCATGAGGTGGCCAAAGTACTGCAGTTTCAGCTTTAGCATCATTCCTTCCAAAGAAATCCCAGGGCTGATCTCCTTCAGAATGGACTGGTTGGATCTCCCTGCAGTCCAAGGGACTCTCAAAAGTCTTCTCCAACACCACATATTGTCAATAATTATCTAATATCTTTTTATGGTGACAGAGCATAACTAAGACTTCCCATGGTCATCATTTTGAAATGCAGACAAATATCAAATTACTATGTTATGTAACAGGAAACTGGCATGAGACCAATAGTCAACAAGTACCGTAAGGGAAAGTTGGAAACTTTGAAGAGGAACTAACACAGCCTTGTATGTATTACACTTCAGAAGCAAACACACTCATATCAGATTTCTGGTCGCCAGAGGTGAGGTGTGGGGGGAGGGAGAACTGGATAAACATGGTCAAAAGCTACAAACTTCTAGCTATTAGTTAAGTAAATACTGGGGATGCAATGTACAACATGATCAATATAATTAATACTGAAAGTGAAAGTGTTAGTCAGTCGTGTCTAACTCTTTGCAACCCCATGGACCGCAGCCCGCCAGGCTCCTCTGTCCATGGAATTCTCAAGGCAAGCATGCTGGAGTGGGTCGTCATTCCCTTCTCCAGGGGATCTTCCTGACCCAGGGATCAAACCTCAGTCTCCTGCACTGCAGGCATATTCTTTGCCGTCTGAGCCACCTGCTGCTGCTGCTGCTAAGTCACCTCAGTCGTGTCCGACTCTGTGTGACCCCATAGACGGCAGCCCACCAGGCTGCCCCATCCCTGGGATTCTCCAGGCAAGAACACTGGAGTGGGTTGCCATTTCCTTCTCCAGTGCATGAAAGTGAAAAGTGAAAGTGAAGTCGCTCAGTTGTGTCCAACTCCCAGCGGCCCCACCAGGCTCCTCCGTCCATGGGATTTTCCAGGCAAGAGTACTGGAGTAGGGTGCCACCTCCCTCTCCACCTGGAAGCCCTAATTAACACTGATGTATGTTATATATATATATTTTGGCCACCTCATGCGAAGAGTTGACTCATTGGAGAAGACTCTGATGCTGGGAGGGATTGAGGGCAGGAGGAGAAGGGGACGACAGAGGATGAGATGGCTGGATGGCATCACTGACTTGATGGGTATGAGTCTGAGTGACCTCCGGGAGCTGGTGATGGACAGGGAGGCCTGGCGTGCTGCGGTTCATGGGGTCGCAAAGAGTTGGACACGACTGAGCGACTGATCTGATCTGATCTGATGTTATATATGAAGAGTAAATCCTAAGAGTTCTCATCACAAGGAAAAATTTTTAAACATTTAATTTTGTATCTATATGAGATGACAGATGTTCACCAAACTTATTGTGGTAATCAGTTCATGATGTAAGTCAAATCACAGTGCTGCGTGTCAACTACATCAATAAATATGGAAGAAAAATACAGTATAGAACTCAGGGGGAAAAAAAAGACTGTGTGGTATTGGTGAAAGCACAGACAATCAGATCAATGAAACAGGTGAATGTGTAGAGCACAGATAATTTTAGGCAGCAAGACTATTCCATATGACACTCTAATGGTAGACATATGTCACTATACATTTGTCCAAGCCTATGGGATGTACAACTCTCAGAGTTAACCCTGATGAAAATTGGGGACTCCGGGGGACTTCCCCTCTGGTCCAATGGCTGACTCTGCCCCTCCCAATGCAGGTGGCCCAGGGTGGATCCCTGGTCTGGGAACTAGATCCCACATGCCGCAACTAAAGATCCTGCATGCTGAAACGAAGATCAAAGATCCCACGTGCCTCAACTGAGGCAAAGCACAGCCCCCACCCCCCAAAAAAGAAGAAGACGACTGTTTAGAAAAACAACTGTAGACTTCAGGTAGCTAGGATATAGGTTCATTATTTGTGACAAACGCACCACTGGGGGGACGTTGATAATGACCTAGGCTATATACACGCGGAAGTGGGGGCTATATTTCTATACCTTCTGCTCAATTTTGCTGTGAACCCAAAACATAAAGCTATTTTTAAAAAAGAGAGAGAGAGAAGTTGGGGGGCGATGATGGTAGAGAAGTGGTCCAGGACCCACCTCCTCTGCGGGTTGGGAGAGGGGCAGCGACAGCCATGTGAGGGTGCTGGAAGCCACCAGCAGCCAGACTTTGGAGTGGTCCTCTGCCTGGGGGAGGGAGAGTCCAGCTGACCTGCTGCCCCACCTAAGTGCTCAGATCAGATCAAAAACAGCTCGGGTCGCCCTCACCCTCAAACCTGGGGGTCAACATTCTGCCTTTGCCAATGAGGCTGGGAGAGACTCTAAGGGGTCTGTAAAAGTAGGGACTTCCCCAGCCCCAGCTTAAGGACGCAGGTCTGTTTGCACCCAGGACGGTTACACAGATGCTCAGGAAAGAGAGGGTGAGCCCGGGTGTGTAGGTGAGGCAGCCCCGAGGAACTCTTGGGTGCAGCTGGAAGATGGAGAGGGGTACCTTGGAGACAGCCCAGGAGCCCGAAGACCCAGCCCCGCAGGGCCGCGTGAGTCTGCTGCCCGTCCACGGTGGGGTCGTCTGCCCACAGGCTCAGCCAGTAGCCACGGCAGAAGGAGGCCACTTGCTGGCAGAGGAAGAGGAAAAGTGCGTAGAGGCAGAGCGGGGTGCCCACTGCTCGTAGGTAGGTCAGGTACATGGTGGCCTTCACCTGTAGCACACATAGGAGAGATGGGGGCAGAGCAAGGCCCCAGGGGGAGACAGGAAGGGCCAGGTGGGGCTCCCAAAGCATGCCAACAGGCAGACGGAGCCACCATGCAGTACCTCCCGCCTGGAGCACCACCTCCCCCCAGGCCCGCCCGGTCTCAGGACCCCCTTCCTCTATGGCTCCCAGGTGGCCAGTGGGAGCCTTAACGGGACAGGCGGTGGCACTTCCTGGGTTGGGAGTGGTTATTTGGACACCTACTATGGACAGGCATGTGTCTCCATCCTCATACTTCCCACTTGAGAGATGGGAAACTGAGATGCAGAGTGGGTCAGTCACTTATTTAAGGTTTAGTTCCTACAAATATGAAATTCTGCATGCAGCTGCACCCAGAATGAACTTGTTCAAACATCCACCTGACCCTGCATTGCTGTTGCTGACCTGCCCTTGACTTTCTCTTGCTCTCAGAAGAAATTCCGAACCTCGGTACACCCTCTGACCTCACCCGCCCGCTATGCACTATCTTCCGGTCTCATGGGATCCTTCTCTCTGGCTTCTTCTCACTTCAAGGCTTTGACCCCTGCTGTTCCCTCTGCCTGCAATGCTCTTCCCTGCTCTTTCCATGGCTGCTTCCTTCACCTCCTTCAGGGATGTCAAATGTCACTCCTCAGAGCATCCTATCCAAGCAGGCCCCCAACTCTTGGTTGGTCCCTATCTCATCACTTTTCTTTATTTTCTTTACAGCATCTATCATTACCTGATTTCACCTTTCTTATTAGCCTAATTGTTTCCTAACCCCACCACCACTGGCCTGCAATCTCCACCAAGGCAGAAACGTCGTCTGGCACACAGTGGGAGTCCTGAAAATGTTTGCTGGGTGGATGAGTAGGTGGATGGTTGAGTGGACGAATGGGTGAGTGAACAGGTAGATAGGTGGGTGGAAGAGTAAAAGAGTGGATCCGTAAGAGGCTGGGTGGATAGACGGATGGCAGGATGGATGGATGGGTGGATGACTGGGTGAGTGAAGAGTTGGATGGTCAGGTGAGATGGATAGAAGCCTGAGTAGATGGGTGGGTGAGTGGGTGGAAAGGAAAATGGATGGATGGATGAATGAATAGGTAGAGAGTGGATGGGTGGACAAAGCAGCATAGGAAAGAAGAAATACTGTAAACTTCAGATTCAGACCATCCTAAGTTTGAGTCCCGAGTGGTCACTTGCTAGCTGTGAGAACACAGACAAATCTCTAAACTCCTTAAGGACTCAGTTTCTTCATCCTTAAAATGGAGCCATTATCATCTGAGTTTATGGTGGCTGTGAACATTAAGGAGTATGAAGTGTCTGGAATCTTACTTGGCACAGAGTAGGTGTTCAATAAAGGTGAGTCATGCTCCCAGCCTCTTCCCACACCCAGTGCTGTGTATGCTGGGAGGTCCCGAGCCCTGGGGGGCAGCAGCAGCCATGGATGTGGGGTGAGGGGAGCACAGATGGTTACCCTGCCATATTGAATGCTGTCCTTTCCTTTCGGCTGTCCTGGCCCCTCAGGATCATCCAGGGGAAGCCCTGTCTGGGCCTCTGAGGCAGCGCTGTCCTTCTCAGGCACTAACTTCATGAACCTGTCATTTAGAGCAAATGAAGACAAATCAGTGTCTCTCCTCACGGGGTGTATGGTAGCCACTGAGCCACTCACTCATTCATTCATTCATTCAACTAACACTGTGAGCACCAATTAGGTGCCACGCTCCCATTCTCCATCTGCAGTGCCAGCTAGATGCCACCTATTACCCCAGAGTCGGCCAAGCCTGTTCTTCCAATGCCATCTCACTGAAGGACCTTCTCAGCTTTCATTCTGGCCTGAGCATTGCTGCAATCATTTTGCACCTGCTGTTGACTCTCAGATTTGTCAGTCCAGGTTTTCAGGAAGTCTGCTGAACACTTTCGGATTGTTCCTATTAACTGTGGCTGAGTAGGCAGATGACCTTAAGTATGAATTGCCATTTACTGTGAAACCACGAGCAGTTGACTAATCTCTCCGTGCCTCAGTTTCCTCAGATGTAAAATGGGGATAATCTATCAATCATCTATCAACCATCTACCCATCAATCTATTTATTCATCTATCAATTTATCTTTGTGATATTGTGATTTATGTTAAGAAATATACATTTGGTCTTTGACCCCATCCCTGGCACAGAGCTCCTAAAACCCTTGTAAATTCCTAAGTGAGAAGAGCCTTGAGAGCATCTCTGTTTTACTGAGATGACTCTGGCTGGGTTTGTGGATGGGGGCTGGTCACCAGTAAAACTAAGCCATGATTATAAGCTTGGGATTTTCAGCCCCACCCCAATTCTCCAGTGAGGGAAGAGGGGCAGGAAATGGAGTTAATGATGAATCATGCCCACATGGGGAAGCCTTTATAAAGCTCCAATAATATGGGATTTGGGGTGCTTCCAGGTTAGTGCACACACCCAGAGGTTGACACACGGGGCTCCAGGCAGACAGAAGCTCCTGCATGTGGGACCCTCCCAGACCTCGCCTTGTGTGTCTCTTTATCTGGCTTTTCTGTCTCCTTGATCACATCCTTCAATACACTGAGTGCTGTGGGCTATTCGGGCAAATTAATCAAACTCAAAGAGGGCGTGATGCAAGCCCCCGATTCGTCCCCAAGTAGGACAGAAGTTGTGTGAACCCTGGGGACCTACTACTTGTGACTGGCATCTGAAGTGGGGGGAGCAGGCTTGAGGGACTGAGCCCTTCACTTGTGGGAGCTGACATTCTCTCCAGGTGGTCAGCTTCAGAACTGAGTTCAATTGTAGGACATCCTGTTGGTGTTGGAGAATCGCTTGCTGTGAAGGTTGGTGTGGGGTAGGGGAGCACCCATCTGGTGTCAGAAGTGAATGATGTAGTTGTGTGAGAGCTTCCCTGGTAGCACAGTGTTAAAGAACCTGCCTGCCAATACAGGAGACACAGGTTTGAACCCCGGGTTGGGAAGATCTGGAGAAGGAAATGGCAACCCACTTCAGTATTCTTGCCTGGATAATCCCACAGATAGAGGAGCCTGGCGGGCTATAGTCCATGAGGTCGCAAAAGAGTCAGGCACAACTTAGCAACGAAAAGACAACAACGATGGAGAGAAAGGGGGGCTGATGATTAGCAAGTTTTTCCAACATAATATTCATCTACCTGCATCTATGTATCTGTTTCTCTGTCTTGCTATTTGTCTACCTACCTACTTACCTCTCTACCTATTATCTATCTACCCATCATCTATCTACATGTCTATCTACCTGCTCTTACTTAGGATACTATACACCGTGGGCCTGCCCAGCGAATGCCCCAGGAGTGCTCTGGGTGACTGGCTGTGATGGGAGGAGCTGGGCCCAGCCTCAGGGACTGGGGCCCCTCCACTGTCCCCTGTAGTCCCCCAACGATTGGCACTTAAGTTCTCACTCTCCGGCTCCCAGTGGTCTTATTGTTCTGTTTTACAAGGCCACTTTCCATAAAAATGGAGCACACAGGTGGCCTGTCCCCTCAATGAGTCCATCAGTGAGTGGCTAGAGGGAGCTGGAGAAAGGGGGACACCAGGCCTCCCCCTAGTGACCCCGCGAGCACCAAGTGATGCCGATGCCCCTCAAAGCATGAGCCACAGGGCCTGGCACGGACATTAACAAGCATGGCCCAACTCCTTCTTTGCATCAGCCCTGCCCCGCTGCGGCCACGAGACAACTCGGACAAACTCCACAGCCTTCACCACACCTGAGGGCAGACTGGCCATTCTGTGAAAGGGACACTTGGGGACTTAGTCATTTTGGCGAACTGACCGGCCAGCGGTCTCTGGTGAGTCGTCCTGCACTGGGCCCCATGGTGGGTCTTCAGCAGGTGCTCAACCCAGAATGATTGGGGTCACCCCACCCTCCTGAAATGCAGGTGGTATAACACAGCGCCTCTGCTTCCGCCTTGGCTTTGGGGCCCTCCCTGTGCTCAGCACCACAGCGAACTCACCTCTCTGATCCGCCCTCAGGCCTCCCATCTGCAGCAGAGCCTCTGGGGTCCTTGGCACCGGCCGGGGGTTCTGTGTCTGCAAAGTCAAGGGAGCCGCGTCACTTGATGGAGGTTGGCACCTTGGGGTCTGGATGCTGGGTCTGACACCCACTGGATCTGCTGCCTCCACTGGCTGAGCGTCCACGGCCTCTCACCTGGCTCCTTCTCTCTCACCCCGTCCTCCCTGGGTTCTTCCCGGAACCTCATTCATTCACTCACTTATTCATTTGGCAAAAATAACCAAGCATCTGCTATGAACTTGGGGCTGGGAAACAGCAATAATCACTGCACCAAGTCCAACCGCTTGAGTCCCCCCAGTGCCCTTGCACAAGCAGTTCACTGTTTCTGCAATGTTCTTTTCCACGTAGCTCTCACCCAAACTCAGATGTCCTCTCCCCAAGGGAGGACCCTCCTGCCCACCATCCCCCAGGCTGGGAGGGTCCTATCTTCAAGCCTCAGGTGGGTGACACAGTCAATCAACGTTTAGGGACTTTACCAGGGTGAGCCACTGCTTAGCAGAGGAGGCAGAGCCTGGGATGGGGGAAAACTGGCTGTGAGCCCCAACTCTGTCTTGCAGGGGCAGCAAACAGCATATAGATGGAGGTTCAAACCCTGACACTGCCACTTACGGATCAGGTCAACCTGGACCAGTTCTTGAACTTCCAGGCTTCAGTTCTCATCTAAAAAATGGAGGTTCCCCGTGTCATGCATCAAACTCCCATGGGCTATCTATTTTACCTATGGTAATGTATGTGTTTCAGGCTGATGCTCTGTGACAACCTGGAGGGTTGGAGTTGGGGTGGGGGGAGGTAGGCGGGGGGTTCAGGAGGGAGGGAGGGGACACAAGTACGCCCCTGGCTGATTCATGTGGCTGTATGGCCAAGGCCATCACAATACTGTAATTATCCTCTGGTTAAAATAAATACATTTTTTTTTAATGAAGGTAAGTACAGTACTGAGCTCACAGGTGCTAAGTGGTGATTAAAAGAGTTAATGGAGGTGACCTTGGCAGTTCTTTATCATCACTGTGGTTGAACATGGATCGCTGACTTTCCTACCAGAACACTGTCAATTTTTCCAGTAAGGATTGTGTTCTCTGGGTAGCTAGAACCCCTAGCTGGCACACCCGGGGCCTCTGGCCTCAAGACACCAAGTGACCTCCTTGCTCAGTCCCTGTAGCAGTTACAAGCACAGACTCGAGAGCCAAACACACCCAAGTTCTAATCTTGAGACCTTGGGCAAATTATTTAACTCTCTTTTGGCTGAGCTGCTCCTCTGAAAAGTGGCTGCGATAATTGCACAGCAGGATGGACTCACAGAGCACTCTCGTGAGCACCTTCCTGCTCTGACCTGGACCCCGCTGCTGAGCCCTAGCAGCCCTGTCTGCTTCCTCCTTGGCTACCACGAGGCCACGGGGGCACTGGATGCGCTTGGGGTCTGGGGTGGTGGGTCCTGTCTGAGGGCTGGCGGCAGTGGGCGCCCAGAGTCCACGGTTGTGCCCTGAATCTGCTGCCCCAGCACCCGGTCCTGAGGAAGCTCTCAGCCAGGACATACCATGCAGCGTGGGGGATTGAACGCATGGCCCCGGCACTGGGAACCCAGAGTCTTAATCACTGGACTGCCAGGGAAGTCCCATCCAACAATGCTTCTGATAACACTACATAACTCAGTAGGATTAATCATGGCATAAATAATAAACTCAGGATGAATCTCCTGCCCCAACACAAACGTCAAACTTTCAAACTGCTGGCAATTCATTGAGCAAGTGCATACCCCCTATCTTATAGCAAAATCAAATGATACCTCTGTGGTACATAGCACCCACAAAAAACACAAAACTTGCTTGCGTGGTTGTCTTGAAGATTTGTATGAATACCTACTTATCTATACCTACTTGTTCTGATATAAAATGCTATAATTTACTTACCACTAAGTTACATTTGCCAATCAAGAGCTACATTCTTGTTGCCTTACTTGGTATATCACAGTACATCTAGGTATTCTAGTCTGTGTTCAGTCACTAAGTCATGTCCAACTCTTTGCGATCCCGTGGACTGCAGCCCACCAGGCTCTTCTGTCCATGGAATTTTCCAGGCAAGACAACTGGAGTGGGTTGCCATTTCCTACTCTAGGGGATCTTCCTGATTCAGGGATCCAACCTGCATCTCCTGTGTCAGTAACCAGGTTCTTCACCACTGAGTCACCAGGGAAGCCCTCGTACTATCCTTGACCTTCCCTGAGAGCTCAGCAGGTAAAGGATCTGCCTTCGATGCCAGAGACACAGAGGACGTGGGTTGGATCCCTGCGTCGGGAAGATCCCCTGGAGAAGGAAATGGCAACCCACTCCAGTTGTCTTGCCTGGAAAATCCCATGGACTGAGGAGCCTGGTGGGCTCAAGTCCAAAGGGTCACAAAGAGTCAGACATGACTGAATAACTGTGCATGCATGCACTTGACCTTGGCCAAAAGGCTGAGAAGCTAGTCTAGGTATATCATAGCTGGGTCTTGTTACTCAAAATGTGGTATATTGACCACAACCATCAAAAGCCTTTGAATCCCAGAATCTTCATGGGGAGAGCTTGGAATGGCATTTTAAATGAGTGTTCCAAGTAAATTTTTGCATCCAAAAGTCTGTAAACCACCACTGTGATGAAGAGATGTGAGCCTGGCTTGTGTAAAGACATATACACATGAAAGCTGGACTCGTATGCTGTATTTGCATAAAAAAATGAAAAATAAGGAGAAAAAAAAAATAACTGCACAGTGCCTCATAGAAGGGTTGTGAAGACCAAATAAGACAATGCATGTTTATAGAAGAACTTAGCACAGTCCCTGGCTCATAGAAAGTTCCACTGGCACCAATTGGGGGACAGGTAGCCTCATGGGAGAGCTGTCTGTCTCTGGCCTGGGCCTCTAGGGAGGGTGTGGTCTGAAGGCTCCACTCTGGCCAGTGGGAGCTGTGTAGCCTCCTCTCTGAGGGTGGCAGAAGCCAGGCACAGAGAACCAGCAAAGCCCAGCCAGTACCTCCTTCTCCTCCATCTCCTGGCTGGCTGGCTCCATCCAGAAGGCCCACCAGTGCCCCTTTCCTGTGCAGCAGCTCCTGGAAGGAACCCATCTCTGCAATGGCCCCATCTTCTAGCACCACGATCCAATCAGCCTGGGGCAGGACATGGAGTGCATGGGTGACGAGAATCCGAGTCTGGCAGGAAGGGATGGAAGTTACACTCACGCACGTGACCACTGTTCCAGAGCTGGGGGAGGGGGCTGGCTGGGGGAGTGTCCTGGGGCTCAGAGTGGGGAGACCTCCCCTTCTTGTGCTCCTGCCCTGTTTCTTGAAAATGGCATGTCCCAACAGAGAAGTAAAGGAGCTCCTTCAACCTGTCTTGAAACCAGAAGACACAGTTCACCTGAACCTGGCCAGTGACCTGACGCAGAGCTGTGGTAGTTTAACCACAGGCCCGTAGGCAAGAAATGACTGAAGATGTGAGCCACTGAGATTTGGGGGCTGTTTGTTATGCAGCGTGGTCACAGCAAAAGCTGACCATTATAAAGAGGAAAACTGAATTCCAGGAGGGTGGTGGTGAGCAGATGTAGGATACACCTTTCTCTACCTTTGCACTATGGAGGACATCTTCCCAAACTTACCGTCCCCTGGAGCAGCCCATCAGGCCCAATGACCCGGTTGAAAACATGCTGGCCAACTTGGGCATCCAGAGCTGCCAAGGGGTCATCCATTAGGTACACAGCAGCCTTCCTGTAGACGGCCCGGGCCAGGCTCAGCCGCTGCTTCTGGCCCCCAGAGAGATTCATGCCCTGTGGTGACAAGGGAGCGACAGGAACCTGGGTCTACACCTGCAATGCCAGTGTGATGGGGGGCACGCCTGCTCACCAGAGCCTGGCTCACAGTGCCTGTCCTCCATGGCCACCTCCAACCTGAAGCACTTGCTCTCAAGACAACATGCCCCCAGCCTCCACCTGCCTGGCTTCTCCCCTATCCAGCCAAGCTTCCTGCATCTGCCTCTCCCTCCTCTTCAGTCCGGTTTCTATTCCCATTTCTCCACTGAGACAGCCTTCCTTATGGACACTGGTCACTCCCCTGTTGCCTAGTCCAGTGGGAACTTTTCAGTCCTTATTTTCATTCATTCATCATTCCACTCATATTTACTGCCTGGCTATTATGTGGGGAGAGCTGATGTTGGGGTGGGGCACAGAACATTCTAGGTCTACCTCAAAGGGGGATCCAGCAGGATTTGCTGATGGATTAGACATGGGTGTAAGAAAAAGACAGAATCAAGGAGGGCACCAAGGTTTGGGCTCTGAGCTCTGCAAGGACGGAGCTCCCATTACCCAGGATGGGGTGGGTTTCGGGGGAGCAGGGAACAGGAAATCATATTTGGTTTAGGATGTGACATAGGTGGTCAGAGGTGGATGGCAACAGGCACCCCACTCCCTCCACTTGGCTGCAGGATGCCTTGTTTTTCTCCCCAGATGTTCCTCCTCAGCTGCTCTTTCTGGCTCCTCCAGACCCTTTCCTGGACACTCTCCTCTTCCTTCCAGGAAACCTTACCCATTTACTTAACTTTATCTCCCATTTTTCCACTCTCAAGCCCTTAATGCAAGGGTCAGCAAATGTGTTCTGTAAAGGACCAGATAGGAACTATTTAAAGGTTTGCAGGGGCTTCCTTGGTGGTCCAGTGGTTAAGAAGCCATCTTGCAATGGTTTGATCCCTGGTCTGGGAAGACCCCATAGGCTGTGGAGCAACTAAGCCCGTGTCCCACAACTACGTGTCCCACGTGCTGCAGCTTCTGAAGCCCCGCGTACCACAGAGTTCATGCTCTGCAACAAAGAGAAGCCACTGCAGTGAGAAGCTGGTGCACCGCCAGGAGAGCAGGCCCCTCAACCAGAGAAAGCCCAAGTGCAGCAACACAGATCCAGCACAGACAAAATAAATAAATAAAGCTTTGCTGCTCCACCCCCACCCTAGTCTCTGTCACAGCTGCTCATCTCTGCCCTGATCATGCAAGTGCAGCCACGGACCACAGGTAAATGAATGTGCGTGGCTGGGTTCCAATAAAACTTTATTTACAAACCCAGCTGTGGGCTGGATTTGACCTGTGGGTCATAGTTTGTCAATCCCAGCCCAACCCGTAGCTCTGAATGCACACATCCTGTTTATTAAACATCTCAGCCCAGATCTTTTGGTGAGGTCCTGAGAGAGGAAGCAATCTGACCATTGTCACGCAGAGAGGCAGGGCAGAAGCCTGGGTCATCTCATTCCCAGCTCTCCAGAGAGCCCCCACCCCCCACCCCACCAACCCCTGCCATGTCTCCCGGCCTCTCTTCAGTCTCCATTTTCAACCATTCTCATTGACTATTTATTGAGCACTTGCTATGTGCCTGGCCCTGAGCTGGGCCCCTTTCCTCCCCTACTTTCTTGCCTACTCTGTCTCCCCTGTATCCTTCCCTCACAGGTCAGGGCAACCAATGGCCCCTAGCCACCACGCCTCCCTGGCCCATGAAAGGCCCCCAGGACCCTCACCTGCTCCCCGGTTCGGGTGTGGACCCCTGCAGGGAAGCCATCCACATCTGGCCACAGGGCACAGGCCTCCAAGACTGTCTCCAGCCATGGTGCATCCAGTTCCTGCCCGAAGCACACATTGTCCACCACAGACATGTTCTGGACCCAGGCCTCCTGGGGCACATAAGCCACTGGACCCTAAAAGACAAACAGGCTGATGGGGACAGGGTTGGGAGCAGTTTTGGAGGAGTGGTGAGAGCCAGATTCTTGGCAGTGGTGAAAGGCAGAGAGGAGCTTAGCTGTAAGACAGTGAACCGAGAGGAGCAGAGGCGGGGGACAGTCCAGTGAATGGCAGGGGCCCGGCCTCACCTTGATGCTCACGGACCCCTCCACCTTGGACAGCTCCCCGAGGAGGGCAGACAGCAGGGAGGACTTTCCTGCCCCCACGGGACCGACAATAGCAAGCAGGCAGCCCTGGGGCACCGTGAGGTTGATCCTGGCAACACAGAAGGGGCGACGTGTCCCTGAGTAGGACTCAGCCTGAGTCTGGGCAGAGTTGGTGAACCCCGGACAACTGGCCTCGGCTCCTGGTGACTCATCCAGGATGGGGGGCTGCCAAGAGGATGTCTGGGGCCCCCTTCCTCTCCCAGCCCCTGTATGGCTATGCGAGCTGCCATCCTGCATGTGACTGTACACGTGTCCACACATGCATGCACATGTGTACATAGATGCACACACACAGGTCTGTGCACACTCACTATACCACACACGCATGCACATGTGTACACAGATGCACACATGCACACACACACGGTCTGTGCACACTCCCTATACCACATCCACATGCACATGTGTACACACATGGGTCTGGGCACACTACACCACATACACATGTACATGTGTACACAGATATACACATGTACACATAGGTCTGTGCACACTCACATCACACATGCATGTACGTGTGTACATAGATGCACACACATGGGTCTGTGCACACTCACTATACCACACATGAATGCACATGTGTACACAAATGCACACACACAGGTCTGTGCACACTCCCTATACCACATCCACATGCACATGTGTACACACATGGGTCTGGGCACACTACACCACACACACATGCCCATGTGTACACAGATATACACATGTACACATAGGTCTGTGCACACTCACATCACACATGCATGCACATGTGTACATAGATGCACACATACGAGTCTGCGCACAATCACTATAACACACACATGCATATATGTACACAAATGCACACATGCACACACACAGGTCTGTGCATACTCCCTATACCACATCCACATGCACATGTGTATGCACATGGGTCTGGGCACACTATACCACACACACACATGCACATGTGTACACAGATATACACATGTACACATGGGTCTGTGCACATTCACATCATACATGCATGCAGATGTGTATACAGATGCACACACGCACACATGGGTCTGTGCACACTCACATCACACATGCATGCACATGTGCACACAATGCTCACATGGGTCTGTGCACACTCACTACACCATACCTCATACACACATGTACACAGATACATACATGCCAGGATACACAAGGGCACATATAACTGTACACATGCACTATACACACAGACTGCACACAGATGCACACTCTCACACAAATACACATACACAGGCACACCACACATGTGCATAGAGACATGCATATGACATATGCACAATCTATGCACACAGAAGTGCATACACAAGTGCTCTTGCACACACACCTGTGTACACACACATGTACACCCATATGTATACATGTACTCACGCACACAGAGTTTAATGGTTGGGAGGATTTAACTAGCATCTCCTGTTGTCCAGTTCACAGCCACAGGCTCCTCATTGCTCTCCCTACTGAAGCCCTTGCCCCCCACCCTGTCCATGCCCTGCAGTCCATCCCCCACACACAGGCCCGAGGGACTTGTTCAAACCCAACTCCCCAGTGGCAGCCCCAGCAGTTCCTGCTTCATTTGGGGTGAAAGGTGAAGTTCTGACAATTATGAAGTACCCCCCAGCATCCCATCACTGCAGCCATGCTGATGTCTTATTTCTCAAACACACCAAGGGGATCATGCCCCACAAGTGTCAAGTGGCAAAGTCTAGAGATTCTTTCAGTTGTCACACCTGGTGGGGCTGCTCTCAAATCTAGGGGGTTGATACTGGGAGTTCCGCTAATCCTGCGACAGGGCACAGGACAGTCTCCACCACGCAGAACTCTCAGCCCCAAATGTCAGTGATGCCGAGGTGGAGAGTCCTGGGTCCAGGCACACACCTGCCTCAGGACCTTGGCACTTGCTCTTCCCACTGCCTAGAAAGCTCCTCTCCCAAACACGTGCAAGGCTCATTCCTCCCATTATCTGACCTCTGTTTAAATGCCAGGCCTTCCCTCACTGCACATACCCTTCCCTTGATGCCACTCTGCCCTCTCACCCTGATTTCTCATTTGTGCCCGCTGCCCCACCCCACCCCACCCCCTGCCATCAGAATGTCAGCCCCAAGAGCACAGGGCCCTTGTCTGTTTTCTTCACTCTATTCCCAGTTCCTAGAACGGGGCCTGGCACATAGCAAGTGCTCAATAAACACTATGAAATGAGTGGATGACAAGCAACACAGATACAGTCCAGGGTGTTTCCTCTCCCTTCACAGGGAGCTTTGCTGTTGACTGGGGTTTTCTGCCACAGAGACCCAGCCAAGAGCTGGGGGCTGGAGGTGACAATGGCCAGTCTGACATAGCAGGGACAGAAGTCGCCACGGCTTACCGGACCCTGAGGCTCCTCTTGGCCAGGCCTCCATCAACATCAACATGACCAGCCTGGGGACCAGAGGGGTGTCTCCTCCCTGATAGGCAAGGCTCAGAAACCCTGTTCCCCATCCGTCTATGGGAACTCTCGCTTTCCCGTCCTCCCCCACCTCGCCAACATCCAAGGAAAGGCTGTTCCCAGGGCAACCACCTGTACCTGCGCAGGCAGGGAGCGCTTTCCTGGGACCAGGTGAAGGTGCCTTCCTGTATGCTGATGCAGTTCTCTCCAGCAGCTACAAGGCATACAGGCCAGTTACACAAGATGCTCCCGGCTCGCCCCTCCTCTAGGACACCCACGGGCCGCGAGAAATCTCCCCCACTAAACAAACTGTTCCTCCACGCACTGGCTCGTGGGACCCTGTGGTGGTCACATTCTCTCCCTGTCGGATGGTTACATAACTCAGTGGTTGGCAAACCACAGCCTAGGGGCCAGACCCTGTCTGCTGCCTGTTTTTATAAAGTTTTATTGGAACACAGCCATGCCCATTCATTTATGTATTCCTGGGGTTGCTTTCACACTAGAAAGGCAGAGGTGAGCAGTTACGACAGAGAAAAAAGGACTTGGAAAGCTTAAAACAAGTACAATTGAGTCCTTCGCATAAAAGGTTAGAGGACAGCTGATACAATTTATCTCCTGATCCAGGACCCTGGAGAGGGAGTTTTATTAATTTCGCCAGGACCACTGATATAACCAGGGACATATAGTCTCCCCATGTCTCTGGGTCTTGGATATTTTATCTATATAATAAGGGAGGCACCAGATTAGTGGTTTCAGACCCTGAATACACATTTAGAATCACCTGGAAAGATTTTTTTAAAAAAACACAAAGCTCTCATGGTTCAGCTCAAACCAATAAAGGAGACTCTGCTTGAGGGTGAGGCCTGAGAATCCTACATTTAATAAGCAGTCAACACCCACTGAACTGGATGGTCTCTAGGGGAGGGTTTCAGATTGCAAGATGCCCAGTTATATCTGAAATTCAGATAAACCATGAGCACTTTTTCAGGATAATTTTGCCCCACACATTGCATGGGAGATACTTATACTAAAAAAATCTGAATTTCTTAATACAGGATTTAACTGGGAGTCCTGTGTTTTTCTTTGTGAGTTTGGCTACCCTGCTCTGGGGGCTTGTCCTTTCTTAAGTCTGGGGTGTGGGGTATGTCTTCATTTCCATCTGTAAAGAGGGTGGGTCACGGGAGCACCTACCCTGTGGTGCCGTGGTGAGGTTCAAGGGGGTTATCACTAAGTAAAGCACTTCCAAAGTGCTGGCTCACGGTAAATGCTCAGTCAGTGCCAGCTGTTGGTGTTCGTGTTAATCACTCTCACACACCTTCATGGGTGTGTGAGAGTGCAAGGACTGGGGTGGGGGCAGGGGGGTGTGGTGAGGCTCCGGTCATAGGCAGGTAACCAAGGGTGTCAGAGTCATGACTTAAATAACACTCAGGGGTTTCTGGTCCAGGGTCCATGGGGCCTCCTGCCAGGATTCAGGCATGACATCTCAGACCCCAGGCTAGTTATCAGGCAGCTCCTGAGAGTCGAGGGCCTGCTCTCTCTTGGTGGCCCTCAGGACGGTCCTCGTGGAGGTGGGTTGCCACAGTAGAGAGCAGAGGCCAGGAGTGGGGCTGTTACTGCCTGGCCCACACAGCTGGCAAGGCAATCCTGGGATTCCAAGCCAGCGTCCACCTCCAAACACCTGAATCACACCAATTCACCTAAACATAGCTGTGCCCAGCTGAAAATGTGCCAGAGCCATGAGGAGCCTCAGAAACACCAATTTGGGGTTATTTAGAGGTCTCTTTGCTGATGTAAGTTGTATTGGATTATTGGATTTTTTACCAATAATGATTCTAATAATAACTAAAATGCACTGGATGCTGATTTGCTGCAGGGCCCTGCTCTAACTGCGAGGCTTCAGAGGACCCATTCAACCCTCACAACAATCCTGTGAGAGGTGCTGTGATGATCACCATGCCCATTTTGCAGATGGGAATACTGAGGCTCGGGCAGATTAATAACTGGTCAAGGTCACCCATCCTGGGGTCTGTGCTGGAGCCAGAATTTGGATTTGGATGATTTCTAGGTAGGCAGCTTGATGTTTGCTTAGTCACAAGGGGAGGACTCATACACAGTGCCTGTTTCAAGTAACACCGCCTACAGCATGGTCTGCACACGCAGTCCCATCGCTGGCATCCCCCAGCTGGGGTCCTGGCATTCCACCAGTGGGAAGGGGACCCTGCTGGTTCTCTTGTCTCTCCCACCCCTTCCTGCTGAGCTCAGCTCTCACCGCATCTGGAGGGACTCGAGTCAACAGCCCCAGGGTCAGTTTCTTCCAGGGAGAGGAAGGCAGCTAGGCGGTCAAAGGACACCCGGGCCTGGAGAAACCAAAGCCTTAGGTCAGCTGTACTGAAAGGGCCACAAAGGAACTCAGACTTTGGGTGTCGGGTGCCTCAGGATACTGGGAAAGCTTCCTGCCTACCAAGCCCTACACATTTACAAGGCACCAGCACAAAGCTTTCCAGGTTGCGGATGATGAAGCACATGAGGTTGGCACAATGCTGGTGGTGAGCTCCCAGCTCCTTGCTTCCATTCTGCAGACCAGACCAGGGAGGAGGATGGTGGCTTTTTTGATTGCCTGACATCAGGAACGATTACAAACTCTGTCCACCTGGGGGTGTTGCCACCCCTGGCCCCAAGCCCATCTTCCGGGATGAAAGAATAAATAGGAATGTCTCAGCTGGAGCAGTTTTCTCATTTTCATCACACTCAAGGAGGCACAGTGTGAGTAGAGACAGTAAAGGAAGAGAAACGAAATGAAGTCCTTTTGTATTAATGTAAAAAAGGGACCAGAATGGATCCTTGCAGATGGGTTTGCTAGAAAGGTGATGCTGCCTATTTTGAGGATGTTTGCTGGCTTCTTCCCACTGTTCCCTGTGAGCGGCCGTCTCTTTCCCTGTTTTGTTTGTTTCAGCCCAGCCTGCAAGGTTCCTCCCGGACAGCCTCCCCTCCCCGCGGCCTCACCTGGACGACAGAGTGGATGGAGAAGGGCAGGAAAGCCTGGGCCTTGTTGAGGATGTTGAGAACCGTGAGGGTCACGAAGGCTTTCTCGGCGTCCATGGCGTTCTCCTCGGCCACCAGAGTATGCACAGCAAACACAACCAGTGCCACCTGGGGGAGACACGGGTGGTGACAATGAGCTGCTAAACATGGCCAGGGAAGGCAGGCTGGCTGCAGTGTCTCCAGGGGCCAAATGGCCACACCTGCCATGTTGGAATGGCTTCTCTTCCACCCACATCGTGCCCCAAATTCTGCTATTGATGGAGGGAGTTGTGTGTACGTGGCCCCCACTCTTAGTATCACAAATCAGTTACAAGCATTGGGTGATGATGCTTTTTTCCATCTTGTTAGCATTTTCCTGGTTCTAGACAATAGTGGGATTTATGACTCTAGACTCTGGGAAGATGACTCAAGTTGCAGGTATCAGCCACCACGGAGCGCTCTGGGTCCTGGCGGCACTTGTGGTTCTAAATGTCACTGGGTGGGGGGTTCATTTCCAGGGGTTGGTGGTGTTATGTTTCCGGGTGTTATTGATACGATGGTCATGCTAGGTGATGGTCAGTCTGTGACGGTCACTCGGTGTGATGGTGACCCCGTGAGCCTATATGGGGAGCCCTCATCCCGCACCCCCAGCACTCTTCCCGCCACCAAGTCCTTGCTCTGCAGGGGGACCAGTGACATCACCAGAAACGTGGACACTTGGAAGGACACCAGGGACACAGAGAAGAGGAGGCTGGAGGTCTTCAAGGCGCCCAGCTCCTGGGTCCGGATGTGCAGGACTCTGTCCAGAAAGGCTCCCTCCCAGCCATGGTACTTGACCGTCCGCACGTTCCTGAGGATGCAGCTGGTGAGCCGTGCCCGACAGTCCTTCTGCCTCATTTGCTCTTGCTGGGACCAGAGGGAAGAAGAGAGGAGAGGATAGGAAGTCTGGAATGTTCCTTCTCTGCAACCGCCACAAGCCCCCACCCCTATCCTGCACCTGCCTCCTCCCCCCGCCCTGCACCAGCGCGGGTCCTGAGACCTGCAGGCTTGCCACCCCCTTCCAGCCTAGAGTGTCCCTTCTTCCAAATGCCAAACCTGATGGTGGTTCCTCTTCTTGGTGATGAAGAAATTCAGAGGGAGGAGGCTCACAAAGACAGCGATGGCGGTGAGGGCAGATGGTCCTAGAAGCTGGATAAAGATGGGGCTAGATGTCATGAGACGCCTCCAGGAGCCCAGCTGTCAGTACAGGGCTGGTGGTGTGATGCTCAGACTCGGGTCCTACGGCAGTGAGGTGTCAGAGAGTCCAATGAGAGCAACCACCAGGTCATAGACCTGGGACTCCCGGGCTCCTTAGAAGGGAACATGTGGAAGATGAAGCCCACCTGTGTTTGGTGGGGGAGGGAAAAATGGTGAACCTCACATGATGGAGGGGGCGGTCATAGTCATGACAGGACATGCATCCAGATGGGCAGGGTTGTGCCTGGCTACTATGGTGAAAACAGACTCTGGATGGGGATCTGGGTTCCAATCCTGAATTTATGCCACATTTTGGTGTGGCCCTGGGCAAGTGAGAGCTGGACCCATAAAGAAGGCTGAGGGCCAAAGAATTGATGCTTTTGAACTGTGGTGTTGGAAAAGACTCTTGAGAGTCCCTTGGACTGCAAGGAGATCAAACTAGTCAATCCTAAAGGAAATCAATCCAGAATATTTACTGGAAGGACTGTTGCTGAAGCTGAAGCTCCAATACTTTGGCCACCTGATGCAAAGAGTCGACTCATTAGAAAAGGCCCGATGCTGGAAAAGATTGAAGGCAGGAGGAGAAGGGGACACAGAGATGAGATGGTTGGATGGCATCACCGACTCGATGGACATAGTTTGAGCAAGCTTCAGGGGCTGGTGATGGACAGGGAAGCCTGGCGTGCCGCAGTCCATGGGGTCGCAAAGAGTCAGATATGACTGAGTGACTGAACAGCAACACCTGGGCAAGATACTAACCCTCCCTACACTGCAGTTTCCTCATATTAGAGGGGAGTGGAGCTGTTTCCACTGCCTGTAGCAAGTGCTGCTATTGTACAATCATTAGCTGAATCTTCAATTTACCCCCCTGCAAGGGTTGCCAGAGTTAGCAAATAAATATATTTAACCACAAGTCCAGTTAAATCTGAATTTCAGATAAACAGCAAATAAGTTTTTAGTGTAAATATATCCCATGTCATGTTTGGGACAGACATAATAAGAAATACTTCTGTTGATCCGAAATTCACCTTTAGTTGGACGTCCTGTATTTTCTCTGGCAGCCCTGCCCCCACCAGCTTTGTGACTGGTGACAGATCTCTCTGGAAATTATGAAAGTGGCCAAGAGGATAAACGATTTTTATGTGGCAGAAACAGTAAAATCAAACAGCTAGCCCATCTGTTTCATTTATGCAGCAATATCGCCACCCAGGGGTCACTTGGAGAGGCTCCCAGAAAGCAAACGCCTGCCAGAGCTGGGAGAATACTCAGAGGACTGTGAACAGAAGGTTAAATAAGCTCTCTCGGGCAAAAAATGCTATAAATGCTAACCCCAATGCCCACCCCTTCCCCTTTACCAGGGTTTCCTGGTGACTTTCTGAAGTTAGGGACCGTCTGCCAAGAGGGCAGACAAAAGTGATGGGTGGTGTCATCTGCAGATTCACAGGATCAGCCTGCTTCACTGCCCCGCATTTTCCCCCGTGTCCTTCCTCCCTTTCTCTCCAATAATAACAGCTAACATCTATTTACTTGCTGAGGACTCACTATGTGTGCTAAGTCCTAGACTGCAAGGTGGCAAGTCAAAAAGCATCCAGGCTCCAAGCCCTTATGGGGAGGGTCGGGGTAGAAGCAGCAGCAGACGTACAATAATGATAACACACAACTGGTATTCTGGAACATTCCACACTCACTCACAGTCAATAAGCCATTGACACACCCACCCAGGGGCCCATGAAACCTGGCATGCAGGCCTGATTCCTCCACCTGTTTATGTGCAGACCTCAAGCTGTGCAAAATGATCCATAGGTTTTCCACTACCGGATGATTGATAATGACAATCAAATTAAGATTCTACAACACGTGGAAATTATGTGAAATTCAAACTTCAGTGTCCATAAGTGATTTTATTGGAACCCCACCAGGCCTGTTTGATTAGTATGGTCTGTAGCTGCTTGTGCACTAGAAGGGCAGAGTTGAATAGTTTTAAGAGAGACCCTACTGCTCCCAGAATGTCATACCCTAAGAACACCACAATTCAAAAAGACACATGTACCCCCACGCTCACTGCAGCATTGTTTACAATAGCCAGAGCATGGAAGCAACCTAGATATCCACTGACAGATGAATGGATAAAGGAGATGCAGAACCTGTAAGCAATGGAATATTACTAAGCCATAAAAAGGAACACATTTGAGTCAGTTCTGGTGAGGTGAATGAACCTAGACTGAAGTAAAGTCAGAGAAAAAACAAATATTGCATATTCATGCACATATATGGAGTCTAGGAAAATGGTACTAAATCTATCTGCTGGAAAGGAACGGGGACGCAGATGTAGAGAACAGATTTGTAGACACAGCAGGGAAAGAAGGTGGCACGAATTGAGAGAGTAGCGCTGACATATATACACACTGCTGCTGCTACTGCTGTCGCTTCAGTCGTGTCCGACTCTGTCCAACTCCATAGATGGCAGCTCATCAGGCTCCCCTGTCCCTGGGATTCTCCAGGGAAGAACACTGGAGTGGGTTGCCGTTTCCTTCTCCAGTGCATGAAAGTGAAAAGTGAAAGTGAAGTCGCTCAGTCGTGCCCGACTCTTAGTGACCCCATGGACTGCAGCCTACCAGGCTCCTCTGTCCATGGGATTCTCCAGGCAAGAGTACTGGAGTGGGGTGCCATTGCCTTCTCCGATATACACACTGCTACTGCTGCTAAGTCACTTCAGTCGTGTCCAACTATGTGCGACCCCATAGACGGCAGCCCACCAGGCTCCCCCATCCCTGGGATTCTCCAGGCAAGAACACTGGAGTGGGTTGCCATTGCCTTCTCCAATGCAGGAAAGTGAAAAGTGAAAGTGAAGTTGCTCAGTCGTGTCAGACTCTTAGCGGCCCCATGGACTGCAGCCCACCAGGCTCCTCCGTCCATGAGATTTTCCAGGCAAAAGTACTGGAGTGGGGTGCCATTGCCTTCTCCGATATACACGCTACCGTGTGTAAAATAGCCAGCTAATGGGAAGCTGCTGCATAACACAGGAAGCCCAGCCTGGCACTCTGATGACCTAGAGGGGTGGGAAAGGGGGGTGGGAGGGAGGCTCAAGAGGGAGGGGACATAAATATATAGACAGATAGATAGTTATAGTCAAGACTGATTTGACTTGTACAGCAGAAACCAACACAACATTGTACAGCAATTATCCTTCAAATACAAAAGTTTTTTTTTTTTTTTTTAAGAAAAAAAAAAAAAATCTGACCTGGTCCTCTACAGAAAAGTTTGTGAGCCTGACACCCACACCTGTAGCAGAGCAGAAGGTCTTTAAAGTGCTCCACCCCCATGTGTAATCAACAAGACAAACACTTATAGGGTACACCTGGTCTCGCTATCTACGCGCTCACTGAATTCCTCAACTCAAGGGCAGAGGCCCTTTCTTTAATTCCATATGCAGGGTATGATGTTGGAGGCAGTAGAGTCTCTGATTATTTTGTAGAGCTTGAGGTCTGCACATAAGCAGGTAGAGGAATCTGTCCTGCATGCTGGGTTTCACAGGCCCCTGAGTGGGTGTATCGGTGGCTAAATAACTGTGAGTGTGTGGAATGTTCCAGAATACCAGTTATGTGTTATCATTATTGTACCTTTGCTGCTGCTTCCATCCCCACCCACCCCCCATAAAAGCTTGCAGCCTGGATGCTTTTCGACTTGCCACCCTGCAGTTCAGGGCCCAGCACACACAGCGGGTGCTCAGCAAGTACACAGACGTTAACTATTATTATTGGAGAGAAAGGGAGGAAGGACACGGGGGAAAATGCAGGGCAGTGGAGCAGACGGACCAACGACCCCAGTGAATCTGCAGATGACACCACCCATCACTTTGCCTCTTGGCAGACGGTCCCTAACATCAGAAAGTCACCAGGAGACCCTGGTAAAGGGGGAAGGGTGGGCATTGGGGTTAGCGACTAGCATTTTTGCCAGAGAGAGCGTATATGTTGTTATTACTTTGCAGATGAGGAAATTAGGCACAGAGGGGCTAGCTATGGGAAGGTTTCGCAACTAGCATGTGATAAAAGCAGGGTATGAGCTCATTGCAAGGTCTGTGATTTTAATTAAAAATTTTAAAAGAAGGGAATTCCCTGGCGGTCCAGTGGCTGGGACTTCAAGTTTTCACTGCCAAGGGTGCAGGTACAAGCCCTGGTTACAGAAATACAATCTCACAAGCTGCGTGGGCAATCAAAAAAATGTCCTACATCACAAAACAGATGTAAGGGAGTCAGAACTAAGTTCTGACTCCGCGCCCCCTTCCCCCAGTGGCTACTTTATGTGTTTAGAAAACTAACTAGTAAATTCCAGCCCCTAAATTTTCTTTGTTTCATTTTTGTTCCTGGTAGTGGTGGTGGTGGGAGAAGGCAATGGCACCCCACTCCAGTACTCTTGCCTGGAAAATCCCATGGATGGAGGAGCCTGGGAGGCTGCAGTCCATGGGGTCGCTAAGAGTCGGACACGACTGAGCGACTTCACTTTCACTTTGCACTTTCATGCATTGGAGGAGGAAATGGCAACCCACTCCAGTGATCTTGCCTGGAGAATCCCAGGGACAGGGGAGCCTGGTGGGCTGACGTCTATGGGGTCGCACAGAGTCGGACACGACTGAAGTGACTTAGCAGTAGCAGCAGCAGTGGTGGTAGTGCTGCCCCAGCATTACTGATAACTTCAAAACGTATCCTGATGCACGCGTGCGTGCATTCATGTGTGCTAAGTCACTTCAGTCGTGTCTGATTCTTTGTGACCCTATGGACCGTAACCCACCAGGATCCTCTGTCCATGGGATTCTCCAGGCAAGAATACTGGAGTGGGTTGCCATTTCCTTCTCAAGGGGACTTTTCTGACACAGGAAGCAAACCCACGTTTCTTATGTCTCCTGCATTGGCAGGCAGGTTCTTTAGCACTAGCACCACCTGGGAAGCCCCAATGTCACACCCCTAAAAGTGCCCATGTCATCACCACCATCATCATCATTTGACAGACAGGGAAACGGAGGCCCAGACAGGTGAGCATCCTGCCCAGGGTAAAGTGAAGGCCGCCCTGGCCTGAAACTTTGGCCACAACAGCAGCCCACAGGGCGCGGAGAAAGACAGGATTAAAGGGGACGAGGAGGAGGAGGGTTCTGCTCAAATCCAGCTCCCTCTGCCCCAGCACACCTGCCAGAGGTAGACAAAGCACACGACGATCCAGATGAGCGGCAGCCACAGCCCGTTGAGGAAGGTGACGCTCTCGGTCAGCCGCTGCACGTCCACAGACACCAGGTTGACCACGTCCCCCACTGCACTGGACTTTCTGGAGCTGCTGGACAGGGCCAGGACCTGGGAGGGGCGGGCAGATGGAGACCTGAGTCGGAGGGACGTGGAGGAGGCCGACGGCTTATACTGAGCAAAAGCCCAGCCACCTGGCAGGCTGGGCTCTAAGTTATGCTGCCCCTGCTGGCTGAGGCAGGTTTCTTTACCATCTGAGCCTCAGTTTACTCATCTGTAAAATGGGCTGATAAAAATCTCCTAAGCCCAACTCCCAGGACCACTGTAAGAATCCAGGGAGATGACAAAAATGAAAATACTGTGGTATCCTTGAAGTACTGGAAACAATAACAATTGCACACTACATCAAAATCTTGGATTTATGATGATAATGGTAGCCATGTGCCGGGCGCTATGTCCTAGTTGTGCCGTTCTGTGCCCAGTCACTCGGGCTCAGTCATGTCTGGCTCTTTTGTGATTGTATGAAATGTAGCCCTATGTAGCCCTATGGAATGTAGTCCACCATGCTCCTCTGTCCGTGGGATTTTTCAGGCAAGGATATTCAAGTGGGTTGTCATTTCCTTCTCCAGGGGATCTTCCTGACCCACGGATTGAACTCACAATCCTGCATTGACAGGTGGATTCTTTACCACTGAGCCACCAGGGAAGCCTGATTGCAAAAATATAGAGTGTTTTATCCAGTATTTTAAATGACACATACTGTGCCTGTTCCATACAGCTGTCTGTTGTGTCCCATCATGGAAAAAATGATGAAAATGTTCATTTATTTAGCACAGTGCCTAGGACATAGGGTTTCCCAGGTGGTGCAGGGGTAAAGAATCCACCTGCCACTGGAGGAGACCCAAGAGACGCAGGTTCAATCCCTGGGTCAGGAAGATCCCCTGGAGGAGGAAATGGCAACGCACTCCAGTATTCTTGCCTGGAGAATCCCATGGACCCAGGAACCAGGCAGGCTACAGTCCATGTGATCACAACAGAGTTGGACATGACTTAGCAAGTAAACAACAATTTTTGTATCACTTTGGGGGAAAAAAAAAATCAATGCCAACCATTCAATAAATTAAAACATCTTGATTAAAAGAGGAAAGAAAAAGTGAAACGAGAATCAATGAGATGGATAATTATTAATCTCATTTCACAGACAAGGAAACTGAGGCACAGAGAAACTGACCAACTTGCCCAAAACCAGAAGGTTTGCATTGGAATCCAGGATAACTGAGGCTAGACAGAATGTTCGACTGATTCCCTCCAGGCATTCAACGTGCCTTGTAGATACTAACCTGGTTTTCTAACAGCCACACATTTGCCCTGATTCTGGGGTCACAGTGGGCCCCTTCCAGCCTGTTGAATACTACATTCTATTTGCAATCCTCTCTGCTGGGTGTGTCAGGGAAGACTGGAGGGGGTGAAATGATGAGCTGGAAACAAACAAGTATAGCAATTCTCCAAAAAAACCTTACCAATCTTTACTGAACACCTGCTCTGGGCCTCACTCTGAGTTCTATGGTCAACAGAGGCAAGGTCTTGGTCTCCTGGGAGTGGAGTTTGAGCTGGGGAACAAAATTAAAGATGTACACAGTTCACCGTTTAATAGTAATTATGATGAGTGTCTGTGGTGTTGGAGAAGACTCTTGAGAGTCCCTTGGACTGCAAGGAGATCTAACCAGTCCATTCTGAAGGAGATCAGCCCTGGGATTTCTTTGGAAGGAATGATGCTAAAGCTGAAACTCCAGTACTTTGGCCACCTCATGCAAAGAGTTGACTCATTGGAAAAGACTCTGATGCTGGGAGGGATTGGGGGCAGGAGGAGAAGGGGACGACAGAGGATGAGATGGCTGGATGGCATCACTGACTCGATGGACCTGAGTCTGAGTGAACTCTGGGAGTTGGTGATGGCCAGGGAGGCCTGGTGTGCCTCCTTCATGGGGTTGCAAAGAGTTGGACACGACTGAGTGACTGAACTGAACTGATGATCAGTGTCATGAAGTGTTTTAAAATATAGATTTTATTATTATTCAGGTATGGCAAGCCCACAGACCAGAGAAGACTGATATTGACAAGAGGGTTTATTACACTCAACAATCTCAATTCTACTGCTGCTGCTAAGTCACTTCAGTTGTGTTCGAGTCTGTGTGACCCCATAGATGACAGCCTACCAGGCTCCCCCGTCCCTAGGATTCTCCAGGCAAGAACACTGGAGTGGGTTGCCATTTCCTTCTCCAATGCATGAAAGTGAAAAATGAAAGTGAAGTCGCTCAGTCGGGTCCGACTCTTAGCGACTCCATGGACCGCAGCCCACCAGGCTCCTCCGTCCATGGGATTTTCCAGGCAAGAGTACTGGAGTGGGGTGCCATTGCTTTATCTGCAACAATCTCAATAGAAAGGGGTATTCCACGCTATGGGGTGAGGGCACCTGGGGAGCACTGGAGTCGGGCAGGGAGGGATGAACCATAGGCAAGAGCTTGCTGTGGTTTTCATGGAAAAGTCAGACAGGGTTGGCAGGTTTAGTTTTGGCTGGTCTGAGTAATTCCAGCTGCTCTGGGCATAGGAACTGGGCCTCATTGTCTGATACCTGGCCCTGGGGTGATTACAGCAAGGACAATGGCCAGAGGCTGAGGGCCTCAAAAGGAGGCAGCTGGAGTGTGAGTCAGGGTGGGTTGGTTTGCATGTGAAAGGCATGCTTTCCGATGAGTCACTTACCGTCTGGAGGAACTGGCTGACCTAGGAAGGGACAGAGGGACAGTCCCTCCAGGGTCAGCAAGGCCCCAGATGTCGAAGCACCAGACATAGAAAATAAGGAAGCACGGCTGGACTTACCTGGTGGTCCAGTGGTTAAAAACCCACTTGCCAGTGTAGGGGATATGGGTTCAACCCCTGGTCAGGGAGGATCCACATGCCTCGGGCAACTAAGGCCGTGAGCCACAACTACAGAGCCTGCACAGTAGAGCCCATGCTCCACGACAAGAGAAACCACCACAACGAGGAGCGCATACCCCGCAACTCGAGAGTGGCCCCTGCTCGCCGCAACTGGACAAAGCCCAAGCACAGCAACAAAGACCCAGAGCAGCCAAAAAGAAATAAATTAATTTTAAACCTGGTTAATACAGAAGCAGCCCAGAGGGCAGACTGGGGGGTCTGACCCATCAGGAGATGAAGAGGCTGCCCTGAAGTTCTCCAAAAAATGGGAAGCGCAAAGCCTTCCCACAGCCTCAGCTCCACGTGTGGACTCAAAGGACGGGACAGGTCACACCCCCAGCAAGCCACGTGGTCGGGAACTCAGGAGCCACTCACACAGCCACCCTGGAGCTGTTCCCTTTGCTTCCCTCCTCTCCCAGGTGACAGCTCAGGTGTGAGAAAGGGACTCAGCAGGGACTGGGTCGCCCTGGCTCAGAGGCTGCAGACCCAGAGGGGCCAACACGTCTTAGACCAGCAGACTCATGGGCTTCGTTTCCAAGAACGATCACACAGAGAGAAGTCCAAAGCGCTGGCTTCCCTCCAGGTGTCACAGTTCACTGACAGAACTTCCAGCCCATATTCCATTTACCAGTGGCTCAGGGGTCATTTCAACTGTAAGCAGTGTTATCTGGTCAAAGAGCTGACAGTCTACCTTTATCTGGTTTCCACACAGCCCAAAGGTTAGTCCTTTATCCACAGAGAGACAGGTGGAAATTCACTACATGAAGAATTGGGGAAAGGGTGCCCAGGCAGTGGGAACCACACGTGCAAAGGCCCTGAGGTAGGAGGGTGCTTGAGGAACTGAAAGGAGACTGGTGTGGCTGGAGGAAGGGGAAGGAGGTGTGAAGGAAGCATGTGATGTAATCAGACAGAAGTGGTCTCGGGGTCAGATCACACAAGGTCTTACAGAAATAACGAAGTAGGTGAGAGTGCAGTATGAGCACCTATGAGAAAAGTGATGAATGAGTGTGCTTGGGGGCGCAGATGAGAGTTCAGTGACATGGCTCTCCTTGGCTGGGACGTCTGTGTGTAAATGGGGACAGGCTGGAAAGAGAGGAAAGGCCACGTCCTCCCCCGGAGCTCACCTTTCTGTACACCAGGCCAGTGATGGCCGTTCGCAGCCTCAACTGTAGCACCTTCAGTCTGTACATGTGCTGCTGCTCGAACAGCGTTTGCAGGCAGGCGGAGAGGAACATCAGCATGGCCAGGAGATAGCCCTTCCAGGCCGGGGTGTTGGGGTCCCCGATAAACTCCAGGAAGAGGCTTGCAGGAGGAGAGGGAGGGAGAAGTTGGTGAGAGAGGGTGCCCATGGCTACTGCCTCTGCCTAAGCCTGGCCAGGTCTGGAGGACCAGACAGTACAGAAGGGTCTTTTGTTTTTGCAAAAATGGTTGCAACTATTTCTCCCACTGTCCACGCTCATTTCCAGCATGACTTACACCTCCAATCAACAGGCAGAGTTTTTATTCTCACCTGTTATGGCTGAGTTGTGTCCCCTCAAAATGTATATGTTAAGGTTCTAACCCCCAGCGCCTCGAAATATGACTGTGCATTTGATGACAGGGCCCTTAAAGAGGCGATTCAGTTCAAACGAGGCCGTTAGGAGGGGCCTGAATCCAGGACAACTGGTGTCCTTAGAAGAAGAGGAAATCTGGACACAGAAGGAGACCCCGGGGGTGTGTATGTTCCGAGGAAAGACCATGTGAGGATGCAGAGAGAAGGCAGCTGTGTACAAGGCAAGGAGAGAGGCCTCAGGGGAAACGACCTTGATCTTGAATTTCTAGCCTTTGGTGATGGGAAGACAAAAATGTCTGTTGTTTAAATGGGACCTAATTGAATTTAGAAGCTTTTGTACAGCAGAGGAAACCAGAAACAAAAATAAAGAGACTACCTCCAGAGTGGGAGAAAATATCTTCAAACGATGTGACCAACCAGGTATTCATCTCCAGAATCCACAAACAGCTCCCACAGTTCAATATCAAAAAAACAAATAACCCAAATAAAAAATGGACAGGAGATCTAAATAGACATTTCTCCAAAGAGGACACATTGGATGGTCAAAATGCACACGAAAAGATGTTCCGCGTTGCTAATTATTAGAGAAATGCAAATCCATACTACAATGAGGGATCACTCCACACCGGTTAGACTTTGTTGTTGTGCGGTTGCTAAGTCGTGTCCAATTCTGTGCGACCCCATGGACTGCAGCACACCAGGCTTCCCCTTCCATCACCAACTCCCGGAGCTTGCTCAAACTCACGTCCGTCGGGCTGGTGATGCCGTTCAACCATCTCACCCTCGGTCAGAATGCCATCACCAAAATGCCCACAAACAATAAATGCTGGAGACGGTGTGAAGAGAAAGAGATCCCTCCTACACTGTTGCTGGGAATGTAAATTGGTGTAGCCACTATAGAGAACAGTATGGGAGAAGGGTAGGAATGTGAGAGAAAGTCGCTCAGTCATGTCTATTTGTGACCCCATGGATTATACAGTCCATGGAATTCTCCAGGCCAGAATACTGGAGTGGATAGCTCTTCTCTTCCCCAGGGCATCTTCCCAACCCAGGGATCGAACCCAGGTTTCCCACATTTCAGGCGGATTCTTTACCAGCTGAGCCACAAGGAAAGCCCAAGAATATTGGAGTGGGTAGCCTATCCTTTCTCCCAGGGAAGAGAACAGCATGGAAGTTCCTTAAAATACTAAAAACAGAACTACCATATGATCCTGCAGTCCCACCCCTGGGCATATCCAGAGAAAATTATAATTCAAAAAGATGTGTGTGCGTGCTCAGTCGCTCGGTCATGTCTGACTCTGAGGCACCAGGGACTGTAGCCTGCCAGCCTCTTCTCTACATGGAATTTTCCAGGCAAGAATATGGGAGTTGCGTACCATTTCCTACTCCAGGGGATCCTGACCCAGGGATTGAACCCTCATCTCTTGCTTCTCCTGCCTTGGCAGGATGAGTCCTTACCACTAACACCATCCCAAAATATACATGCACCCTAATGTTCATTGCATTATTCACAACTGTTAAGATGTGGAAGCAACCTGGGGTCCATCAACAGATGAACAGATTAAAAATATGGATACTACTCAGCCATAAAAGTGAATGAAATAATGCTATTTGCAGCAACATGGATGGACCTGGAGATTATCACACAGTGAAGTAAGCCAAAGATAAATATATGATATCACTTACATGTGGAATAAAAAAAATCATACAAATGAGCTTACAAAACAGTAACAGACTCACAGACATAGAAGACAAACTCAAAGTTACCAAAGGGGAGGAATAAATTAAGAGTTTGGGATTAACTATTATAAAATAATAATAACCAACAAGGATCCACGGCACAGAATAGGGAACTATACTCAGTAGTTTATAATAACCTCTAAGGGAAAAGAATCTGATGAAACTGAATCACTTAGCTGTACATCTGAAACCACAGCATTATAAATCAACTAAGCTTCAATTTTACAAAAAAGAAAAGAAAGGAATAATAGTAGAAAAGATAAGCACTGGGAAAAGGATTTCTGCTCAAGACACCCAGTCTGTAGTCCTCTGCTACGGCAGCTTGAGCAAAGTAACAGGCCACCCCTTGAATCTGGGCTGGCTGTACAACCAGCTTTGGCTTCAGGAGAAAAGGGCTTTGTCTAGAGACCCTGCCAAGCAGCCCTGCAAAAGAGCTGGAAATCACAGACCATCAGGGGAGAGACCAGATGTCCCAGCTGAGACCACCTTGGTGACTGCAGACACACGACTGAACCCGCCAAGGCTGAACCCAGCATGAACTGATGCCCCACACCAACACAGCTAAGGAAGCGGTTTGAAGCCCCTCACTTATGGGGACTTTTGTTGGAGAAGGCAATGGCACCCCACTCCAGTCCTCTTGCCTGGAAAATCCCATGGACGGAGGAGCCTGGGAGGCTGCAGTCCATGGGGTCTCTAAGAGTCGGACACGACTGAGCGGCTTCACTTTCACTTTTCACTTTCATGTGTTGGAGGAGGAAATGGCAACCCACTCCAGTGTTCTTGCCTGGAGAATCCCAGGGACGGGGAGCCTGGTGGGCTGCCGTCTGTGGGATTGCACAGAGTCAGACATGACTGAAGTGACTTAGTAGCAGCAGTGGTACAGCGAAAGCAAAGTGATGCAGTCAGGCCAAATTCATTCATTTTCCCTCCCTGAGGGAAACGGGAGTCACTTTTTCATTTATTTCTGTTCTTCCTCAGCACCCTTCTCATCCACTCTCAGTGCCTTGAGCGCCAGAGGTCCAGGCAGGGGCAGAAGGAGGGTTGAAGGCCCTCCGGGCCCTGGAAGGACACCATTCAGGGACCACCAGACTCAACAAGGCACCCAAGGCCTGGACCCACCTGAGGAGCTTGGGCACCGTGAACCTGAAGACATCACTGACGATGAGGCTGAGGGTCCCCAGGAGGAAGGCAGAGCGGCCCACCTGCCAGATGGCCCTCAGCAGCGGGCCCCTCTTCCCACGCTGTTGCGGCAAGAGGGTCTCTGTCTCTGGGGCCTCCTTGTTACCGCTTCCTTTCCTTTTAAATGCTGTCGCCTTGGTGTGCCTTAGGGGAGAGAAGACATCAGCTCTGGGCCCTTTTAATAGACTAAAGGTTTTTGTCCCCACCTCCATCCCGCCCACCACCCAAATTCATGTTGAATCTAATTCCCAGTGTGATGGTATTAGGAGGTGAGACCTCTGGGAGGTGATGAAGTCATGTGGGTGCAGCCCTCATGAATGGGATTAGTGACCTTAAGAAAAAGACCCCAGAGAGCTCCCTCGGGTGTTACCCCATTTCACAGATGAGGAAACTGAGGCTCAGAAGGTAAAGCTGGGGAAGGATGCACGGTTGAGAAATGAAAGGGCTGCGATTCAATCCCAACCTTCAGAGCACTTTCTGATCCCTTAGGCAGCCCACCCCAGCCAGCCCTGAGGTGGTTCAGAACTGGCTGAGGACCAGTTTAGAATCACTGCTGAGGTCTAAGCCTGGCACCCCTGGTCTGAGTGAAACCACAGATGGAAGCTCTGGCAGCTGTGACGTCTAAGATGCCAGGTCCTGGGTTATCAGGGAAAGGTTCAGGGAAAGAAGCGACAGGAGGAGTGGGGAGGCCCAAGGGCCCTTCCAGAGGCAGGCTTTGGCCGTAGGGAGAGCCTGGCAGCCATGCGGCTGCTGTGTGGCCTTGGGCAGGCTGCTCCCCTCTCTGTGCCTCTGAATCCTCATGCAAAGATGGAGCTGGCCCCACTCTGGGTCCCTTCCAGCTCTGACAGCCTATGAGATTATCAGAACTTCAGTGGTGCTGAGAGCTGGGACCCAGGGCCAGGCATTGGGATCAGTCCTTCACGCACATAAGCTCATCAACTCCTCTCGACCTCCCTGTCCCCTGGGTGTCACAGGGTCCCCATTTGACCTCAGAAGAAACTGAGGCTCTGAGAGGTGGTGACAGGTGCCCATGGTCACACATGGAGGACAGAGCCTAGAATTTTTTTTTGAAGATTTTTTTTATGTAGATAATTTTTAAAGGCTTTATTGAATTTGTTACAACATTGCTTCTGAATCATGTTTTGGTTTTTTCACTGTGAGGCACCTGGGATGTTAGCTCCCTGGGCAGGGATTGAACCTGTATCCTCTACATTGGAAGGTGGAAGTCTTAACCACTGGACCACCAGGGAAGTCCTGAACCCAGACCTTGACTCACAATTCACACAGAGCCCCTCTCTCACCCAAAAATTAAAAAGAAAAAAAAGCCCTTGATGAGTGTAGGTACCCAAGCCCTCCCGAACGAAGTCAAGGTCTTGCCCCTTCCCGCTTGGCCCGGCTTGCGGTTTAGCTTGGCATCTCTGGTGATCGGTGGCTTGGCCTCCGTCATGAGCTGGGCATGGCCTGCCACTCGTGTTTGGATATTTGGGTCTTGAATGCCAAAAGGATATTACCTTCTTATAAAGGCCATTCCTGCCCACCCCTGCCCACCAGATGGAATCATTTCATTCATCACCCTCAGAGCCATGCTGTCTCCAACTCCTTTTCTCATCTGTCTTGTTAGGACTCCAAGTGGGTAGACGTTTTTTTCCTGCATAAAATCCTTCAATGGTTTAATAAAATGTCTCCATTTCTAGACACAGTCTTCTGTGGCCTGGCCCCCTCCCACTTCCCCACTTCATCCTGGTCCTCTTTCCTGAGCTGGTTTTCTTTCCGCTCCTTGACACATCCACAGCTCACCTTTCTCAGGCCTTGGCACAAACTGCCCTTGATCTGGAATGTCTCTGCCCAGTTCTTCCCACGGCTTGACTCCATTTCAGCACCACCTCCTCAAAGACACTTTCCCTGCTGGGAAACTGTAGTAGCTCCGTTTCCCCGTCCCAGACCCTTATTTTTGTCCCAGCATTGACTTCAACTTGCAAGTATCTGTCATCTCCACCAAAAAATCAGCTTTCTGGAACGAGAGGCCTCAGCTGTCTTGTGTATGGCTGTATCCCCATCATCCAAACAGGGTTTGGCTGCCAGGCCCTCAGTCAGGCACCCATGGCCTGGGAATGGACTGACTTCTCCAGATTTCCTCCTGACACTCAACTTAACCCACCGTTTGCTTTTACTAGAATGCTGTGTAACTAGTTTCCTGGCCTGGTTTTAACAGAGCCAAGTTTCCAGTTGTCTTGCAGAGCAAATGGGCCAGCCCTCCTCCACGTGAGTGAGTTTAAGGATCAGTGGTATGCCTGGGCCTCTTCCTTCAGAGAGACGACTTGAGACATCCCTGTTCCCTGCCCCCTCAACGTCAGCCTTTATACTCTCAGAGCCAAACTAACAGGGTGCATACCCCTCTACCACAAGCTGGGCCTCCAGTCCCCCCTTCCCCTCTCAAGAATCTTCTGAGCATCTCCTCTGGATGAAAAGTGTGAAAGTGTTAGTTGCTCAGTTGTGTGCAACTCCATGGACTGTGGCTCACCAGGCTCCTCTGTCCATAGAATTTTCCAGGCAAGAATACTGGGGTGGGTAGCCATTCCCTTCTCCAAGGGATCTTCCTGACCCGGGGATTGAACCCAGGTCTCCTGCATACCAGGTGGATTCTTTACTCTCTGAGCCACCAGGGAAGCCCCCCTCAGGATGAAGGGGAAGGACAAATCTCAACTAGCAGTCCTAGGACAACTTGGTATTTTTAGCACAAAAGGCTACAAGGAGCCAGTCATTACCACCCTGCTTGCAAAGAAATAAACAAATATTAGTTTACTACCTGTCTTGAAGCCTACCCCTACCCCCAGCCTCTGAGGCCAGCAGTATTTCTAATTCAACCATTTCCTAGCCCTGCACTCACATCTCTACCCTGGTCATCCCTGTAGCCCCAAGATGTCGCCTCTCCTTGGCCCCCGCACCCAGGGATCAAACCCGGGTCTCCTGCATTGAGGGCAGATTCTTTACTGTTTGAGCTACTAGGGAAACCACTAGACTTGTTGGCTGGTCTTCGGTGCCTGGTCCCAAAGCAATTTAGTGCCAGCTCCAAGAATGACCACAGAGCAAGGAAGGGGGTGTGAGGGCTGGGTGTTGCTGGGGGATGTAAAAGGGAGTGGTAGAGACTGTGGCAAACTGAAGCACTCACGCCCTGTTCCACAGGGCAACCATTTCCCAGATCCACCCTCCCGTTGTCATGAGGGATGCGACCTCACACTGCCATTCTACTTTAAGAGGCATCCAAATTCCACATTTTTGTGACATCTCCAACAGCTTAAATGTTGGCGACTTACACAAAAAACAAAACAAAGCCCAAACCTCAAACAACAGCAAGACACATGCTGGCCAAACGCACCTGTGACCCCGACTTGGCCAGCGGACGAATCGGACTGTGACCTCTTAAGATGACGTCCTCACCCTTCCCGCAAAGGTTGCAACATATTTTAGAAACAAAACCAAAGTTCTCTGCTGTGTATAAGCAGTGAGCTCAGAAAATGCCTGAGCCAGATCTCAGTATAACCCTGCCACTCTGCTTTCTTATTGTCAGTTCACAGATTCTCAAACCGTTCTGGAGAATTCTTCTACTGCAGCTCTAATACTGGGTGACCATCATTCTTATGCGGGCAGGGGAGAGCAGAGCTGGGAGAGGGTGGAGGGCCCTTTGGGATGAACTCAAAACTCATTTAAGAGTGGAGGGGCAGTACAGCAAGATATGCCTGAGGTGAGAGAGAGCTGCTGTTTCGATCTGTCATATTATTTATCCCTTTTGGAAAACATACGCCCTTTCTTCCCGGAGCAGCCCCTCCCCTCCCTGTGTGGCTCTGAAAGGACTGCCAATCATGTAGCCTGCCCTCCAGCCATGGGATTGGCCCCTGAGAGGCACATGACTCAGCCAGCCAATCAGAGTCCTTCCTTGAGATTTTTTTTTTTTTTTTTTTTTTTAGGTGGATGTTGGGGAGGGGGTTGTTGAGTTGGGTAGTATGGGACTGGCCTTATGGAGAGACCAGTGTCAGACAACAGCTGAGCTTAGAGATGGAGGGAAAGAATTGAACATCACGCAAGTTCTGAATCCAGCTACACCTGAGGCCAGACCCACCTTCTCAGCTATATGAGCCCGTAGACTCTGTCTCTCTCTGGCTCCTTCTAATGTGTGGGATTTAGCCATCGATAACAATAACCACGAAGTCCTAGAGTATACAAGGGAGCCTTCTCAGTCCTCCACAGAGCTACTTTTGTCTGTGCCCTGAAACATCAAGCTCCAGTGAGGTCAAGCGACTTGTCCAATGTCATCAACCACTTCGACGGCAGGGCTACATTTAACCCAGACTTAATTATACCTATTTGAGAACTTATTTCTCGGGGACTCAGCCCAGAATAAGGGCGGGGTTGTTTGTGGGACCAAGGGCTTTGCTGACCAGCTTCGGGCTAAGCGCCCACCTTCCACACACTCACCGCTGGGAGGCGCTGCGGTTCCTTGTCCATTCCTTTTCGAGCTGGGAAACCAGTTCTTCAGAGGAGTTTTTGCTCCCAAGTGACCAGAGGTCTTTTGGCCGCAGTGGCCTCCGGTAGCCCTTCCAGACTAACCTATAAAAGAGGGTCACCACAGCCAGCCCTTCCCGCGTCCACCTCTGCAGTGTCCTGGTTTGGTAGCTGTGTGATCCCTGGTAAGTTGTTTACCTCTCTGCACCTCTGCTGGCCCCTCGGTACAAGGAAAGCAATTTATCTACCTGCACTAACAGTCGTAGGCCCTTCCCAGTCTACAAAAATGATTTCATTTAATTCTCACATGAGCCTATATGATAGATTACTATTGACCCATTTTACAGATGAGGAAGAAAACAGAGGCTCAGAGAGATTAAGTGACTTAACCAAGGAGTAACTTGTAACAGGGAAAATAAGCCTCCCTAGGGGTCGCTAAGAGTCGGACCCGACTGAGCGACTTCAGTTTCACTTTTCACTTTCATGCATTGGAGAAGGAAATGGCAACCCACTCCAGTGTTCTTGCCTGGAGAATCCCAGGGATGGGGGAGCCTGGTGGGCTGCCGTCTATGGGGTCGCACAGAGTCGGACATGACTGAAGCGACTTAGCAGCAGCAGGAGGAGTCAGAAGTCCAGAGTTGAAAACTATTACAGTGGAGGAAACTTGAATTTCTCCCCATTCTCCTCCTGGTTCACTGCTCCAGCCACCTGGCCTCAGGACCTTTGCACATGCATGTCCTTCTATTTAAAACTCTTTCCCTGCTACTTCTCACTTGTCCTTCATTTCTGGCTTGGACATGATTTCCTTAAAAGCCCACTTGATGGCCCCCACACCTGAGTCCAGGTAGATTCCCCCATTGCAAGATCCCTTAGTTTCCTGAGCTGTTTCTTTCAAATGCTTGCTGCGATGATCACTGTTTACTTTTTTTGGTCTGATTATTTATTTAGTCTTTCTCCTCCATTAGTGATAAGTTTCATGGAGACAAAGATTCTCCCTCTTCTATCACCACCTCCTAGCTCAGGGCATGTGTGCGCATGGGTGCTAAGTCGCTTCAGTTGTGTTCGACTCTTTTGCGACCCCTGGACTGTAGCCTGCCAGGCTCCCCTGTCCATGGGATTTTCCAGGCAAGAATGCTGGATTGGGTTGCCAGGGAATCTTCCTGACCCAGGGATCAAACCTGCATCTCTTATGTCACCTGGCAGGCAGGTTCTTTACCACTAGCAGGCTCTGGGCACAAGATTTGTCAAATAAAATCACCACTTTTCAGTGCTGTGACCTTGGGCAAGTCCCTTCCCAGCAATGGACCTCAATTTTCTCACCTTAAAATGAGAATGTTTTCTCACACTTGGGACTGGTATATGAGATGACTGTAGTTGGTGCACTGTTGAAGGAGGTCATCGAGAGGATGTGGCCACTGGTGCACCTATGACCTGGACCCGGGCAATCTGAGGCTCCTCCCTCCCCTGTGCTTGGAACATACGTTCTGCCCACTGTTCCCACATTAGGAGCTACTTTGAGAGTACGTGTTAGACTGTCTGAATGATGTACGTGTCTGAACCCCGTTAAGGCTGCTCTGTAAACTCTAGGGAGTCCAGTGAGATGTACTCAGCTTGCAGGGTCCAAGACAGGCCTCGTATGTAAGATCCCTGGCTTGTTGTTAACCCTGCCTCCTTCTAGCCTGGAGTGGCTGCCTCTTTCTTCTGTCTCTTCTTGTCCTTGGTTAACCGAGGCCAGTTGTCAAACCAACATGCATACACAAGAAATTAACTTCCCTGGTGGTTAGGAATTTAGGAATCCACCTTCCAATGCAGAAGATATGAGTTTGATCCCTGGTCAGGGGACTAAGATCCCATATGCCTTGGGGCAAATAAGCCAGCAGGCCATAAAGAAAAGAAATTAACTACTGCAGACTTCCACAGCAGGAGTGGTTTTTTTTTCCTTTTAGGTCTCTCATCTTTCTTGTGACACCAAGGAGGCCTTGTTTGGAGCTGGTCTTGAGCTCCTTTTTGAGACTTTTCAAGTTCCCTTTTCTAATACAGAGTAAACTCAGGCAAGCAACAGTTTGAATCCAGAAATTATTCATAGTATTTGTTTTTCACTGAAACTACTTTTAGCATTCTACACAGCAAGGGATTCTAGATTTTTGTGATCTTGGTAGTGATAGAAAGTTTCCCTTGTAACAGGTTACTAAAGTAGAGAAAGGAGAAGGAAATGGCAACCCACTCCAGTATTCTTGCCTGGAGAATCCCATGGACAGAGGAGCCTGGCAGGCTACAGTCCATGGGGTTACAAAGAGTCAGACGCAACTGAGTGACTAAGCACACACAGACAAAATAGAGAAAGCAAATTAATCCAAAGAAAAAACATTGAGTAAATTGAGTATAAGTGATACCCAAATAAGTCAAAAAGCTTGAGGAATGGCCCATAAATGCCTGCATTTGGTAAACAGTGGGCTAGATTCTCTTCAGAGATGTTTAGCAAACTTCCAGGCTCTTCTCACCAATTCCATACCCTCCACCAATTCCATGCCCTCCACCAATTCCATACCCTCCACCAATTCCACGCCCTCCACTAATTCTGTACCCTCGGAGTAGTCTTCATTGTTGTTTAGCCGCTTAGTCATGTCCGACTCTTTGTGACCCCATGGACTGTACCCTCTAGGCTCCTCTTGTCCATGGGATTCTCCAGGCAAGAATACTAGAGTGGGTTGCCATTCCCTTCTCCAGGGGATCCTCCCAACAGAGAGATCGAACCTGTCTCCCACACTGCAGGAAGATTCTTTACCATCTGAGCCACCTGGGAAGCCCTCAGAGTAGTTCTGCTGCTGCTGCTGCTAAGTCGCTTCAGTCGGGCCCGACTCTGTGTTACCCCATAGAGGGCAGCCCACCAGGCTCCCCCGTCCCTGGGATTCTCCAGGCAAGAACACTGGAGTGGGTTGCCATTTCCTTCTCCAATGCGTGAAAGTGAAAAGTGAAAGTGAAGTCGCTCAGTCATGTCCGACTCTTAGCAACCCCATGCACTGCAGCCTACCAGGCTCCTCCGTCCATGGGATTTTCCAGGCAAGAGTGCTGGAGTGGGGTGCCATTGCCTTCTCCGCAGAGTAGTTTGTCCTTCCTTTATTTAACAACCACTGTATCTAAAACTTATTATGGGCCAGATTCTGTTCTAAGTGCTTCAGAAACCTCATTTCATTTAATCCTCAAAACCCTGTGAGGTAGATGCTATTTTTATCCTCATTTGACAAATGCAGAGACTAAAGCACAGAGAGGTGAAGTAGCTTGCCCAAGGTCACACAGCCAGGAAGTGGTGGAGATGGAATTCAAGTATGATCTAATAGCAGTGTGGTCAAGAGAGGGTCCAGGAGGTAGGTACGTCCTCCATGGCTGGTGTGCTAACCCCAGAGAAACATCTTCTCCACCAGCCTGGGAGCCTCTAGTGAGTAAAGATTTGGTCTTTTGCCTCCTCACCCTTGGTGCTTAGCAGATAGTAGGTGCTTATTAAACACTTACTGCATAGGTGGAAGGACTAGATAGAGATATGATTTTATTGAATGCCTTCTATATACAAGCACTAAGTACTTTACATTTAATGAAGGTAAAGTTGTTCCCATTTTACAGAGGGGAAAACTGAGACTAAATGCTTGTAATGTGGCCACCTAAGAGAGAGAGCCAGTACTCAAATCTCACTTCAGTGAGTGAGTGGCAATGGGATATGGATGGTGGACACACTAAAATCCCAGCACCCAGGCTGGGATGGAGAAAGCCTGGCTGACTTTGGTAGGCTTGGGGAAATCTCCTTGGGAAAGAGCTGTGGTAACAAATAAGAGCAGCACATGTAGGTGGGTGGGGGCACCCCCACTCCCCACCCCCAGCCCCTTCCCTGCTACTTTACTTACCTGGAAACCCACCAGAACATGGCCTTGGAGGGGAAGGAGGCCCCAGCCTTAGGACATGGATTCTGCAAAGACAAAAGATTTAGAAGTGGGAGGACTTGGTCTCATAATCCATGGCCAGTATGTGGCAAGCAGAACTAAGGGCAGGAAGACAGAATGAATTGACAACAAGCTTAATACTGAAAACCAGACTGAGATGTCCTGTATACTTAACTACTGCTGCTGCTGCTAAGTTGCTTCAGTCGTGTCCGACTCTGTGCGACCCCATAGACAACAGCCCACCAGGCTCCACCATCCCTGGGATTCTCCAGGCAAGAGTACTGGAGTGGGTTGCCATTTCCTTCTCCAGTGCATGCATGCATGCTAAGTTGCTTCAGTCGTGTCTGACTCTGTGTGAACTCATGGCCCTCTGTCCACGGGATTCTCTAGGCAAGAGTACTGGAGTGGGTTGCCATGTCCTTCTCCGATACTTAACCACAGTAGATACTAAAGGGCTTGGTGCTTCCTAGCGGGCAAGGCAAAAAAGGATTTGGTCATAGGACTGAAAGTGCCTCAGTTCAGTTTAGTTGCTCAGTCATGTCCAACTCTGCAACCCCATGAACCACAGCACACCAGGCCTCCCTGTCCATCACCAGCTCCTGGAGTCCACCCAAACCCATGTCCATTGAAGCAGTGATGCCATCCAACCATTTCATCTTCTGTCATCTCCTTCTCCTCCTGCCCTCAATCTTTCCCAGCATCAGGGTCTTTTCCAATGAGTCAGCTCTTTGCATCAGGTGGCCAAAATAGTGGGGTTTCAGCTTCAACATCAGTCCTTCCAATGAACACCCAGGACTGATCTCCTTTAGAATGGACTGGTTGGATGTCCTTGCAGTCCAAGGGACTCTCAAGAGTCTTCTCCAACACCACAGTTCAAAAGCATCAATTCTTCGGCGCTCAGCTTTCTTTATAGTCCAACTCTCACATCCATACATGACCACTGGAAAAACCATAGCCTTGACTAGACGGACCTTTGTTGACAAAGCGATGTCTCTGCTTTTTAATATGCTGTCTAGGTTGGTCATAATTTTCCTTCCAAGGAGTAAGCATCCTTTAATTTCATGGCTGCAATCACCATCTGCAGTGATTTTAGAGCCCAGAAAAATAAAGTCAGCCACTGTTTCCACTGTTTCCCTATTTCCCATGAAGTGATGGGAGTGGATGCCATGATCTTAGTTTTCTAAATGTTGAGCCTTAAGCCAACTTTTTCACTCTCTTCTTTCACTTTCATCAAGAGGCCCTTTAGTTCCTCTTCACTTTCTGCCATTAGGGTGGTGTCATCTGCATATCTGAGGTTATTGATATTTCTCCCGGCAATCTTGATTCCAGCTTGTGCTTCCTCCAGCCCAGCATTTCTCATGATGTACTCTGCATATAAGTTAAATAAGCAGGGTGACAATATATAGCCTTGATGTACTCCTTTTCCTATTTGGAACCAGTCTGTTGTTCCATGTCCAGTTCTAACTGTTGCTTCCTGACCTGCATACAGGTTTCTCAAGAGGCAGGTCAGATGATCTGGTATTCCCATCTCTTTCAGAATTTTCCACAGTTTATTGTGATCCACACAGTCAAAGGCTTTGGCATAGTCAATAAAGCAGACATAGATGTATTTCTGGAACTCTCTTGCTTTTTTGGTGAAAGTGCCTAGGTAAGAACTAACAGTTGCTCAGAACAACTTTATTAATACTGAGACCAAGAAATTCTCAAAGCAAGGACCATGCATGACACAAGCAATGTTTTCAACAGTATCCTTCAGAGAATGTGACAAGGAGGTGAAGAAGAGGTGAGATTTTACCAGTGGCTCCAGGAAGACTGCACAGATTTATACTCTTCACCAATAGGGCATGAGAATGCTCATCGTACCACATCTTTGCCATCAGTGTGATATCAATTTTAATTTTTTTTCTGCTACTCATTGTACAAAGTCCTATTACAGTTTTAACTTAATTATTCAAACTGTTGAGCATCTTTTTAGATGATCTCCACTCAACTGTCTTTTTCTCAGAGAATTCTTTCCAGATTTCACAGTGTTACCTACTGTAAACTCTTTTGGACCATGAACTTCTCCTATGGAGCACTTCTATTGAGCAAGTCACTTTAATCCTGAATTTTTATGATGATGAGTTGTAATTTTCCACACATTTGTTTCATTGTGTGATTAATGGTTCCCCTATTGGGTATTAGTCACATGACAGAAACATCACTTTTTACCAAAGATCCTCAGTACTGAGCTGGCGCACAGAATAGGTTGGCAAACTACAGCCCCCAAGCCAAATCCAGCCCACTGTTTTTCTCTGTAAATAAAGTTTTTTTTGGAACATAGCCATGTTCCTTTGTTGACATATAGTCTGTCTGCTTTTTGCAAAATCTGACCTCCATAGCTGCCATACAGAGACCATATGGCCCACAAAGACCAGAATATTTTCTATCTTGGGCAGAAAGAGTTGGCCAACCCGTGGCATAGAGTCGATATGTAATACGCTTTTGGCTGAATGAATAAAAATAAATAAATAAAGGCCTGTGCTTTAATTTAACTTCCTTCCATCACTTGGGGGGCACTGAAGAGCAGAAGAGGAACAGGGACAAGCAAGGCATTGGTTGGAGACGTGGTGACTTACAGCCTGCGGTGGCCTTTTCGGGAAAAGCGGGGCTTGATCAGCGAGGCAAGACAGTGCAAACTGCGCCATCACGAGCGACAAGTACAGGTAGGGGGACAGGTGCCGGAAAGGGTCGCTCTGGAAATCCTGTGGGAGAGGAAGCAGAAGTCTCTGAGTCGGGGCTTCGGACAAGCAGAGACTGGGGAGGGTGTCGGGAAGGTGAGAAGTGGTGGAGGCGGAACGGGGTTTCTCATGCTGGGAGCGGTACCCAGGCCGGGGGCTGGAGCCCCCGGCATTCCTGGCCTTGAAAACACCTGGCTTACACAGATTCTGTCCAGACAAATGGCAGGCAGGGTGTGAGCCTTAGGTGACCACTGGCCTTAGCCACCAGGACACAAATTGAAGGACACTTTGTCTTTCTCCCTGGGCAACAAAGGAACCCCACCCCCCAATCTCCCATCCCACTCCCTGTGGTCAGTGTTCTCTGGTTTAAGAAGGGAGCTGGTTTCAGGGAGCATTCACTCTGCCTCGGGCACAGGCTGGAGTCTTTACATACGCTGTCTCTTCAAGTCCCTCCCCACGCTGCCCCAGGTGGGGTTTACTTGCTCTGTGTTACTCAGTGGGAAACCAAGGCTCAGAGAAGTGACAGTACCTTGCTCAAGGCCACATAAATGATCTGCTCCAGATCACGAGCTCTTGCTGCCCTGCCATGATTGCTTTTCACCCCCTGCCCTTTCTGGCCAGAGCACCCTAACTCTTCCCCCCATGCTCAGGTATGAGGTTTATGTAGAGCTGATTCCATCCTGGCGGGGTGGCGGGCAGGCAGATGATGGAGGCCTGACCAACAAGCATGTTCTAGTCCCTGGCTACCGTGCTTGGGCTAGGAATGGACATAGGACCTACCTACGCTGGAGCAACAAGAGAGCTGGAACCATCAGGAGATCTTCCAGGCTTGCTATATTTGTGAAACAAAGGCCTGGAATAATTGGGGCTCTCCTTGCCATCCCATTGGAGAATGAAGCCAGGAGGCGAGCGCCAAGGGACAGGCAGAAATGGAGCTCTAGATGTATTCTCTGAATGTCTGGGCTGGCTACGCCTACTAGCAGGTCCCAGGTATGTGAGCTAATAGGCACCCTTGGACTTTTCCCCCTTGAGCCAGTGTGAACTGAGTTTTTATGTTTTTAAACAAGAGCCCAAGTTTCAGATCATAATTTCTCTATTGGATTTTTTACTTCCCTGTTTTTGGTTTCATTTTGGGGGACAGATAGTAGACAATTTGATGGTGCAGCTACATTACTCTCCAAAGTGTCATTTTTCCTGTCATTTCTGTCTGAAAGTTTGCCCTGAATTTGGGTGAGATGGACTTTGGCTCTGCAGTCCCGAGCTGTGTGACCTAGAGGAAGTTGCTCACTTCTCTAAGGCTTAGGGTTCCTCATCTTTGAAATGGGATCATTCAGATCTTCAGTGAATTCATGACATCAAGTGCTTGCCGCAGGGCCTCGCACATGGAGCTCCAGAGCATATATGGTCCCAATATTATTCTTTCAGTGCTGTGTTCCCAACAGCTAGCTGCTAAGCCAACTGTAGAAAGCTACCCTCTCATAAATCAGTGGAGGGTCTGGGGGCTATTCCCATTAGTTACAAAAGCTGCTTTGTTAAAAATCTGTCCTTTAGGACAGAAAGTGTTTTTCTGCCTTCTTTAGGGAGCTGAAGGGAGTAACCACATGAAATGACCAGCAGACTCTGATCAGTTTCCTGATCAGACGTCTTGGGTGAGCATGCCAGCCATGCAAGCGGTTTTCACCTGGGGGTGACTTTGCCCCCAGGGGACATTTGCCATTGTCAGGAGATGTGTCAGGTTACCATGATGGGGTGGTACTACTGGCATCCAGTGGGTGGAGACCAGGGATGCTATTCAACATCCCACAGCACATGGGACAGCTCCTCTCCGCCCTCACCCAAGAGAGAAGTAGATAAAGGGTGCTGAGGTTGAAAAACCCTGGTGGACGTTATAGATTTTTCTCTTTGCAGCTCATGTCCCCTAACATGGAAATGCAAAATGAGTGTGTAAATACAGATGCATGAGGGCACAGGTGAAGGAGGAGAATGAGGGGAGACACGCACTTACGTGGCATCAGAATGAACACAGCTGTGTGCCAGAGGAAGTCATCCAGAGGCCGTGACCCCTGGTTGACCTGTGAGCTGGACCCGGAGGCTCCTCACCCCCACTCACCACTCCCGTCCTTGAAGTGTGCATTCTGGCCACACTGTTCCTGCACTAGGAACTACTTCAAGGATGCCACCTTGAAAGAGCAATGTGTTGGTGAGATCCACTGGATGGCACGTGTGACTGAACCCTGTTAAAACCTCTATAAACTGTTAAGTTTCTGGCGGGCAGGTGTGGAGATCAATGTATTTTGCAGTGGCCAAGACAAGCATCGTACTTAAGTTCCCTTGCTTATGAGAATCGTCACCTACCAACTGCAGTGGCGACCTGTTTCTTTGGTCTCTCTTGGCCCTCCAGGTCTGGGGTTGGTTTCTAATTTCACCCGGGAACCCCTGAGGTTTTGAACCAACAGTGTGTTGGTGCCCATGCAGTGTGTGTGTGTGTGTGTGTGTGTATGAGTGTGGGACATTTGTGCACAAGTCCTGTAGGAGCTTGAAAGTATAGACACAACTGGATGGCAGCAAGTGTGAATGCAGGCGAGTGTGTGTGTGTGTGTATGAGATGTTTTGGAGTCTGTGGTTGTGTGATACACAAATGAAAAAAAGTGAAGTGAAAAGTGTTACTTGCTCACTGGTGTCCAGCTCTTTGCGACTCCATAGACGGTAGCCCGCCAGGCTCCTCTGTCGATGGAATTCTCCAGACAAGAATACTAGAGTGGGTTGCCATTTCCTTCTCCAAGGGACCTTCCTGACCCAGGGACTGAACCTACGTCTCCTGCATTGCAGGCAGATTCTTGACCGTCTGAGCCACCAGGGAAGCCCAATGTATGAATGGGGGCATACAAGTGTGTGCAAGTGAAGTGTGTGACTTGAGTGTGTAAGACAATAAGAATTTCTGTTGATAAAAAGGTATGGGGTGTTGAGAACGTCTATGTGAAATGCCTGTGTGTGTTGCTTGAGTTTCAGTGCTTGCGGAGTGTGTGTCTCTGTGGAGAGAATAAGCCATGGTGGAAGCGGGAGGAGGAGGGGTGGGGCCCAAGGTCTGAAACCACCATACTGGTTCCCGGGTGACCCAGGTCCCCACTTACCCCTTGTGAGGCCTGTTGGGCGGCGCTGGTGGCTGGGAAGAGAAGGCAGAGCAGCCAGTACCCGAAGAGCACCCCAGACGCCTGGACGCCCTTCTTCCTCTCAGCGTGGATCAGGAACACGGCGAAGCTCTGGACAAGAGGGTCGGGTGGGAGGTGGGCCGGGGGTGGGGGATGCTGGGGGAGGAGAGGGTCTGGAGGGAGCCCCCTCTGCCCCACCCCTCCACTGGGGCAGGAGAAGCAGCAGCCAGGAGCAAGCCAGCAGGTCTGGGCCACGACTCACCATTGTGGTGAGCCACACAGTGGGGTGTATGAGGAACTCGAGGGCCTGGGGAGTTCCCTGCTGGATTCTCCAAAGAGTCACAGACACGCTGGAGGTGCACAGGATTATGAGGGCGAACCCAAGCACCTGGGGAAATGGGCTGGGATAAGGCTGGTTGGGGAAAGAAAGATGGCAGCCTTTCTGCCAGTCCCTGCCAACTGGACAGGGACTCCACGTCCAACTGGACAGTGGCCCCGGGTGGGGCACTGTAATGCACCAGTGTGACCACTGAACAGGGCCGATGTGAAAGAAAAAAGCTGTAAGGGGTGATGCAGCTCAAGCTTGACCTGTAACTGTCATATAAATAATGCAGCATACAAATAACATCAGTGGTCTCCAAAATGTCAGTGGTGCTCCCACAATGCACAGGAGGATGCTTCGGGGATGAAGGAACAGCATGAAAAGCTATTTACTCTCCAGGTGAAAAAGTTATACCCTCTTTAAGTCTCTTTTCATCCCTACTGTTAAATCAAGGAGGAACTCGCTGTTGGGACTGATACATTTCCAGGCCTTCTTTGACCGAGCTGCCATTGGTCAAATTGGTCTCTCTTTTGGATAAGAGAAATCAAGAAGGGGAGAGAGCACGCACATGCAGACCTGGGAGCCTTGGAGGAACCACCGAACGTCAGTTAGTCTCAAGCAGGAGTCAAAACTACCATCTGCAGTCTGAGTTTGGCCTCTTGTCTGTTGTTATATCACCTTGGAACTAAGAGCGGGTTTCCCATTGTTCACTCATTGAACAAAACTTTAAAAAGCCTAATATGCCATGACGTGAAATTGATATGAAATGCAAATTTATGTAACTATAAATAAAGCTTTACTGAAACACAGCGATGTCTACTTGCTTACTGTTTGTTGTCTGTGGCTGCTTTATTGCTGCAAGAGCAGAACTGAGTAGTTGAGACAGAGACCACATGATCCTTGGAATCCCAGACAAGTACTGATACTCTCTGGCCCTTTAAGGAGGAGTGTGGTGACCCTGGAGAGGTGGTTGGCAAGAGGTCAAATATTTACAAGGTGGTGTGGGAATAAATGAACTATGGAGGGTGTGTTTCTAGAGGTTTGGGGAACAGGAGAATGAGCAGAGACGCTCACATTTGGAATGCCAGTGTTTTTCTAACACTGGACCACAACTACACACCAGTTTTAAGGAGTGTTCTTTAGTACCGCCGACGGGGAAACACAAAAATCAATGCCTAACTGTTAACATTTAAAAGGTGTGTCCTGGTGTGGCTCTAAAATCACCATGTGTATCTCAGGAGTGTACACCGCACACTTCAGGGAACGCCAGGCTGTGGTGGCCATAAACTTGTCTGGGTGTGTGTGGGTGTCTGCAGGTGTGTTTGGGATGTACGGTTTTTATTATCTGTGATGACTGGTTTGAGAGCGTCTATGCCACTGAGTTTCCCTCTGCAGTCTCTGGGGTATTGCTCTATTTGATTAACAGGGTCTCATGTGTCCACTTTGGGGTCTCTGCCTGATTCCAGCCTGCTCCCCCACCCCCTGAACATTGTCTGATTATAGGCTCCCAGAGGAAGGGGCTACCATCTTGGCCTTGAAAAGGCGGGACATTTGGATGTAGCCCTTGTCATGGCGGTGGATGTAGAGGAGATGGATGGGGCCAAGGACCCAGAGGTACATGGGGGGCACCCAGACCCCTGCTGTTTTCAGGAAGCACAGGCTCAGCAAGTGGGCAGCGGCAGGCTCCGGCTCCGTCTGGTTCCAGACCTGAGGGAACACCAGGGTGACCCTTATGATGGTACAATGCAGGGGTCCCAAACTCACCACCTGGGGGGCCAGGCAACCCTTTGGACCCCCAATATTTACAAGAAAAATGTGCTAAGCAATTTTTGTTGTTGTTCGGTCACTGAGTCACGTCCAATTCTTTGCAACCCCATGGACTGCAGCATGCCAGTCTTCCCTGTCCTTCACTATCTCCCAGACTTTGCTCAAACTCATGTCCATTGAGTCGGTGATGCCATCCAACCATCTCATCCTGTCGTCCCTAGAGTACTTCATAATTGAGTAACTCCACTGACCTCACCCAACTGGACAGGGGTGGTGCTGGGATCTGAACCAAGGCAGTTGGGTCCTAGAATCTAGGAGACCTGGGATCCATGATGAGTGCTGGGCACAGACTTAAAACCACTCTGTTGTCGTTGTTTGGTGGCTAAGTCATGTCTGACACTTTGCGACCCCACGACTGTAGCCCGCCAGGCTCCTCTGTCCATGGGATTCTCCAGGCAAGAATTCTGGAGTGGATAGCCATTCCCTTCTCCAGGGGATCTTCCCAAGCCAGGGATCGAACTCATGTCTCCTGCATTGGCAGGTGGATTCTCTACCACTGAACCACCGGGCAAGCCCTATAACCACTCTAGGAGGCAGGTATTACTGTTCCCGTTTCATAGACCAGGAAACTCAGAAGCCCGGAAGGTAACAGGCTCTTTTAGGCCCACACAAATAGGAAGGGACAGAGCTGACTCCACGCTGGCCTGGCTAACCCCAAAGCTTGTTCTACCAGAGGTCTCCATCTGTACTTATCTCAGATCTTCTGCTGGCCTTTCCTAACCAGAGAAGTGTGAATGTGAATTTCAGAAAACACAGTTGCTTTAATTCTCTGTCTCCTACACCACTGCCACCCTCCCACTAGAGTCTTTTGCTGAGGCAGGAACCAGAGACGTGGGGAGTCCTGTAGCTGGGGGGGTCTAGAGGCCCCTTTCACAGGGTTGGTCTCTTGGGGAACAGCTTGGTTAAGGAGATCGCCCAGCCCTGGGGTTAGTCTGGCAGGTCTGTTACCCTCCCGGGGGCCCGCCCCTCCCCTGTATCGCAGCCCGAGAGAGATCTGTCCAGGAGATCTCTCGAGCCAGCCGGAGAAGGAGTACAGCGGGGTGGGGACACTCACCCCCGCGCCCGCGCAGGGCTCGCCTTGCCCGGCCATCGGGCGTCGTCCGTCTGTTGGTCTGTCTGTCGGACTGTCGGGATCCGAGGACGGCTTCCTCGGCCGCGTTCCCGCCGGGGGAAGGGGCGGGGATTCGAGCTCTCGGATTGCGAGGCCGGGGGGGCAAGGTCCGGCTGGGCGGCGGGGGTGGGGCGCGGAGGGGTGAAGCGAGGCGAGGTGGCGGGGCGCTCAGGGCGGCCACCCAGGGCAGCGAGGGCAGGGGTCCCGGAGCCCCAGAAAGTGCGGTGATGTCTGCATATAATCCCCTTTCCCCCTGGCTCAAGTGTCATTCCGAACTTCCCGAATACTGTGGATCAGCAATTCCAGGAATTTATCCAGATAAACGAACCCAGCAGGTGTGCACAAGCCCAGCGACCGACGGAATGGGGGATGGGAGGACCCGGGGTTAAGTTTGGAGCCGCAGCCCCCTCACCTGTGGGACCAACCCGGTCTGCTTCCAGGATGGTGGGAAGATTTGAAGATTACTAATAAAACGTCTAGCAGAGTGTTTGGCACACTGTAAATATTCAATCAGAGTTAACTTTTATTAGCATTCATAGTATTATTTCATCCCTAGGTTACTGAGCAGTGGTTCAAAGTGCCATTGAAGAAATAGGTTTAATACGGAAAAACCGTTACTGAATGCTAAGCGAGAAAAAAAAGAGTATAATACAAAATATTTACGATATACGTACAAAGAAAAAAAATAGTATATGCTTAAGTTAGGGAAAGTGGGGAATGAATTCAAGTCATTTACCTTTTTCTTCTGGGTCTTAAAGTAATGTGTGTCCCAAGCCAAGCCTTCTTTTGGGAAATGACTTTATGTAGCATATGCTATGCTATGCTAAGTCACTTCAGTCGTGTCCGACTCTGTGCGACCCCATAGACGGCAGCCCACCAGGCTTCCCCGTCCCTGGGATTCTCCAGGCAAGAACACTGGAGTGGGTTGCCATTTCCTTCTCCAATGCATGAAAGTGAAAAGAGAAAGTGAAGTCGCTCAGTCATGTCTGACTCTTAGTGACCCCATGGACTGCAGCCTACCAGGCTCCTCCATCCATGGGATTTTCCAGGCAAGAGTACTGGAGTGGGGTGCCGTTGCCTTCTCCGTATGTAACATATATGCATAGACAAAACGATGGAAATGCACTAAAGCAGTGGTCATGGAACTCCTAATTTTCTTTTCTTTTTTCTTGCTTTCCTTTTTCTATTTTCTTTCCTTCTGCAATGACCATGTATTCCCTTTCAAGACAGGAATAAAAGACTGAGCTTTTTCAGACAGGCAAGAACAGGTGCTCGGTTTGAGTGAAGAATTCAAATCCTTTGCACTGTCCAGGCTGCGCTGTTACTTTGGGGGTCTTTTTTTTCTCTTGCCTTTTTCAGAGCCTCTACAGCAGGGGCTCCCTGGTCTTGTCTTCCCTTTCTTTCCTGAGATTCCCCAACCCTCTTCTGGGGCCCCGGCAGTATGCTTTCAGCTGTCTTCCTGCTTGGGTCTTCTGGAAGAGCAAGGATGCAAAAACTCAAAGATTTTTCTTGAAGCTGAGTGTGGCAGATCTGCTGTTTACATTCTGATCATATCTGTTTGTTTGAGGTGGTTTTGGTGAAGGCTGATGGAAATTATCAGGAGGCTTGAGGACCTCCCCCCTTAAATCCCCATTGCAACTGGACACGGTCCTAGAGCTTTATTTCTTTGTATATATGAAGATGAATTTGAGGGAAATGATGAAGTTTTGAGGGGGGATGGTCAGATAGGCAAAAAGCACACAGAGGAAATCAACCAGGTAAGCCAAGAACACAACTCAAATATCCCAGAGCCTACTTTCCAGCTCTCTGAACAGCACATGGCTGAGTGCTGAGCTCTGATGGTGGTGGTTTAGTCGTTAAGTCATGTCGGACTATTGCAACCCCATGGATTGTAGCCCATCAGGCTCCTCTGTCCATGGGATTTCCCTGGCAAGAATACTGGAGTGGGTTGCCATTTCCTTCTCCAGGGGATCTTTCTGACCCAAGGATAGAACCCAGATCTCCTGCATTGTAGGCAGATACTTTACTGACTGAACCACCAACCCTAGATAAGTCCCCTTACCTCTCTGGGCCTCGGTTTCCCGTCTGTAAAATAAGATGATTCCATAGGCCAAGCACTTCCTAATTGATGACTTTCAATCCCCTGGTATTTGCTAAGACAAGCCAGGGATTTGTGTTAGGAAACAAATGGAAGCATCTGTTTTAATTGTAATGATAAATAATGAACCTCTAAAAAATAAAACAATTACTTAAATGGTTTCTCTTTATAATCAAACAGTTGAGAGTCTCACTGTATTTGGAAGGGGGATGAAGAGTGAGAGAAATCAGATGTGCTCATGGCTGAGATCCTCTAGTGCATGTATCCTTCTATTGTCTCCACTGTGTAGTGATTCATAGTTGCATAGTGCTTGAGTCTTAACCACAGTGGCAAATTTCAGTGGGAAAATCTCTTTACTTCATCATTTAGGAGCAAAGTATAACAACTATCAAAATAAAAGCACTTCATTTTCTTGAGTGAAATGGAAGAATTTCAAACATCTGGTCAGAAGGGCAGTTTTTGTCTATTTTGATATGGTGACTTGTAGTTCATCTTCATTATGGCATACATTCAGTCTTGAGACAAAACATAACAGGCTGATTTTTGAACTGATTTTAAGACAGATGCTTTCAGATGATTTTCATGCATTGCCTCACAGAGCTAGTTCAAAGTAAGTCAAACTGCATGCATCTTTTGCTTCCTGGGGGAAAACCCCCAAAGCTTGTTTCTATAAAAATGTTACTAGAGGTGGGATTCGGAGAAGGCCATGGCACCCCACTCCAGTACTCTTGCCTGGAAAATCCCATGGACAGAGGAGCCTGGTGGGCTGCAGTCCATGGGGTTGCTAAGAGTTGGACACGACTGAGCGACTTCACTTTCACTTTTCACTTTCACTCGTTGGAGAAGGAAATGGCAACCCACTCCAGCGTTCTTGCCTGGAGAATCCCAAGGATGGGGGAGCCTGATGGGCTGCCGTCTATGGGGTCGCATAGAGTCCGACACGACTGAAGTGACTTAGCAGCAGTAGCAGAAGCAGAGGTGGGATTAAATGCAATTTAAATATCTTTTTAAATATTATGCTGAATTTAAACGACATGTTTTGCTTTAAAAAAACCTAATTGATCATTTGTCATGGAAAGTTACACCAGTCGACACAAATCCCTAAAAGGAGTTTGAGATGATACATCACTTGTGAAATTTACGGGTCAAATAGATTCGGGAAACTTGTTGGATACTTCGATCAATAGTCTCTCGTCATTTCCAGTTTCAGTGCTATTGAATTCCAAAGTAGGGGATTTGGAATTCCAAATTCCTAATTCCAAACTAGGAAACTACGAAATTCAGCTTTTCGGTTTATGCCTGTAAACCCGCACCTTGCAACTGCACCAGCCAGACGGTGCGCGGAGTCCTCCAGGCCTCCAGAGGGCACCAATGGTCTCCTTTCATTGCTGAGCTTGTACTGTAGTTAATTGGTCTGGGGGCATGGCCGTGTGGGCGGGACGCGCATGCGCAGTCGCGGCGTGGGGGGGGGGGGGGGGGACAGGGCTGTCAGTTGCCATCAGAAGAGGAAGCCGCCGGCAGCGTGCGGAGTGTGGGGCGGGACCCGGAGGCCTGCGGAGGTTCAGGCTGCAGAGGCCCGGCCATGCCGGGGCGCCGGGGTATGGGGCCACCCGAGCCGGCGGTGGTGGCCGCTACCGTTCTGCTGCTGCTGAGCGGGGTAGAGCCGGCGTGCGGCTCCGAGGACATCGTGGTGGGTTGCGGGGGCTTCGTCAAGTCGGACGTGGAGATCAACTACTCGCTCATTGAGGTCAGTGCCCGCCCCGCGGCCCGGAGCTCGGTGTGTGACCCGGGGCCAGGCGCACCGCCTCGCTGAGCCGCGGTGGCCTCGCCTGCCAGGCGGTTGCCAGCAGCCCTCCCCGCAACTCCCCGCATTCTGGGAGCCCTTTCCTCTTCAGAGGCGCTGCTTTCTGCGGGCTCTCCGCTGGTCTCCTCCCCAGTAGCGCTGGAGTGGGGGTTCTTATCTTGGGGTCAGCTACGCGGTGGGGTGGGGTGGCGGAGCTCTGAAGGTGTGTGCATATGGGTGTGAAGGACATTTTTGGTGACCATGATAATGGTTTATAACTTTTGTTAGGTCACACAAAACTAAGGATCCTCCAGATCGAAACCCCAGATACTTAAAAAGGCAAACTCCAGATCCCCACAGTGCAGGCCCAAGATCTCTTAAAACCCAGTCTTAGCAGAACGCCGACCCCAGATCCTCAAACCTCCAGGAACCCAGACCTTCTGAAACTCAGATTTCCTGAAACCTATATTCCAGAGCCTAGAGACCGCAAGTCTTAACCCCCACAACACTGAGTTCCCCCCAATTCTAATCGACCATTCCTCCTACCTTCTGGGAAGCTTTAAAAGAGCATGAATTGTCATCCCAGAGAGCATGACCCAGTTACTGTCTCTTAGTATCTCTGGGGCTGGGAAACTATTTTTAATGTCCCTGGTTCCCCCATTGGGACCCCTTTCCTCCGATAATGAAGAGTTGTCAGTGCCCTGATCGCTGTGTAGTTATTGTAATTACACAAGAGATTTCTGCAGAAGTCTTTTTATTAAGTTGCAAAACTCTCTTCAGTTAGATGGTTATTAGCCCAGTGGAATTATGACCCAGAAAGCTTTTGTGAAGAGGAAGGGAGATAGATGGAGGTGGGCATAGAAAATCACTTGCAGGACAGATAGGAAGGGACCCCAGGGAGGGCTAGCCTCTATTTTAGGGGACCTCTATTTAGGAGGCTGGCCTCTATTTTAGGTTACTGATGATGAGTCAAAAGAAGGGAATTGGAAAAGAAAGAGGCTGGGAGATGCTAAAGAGAAGGGAGTGGGGACCAAGACCCCAAAGGCATTCTGCCTGAGTAGCTAGAGGGCTATGGTGAAGAGTTGAACCAGCGTGTTCCTACAAAGCAGGTTCCTGAGAATTTGGGGGAGGGATCAGAAGTAGATTCTACAGCTGTTTGACTTAGCCTTGCTCCAAGTCCCAACTTTTGTTCCTGTAGCAAGGTGTTGGGAGAGAGGCTGCAGAGCTCAGCATCGTGTATTTCCTAAAGAAGTTACTCATCACCTTCGAGACCCCTATATCTGTAGCTTTTCCATCATTTTTGATCTTAAGAAGTCAGGCATGGGACTTCCTTGAAGGTCCAGTGGTTAAGAGTTTACCTTTCAATGCAGGGGAGTGTGGGTTCAATCCCTGGTCAGGGAACTAAGATCCCACAAACCCAGGGGGACATAAATAACCAGAACATAAATAACAGAAGCAATGTTGTAGCAAATTCAATAAAGACTTTAAAAATGGTCCACTTAAAAAAAAAAAATCTAAAAAGAAGTCAGGTGTTTAATGAATCTACCCACTGGCAGTAGCAAGACTTCTAGGGTGCCTCGGTGCCCATCCCACCTTCTGGGCTGTGGGCACAGGGGATTCCAGAAGCTGCCTTGAAAGGCTTTGCAACTTGTAGCTTCCTGGGGCTTCAGGAGAAAAGTGTAGAGCTCTAGGGACACTCCCACCCCAAACACTTAATAGTAACTGTGAGAGTGGAGGGCAAGTTTTGTGACCTAGTGTGAAGTATGTTCCCTGAGCCCTAGGGCTGCCTGTCCAGATGGCCTGAGAAATTCATTCTTTCTTCATTTCTGATTATGAAATCTAGTGTTTCATAACACATAATGTATCTTGTCATTCTGTGTTCCAATCTGTGCTTTACAGAATAAATGTAAATAAGATATTTTACAATCATTTCTGGGTTGTGTTTTCTGTGTCCCAGTAAAACTACCTTCAGTCTTCTCCATCTTTCTTCCCTTCTGGGTATTTTCCCATCATATTCATTCAGTTAGTAACTGTTGAGTGAGCCCCGGCGTGTTCTGAAGCCTTGTCCCTGGTGGGTACAACGGTTCAGTGAACAGAGCAGACAAAGTACCTAAAAGAGAAAAACTATATTGGTTGCTAATTCTTTACAGTTAGGAGGTTTCCCATTAAAAACTGCATTCCTGATTTCTCTGGAAAGCTAGCTGATCTTTGGGCTGCAAAACTTGGCTTGGGTTAAGAAGCAGTCCTGTCCCCTTTTAGATGAATGCCCATTGATGGGACTTCCCTGGCCCCTCTGGACAGGTGGATCTTCAGTCCCTATTTAAGTGCATGAACCTGAATTTCTTTTTGGCCTGTGAATAAGGTTGGATATTTATGGAGGATTTACACTGCATAAGACACTGGCCCAGGCACCATGAAGTGTCAGCCCTGGTCACTGCCCATGGAAGCCCGCAGTCTGTACATCATTTCACAGTGTTCCTTTCCAAAGCACACGCATTGTGAATTTGCTGCTTTCTACATCATCTTAGCTGGTATGACTGGGTTCTGTCATTTTCGTGTTATAGTCACAGATTACTAACATTCAAAGTTTTTAGATGGATGTTCAGTTCAGTTCAGTCGCTCAGTCGTGTCCGACTCTTTGCAACCCCATGAATCGCAGCATGCCAGGCCTCCCTATCCATCACCAACTCCTGGAGTTCACTCAAACTCATGTCTATCGAGTTGGTGATGCAATCCAGCCATCTCATCCTCTGTCGTCCCCTTCTCCTCCTGTCCCCAATCCCTCCCAGCATCAGAGTCTTTTCCAATGAGTCAACTCTTCCGCATGAGGTGGCCAGAGTATTGGAGTTTCAGCTTTAGCATCAGTCCTTCCAAAGAACACTCATATCTGATCTCCTGGTTGGATCTCCTTGTAGTAAGGGACTCTTAAGAGTCTTCTCCAACACCACGTTTCAAAAGCATCAATTCTTTGGCGCTCAGCTTTCTTCACAGTCCAACTCTCACATCCATACATGACTACTAGAAAAACCATAGCCTCAACTAGATGGACCTTGGTTGGCAAAGTAATGTCTCTGCTTTAGAATATGCTGTCTAGGTTGGTCATAACTTTCCTTCCAAGGAGTAAGTGTCTTTTAATTTCGTGGCTGCAGTCACCATCTACAGTGATTTTGGACCCCCCAAAAATAAAGTCTGACACTGTTTCCACTGTTTCCCCATCTATTTCCCATGAGGTGATGGGACCGGATGCCATGATCTTCATTTTCTGAATGTTGAGCTTTAAGCCAACTTTTTCACTCTCCTCTTTCACTTTCATCAAGAGGCTTTTTAGTTCCTCTTCACTTTCTGCCATAAGGGTGATGTCATCTGCATATATGAGGTTATTGATATTTCTCCTGGCATTTTTGATTCCAGCTTGTGCTTTTTCCAGCCCAGTGTTTCTCAAATGTACTCTGCGTTTAAGTTAAATGAGCAGGGTGACAATATACAGCCTTGAAGTATTCCTTTTCCTATTTGGAACCAGTCTGTTGTTCCATGTCCAGTTCTAACTGTTGCTTCCTGACCTGCATATAGGTTTCTCAAGAGGCAGGTCAGGTGGTCTGGTATTCCCATCTCTTTCAGAATTTTCCACAGGTTATTGTGATCCACACAGTCAAAGGCTTTGGCATAGTCAATAAAGCAGAAATAGATATTTTTTCTGGAACTCTCTTGCTTTTTCAATGATCCAGAGGATGTTGGCAATTTGATCTCTGGTTCCTCAGCCTTTTCTAAAACCAGCTTGAACACTGGAAGTTCACGGTTCACGTATTGCTGAAGCCTGGCATGGAGAATTTTGAGCATTACTTTACTAGCGTGTGAGATGAGTGCAATTGTGCAGTAGTTTGAGCATTCTTTGGCATTGCCTTTCTTTGGGATTGGAATGAAAACTGACCCTTTCCAGTCCTGTGGCCACTGCTGAGTTTTCCAAATTTGCTGGCATATTGAGTGCAGCACTTTCACAGCATCATCTTTCAGGATTTGAAATAGCTTCACTGAAATTCCATCACCTCCACTGGCTTTGTTCGTAGTGATGCTTTCTAAGGCCCACTTGACTTCACATTCCAGGATGTCTGGCTCTAGGTGAGTGATTACACCATCGTGATTATTTTGGTCGTGAAGATCTTTTTTGTACAGTTCTTCTGTGTATTCTTGCCATCTCTTCTTAATATCTTCTGTTTCTGTTAGGTCCATACCATTTCTGTCCTTTATTGAGCCCATCTTTGCATGAAATGTTCCCTTGGTATCTCTGATTTTCTTGAATAGATCCCTAGTCTTTCCCATTCTGTTGTTTTCCTCTATTTCTTTGCATTTATCGCTGAGGAGGGCTTTCTTATCTCTTCTTGTTATTCTTTGGAACTCTGCCTTCAGATGTTTATATTTTTCCTTTTCTCCTTTGCTTTTCACTTCTCTTCTTTTCACAGCTATTTGTAAGGCCTCCCCAGACAGCCATTTTGCTTGTTTGCATTTCTTTTCCATGGGGATGGTCTTGATCCCTGTCTCCTGTACAATGTCACGAACCTCAGTCCATAGTTCATCAGGCACTCTTGATCAGATTTAGTTCCTTAAATCTATTTCTCACTTCCACTGTATAATCATAAGGGATTTGATTTAGGTCATACCTGAATGGTCTAGTGGTTATATACATGTATAACTGAATCACTGTGCTGTACACCAGGGACTAAATACAACACTGAAAGTCAACTATACGTCTTTTTTTTTTAAGTACCTTCAGTTCAGTTCAGTTGAGTCGCTCAGTTGTGTCCGACTCTTTGCGACCCCATGAATCGCAGCACGCCAGGCCTCCCTGTCCATCACCAACTCTCGGAGTTCACTCAGACTCACGTCCATCGAGTCGGTGATGCCATCCCGCCATCTCATCCTCTGTTGTCCCCTTCTCCTCCTGCCCTCAGTCCCTCCCAGCATCAGAGTCTTTTCCAGTGAGACAACTCTTCGCATGAGGTAGCCAAAGTACTGGAGTTTCAGCTTTAGCATCATTCCTTCCAAAGAAATCCCAGGGCTGATCTCCTTCAGAATGGACTGGTTGGATCTCCTTGGAGTCCAAGGGACTCAAGAGTCTTCTCCAACATCACAGTTCAAAAGCATCAATTCTTCGGCACTCAGCCTTCTTCACAGTCCAACTCTCACATCCATACTTGACCACAGGAAAAACCATAGCCTTGACTAGATGGACCTTAGTTGGCAAAGTAATGTGTCTGCTTTTGAATATGCTATCTAGGTTGGTCATAACTTTTCTTCCAAGGAATGTCTTTTAAAATGGCTGCAGTCACCATCAAAATGCAATTCCTGAACTCCACTTCTGTTTCTAAAACATAAGGTCTAAGGTGAGGGCCAGATTATACAGATACAGATCTCTGGCCCTTACCTTAGACCTTCTGTTTTAGAAACAGAAGTGGAATTCAGGATTGCATTTTTTTAAGGTACTTAAAAAAAAAAAAGAAGTATGGTTGACTTTCAGTGTTGCGTTTAGTCCCTGGTGTACAGCACAGTGATTCAGTTACACGTGTGTGTACATTCTTTGTCTTATTCTTTTTCATTGAGGTTTATTGCAGGATATTGAATATAGTTCCTTGTGCTATTCAACCGTCCCTGGTTGTTTATCCATCCTGTATATACAATAGCTTGCTTCTGGTAGTCCCAAATTTCCAATCCAACCCTCCCCAAGAATTGCATTTTAACAAGCCCCTTTCTAACAGCACAATTGGTTTTAGACCCCAAAACAACATAGAGACAGACTGAAATAAACTGAAAAGCATTGAAAAGTACAACTTTTTAGGCTAGTTTCTAATCTGAAAAATAGCGAATCACATTATTTGGGATGCTCTGTCTTATTTTCCTCTGTCTGTAATGCCCATTGTTATCAGCTCCCTAAAGTAAGTCCTCAGCAAATGCATTTTGACTGAATGAATTCAGGTTCATTGTGTGTAGCTAATTCTCAATGGTGATATCATGACTTCTCTTTCCTTTCTAGATAAAGTTGTACACCAAACATGGGACTTTGAAATACCAGACAGACTGTGCCCCTAACAATGGTTACTTTATGATCCCCTTGTATGATAAGGTAAGAGGAGAGAGCACTTTAGTGGTTTATGATGGGAGGTTGTCCGTGTGGCCCACAGGGCTGTGCTAACTGGGAGAGTGGCTTTCCCAAGTGAGCAGATATACCTCTGTTTTGTACGTTATAAGCGGAATATGGCAATTCTGGCCAAACTATGAGGGTGATGGCTTATGTACTGGTTTGATTGAATAGCAGTGATTCTCATTGTCTCCAGGGATACTTGGCAATGTCTAGAGACATTTTGGCTGTTACAGCCAGGAGGGAGGGAGAGTGATCCATTATCTCCTGCTTGGAGGTCAAGAATGGAGCTAAACAGGCTGCCATGCTGTGCAGGTCAGGGAAAATGTCACTGGTTCCAAGTCTGAGAAACCCTGACTTAATAGAACTTCCTGTTAATACTTGCAAGCAGGTTAAAACATTGTTAAAAAGTATTACACAGGGCTTCCCTGCCAATGGAGGGGATATGGGTTTGATCCCTCCTCCCAGAAGATCCCGTGTGCCGAGGGGCAGCTAAGCTCATGCGCCACGACTACTGAGCCAATGGTCCACAACGGGAGAGGTCACCGGAGTGAGAACCCGGGGCACCTTGGAGAGCAGCCCTTGCTTGCTGCAACTAGAGAAAGCCCACGCACAGCAGTGAAAACCCAGCACAACCAGTGGACAGACAAACAAGTGATTTTTAAAAAGTATTATACAAGTAGTGTGTGAATTCATGAGTGTTGTGGGGGAAAAAAATCAAAGTTTTTAGAAGTATATGAAGTAAATTTTATCTTTTATCCCCCAAGTCCCCCTCCCTCTGTAGTGATGACTTCTGATAAAAGTTTCAGTGTGTATCGTAGCAGATGGCTTTCTCAGTATTTAGAGTTGTATGGATATCCAAGAATATACATGCATGTACACATACGCAGACATGCAAATGCATGTGCTCAGAGATGGGTATCTGCATGCCTATATTCCTAATCCCCATCCTCCCCACATTTCAGCTTTTTATGTGGAAATGTAGATAAACACAGGAAGTTACAAAAGTTATTACTAACAACACAGAGATAAATAATCTTGAACTTATATCTATACATAATACCTAAGATTGTTTTTTAGAGGTAGACTAGTTGATATTGAAATCTGTTTTTTTTTTTTTTTTTTTTTTTTTTAAAGCATTCTCAAGGAACCCTTTACTCAAAGGTGTATGAATAAAATCTGGTTTTAAGAATTGGCTTTAGTTTCTAAAGATCTGGCTGACCCTGGCAGACTTAAAGTTAAGGGTTAACATATGAAGGGTTAATATGAGACAGTAGATTGTTTGATATTGAAAGACCATGAGTGGCTGAATATAGTGTCTCCAACTCTTTGCTGGATTAAGTAGGAGTTTCTGGGGTTGAACTTGCCATACTGGTAGGGAGTCACAAGTCCACTCCCATTTATGAGCGCAAAGTTTACACTTGGAATTCCATTCCAGGTGTGAAAATTCTACTTGACGTGATTGTATTAAACTAAGTTAAAAGTTGACGGGTCATCAGTTCTTAGTCTTCTGCACTGATTTTTTTTTTTTTCCTCATAGGGAGATTTCATTCTGAAGATTGAGCCTCCTCTAGGGTGGAGTTTTGGTAAGTTAACAAATAACCAGTAAAGGATTAGGCTGTATGCTGAATATTAAATTGATGAAGTACAGAGATTGTTAAAATGAAGGATTCATTTCTAGTGTGCAAGAGCGTTTTTAACTCCTCCATCCCTGTTACTTTAGAGTAGATTGGAGTTACTTTAGACCTATCCTAAGGTTTTCTGTCTTGTTTCTTAAAATAGGCATCTTTTCTTGTACATCATAGGAAATTCCGTTTTTGCAGCTTCATTCATTAAGTGCCAGAAGAACTTGATGACTATAGGGGTCAGGAGTGGGGACTTGATTTCTGGCCTGGGATGGCTTCTTTCTTAGCCCCCTCAGTGTTTTTTTAATAAACTTTTTTTAGTGAATTAATGGTAATATCAGAGAAGGCAATGGCACCTCACTCCAGTACTCTTAACCTGGAAAATCCCATGGACGGAGGAGTCTGGTAGGCTGTAGTCCATGGGGTTGCGAAGAGTCAGACACGACTGAGCAACTTCACTTTCCTGCATTGGAGAAGGAAATGGCAACCCACTCCAGTGTTCTTGCCTGGAGAATCCCAGGGACGGGGGAGCCTGGTGGGCTGCCGTCTCTGGGGTCGCACAGAGTCGGACACGACTGAAGCGACTTAGCCGCAGCAGCAATGGTAATATTAAACATTGTGAAATTTGACAACAATTCAGATCTACTTAAGAAATCAGAAGATCTGGAAACCTTGAGGCCTTACCAGCTCTGTGACAACTTTGGCTGAGTTATTTCCGCTGGGTCAGCATCCATCAGGCTCCCAGATGGCTCACTGGTAAAGCCTCCACCTCCCAGTGCAGGAGACACAAGAGACACAGGTTCGATCCCTGGGTCAGGAAGATTCCACGGAGGAGGAAATGGCAGTGCACTCTGGTATTCTCGCCTGGGGAATCGCATGGATTAAGGAGCCTGGTGGGCTACAATCCATGGGGTCACGAACAGTCGACTGGACACGACTCTTAAAATGTGTGGATACATGCTCAGTTGTGTCTGACTCTTAAAAGCAGTCTTTCTGCACACAGAAAAGCTGCAGACTTCCCTGAGCTGAGTGTCTTTTAGCACGGTTGGAGGAGCGAAAGTGGGGTTGATCAGAAGAAAGGGTTCTACTGTGGTGTGGCTGATGCTTTTGGAGAGCAGAACCTGGATATTTCAGTAGAGGTGGGTGTGTGATCCGAGTTCTGTAGCTTGAGGGGAGAAAGGGGCCCAGTTGTTCCTACCAGGCCTGCCTGTGAGTTAGGGGAGGAGGAACTGAGTCCCTGCTGTCACAGAGGCAGCGACATGCATCTGGGAGACAGAGTTCTTTCTCAGGTCACAGCTGGGGCTGCCTGACTGCTGGGATCCAGAAACCGGAGGGGAGTCAGAGCCAAGTCCTGGCCTGAGAGGTCACAGATTGGAGGCTTGCGAGAGTGTTTTGTTTGAATCCCCTCCCTTCTTGTCAGTTCTTTTTCTTTTGATAAACTTGTTAATTGAATCATAGCATGCGTGTGTGCATGTGTGCTAAATCGCTTCAGTCACGTCTGACTCTGTGCGACCCTATGGGCTGTAGCCCACCGGGCTCCTCTGTCTGTGGGATTCTCCACCCAAGGATACTGGGGTGGATAGCCATGCTCTCCTCCAGGGGACCCAGGGGATAGAACCCGATTCTCTTGGTTTCAGAAATTCTCGTCACAGAGGTATCAGGCAATGAAATTCAACAAAGTGAACATACATAACCACCACCTAGATGAGGAGACAGAACCTGACCAACTCCCAGAAGTGTTCCACCCCAGACGTTTATGAACTGCCCTGCCCGACCTAAAATGATAAGATTATTTTACCTGTTTTGATTAAATGGAATCATCCAAGGTACAGTTTTGTGCCTGGTTTCTTTCTCGATGTTGTTCACAGGATTCATCCTTACTGTGTGTTCCTATGTTAGTTCATTCGATTGCTGCGTGACAGAACGTGATTTACCCCTTCTGCTGTTGGTGGGCAGTTGGGCCGTGTCCCGATTTTGGCCACTGAGAGTAGTGTTCCTGTGAACGTCCTTGTTACTCCTGTGAATCTTGTGGTGCACACGTGTCTGCGTTCCTGTTGAGTATTAATATAGACCAGGGGTGGAATTGCTGGGCAGTAGACTTTTTACATGTAATCCAGCCATAGTAGAGATTTCTGGGCCGGCAGAGTAGACGTTGCAGAGCTTTGCTCTAGCAGCCGTGTGTAAGAGTTCAGTCTTCCACATCCACACCAGCGTTGGCCGTCAGTCTCTTTTATCTTGGCCGTCCTGATGGTGGAGTGGTTTCAGCCACTCACTGTGGTCTGCATTTCCTGATGGTCCATGAGACTAAACACTTTTTCTTGTGTATACTGGCCATTTGGATATTCTCTTTTGTGAGGTGCCTGACAGATTTTATCCATTTTCCACTGACATCTTCCCCTGTGTGTGTTTGTAATTCTTTATTTTACCTGAAGTTCTCTTTTTAAAAGTTATCTTTTTTTGGGGGGGCCGCACCGCACAACATGTGGAATCTTAGTTCCCTGACCAGGGATTGGACCTGGGACCTTGGCAGTGGGAGCGCAGAGTCCTAGCCACTGGACCGCCAGGGAATTCCCCTGAAATTCTCTTGATTTGCCCATTTTTTTCCTCTACCTATGACTTTACATTCTTCTTAACTTTTTAAAAACTCAACTTTAACCCATATTATGATGAACTCTTCAGTTATTTTTAATTTCCTTGAATTGGTTGCTGATACTGAAAAATCAGGACACAGCAGATAAGACCCAGATTTTCAGTTTTTCATGAGAACTTGGAAGCTCGGGCAGCACTGGGTCATGCGGCAATAGTGGGTGGAAGCTGTCCCCTTTTTTCCATTTGCCTCAGTCCACACTTGGCCTCTGCTGACTTCTAGTCCCCCTGTTTACTATGGACCCTGGAGTTTATGGTCTTGGTATAATGTGGCTGAACTCATGTACTCGATCAGGAGACAGATCTGGAGCCAGACTTTTGGGGTTGAGCGTGGGCTCTGTCCCGCAGGAGCTCTGTGATTTTAGGAGCATCCTTAACCTTTCTGTGCCTCCGTTTACCCCTCAGTCAGCTGCAGTGTTACTACCTACCTCTGAGATAGTTGTCAGAGTTAAGTGCGCCTGGCTCAGTGCCTTGTCTTTGGTGGGTGTTCAGTAAATAAAAGTTTCTGGCGCTTACTAGATTTTCCATGGGACTCTGAGATACAACTCAGCCGCAAGACTGTTATAAACGTATCTTATACTCTTAACCCTGGTTCCCTCTGGGGTGGGGGGAGGGGAGACTTTTCCCTCCTCCTCCTCCCTTTGGATTTCCAGCCACATGAGTGGCTCAGAAGTGAATACAGTGAAAGTTAAGCAGTGCAGTATGTTTTATGTGACAGTTTGTATCCTGTCCCAGAACTCAGCTTGCTCTTGTGTCCTGTCCCCTGTCCCCCTCCCCCCACCCCCCGTCATTGCACAGAGCCGACCACCGTGGAGCTGTACGTGGATGGTGTCAGCGACATCTGCACGAAGGGTGGGGACATCAACTTCGTGTTCACAGGCTTCTCCGTGAATGGAAAGGTTTGGCGTTTGTCACATTTGCTCTGTGGTACAGACTTAATCTCCTCTTACCTATAAAAAAGTGAGAATTTTGAAACAGGGGGCTTTGAGGCTATGAGGGATGCACAGATAAGCTTCAGGAGGACCTGGGAGCTCGATGAAACTGTATGTAAAATGTGGCGGGTGTTTTAGGGGCTGGGTCTGGGTTGCTGGTCTGATTTCCCTGGTGGCTCAGACGGTAAAGCGTCTGTCTACGATGTGGGACACCCGGGTTTGATCCCTGGGTTGGGAAGATCCCTTGGAGAAGGAAATGGCAATCCACTCCAGTACTATTGCCTGGAAAATCCCACAGACAGAGGAGCCTGGTAGGCTACAGTCCATGGGGTCACAAAGAGTCAGACACGACTGAACGACTTCACGTTCACGTTCACGTTCTGGGTTGCTGATCACTCCTTTGTCCGAGTACAGACAGCAGGATGGCCTTGTAGAGAGACAGGGTCTCAGGGGCCAATCTCCCCCGCGCGGCCTGCAGTGCCACGGCTGAGATGCACCTGTTTATTGCCTACCTTTTCTTCACTGTGGGTTTATTCTCCTTTTTCTTTACCCTGAGAGGGAGGGCCTTTGGTCCTGGCTTTATGTCTGGGTTTCTTGTTGGAGATGGGGACCCTGGGTATTTATTCTTTCTCTGTGGTCTAGTCATGCATCTTTAATTGATGATGCTTTAGAGTCTTTCTCAGAGGTAAAAGAATCCACCTGCTAACGCAGGAGACATGGGTTCAATCCCTGGGTCGGGAGGATACCCTGGAGAAGGAAATGGCGACCCAGTCTGATATTCTTGCCTGGAAAATTCCATGGACAGAGGAGCCTGGCATTCTGCAGTCCAGGGGATCACAAAGAATTGGACATGACGGAGCAGCCAAGCACGCAATAGAGTCAATGAGCTGAAGTGTCATTTTCCTGTTGCCGTTCCTTCTCCTTGTGCCCCTGTGTCCCCAGGAGGGGCAACCATGATCTCTACCATCTTTTCCAAGGAATCCTGACCCAAAGAAGATCGTGGCAGCAGATGCAGGCTGGACGGTGCTGCTGAGGGGAGGACGTGGCTGCTGGGCGGCTCCTAACCTCCTCCTCCTTTTCCACGGCAGGTTCTCAGCAAAGGGCAGCCCCTGGGCCCCGCAGGAGTTCAGGTGTCGCTGCGAAACACAGGCACCGATGCGAAGATCCAGTCCACAGTCACACAGCCTGGCGGAAAGTGAGTTACCGCTTGTGCCGCCCTGCCCTGCAGCTAGAGCTGGACCCTGATGCTGGGGGGTGGAGCTCTGGATCGAGGGAGGCCTGGGTTCAGACCCTAATTCAGCCTTACCCTCAGACAGGTTCATACCCCACAGGGCCTCAAGTTCCTTACCTATGAAGTGCAAGTCTTTTGACCCATGTCTAGCGGTGATGAGATGATTAAAAATGAGATAAATAAAGCCCCCGCTGCAGGACTAGGCCTTCATTTACCGGCTGGGACTGGCTCTGGTTCCCAGGTGGCTCAGTGGTAAAGAACCTACCTGCTAATGCAGGAGACGTGGATTTGATCCCTGGTTCGGGAAGATCCCCTGGAAGAGGAACTGGCAGCCCACTTCAGTATTTTTGCCTGGAAAATTCCATGGGCAGAGGAGCCTGGTGGGCTACAGTCCATGGGGTCACTAAAGAATTGAACACGACTGAGCATGGCATGCTGTGGCACTGGCTCTGGAGTCCAGCAGCCGGTTTGAATCCTGTTTCTCCCATTTGCTAGCTGTCTGCCCCATGGCAAGTTACTTAAGACTGCTATGCTTTGGTGTCTTCATTTATGAATGAGGATAGTCATGGAACCTACCACCTAAGGTTATTGAGAAGATTAAATTATGATATTATTGTTTCAAACTGTCTGGCCTAGAATATGCAATTAATAACTTTTAGCTCAATACAGATTAGCTCAATTACGATTTTTAAAAATCATTTTATCGCTATTACATCGCAATCATTTTGTAGTTGGAACTGATGACTATTTAATTAACCTTGTTGAGTCAAATTTAAAGCATTTATGTAATGGATTTATATTGTTGCGTTGTAAATGTTAATAGATGTGCCAAGATTAATATCCAAATAGTTCCAGCTGATCATTTTGAAAGCATACAAATCACCATTGACTGCTTCAGTACACAAATCTGACTAAACTGCAAAATAGAAATTTATAATGAGCCTGTCAGTATATCATCCAATTTTTAACTGATGCTTGTTGAAATTATATTTCAGTTTTGAAAAATACTTCTTGTTACCTCTCCAACCCCCTCCTCTGATCTGTAGAAGGGAATGTAGGACTTTCATTTTCTCTGGTCTCAGTAATTTGCTGCTGGCCCTGCTGGGGAAAGGGACTTGAGCTTTCTGAACCCCCTTCCTGCGCGCACACCGCGCGGAGAGTCACATGCAGAACTGGGGTGCCGTGAGCACGAACTAGAGGCTGAATCTGACCCAGACCGAAGCCCGGTGACAGTATCAGCACTCCTGTGGCCGGCGCGGCCCTGTGCAGTTATTACAGGCGACATCTGATGTGATAAATACCACCGCGGAAGAAGGAGCTGAATTGAAATTTTGGCATTCCTGTCACTGCAATTAGCCCACCTGTGGTCTGGTGCTTTTGCACATCTGAAGGGCTAACTGTGTCAGAATCCTGGACGCAGTGTTTCCAGCCTCAACTCATCTCACTCTGGTCTTGGGTTTGTTCACAGCTGCTAGAACAGTCTTTATTGGCTTCTGGTTTCATCACAGTTGCTTTGCACAAGAGCCCAGAGTGGCTTCTGTTTGTTCCTGATAACAGATCTTAATAAACTCTCTGGGGTTGAGTCAAGCTCGTTATCACCTGCCCCCTGACGTTTAGTGTCATCTTGTGTCAGCGTCCGTCTCAGCTCAGCGGGCCTGTCCGCCGATTGGTTTTTTCAGTTTTCTCCTTTAATTTTTTAATGAGTTCGATTAGTTACTTGATTATGGCCTTTTTTTTTTTTTTATATTATTTTTTGTCCTCACCATGTGGCATGTAGGATCTTCCTTCCCTAACCAGGGGTTGAACTCATGCCGCCTGCAGTGGAAGCATGGGGTCTTAACCTCTGGACCGCCAGAAAAGTCCCTGTCCCCCATTCTTCACACATATTTCCTCTCTTCACACTTCTCTTCGTTTAGACACTTCCCCTCTCCTCACGTCTTCATACCTCTGTCGGCACACACTTGAATGATCTGTGACTGACCCCTGCTGAACCACAGGATCTGGTATTTAGACTAGAATCCCTGGGGCTGAAGGAAACATCAGCCTTCCTTCTTGTTAGCACACGAGCCCCTCTCCTTGCACACAGCCAGTGCCCGGTAAGTGCTGTCTGATGAGGATTTGAACAGTGAAGGATTGAATTTCATTTATGCTCCTTTAACTGGCTCAGGGCAAGTTTGTGGTAACTCATGCATCATTGTCTTGTGCTTGGAAGAGTAGTCCTAAATTAGAAATATTCAGGTTGCTGGGAGAAAGTGAAGTGATATTTTTTATTTCTTAGGTTTGCATTTTTAAAGTTCTTCCTGGAGATTATGAAATCCTTGCAACTCATCCAACCTGGCCATTGAAAGAGGTGAGCATTTATTTCCATTATGTTGATGGCCATGCCAACAGTGTGCTGGTTTGGGGACAAATGGAGTGGTTTTCAATTCCGGATATGAAATTATTTTATGTTTTTTCTAGAAGTTCATGGAAAAAACAATGATGTTGCTGATTAGTTTGGTGGTGTTTATACAGGAAAACTCCCGCACTGTAGCAGATGTTGCTTATTTTGGTTTCTGTTTTAGGTAATGACATTGTCTTCCTGCTGTGAAGTTGGTTTGTTATTAACTTATACCTATTTTAAGCTAAATCAACACCAGAGGGACCTGATGAGATTATTTTAGTGTTCTTTTTTCTGTCTGTAACAGCAATACTTATTCTGAATTCTTGTTCTTGTGCCCAAGGAGAATATGTAAGAATGTTTATTGCAGCTTTGTTTGTAATAGCAGAATATTGTAAACAGCCTATATGTCCATGAGGGGGAGAGTGGATTGTGGTTTCACCACATCATAGAATTCTGTATATCAGCAATAATGAATAAACCAGAGCCACGCGTATCAATATGACTGTACTTAAAAACGTAACATTGAAGGGAAAAGGCAAGTTGCTGAAGGACAAGGAAATATGATACCATTTATACAGTGATTAGAAATACTTGTGATCAGAACCACTTCTAGATACATTAATATGTGGAAAAGATGCTGTAAAGATGCTGCAAATGGGAATGGTGAATAGTGTATTCACTATGGTACTGATGTCTGCAGAGGGAGGGAGGAAGGGGTGTGCAGGTCTGTGGGGTCTGGAATTGTATTTCTTCTCGTTTATTCTTTAGCTGGTTGGAGCTTATATAGGTCGTCTTTGGTATCAGATCAGATCAGATCAGTCGATCAGATCAGATCAGTCGCTCAGTCGTGTCCGACTCTTTGCGACCCCACGAACCGCAGCACGCCAGGCCTCCCTGTCCATCACCCTGTAATCTTTTTGTTTGACTGAAATAGTTTATAGTAAAAGATCGAAAAAAGAAGACACCTACTAAATGTGGTTCTGTAAATAACTGAAAAAACAGTTTGAAATAAGACCTAAAGGACATTTCAAAAGGTTAGTTTTTATATTGGTTTTTGAGGCTGTGTTTCATTCTTGCTAAAGAAGCATCAGAATTTCAGTTTTTACTCTGTGAGTTTTATGCATTTAAAAGTGATGATATAATTTCACCCCTTGATGCGTCTGTATACTGTTTATGGTCTGGTTCTTAGGATTTTTCTCTTTTGGTCAACATTTTAAAATGTTTCGCTTAAAACTCAGTAGCTTACACATTATAAATAGAATACATTTTAAGATTTGTGTTGTTTGTTAGTTGTATGCATAAGGAATTTGAGTTTATTCATGTAAAATTGTGTTTTAAAGTAAAGCAGGCTATTAAAAGTCATGAAAATGGTTGCCCTTTGGGGGAGCAGTATCAGGAAAGGAGCAGGAGGGGGCTTCTGAGGACTCAGTGTCTGTGTCTGGGTGCTGATTCTGTTCCGTGTCTGGGTGCTGGATGCACGGTGTGTTTGGGAAAATAATTGTTCCTGTGTGAATTGTAATTTAACGAAGAGATTAAAAATATATGGATGTATACCATTCAACATAGAAAAAAATGTTCACTTAAAAAAATTTTGAACATACAGAAGAACACAAAGGAGTGGAAATGGAAAATTTGGAAGGTGGAAAAGTGTAAAAGAGATAAAATGCTACCATCATCGTTTCCATTTTGCCACTTTTCCCTGCACTTCATCTTGCCCATTAAAAATAGTTGTGATCATGCTACACATTCATATGCGGTTTTATACCATTTCATTTGTTGCTTTTCTCCGACTTAATATTTTAGTGGAAGCATGTCCTTCTGTTGTTAAATGCTTTGTGAGCTTCTGTCCTTTTGGAAGTTAAAATCTTCTTTTGTAGGCGAGCACCACTGTGCGAGTGACCAACTCCAACGCCAACGCCGCGGGTCCCCTCATAGTGGCCGGCTACAACGTGTCTGGCTCTGTCCGCAGCGACGGGGAACCCATGAAAGGGGTGAAGTTTCTTCTCTTTTCTTCTTTAGTGACCAAAGAGGTAAGCAAAGAGGAGTGAAGAATAAGAGAGATTGTGGGCAGGGAGTGGAGGAGGTGGGAGATCAGAGACTAAGAAATTCAGGTCAGTCACAGACACGGAAAACAAACTTAGGGTTACCCGAGGGGATAGCTGGGTGGGGGAGGGATAAATTAGGAATTTGACATTAACATGCACCCTGATGAATATAAAATAGGTAAACAACAAGATCCTACTGTACAGCACAGAGGTGCATACGTACTCAGTCATGTCTGACTCTTTGTGAGTCCATGGACTGCAGCCCACTAGGCTCCCCTGTCTGTGGGGTTTTTCAGGCAAGAATACTGGAGTGGGTTGCCATTTCCTCCTCCGGGGGTTAGCATGGGGAACTATATTCAGTATCTTGTAATAAACTGTATAATTGTGGTGCTGGAAAAGACTCGAAAGTCCTATGAACTGCAAGGAGATCAAACCAGTCTATCCTAAAGGAAATAAACCCTGAATATTCACTGGAAGGACTGATGCTGAAGTTGGAGCTCCAGTACTTTGGCCCCTTGATGCGAAGAGCCAATTTACTGGAAAAGACCCTGATGCTGGGAAAGGTTGAGGGCAGGAGGAGAAGGGGGCACCACAGAGGATGAGATGGTTGGATGGCATCACTGACTCAATGGACATGAGTTTGCACACTATCTGGGCGATAGTGGAGGACAGGGAAGCCTGGTGTGCTGCAGTCCGTGGGGTCACAGAGAGTCAGACATGTCAGTCATTGAACAACAATAAACTAATGGAGAAGAATCTGAAAAAGAATGTATATATATATAACTGAATCACTTTGCTGTATAGCAGGACATAATTCAACATTGTAAACCAACTGTACTTCAATTAAATAAAAAATTCAGGTCAAAGTTGATGGATAGTCTCACCATCTAAGAACCTTGTGTCTCTGTTTTGACTCACAATAAATTGAATGTCTTCTCTGGGAGGCAGTGTAATTCAGTGGAAAGTGCCCAGGCTTTGAAATCAAACAGACCCAGCTTCAGACAGATCCCAGCTCTGCCTCTGAGCAGCTGTGTGAACTTGGGCCAGTATGGTTTCTTATCCGGACTATGGTGATCCATGGTAGGGGAGGACAGTCAGGTGATTTTTTTTCTAAGAAGGCTATACCATTTTTAACTTTGCAAATGAAAATTGAAGTGTTAGTCACTCAGTCATGTCCACGTCTTTGCAACTGCGTGGACTGCCGCCCACCAGTCTTCTCTTTCCATGGACTTCTCCAGGTAAGAATACTGGAGTGGATTGCTACTTCCTCCTCCAGGGGATCTTCCTGACCCAGGGATCGAACCTGGATCTCCTGCATTACACTTAGATTCTTTACCATCTGAGTCCCCTGGGAAACGCTTAACTTTGCAAACTTGTATGTAAAAATTTTTACATTGTGTTCTGTTCTCTACTACATTGTAGGTTTCAGAAATATTTTGTGAAATAAAACTTATGCAAGATTTTTGAAAGGTGGCTATTTGATAATAATCAGAATGTAGAAGTGGAAAAGGAAGTCATTTTGGCCTTTTTCTCCTGACACAGGATGTCCTGGGCTGCAACCTCTCCCCAGTGCCTGGGTTCCAGCCCCAGGACGAGAGTCTGGAGTACCTGTGCCACACGGTCTCCAAAGAAGACGGCTCCTTCTCCTTCTATTCCCTGCCGAGCGGGGGCTACACTGTGGTGAGCAAAGCTGACTTCCGTTCTGTTTGTGTTTGGGAGTCTTACGACAGGAGGTATCAGTACCCTTGGGTTATCAAAGGACCGAATGGTTGGCCTACAGTTCCACAGACATTTTATTTAGCAGTAATTTAAGGTGTGGCTCTGTCTCCTCAGTAACAGGTGCAGAAAGCCCAAGTCTTTCCTCTTTGAAATGTGAGACCATTATGATTAGTAGTGTCTGTTTGCCCACTTTGAACCCCTGGTTATTTGTGGGCTGCTGGCTTTGAGTGTTAGTATTGATGGTTGAATCATGTTCCTGGCTCTTGGTAATTAACAGACTTTTCCTTCCAGATTCCATTCTATAGAGGAGAGAGGATTACCTTTGATGTTGCTCCTTCCAGACTTGACTTTACTGTGGAACATGACAGCCTGAAAATTGAGGTAAAATTTCCCTGTCCCTTCTGGAGGGACAGGTGTTGGAGTGCCCATTCCTGGGCACAGGTGTTGCAAACGTGTTAAAAACAATTAATATTTATCTAAAAGTGCTGTTGGAAAAAGCAGAATCTTACACTTTCTTCCGCTTTATTCTGGGATCCACGGAATCCTTCACATCGCTCACATAACATCTGTATCTTAGTGAATTGGAGCCTTAGTTTTATCTACTTCATTTAATGAGATGTGTTCACTGAGTGTCAGTGACATATATTTCAGGTACTATTCCAGTGTTGGGCTTATTGGAGTAATTGAAAGAGGCAAAAATTCCTGTTCTCGTGTAATTCATGTTCTGATGGCAGAAAGAGACAATACATTTATAAATAAATAAATCAGAAAGTATATGAGAAGGTCATGTGTTCTTTAGAAACAAAGCAAGAAAGGAGATTATACCGTTTCAAGGTCAAGTGGGGGTTGAGGTCTCCTAGGTTGTACTTGGGGGAAGGCAATGGCACCCCACCCCAGTACTTTTGCCTGGAAAATCCCATGGATGGAGGAGCCTGGTAGGCTCCAGTCCATGGGGTCGCTAAGAGTCGGACACGACTGAGTGACTTCACTTTCACTTTTCACTGTCATGCATTGGAGAAGGAAATGGCAACCCACTCCAGTGTTCTTGCCTGGAGAATCCCAGGGGTGGGGGAGCCTGGTGGGCTGCCGTCTATGGGGTCGCACAGAGTCGGACATGACTGAAGTGACTTAGCAGCAGCAGCAGCAGGTTGAACTTGGGAAGGCCTCACGGGGAGGTGACTTTTAAGTAACAGCTTGAAGGGGAAGAGGCAGTGAAGTGTACTTACGTCTGTGGGAAGAGTGTGTAAGACACGGGCGTGGCAGGTGCGAAAGTCCTGAAGCAAGAGTGTGGCTAGGAGGTGTGGGGAACCCCCAGAGGCCAGGGTGGCTGGAACGGAGGGAGTGAGGAAGTGGGGGGGGGGGGGCCAGAGTGGTGATGGCGCAGGTCGTGCAGGTCCTGCTGGGCTTTCTGGGTGATGGTTGGCACCACTGAAAGGTTCTGAGCAGAAGCAGGTGTGCCCCCCTGCCTGCCACGTGGAGCGGAGTCTGCAGGGGGCAAGTGGAAGCGAGGGACCAGCCTGGAGGCTGTGGCAGGAGACCAGGTGAACTGACGGAGCCTGGGCCATCTAGGGTGACAGGTGAGGTGATGGGTAGGGTGAGAGGTGGCCTGACAAACTCCTTAGACCTAAAACAGGTGGTGAACGTGTTTTTCATCACATTTCTGTCTTTAATTACAGAGGTAGAAGATGGTTACTATAGAAAATGTGCCAGGTCAAATCCCCAAAGAAAACAGCAGCCTTTTATAAGTGGACCACCTAGTGTTACAGTTATTGAAAAAATTAGATTTTAATTGTTTTCTTTTACATTAGAAAGGGCTACATTGAAGTAGCTTAACCGGGTGGAAGCTAGCTTTTAGGTCACATGCTTAGCGGGATTCTGACTCTGCCTTTTAAAATCCACTAAAGCATTTGACTCTTCTGCTGTGGGCTGGAGTGGGGGTGGGGGTGTGTGTGTAAGGTCAAGCCCTTGGTGTTTCAAGGGACTTGCCAAGAAGGATAGGGTCAGGTGAATGGGGAAACACATTTCCCAATTGCAAACCAAAGTTTTAAACAGACATGAGTGGAATTTCAGGAAGCAATCTATAAGCTAAATAATGTAGGACCGTTGAGTCTCGTTCTTTTACTGTATTTCGCAACATACGGTTTAGTGGCAGGTACATGGCAGGTGCCTAATAAAGATGATTGTTGAGCGAATAGATGATTTAGTAAGTGGGTTAACCACGTCTTTTTAGACAAAGAGCTATCTGACTAAAGAGGAAGCCGTTTTCTTAAAGCTCTCAAATACCGTCACAGGCCTGCATTCCATCCATTCATTCAGGAGTCATTTATTGAGTGCCTACTGTGTACCAGGTGACTAAGACAGAAGAGGTCCCTGTTTTCATGGAGCTCATGTTCTAGTGGGAGGTAGACAAACTAGGAAGAAATTGAACAAGGACATTGGAAAGTTACTGGCTATTGGGAAGGTTTTTGCCGAAGCTTCTAAAGTAGATCTAGTGTGATGGTCAGTGCGTGGCTGGGCAAGAGGCAGGGGCTTCTGAGAGAGGGTAGTCAGGGAGGGCGTCTTGGAGGTGGTGACGGTTTGAGCAGAACCTGAAGGATGAGATAGGGCGGCCTGTCTCCCATCTTCTCCAGGTGTGAGAGGAGATCCAGGCTGAGGGAGCAGCTGGTATGAAAGCCCCCATAGTGAAGGCACGTGGGAACCCCAGATCAGGGTGGCTGGAGCTCAGCAGCTGCGGAGGGCCGGGCCCTGGCCCTCACAAGCAGGGAGGGTGCAGACACAAACCGAGCTGAGAACGAGCTGAGAACGTGGGGTGAGGGGATGCGCAGCAGCAGGGGGTAAGTGAGGGGGTGTAGGTGGACCTAGGACTTGAATTCCGATGTGGCGGGAAAGCAGGAGAAGGGCCCAAGAGACCTTGCAGAGTTGGAATCCACGCGACTGTGATGCTGGCAGGTAGGCAGCGGGGTGCACGGTGATCCTGGGTCTAGGCTGGGAGACTGCGGGGTGGCCTGGCCCCCGGAAACAGCGTCTGGAGGGGAGCGGGCATGGAGGGGTGCTTTCACAGGTCTGACTCAGTGGTCTCTGGGGAAATCAGTCTCTCGATCTTTTTCATTCAGTTATTTGACAAATACCAATGTTTTGGGAATCTAAGGAGGAAGACAGACGTGGGAAGGGATTGCTGGTGGGTGAGTTGGGAGGGAGCTGGGCTGTCAAGGGGGACCAGGAGGAGCCAGCGTGGGCCGGCGTGCTGAGCAGTGGCCTGAGGGGCCTAAGCGGGGCTTCCTCAGCTCAAGTACACGACACTTTCTCCCTGTTCTCATCTTCAGCCGGTGTTCCACGTCATGGGATTCTCTGTCACTGGGAGGGTCTTGAATGGACCGGAAGGCGAAGGTGTCCCGGATGCAGTAGTCACCCTGAACAGCCAGATCAAAGGTGGGCAGACACACTGGGCCCAGGCCTGATTGCCGGGGCTGGGTTTTGCTACGGGGGAAATGGAAAGGAAACCAAATCTTAATGACTCTGTGCAGACAAGCCAGCTTTCGGTGCCCCGTGTGGATGGGGGACATGCAGCTGTTTTCGGCTCATCCTTGGTCAGCATGTTTTTGTTCTACAGTCAGAACAAAAGCTGATGGCTCGTTCCGCCTGGAGAACATAACCACCGGGACGTACACCATCCACGCCCAGAAGGAGCACCTGTACTTTGAAACCGTCACGATCAAAATCGCACCCAACACGCCTCAGCTGGCGGACATCATCGCCACGGGGTAAGGGGATTGTGAGGGGCCCCAGGGCTTATGCTGGCAGTCAGCAGAGACCAGAACACCTTCGGTCTGACCGTGTGTTTCTGCCACGGAGTCTCATCCAGTCTCCGACACCTGTGGAGACGCAGCTGGCTTCTTTACAAAGATCAGAGCTAAATGTTATAAACTGAAGGTACTTGCCTGTTGGCTGCTTCCCGAAAATCATCTTGCTTCAGAATTAAAGTGGGTTTACGATAGAAGATCTGTCGTGCCTGACTTCACATCTGCGGGGCCTTCCTTGGCTTAATTGGAAGGCAGTGTAGTTGGTTGAGAACGTTGTTTGTAAGATGCTTCAGGTCATGGTCACAATTCTTCCTGTTTTGTGCTTAGCGTGAGTTGTGAGGGGACATGCCGTGGTTGAATTCCTGTAGTTTCATCACACAGTGGCAACGTTTAGTGCAGAGAACCCCGGCCTTGGAGTAGAGTCTGGGTCTGTCTTATTTGCATGTTCCCTAGAGAGCGGAGGTGGGGGGAGGCTGCCATCTTTTCCTTGGCAGTAGGTGCTCACTAAAAAGTTACTTGGTGGCTCAGTTGGCAAAGAATCTGCCTGCAGTGTAGGAGAGACCCGGGTTCGATCCCGGGTCGGGAAGGTCCCCTGGAGAAGGGAATGACCACCCACTCCGGTATTCTTGCCTGGAAAATCCCATGGACAGAGGAGCCTGGCGGGCTACGGGGTGGGGCAGGGTCTGCCTGGAGAGTGGCCTCTCAGAGCAGCGAGGCGTGGATGAGGGATGGGGGCACGGCGCCTGGCGTTGCTGGAGTGGAAAGTGCTGAGCAGACGGAGGGAGTAGGTGTCGCAGGGCCTCTTCATGACCCATTGGAAGCCGGGGGCTTTTTCCATCAGGGAGAAAAGACAAAGGCCAGGAAACAGTTGTAAGCATGGAGGTAACATGGTTAGATTTTTGTCTTCAGTGAGACATGTTGGTGCCACGGCGGGAAAGGCCTCGAAGGGTCGAGATGAGGGTGCGGGAGGCCTGAAAGCAGAGTTGAGGAGGGCCTGTCTGATGGAGAAATGTCCCGGGGTTCCCAGCCTCGGGGATAGTGTGGCCGCGGCCCTGGAGAGGAGCCAGGTGGGTCTGAGGCATCAGTTGTGACTACGGGGTCTGCAGGCCCACTAGGTGGCGCTCTTCACCAGGTGCTCACATGGACTGTGAATCGGGAAGACTTGGTGGCAGAACCTTGGAAAGTGTAGGAGCGGGTAGAAGTGGATCTGCGGACCGGAAATAGAGTGTCAGCCCTCGAGGGGCGGGGGCTTTAGATGTGACCTCCTGCCGGTCACGGAGTTTGGGGAGCTGAGCCCTGAAGACATGCTTTACTGGCGTGGTCACTGAGGAGGTTTTCTCTAGGCAGGTGGGGGCTCTGGGTCAGGGCTTCAGTGAGGAAGCAGACCCCCGAGGAGCCTCAGGAAGTGATCCTGGGCTTCAGTTCTCCCTTCACGAGCAGTTCTGAGCGGCGACTCTGGGTGAGGCACAGAGGTAAATGCTGGGTGTGTAACAGTGAGCCAGACTAACGTTGCAAAGGCATGGCCGTGGTCTTCCTGGGCTTAAGGCGAGGAGTCAGTGACTGTAAGTTATGGGGGCTGTGCCAGAAGTGCTTGGGGAGCCCCAGGGGACTTCCTTCAGGTTGGGGGCTGTGGAAGCCCAGACCTTTGGGAGGACTGAAAGGTAGCCGAGTGGACGACTTGGCAGGTGGAGGGATCAGTGTGTTGCAGGAGCGGGGGCTCCTCCTGGAAGGGAGCTCTGGGTAGAGGGGTGGGGGGACAGACAGCATGGGTGGGGGTGACGGTGAGGCCTTGTGGCCATCTTGTGTGGGTGAGCTGTTCCCCCGTGAGTGGAGACTCTGGATGGGTTTTTAGCAAGGGAGCTGTGAATCAGGGTGCTTTGGAAAGATTTTCTTTTCTTCTCCTGACTGCTGTGTGGGGAATAAATGGAGGGTAGAGGGAAGTCAGAGTAAACTTGAGGGATTAATAGGAGGTGCTGGAGGAGCTTGCTGGAGGAGCTTGCTGGAGAAGATGGTTACCAGTGGGACCTGAGACTGGGTTCTGGGGGGAGGGAAGGAGTGGGTAAGTTTGATGGGTGATAGGCCTGTGCTTCAGAGCCCAGGTTTCCTGTTTCAGCCATTTGGGTAGATGGAGGAGGTACCATTCCCCATTCATGGAGGTAGGGAAACACAGTTTAATTTTACATTTATTCTTTGAAATGGAATTTTGAATCAAAGAGAAACAGCATTCTTTGAATATCTTTGGAAAAGTCGATCATTTTTCTTTTGATCCATATAGCACGTTTGTCTTTTAATTCATTGATACTTCTTACTTTTTCTTTCATTCTCTTTTAAAACATTATTTGTTTGAAAAAGAAAAAAAAACTGAGTTAAATGACAGAATGTAGCTGTCTCACTAGGCACCAAAATTACTAATTTCTCTCCATAAATGTATTAAATTCTGATGAAAGAATTTTTTTTTTCAGAGTTTAAACTTTTTATTTTGTATTGGGGTATAGCCCATTACCAGTGTTGTCTGATGAAAGAATTTATTGACACAAATTGATTTTTAAGGGCTTCAATATAACAAACGCCCTCCTACTAGCTTTTTAGTTCTTTTTCTAAATGAATGTGTGTTTGAGGTGTAGTGTAATGAGTCACTTCTCTTTAATGGAGAATATGAGCTAAAACACATCATATGGTTAAAGTATTAAAACTTAGGCAAGGGGGTTCAACTTGTAATGAATAAGGGGACTTCCCTCCCTGAAAAAGACACAAATGAAGAGTGTATGGAAGGGCCTTGAGAACAGTGCTTTCAGTATTCCCTTCCTGTCAATTTTCTCTGAAAGCACACAGTAGGGAACCAAAAAAAGGGCAAACCTTTGCATCCAGATCAGGGCTTGGCACTCTTTTTCCCTCAAGGACCAGAGAATAAATATTTTAGACTTCATGGGCCCATACAGTCTTTGTGACAAAGCCCACCATAGACAATTCATAATGGGCGTGGCCATGTTCCAGGAAAACTTTATGTGCACACACTATAATGGTATACTTTTTATATGTCACGAGATAGTCTTTTGATTTTTTTTTTCCTTTTTAACCCTTTAAAAGTGTGAAAACCATTCTTAGCTCATGATCCCAACCAAAACAGGTGGCTGGTGTGACTTGACCCGTGGGCTGTGGTGTCTTACCCCCTGCTCTCCAGCCTGAACCCTGGTAGCCGGCCTGGTCACGTCCATCTAGAGCAGTGGTCCCCAGCCTTTTTGGCACCAGGGACCTGTTTTTTTTTTTTTTTTTTTTTTTTGATCTGTTTTTTTTTGGAAGACAGTTTTTCCATGGTCTAGGGGAAGGAGGGGGATTCTGTGATGATTCAGGTCTTTATTTATTTACTGTGCACTGTATTTTTTTATGACATCAGCTCCACCTCAGATCATCAGGCATTGATTAGATCCAGGAGGCTGGGACCTCTGCTCTAGAGAGACGACTGTGCCCTGCGCCACTTCGTGGTTCCTTCTGCCGTTTTTTCTTTGCAGCCGAGTGGGCATGCCAGCATCTAGTGCACCCCATTATTGCCCAGCACTGAATCCAGCATTTTTTATTCTCTTCCTGTCAAAAGTAACAACTGATTTTTATCTAAAGCGATTTTCTTGAAGATTACAAAATGTAAATTTTAGGCAGTTGAAGAATTGCTTGTGACCTCCAGCTGTGGGACATGATTACAACTGACTAAACATGAAGACGGCCACTCAGTGGACACTGGGCTTTGCTGGCTTTTATTAGTGGGTGGATGTGCCTTTCATGTGCTTCTGGAAATGTGCCATGGCGTACTTTACACTCTGCTCATTTGCAGTCTCCAGTCTGAGTCATTACCTTAATAGGGCTTTTCAATTATAAGTTGCTTCTGTAGCTCCTAGCTCCTAAGGAGTTCAATTTTAGCTTTGCATTTCTTTAAACTTAATTACCTTTCCTATTCAGATCTCTCAGATTGCTTTTCTCTGTGCATTATATATAATCACAGGCGAGGAAGCCGTCTTTGATAACCCTGCCTTGTTTTATCGCCTGGGTAATACCACACTTCCTTAGGCAGCTTATAGCTCTTGCTTTTAAGGACTCGTCCGCATTCTTGGTTGTGGCTGCTCCACCGTCAACGACCCAATTACCTGAAACATTTTTATCATCCAAAAATTGTCTGAAAACCACTTCTGCAGTGGGGAATGGCCAGCTGTCACCCAGAACACACAAACAGCCCTGCCCCAGGCCTTCCCTCTGCCTTTCCATTTGCAGAAAGAGGTCCAATCTTCTTTCTAATGATTGCTTATAAAACTGGAGTTGTTTGATCTGTATTCCTGTCTCTTCATTAAGATCGCACTAGTCTCAGGGATGAGGGCTGGAAGCGGGATGCGGAGTCTGGGTTGCCAAGCACCTTTCCTGTGATAATTGAGTTCTCCTGCTGGGCTGATGGTCCTCTTGTTGCAGGTTCAGTGTCTGTGGCCAGATATCAATCATTCGCTTCCCTGACACTGTCAAGCAGATGAGTAAATACAAAGTTGTCCTGGCCTCTCAAGACAAGGACAAGTCTCTGGTCACCGTGGAGACGGACGCTCAGGGATCATTCTGTTTTAAAGCGAAACCAGGGACCTACAAAGTTCAGGTATGACGAGTTTTGTTCTGTTTAAGATATTTGAAAAACAAACAAGCAACAACAATAATTTGAAAGGGTTGTTTTAAGATGGGATCAGAGAAGGAGCATTTTCATTCCCAGCTGCTTATTTTGATAACTTTACATTCCTGCATGTCAGTCAGTAGAGCAGATAGGCAGCCAGCTTGAAAGGATGCAATAGGTATTTCTCTTCCCATCCTGATGTTTATTAGGGGTTAGTATCAGGCTGCCAGGCACCTGTCTACCTCCTCAGGCTTCTGGCTGCTGTGGAATATCCATGGGTCCCCAGAAGAGATCAGAATGAGCTCTCTATTAGTGGCAGCTCAGTTACATCCACAGAGCATGGCTTCTGGACCCTGAGGCCAAAATAGAGCTTACATTTCCTGCCCCGCTGTAAATTGGAGATGCTGAGCAGGCACTCCCGATTCTTCTATCCATCTCCCCGGTGAAGAAGCCGGGGAGACCCTGACCTGTGGTCTCACCATTGGGGTGAAGGCCTGAGCACAGGTGGGGGCAGGAGGCCAGAGGTAAGACAGAAGCAGAGGTTTAGCCCACCAGCCCCGCACTGTGACCATGTCAACTGCTGCTGCTCCTCCTCCCTGGGGAGGAACAGGGGCTGGGCGAGGAGAGGGAGTCAGGCAGAGTCCTTCTAAGACTTTGCTCTCCTCCAGGCCAGTGGAATCTCCCCACTCTGAGGAGATGGGGTAGGGGCACAGCCTTCCCCCTGTATCCATGAACAGCATGCTGTGTGGGTGGTCAGCTCCTTTACCAGCCAGCCCGCTTCTTGTGATGTTGGCCACATAGACAAGCCTTTGGAGACTCCTTCAGAGGCACAGTCAGGGAGTTTTCCAAGGAAGGGCAGCTCTGGAATGTGATCTCTCTAGGGATGAAGAAGGCCAGCACTGCCTCCCCTCCCAGACCCTCTTGTGAGCCTGAGAAAGGCACACAGAAATGAGGGAAGAAGAAATGGCCCAGGTCCACTATTGGTCATCCACGTGGGTCCACAAGCTCACAGTGCATGTCACAAGTGACCTCACGCCAGAATCAGGTTCTAGGATTTAGTGATCGATAATAGCTTTGCGTACCCCAGTATGCTTTTGTGTGCACCCTGACACCACGGAAGACCGGTGTTCTATGTTTGATTAGAAATACAGTTTCTTTACACCAGCAATACGCAGATTTGTTGTGATTCTAAAACTATGCCTAGGAATGAACCTTCTCCTTCGGAATCTGTCTAGCCTCAGGCCCAGATGGATGATCTGGTGTCCTGTTGACCAGGGAGCAGCGACCCTGGTGCAGCCACTAACCTTGTCCTGTGTGTCCCGCAGGTGATGGTTCCTGAGGCAGAGACCAGGGCGGGGCTGACGCTGAAACCCCAGATGCTGCTGCTGACTGTGACCGACAGGCCTGTGATGGACGTGGCCTTTGTGCAGTTTTTGGCATCAGTTTCTGGGAAAGTCTCCTGTCTGGGTAAGACATCAGTTGAAAGCAAGAACGGATGAGTTCGAAGAGGCAGTCTGAGAGAGGTGGGATTTGGGTGGGCTCTTCTTCACTGGGCGGCAGCGAAGGTCACAGCAGAAGCTGATCGGGGGAGTGGAGTACGTGAGGCCGTGTTGTGTGCAGTTCTTTCTGAATAATCGCCGCAATCACCGGGAACATTTCTCTGGGAATACTCCTGCTTCGGCTCCCAAAAGAACGTGTGGGATTCTTTTTCTGAAAGGAGCTGGGCCCAGGTTTCAGTCCCAGCTCTGTCACTTACCAGTATGAGACTGTAAGCATTTACTTGCCCAGCCTCAGTTTTCCTTCAATAAAATGGGAATACGGCTGCTCTTAGAGGGTTTTTATGAGGCTTAAATGTGGTCATATCAAGAGGCTGTATAGCATAGTGGTTAAGATCATAGACTCCAGAGCCGGACCACATGGGTTTGAACCATTGCTGTGTGTGATGTTGGGTAAGTGACTTAACCTCTCTGTGCTTTGAGTCCCTCATCTGCAACGTGGGGATGTTAATAGTACCTGCCTCACAAGGTTATTGTGACGATCAAAGGAGTTAATGTGTGTATGGTAAAGAATCTGCCTGCAGTGTGGGAGACCCAGGAGTGATCCCTGGGTCAGGAAGATCCCCTGGAGAAGGGCATGGCAACCCACTCCAGTCTTCTTGCCTGGAGAATCCCATGGACAGAGGAGCCTGGCAGGACTGAGCAGCTAACACTTTTTTCATAGCCATTAGAAGTACCTGGAACACAGCAAGAGCCATATAAATCTTTGCCATTAATAGTAATATGATGATGATGATGATAAAGGGCCCAGTTCTGTACCTGGTATGAAATGGACGTTCAGGAAAGTTTCATTGCCTGTCTGACTTTTTCTCTGGCTCTCGTTGGTGCTCCATAGATACTGTTTCTGCCAGTGCAGTAAATGCTGGGCAGCCTCATTGCTTGGTGCCAGTGCCTTACGTGCTGGGAGAGGTGGGGATATGGGGAAATGTCTTAGAATCAAGTAGATGCCTGTTAGCTTTGAAGAACCCTTCCTGGGGCTGCCCTTCAGGAGCTAAGTGGTAGTAAGCAATACACAGCAGTTGAGGGTTGGAACAGGTGCTGCGGTTCCCAAAGCCGCCAAGCAAGGCCCCTGCATCTTTTCTCTGCAGACACTTGCGGTGACCTGCTGGTGACCCTGCAGTCCCTCAGCCGCCAGGGCGAGAAGCGGAGCCTCCACCTCTCCGGCAAGGTCAACTCGATGACTTTCATGTTTGACAACGTGCTGCCAGGAAAATATAAGAGTAAGAATTGAAGGCATCCCAACTAGTTTAACTCATTTGTTTTTGTCCTTTGACCTTGAATTTGCATTATTTAGCTTGGGCAGTAATGCAGGAGTTGAGGCTTCTGAACCAACTGCCACCTCATCAGGATGATCCACACACTTCTCATGCCATTTTATTTGTAAATTCCTGAAAACAGTGTCACGTGATTACACTGACGTGTTCTACCACTTAGCAGCTGTGTGAGCCTGGCAGCTTACTTGATCTCCCCAGGACTTGGTTTCCCCTTCTGAAGTAGGAGTCACAGAACCTTTCTGCAGAGTGACGGAATCCGGTTTGTAAAGCCCCGGCACAGTGCCTGGGAAGGAGAAGGCACTTTTCCTCGTCTTCCTCAAGAAGCTGCCCATCGCCTATATTTTTGCTGTGTCAGAATTCAGCTTGAAGCTGCTGGCTGTAAACAGCCTCGAAAGTAGTAGACTGATTTTTCAGGCAGATTATGTTTTCTGTTAATGTCAGGTGTTGGCAAACTATGATCTGAGGGCAGCTGCCTGTTTTTATGAATAAAGTTTTATTGGAACATAGCCACGCCCATTTGTGTGTCATCTGTGGCTGCTTGTGTGCTGCAGAGGCCGAGTTGAGTAGTTGAGACTTGTGTGGCCTGCAGAGGTGAAAATATTTACTCTCTGGCCCCTTAGAGAGCAAGTTTGCCAGTGTCTGAGTATCTTACCTATAGCCTGGTTTTAGGCTCAGTTGGATTTCCTTGTTAGTGATTTTAATGGTCATTGGTTTCAGTTTTTTTTTTTTTTAAGCAATTACTTATTCCCAGCATGGCCAGCTCTGTATATATACCCCCCCACACACATACTTGTTTGTATGTATGTGCACATAAGGGCTTCCAAGGTGGTTCAGTGGTAAAGAATTTGCCTGCCAAAGCAGGAGACAGAGATTTGATCTCTGGATTGGGAAGATCCCCTGGAGAAGAGCATGGCAACCCACTCCAGTATTCTTGCCTGGAGAATTTGATAGAAGAGCCTGGCAGGCTACTCTCCATGGAGTCTCAAAAGAGTCGGACACAACTGAGCGACTTAACAATAAGAACAGCATGTGTATAAACTCACTCACGCGCTTCATTAGCACTGTTTTTCTGGGGGTATCCAGGGAGGTGGTGCGCTCTGCCCACATGGGTGTCCATATCATGTCCTTTTCAGTCAGCATCCTGCATGAAGACTGGTGCTGGAAGAACAAGAGTCTGGAGGTGGAAGTTCTGGAGGACGATGTGTCTGCTGTTGAATTCAGGCAGACGGGATACATGCTCCGGTGCTCCCTTTCCCACGCCATCACTCTGGTAAGTAGGCTGCTGAGGATGCTCTTATTTGGAAGGACACTCGCCTTTTGGAGAGCGAGAAGGACTAGTGTGCCAAGAGGATCATCAGCATAGTCAAGCCAGATTTCCTTTTCTGCCCATCAGCTCACCCACCTATTATGGAAACACCATCAGGAAGCATTTTAAGTCCCTTAGTGGAAAGATGCCTTTGTTGGGGAGAGTTCCTTGTCCTGGCTCCACGTTAAACTGTAACTTTGACTAGTGATTTTGGAAAGCCGTTGATATAGTGCAGAGCATGTGGGCTTTGTAGGCCCTGCCAAGTTCAAGTAATGTTTGTGAGCCTCCATTTTTTCTTCTGAACTTGAGGTCGTAATACTCACTCCCCAGGGTTGTAGTGAGGTATGAGTAAATCTCTCCTGTATTTGAAGTTTTCCTGTGTACCCTGCTCTTTCTTAGGAACAGGTGCGGCTGAGCAGAGTTGGTTGTCCTCTTGCAGTCTCTGTGGCTGGGTTGGCAGTTACCCAGTGGGTTTTAGGATGGGAGCACCTGTGTAGCCCTGCTAGGTCTGTTCCTGAACTTCGTATAATCTTCTGACTTCTAGCAATGGCAGGTGTCATTGTCAGGTCTCAGTGGCAAAACGGGGGCACATGACAATTAAGTGGCTGCTTATGTTAGTCACCAGAACAGTGAGACTGGTCTCTCTGATGCCAGTTGAACGCTCGAACCACATAACTACAAGTGGTCCACAGACAGCTTTGTTACAGGAAACGGATTCATTAATAACCAGTTGAGAACAAGTGAGAGACATTCGGGAAACCAGTCCTTGATTTCCATTTCTCTTAGACTAAGAACGTACTCCTAATTACGGCCAGCCCTTCGCTGACTCCCGTCTCGCCCCTCCCCCTCACTCCCTCGTTCACTAGCTGCCTCCAGTTCTACACCAAGCTCGGTCCCTTCTCCAGGCCTTTGCACATACTCTTCTCTGCCTGAAATGCTGTGTCTTCTCCACAACTGAGTGTAGTTACTTTTTTTTCATCAATCAGGCTGAAGCCCCAGTGTTACCTGCTTGGGGGGTGGGGGACCTGTCTTGAGGCCAAGCTGAACAAGCCTCTGCGGAGGGCACTCTGTCCTGCTCCCTGTTTATTTCCCGCTAAGCTCTGTGACTTCCTTGCTGACGTCTACTGACTTCTCTGTTGACTGCATGGATTTTCTGTCTTCCCATATCAGAACGTAATCCACGCTGAAAACAAGAGCCGTGGCAGCAACCAGGGCCCAGCCTTGGGTCGGCCGCACGGCAGGTGCTCAGTAAATGTTAGTTGACTGAATGAAAAAGATCACGTTTCTGTTGGAAGTTTTGGAAAGCTTTTAATTTTCCCCTGGCATCCAGCTGTCCAAATGATTAATGTGCGAAACAGGTGACTGGTTCAGAAGCAGGAAGCTTAGTCCTTGTCTGGGTGTCTCCGTCTTCCCTGGTAAGGCATCGTCTTGGCTTTGTTCCCGTAGGAATTTTACCAGGATGGGAATGGACCCGAGAACGTGGGTATTTATAACCTCTCCAAAGGAGTCAACCGGTTCTGCCTGTCCAAGCCTGGTGAGTCTGGAAGGATCGATGTCCTCTGAGCGAGGGAAATGGAGAGGCTCTCAAGTGTTTTCAGAGGTGTTTTTTCCCATCTCGGTTCAGTTTGCATCAAGCTATCAATTTTGATTGTGGGTAACGCCTCTGGAGGGAGCAGCATTTTTACCCAGAGAATTAGAGCTGGGGGTTGGCACGTGTTCCCAGGCTCTTGAGTTTGAGCTGAGTCCAGACCACGGGGCCCTTTCACTTCGAAAAATCCTTCAGTGGCTTCTTTCTCTCTTTGTTAATCACTTTATTGAGATGCAATTTGCAGACCATAAAATTCACCCACTTAAAATGTACAGTACAGTGATTTTTAAGTAAATATACCTAGCCATACAACCATATAATCCAGTTCAGAACATTTTCATTGTTCCAGTGATTCCTTCCTGTATGTTTATGATTCATCTCTATTCCTAGCTTTTGGTAGACACTAATCTATTTTCTGTCTCTATGAATTTGCCTTGTTTGGAAACTTCATATAGTGAAGTCAAACAATAATTTTTTAGGCTCCTTTCACTTAGCATAATGTTTTTGAAGTTCATTCAGGTCATAGCAGATATTAATAATTTGTTCCTTTTTATTGGTGAACAGTATTCCACAGCATGGATATATCACAGTTTGTGTATCCATTCACCAGTTGGTGGGTATTCGAATTGTTTCCAGTTTGGGGCTATTATAAATAATGTTGTTATGAACATTTGTGTACAGGTTTTGTGTGGACATCTGTTGGGGAGATACCTAGGAATGGAATCAAATGATAAATTTATGTTTAATTTTTTAAGAAACTGCCAAAATATTTTCTGAAAAAGCTGTATTTGCCATTTGATATTCCCACCAGCTATGTCTGAGGGTTTCAGTTTTTCTACCTCTTTACCATTATTTGTTACTATCTTTTTGATTTGTAGCATCCTGGTGATTCTAAAGTAGTATCTCATTGTAGTTATATTTTATGTTTTCCTAAGGAATAATTTAGGGACTTCTGTTGGTTCTCAAGATAAAGTACAGTAACCTCACTTCCCACAGTTTCAGTTACCTCTGGTCAACTGCAGTCCAAAAATACTAAATGGGAAATTTCAGAAGTAAACAGTTTATACCTTTTAAATTGCGTGCCTTCTGAGTAGCATGGTGAAGTCTCTGTCTTGCCCCTCTCCGGCCCTTTGGCACATCGACGTATATGTTACCCACCTGTTGGTGTAGGTAAAACTTAGTACGTAGAGGGTTTGGTACTGTCTGCGATTTCAGGCATCCATGGGGGGTCTTACCACGTATATACCACGGGTAGGGCACAGTCATGTATAAAACCCTTAATCAGACCTTGAACTCCTGTGTAATCTAGCTCTACCTGTCACCCTCTGTTCCAGGCACTGTTTCTGTGTTTTAATTAGGATGCCTTTGGCTGCAGGTAACAAAATCTGTATGACAACCCCCAACAAGTGGGGTTAATTTGATTCATTAACAGAGACTAGCAGCGGGACTTCTCTGGTGGAGCTGTGGTTAAGATTCTGCCCTTCCAATGCAGGGGACACGGGTTTGATCCTTGTTTGGGGAACTAAGATCTTGTGTGCCATGCAGTATGGCCAGAAAATGAAAAAAAAAACAAAAACAAAGACTAACAGCTCAGGCATGGGTTCAGATGGTAGGTGTTAGGGTTGGTGTCTTTGTGATTCTTTTAGTCCTTGTTTTTTTTTTTTTCATGAACTATGTGCTTCTTTTTTTTTTTTTTTTTTTAATTTTTTAAAAGTGTATTTTGTGCTTGGTCTTCATCGGTTTGTGGGCTTTTCTTTAGCTGCAGTGAGCAGGGGCCACTCTTGAGTTGCAGTGTGCAGGCTTCTCCTTGTGGTGGTTTCTCTTGTTGCTGAGCGTGGGCTCTCGGGCGCGTGGGCTTCAGTAATTGCAGCTCCTGGGCCCTAAAGTGCTGGCCCAGTAGTTGTGGTGCCGTGGCTAAACAACAGCAGAATGGGCTTAGTTGCTCCATGGCATGTGGAGTCTTCCTGGACCAGAGTTCAAACCTTTGTCTCCTGCATTGGCAGATGGATTCTTTCCCACTGAGCCACTAGGGAAACCCCCACTTGTTTTTTTTTTTTTACTTTCTGCCTCATGTTTTCAAGGTGCCTACTGTTGATCCAGAAAACTTATGTCTAAGGCAAGAAGATGAGAGGAGGGGTGGGCAAACATTTTCCATGCCACATCCTCCAGGAAACTTCCCTTATGTCTCATCATCCAGAACCGTGTCTCGTGGCCACTTCTAGCTTCAAGGGAGCCTGGGGCAGCTGGATTTGCTGCTGGAGGCTGGCATGCTTTTACCCTGAGCGTAAGCATGAGCTGGTTTGAAGGCAGGAAGGCAGCTGTTAGGGAAGCAGCCAGAAAGCCCGTGGTTCAGATGCTGTGCTCTGCCGCAGCGCCCTCCACCCAACCCGCCTTCACCTAGCTCTGCCTGCCCACCTGACACTTATTGGCTCTGATGTTCCTCCCCAGGGAGGCTAGTGCCCCAGTGTCACTGGGGGCTCTGCTGTGCTCCTGCCCACGAGGCCCAGTTCCTCCCCGGACCACACCCATCACACCTGGTGGCTGTGGAACCCTTCTCTCTCTCTCTGTAGATGGCAGGCCCCATGAAGGCAGGGACTCTGCATGTTCCCCACTCTGTGTCAACACTTGATGGAACACCTGGCCCGAGTATTGCCCTGTCAACACTTGTCAAATGAAAGAACAAAGAGAGTGAATGAAGAAACCTAACAATTATTTTTTTTTAGGTAACTGCACTGAGGCTTGATCAGTGTGATGAGAACGAATTTGAACGAATTTCATGTTTGGGTTGGGCGGATGGCCAGGATGCTGGTGAAAGAGCATTTGGGAGAATCCACTACTGCACTTGGCTCCTTCCTGAAACTGTTCTCCTGGCAAACGACATCATATGCCCTTAATCTGAGTGTTGGCCTGATGAGCTTATGGCGTGGAAGTGTTTTCTGGAGTTATTTCTTGGTTTTCTGGGACTTCCCTGCCCCATGCACCTTTTAGGAATATTTACAGGATGGAGTCCAGACTGTGGCTGTCTTTTGGATCTTTAACAGAATCTGTTAAGTAGGAAATTCTCAGTCTGAATCCCAGTAGAAATGTACTACTTCCTGTTCCTCCTCATGCATGTGTCTGTTAGCTTGGTCTGCACAGAATAAACTACTGTGAGCTGTTAAATGATGGAAAATGAAAATCCTGACGTGGTGAGCAGACTTTGAGCGGATGGGTCATTGCTAAGAAGCTGTCTGTAGGCAGCAGAGAAGGCATTTCAGGTCCCGTATGTGATCTGTTAGGAAGGAGAGGCACTGCCTTGGGATTCTAGATGTTGGAATTGCTCAGTGGAATAGATGCTCTTCTCTGAAAATGACTTTTGATTTCCTGGCTGCAGGTGTGTATAAGGTGACCCCTCGCTCCTGCCACCGGTTCGAACAAGCGTTCTACACCTACGACACGTAAGCCGGGTGCTGCCTGCTCTGTGCTGCCTGTGGAGGGGAGTGAGGGGATCTCTGTGACAGTTATTTCTGAGAACAAGGGAGATTTTTGGATGTTTTCTGGAAGTAGTAAGGTTAGGCAGTGAAAAGAATTTGCAGATAAGGATTTTAAGACACTTGGGTAAATAACCGAGGAAGCGAAGATAGAGCTCTTCCCCAAGAATTCTGTAAACCCAGGACGGAAGGCTGTGGTTTTGAACTGGCTTGAAGGTAACGTCTGTTGAATCTTCCAGCCTCACTGAGGAATTTCTCAAGCTCAAGTCTGCCATTTTCCTGTTTTCACAAATGCTTGTGGGTTTCACTGGATATTAGAGACATAAAGTTTGGGAGTGGAGAATCAGTTTACCCTTAAAGACACTTGTATGTATCTCAGAAGTTTTCTCATGCCAAGCTAAGAGCAGTTTCACATAGTATATTTCAGGGTCAGGAAGGCCACCCATAAAGGGTGTTGTTTGTGATCCTTTGAGGACATTGAGGTGATATTATTCTGTTTTCTTTCCCCCGCTATGATTTACAGGTCTTCACCCAGTATCTTGACATTGACAGCCATTCGCCACCACGTCCTTGGAACGATCACCACTGACAAAATGATGGATGTGACCGTGACAATCAAGTAAGGCTGGTGTTCCATGGTGGGCCGAGCGTGGGAGGTTGGGGGCCAGGCCATCTTCTCTCAGAGCTGCTCTGAAAACTATTTTTGATTTGTTATCTCTAGGTATACATACAAATGGCCTTCGCTCTTACATGACATGGCCGTAAATTCACCCTCCTTTCCTTTTATGATTCAGGAATTAACCATGACTCATATAAGGAAGAGGAAGAGCCTCCTGACAGCTCGCTTCAGTGCCTCAGATTTCTGCCTGAACTCTTTATACTTCCTGTCTCTGCTAAGGGAAAAAAAGATCTCTGGTTTGTTCACTGTATTTTCAGGTGTTTTAGCAAATTCAAAAAAATTTGCCTGTTTTTCTTTAGACCCTTTCTCTAAGGCTTGGGAAATAGAGATGACACCTCATGTGAGAAGGGTTGCGAGAGAAAGTGGATGAAGGGCACTCTTGCTGAGGGTCAGGTTTGCTTGCATGTCACCTTTGAGAGGAAGTTTTGCTCTGTGGTGGCTGCATCTGACACCCTAATTTTCTCAAAAAATGAAAGAGTTTTAACAGTATGACTGCCTTTGTCAAAGAGAATGGATATCTGAGTAACTTTCTTCCCACTTACCTTATTTGAAGTTGCCTTTCCAGCCACATCTGCATTTTTCTGTACACCTTCTGTTCACCCATCCATCTGTGAAGGAAATGTTTATGGAGAATCTCAGTGTTGTGTTAAAGCATGGGGCATAGGCAACAGCCCCTGCCCTCATGGAACTCAGTCTCACGAGGGAGACAGATCGTAGTCCAGACTATAAAACTGCAGCTGTAAGTGCTCTGCACAGAACAGGCTTCCCAGATAGCTCAGTTGGTAAAGAATCCACCTGCAGTGCAGGAGACCCTGGTTTGATTCCTGGGTTGGGAAGATCTGCTGGAGAAAGGAGAGGCTACCCACTCTAGTATTCTTGGGTTTCCCTTGTGACTTAGCTGGTAAGGAATCCTCCTGCAATGTGGGAGACTTGGGTTTGATTCCTGGGTTGGGAAGATGCCCTGGAGAAGGGAAGGGCCCCCAACTCCAGTATTCTAGCATGGAGAATCCCATGGACTATACACTCCATGGGGGTCTCAAAGAGTCAGACACGACTGAGCAACTTTCACTTAAGTGCTTTGAATTTGACCTTGTGGGGGGATTGGGGTCCATGCAGTAGAGGTAGGCTGCTGGGGCCAGCCCATGTTAAAGGTTTTAGCTTTGTCCCTGGATATTCTGACATATTTCAAGTAGATAGATCATGCTTTTTGTTTCAAGAAAGTCCCCCTGGGTGCTGAGTAGAGAACAGATAAAAGAGGCCCAGGAGTGGAAGTTGACCAAGGCAGAGGGCAGAGAGTTCTTAGGAGACGGGGTGAGAGAGGATGGGGGCTTCATGCAGACGATGGCAGTGGGTGGAAAGCAGTGGGCAGATTGGAGAATCATCGGGCAGACTGAGTGGTGAGACATGGCAGCAGGCTGACCACGTGGGCTCAGAGAGGGAAGAATATCGGGGGCAGCTGTTGGTCTCTGACTTAATTATTGGGGTTTATATTCACCAGGGTGACCAGGTGGTACTGGAGCAACATCTTTTAGTAATTTCCCACCTGAAAAGTAGGAATTACTGGTATGACTAGGGATTCACATTTTTACCAGTGCTGAGTCCATGTTATATTGTTTTTGGTCTTCATTAAGTTTATTTTTGTAACCTCAGAAGAGTTTTTGTTTTGTCGGCTTGTGCTGAGAGTTACATGAAATGCAGCTGGACATGGCCAGAGATGGAGTCGCTTATGGGGATCTTGTACTTCCCGGATCCAACACCGGGCTCCTGGTGGTCACCCTCCACAGACCTCCTCTGTAGCCTTCCCTGTTTCATATGGCAGCTCCATCTTTCTCTTTGGTCCTTGACAAAATCTTTTTTTCTCTTGCATCGCATACCTAGCTGATCCACCTGCAAATCCTGGGCTCTACAATCCATGGGAGTTGGTTCCAGGACCCCCTGTGGTTAAAAGAATCTGCAGATGATCAAGTCCCTTATAAAGCAGAGTCCCTTTGCATATAACCTACTGCACATCTTTCCCTATGCTTTAAATACACTTTAAGTCATCTTTGGGTTACTTACAATATCCAATGCAATGTAAATGCTATGTTCAGTTCAGTTCAGCCACTCAGTTGTGTCTGACTCTTTGCAACCCCATGAATTGCAGCACACCAGGCCTCCCTGTCCATCACCAACTCCCGGAGTTCACCCAGACTCACATCCATCGAGTCAGTGATGCCATCCAGCCATGCTATGCTATGCTATGCTAAGTCACTTCAGTCGTGTCCGACTCTGCGCGACCCCATAGATGGCAGCCCACCAGGCTTCCCTGTCCCTGGGATTCTCCAGGCAAGAACACTGGAGTGGGTTGCCATTTCCTTCTCCAACGCATGAAAGTGAAAAGAGAAAGTGAAGTCGCTCAGTCGTGTCCGACTCTTAGCGACCCCATGGACTGCAGCCCACCAGGCTCCTCTGTCCATGGGATTTTCCAGGCAAGAGTACTGGAGTGGGGCGCCATTGCCTTCTCCGCCATCCAGCCATAAATAGTTGTAAATACAGTGTAAATGCTATGTACATAGTTAGCAGCATGTGGCAAATTCAAGTTCTGCTTTTTTGGAACTTTCTGGAATTTTTTTCCCCCAAACATTTTCCGTCTGTGATTGGTTTAGTCCTCAGATGTGGAACCTGTGGAGATAGAGGACTCACTGTACGTCTGCCATTGGTTTAGTCCTCAGATGTGGAACCTGTGGAGATAGAGGACTGACTGTACGTCTGCCATCTGTTCCTTGCTTAGCTCTTGGCCTCTATGCTTTGGTTTGACCCACTGTTATCTCTTCCAGTTTTGTTGCTGTATCTTCTTGTCTGACCTCTGTGTTTTGGCTGTTGCTTCATAACAGTGTTGTTCATGTGGAATCAGAGTGATCTTAGTAGAAGTGAAGTAAAGTGAAATCTCTCAGTTGTGTCCGACTCTTTGCAATCTCATGGACTGTAACCTACCAGGCTCCTCCGTCCATGGGATTTTCCAGGCAAGAATACTGGAGTGGGTTGCCATTTCCTTCTCCAGGGGATCTTCCCAACCCAGGGATTGAACACAGGTCTCCCACACTGTAGCCAGACGCTTTACCATCTGAGCCAAGAGACCCTGTCATCTCTTTAAAACTCTATCCAGCCTGGGTCCACACCAAGGTTTGCAAAGCCTTTGTCTGACCCTTTATCTGACTCTGCCTGGGTCCCTCTGTCCCCCTTCCTGGTCTCCTTGCTGTCCCTGGAGCATGGCCAGGGAGTTGCCTTCAAGGCTCTGAGACTTTGCACTTGTCACCTCTTGCCTGGGGCCTCCTCACCCAGAGTGCGTGGCTTTTTCTCTCCCTTCCTTCAAGTTGGCTTGTTGTCACCTTATCAGAAAGGCCTGTGCTCAGTTGTATCTAACTCTCTGTGACCCCATAGAATGTAGCCCGCTAGGCTCCTCTGTCCATGGGATTTTCCAGGCAAGAATACTGGAGTGGGTTGCCATTCCTTCTCTGAGAAAGACCTGAGTCCCTAATAGAATATAGTCCCCCTCCTCCATCCCTGCCCGCCCAGCTCTCTCCTCTTTCCATGCTGCTTTGTTTTTCTTTATTGTACTTATCATCTGACATCACTTTTCTGTTGGTCATCTGCCTCTTCTCACAGAATGTGGATTCCACAGGTTAGGGGATGCTATCTTACAGTCCCCCCAGCCCCTGATTCTCTTGCAGAGCACATTCTCAATAAAGGTTGAAAGAAAGACGGAAGAAGGTAGTGTGGAAGGGACTCCACGTCCTTCGGCAGTTTCCTTCAGATCATAAAGTCAGTGATATTTCATCCCAGTCCAGATCTCCCAGATGCTTCCACATGGCAAAGAAGTTCAGTTTCCTGTTTTTCTTTTTTAAACTGTCTATCCCAAACAGGAAGAAGACTGTGCCACAGTCGGTGGTCTTATGAGGTCTTTGGTTTTTTTTTTTAACCGATTTCCACTGACCTCAGGGGTCCCTGACTCCATGTTCTGGGCTGCTCCTCTCTTCCAGGTCTTCCATTGACAGTGAGCCCGCCCTGGTCCTCGGCCCCCTGAAGTCTGTGCAGGAGCTGCGTAGGGAGCAGCAGCTGGCCGAGATCGAGAGCCGCAGGCAGGAGAGGGAGAGGAGTGGCGGAGAGGCCGGCGGTGAGGGGAGGACCAGGCCCCCTGTGCAGGAGATGGTGGATGAATTGCAGGGCCCCTTCTCCTACGACTTTTCCTATTGGGCACGGTAAGCACCCGTGGTGGGCTTTCCCTGCAAGGTCCCCCTATTTGGATGTCCTTCCTTCTCGGGGGACAGGCCAGCCACATTGAAGTGTCTTACTTATTTTAGGTCCGGAGAGAAAATCACTGTCACACCTTCATCTAAAGAGCTGCTCTTTTATCCTCCTTCCATGGAAGCCACCGTCAGTGGAGGTAAATGTCAGCTCAGCTAGCCGACGGCACACCTTCACACCCGTTCTTTTCCCTGCTTTTAGGGTTCTGTTCTGTGCTGTTTTATAGTGAAGCTGTCTTCCTAAAGCATCTTCAGTCCCCGTTGGCACATAGATGTTACTATCTGACGAGTGAGTGAATGAGTGAGAGGTCTAAATCACTAAATGTAACTCTCCCTATTAGAATTGGGGATCTTTTTGAAAAAGGACTTGCTTTTCCTTGATGTTATCAGGTTGACATCAGAAGGCAGATGAAAAGCAATAGCATCCGTGGTTGAAACGTCTGAAATGTCTTCATGTATCTGAACTGTTCGTGATGTTTATTTTGGGTTAGGGTGATGGAAGGGTCTTTTGGGGATGAGATAACCAGGCGCTGGTGGAATGTTTAGGCAGCTTTTGCCAGCATCACGGGTTCAGTAAACCCTGAGCATTTGTGTATTTGGAAGGGCGTGGCTGTCCAGCGGGCAGCCTGTCTGGGGCCGCCTTCCATGCTGGGTCCTCTGAGGTCTGGCTGCAGAGGCCCTGACCTGCAGTACTGGCTTCTCACTTGTGGTCGGTGGGGTCTGAGGAAGAGGAGCTGGGGAAAGCCAGCTTTGTTGGCTATTCCTGCTAACATTCTTGACAGTTTAACAGGGCCATTCATAAGTGTTGAGAGGCTTGGGCCACTTGTAGTTACTGAGGATTCTGAGATAGTCAAAAGCCTCACTGGAGTTAGCTTTGAATATCTCAGTTTTAGGCCCTTTTTTAATGGGAAGCCTCACTCTCTTCTTCTGTTTGTCTCTTTCCTGTGTAGAAAGCTGCCCAGGGAAGCTGATTGAGATCCAAGGGAAAGCAGGCTTGTTTCTAGAAGGCCAGATCCACCCAGAGTTGGAAGGAGTCGAGATCGTCATCAGTGAAAAGGGGGCAAGTTCACCCCTGATCACAGTCTTTACCGACGACAAAGGTGCCTATAGGTAAGCCCGTGACTAAGAACCAGTTGATTGGGACCAGTCGGGGAGCCCATGCTGAGTCAGACGGTAAAGAATCCACCTGCAATACAGGAGACCTGGGTTCAGTTGCTGGGTTGGGAAGATCCCCTGGAGGAGGGCACGGCAACCCACTCTTGCCTGGAGAATTCCACGAACAAAGGAGCCTGGCGGGCTACAGTTGATGGGGTCGCAAAGAGTCGGAACACGACTGAGCAACTAACACTCCCACATTTTCAGTCGGGAAGCCCAGGAAAGAAGCTGGGGAGCCAGGTTTCCTGAGGGCAGGTGATGCTTCTTCTAGGATTTGAAGCAAGGCATCACCAGCGTTTCTTTCTTTTATTCAGTGTTGGACCCTTGCACAGTGACCTGGAGTATACTGTGTCCTCGCAGAAGGAGGGCTACGTTTTGACTGCAGTGGAAGGAACCATAGGCGACTTTAAGGCTTATGCCTTGGCAGGCGTGAGCTTTGAGGTAACACTGTGTGCTTTTAATAAAGCAGTTTTATGGAGTATAACAATCATACAATAAACTGCACGTAAAGTGTGTAATCTGACAGTTTCGACACGTGACAACACCCATAAGCATACCACCAATCAAAACAGTGGACACATCTGTTGCCCCTCAGAATTTCCTCGTACCCTTGGTAACCCCTCTGTCCTGGCCCTCCCCACCCCTCTGACCTGCTTTCTGTCACTGTGGATCAGTTTGCATTTCTTAGAATTTTATATAATGGAGTTATTCAGGCCTACTCTTTTTCCTCTGCTTTCTTTCACTTGTAATTTTGGAGATCTGTTGACTTCAGCTTGTGTGCATACCTTCTGGGAGGCATTTTAAGCTTTCATCCTTGACTCTGTTCTCTGTCAAAGGACACAGAATGTTTTTAGAGTGGAGTTGATGTCTTTCTCTCTTCCTTCCCTCCTTCTTGGGAAGAAGCATGCTGTGTGGTGGCTAGAGTGAGTCCGGAGACCCTTGAGGCTGAGTGTTGTCGACATCGAGCCCAAAAGAGGAGAAACATCCCATCACCTAATAAATTAAAATTCTGCATTGCAGAATGCCTTTTTAAACAAATGGAAAGATAGCCCAACTGGAGAGAAATATCTGTTCCATAAATAACAACCCCAGTTTACAAGGGTCTCCTAAAACCAGTAAGAAAAAGACAAGCCAACAGAGAAAAGGTGAATCAAGGACATGAAAGGCCATTCACAGAAGTCATCCAAGTCACTGATAATCACACGGGAAACACTTGACTTCGATAGTGACTGGGCAAACGCAAAGGAAATTACCATCGAAACACTGGGCTTGGGGTTATAGTTGTAATAATGAAGACAATATCCATTTTTTGGGCAAGTGTGTGTTTTCCCACGCATAGGTAATTTAGGAGCTGGAAATGGTTACAGCCACCCTGGAGTTCAGATTAGGGGTTTCTTTCTGAATTTCAAGTGCACACATCCATGAAGTCATTTCTACTCCTAGGAATTGACTGTTTGGAAAAAGAAAAACTTAATTGTGCAAAGATGCACACGCTTGGGGACTTTCACTTTGTCCCTTCTTTTCCATCACAACACTCAGAGACTGGCTTGTGTGCCATGGTTTGCCAACCTCTGCTTTAGAATGAGATGGCAGCTCTTCTGAAACAGTGAGGCCGATTGTTGGGGACTGGTGGACGAAGGCAGTGGGGAAAACAGCTGAGGCCAGAGAAAGCAACTTGGCCAGAGGGTTCGGGGGCCCTCCTCCAAACCCCCTCCTACCCAGTCGCTTATGAATCCATCAACAGTAGCCATAGTGTTGATAAGATTTGTGTGGGCACAGAGAGTTCTGCAAGGCTGCAAAGCAAATTGTTTATACTGGTTACCCTGGGGGAGGAGAGGAGATCTTCTGACCTCCCCCGCGGGCCCCAGTGAATGACAATAAAAGAAAAACTAGCCGCCGAGAATTACCTCTTGACACCTTCATGGTTTGTATGAGTTAACCTTGCTCTGGGGTTCCTTTCTCACCCCCAGATAAAAGCCGAAGACGACCAGCCCCTCCCTGGGGTCCTCTTATCCCTCAGCGGCGGTGTGTTCCGTTCCAATCTCCTGACTCAGGACAACGGTATCCTGACCTTCTCAAACCTGGTAAGGTGCCCACTACTGCATCGCCTGCCTGGCTCCCCCATGAGCGTGCAAGGACACGGCGGTCGTGACTTGTGTATTGCTTGACAACGTGAGAACAGAAAACCATTGTGGAGTGCCTCACATTTCTTTGGGGACCAGGCATAATTAAGGATGGCTCTCACTAGAACTTAATGCTGCTGATGCATGTTCCCTTCCGCACAGACGTCTTGTTTTCTGGTCACCCACTTGTCACTGAGACAATGTAATTAATTACCCTGGCCCCAGCGGCTCCTGTCTCAAGTGTCCCTTTGTTTTACCACAAGATCTCATTGTTTATAATGCCAAGTCTTGTTCAGGGGGTGAGCTTGTGTTTCTTCTGCAAAGCACGCTCCCTGTGGTGGGTGGACAGCACCCATTTTCCACTGAAGCCCTGAATGGTGGACACGTCAGTTGGTCATCTTGTCAACCCTGGGAATAAAGTCACCATTCCAGGGATGTCGCAAACAGGCAGTGAGTGTAGCCGAAAGATCCCAGACTGGGACGTGAAGCACACCCACCTTCGAATCTTCCCTCTGCTACTTACTTGCCATGTCGTCTCAGGCTAGTTACTTGACCTCTCTGAGCTTCAGTTGCTTCATTCATAAAGTTCAATATGATTTCTACCCTGCAGAGGCACTATAGATGTGCAGTAATGACAGCTGGTGTTAGAATGGTAATTGCTGCCACTGTAATGATTTACTGTAGAGTTAGTTACCATCTCTGTGTGTCTGGGAAGCCTTGGGGCTCTTGGGGCCTCATTCTGGCCTCTTTCCTTCATGACTTGAGCTGCTCGCTCTAATGCTACCCCTCAACTTGCAGGAGAGGCTCAGCTCGTGTTTGTGTCTTGGCAGAGCCCTGGCCAATATTACTTCAAGCCCATGATGAAGGAATTCCGGTTTGAGCCGTCCTCTCAGATGATCGAGGTGCAGGAGGGGCAGAACCTGAAGATCACCATCACGGGCTACCGCACGGCCTACAGGTGGGCTGCCCCTCCCCCGCCTTCCCCGGGCCGGCCGTGGGATCACTCACACACTCTTTTCTCTTGGAACCCATCCCAGTCTTCAGGTTGGTTCTGTTTGGAAGACAAGAGCCATGAGACACGAGTCCACAGGTTCCTGACTGCCACCCTTTTCTCCTAATATCTCCCATGAATGATTTAGTCACAAAACTCCTCTTTTGAAATTGGCCTGTGAGAACCTACTGAGTTCCTAAAAATTTTTATTTTTTTAAAACGTTTGAAACATGAGTTAGATTTTGGAAAGGAGGAAATGCATTCACTTGAGCAAAACTTGGAAGTGTTGAAAAGAAGATATTCAGTGTGGAGTTTCCCTTCTGTCCTGGCCTCCCAGCCACCTAGGTGTTCCAGTATTTCTGAGTACATCCAGAGATGGTTTATTCACATAAGTATTTATAATTATAGGCACACACGTATGTATTTATATACATTTGTAGAAGCACTTCAAGGTTGATTAATCAGAAGGCACAGGTTTAGAAAAACGGACCATTTTCAGTTGAATATAAAAATAGAATGAAAGGGGAAGTGATTTATTTTCATTTTATTGGATGCTTCATTATTTAAAATAAAGTTTAACAAAAAATGCAATAAAGCGGAGTGAAAGAAAGTTTAGCCGTTTTAAATTACGATTTTCTGAGCATCCCTTAAAATGTATGAGAAGAGAATTTGATGCTAGGAGTGGCCTGAGGCCTCTGGCAGGAAGGCTCGGCTTGCCGGTGACATAGCTGGAAGTGAGTTGTCTGGGTCATTTGGGGTACAGTCCTTCACTGAGCTATTTTGCACCGTAAATTGTTGGTAAGTGCCGGACACTGTCCCTGGAATCTTTTGTGTGCATCAGAAGGCCCCGAGAATGTCGTGTTCCATTTCTTCTCTCGTCTCCCTAGTTGCTATGGTACAGTTTCTTCCTTAAACGGAGAGCCAGAACAGGGTGTTGCCGTGGAAGCAGTGGGCCAGAGCGACTGCAGTATTTATGGAGAGGACACCGTGACGGACGAGGAGGGGAAGTTCAGATTACGTGGATTGCTGGTGAGCCTTGGGATGCGTTTCGTTAGTGGATTTTTTCATACTGGCTTCAGCGATGCCTGGGTTCAGCGGTGCCCCCAAGATGCTAGGAATGAGGGCAGGAGGGTCGAGACGGGGTGTGGGGCTCTGAAACTTCCCAATCCCTATCTTAACTGACATACTCAATGCTTATGTAGCTGACTTCTGGGTTGAGGTTTTATGGCAAAATACAGGTAGAAAACCATGGATTTGGTGCATCTTTTGCCTAGAACAGGTGGTCTAGCTTAAGCCAGCCTCTCAAATCAGATACCTGTGGGGCTCGAAGACAAGTGTGAAAAGTTGGAGTGGACTGGGTGCCCATCGGGAGCAGTGTGGACTGTGGACCGTGCACAGGTCCTGGCCCACGAGAAGGGGCAGCCACCACGCCGCTCCAGCTCTTCGTAGCCATGTGGGAAGATAGCTCAGGGTTGCCAGATGACTAGAGTTTGTAAAAGAGAAGTCAGAAATTCACATCTCCACATGACAACTCCTGATTTTTAGATATTAGCCACTAATTTTAAAAAAATAGGGGCTTCTCTGGTAGCTCAGATAATGAAGAATCTGTCCACAATGCTGGAGACTGGGGTTCGATCCCTGGGTTAGGAAGATCCCCTGGAGAAGGGAATGGCTGGCTACCACTCTGGTATTTGTGCCTGGAAAATTCCATGGACAGACAGGAGCTGGGCAACCATGGGGTCACAAAGAGTTGGACACAATTGAGCAACTAACACTTTACTGGGGCCATGCTGTCCTTTCCCAAAATTAAGAAGACCATGTCCAGTGTCCAGGTGTCCCCACTCACCGATATTGGGAAGTCAGGGCAGGAGGTTGCTTGGTGAGTGAGGAGCGTTCAAGGCAAAGGAGGAAGGCAGGCCTGGGGCCGTGCTAAGGACTGGAGAATGTCTGTTCTTGTGGGCTAGCTGGGTGTGCTTTCTCTGGGGTCTGGCCAGCCTTACTGCGATGCTCCCTTCTCCACCTCCTCTGTCCTCCGGGAGGCCCTGCCTGCTACAGGGAGCGCTAATGTTAACTCATTAGCACTTTTCAGTGTGTGGCCGCTGACCCCTTCCATGGAAAAGGCCTTGGATGCTGGAGGAATAGCCTTGGACGTGGAGTGTGCTGTCATGCTGCCATTGGGACATGTTCCCAGGGCCCCAGGGCGCTCCCTGCTGTCCCCCAGGCCTGCTTCCCTTCCTTGAGGCAGTGGTTCCAGAGTGAACAGGTGGGCCGCGTGGGTGTGCCCCGCCCACAGGCCGGCTGCAGCCAGGAGCCCGGGAGAGGCGACGGGTCCTTAGATCCAGGTCTCTGTCGCATGTTTTCATGCAGATGCAGACTTTGACACTGCATCCTTAGTTGCCTTTCTGCCTGGGTTGGAACCCTGCCTCTGTCATTTCTTAGCTGTGTGGGTTCAGGCAGGCGTCCCATGCCTCCTGTGTCCATTTCATCATCTGTAAAGTGAGGATGAGGATCACGGCTGCCCCACAGGTTGGCTGTCAGCATGAAGTGAGTTAATACACACGGAGCGGGGCCTGGCGCACCAACTCCGCAAGTGGTTAGAAGCAAGGTCAGACCACTCCTTTCCCAAGGTGGTCCTCACCAGAACTGCCGGCTTGGGTGACTGTGTGCAGCTTTCCTTGGTCCAAGCCACAGCAGAAGGTAGGCCTGGGGGGCGTCTGTGCCCTTCCGTCTGCCTTCCTCTTGGGTGGACCCAGTGTTCCTGGCTCATCTCCCTCTTATGGTTGCAAGGATTCAGATTCTGCATCACCTTGTTGATTCCCCCGGAATCTTACTGGCCCATACATATTTTTCTTTTTTTTTTAAATTGGAGTCTAGGGGCATTGCAGTGTTGTGTTAGTTTCTGCTGCACAGCAGCGGAAATCAGCTCTGTGTACACATATATCTCCTCCTCCCTCTTGAGCCTCCCTCCCACCCCCACCCCGTAGGTCATCTCAGAGCCCTGAACTGCGGTCCCTGAGCTACACAGCAGCCTCCCGTTAGCGGTCCATCATACACATGGTAGTGTATACATGCCAGACATGTGTTTCTAAACTCACCAACTTAGCACATTTTATTTAACTAAACCAAATATTGTTTCCTTCTCCACCGTGGTAGATTCACGTTTCAATTAATGCTCTCTCACAATGCTCTCTCCCTCCTCCTTGTAATAGGTGTTAATTCATTAGCACTTTCAATGCTGTGTGGAGTCGCCCCCTTGTGGCAGCCAAAGCCTTCCACGTGCCAGGCCTCAGATGCAGGAGGAATGAATAGCCTTAGATGGTTCTCGTCAGAGGTTTGGACTTGCGTTTGCCAGGCTCCCAGGGGACACCAGGCTGGAGAGCCTAGGTTGAAGATTTCCTCAGGATTTTGACCCCCAGGAGAATGCATTTCTGCAGTTGATCTTTCTGGGCAGGGTATTTGGTGAGGCATTTTGGGTGAGAAGCTGCCTGAATCTTGCTGCCAGAGGCTGAAGGTGAATCGCTGAGTCAGCAGCCAGGAGCGAGGAGCTGGGTGGTTAGGGTGGGCTCCTGCCCTGCTGGGCATGGGAGCGAGGGGGCAGTGCCCGCGGTCCTCATCTCCAGCAGTGCCGTCTCCTTTTTTTCACACCTTGCTACCTTTTTCTGAGGTGCAAATAGCTGTTGCTAATAGCTGTTTTGAAGAAACCCAATGCTGCCAGTCCTCACTGAGCTATAAAATGAATTAATTTGTCTATTGGTGATCATAAATTTGACTTTTCTTGGTTTTTAAAAAAATAATAGTTTTACTGTCTTTGTAAAGGTTCCATGTGCTCATTATAAGATAGTTGAAAACAACATATTGAAAAGGACAAAATTTTGAAAGAAGAAAAAGTAGATCACCCTTACACTCACCTCCAGAAGGACTCATGGTTAATATGGAGGGAATGTTGTTTAGGGTGCTGCTCTGCTCACACACAGAGAAGGTCACAGTGCATGTGATTTAGGAAACTGGGCCGTGTTATCCTCGCTAGAGTACAGATCAGCAGTTACAGTCTCAGGGTTGTCCCCTCTTGGACACACACAGTCATCTTTGAACTCGGCCCCCGGCTCTAGGTGCTCATGTGTCATCAGATGTGGTGTGCAGTTGGTGATCAGAAGTTGGTTATTTTAGAAGTTCTTTAAACTCTGCTGGTATAAGTGATCTGTCACCCTCTGGGGAAAGATGCAGATCTTTTCTTTTAATAAATGTGTAAGGAAAAAAAAAAGTTCAGAAGTTAACAAATGGTGGGTTCATTTAGACTATTAAAGCCTTTGTAAAGCTGAATTTTATCTGATATGCAGCGTTTTGAGAAATTTTCCTTGAAACTCATGTCTTTCTCTCTCAGAGTTGCCACTAGCCCACAGAGCAACATATAAAACAAACACCTTTATTTCTTCAAGGCGGTTTGTCGTTGTTGCTTGTTGTTTGGTTGTTGAATTATGTCCGACTCCTTTGTGACCCCATGGACTGTAGCCGGCCAGGCTCCCCTGTCCTTGGGGTTTCCCAGGCAAGAGTACTAGAGTAGGTTGCCATTTCCTTTTCCGGGGGATCCTCCTGACCCAGGGATCGAACCCATGTCTTCTGCACTGGCAGGTGGATTCTTTACCCCTGCGCCACCAGGGAAGCCCTCTGAGGCCGTTTACTTCCCTCTGTGGGAACTGTCGTAGTGTGCTGGCTTAGAGCACAGGGCTTTACTGCGGTCTGCTAAAACATGATCTGAGTAAAGAATGTGCATCCTTCATGTGTGCAGTGTCAGCAAAAAAAAGGTTTTTAGAATAGTGAGTTTTGTTTGGGTAAACATCATATGTCCCTGTACATTTGAGGAATAGAATAAAATATATAAAGAGGAAATCTGTTGTTAAAAAGGAAAAATCTCAAATCCCACTTCCCAGAAATAATACCCCTTGGGAGTGGCATTCCAGACACCACTCAGTACATACATACAGGTACAGGGAGGGATGGACAGCAAAAGGGAATAGTTTCATCGTATTTATTAAACCAGAATAAGCTTGTTTGCAATTTAAAAATCAGAAACCACATTTAATTTTCCTTGGGTAGAAGAAGCTGAATATGGTTTGAAGGAATTGTAAAACTTCAGAAAAACATTTCTACATCAGGGTGCTTTTTCAAGGAACTCTTAAGAAGGGTGATAGGCCTGGGAACCAAGGTGGGACAGAGACTTGTCCACCGGATGGGGGCCTGCAGGCAGAGCAGGCTCCAACCAGGTCTCAGGTGATAAGCCCTTTTCCAGATAAGCGACTCCTGCATTTGTTTGCAGCCGGGCTGTGTGTACCACGTTCAGCTCAAGGCAGAAGGCAACGACCACATCGAACGAGCCCTCCCCCACCACCGGGTCATCGTGGTAAGACATGGAATTCTTCAGCAGAATCACTGCATGATTGCATCTCTGATCAAAAATCCTTCAGCGTTCCTCTGGCTGGCTGCCTTTCATCTGTTGTGGGGGGGACTTTACATCCTAATTAAGGGTCCTCTCAGAATAGTGTCATCTTTATAAGCAGCGTCTTCTGTGGGCTGTTAATGAACAGCAGCACTGTCTTGCATCCAGAGCAGAAATCTGAGCTGTTGTTTCCCCACTTCCCCTGCTAGCTCTGATCATTATTCTACAAGTTGAGGATCTTAAGGCCTAAGTAGCATTTTAGATCAAGAGAGGGAATAAAGGGAACATGGGCTTCATCAGTGACAGGGCCACTGACGTTTCTTATCTTCAGGTGACCTTGTTCTTCCCACCAAAGAGAGTCTCTTGATCTTAAAGATCATGACTCGGCTAACTGATCCCTAAAGAGGCAGCCCTCCAGGTCACAGGAGGTGTCCCTGGCATCGTTTGCAGTGAAGTTTTTTCCCATGGAATAAGTCTCATTTGCTAGACCAGAGAATTTGGGGCCAGACAAGAAGCCTTTGGTGGCTTTATTAGGCGGCATTAGGGATAACGATTACAATGGGTCCAGAGGCTGGTGGGCCATTCAGGATTTTTGGCCTAGACAATGAATTTTCTTGATGTCTTTATGGCATTTGGCATTTTAAGTGGTTGTGATGGCTGCATCTTATTTTATATTTTCCTGCCATGGGGATTCAGATTGGGATCCCAGGCAGTCATGTGGACTGCGGCCCCACAGATGAAAAGGTGACTGACGGGGGCACATGCCCACCCCAGGGGGTGCGGGGGAGCTGGGGCTTGACTCCTGCCGATTCCTGCCAGGCAAGAACATCCTTCTCTTTTTCAAGAGCCGCTGGGAAATCTGGTTCTTTTACTATGAAATTTCTTTTTGAAAATGTTGATAAGTCATTAAAACTTAAGGAAAAAAGTACTGTCTTTGTCAAACAACATGTCCATGGCCAGGTGTCACCCATCTCCTCTCAATTTGGGACCTTAGACTCAGGCTGCTTGAACAGCAAGCTTTGCTCCCTGAATGTGAAGGGAAGTCGCTAGGAAATAGAGCTCCAGGGATGTCCCCTGCTGGAGCAGAGGCCCCCCTCTTCCAGCTTCCTTGGCCCAGCTTGCTTTCTCTCTTCCCAGGTCGGGAATAATGACATCGATGATGTGAACATCATAGTTTTCCGGCAGATAAATCAATTCGACTTAAGTGGAAATGTGATCACTTCCTCTGAGTATCTTCCTACATTGTGGGTAAGGCCAGCTGCTGACGGCTAACGTGCCCTGCTCTTTCTGGCTTCTAGACAAGAGGGAGCAGGATATCCAGGCCTGTCTAGCCCTTGCTTTAGCTGAGGGTTGAGGTTGAGATTAAGAATCTTCAGCCCCAGCATGTATCTGGTGGAATGACTGCTGATCGCTAGAGAAAAACATGGTCTGGTTTCAGATGACAGTTTTGCCAGCCTTGTGTGTCTTTAGAAGCATCACAGTAGAAGCCTCATGAATGAGCAGTGTGATCTGGGGTCTAAAGCAGAGAGATGGCTTTAGGGCAAAGCACCTGGTCACTTTCTAAATTCTACACAAGGTGTGTGTGGCAGGCAGTGGACTCAGAGTCAGACGGTGGTAGGAACAGGTAGCGAGCCTGGGCTGGAGAGAAAGAAAGGCCACCAACAGGACACTAAACTGCTCCTGGAAGCAGCCAGGAACCCAGTGCAAGATGGGAACTTGTTTGGAGTTTAAGGAACAGCTGTGGGGTTGAGGTGACAGTACATGGTGGGGAGCATGCTGAGTGAACAAGGCTGGCGGTGATGACATCAGGTGACCAGGCTCTCTGGGTCTCCATGGGGACAACAGTGATGCCCGCTTAGGAGTCAGGGTTGGTGATGATGTACATGAAGTGCCTGCACCACGCCTGGCATGTTACAGATATATTAGAAGCTGTTCTCTTTAATGTTACCACTACACTAACAGGTTTTTACTATTTTGAGCATTAACGTAAGTTGTCAGAATCTTCAATTTTAAAAGTTTAATATTTTGACAACTGTATATCACTGGTGTCTCAGATGCATTAGGAATGACCCGTTGGGGGAGGACGGTTGCCCTTTCAAAGATCCGTGTTTCCAGAGTTCCTCTCCCCTCAGAGATAAGCCATCCTAAGGTGTCTAAAAGGCGGTGTTTATTGTGTTGAAGTTTTAAAAGCACGCCCTGCTTTGTCGCTGCTCTCCAGGTGAAGCTTTACAAAAGCGACAACCTCGACAACCCGATCCAGACGGTGTCCCTGGGCCAGTCCCTCTTCTTCCACTTCCCGCCCCTGCTCAGGGACGGCCAGGTGAGCCCGCTCCACTCCGCGCTGTCTTTGCTGGAACGACTCCCCTTTTCCGCTGAAGGAACTCAGTTTTCCCATTTTTTCCCCTCATGCCACCTTGCTGACACAGTTGACTCAGAGGAGGTGGGGCTCTCTAGGGATTTTTTTTTTCCAGAATTAGCTCTTTTTCTGTTATAAAAATAATACACATTCATCATGGCAGGAGATCGGGGAAGGGGATGGAAATCAGACATAATACTGTCATCCAGAAGCAGCTGTTGTTACATGTCAATAGGTTTCCTTTTGACCTTTTTTGACGCATGTGCATGTGTGTGTAAGTATAAAAACACATGTGTATTCGTTTAGTGATACAGAGCTTGGACTATTTGTACATTTTCTTGTAATCTGTGCTTTTCAATGAAGACTTTATCACCTGTACTTTCTCATGCATGCTATTTAATGACTGCACAGGAGACCATGATAGAGAAAATACCGTAATCTATTTAACCAAGGCCATCATCACTTACTGATGATGGGATGTTTGCCATTAGCTCTAACTGCACAGAGCCAGCTATTGTGGCTGCCCCGGTGGCAGCAAACTATGGAGAGAACTTGGTTCCTTTTGGGGACTTAGCCTGAGAGCGTGAGTGGTGAGCCTGTGTGGTTCCTCCCCTGGCTTCCTGCCACCTGCCACAGGGCTGATCCTCTGGCCTTTCCCGGTGTGAAGTGAAATAACAAAGCAGGTTGTGACAGAGTCTGGGGCCTCCCCAACACTGCTCCAGGCGCCCTTAGTAATCGAGCCACTTCCGGCAGCACAGCAGTGTGGTCACAGGCTCCCCGGGGCTCGCAGCCTGCTCAGTGCCTTACAAGCCGAGTGACCCTGGGCATGTCACGCTTCCCTTCTTCGGGCCTCTCTCCTCCCATCTGTGAAATGGGGAATAGTCCCAATCTTGTCAGTGGTTGAGAGCATACGCCTAATGTGCTCACAGCTCTGGGCCCCTGGCTGGGGCTCAGCCCGCAGGCCTGTGATGGACCTCTGCAGAGGATGCTGCATTCTTAGAACTCACCAGCTAATGAGCCAAGAATCGTCCCTTGGAAGTCAACCTTGTTTTGGATGAAAAACAGTCTTCCTCTGTTTAACCGTATGTCTCCCTCATGAGAATTGATTGATCAGAACTGTGTATTTCGTAAAGTCAGGTTCTCTAAGGACCACGTAGCCGCCATGGTTGGATACACTTAGAAAGACGAGCTGAGGGCTCCGAGCGCCTGTTTGGAGATGGCAGGGTTGCACGGCTGACCCTGCTGGACTGGCCTGCTGAGGCCACTACGTGTGAGTTAGTGACCTAGGCGTGGAGGTGTAAACTTGGGGATTCCTAAAGGAAACACAAGGTCCTTTGCGTCACAGTCATGTATTAGGACTTAGTGTTCATTTGCTTTGGCCCAACTGCCCTTTGTAAAGACTGCCCCTCCCTCCTTGTGCACAGAATTACGTGGTCCTCCTGGACTCCACGCTGCCCAGGTCCCAGTACGACTTCGTCCTGCCGCAGGTGTCCTTCACGGCAGCGGGCTACCACAAACACATCACCTTGGTCTTCAATCCCACGGTAAGGAGAAGGGGGCTTCCGGGCGTGGAGTGTGCAGTGGTTCCAAGGTGCCACTGAGTGCTTTTCAGACCTCTGTCCGTGTGGGAAGTTTGTAGGAGTCCTTGTCCCTGAGGTAGAGAGAAGGCGGGAGGCTCGTGCGTAGGGGAGCCTGGACTTGGACGTGGCCCTTCTGCTGGTTTCTGGCTCGTGCTCGGTGACTTGGCCTCCACGATCTTACCCTGAGTACAGGGTTCCTCCCCTGACCCCAGGAGGAAGCACTTGTCTCGTTCACCTCAGTGGAGACTGAGGAAGTGACAGAGACGAGCAGGCCGGGGACTGTTTGTCTCCATGTGGAGGCGCACGCGACCCCAGGGAGGAGCAGTGCCTCCGCGGAGGGCACTAGGGCCACAGGCTGGACGTCCGCTGGGCACCTCCCAGCTCCGGGGAGTGCGTGGGCAGCCCAGGCAGGACGGAGGTGCCACCTGGTGGGGCCCAAGTGAGCAGGCCTCGTCCCTGCTGCCAGGAGTGTGGTCCCACTTCTGAGACCGTGGGAGCAGAGCCACTTGCCAGGGGAGGGGAAGGCCTGGTGGGTCCTCATCCCAGTCCTTCGTGGGGAGGTGCCTCTCTTCCATCCTTCTGGTGGCTCAGAAAGACTGAGCGACATACCTGGGGGTGCTCGGCAGAGCCAGGTTCTCTCGTCCCAGCCGCCAGCCGGGTGGCTCAGCACCATACGCTTAGGAGGGTCGTCAGGGCGCTTCCCTGCATCCTGTGCTGAATGTCAGTACCGACAACCACGTTCCTCATGCGTCACCCAGTGTTTCACGCACTGCTGACCACTCCACACACCTCGTCATTCCCCACAGTAGGTGCTGTGCATATTATCACCATTTTATAGTTAAGTCAACCGAGTCTTAACGAGACTGCCCAAGGTCACATGGGAAGACCCGGCCTGGAGCCTGGACTGCAGTCCTCAAAGCTTAGCCTCATAGTTGCTCTGCCTCTCCCCACTGACTCCAACTTGCTCTTAAGGATTTACTTTGATGGAAACTGGTTTGGGATCTAAGACAAGTCAACAAATGTGGGGACAGACAGTTAGGGATCCTGCTGCTATTCTTCTGTTTATTAAGGAAGCGTCTCACTCCAGCTATCGTCTCGGGTCAGAGGCCCTCTGGTCCTTCTCCTTCCTGCGTGTCCGCAGATGCTTTGATCTTGGGACCTCTTTACACTGTTAAAATTAGTTGCGAATCTCAAAGACCTTTGATTTGTGTGGGTTATATGTATATTTATCATATTAGAAATGCAAACTGAGACATGCGGAAAACACAAGCATCCACAGGCCACACGTCCCATTACCTGTCAGTGAGGACATCGTCACGGTGCAGCCTCTGGGAACGTCCCCTTCCCCGTTGTAGGAACATATGAGAGAAACTGGCATGTTGTATCTTCACAGAATAATGAGAACAGTGTGGACTGTGCACATCTCCTGAAAGAGGCTCCCGGGCTGTACCTTGAGAACAGCGCTATGGCTTGTTAACCTGTTTTATCATCATCTGAAAGTTCTTTATTTGTTTCCATTGTCGAGGTGGAGTGAGCTAGTTGGGATATAGCTTCATTTGCTATTACAGAGACCCAGCACTTCAGGGCTTCAGCAGGAGGGAAGGTTCTATCTTATGTTGACCTTCCGGGGGTCGTGTGGAAGCTCCTGGGTGTCAGGCTCCTCCTCTCCATGGCCCTGCTGTCCTCCAGCACATCGCCCTTCCCGGAATGGCACAATTGGCTGGAGGCTGTCCAGTCAGCAAGGAGGAAGGGCACACCCAGGGTACAGCCTGGGTATGGCACTTGTCACTTCTCTTCCTATTCTGTGGCCAGAGTTGACCCCGGGGCCCCACCTGGCTGCGAGGGAGCCTGGGAACTGTGTTCTGTTCTCACTGGCCCAGCTGACAGTCTGGCCTCCCCTGGAAGGAGGGGTGAGTGGCCCCGGGTCCCCAGCACTGCTTCACCGCCTCACTGGGTGTGACCTCTGGCACTTGCTTGGTGCTCACTCTGTCCCGGAGTCTGGAACAGTGAGTTCTTGATGCCTCCTTAGAGGAGAGAGTCCCTGGGTGCAGCCGGTGCTCAGCAAAATGAGCTCCTCATACTTTTCAACCACAGGGGTCCCCTGCCGCCCGCAGCTCTGTGTCTCCTCAGTGTAGATAGTGAAGGGTCCGGGGGTGAGGGGCACCTTGTTCTTGGAACCTGGTTATTCCTGAGCTTCAGAGAGCAAGTGAGGGGAGTTTGTGTGGCAGAGGATTCTCTTGGGATTTAGTTGTGTTGCTTCAGTTACTTCTTTTGGGTACCGAGTGTCTGGGTCACGTGGGTGCTAGGGGTCTTGAGGAGGCCGGGCAGGTCTGGGCTGTGGATGGGGTGGTGGCGGAGAGCTGGTCTGGGGTGACGGTGCTCTGGGTGTTCGCAGAGGAAACTGCCTGAGCAGGACATCGCCCAGGGATCGTACATCGCCCTGCCCCTGACGCTGCTCGTCCTGCTGGCCGGCTACAACCACGACAAGGTAGGGGGCCTGAGTCTTCAGGGCAGCAGGCGTGCGAGTAGGGGGCGGATCCCTCACAGCTGGGATGTGGCCCGGGAGGAATGTCCATTGTTACAGAGGTGACCGCGCTTCATGATAATGGTTTAATAGCTGGGTCCAGTCCGACTCTTGCAACCCTATGGACTGTAGCCCACCAGGCTCCTCTGTCCATGGGGTTTCCCAGGCAAGAACACTGGAGTGGGTTGCTATTTCCTTCTCCAGGGGATTTTCCCAAGACCAGTGCCAGGGCCTCCTTTCAAGGCTAGAAGCCTCTTGTATCCCTCCTACCCCTTAACCCTGAAGTACTTCCAGGTCTCTGGTGACCCTCTCTGGTGCAAAGACCTGCGCTCGGCTGGGCTGAGAGCACAGAGTGGCGGGGATGGGCCTGGGCAGGCCGGAGGCGGGGACTTTGGTGTCCCGCTGGATAGAAGTCTTCTCCTGGAGCCCCCCTCTCTCATACCCTCTTTCTTCCCAGCTCATCCCCTTGCTGCTGCAGCTGACAAGCCGCCTGCAGGGAGTCCGAGCCCTTGGCCAGACAGCTTCTGACAACAGCGGCCCGGAAGACGCAAAGAGACAAGCCAAGAAACAGAAGACGAGGCGGACGTGAGCCATCTCCCTAGGGACAGGCCCCTGGCGTGGAGGACGCGTGTGACTCTTGTCATCAGCTCCGCGGGTGCAGCCACCCATCAGCGCCCCCCTCCCCAGCCCCGATGTGACACCATGAAGGGACCCTCCTGTCACTCTGCAGAGCACAATTGATTTTCTGAGTTGAAGATAATTTATTATTTTTATTTTTGTCAAGGAAGTGTTTAAGCTGTGCTGGTGGTGTGCAAATGTTATCCTGAGTCTTCCAGCTTCATTTGCAAAAATAATTCCAGTAAATGGGTGTCTTAACTCCCAGATCAAGCTCCTGTTGGACTGACCCTCCCCTTAACGTCCCTGTGCATTTGAGGTCCCTGCTGGAAACCGCACAGCCTGTGTGCACTCCTAAGAGGGTGTGTTATGCAGTAAAAAGTCAATAAAATGGCCCACTTGTTTGTGTTGTAGCTCATCTCGGCTGCAGTTCTTGGAGGGCCCTGACCTAATGCTAGGGTGACGATCGCGCCGCCTGGAGGGACACATGTGTCCTGAGTGAAGCCGAGATGACACACGGCAGCTGGCTTTTGGCCTCAATGATAGGAAAACGGGAGAGGTGGTGGGGGGTGACGGCCTGAAGAGCCCTAGCTTGGTTGGAGGTGGGGGGTGAGCATGTGAAGAGCCCCGCCTTGTCTGAAGGAGTCCGAGAGGTGCCCCCGGCTGTGCTGCGGGATCACGTGTTCACGTCTCTAGAGAAGCCGGGAAAACTGAGTTTTCTGTGAACTCTTCCAAGTTTTAAATGTTAGCGACAAATTCAGTTTGTAACTTCTGGCGAAACAAAATGCGTACGTAGGCTGCGTGAAGCTTGAAGGCTGCCATTTTTCATAAGGGATCCACAGGAATTCTCAGCATTTGAACAGCATTAATTTCATTCTTATAGGAAGTAATTAAGTTACATTGGAAGCAGGGACATCCAGCCATCCAATGCTTATTGAGCCCCACGTGTGACAGGCACTGGGGCTATGAGACGAGCAGAGCAGACAACAGTATAACTTCAGAAGCTGGATGAGGATGAACCACCCCCCTGCCCGCCACCCTGTTTTGTTCCTTGTTGTGTCCCTAGCGCTCCATGTGGAGTGGGCACTTTAGAAGGAACGGATGAATGAACGCATGCGTGGATAGGCGAGGATGTGGACACGTGGCACACGCTCTCAGAACGCACGACCCATCCGTTGTTGGGTGGAAGACAAGCTGGTCAGGGGACAGGGCAAGGCGGAGAGCCAAAGGCTTCCTGCTGGAGGCTCAAGTGGCCAAGGGGGCCACAGAGCAGAGGTCAGGTCCCACCTGAGAGCTTAGGGAAGCTTCCCCGGCACGATGTTTAGGCTGGGTCTGGAAGGACCCAAAGTGGAAAGAGGAGTAAGGCAGGAGGTCTATTGGGTGCCACAACCAGTGAGGATGGTCAGCTTGAGGATTCCTGGGCTCCAGGGGGCCTCCGGAAGAGCTGCTGCATTTCCAGTCCAGCGGCTGTTGGGCTCTTGGCCATTTCACAGGTATTACTTTTTCACCATGGAAGGAAGTATGCTCTTGGAGATCTGGGAGAGATGAGATGCATAATCCATTTCTTGGAGTGTTTTCTAACTCTTCTTCCAAGTGGACACCCAGAAACATGCCTTTTAAATGTTAATGGGGCTTTTTATTGACGCAGTGTAAAGGTTAAGAGCTTGTGGAAGACACAACTAAATGTCAATATGTTCTATCCAGTTCTGGACGCCGCCATTAAGGGGCAGTCTTTCCCCGTCACTGCTGCAGGTCACCTTTCTTGCCAGTGGATCTTCTGAAAGGGCTCTGTTCCTGGAAAAAGGCTGCTGCCTTTCTCAGCCCGTATGGAAGTTCGGCCTGTTGCCTGAGATTGTCTTCATTTTTTGGCAATCTCAGGACAACTCCCCTGTCCCCTCTGTGAGGTATGAGAATGAATGGATAGAGGATTTTAAATGCAGCAAAAGTTATACGAGACAGATTTTTTTTTTCCCCTGAGAAATTAAAGATGTCTTAAATGACGGGTCCCCGAAGAACTCCCTTGCTTGCGCCTTTTTGCTTATTAAAGTAGCCCAGCCTCAGCGAGGATACCCCCAGGACTGACAGATGGGGAGGTGCCATTCTAAGGTGCTGGCTTCACCTGAGTCTTCCCTGGGTTTCCTTTGTTTGGAGTGTTATCATCCAACCAGCAAGGACGGTTGGACGTAGGTGGAGGGGTGCTGGAGGTGGGCATGGGGAGTGTGTAGGGGCAGGGGCTCCAAGAGAGAGGTAGGGGGAGGAGGAGGTCCTCGTGCTCAACTCTCAAAGGTCTGTGTTCAACTCTCGAGAGACGAGTCATGAGATTAGGGAAAAGTGAACGATTACCTCCCTGAATGAGGAGCAGTGGCGGAAAGGAGTGGTGACCACGTGTGGGGCACCGCACCGAGTCCTTTCATGCGTGAAATGCTGGGTCTTCAGGACCTGACGACATGAGTATGTTTTCAACTCCACCTTACAGGAGGAAACTGAGACTTGAGAGTGTCGCAGCCACTAAGTGGCAGAGCAGGGGTTTGAACCCGGGGGCAGGAGTTCTTAACCCCTGCGCTCTGCTGTCTCCTGTTCTACAAAATGAGACGGGGCATCTATGTGCCAGGTTGGGGATAATTCAGGTGTTGAGAAAGAGAATGTCATATGCCAGAGATGGGGGCATGAGCTGTGATGAATTTAGTCAAAGCACAGTGACATGAAGCCATGTGTGCAACGAAGGGTCAGGCCTTTAACTGTTCCTTCAGCATTGTTTCTAGAACCAGAGTTACATGGCTAAATGCTTAAACCCAGTTCCCCAAACACAAATCCAGATCCAATGGGCAGCATTCCCCCTTTCCTCAAAAGCTGGAGCAACCTGATGAGGGGAGTTGGGAAGGTTTCTGGGAACAAAGTTTGTGTGGTTCCATTCCATTCTGTCTAGGCTGAGTGCTCACTGGGGATGAGGACTGTGCCTCAGCCATCTGCGGTTCCAGGCCCTGCACACAGTGGGGGCCTGAGGAAGGAGCCCGCCTCAGACTGACTCCCCCCAACAGTCCCCACAGCCTTCTCATATGGGCTCCCGTCGCACACTGAGTCAGGGCTGGCCTCAGATGTGAGTGGTGGTGTGTGCCTTCTCAGATGGGGCTATAAAGGGCATCGCATAAAAAGATGAATGGATGAAGAAGATGTGGTGTGTATATATATACAACTCAGCCATAAAGAAAAGCGAAATAATGCCATTTGCAGCAACTTGGATGCACCTAGAGATTATCATGCTAAGTGAAGTAAGTCAGAGAGACAAATACTATATGATATCACTTATATGTGGAATCTAAAATATGACACAGATTATGAGACAGAAACAGAATCTCAGAATAGATGGACGGTTGCCAAGGGGAAGAGTGGGAGGGAGAGGGACGGACTGGGAGTCTGGGGTTGGTAGATACAGACTATTACATTTAGAATGGATAAACAACAAGGTCCTATAATGTATAGCACAGGGAACTATACTCAATATCCTGTGATAAGCCATAGTGAAAGAATGTGTATAGTACAGTATATGTGTATAACTGAGTTACTTTACAACAGAGGTTGGCACAACATTGCAAATCAACTATACTTCAGTAAGGGCTTCCCAGGTGGCTCAGAGGTAAAGAATCTGCCAATTCAGGAGATGCAAGAGTTGCAGGTTCGATCCCTGGGTTGGAAAGATACCCTGGGGCAAGAGATGGCAACCCACTCCAGTATTCTTGCCTGGAGAATTCCATGGACAGAGGAGCCTGGTGGGCTACAGTCCACGGGGCCACAAAGAGTCAGGCATGACTGAGCAGCTGAGCACACACACAGCATACTTTAATAATAATGAAATAATAAAGGGCTTTGCACTCGCCATTTTGTTCCTGGAGGAAACCAGCTGCCTTGTGTGGGGATACATAGGCAGCCCCCTGGAGAGCTGAGGTCCCTGGACCCTTCAGCCCTGGTCTAGCCTTTGGATGACTGCAGCCCCAGCCAACATTGGACTGCTGCTGCTTCAGAGACCCTTTGAAAAACCCTGCCTGGCTGAGCTCTTCTCAAATTCCTGACTCAGAATCTGTGAACATGATGTATGATTGTATTAGGCCTCTAAGTTATGGGGTAATTTGTTATGCAACACTAGGTAGCTGGAACAGTACTCAATAAAGGTCTATCATCAATCGACAGTGACTGAGAGACCTCCGGTAAATCAATGTGTTTCTACCTGTATTAGTCAAGGCTATTTTCATTTCAAGTAATAGGAGCCCAACTCCAACTAGCTTAAGCAAAATGGGGTATTTCACTGCCAGTGCAGTGGAGAACCCCAGGAGTGTCTGGCTCCGTTCGTGGCTGCATCCAGGGTATGTCTTAGCCTCCCAGTTCTTTTTCCCTTTGTGAGTTGACCGTGCTCTTCCCTCCATCAAGGCTCTACGCCAGCTCTCAGTGCTTAGCTCTGAAAGAGCCCTTTGCTGGAAACTGACTGACTTTGAAACCAGGTCCATGGCTTCTTGCTCAGTTGTGCTCTGCCTGAGGCAGGGCAGCCATGGGGAGAATTCCACTGTGAGTGAAGTTTGGAAAACTGGCTTTTGACTTCTGCCTGTCCTGCTGCTGCAGAAGGTGGTCACCCTGCAGCTTTAGGCCTGCTGCTGCTGCTAAGTCGCTTCAGTCGTGTCCGACTCTATGCAACCCCATGGATGCCAGTCTACCAGGCTCCCCTGTCCCTGGGATTCTTTTCCAGGCAAGAACACTGGAGTGGGTTGCCATTTCCTTCTGCAATGCATGAAAGTGAAATGTGAAAGTGAAGTTGCTCAGTCATGTCCGACTCTTCATGACCCCATGGACTGCAGCCCACCAGGCTCCTCAGTCCATGGGATTTTCCAGGCAAGAGTACTGGAGTAGGGTGCCATTGCCTTCTCTGGCTTTAGGCCTAAATCACCCCAATTTGCAGGCCCAACAGAAAGAGAATTCCCATCCCACAGACCCTGTGTCCATCTGCAGAAGGTGGACTGGTGGGCAAACCGCAGGATCTGATGGGCAAACCGCAGGATCGCAGGGGCCTAGACAGGCCCCAAGCCACAGCTCCATCCATGCCATGTGAAGCTCCCGCAGTGGGGATGTGCATTTCCCAGGGAAACAAGGGATCCTGGGTGGGCAAAACCAATAGAAGTCAGCTCTCCTCCCTTCATGGCTTGATGACCAGGTCGCAGTCACTCATCATTTCTGGCTTTATCTTTTCATTAGCAAATAACCATGGCTTTGTTACAACATGCCCAGGGGAAGGAAGAAGCTCATCTTCCTGTGGGCTTACTGTGTGCCAGGTCTCAGAGGGAAGGTATGCAGAGACCCCCTCCCTCCCTCTTCTCAGGGGTGGGGGGGGCGTTCATGCTTCATGATACAGTGGTGGGATTGCAGGGGAATCTTGACCACTCTCACTAAGTCCTTCTGCTGCCCGCCCCCCCCCCCCACACCTGGGCTCATCTACGATGCTGTGCACTTCCATACCCTTTCAGATGAGTGACTGTTTCACCGTTCCACTGTGTGGATGAAACAGCAGCCCATCTTGCATTTGCTTTTTGGAATTTGAAGATTCTGTAAAATAGATAAATGCATTGGAACAAGTGGTCCCCACGTCTGTGCAGAATCTGTGCCTCCGGGGATTGATGACTGCCCCTCCCTGTCTAGTCTGCAGGGGAGACGGCTGGCAAGAAGAGGGAAGCTGACAGCTGCTGCATTTTTATCCTGTTTTTGCTCTTGGAGCTGAGAGGAAGAGGTGGCTGACCGCCGCTGAGTGATCAAACTCCAGATGGGCCTCTCTCGCTTCCTTTTCAGGGCTGGGGTGGATGAGTATATGGAGAAAGAACATTTTGCTGCCTACCCCAAATGCTTCTTCCCTTGCCAGTTTTGGGAACACTTCACTAAAGTGATGACTGATGCTTAGTTAATGGTGGCAAAGAACTGATCACATGTGAAGGCGAGGTCTAAGAGTGACAGCGGTTGAGGGTGGGGGTCTGCAAACCCTGGCCTCCAGAGTCTACTTCTGCAAAGAAGTTTATGTGTATAACTTTTTAGAATTCCATATATAAGTGATACCATATGATATTTATCTTTGTTTGATTTCACTTAGTATATTCTCTGGACTTCCCTGGTGGCTCAGACTGTAAAGCATCTGCCTACAGTGCGGGAGACCTGGGTTCAATCCCTGGGTCAGGAAGATCCTCTGGAGAAGGAAATGGCAACCCACTTCAGTACTCTTGCCTGGAAAATCCCATGGACAGAGGAGCGTAGTAGGCTACAGCCCATGGGGTTGCAAAGAGTCGGACACGACTGAGCGACTTGGTCCATCCATGTTGCTGCAAATGGCATCATTTTATTCTTTTAAAAACAACTTTTAATTTTGTCTTGGAGTATAGCAGATTAACAATGCTGTGATGGTTTCAGGTGGACAGCAGAAGGATTCAGCCATACATATTCATTCTTTAATGGCTGAATAGTATTCCATTGTATATATGTAGCACATCTTATTGATCCATTCATTTGTTGAAGGACATTTAGCTTGTATCCATTTTTTTGGCTATTATCAATAGTGCTACTATGAACATAGGACTATATGTATTTTTTTGAATTACAGTTTTCATCTTTTCCAGATATTTGCCCATGAGTGGGATTGCTGGATCATATGGTAGCTCTAATTTTTATATATATATTTTAAGGAACCTCCATAATGTTCTCTATAGTAGTTGCTTGCAGACATAGAAAACACACTTATGGTTACTAAAGTAGGGGAGGGATAAATTAGGAGTTTTGGATTAATACACTCTTTAAGACTTATTGTATAGCACAAGGAACTATGTTCCATATCTTGTAATAGCCTATAAAGGAAAAGAACCTGAAAATTAAATATATATATATACATATATATACACACACATATATATACACACACACACACACACATATATATATCTGAATCACTTTGCTAATCAGATCAGATCAAATCAGTCGCTCAGTCGTGTCCGACTCTTTGCGACCCCATGAACTGCAGCACGCCAGGCCTCCCTATCCATCACCAGCTCTCGGAGGTCACCCAGACTCACATTCATCGAGTCAGTGATCCCATCCAGCCATCTCATCCTCTGTCGTCCCCTTCTCCTCCTGCCCTCAATCCCTCCCAGCATCAGAGTCTTCTCCAATGAGTCAACTCTTCGCATGAGGTGGCCAAAATACTGGAGTTTCAGCTTTAGCATCATTCCTTCCAAAGAAATCCCAGGGTTGATCTCCTTCAGAATGGACCGGTTGGATCTCCTTGCAGTCCAAGGGACTCTCAAGAGTCTTCTCCAACACCACAGTTCAAAAGCATCAATTCTTCGGTGCTCAGCCTTCTTCACAGTCCAGCTCTCACATCCATACATGACCACAGGAAAGACCATAGCCTTGACTAGGCGAACCTTTGTTGGCAAAGTGATGTCTCTGCTTTTGAACATGCTATCTAGGTTGGCCATAACCTTCCTTCCAAGGAGTAAGTGTCTTTTAATTTCATGGCTGCAGTCACCATCTGCAGTGATTTTGGAGCCCAGAAAAAGAAAGTCTGACACTGTTTCCACTGTTTCTCCATCTATTTCCCATGTAGTGATGGGACCAGATGCCATGATCTTCGTTTTCTGAATGTTGAGCTTTAAGCCAACCTTTGCACTCTCCACTTTCACTTTCATCAAGAGGCTTTTTAGTCCCTCTTCACTTTCTGCCATAAGGGTGGTATCATCTGCATATCTGAGGTTATTGATATTTCTCCCAGCAATCTTGATTCCAGCTTGTGTTTCCTCCAGTCCAGCATTTCTCATGATGTACTCTGCATATAAGTTAAATAAACATGGTGACAATATACAGCCTTGACGTACTCCTTTTCCTATTTGGAACCAGTTTGTTGTTCCATGACCAGTTCTAACTGTTGCTTCCTGACCTGCATACAGATTTCTCAAGAGGCAGATCAGGTGGTCTGGTATTCCCATCTCTTTCAGAATTTTCCACAGTTTATTGTGATCTACACAGTCAAAGGCTTTGGCATAGTCAATAAAGCAGAAATAGATGTTTTTCTGGAACTCTCTTGCTTATTCCATGATCCAGCGGATGTTGGCAATTTGATCTCTGGTTCCTCTGCCTTTTCTGAATCCAGCTTGAACATCAGGAAGTTCACGGTTCACATATTGCTGAAGCCTGGCTTGGAGAATTTTGAGCATTACTTTACTAGCGTGTGAGATGAGTGCAATTGTGCGGTAGTTTGAGCACTCTTTGGCATTGCCTTTCTTTGGGACTGGGATGAAAACTGACCTTTTCCAATCCTGTGGCCACTGCTGAGTTTTCCAAATTTGCTGGCATATTGAGAGCAGCACTTTCACAGCATCATCTTTCAGGATTTGGAACAGCTCCACTGGAATTCCGTCACCTCCACTAGCTTTGTTCGTAGTGATGCTTTCTAAGGCCCACTTGACTTCACATTCCAGGATGTCTGGCTCTAGGTCAGTGATCACACCATCATGATTGCTAATAGGGTAAATCAATTATACTTCAATTTAAGAAAAGTTTCAAGTTGCTAAAAAACAAAACAACCCCCTCCCCAAAACTACAACCTCACCAGGCCAACTAGTTAGCTACTGTGTTTGTAAATAAAGTGTTATGGGAACACAGCTATGCCTTTTCATGTGCAAATTGTCTGTGGCTATTTTAATCCAAAAACAGTGGAGATAAGTAGTTGTGGCACAGACTGTATGACCCACAAACCCTGAAATATTTACTATCTGCCCCTTTATGGAAAAGGCCTGCTGATCTCTAGTCTAGTGGGCACTTTGTAAAGTTTGATTTGGGCAGGGAGACACTGGTCCATTCAACAAGCATTATCTGAGCATCTAGGCTATGCCAGACCCTGCTCTGTGACTGGGGGTTTAGTGGTGGGAACGTGCAGCCAGGCTTAAATGCCAGGCTCCTCCGTCCGTGGGATTCTCCAGGCAAGAATACTGGAGTAGGTTGCCATTTCCTTCTCCAGGAGATCTTCCCGACCCAGGGGTAGATCCCAGGTCTCCTGCATTGCAGGCAAACTCTTTACCAGACATCTGAGCCACCAGGGAATCCCAAATGAATGAATGGTCATTAGTAATAATGTTATGATCCATTGGATGGTCATGATCCATCCGCATGACTCATACTGAGACCATGCCACCAATTCACACTTGTCTTCTGTTAAGGATGAACCATATTAAACTGTCGCTTTTATAGGTCAAAATGATTGACTAATCCACACCATGCCCCTCCTCCAGGGGATCTTCCCAACCCAGGGAACAAACCTGAGTCTTTTATGTCTCCTGCATTGGCAGGCAGGTTCTTTACCACTAGCACCACCTGGGAAGCCCAACCATTATACGTGCATACTGAAATTCAACAAGTAAATAGATAGTGAATGTGGGAGCCAGTTTCTCACGGTTGGAGTGGAACGATACAAGTAAGCAAAGAAGACGAGAATGATCCATGTGGTGATGGATTAGAGTTGGAGACGTCAGTATGAACTCAAGTTTCATATAGACACAGATGGTTGCATTTGGAAATATTTATACATATGTGCACACACATAGGCTAGTAACATACATATGCTTTCTTGCTCTGCCAGCTGAGTGGGGATGGAAGGAATGACAGCATAGCAGCAACAAACCCCCAGTGCCTAGATCCCTGTTCTCTGACAACATCCCTCTTCAATAAAAGCACCAGGGCTCCGTGGAGAAGTGTCTGATTCTAGGACTGGGGTGGGATATATAAGATGAGCTGGGAGCATCCTATAGTGTCAGAAAGTAAGGAAGTGACACTGACCAGGGTTCTTGGCCTCCTCAATCAATAGAAATTGATAAGAGGCCAGACAAGACATTCAGGCAAGGCTTTATTGGGGTACTTGCTACAGCAGCAGGGAGCAAACACAAGTAACAGGGTCCCTTGCTTACTCTGCAAGGTGGGACAGGCTGGTTCCTTATATGGCTTGAGGGTAGAGGTGTGTCCGGGGACTGGGCAGGAAGGGTGGCTTATGTGGTTTGCCCATCTCTTTGGTGTAGGTCTGGCTTCCCTGGTGGCTCAGATGGTAAAGAATTCGCCTGCAATGCAGGAGACCTGGGTTCAAACCCTGGGTTGGGAAGATCCCCTGGAGAAGGGAAGGGCTACCCACTCCAGTATTCTGGCCTGGAGAAGTCCATAGACAGCGAAGCCTGGCAGGCTATATATAGTCCATGGGGTCGCAAAGAGTCGGACACGACTGAGCGACTTTCACTTTCACTTTGGTGTTGAATGCAGGGGGCATGCACAGGACCCTGTTTTTGCTCCCCATCCCCTGTTTTTTCTCCTGGCTCTTCAAAAGTGGCAGTTGGGTTTTTGTTCGCTTGGTATCTTGTCGGCCATAATTTGCTCCAACCGTGCATGCACACAGTTATTTTTAGTCCATCATCGTTTCTCTGTATTTTGTTGCTAGAGAGGGTTGTCCAGGTACAGACACTGCAGCAAAGGGTCCCAGGTCCCAGCCTGATTCAGGAGCACTAAACAAATCAAGACAAATCAGCACATTGATGATGGGGAGGGGGGGAGGGGAGCATCTCAAATGGACACAGGAGCAGCTGAAAGAGCTCTCACAGTCAAAGTTGGCACAATTTTGACCAACAAAATGAATAAAGTAGTACTGGATTATAACTCAAAGTATAGAATAAATACCCATGGTACCATACTGACATAGGTTAATGACTGAAGAAATAAAGGGCCCCGAAAAATGATACCAAATAAAAATGAAGAAATCTGAATAAATTTGAACTTTAATTAATAATAATGCATAAATATATGGGCATATAGAAACTGTACTATCTTTCCCAGAACTGTTCTAAAATAAAAAGTTTAAACATTTATTTAAAAAAAGATTGAATGTGGTGATGTCACATGCTCAGCCTGGTAGTGTTTTTCCTGGTTTAGTTTGTGGGCATGAATTCATATTGTGCCATCTACTTAAACTCTGTTGTCTGACCTTCAACGTAGCCAGTGACTCCAAGGGACAAAAAGCCCAAGTTAGGGATATGTCCTGAGGCCAGGAAATGGCCCGGCATCCAAACTGCACACATTGGTTACCTGGAAAAGCCAAGGAATAGGATAGACAGGGGGTGGCCCATGGGTCTGATCTGGGGGTGGGGGGTGCATTTTTGTCAATAAAGGTCTTTTGGAACATAGCCAGCCTGTTTATTTACATGTCATCTATGGCTGCTTTTGCAGGACAATGGCAGAGTGGATTGTTGCACCAGAAATCCACATGGCCCACAAATATTTATAATTCATTTGTTCCTTTAAGGAAAATGTTTGCTGACCCCAGGATAGGGGACACAGTTCTGTCACCATCCTTTAGCAGGAAGGGTAAGGAATCCCCATCTCAGGACAGGTCAGTCTTTTTAACAGTGGAGCACACAGCCGGGCAAAGCCCACGACTCACTTCCTTGGGGCTGAAATGGATCATTAATATTGAATGTTAACAACCTACTTGCTCCAGATGATTCCATTTAATTCTACTGTCTCTTGCAACAGGGATCTCACATGCAGGGGTCGGAGCTGTTTGTCTTCCTCGGCTTTCTGAGGCTTCAGAGCATATTGATTCTGTGAAATGTACATTTCTCGGGAAAGAACGTCTCCCAACATGACAGGAGATCACACATCACTTGTTTCCTGTGCCTTTCATTCCCCTCTGAACATGATAAAATCATGATCCCAGCGTCACCGAGGGACCCTCGTGTCTCTTGGAAGCAGGCCTCCTTTTGTTTGCCTTCTTTTTTAATCTCTTTCAATCAGTGAGGCAGAGTGGAAAACTGTTCACTGGCCTGGAGGCAGGCAGGTCTGAGTGTGAGTTGTCCCCCGGTTGCTTGCTAGGCTGCATGACTTTGGACAAGCTGCCTAACTCCCTGGAGCCTGCCGCTGTTCCATAGTAGAATGGGGAGCAGGGGGCCATTATTGGGCATCCTGTGAGGATCAGGAGAGTGATGCTTGGAGAGCACCTGCTGCTGCTGCAGGGCTTGCCTCGTGGTATAATCCCTTCTCAGAGGCGGGGCTGACGTTAGGTGATACCCACTGGTGTGGCTGTGACAGTGGAGTTAGTCCCAGTGTTTTGGTTGGTCACTACCCACACCACAGCAGATGCTCGATATTCTGGAAGGCATTGATGAGTAGAGAGGAATTCTCTCCTTCCTTTCAGAGCTTCAGGCAATTCCATGGGCATACACTGTGCAGAGGCCATCAGAGTCTGACCTAGACCCCGCTAGTCTGGCCGGGGCACCTTTTCCCAGCCGCTGTGAGTGTGGTACAGCCGTGCCTTCTCTGGAGAAGCGCCCTCTCCAGGTGGGAGGGGAGCCCTTGCCCCAGGGAGTAGATGCAGCCGCAGGGACGGCTGGCCCCGCCTCTGAGTGCTGCAGTCTGTGCTCGGAGCATAGGTCCAGGGAAGACATTGTCTTCTCGCTCAGCTCTTTCCCCTTAGCTTCCTCAGGCCCCCACCTCCCTTGTCCTGAAAGACCCCCAACCCTTAAAAACTCATGCCCACCCAAGTCCCTGTCTTTGGCTCTGCTTCTAGGAAACCCAGCCCAAGGCCACCAGTGTCCTGCTGTTACATATCTTTATGCAACCCCTGGAATAGTGATCCATCTTGGGGACCCTGTGAGCAAGGGTCTGAGTGGCCATGTGCATGGAGCTGGTTGGGTGGGGTCTGTAGGGGGAATATGATGCAAGGGTTTTGTCAAATATCACTATCCCCTTGACACACGTCAAAAAATGTGAGGTCACACTCCAGGCTTTCCCTTACAACTCACTGGCCCCTGTTGTCTGCTGTGCTATCAGCAGGTGTTGAGTTTGGGAAGAGAGTGTGTGTGATATGTGTGTGTGGTGTGTGTGTGATGTGTGTGTAGTGTGTGTGTGATGTGTATGTGATGTGTGTGTGTGATGTGCATGTGCATGAATTTATATATGGGGTTCTCTGTGTATGTGATGTGTGTGTGTGATGTGTATGTGATGTGTGTGTGATGTGCATGTGTGATGTATGTGTAATGTGTGTTTGGATGCATTTATATATGGGTTCTGTGTCTTGTGTGCTGTGTGTGTGTGTGTGCTGTGTGCATGTGTGATGTGTGTGTGTCATGTGTAATGTGTGTGATGTCTGTGTATGTGTGATGTGTGTGTGATGTTCGTGTGTGATGTGTGTTTGATGTGCGTGTGTGATGTGTGTATTTGTGTGCGTGTGTGATATGCATGTGATGTGTGTGTGATATGCATGTGATGTGTGTGTGATATGCATGTGATGTGTGTGTGTGATGTGCGTGTGCATGGATTTATATATGGGGTTCTGTGTGTGATGTGTGCACATGTGATGTGTGTGTCATGTGTGTGATGTGCATGTGATGTGTGTGTGATGCGTGTGCATGTGATGTGTGTGTGATGTGTGTGTGTGATGTGCGTGTGCATGGATTTATATATGGGGTTCTGTGTGTGATGTGTGCACGTGTGATGTGTGTGTCATGTGTAATGTGTGTGATGTGTGTGTGATGTGTGTGTGATGTGCGTGCATGTGATGTATGTGTGATGTGTGTGCATGTGATGTGTGCATGTGATGTGTGTGTGATGTGCGTGTGCATGGATTTATATATGGGGTTCTGTGTGTGATGTGTGCATGTGTAATGTGTGTGATGTGCGTGTGATGTGCATGTGATGTGTGTGATGTGTGTGCATGTGATGTGTGTGTTAATGTGTGTGTGTGATGTGAGTGTGCATGGATTTATATATGGGTTCTGTGTGTGATGTGTGTGTGGATGCATTTATATATGGGTTCTGTGTCTTGTGTGATGTGTATGTGATGTGTGTGTGATGTATGCATGTGTGATGTGCGTGATGTGTATGTGATGTGTGTGTCATGTGTAATGTGTGTGATGTCTGTGTGATGTGTGTGTGATGTGCATGTGATGTGTGTGATGTGTGCGTGATGTGTATGTGATGTGTGTGTCATGTGTGATGTGTGTGTCATGTGTAATGTGTGTGATGTCTGTGTGATGTGTGTGTGATGTGCGTGTGCATGGATTTATATATGGGTTCTGTGTCTTGTGTGATGTGTGTGATGTGTGCGTGATGTGTATGTGATGTGTGTGTCATGTGTAATGTGTGTGATGTCTGTGTGATGTGTGTGATATGCATGTGATGTGTGTGATGTGTGTGTGCATGGATTTATATATGGGGTTCTGTGTCTTGTGTGATGTGTGTGTGTGCATGTGTGATGTGTGTGATGTGTGCATGTGATGTGTGTGTCATGTGTAATGTGTGTGATGTGTGCGTGTGATGTGTGTGTCATGTGTGATGTGTGTGTGTGATATGTGTGCGCATGCATTTATATAGGGGTTTCTGTGTATGTGGACTGAGGTTTGAGCCCCGCTTCTGGCTTGCCTCTGCCTCATCCACCTGTTGCTCTGGGTCCCTTGGGAGTGACTGGCGGGCAAAGCAGGAGGGCACTGGGACGCCTTGTTCATGGGGACTTTGGACCGTCCCCACCATATTGGGTCTGTTGGCCTCTGGGGCATAACTTGGCCTCTTCTGGCTTTGCCTCAGGGCCTGCCAGAGGTGCCATCTGGCCTGGGAGGTGTTCTCAGACTGGGCACAGCCTGACAGTCTGTGACGTCTCTGAAAACAGCCCAGCCTGACCCGAGTGGGCACCAGGGGTGGGGCTATATCTTGGGAAAGGCTGCTTTGGGTGAATCTGGTTTCTGGACTTGGTTCTGCCACTAAGGCGCAGAGGACACTGGGCCAGTTGCTGCCCACTGGCCCCATCCCAAGCCTGCCTAGGGGAGAGGTCGCCTCTCCCTGGTGTGCCCAGGCTGAACCAGCTCTGCCTGGGTGACGAGCTGGGAGACAGACAGTGACCTCTGGAGCAGTGTTGGACTAGTCAGCACTCTTGTTTGCAAGGGTTGGGGACCACCTTGCCTTAGCTTAGACAAATGTCTCCAGAATCCCAGGAAGGGCAGGATGTGCTGGGCTTCCAGAACACTTGGAACCACCGGCCGAGGCCCTTCTTCATCTTTGGCACAGAAGTAAGGGACTTTATATTATTTTTCTCATTTGATACTCAACAGATTGCTAGAGGAAAAGGAGACTCAGAGCAGCTACTCTCCCAAAGTCACACAGATTGTAAAGGTGTCACTGACTTCAAAGCCTGAGTTCTCAGCCACCAGGCATTGATTGTATCAGTGTATTCATGAGAGGCGGCTAATCTGTTGTAACAAATAGACCCAAACCCAGTGGCATATACACAATGGAAGTTTATTTCTGACTCATGTTAACTGTGATGGGGGGTCCCATGTAAATGGGGTAAGGGGTGGTTTATGGTATGCACAGCTGTTTGGGGCACAAGCTCACAGAGTCTCTGACATCTCCAACTTGTGTCTTCTAAGGAACTCTTGGAGACACAGCATTAGGGAGCATGCATGGTAGGAGTTTATGGGCCAGAACAGGAAGTGGCACATCACTTCTATTCCCATTCCATTGACTTGAACTCAGCCATGTGGCCCCACCTAGGTGCAAGGGCTGCTGGGAAATCTGGCTAGCTGGTCCTTGAGGAAGGGAGGGACCAAATCTGGTGGGCAGTTTGCAGTCTCCACCACACTGCACAAGTGTTTCCATTACTTCTTGCTTTCTTCTAGTCCTTGCTCATAAATAGTTTTCCTACTTGAGCCAGAATATATATATATATATACACACACACACACATACATACATACATATATATATATTCTAGTTTTTATCTGCTTTCTTTCACTTAACATAATCCTTTTTCTATGTGGCTCCACTGAGGTTTCACAACAATCATGATTATAGGCTGTGTACTCCAACTGTTGGACAGTTAAGCCACTCCAGGTCTTTTCAGATAATAAAAACAGTAAACACTTTTATGCAAAAAAAACTTTGCTACTGTTGAATTATTTCCTTAAAGTTTTAGGAGTGGGAATGCCAAGTATAATGAGTGAGCAGTTTTATGGCTCTTGACGCTTATTATTTCATTGCTTTTCAAAGGGTTTGTCATCATCCACAGTGATACTCATTGTCTTACCAGTGAGTAAGCACTGGGTGCTATAATTTTTTTTTTCTAATTTAGTTGTTGGAAACTGGTTTATTATGATGGCCTTTTTCAGGTCTCATTATATTAGGGGAGCTTGTGTGTGTGTGTGGAGGGTGGGTGTGTATCTGGCCTAATTCATCCCTTCTGTAATTTTAGCCTCTTCTTTTGTCTTTGGAGGTGACAAAAATCATTTATTCACTCAACAAAAATTTAAGGAGTGCCTACTATATGCCCAGCAGTGGTCTAAGCCCTAAAGCATTTAGGGGAATAAAAAAAGACAGTCTTATAATGGGACCTAATAAAACTTAAAAGCTCTTGCATAGCAAAGGAAATCATCAACAAAACGAAAAGACAACCTATGGAGTGAGAGAAGATATTTGCAAATGATGCAACTGACAAGGGGTTAATATCTAAAATATACAACCATAAATACAATAATATACAACCATAATATACAATCATAAAACTCAATACCAAAAAAAATGGACAGAAGACCCAAATAGACATTTCTCTGAAAAACACACACAGATGGCCAATAGGCACATGAGAAGATGCTCAACATTGCTAATTAGAGAAATGTAAATCAAACCACAATGAAATAATGTCTCACACCAGTCAGCATGATGATCACCAAAAAGTCTACAATAAATGCTGTAGGGGGTTAAAAGCCCAGACAGGAAGGCCAGCTGGGAGGTCAGTGGATTAATCCAGTGGAGACACGGTGGAGGCTTGGACCAGGGCAGCAGTAGTGGATGTGAAGAGAAGCCGATGGGTGTGGGGTGTGCTTTGAAGGTTGCGTTGACATGAACTGCTCTGCCCAGGGAACCCTCTATCTTTTAAAGATGTCTCTTGCAGAGGTATTGAATATCTTAACATCATAGTCTTTGGGTTTAGATCTGAGTACAGTCTGCTAGTCAGATGCTTGGAATGTAGTCACTCTTGCCTTTGGATACCAAATAACTCGTTCAAGTTGTGTAGCTGCTGCTGCTGCTAAGTCACTTCAGTCGTGTCCGACTCTGTGCGACCCCATAGACAGCAGCCCACCAGGCTCCCCCGTCCCTGGGATTCTCCAGGCAAGAACACTGGAGTGGGTTGCCATTTCCTTCTCCAATGCATGAAAGTGAAAAGTGAAAGTGAAGTTGCTCAGTCGTGTCTTGACTCTTAGCGACCCCATGGACTGCAGCCTACCAGGCTCCTCCATCCATGGGATTTTCCAGGCAAGAGTACCAGAGTGGGGTGCCATTGCTTTCTCCGAGTTGCGTAGCTAGTAGGTGACAAGACCAGCTTTGACCTTAGTCAATCTGGTCCTGGTACCCCAGTTACAATCATCATGCTACACTATCTCTCAGCTCTGGCAAAGACTCTCATCACCCCATCCAGCTAGTATCTGATGCTCAGAGTTCTCCAGGACACATGCTGGGGGGTCTGGAGGCTTTGTAGGAATGCTCCCAGAGCAGGAGCTCACTACCTCTACAAGTCTGTCTTTCTTAAGACATCTCTGGGTATTAAAATACATAGATTAATAGTCACAAGTGTGGATGTGGGGCTTGGGCAGCCCTGAGCCCCACGACTTACTGGCCGTGTAACTTTGGATGTCACTTTTTTCTCAGAGCCTTGGTTCCCTCAACTGAAAACCAGAGTAGGCAGAGAGTCCCCCTGGGGTTACTGGGAGGACTGGGTGAGCATCCAGCCCCGAGACTGGCTCACCATGACAGGTGGCTTGTGATGCTGAAAATGTCGTTCCTTGTTCACTTACTGCTCTATTTGCCATCTTAATTTTTAAAGGAGATTTCTGTGACTTCTGAATATCTCTGTTTAGCTCCACTAGATGTTGGTGTTTATTAACTTGGTTTTCCATGAGGGTGGAGGCGTCTCTTTCCTTCATGAAGGTTTGAACTCCCCTAGAGCAGGCAATGGCACCCCACTCCAGTACTTCTGCCTGGAAAATCCCATGGACAGAGGAGCCTGGTAGGCTGCAGTCCATGGGGTCGCTTAGGGTCGGACACGACTGAGCGACTTCACTTTCACTTTTCACTTTCATGCATTGGAGAAGGAAATGGCAACCCACTCCAGTGTTCTTGCCTGGAGAATCCCAGGGATGGGGGAGCCTGGTGGGCTGCTGTCTATGGGGTCACACAGAGTCGAATACGACTGAAGTGACTTAGCAGCAGCAACAGCAGAGCAGAGCCTGGGCTTGTGGTCAGTGAACCCTGCACGCATGGCCCCTGCACACTGCTGGGCACAGGGGGCAGATGAATAAAATGCAGGGTTCTCCATTTGCTGTGAACTCCCCGGAGCAGCTCTTGTGAACTCAGTGACCCCATATCCTCACTCACCCCAGTAGCTCGTTCAGTGAGCTAAATAAACATTAGGTGCTAAATAAATGTAAATGTGAACACTTTGAACAACATATTGACACTTAGAAGAGGTTTGTTTGGGATCCTTATTTTTTAAAGATGTACTTTTTATTTATTTTTGGTTGTGCTGGGTCTTCATTGCTGTGCACAGGCTTTCTCTAATTTGCGGTGAGCTGGGGCTACTCTGTGCAGCGATGTATGAACTTCTCACCGCATGCCTTCTATTGTTGCAGAGCACAGGTTCTAGGTGTGCAGCTTCAGTAATTGCAGCTCATGGGCTCTCGAGTGTGGGCTCAGTACTTCTGGCGCACAGGCCTAGTTGCTCCGTGGGCTGTGGAATCTCTCCGGGCCAGGGATCAAACCCATGTCCCCTGCACTGGCAGGCAGACTCTTAACCACTGGACCACCAGGGAAGCCCAGGGATCTGTTTTTAAAAAAATTCAGTGTGCTTAAGTATGGTTTGGGGACCAGCAGCCAGGACTGGCTGTACAATCTGTGAGGCACGATATAAAATAAAAATGAGGGATTCCATGCTAAAAAACCAAGAACCTAAAGGTGATGACAGTGAAAGGCACTCAGTCGTGTCCGACTCTTTGCGACCCCATGGACTATACAGTCTATGGAATTCTCTAGGCCAGAATACTGGAGTGGGTAGCCTTTCCCTTCTCCAGGGGATCTTCCCAACCCAGGGATTGAAGTCAGGTCTCCCACATTGCAGGAGGATTCTTTACCAGCTGAGCTATCAGGGAAGACCTGATACAGCAGAGCATTAAACCAAGCCCAGGGCCTTTCTGAGCCCGGGGTCCTATGGGGCTGCATGGCCTCTACACCTATGAAGCTGGGAGCTGGAGAGCCATGCAGACTCCCAGACATACTGAGTGGGAGTCTCTGGAGGTGGGGTTCGGGAAGCTTCCTGGTGATTCTCACGCACAGGAAAGTTGGAGTTCTGCCTTAATCTCTGGAGGAAGTCACAGAGCCCTATTAGAGGCAGACGCCTGCACAAGCTGCTTCACTGGCCTGATCCAGGCCAGCATTTATCATGGGATAGTCTCCCTTTGGGTGAGTGGCTTTGACAAAAGAAGCCATTGCTTAAGTTGGTCAGGAACCAGGCACTTTATCTGCTCCACCTGTCCGATCTAGCGGCTTGCTCATTCTTCAAGTGCCTTCCTCTGGCGCCTAGTCCATCCATTGCCTTGGATGCAGTGAAATGACTTTTCCTGAACAGACCGTTTGAATCTCATCTGGGTCTGGCAAGGTGAGACTCTTCAGATGCTGACTCTCTGCTGGAGGAGTGGTGAGCTCCCCGTCACAGGGACTGTGCAAGGGGAGGTTGGATAATCACCAGGCAGGGATGCTACCAGAAAGAGCCCGGAATTCAGTGTGGCGTCAGACTGGACGGTTTTGGAGGTCCCTCTCATTAATGAACAGCACTGCCCCTCTCTTTTTAGCATCTGCATCTCTTTCTTTTCCTGGAAGCTTGTTCCTCACCACAATCTATGCACGGTCTCAAGCTGTGTGAGAAGGAATAAGGATGAATAATACTGAGTATGGTAGAATGTAGCAGCTATGGATTTTAGAGTCAGACGCTATTGTGCTGAACTATCCCAGCTGTGTTCTACATGAGTGACTTGGGCACGTGTAGCAGACAGTCTTGTTGCCCTGCTTCCAACCCCAGCTTAGTGATATGCGAATATCAGAGCCCGAGAGCCAGCTGTTAAATCCTGGGGAATTTTGCAAGCAAACTGATATCACATGGGTAGCTTGAAATCCACCATATTTACACCACAGAAATCAACAAATATTACAAATTAGGGCTTTTTTTTTCCTTTTTCATCTCAAGAGCCAGTTGTTAAATATAGGGCTGGCCAAAAAGTTCATCCGGGTTCTCCTATAAGATCTTATGGAAAAACCCAAATGATCTCTTTGGCCAACTCACTATTTCCCACCACACCATGGCTCTGGTCTTCCTACATCAGTAGGTATTGGCTAACTTCCATCTGTCTCTCCTTGCCTGTGGGCTTTCTCCAAAGCTGTGGAATGTGACCCTGTCCTTGCAGAGGGTAGGCTGGGAATTAGTGCTCCTGGAAGCAGCCCTCAGGTGTGTAAATACCCTGGTTCCCCTACCCCTTGGCTGGGATGGCTCTGATGTGTCGATTTCATATGGACTCATGGCCCTTCTCCATCGGATTATGCTCTAGTGGTGACAGCTGGCGCTGTCTTGAGACCAGTCTTTTTCAGTTGCCTTCCCTTCCTTATCTCACGTCCCCACTTGTAGACAGGTATTTTCTGCACTTCCCAAACCCTTGTGTTGAATCCCTGCCTCATGTCTGCTTCTGGGGGAGCCCAAACTAAGACTGCCTATGATGTCACCCCTGCAGGCTTCAGTCTCCCAACTAGGAATGGGGTGCTAGCTACTGGCTGCCAGGCAGGTGTGAAGGTTGACTAAGCAGAAATTAGTCTCCTTTGAAGTGCATGGATGTGCTCACAAAACATGTCGGATATAACATAGTACATAGTAAGCACTCAGCGAGTGATCCAGCAGCATCCACTATGGCTAATCCTAATCCTACTGATCCCATCTTGACCAACGCCACCTCAAGCATACTTAAGCAATATGCCTGGATATTACAGGCATATGGAATGAAAGGGGTTGCTTCATGGACCATGGACTAGGGACTTGGTGACACCAAGATGCCATCCATCTATCCTCTCTGTTGGTGTTAACATCTCTTGGTGACTTGGCTTATTTTGGTGACTTGGCTTATTTTGTCCTAGTGCAAAAAAGCTCCTTCCTTGTAGCAGGGAACTTGGAGGGAGTGAGGAAGAACTTTTATGGCACTAAGTTACTGACATTTGGGGATAATGAATAATCACCACTGCAGCATACTCATAGACTTTCCCCACATTGCTTATAATTTTCTCACCTGCCTTACAAAGTAGGTATTCGTATTTCCACTTATCAGGTAGGAAAAACTGAGGTTCAGAGAGGTTGAAAAACTTTCTCCTAAGATCACCCATCTAGTACATGGTAAATCCAAGAATCAAAGTGAGCTCTGATCGGTCGCAGGGCCTGCTTTCTTGCCTCACTAAGCCGGGGGTCTTAAAGGTGTAAATCAGGGTTGAGGAGGTGGGGGAGGAGGACGGTAGCAGAACTGAAAAATCGGATGACATGGAAATGAATGTCAGTACAGCCCACCTCCTGCCAAAACCCCAACTGTGGAACGTAACAGATTACACAATGAGTCTGGCGCTTGGGATATTTTCAGATGAGCTGGCTGTTCTGGAGCATTTGCTAACACTCTGGATGAGTCTTCAAAAAACCCCTTCATATTTCATGCAGGCAGGCAGAGCAGGATGATAATGCATGCTAATGCCCCTTCAAGGGAGTCTAGGAGGACTGTTCTTCTAGTCCCTCATTAAAGTTGTGTGTGCACTTCTAGGGAATGATGGCCAGCATCTGGACCAGATGTCAGAAGGGCCACAGCTGGGAGGGCCCTCAATCCTTGGCCAACTGGCTTCTCCCCAGTGAGGCTTCTGGACAAACTTTACTTGCTCTCAGGATGAAATAAATGCTAATGTCCCCAGCATGCTGCCTCCCTTCTCCTGAGAATGACTTTTCCCTGCATTCCCATCCCTCCCATTCTGACCCCCTAGTGGGGTCCTGCCTCCACCTCCCACTGATTGATTTGGCCACAAGTGATTGGTCCAGAGGCTGGTTCGTGACCCAAGCTGGGCCAATTGGGGCCCTTCTCTGGGATTTTGAACTTGGAAAGGGAGAGAGTGTCAGTCTGTCCTTCTGTCTGGTGGAGGCTATGAGACATGAGGCCAGGGGCTCATCTCCTGCCAGCAGCAGGGAAGTTCATCTGCTGGGAGAAGGAACAAATTGACAGAGGCAGAGATGAAGAGCATGTGCTATTGCAATTCAAGTGCTTGCTTTCAGTCCACTTGTACACTCTTGCTCTTCTGGTTACTCCTCCATTGATTGTAGTCTAATGGTGGTGGGTATAGTCACCAAGTTCACACAGCTCAAGCCCTAGCTCATGGCCTAGGTACATGACAGCAGTTTTTGCCTTCTGTAAAAAAATGAGATAAATGAGCGTACCTGCCTCATAGTGTGGTTGTAAGGAATAAGAGATACATGTAAAGTGCTTGGAATAGCATCTGGGAGGTATTAAATGCTGCATAAATGTCCCTTATCCTTTTTCTCCTCTTCCCTCTTCCTCCTCCTGATAGTAATAATAATAGCAACAACCAAAATCTTATATCTACTACTACTACTTATATATAATACTCTCCCAGATTGATTGAGATATAATTGACATATAGTATTGTGTAAGTTTAAGTATGCAACAAGCTAATTTAATATTCTCATATATTACAAAATGATTACCACCATATCGTTAGCTAACAACCTCTAGCACATCATAGGATTTCTTTTTTGTGGTGAGAATATTTAAGATCTGATCTCTTAGCAACTTTCCAGTATATAACACAGTATTATTAACTCTAATCACCATGCTGCACATTAGATCCCCAGAACACATTCATCTTATAACTAAAAGTTTGTACTCCTTGGGCTTCCCTGATATCTCAGTTGGTAAAGAATCCACCCGCAATGCAGGAGACCCTGGTTTGTGGGGAAGACCTGCTGGAGAAGGGGGCTTCCCTGGTATCTCAGTTGGTAAAGAATCCACCCGCAATGCAGGAGACCCTGGTTTGTGGGGAAGACCTGCTGGAGAAGGGGGCTTCCCTGATATCTCAGTTGGTAAAGAATCCACCCGCAATGCAGGAGACCCTGGTTTGTGGGGAAGACCTGCTGGAGAAGGGATAGTCTACGTACTCCAGAATTCTTGGGCTTCCCTCGTGGCTCAGCTGGTAAAGAATCCACCTGCAATGTGGGAGACCTGGCTTCAATCCCTGGGTTAGGAAGATCCCCTGGAGAAGGGAAAGGCTACCCATTCTATTATTCTGGCCTAGAGAATTTCATGTTCATAGGGTTGCAAAGTGTCAGACACGACTGAGCGAACTTCACTTTTGTACTCCTTGACCAACATCTCCCCATTTTCATAACCTCCCAGCCCTTGGAAACTACAATAATATTATTATTATATCTAATAATAGGAATCTCAGTTATATGCCACTATATCTGATATATGACTACTATTATATCTAATAATAATATTATTATTTTTCATTCCAATCCCAAAGAAAGGCAATGACAAAGCATGTTTAAACTACTGCACAATTGCACGCATCTCACACATTAGCAAAGTAATGCTCAAAATTCTACAAGTGAGGCTTCAACAGTACATGTACTGAGAAATTCCAGATGTTCAAGTTGGATTTGGAAAAGGCAGAGGAACCAGAGATCAGATTGCCAACATTTGTTGGATCATTGAAAAAGCAAGAGAATTCTAAAAAAACATACACATCTGCTTTAATGACTACACCAAAGCCTTTGAATGTGTGGATCACAACAAACTGGAAAATTCTTAGAGATGGGAGTACCAGACCACTTTACCTGCATCCTGAAAAAATCTGTATGCAGGTCAAGAAGCAACAGTTAGAACTGGACGTAGAACAACAGACTGGTTTCAAATCGGGAAAGGAGTATGTCAAGGTTGTATATTGTCACCTTACTTACTTAATTTATATTCAGAGTACATCATGCTAAATGCCAGCCTGGTTGAAGCACAAGCTGGAATCAAGATTGCTGGGAGAAATATCAACAACCTCAGATATGCAGATGACATCACACTTATGGCAGAAAGTGAAGAAGAACTAAAGAGCCTCTTGATGAAAGTGAAAGAGGAGAGTGAAAAAGTTGGCTTAAAACTCAACATTCAGAAAACTAAGATCATGGCATCTGGTCTCATCACTTCATGGCAAATAGATGGGGAAACAGTGGAAATAGTGACAGACTTTATATTTTTGGGCTCCAAAATCACTGCAGATGGTGACTGCAGCCATGAAATTAAAAGACGCTTGCTCCTTGGAAGAAAAGCTATGACCAACCTAGACAGCATATTAAAAAGCAGAGACATTTCTTGGCCGACAAAGATCCATCTAGTCAAAGCTATGGTTTTTCCTGTGGTCATGTATGGATGTGAGAGTTGGACCATAAAGAAAGCTGAGTACCAAAGAATTGATGCTTTTGAATTGTGGTGTTGGAGAAGACCCTTGAGAGTCCCTTGGACTGCAAGGAGATCCAACCAGTCCATTCTAAAGGAGATCAGTCCTGAATGTTCTTTGGAAGGAATGATGCTAAAGCTGAAACTCCAATACTTTGGCCACCTGATGGGAAGAACTGACTCATTGGAAAAGACCCTGATGCTGGGAAAGATTGAAGGCAGGAGGAGAAGGGGACGACAGAGGAGGAGATGGTCGGATGGCATTACCGACTGGAAGGGCATGAGTGAGCAAGCTCTGGGAGCTGGTGATGGACAGCAAGGCCTGGTAGGGGGCAGTCCATGGGGTTGCATAGTTGGACAGGACTGAGTGACTGAACTGAACTGAACTGATACCTAAAAATAATAGTAATAAAGACTCTTCAGTGTCTTACCAGTAAATTAGGCTTCTTTCACTCTTAACCAGAAACACTGACTCTTGAGAGATGAAATAATCCTTCAGAAATTGGTGGAATGCTTCAGAAATTGATCCTGGAACCAACTTGATCATTTACTGGGTACAGGATCTGACAGTCAAATATGCTCTACCAATGATCGCAGGGCTGACAGCTTCCCTTTGGATAGGATGGGAGGATTGGTTGGGCGGGCCTTGGAAATAGGAAGAGGAGGGGGTTCTGCCTCAGCTGTGGAAGGGAGGTGAAGGCGGCTGAGGGGTGGGCTTGAGGTGATAGAGCTGGGAGAAAAGTCTTCGGATGTCTAAGCTCCAAGCCTTGGGGCTTCCTGGATGAAATTCGGAACTGGCCCCGCCCACGGAGAGCCAGAAGAGACCAAGGCAAGCGGCAGTCACTCCAAATTGGTCGGTGGTGTTTTTCACAAGCAAGAAAATTTACAAGGAGGCTTGTCTTGGTGGCCACCCAATGAAGAGATCTCTGCGCCCGCCCGCCATAGTTTTCGAAGTTTACATGTATGCCCGCCAGAGGGTCTTTACAACACTGTTCTCAAGGCTGCGTCCTTGAAATGGCTCCTAGTGAAGGAGCATTACGTTCCAAGGACAAGAAGGGGTGAGGAGACACCATTCCCCCGGGGTCAGCTCTCAGGTCACCCAGCGGTCAAGTCTTCTCAATGATCTGGATGCTGAGCCTAAGAAACAGCCTCCCTGCACGGCGGAGCTGGCCACATGAAGCGAAAAGGGGGCAGTAACTGAAGACTGCACTCCTGTCCTCAATCTGCCTCACTTCTTTGTACTCCCCTTTCCTGGTGGCTCAGAGGGTAAAGCGTCTGCCTACAATGCGGGAGACTCGGGTTCAATCCCTGGGTCGGGAAGATCCCCTGGAGAAGGCAATGGCAACCCACTCCAGTATTGTTGCCTGGAAAACCCCATGGACTGAGAAGCCTGGTAGACTACACAGTCCATGGGGTTGCAAAGAGTCAGACACGACTGAGCGGCTTCACTTTCACTTTTGTTTCTTTTTATGCCTGGAGGTTTCTCTTCAGCTTTTAACACCCGGCATCAGCAGAAGCCACCACGTGGCTCCACCAGGGGCAGAGCAGAATTAAGATGGAGAGGTTGACCCCATAGTATCGTTTGGGCTCCTGAGTCCTACTATACCTGAACCCAGATCTACCCCAGGACTCTTAAGACATAAGAAACAGAGAATTCACTCTTTGCTGAATTAATTCCAGCTGCCTTTTTGTTGCTTTGCAATGGAAAGAGACCTGGCCAATATCACCTCCAAAATCAGCAAGTAAGAGCCAGATGCAAGCTATATGTAAACACTGGAGAAAATCAATTCAAAGTTGGAAAGGAAAGGGAAATCCCAGGGCTGAGAACTCTGAGCACATGTCCTGGGGATCACTCTGAACCAAGTGAGAGTGTGGACTGCTGGACTGTAGTTGGCAGCGTGGATCCAGGCAAGGCTGAGCCAGGAGGGGAAGGAGGGACCGCAGACAGACAGGAATGGCAACAATATAAATCAAGCCTCCAGGACTGGTATGTGTGTTTCCTTGGAGGAGGATGGAGGTCTCATCAATGCTTGATGGATGAGAAGGACTCAGCCCGAGTCTGAGGGACCCCGATTGTTCAGGAGTGCTTCGTTTTGTGGGGTGAGGTTCTTGTTGAAAAGATGATGGAAAAGAGAAGAAAACTAGGGTCTGTTTTCCAGTTGGTTTTTGTACTCGCCACGGTTTCATTTGTTGAGCCCTGCAATGTGCTGGACACTTATTCCTTCCAACCATGCCTGCCATATACAGCTGTTCATATCCACCCCTGCACAACTCCTGGGTGAATGGCATGCTTTGGAATTGTGCAGAGCACAACCTTTGCAGCTGTATGGGGCAGTCATGTTTCTAACAAACTGTAAGCTAGGTGGTGTTATATCCCATTTTATTCTTTTTTAATAGGTGGAGTGTAAGAAGGGGTAGGTGAGTGTAAGAAGGGGTAGGTGAGTTGTCCAGGATAACATAGGTTGTGTGTACGTGTGTTAGTTGCTCAGTCATGTCTGACTCTTTGCGACCTCATGGACTGTAGCCCATCAGGCTCCTCTGTCCATGGAATTCTCCAGGCAAGAATACTGGGTAGGTAGCCATTTCCTTCTCCAGGGAATCTTCTGGACCCAGGGATTGAACCCACATCCCCTAGGTCTCCTGCTAGGAGAATCATTGCAGGCAGATTGTCTATCATCTGAGCTGCCAGGGAAGCCCAGCTTAGCTTGTGGGTGGGACCAAACCCAGGTCAAGTTAACTTGCTTTCCATTATATCACTTAGCTCTCTGTGAGACAAAATACTCCTTAGGATAAATTTAGTTGCTTCTCATGTCTCAGACTTCCTTGAAGCATAGACCAGTGGAGTCATATTATTCATCTTGATTCTCCCAGTTCTTAGCATGGTACCTGCATCCAGTGGGTGTTTGGCAAGTGCTTGTTGAACTGAACTGGCACCGAATGGAGTACCAGGACTCCATCAAGAAAACCTCATCCAGGAGGCTGGACAGAGAAAAGCACACTTAAAGGAATGGGTTTTATTTTCTGGCTCCTTATAGAAGTAAATCCAGCAATATGTTTTTTAAAAATAATTTTATTTGTTTATTTGTTTTTGGCTGTGCTGGGTCTTCAGTGCTTCACATGGCCTTTTCTTTAGTTGCGGCATGGGCTTCTCATTGCAGTGGCTTCTCTTGCTGTGGGGCACAGGCTCTGGAGCATGTGGGCTTCAGTAGTTGTGCCTCGCGGGCTCGGCAGTAAAGTTCAGTAGTTGTGGGCCATGAGCTTTGTTGCTCTGAGGCATGTGGAATCTTCCTGGCTCAGGGATCAAACCTGTGTTTTCTGCACTGGCAGGTAGATTCTTTATCACTAAACCACCAGGGAAGCCCCAACAATATGTTTTGAAGTTGATGGTGAAAGGGCTGATTTCTGTAGACAACTCCACATGCTGAGAATTTTCTTGGAGCTGTCTGGTGTCTTGATGGAGTAGATAGCCAGGCCCACCTGACTGCATCGTGGAGACTTGGTGATCACTGGTATATCTTGCCCTGTTTCTAAAATACAGTAGGGACTCAAAAGTGTATATAGGGCTGGATTCAAAAAGGATCTTACCTTTGTTGGGAAACGCATCTTTGAGATGCTCAGCTGGGGGAAAATAGGGGCCAGAAATTGCAACTTAACCTGGAGATAGAAAAATCCATTTGTAAGACACTTAAAGGAGTTTGCCATTTCTTATTGGAATTGGCCTTGGTGTGGCCATGTTTGACCTGTGCATTGTTTTACATAAACTTGAATTAAAAGCAAACATTTAAAAGTTAGAGGAGTTTACGTTAAAAATCCCAGTTTTGTTTGTTTGTTTTGTTCTTAAAAATCAGAGCATGATTGCTGGAGGTGAGAAGCAGCTGCCCCTTTTAGAAGACCATGCGCTGCCCAGTTCACCACAGTTCCCCCCAGTTCCTATTGTGTTATGCCCAGACTGCCTCCCTTATTTCTGCTACTAATTGCCCCTTACAGATCTTTGAGTTTGTGATTCTTATTTTGGACTCTAAGCAGGAAGATCTACCGTTCTTGGTTTTTGTTATAGCTTTTTTTTTTTTAATCACCAAAAAAAAAGTCACAGAGATTCAGTAGTTTCTCATCTGTTTTTGTAGACAAAACTTTTAGACAAAAGTCCAAACAGAAGTTAAATCACTTATCTGGGGTCACATGGCAGGGCAGTGCTGGTCTTGGAGAGTCCAGTGTCTTTGTCCTTGTGAACCATGAGAACAGCTTCTACTGCCCTTTTTGATGTGGCCACCAGGAAACTCAGAGCCACATTTTCAGACCCAGTTTAGGAATTGAACTTCTGGCCTGTGTGTCTTTACCTGTCTTTCTCTTTTATTCTAAATAATTTTTCTCTAGTCCCAAGTTTAATTTGTATTCTGTAATTTTGTCATACATATTTCTTGGAGTAAGTTCTATGTGGGTAGTGAGTGAATAAATAAAATATAATGGATTTTAAAGATCCAAGAAGGGCCTGTGTCCCACCAAACTTCATGTTGGATGATTTGTCATAGACTCAGACTGTGGCTCTGTTATAACCATTGCCAGTTTTTGTTTGTTTGTTTTTAGCTCTTTGGCAACAATACATTTTGCTTTCCTAGCATCAAAATGGTCCAGGCCGATGGCTTCAGCCTAGAGTGGCTTGGATGAGTCAGTCTGGTGTCAGAAGGGGATTGGCAGACTCTATCCTCAGACAGGCGTGGAGGTGGGGTTGGGGGCATGTTCCCTACCTTCCTGGCACCTGAGTCTTGGTCAGAGAAAGAATTCCAGGCTCTTCTGATTTCCGTTCTGTCTCCCATGGTTCCACCAGTGTGGCTTTTCCTGCAGAGATCCAGAGAGAAAACTTCCAGTCAAGAGTTTCTGGTCTGTTTGATTTTGAACTTGTTCCCTCACATCCCTTTCCCCATGTCACCCTGTTGATTCATGGACATTTTTTAAAGAAACAGTGGTAAGGCAAAGTCAAGTCCAAAAATTCAAAACAGAGGAGCTCTTTTTATTTATAACTGTTTCGGGCTACAAAAGGGAACTCACATTTTTGGAGCTTATTCTGGGCTTCCCTTGTAGCTCAGTCGGTAAGAGTCTGATTGCAATGCAGGAGACCTGGGTTCGATCCCTGGGTCGGGAAGATCCGTTGGAGAAGGAAATGGCAACTCACTCCAGTATTCTTGCCTGGAGAATCCCATGGACAGAAGAGCCCGGCAGACTACAGGCTATGGGGTGATAAGAGTCAGACACGACTGAGTGACTAAGCACAGCACTGGGCCAGCCGGGGTGCTGTGCTCTTAGCGTGAGTGCCTGCTTCTCTTTGATTTCAGAATAACTTAGAAATGGGTGATGCTCAGCCTGATCCCGGTTGACTTCTGTAACTGCTTCTCCCTTCCTTGCCTCCTCCAGCCAAACTGGCCTCCTCTCACCACCTGCGCCCCCATCTTCCCAGTAGACCAGTTCGCCTAGGCTGTCTGACTTCACACATACTGCTCTCTGTACTGGGGAAATTGTCCCTCTTGGTCTTTGCTTGGCTGATTCCTTCATACCCCCAGGTCTCAGCTGATACAGACTTTGAAGCTACTTCTGATACTGAAGTAAATGATTATCTCACTGAAACCTCTTTCTTCCTTTACTGCACTCTTCAACTCTTTTAATATAGTTTTCATTCTTGATTTTTTACAAATGTATTTATTTCATTACACTGTGTGTTTCTTTCCTTATAAATTTCACAAGGATGGAGTCATGTGTATCTTGTGTTGTATCCCCAGTGCCTAGCACATAGTAGGTGCTTAATAAAAATTTGTTGACTGAGCACTGAATCCCACAGTTAGAGTGTTATCATTATTGTAATTATTATTAGTAATGAGACACTGACTCTGTGCCAAGCACTGTGTTGATTTTTCTAGATCTAGTATATATTTAATTCCACAGTGATCCCAGTGGGGTGGATTGTATTATTCTCATACAAGAAGAGGAAACTGAGGTTCAGGTTCTTGCTCAGAGACGGCCTATTAGTGATAGAGCTGGGATTCAAGCTCAGTGTTTCTAATGCCAAAGCAGTGCTCTCCCCTTCTCCTGGCCCCCTACCCTGTTCCTCTCCAGACGAGGTGTCCTTGCACTGCCTGGCTTAACTGTTTGACATTCACAGAGGCATGTGAGTCCCAGGCAAGAAGGGCAGAAGTCTTGTTAGGTGGAGAGCTGCTTTGGATGTCAGCTGGGAAGGCTGATGGGGAAGTAGGGACAGGCATCTTGCTCCACATAGCTGGTATGATAGAATATGTGTGTGTGTTTGTGTGTGAAAGATAGAGAGGCGGAGAAAAGGAGATCTCTTCTTTTTATAATAGCACAGTCCCTTCTGGGCCCCATGTTTATGACCTTATTTACACTTAATTAGGGCTTCCCTGGGGAAGGCAATGGCATCCCACCCCAGTACTTTTGCCTGGAAAATCCCATGGACGGAGGATCCTGGTAGGCTCCAGTCCATGGGGTCGCTAAGAGTCAGACACGACTGAGTGACTTCGCTTTCACTTTTCACTTTCATGCATTGGGGAAGGAAATGGCAACCCACTCCAGTGTTCTTGCCTGGAGAATCCCAGGGACGGGGGAGCCTGGTGGGCTTCCGTCTATGGGGTCGCACAGAGTCGGACACTACTGAAGCGACTTAGCAGCAGCAGGGCTTCCCAGCGGAGAAGGCAATGGCGACCCACTCCAGTACTCTTGCCTGGAAAATCTCATGGACAGAGGAGCCTGGAGGGCTGTAGTCCATGAGGTCGCTAAGAGTCGGACATGACTGAACGACTTCACTTTCACTTTTCACTTTCATGCATTGGAGAAAGAAATGGCAATCCACTCCAGTGTTCTTGCCTGGAGAATCCCAGGGACAGAGGAGCCTGGTAGGAGGCTGTCTATGGGGTCGCACAGAGTCGGACACGACTGAAGCGACTTAGCTGCAGCAGCAGCAGCAGCAGCAAGGCTTCCCAGGAGGCTCAACAGGTAAACAATCTGTCTGCAATGCAGGGGACACAGTTTCAATCCCTGGGTGGGGGAGATTCCCTGGAGGAGGGTGTGGCAACCCACTCCAGTATTCTTGCCTGGAGAATCCCCATGGACAGAGGAGCCAGGTGGGCTACAGTCCATGGGGTCACAAAGAGTTGGACATGACAGAAGAAACTGAACACAAGCACAACATTTAATTACCTCCTAAAGACCTTTTTTTTTCCAGATACAGTTGCACTGAGATCAGAACTTTGAATGAATTTTTTTGGAGGGGTGGGGGACACAACTTAGCCCATAGCAAGACTCCAGAGGGCTTTGGGGAGCCCAGGCATTGGGGCCAGACAAATGTAGCTCCAAACCCTGCCAGTCCCTTTCCCAGCTATTGGATCCTACTTTTCTGGGTCTCAGTTTCCTCCTCTGTGAAATGGGGACAACATGACCTGCGCTGATTGCTTCAAAGAGTTGACTCATTGGCAAAGACTTTAATGCTGGGAGGGATTGGGGGCAGGAGGAGAAGGGGATGACAGAGGATGAGATGGCTGGATGGCATCACTGACTCGATGGACGTGAGCCTGGGTGAACTCCAGGAGTTGGTGATGGACAGGGAGGCCTGGCGTGCTGCAATTCATGGGGTTGCAAAGAGTCGAACACGACTGAGTGACTGAACTGAACTGAAGGAACAGAGCCTCTTGATGAAAGTGAAAGAGGACAGTGAAAAAATTGGTTTAAAACTCAACATTTAAAAAACTAAGATCATGGCATCCAGTTCCATCACTTCATGGCAAATAGATGGGGAAACAATGAAAACAGTGACAGACTTTACTTTTTTTGGGCTCCAAAATCACTGCAGATGGTGACTGCAGCCATGAAATTAAAAGACATTTGCTCCTTGGAAGAAAAGCTATGACCAACCTAGAGGGCATATTGAAAAGAAGAGATATTACTTTGCCAACAAAGGTTCATCTAGTCAAAGCTATGGTTTTTCCAGTAGTCTTGTATGGATGTGAGAGTTGGACCCACAAAGAAAGCTGAGTGCCAAAGAATTGATGCTTTTGAACTGTGGTGTTGGAGAAGACTCTTGAGAGTCCCTTGGACTGCAAGGAGATCAAACCAGTCCATCAGTCCAACCAGGCAATCAGTCCTGAATATTGATTGGAAGGAGTGAAGCTCCTGAAAGTGAAGGTGAAGCTCCAATACTCTGGCCACCTGATGTGAAGAACTGACTCATTGGAAAAGACTTTGATGCTGGGAAAGATCGAAGGCAGGAGGAGAAGAGGATGGCAGAGGATGATGGTTGGATGGCATCACTGACTTGATGGACATGAGTTTGAGCAAGCTCTGGGAGTTGGTGATGGACAGGGAAGCCTGGTGTGCTGCAGTCCATGGGGTTGAAAAGAGTCGGACACCACTGAGTGACTGAACTGAAGGATCAGATAATGTGGTGTGTATAAATGCAGTTGCTTTTATTTGTACTATGTATTTTGATGATCTCTATTCTTGTGCAGGCCAACTATATTTTTTCTTCCCACCCTTGAGTTGTTTGGAAGTTATTTTTGAAAGTCTTTGAAATGTCCTTTTCTGTACTTGGCAAAAGCAAAATGGAAATTGATGGCGTTGTCACCAGCAGCAACCCCCTCCCTCGGGCTGCCTGTCTGGAGAACAACTCTGGCAAGACACTGGGCGGGGGGCGGGGGGTGGGGGGGGTGCGGTTCTGTTGAAGCTGCTAGTTTGTTACTGTGTGAACATTTCTTGCAAGACCCGATGGGCTCTCTTTTAAAGCAGTTTCTCCTTTTCTTGTTTTTTCTCCTTCTGGCCAATGTCAGGTCCTCTGTGTCACTGCTGGATTCAGAAATCCAGGCAGCTGGAGTCAGACCCCAATCTGGCCACTTCCAGCTGCAAAGCCCTTCAGTGGCTTCTCTTTGCCTTAGAATAGCATCCAAATTCTTTATTGTCACCACAGGCCCCGTATGGTCCACCTGTCACTCCCCCTCCTCACTTAGCCCCACTCAGGTGGCCTCCCTCTGTTTCTCAAATGCTCACATTCTTTCCACGATTTCAGTGTTATCATTATTGTAATTATGGGCTCTTCTCTCTGCTTGGAACCCTATTCCCTCCTTGTCAAGGGTGTCTCCTTCGTTGCCATCTCTGCTCAAGTGTCCCCTTCTTAGAGGGCCCTTCCCTGACCCCTTCCCCACCAGTTGAAAATAAATCCCCTTTGCTATTCACAGTCGAACATAACCTCAGTTAAGGTTTCCAGAGAAAAACAGAGTCTCCAGTTAAGTTTGAATTTTAGATCAACATCGAATAACTTTCTAGTATTGCAGGAGACATACGGTACTAAAACCTATTTATTGTTATCTGAATTTCAGCTTTAACTGAGTTTTGTTTGCTTAGTCTGGCAGTTCTGCCCTCAAGATCCATGTTGAACAAGTGAATGAAGTTCTGAGCACAGAGCCTGGGGCACGGCAGTCCCCGGGAGCATGAGAGCCAGCATCTTCGTCCTCCTCCTCCTCTAGTTGCTTCTTGGAACGAGGTCTCCCTGCTCCCTTTTCCCTGTTTGGGGATGGACGCGAGAATGTTTTCTACCAGAGGACCATCGCCCAGCTCTTTAGAATAGCATGAAATATTCTCTGCTGCAGCTTTGGAATCTGATTGTGTTGGTGTTTGGCAGGGAAACGCAGTGAGTTATCACAGAGCGTTCCCTCCAGCGCTGGGTCATGCAAATATTTATTGCAAGCGTTAAATAATAAATGGAACAGCCTGCCCAACGGTAAATCTGTCATGTTTGGTTTCAGCCAGGAGTTGTGACGGCTCTGGAATTGCTGCCTGTTCTGCTGCCTCTGCCTGCCCTCCAGAGGGGCAAGGCAAACAGCCGGCTCTCCAGAGCAGACTTGCCGGGGCTGATTAGACACCTAGACACCAGAGGGGGTGGTGGGGGATGCTCAGCCAGGCACGGACAACCGGCAGGTAAGGGCAGCCTGTGGTGGGAACCCCAGCCCGTGAATGAGATGCTGGGCTGGCCTGCACCAGGCCACCACGCCTCCGCCGCGGTTCTCAGGGAGGCAGGGGTCCTCGGGGCCACATCTCGAGTCATCCCTGATATTCCCCCTGAGGCTCCTGTCAGCTTCACTCAGGCAGACTGGGCAGAGCTGGGCAGCTTCTGAAAGTGGCGCCAGCATGCTGCCCCCTTCTCTTCACAGTGGTGAGGGATGAGAGAGGAAGGAACGTATTAGACACTCAGATGCAGTGATGTTCCTAAGCTTCTGACATGTGCTCAGTTTCCCTGCGGACATTCTGCTGCTTAATCTAACCTTACAGCGTGGAACTCGAACTTGTGGGCGCATGAGCCAGACAGATCTGAGTTGGGATCCTGACTGCACTTACCCTCCCAGAGCCATAGTTTCTTGAGCTGTAAGGTCAGGGGAACAATGGTTCCACCTCCTAGGGAGAGGTGTGAGGATGAAAAGGGCCCATGGAGGTGAAGGACTTCCACAGTGCCTGGGACCTGGTGCGTGGTCGCCAGATGCCACCTCTAATGCTTACTCTTGGTTCACAGAGGAAAGTAACCTGCCCAGATACCCAGACAGAGCGGCCACGTTAAATCACACTGATGCACAGGTCGCATCCTGGAACATGGGGTCAGCAGTATTCTGGTCACATGGCCACTGAGTGGTGAAAATAAGGCTCCAACCTGGGGTTTTGTGGCCTCCAGATAACTCTCTTCTGCCCCAGGTCTGCCCTTGTAGGATGGTGGGGAGTGCAGCCCATGTGCCTGACCCTGACCTTCATAGCTCAGGGTTGGTGGTGTCTCCCATCGTGAGGGATCGAGTTGGAACCTGCCCTGGGGCTGCACAGAGTGGGACCTCGTAGGATGTATTTGGCTCTCAATCATTAGGAACCCAACCAGAAGGGGCTTGGGCAACAGTGGTGGTTACTGCTTCACAGAAGGCGATCCTGTGATCGGTTCATTCAAGGGCCTCACTGTGTAGTGGCCGATCCAGTCTCTCTTCACCTTTCTGCTCTTTTGCCCTCCACAGCACATACCTTTTATCCTCAGGGGGCCCTTCTTGGTCTCAAGATGATACCAAAAGGAGAGGACAGAACCCAGTCTTTCTATTTGTGCCTTTTTGGATCACTTTCCCAGAAGCAACCCTCAGCTGACTTCCCGTAGAGTCTCATTAGTCAGAACTATATCACATGCCCTTTTCTAAGCCAGTCACTGGCAAGGGAAGTGGAATTACCACGATCAGCATGGACCAATGGTTCTCAAAGTGTGAGTTTCAGACCTACCTCGTTAACATCACCTGGGTGCTTGTTAGAAATACAAATTCTAGCCACATACCCGCCTCTTCCACTCTCCAACCTGCTGAATGAGAAACCCTGGGGTGAGGCCTACAATCTGTATTTGAATAAGCCTTCCAGATGACTCTGATGGGCACTAAGTTTGAGAACTTCTGGCTTAGACCAGGGATCTTTTCCTTTGAAGAACCAGATAGTAAATATTTTAACTTTGCAGGCTTACAGTCTCTGTAGCAACTACTCAGCTCTGCTGTCATAGTATGCAAGTAGCCACAGATAACAGGTAAATGAATGAGCCTACTTGTGGGCACTGAAATTTGAATTTCATACAATTTTTGTGTTAGGAATATTTCTTAGGCAGATTTTTCATTTTACCACTGAAGACAGACCTGGACATAATCTGTCTCATACCTGAAACTCCAGCTCATAATCCTGGTGGTGTCAGAGCCTGGGGAGCTAACAGTGTGTGTGTCCAGTACGCTGTTTCAAGCTTCCAGCACCTTCTTTGTGATCCTCTAGGATGGAAATCCCTACTCACATTTTGTAGATGAGGCAACTGACAACTGAGTGAAAGTTATTTGCTCGGTCATGTCTAACTCTTTGCAGCTCCATGGGCTGTAGCCTACCAGGCTCCTCTGTCCATGAAATTCTCCAGGCAAGAGTACTGGAGTGGGTAGCCATTCCCTTTTCCAGGGGATCTTCCTGACCCATTGAACCTGGGTTTCCTGCATTGCAGTCAGATTCTTTACCTTCTGAGCATTGAAAGGTTACAGGCCCAGCATCGGGAGTGACCTACAGCTTCCCAGTCCTGTGATCTTCTGCCAGTCCTCTGGGCTACTCCTTGTGGGGGTCAGCAATCTGTGGTCTGGCTGCTAGCTCCCCTCTTTCCTTAGAAGTAATAAAAATGCTGACAGTAACAACCATAGTAATAAATAACCACCAGGAGATTAAACGTTTACTGTCTTCCAGACACCATCTTAAGCACCTCCTTGAACTTATATCCATAATGTAGGTGAAGAAACAGAGGCACTGAGAGGTGAAATAACTCAAGATCACCACCAGTGAATGGCGGGCTGACCCAGTTTTGAACCCAGGCTGTTGGCCCCAGACCCCCAGTTGATCAATTACTAGAAGGAGGCTCAACATGAAAATAGAATCCGAATAAATAAACAGGAAACTTTAACTCTGCCGTTCTTCTCCCATCCCTTACTTGACATCTTTTGAACATGAACACAGTGGTTTGGTTTTGCTTTTGTTGCCTTCTTTCTGGCCAGTTGAGGTCCAGTACACCTATTAAACAAGGTGGTGCTAGTGGTGAAGAACACTGCTGCTGGTGCAGGAGACTTATGACATGTTGATTCGATCCCTGGGTTGGGAAGATCCCCTGGAGGAGCACATGGCAACCCACTCCAATATTTTTGCCTGGAGAATCCCAGGGACAGAGGAGCCTGAAGGGCTACAGTCTGTAGGGTTGCAAAGAGTTGGACACAACTGAAGTGACTTAGCATGCACACCTGTTAAAAGAGACATGCCTCTCAATTTTAGAATGGGTATAGCCCTTCATAAATAAGATAAGGGCTAGGAAAGGGGATTGCACTGTTGTTTTCTAGTATCAGATCAGATCAGAGCAGTCGCTCAGTCGTGTCCGACTCTTTGCGACCCCATGAATCGCAGCACGCCAGGCCTCCCTGTCCATCACCAACTCCCGGAGGTCACTCAGACTCACATCCATTGAGTCAGTGATGCCATCCAGCCATCTCATCCTCTGTCGTCCCCTTCTCCTCCTGCCCCCAATCCCTCCCAGCATCAGAGTCTTCTCCAATGAGTCAACTCTTCGCATGAGGTGGCCAAAATACTGGAGTTTCAGCTTTAGCATCATTCCTTCCAAAGAAATCCAGGGCTGATCTCCTTCAGAATGGACTGGTTGGATCTCCTTGCAGTCCAAGGGACTCTCAAGAGTCTTCTCCAGCACCACAGTTCAAAAGCATCAATTCTTCGGTGCTCAGCCTTCTTCACAGTCCAACTCTCACATCCATACATGACCACAGGAAAGACCATAGCCTTGACTAGGAGAACCTTTGTTGGCAAAGTGATGTCTCTGCTTTTGAATATGCCATCTAGGTTGGTCATAACTTCCCTTCCAAGGAGTAAGCATCTTTTAATTTCATGTCTGCAGTCACCATCTGCAGTGATTTTGGAGCCCAGAAAAATAAAGTCTGACACTGTTTCCACTGTTTCTCCATCTATTTCCCATGTAGTGATGGGACCAGATGCCATGATCTTCGTTTTCTGAATGTTGAGCTTTAAGCCAAGCTTTTCACTCTCCACTTTCACTTTCATCAAGAGGTTTTTTAGTTCCTCTTCACTTTCTGCCATAAGGGTGGTGTCATCTGCATATCTGAGGTTATTGATATTTCTCCCGGCAATCTTGATTCCAGCTTGTGTTTCTTCCAGTCCAGCATTTCTCATGATGTACTCTGCATATAAGTTAAATAAACATGGTGACAATATACAGCCTTGATGTACTCCTTTTCCTATAGTATAGAGAAGAGAAAATTGAGGTTTCTGTGATCTGTCATGAGCCATAGATTGAACTGTGTCCCTCACAAAGACCTCACTCCTAGTGTGAAGGTATTTGGAGATGGGGCTTTGGGGAGGTGATTAGGTTCAGAGGAGCTCATGAGGATAACATCCTTGTAATGGAGTTAGTGCCCTTATAAGAAGAGGAAGGGGCTTCTCAGGTGGCACTAGTGGTAAAGAATCTGCCTGCCAAAGCTGGAGATGCAAGAGACTTGGGTTCGATCCCTGGGTGGGGAAGATCCTCTGAAGTAGGAAATGGGTACCGTCTTCAGTATTCTTGGCTACAGTCCATGGAGTCATGAAGAGTCAGACACAACTGAGCACGTACACACACACACACACACACACACACACGAAGAGGAAGAGACCCCAGATCTCTCTTTCTCTCCTGCATGTGAGGACACAGCAAGAAAGCAGCTGTCTGCGAGTCTTACCAGAACCCGACCATGCTGGCACCCTGACCTCCGGAACTTTGAGAAAACACATTTTGGTTGGTTAAGCCACCCAGTCTGTGATTTTTTTGTTATGGCAGCCCAGGATGACTCAGAATGTGGGAGTCTGTCCTGGCTTGTCAGGAGTATCAGGGCTCTCAGAATAAAGGGTGGAAGGTGACCGCTTCAGAGTTTCTCAGATTGCTGCCCCCCACCCTCATCAACATGGGTCCCTCCAGGTAAAGATGTGGATGCACCTGGTGAGGAGTTGAGAGAAGTTGGAATTCATGGAGACTTGAGAGATTGTTTTTGGCTCTGGTCAGCATCACGGGGACCCTCCTGGCCTCCCGCTCTTGGCTTCAAGATGGCTGCCACGGCTCTAACCTCACATCCTCATGTGTCTAGGTTCAAAGGCAAGATAGATCCTGTGAGGGTTCACATCATTCCTTCTTGTGTTAGTTATCCATTGCTGCATAACAAATTACTCCAAAAATTTGAGGCTTGAAATGATAAGCCATTATTGCCTGTGGCCAGGAATTCAGTACTTTACCTGGGTGGTTCTACTTTGGGATGTCTCGTAAGGTTTCAGTCAAGATGTAGGCTGGGTCTGCAGTGTTCTGAAGGCTTGATCAGGGCTGGAGGATCTGTTCCATTGTGACTTTAACACATGGCTGGCAAGTTGGATCAGCTGTCATCTGGAAGCCTTCGTTCCTCTTCATGTGGAATTCTCCACAGGATTGCTTGGGTGTCCTCACATGATGGCCATGTCCCCTGGAGCCATCTGAGACTGAGCGAAATACCTTTCACATTCTAGTCTTGGAAGTCACACATTGTCACTTCTGTTATATGCTGTTCATTAGAAGCGAGTCACTAAATTTTGGGGCTTCCCAAGTGGTGCTAGTGGTAAAGAACCCACGGGCCAGTGCAGGAGAGACATAAGAAACACAGATTCAATCTCTGGGACTGGAAAATCTCCTGGAGAAGGGCATGGCAACCCACTTCATTGTTCTTGCCTGGAGAATCTTATTAGACAGAAGAGCCTGGTGGGCTACGGTCCATAGGGTCACATAGAGTCAGACACGACCGAAGAGACTTAGCACGCATGCACGCACTAAGTATAGCCCACACACAAGAGGAAGGGAAGAGTGTCAAAGAATTTATGCCCCATTTTAAATTCACCACACTGATATCAACATGTTTGTTTTTTCAGTTTGTTTTTAATTGGATAGTTGCTTTACAGTATTGTCTTGGTTTCTGCCGTTCATCAATATGAATCAGCCATAGACATACATATGTCCCTTTCCTCTTGAACCTACCTCCCACCCCATCCCACCCCTCTAGGTCAACACAGAGCACCAGATTTGAGCTCCCTGCATCATACTGCATATTCCCACTATCAACCTGTTTCTTATCAGAGAGAGATCTACCCCAGAGGGTCCCCACCCTCAGATGCCCCTTATATGTATTTCATTGGCTAGTCTGGGGTCACATGACCACTTCCCACAAGGCACTGAGCCAACTTTCCTGAGATAAGAATCCCTAAATAGAACTGGGGTTCTGTTAGCAAGAAGAGCTATGGTGGGGAGAATGGCTTTTGGGCGACTGTCAGCAGAGCCTACCATAGCACTTTATACATTTGATCTTCGGTTCTCCTAATAACCTGGCAAATGTATGACTGCTACCCATACTTGGCTAGTAAGGAAGCTATGGTTCAGAGAAGTAAGTCATTCTGCTAAGGTCACACAACCGACTCCGGGGGAGAGCCCAGGCCCATCTAGTTTCAAAGCTTGTCCAGCTCTTTTCACTCTGCTGCCTCTCCCATCACAAGCGTGGTTCTCAGCTGTGGGCAGGCAGAGTGCATTTTGACCCCCGGGACATTTGGCAATTTTTGAGGCGTTTTCAGTTGTCATAACTGGGAGTGGTACTGTCATTCAGTAGGTAGAGACCTGCGCTTCAGTGCACAGGAAACCCCCACAACAAAGAGTGATCTGAGCCAACATGTCCAGAGTGCTAAGGCTGAGAATCCCGGTAGTAGGAGGAGTTCTGGGAGGGCAAGGATCTTCTCTCTCTGTCACTTCTGAATCCTCTTTGCTCAGCTTGGTCTTGGCACATTGTAAGTGCTCAATTAACACTGAATAAACGAACAAGTGAGCTTCGCTGACTTCCAGAGTCAAAGCCACGGACTTGGGGAGCTTCTGGGGTACAGGGGGTGGAGAGTACAGCCCCCACAGTGGACTCACCCAAGCCCCCAGCTTCCCCTGATGGCAGGAGGCCTGGCGGACACATGGCCCTACATCTGAACTTGTTCCAGTACAGCCTCTGCCCCCCATCAATGGGTGGTGGAGCTCGGTCACCAGTTCATCTCTGATATCACAGAAATGGAGGGACTGAACGAAGAAACATTTCTCTGAATCTACCCACTTCTAAATGGGCTAACCACTGAGGAGGAAACACAATGATTCATTTCTCATTACCCATCGTTCCACACTCTGCTGTTTGTGGGCAGTTGCTCATACTTCAGGGCAAAGATAATGAAATTTTTTTTTCTTGTATAAAACGCCTTTCCCTGGAGACAAAGCCCTGGCCATGGCCAAAGCAGAAGGCCTGGGCACTGAGAACCTGGATCAGAGGCTCAGGATGTCCATGCCTGTGCTTCCCTGGGGACCGGCTGGACTTGGAGTGATTAACAATTATCTTATAATTGACTTTTCAATACCTGCTGGCTTCCTCATTGGATGTTTCTGTAGCATATCAAGTTATGAGAGAAAGCAATATTCTGTAATGGCTAGACAAGACTGAATTCTTTTCCCTAGAGGTCAGTTTTTGCAGCAAGAAAAGAGCTTTGAGTTTACTCACAACATGTCCCTGGCTTGGCAGTGGAAGCAGAATGTTCCTCTTTTCCTCACAAACACTCATGAACTGTTATCTCCATTCTGCAGTTGAGGAAACTGAGGCTCAGAGAGGTTACATGGCTTGTCCAGATCCTGGGGACAATAGGCGTAGAGTGGGAGTTTGAACACAGACTGACTGTTCGCCTCACCTCCCGTGTAATCTCCAAGTCTCAGGACTGTTTGACTCTAAAGGCCACACCGCACCCTGTCAGCCTTGCTTTTGTGGTGACCTGCATTTCTTCTTCAGAGTCTTGCCTACTACCAGAGGCTGAATATTTGAGTCTCCCCAAAATTCATATGTTGAATCCCTATCCCCCAATATAATCGTGTTTGGTGGGTGCAGCCTTTGGAAGGTGATTAGGTCATGAGGGTGGAATTGCTTTAAACACTCATGTCAAAGCAAAGAATTCTGGAAGAATGGGCCTCAGTTTAAGATTTAGAATGTATCCTGTTCAGGAGAGGATTGGACTCGCCCACCTCCCGAGGTATCTTAGTCTGTCAACCACTGAGCCTCCCGTCTTCATGTGAACTTTTTCTTGACAGAAGTATCGGTGTGATATTTGCTAAAAAAAAGGAAATTTAACACGGCTAGTCTGGAAGCCAGTATCTTGAGAAAGGCCAGGCAAATCCAATTAAGTGGCATGTGGAGGTATTTGCAACGCTGGTGGTGGTTGGATTATTGTATAGATGCACATCAAGTCATTTGGTTGTATGCCCTAAACTTACACAGTGTTGCTTATGAATTATATCTCAATAAAACTACATTTGACTGGAAACAAGGTTAGATAAGATTACATTTGTGAAGCCAAATTTGGGGTTCTACTAGGAAACTGCCCTGTCTTCCAGAAACATGAACTCCCTCATCATGTAAATCTCCATCAGCCCAATAAAAGTGGTCATAGCTCCGTGGCTCAAGGCTGCCTTTTCTTTCCATGTGGACTACTGTATAAAAGACCCTGTGGAAATCTCAAAAAGATTGGGGGCAGGTCAAAGATTAATTTTTCTTGAAACAAGGCTACCGAAGCATACAACATATGAGTGACCCTGAAGGTATTTTTCACATGGTTTTCTCACCCTTTTCCCATTCATGTCTTTCCTCAGCCTCTACCCACAGACCTGCACAGTGCAGACCCTTCTGCAGCTTATTAAGGGAGAGAGAGACCTGGTCTGAGGTTCCTCACGGCCCAGTCACACCCCTTTCCTGAGTTCTAGGTCATCTGCTGTCACAGGACTGGCTGGCTGGCAGGAAAACTGGCTCAGTTTTCCTCTGACTTTGCTGAGGGTCTGATTTTGAAACAGGCTGAGATCAGACTGAGCCTGGGGTCCAGGCAGGCGGGGTTCTGGCTCCGCGTGCGCTGGCAGGTGCCATCTGACTGTCCTGAGGGGTGGCAAGGAAAGAGATTCGCACCTGTCAGTGTTTGAGGGAAGAGCTGGCGAAGGGCTGGGTGGCTGTCTGGCTGGAGGTGTGGGTGCAGGGTGTGCTGGGGAGGTGCAGCCAGCTGCTCCCAGGGTGCTTGGGGACTCTGCCAGGAAGCTGTGTCTAGACAGCCTCTGTCTGACCCCACCTCCTCCTCCCACCTCCCCCTCACTGCACCTCCCTGTCCTGAGGCTTCCCATAAGACTGATCCAGGGAAGTGGTGTTGAACAAAGTCGAAATTGGCCGTGTGCACAGTACTGGGCTAGACCTCACTGGAGAATGAAAGCCAGCTTGTTTTAGTCTGCAGGGGCTGCCATGACAAAGTACCGTAGACTGGGCGGCTTAAACAACAGACATTAATTTCCCACAGTTCTGAAGGCTAGAAATCCAAGATCAAGGTGCTGGCTTATTTGGTTCCTGGCTTGCGGATGGCCACCTCCTCTCTGTGCCCTTACATGGCACAGAGAGAGAGACAGAGAGAAAGAGCTCTCCATAAACCCCACTGTGAGGCCCCACCCTCATGACCTCATCTAACCCTAGTCTCCAACAGCCTCATCTCTGAATATCATCGTATTGGGGGTTAGGGTTTTAACATTCCTATTTTGAGGGGTGGGGGCGCATTCAGTCCTTACAGCATACCTCCTCAGTCTCAACCCAGCTCTGTGGGCAAGAAGCTACCAGTCTCTCCTGGAGGTCTAATGCCTTGATGAAATATGAAGAGAGTTCCCCAAAATATACACCCAGGGAGTATGGGCCCTGCAAAGGTCATTTCATCCAGGCCTGAGACCCCATCCTGTCAGAAGCTAGAGGCCAAGGTTAGGAAGGAGGCTGGAATCCAGGAAGCAGTCATAGGGGAGTCCAGACTCCAGTGGAACCTTGAGGAGTGGGAGAAATTGGGTGTATGAGGAGGAGCACAGTGGGCAGGAAGGGCCTGGGAAAGGGCCGGATGGTGGTGGGGTGGGGGTGTAGAAGCTGGTTTGGGTGAGAACCCAGTGAGTTGAGTGGAGATCCACTAGGCAGGAACAGATACACAAATGTGTCCCTGGCTTGTCTCCCTGGAGAGTGCAGCAAAGTTCCACATGCCCATTCTCCATCCAGATGGGCCTCGAATGTGGTCAGGGGATGAAAGCCAGGGGGCAGGGTTCAAATGCTGGCTCTGTGTCTTTTTTAGCCACACAACCTGGGACAAGCCACTGAGCTGCCAGAGCCTCAGGCTTCTCATTTGTAAAATGGGGGGAAAAAAGCTCAGTAGTTGTGGCGTCCAGACGTAGTTGCCCTGTGACATGTGGGATCTTAGTTTCCTGACCAAGGATCAAACCCACATCCCCTGCATTGGAAGGCAGACCAACAGGCAAGTCCAAAAGGCCGTCATCCCTTGCAAGGTGCTCATGAGAATCTTGGATGATAACAGATGAGAACGTGTCTTGTAATCAGTAAAGACCTTCAGCCACATTCTCTGAGCATCTCTAATGTGCTGGTCCCAGGACCAATTGCTGGGGTTCTGCAGTGGAAGAGTTTTGGGTGGTTGGTGGACAGAATGGGCTGGTGTGCTCACAGCTGGAGCCCAGGCCTCCTCTGCCCTTCGCCTGCCCTGGGCAGGAGAGAGCAATGCCCAGCTCACCTCAGGCTTATGACTCTCAGTCCATTAATTCCACCTGTTATTCTGTCCTTAGACTTAGGAAGTTTCTGGCTTGGAAGGGACTCCATTTTTGCACAAAAGGAGACAGCCTGGAAAGGGAGATGCTTCTCAGCATAAATGGCTGAGCAACATTGCCTGGTTGGGTCCTGTGCTGGGAATTGAGTTGAATCAAATTTGTCTCTGTCTCCATGTATATAAAGCCTGGACCTGATACAGTTTCGCCTGAACCTCTCAAACTCCCAAGCTATCACACACACCCCTCCACCAGTACCTACTCCAGGTCACCTCTAGTGGGAAGGTTAACAATTGCACTGCCGCAGTCTTCCAAGAGAAATTACTTTTCAATTTTCCTCCAGCCACAGAGCCCTGACTGCCAGCCAGCCAGCCAGCCAGCAGGTAAGCTGCCCCAGAGCACATTGTGGAGGCTGATTCCCAGGTCACCTCTGGGTATCCAGCCTCCTAGGTCGTGTTTCTTGGAAACCGAGTCTGGGATGGGGACTTGCCTGGAGAAGGTGGCCGGGGAGGTCACACCTATGAAGAAGGGAAGCAGGATTAGGTGAAGGGAGCAGCTGACTGTGAGGAGGTAGCAATGGAGGCCTCAGCGAATCCCCCTCAGAGCTCTGAAGCTGGGAAAGACTGCCGCCTGGTGCCTGACACTGACCGACTATGAGCTGAGGACTGCTTGCTGCGGGTGCGACGCTGGGCAAAGTAACTGTTTTTGGTCAAGGGAGACTTGGGAAAGCTCAGTGGTGTACCATCGAGAGCCAAGCGCCTGGCCGCTGGGAGTGGTCTGTGCAGCCTGATGGGGTGCCCACTGCAGCTCCTGCCCTTCAGCCGCTGTCTGTAATGGAGACTGAACCCACTTGTACCCAGGATCCCTCCCCTCGCCTATAACAGCCGTGCTCTCCACATGGCTGTGGTGGCAGCTGCTATGTTTTCCCATGTTGATCCTCTGGCCAAAATGAACTGACTCAAAGGAGGGCACCTTACTGAAGTTGGCCCATTAAGATACCGGTCTTTATCTCCCCTGGTATTTGGTTTGGATACAGGCACCAGCACTAGCCTGACACAGTTGTAATTCTTCCCTAGGAATCGGGTAGGGAGAGTTTTCTGTTGTTGATCAGCACTTCCCTGAGGATGGAAGGCCCACAGGGTGAAACTCGGAAACTTTGGTGGTTGGAGGGGAGGCCAGCCTGCAGTGGGAGGGATGACTCTGGTGTGCAGGGGGAAACAGAGATGGAAGACAGGGACGAGTGAGCTCTGATGAATTGCAGCCTCCTGGTTCCAGCTGTTCCTGAAGCCTACCTCTGCCTTGGACCACAAGGAGATTAAACCAGTCAATCCTAAAGGAAATCAACCCTGAATAGTCATTGGAAGGGCTGATGCTGAAGTTGAAGCTCCAATACTTTGGTCACCTGATGCAAAGAGCTCACTGATTGGAGAAGACCCTGATGCTGGGAAAGATTGAAGGCAGGAGAAGAAGGGGGTGACAGAGGATGAGATGGTTGGATGGCATCACCGACTCAATGGACAAAAATTTGAATAAACTCTGAAAGACAGTGAAGGACAAGGAAGCCCGGTGTGCTGCAGTCCATGGGGTTGCAAAGAGTCAGACACGACTGAGTGACTGAACAACAGCAAATGGTTTGGTTGTTTAGCCTTTTAAAAAAGCTATCATTTATCCTTTTGTTTAAGTCAGTTTGACTCATTGAAAACCAAGTGACTCCCAGTGCATGTTAGAGTTGTTCTTTTGAATGTGGCTTGGTTGATCATTATTAACACTTTTGTCAACTTCATAAAGTTTCAACTTAACAAATCCATCTAGATGTGGCTCTAGAGATCACAGGCAGTGGGGACGCAAGGACTACTTCCAGTCCTCAGATGTCTTTTGTTTGATTGGTATGGTGTTTGAAAAATCCAGTTTCTATCATCTAATAATTGGAAGATTTAAATGGCACCTGGCCTTTTAGCTTCTCTTAGTGTATAAGGAGGTCTGGCAGCATTGGGCCCATGTTTCCACATGAAAACAGTTGGTAGACACAAAATAAGCAGGAGCTGTCCCCCGTTCTTCATGGGCATGCGCTCCAGTTTGTTGCAGACCCCACCGTTCTCTGTTGCTTTCCATCCCTGCCTCTTTCTTTGTTTATGTGACCTGCCTGCATTTTGCAGGCATGTGGCTCCTGTGCTTAGTTGCTCAGTCATGTCCAACTCTTAGCTCATCAGGCTCCTCTGTCCATGGGAATTCTCCAGGCAAGAAAACTAGAATGGGTTGCCGTGCCCTTGTCTAGGGGATCTTCCCAACCCAGGAATTGAAGCAAGTTCTCCCACATTGCAGGCAGATTCTTTACCATTTGAGTCATCTGCAGCAAAGTTCTTGTTTGTATATAGACTTGCGAACTGTATGGCCTTCTCTGACCCAATCAAGCTTCAGGTTTCCAGAGGGAGACAAAAAAAGATACTGCATATTGTGGTGAGAACAAATGAAGTAATGTGGCTGAAAGCTCGCAGAAAGCCTAAAGCTCTCTGAAATCACCAAGCTATACAAATGAGAATCATCATCATCATTATTAATAACAACTGAAGGGACAGGAGACAGGGAAGTCGGTCCTCACTCCACCGCCACCCCTCAAGCCCAGAAGGGTATTTGCGCCATCATGATGGTGTTTATCATCAACATTGACAGTTATTATTAAACCACGTCAACTTGCAAATGCAAAATGTTAACAAAATGAACTAAAATGAGCTGGCAGAAATAATATCTCGGCACTGTCTACCTTGAACTGTTCTTTCTGTAAATTGTTGTGACATTTCTCCAGGGCTCAGATCAACAAGGAAGAAAAGAAAGAACCCCTGTGGCTTGTTGAAGGTGTGACTTGTTATTCCAGCCGATGTCTTGTATGTCCCACTGTCCACTCCCTGCCTCCCCGCCACTGCTGATGTGGCGTCTTAGACTCTGGAGGCCATCCATCGCTGGCCAGCTCCCTCCCCCGGACACAGTTATTATAAAGTGGGTGGAGTGTCTCTCGCTTTGTGCCTGTCTCCTCCCCACATTGACGCTGATTGACGACAGTGTACTAATTTTAAGCTCAAAGTGCAGACAGAGGTTTGATGAAATATCTTGCTGCGATCCGCAAGTGGGCTGTCCTTAGAAAACATGAAGGTTTTCTATAACCCTGTGTATCTGTGGCCGCCTCATGGCTAGTGACGCCAGAGTCTCTGTGGTGTCACTCCATGCACACCCAGGAGCGCTGTAATCTGATCTCATCTCCCCAGTTCATTTCTCCTCGTAGCCGCTGCCCCCCACTCCCCCCACCCCCCGCCCCCCCCCCCCCCGGGCCATATTTATGAGTGTGTGCTGTGAGCTCATGCCTCCATGCTGTTCTTTTGTCTAAAACATCCGTCCTTCAAACACCTCATCTTTCCAGATTTTCTTTGATGATTAAGAAACTTCAGCACATACATCTTGTAATTCTGATAATCATCTCCTAGTTCCCAGGACCCCAGAGGCAGGATGCTTTGGAGAGAGAATCCCATGGGCTTGAGAATCCCCTGGCTCTGCCATTTACTGTGCCTTTTGGGGCAAGTTACTGACTTCTCTGAACCTCAGTTTCCTCAGCTGTAAAATGGGGATAGTGATAGGGCCTAAATCTTGTTTCGAGGGTTAAATGCGATACCGTTTATAGATTGTACATCATCACAATGCCTGGCACATGATGAATGGTTAACAGGAGCAATTAATCTATCTTTTGAGATGGATTGACCTGAGGCAGATGCTGGAAATATTTTAAACTGAAATCTCATCTTTTGACTTCTTGACTCCCTTTCCCTAAAAGGCAAGTGCAGAGAAGGATCTAGCTGATTGAAGTTTTTGGTTAATTAAGGGCTTGTTACTTTCCGATGACTATGTGTTAAGATAAAGACCAAAATCCTCAACATAGTTCACAGTGTCTCACATGGCTAGGGCCCTGATCATCCCTTTAGCCTCATATTCCACTTCTTACTCTCTGGGAGGGGCACACTAACACAGGGCCTTTGGACAGGCTGTGTTTTGTGCTGAACCACTTTAATCCATATTACCTACACATCAACTCCTATTCACTCCTTAGAGTCCAGGCACATCCCCTGGAAGCCATCTGCAACTCCCTGTGCATCAAACCATATCTCTTCCCTACAGAGCACTTACTCTAGTTTCTGGTCCATTTCATACCCGTTTCTGTGTTTATTTGATCAGCATCTGCTTTTTCCACTGGATTGTGAGCTCCATGAGGACAGGGACCAAGTCTGTGTGTTGCTTACAGTGGCATCCCCAGCACTTAACACAGCCACTGCCATAATGGGCGTTCACTGAATAGTTTGTTGAAGGCACAGGTGAATAGATGACTGATGTTTTAAGAGCATGTGCAACCAAGATGTTTGCTTGGAACTACAAAGCCCTAAAGTTGAAAAAGGAAGGACCAAGAAGTAACTCACTGGAAGACAGGAAATAGCATGATGGAACTGAGTTGCTTCTGACATCTGGGAAATGGACCATTATGGAGAATTTGAGAAGGAAATGAGCTTGTCTAGTGCTCATGGTTTAATTGACTTCTAACTCAGGAACTAAGTTTTATTGGAGAGTAGAGCTGCTGCTGGTGATGAAGTTTCCATCCCTTGTAAACAGTGTTGATGGATGGGTGGCCTGACCCACCCTAGTGTTTTACAGGGTTTAAGGAGAATAGCCCTCACCTCTTAAGTTCCTGACTTGCTACCGAAAACACTCCTGAAATAAGCCAAACATTTATTATCCCTGCCTGCCAATGTAGGAAGTTTAAGAGACATGGGTTCGATCCCTGGGTCAGGAAGATCCCCTGGAAGAGGGCATGGCAACCCACTCCAGTGGTCCTGCCTGGAAAATCTGGTATACAGAGGAGCCTGGCATGCCACAATCGTAAAGAGTCGACACAACTGAAGTGACTTAGCACGCATGCACATTGTGAATAGAAAATGCTCAGGAAAGCAAGCGTCTTCTTCCTCCTGCGAGGCTTGATGTGACAGTGTTAGCCTTGTTCCAGGAGGTTGGGAGTCCCAGAACTGCAGAGTGTCTGATTTAAGTTGTGAACAGGGACTTTGGGAAGGATGGTGAGGCCAGGAGACAGACAATGGTGCAAACAGAGGCATGGACTCATGGAGCCCTTGATGTGAGCCAGATGCTCATCAGGAGATTTTGGGTGGGGAGTACGTGTAAGGACCTCAAAGGTAGGATTGTCCTGATGAGAATCTGGAACGTATGGTCTTGGAACCACTGAAATTTTTGTTTACTCACTCAGCAAGTATTTCTTGAGTGGCTAACATGTGTCAGGTGCTGGACTAGGTGGTGGGGATTGAAGGGAGCATCAACATGGCATTCCCACATATGTGTGTAAAGTGTACAGAGAAGGACCCGACACAGTGCAGCCAGAGAGGTCAGTATTCATCCCTTTTCCAGAATCTGTGCTTGGTAGTTATTCCCATGTTTCCACATCTCTGGAAAGGGGTAGAGAGCTAAATTTTTTGTGAAACCTTTTGTACATACAGATAATTGTTGCAAAGATATGCTGATGCCCTTCAATACATAGGTAACTAGTTGAAAGTCAGCAGTTTATGCTGCAGTTTCAATAAAACTAGCTCTGCTACTGTTGACTCTAACTTTGTTATATTATCAAGAAAACTTTCCTCAGGGCTTTGGGGTACGTTTAGTGCTCCTTCAATCACATTGTGGTCCTTGGAGGACCAACAGATAGGCTAACGTTTATTACTTCTTTTTCAATTGCCTCAGGGAAATGATAGCAAAGAGTTGGGAAGGGAGACTTTTCATGTAAGTTGAAACGAGTCACGAGTCATGCTCAGAAGATGGCACTTTTATTTACCTTACAAATGAAGTGGATACGGTGTGAATGAGATGAAGGGCTCTGCTGATCAGCAGACTCAAACCAGACAGAGAGCCTTCTGAATGGGTGGGATTCTGTTACTCTTAGCATCTTTCATTTTTCTGTGTCAGGGAGTCTGGAGTTGGAAAGTACCCATGGCCAATTCCAATTAGATTTCATTGCAAGAAAAATGTGTTTTTAATCCATTAGGCCCAAAGTCATTCTAGGATCTTCAATTTTTTCAAGGGTCTACAAAAATGTCTGAGACTTGGAAAAAAAAATTATTGTCTACAAAATGCAAAAAGAAAGCAGCGAAGTTGAAATTAATGAATATTTAAAAAACTTCCCCCACAGTGTGCTACTTTGTCAATATTGCTAATTGTTAAATTTCGTGTTCATAGAGATTTCATTACATCTGAAAACACTGGTAGATTAAAATTTCCCACTTTCAAAAGCCTCTGAGTATGTAAATTGCCAAGAAATCACGTCCAATCAGAAATTAAATAAGTCACTTATTGCCAAATAATTTCAGAAGCAAAATTTAGAAATTTTCTCAAAAATGTTTATAGCAAAAGAGGCACTTAATGTAAGATGTAGGAAAATGTGTAATATGATTGAAATGCTGTCTAGTGAGGCCTAGCAAAGTAGGTGTGTTTCAGGTCTATGAAATTCTTTAAAAGGCCTTGGCATTCATCCTCCTCCCTTACCCACCTGTAAAATAGATTAGAGAGAAGGTATTTTTAATTTTTATTTTTATTGGCATATAGCTGCTTTACAGTGTTGTGTTCATTTCTGCTGTACAGCAAAGTGAATCAGCCATGCATATGCATTTACTCCCTGTTCCTTGAATTTCTTCCCCATTTAGGTCATCACAGAGCGTTGAGTCAAGTTCCTGTGCTTTACATCATTAATTATCTGTTTTATACACGGTATAAATCTCCTGATCCATCCCACCCACCTTTCCCCTTTTGTGTCCATACGTTTGTTCTCTATGTCTGTGTTCCTATTTTTGCACATAAGTTCATCTATACCGTTTTCCCAGATTCCACATACATGTGTTAATGCATTTGTTTTTCTTTTTCTGACTTGCTTCTCTCTGTATGATAGTCTCTCGGTCCGTCCACATCTCTGCAGATGGCACACTTTTGTTCTTTTTATGGCTGAGTAATATATTCCATGGTACATGTATGTACCACATTGACAGAAGATGTTTTCAATGGTGGCTCTTTTGTGAAGTGTTTGAGCTTTATGGTGGATGAGGTTACTGTTCAGTAAATATTCATTCTCTCCCTCTTTACCTCATTGATGCTCAGTGAGGTCATGTGACTTTGCCCTGATGAGGGCCGCAGGGTGCTCCGCCACCTTCTGACTGTTGAATTGGCCATGTGATATTTTTTGGCCAATAATATGTGAAGGGAACTAGCTCTAGTAGATGCTTGAACTGTGCTTCTGTGGTCAGACTTGCCCTCTGTGCTCCTGCCTTCTCCTCAAGAACAACATACCTTAGTCACTGGTCCGAGAAAAATGAGAGATGCACAGAGCAGAATTACCCAGCATGACTTCAGACCTACAGCCTCAAGCAGAGGTACCCCATCTAACCCACAGAATAATGAATGAGAAGGAAATGCTTGCCCAGAGCTTAGAGTTGTTTGTTTCACAGCAGAATTGTGGCCATAGCTGACTGATACAAGCTCCTACACACAGTGGCATTTACTCATGTTTCTGATGCAATAATCAGTTGTTATTTTCAACCATATTGCTAAGAGCTGGGTGTCTTCAACCATACTGCAAGGCTCATAATTCTAAAAATTTGAAGTTCAGCTGCTCGTTGGTGTATATACACTACCATGTGTAAAACAGCTAGCTAGTGGAAAGCTGCTGCGTAGCACAGGGAGCTCAGCTTGATGCTTTGTGATGACCTAGATGGATAGGATGGCTGTGGGTGGGAAGAAGGCTCGAGAAGGAGGGGATATATGTATATATATAGCTGATCCATGTTGTTGTACAGCAGAAACTAACATGACATTGTAAAGCAATTCTAATCCACTTAAAAATAAATTTAAAAAAGTTCAGCTACTTTTCACATGCTGTTCCTTCTGCCTGAAAAGTTTGCCTCCCTGCACTTCATGTGGATGGCTCTTTTTCATCTTTGTCTCTGGCTTTAAATATTATTTCCTTGGAATGACCTTCTCTGATAAATTATTTAAGCGCCATCTGTGGTGGAGCCTGCAATTTGCATATTCAAACATTCACATTCCCTTTGCTTCTCTGAAATAAAACTGAATTTTTGGAAAAAAATCTCAAAAGTCTCAACAACAGTCCAGTAGCCTCTCCTACCCACCAAATCATTTGTGAATAAATTTCTGATGTGATGCATCTTCATCTTAGAGAGTCAGGTTGGCTGAGGTCATGTTGGAACCCAAGTAGTCTGACTTAAAGAGCTTCAGCTCTTAACCTCCATGCTAAATTGCCTCTGAGCAGCTCAGGCCTAATGAATTTTCACGTCTGGTGGTGTTTCATAGTTTACAAAGAGCTTTCACATCTTGATTTTATTTGGTCCCACAACAGCTCTGTGGAGCAGGTAAGGCAGATATTGTTAACCCCCAAGTGGAGATGAAGGTACTAAGGACTAGAAAGATTAAAGAACATACCCAAGGGGACCCACCCAGGAATAGCAGGTTTGCATGAGAATTGTGATCTTCTCAGGAACAGGTTTGCCCTATATTTAGGCACTTGTAGCCTAGAAAATCCCATAGATGGAGGAGTCTGGTAGGCTGCAGTCCATGGTGTCGCTATGAGTTGGACACGACTGAGCGACTTCAATTTCACTTTTCGCTTTCACACAGTGGAGAAGGCAATGGCAACCCACTCCAGTGTTCTTGCCTGGAGAATCCCAGGGACGGGGGAGCCTGATGGGCTGCCGTCTATGGGGTCGCACAGAGTCGGACATGACTGAAGCGACTTAGCAGCAGCAGCATCTCAGAAGCACGTAATACCACAAGCTGACATTATGATACTCATTACTTTGTTAGAATGTACTCACCCAGGATTTTGGTCTTATTCCTGTTTGATGAGGCCAGCAGGCCAGGAGGTGACTGCCATTAAGGCATCTTGTTACTTCAGATCCCAGGAGGAAGAGATGTGCTTTGCCATGTACGGCCACATGTGGCAATACCAGGGTCAGTCAGGAGGTAGACGGAGCAAGGGGAAAGTGTGGACTTGACCATGGAGTGTGGTTTCTGTGGGCCAGCTAGGGTAGGTGTCCCGAGAAAGTTTAGGACTGGATGATTTGCATAATTTTGGCAGTCTCTGGGTTATAGGCATGGTTGCTGGTTGTCTGATACCTGACCTTGGTGTGATTTAGGGCAGAGGATAGAGTCCCAGACAGCAAGAGTCTGAGGAAAGGAGGGGGATGGGGATGCAGCTTGGGGATGGGCTGGTTTGCATTCAAAGGTATGTTCAAAGTCAAGTTATTTTCCTTTCTAGGAACTAGCTAGCCTTGGGAGGGGCAGTCGGTCCCTAGGTCCAAAAGGCCCCAAGATGTCAAAGCATCATAAAATATAGAAGGAAAAAAAAAAAAAAAAACCAACAAACCAAAAACAACAACCCATGATGAATAGAGTTTCTAGATAGGAAGTGGATGCTCAACAGATAAGGGAGTTGGCCTTGGTTGTTTGGCGTCTGCCCTCCTGGTGGCAGTGGTGTTGCTGAATCACAACTCAGATGTGGCAGAGGTTCTGTGTGCACTGAACCACTTTGCAGCTGGCTGGCTGGGGGAGAGGAAGGTCCAATCATTGAATCTCCCCAAGCAGAGAACAATGCGAATCAAGACAATCTCCTAAACTGGGAGTTACCATGAAGAAAGTGTAAAATGGAAGCAATTACAAAGGCATTCCACCATGGTTCTTGCAAGAGATTGAGCCAGTCTTTGTAATTGCGGATTCACAAGGATATTGCAAAGAGTTCCAGTTGTATTAATTAAAACTGGCTGGTTCTTTGTGACTGGGTCTCGCTAACACCAAGAAAACTGACTGTTACCTATCTTCCCTGGATTGTGGAAGGGTTCAGTGTCATCACAGACAACCACAGTCACGACGTCAAGAAATAGAAAATCTGCAGACAACTGATTTTCATTCATTGGAGTTGCATGTTTAGTGAAAACATGATGGAAATTGTCTTTACTTCCTGGGCAGTCCCTTGTGTGGACTGTCTTTGTTCTGCCAGTTGTTCTGGGAACAGGATGCAACAAAAGCTTTTCTGACACAAGCAAGCCTGCCATCCCAAGATCCCTGGTGCCACAAGGGATTTCTGGGGAGAAGGTGCACCAGTTTGCAAAAAGAACTGTGATAACTTTCTAGCAGAAAGTGGAGAGAGGCCACATGACATAGTCCTTAAAAGCTTGGGCTCTCTCATCAGACTGCTGAGTTTCAGATCCTGCTTCTGTCACTTATTTGCATGTAATCTTGTGAGATGTGCTCATATGTGCAAGAGCTCACTGTGTGCATATCCCCAACTCCTTGTTCAGTGACGTCATGTGGGTGGTTTGAAATCAGCCTTGGCGGGAGGATTTACACCATGGTGATGGGCAGACACTGCACATCAGAGTTTTAAATTTTTTTCCAGAGAGTCCGTTGTTAAAACCCTTACCAGTATACGACTGGATGTGTTCCTCACTGTTTCCCACACTCTCCCTTCAGGATTAAATGCCAGTTGTCCAGAGTGGTCACTTGCTTGATAATTTATCTTCTCTTGGCTGCCTTCTCTCCCCTGTCTCCCTTCCTCTTAATTCTTTTACCTCCCAAATAGAGTACTTGCACATGGATCTCAGGGTCTGTTTCTGGGGAAATCCAAACTAAGGCTGGATTTAAAACCAGGCCTGTCAAACCCTGAATCCCCACGTGTTTCACCAATACCCACCACCTCTCGTGTCTTCCTCATTTTCTCAGGGTGACAAACGTCCTCTGGGTGTGGAGGGGCCTCTGAGGAGTGAGACAAATGAATTATGTTGATGCAATTAGCTGGCAATTAAGAAGTTATCCTTCTTACATTAAAGGTTGGAATAATTAGATATAACATGAGGAAATCTAATTTACTTAGTAAATTATTCTTTATATAAAGAAATGATTTTAAAGCCTAGTCATGGTTTCCATAAAACTTGTAGGCACCAAGATGGATTTTATTGCTCTCCTGTGTACTGATCCGCATCATGCTTCCATTTCATGCTTGTTATAATTTAGTGTTTATGGTTTCTAACTCTGTTGAAAGACCGGTTTGAATATTCAAGGGCCTCACCAGGTGGTTTAACAGATTTGACACACTGATGGTGTTGGTTGCAAACTAAAGAGGCCCTCAGAGAGATGTTAGGTGCAAACTAATAGACCCTCAGCTGAAAAGAGGCTGAAGCAAGAAGAACTGACTTACAGTCCTTACCTGAAAGAACTTTGGGACCTTACCTGATAGACTTTTGGGACTTTTGTTCACAAGTGAAATTCAGCTCAAATGGACCCTAATGTGTTAGGAAATTGGAAAAGAAAAAGAACTTCATGGGACTTCCCTGGTGATCCAGTGCTTAAGAATCAGCCTTCCAGTGCAGGGGACTTGGATTTGATCCCTGGTCGCAACTTATCCAAAAAGTGATCATTTTTTTTTTTTTCATTGTCAGGTCTAACCTTATTCTTCATATTCTCTCCCATATTATTTCTCATGTATCTTTTAAATTCTCTTGAATTCCATTTTATATATGTAAGCACATACAGGATGGTCACCACTTCTAACCTTAATCTTACATCAGATTTTTTTAAACTTATGATTAGTAATGGCAAGTGTATTTCATTTATTAAATCTATAAACACTAGAAGATTTTCAAAAATTGACTTTTTTTCTACAAGAATTCCAAAATGGAATGCCTAGAGAAGTTTTGTTACTACTTACTGAACTTGTACAAGTCCCATGCTGGACACTGAGGAGTGTGCAAAAGTAAACTAAACACAAGACTTAGCCATGTCTCCTTAGTGTCTGTCCATTCACAGTTCTGACACAGATCCATAAACAAGCTTATAGGTACCTATAGTATTATCTATATAAAGAATTCCAGACTTGTTGAGAAACATCTTTTAGGCTGTAAATGAAATAGTAAATATTATCTGTTCCATAATTAGGCCTAAATGTGTGCCTGTGAAATTAGCTGAAAAGCCAGGGCTACCTGGGACCCCACTCCAGTACTTTTGCCTGGAAAATCCCATGGATGGAGGAGCCTGGTGGGCCACAGTCCATGGGGTCGCTAAGAGTCAGACACGACTGAACGACTTCACTATCACTTTCACTTTCATGCATTGGAGAAGGAAATGGCAACCCACTCCAGTGTTCTTGCCTGGAGAATCCCAGGGATGGGGGAGCCTGGTGGGCTGCCATCTATGGGGTCACACAGAGTCGGACACGACTGAAGCGACTTAGCAGTAGCAGCAGCAGCATCATAAAAGTAACATACATCAGAATTTTCTGCAATCATATCAGTATCATTGGGTATTTAAAGACAGCCAGCAGAATTAAAGGTTTTAATGGCAACTGCACAATGATGACATTCAAATTCATGAAGTGTTCCATATTTGGGGGCTTCCCAGGTGGTGCTAGTAGTAAAGAACCCACCTGCCAGTGCAGGAGATGTAAGAGACACAGGTCGATCCCTGGGTTGGGAAGATCCCCTGGAGAAGGAAATGACAACCCACTCCAGTATTCTTGCCTGGAGAATCCCATGGAAGAGGAACCTGACAGGCTACACTCCGTGGGGTCACACAGAGTCGAGCACCACTGAAGTGACTTAGCACAAGGTAGTATAGGTCAGCCACCATGCTAAGTATAAATTATTGATCATATATAAAAATATTGAGTCCTCTTTTTTATATATATTTAACACTCGATTTGCATTTAGGTCGCGAAGAGTCAGACACGACTGGGTGACTCAACAACAATTGACCTTTCAATAACACAGGTTCAGTCACATGCAGATCTTTTTTAATAAATAGGTTCTGCAGTACATAATTGGAGAAGGCGATGGCACCCCACTCCAGTACTCTTGCCTGGAAAATCCCGTGGGCTGAGGAGCCTGGTAGGTTGCAGTCCATGGGGTCGCTGAGAGTCGGACACGACTGAGAGACTTACCTTTCACTTTTCACGTTAATCCATTGGAGAAGGAAATGGCAACCCACTCCAGTTTTCTTGCCTGGAGAATCCCAGGGACAGGGGAGCCTGGTGGGCTGCCGTCTATGGGATCACACAGAGTCGGACACGACTGAAGTGACTTAGCAGCAGTAGCAGCAGGGGACTAAGACCCCTCATACTGTAGGGCAACTAAGCCCGCATGCCGTAATTTAGACTCAGCACATCCAAAATTTAAAAAAAAAAAAAAAAAGAATTTCATGCTTCAGGAAATTGGAAAGTTCAAGGATGTAGATTTGGCCTCAGGCATGACTGAATCAGGGCTTTCCTGCTAAAGAAGTCTCTTTCTTTCTGTAGATGATAAACTTCATAAGGACAGGCACTTTCTTTATTCCACTCACTGCAGTATTCTCCATCATATAGAACAGAGCCTGGCATGGAGTAATCATAACAACAAATATTTACATAGCACTCTATAAGGAGATAGCAATGTTATAAGTGATCTACACATATCAACTCAAAATCTTCTCGACCCAATAAAGTAGGTAATTATTAACGATGTTTCTCACTTTTCTTCGTGGGGAAACTGAGGACAACCCTCAGAGTCCACTAACCCACTCTCTCAAATTCATCTAGCCTGGAGATTTTATGGCCCTGATCAAAACATAGCTTCCCCTGGAGTCTTTAAAGTTAGACAAAAGGATATTCAAAATTGAGCCTGTCTTGATAACAGAAAATCTGAGAGGCTCAGAAATGACTAGTATTTCTCTGTGCATGCTAAGTCGATTCAGTCACATCCGACTCTGACAGCAGCAGGAGGAGCACTGGAACCACGCAGTCATTATAAACACAGGCTCCTCTGTCCATGGGATTCTTCAGGGAAGAATACTAGAATGGGTTGCCATTTCCTCCTCTAGGAAATGGGGATCTTCCTGACCCAGAGATTGAACCCTCATCCCTTACGTCTCCTGCATTGGCAAGTGATTTCTTTACCACTAGTGCCACTTGGGAAGCCCAATATTTCTCTGTAGATGGTCGTAAAGAATTTATCACTTTGGCAGAACTAGATGCAGGCTTTGTGGGACCTGAAGCTTACACAATTTGGGGATCTTTCTGTGGGAAAAAGAGTACAAAATTATGAATATAAAATTAAACACAAGTGGGAATGTTTGTTTGGAATGAGAAAAGTAATTAAGACACAGATCTGGAGCCTTTGGTTATTTAAATTCCATTCTTCTGAGCTCTCTTTAGGTGATGAGTCAGAAGTGTGGACCTGAACTCGCAGCTCAACTTGAGTGTATGAAGTTCGGAAAGACACAGTTCAGTCTGTGACACCATGGATGGCTGGAGAGGGCACCATGCTGCCCCTGACCGTACTGAAACTGGCTGGTCTTGGACAGGGCTCCTGCTCCCCACACCTTTGGCCTTGTGGTGGTGACTGGATTGGTGCCCACCTGAGCTCTTCATCCTTCAGTCTCCAATTCTCCGACTTCCCCAGCACCCTGAAAGAGATCATATATCTGTGTTATAAGGCAGTGGTGAAAAATGTGGGCTCCAACCAGTCCATTCTGAAGGAGATCAGCCCTGGGATTTCTTTGGAAGGAATGACGCTAAAGCTGAAACTCCAGTACTTGGGCCATCTCATGCGAAGAGTTGACTCATTGGAAAAGACTCTGATGCTGGGAGGGATTGGGGGCAGGAGGAGAAGGGGATGACAGAGGATGAGATGGCTGGATGGCATCACTGACTCGATGGACGTGAGTCTGAGTGAACTCCGGGAGTTGGTGATGGACAGGGAGGCCTGGCGTGAGTTGGTGATGGACAGGGAGGCCTGGCATGCTGTGATTCATGGGGTCGCAAAGAGTCGGACACAACTGAGTGACTGAACTGAACTGGGCTTAAATTTAGACTCTGCCCCTTATTAGCTGAGTGACCCTGGGCAAGTCATTTCACTTCCTCTAACTTTATCTTCCCTTTTGTAAATTAGAGATTAATGTAAGTGCCTGCTACCCACATTGTAGAAACACTTAGGTAGATTAATGAGCATTAATTAATGCTCACTGATTTCTAGCTACTATTAATAGAATTATTTTGGTTGCGAGGGACAGAAACTCATTAGCAGTAATTTAGGCAATAAAAGGGGCACTTTGTTGGCTCCAGTAGCTAAAACTGGGAAGGGCAGGGGTGTAGTTGAGCAGGAGGAGCCCTGGAACCATGCAGTAAACTGTCCCCATGCCTCAGATGTCTGTTTTCACTGCGAGGTTTTGTTTACTCAGAGTGCCTTTCCACATTTGGCTAGAACCGAGACTCTGACAACCTTTCCTGTTTCAGGATGAAAGAGATGCTCTCATGTGGTTACTGTGTGAAAAATCTAAGGGAAGGACTCAACTCTGATGGGCTCAGTTTAGGTCACGTGGTCACTCACATGGCCAGGTCAGGGGCCAACGTGCAGGTTCTATGAAAGCTTCTTAGAGCTGGGTAAACAAAAATAATGGGTGTCTCCTGTGTCATCTGAACGCTGTCTGTACTGAGCCTCGCACTTAGTAGAAATTAAATTCCTCCTTTTCCTTTTTCATCCTGATCCTCATGCCCACCATCTACTATACAAAAGAGGAATCCAAAAGAAAGTCACCCTGCCTAAGGAAGCTGAGTAGTGAGAAAAACAACCTCTTCTGTGACCTGAGGTAGGAACGATGGCTTAGGCTGGTGTGGGCTCCTTATGAAATCTACTCGAGACTCTAGTCAGACAGATTATATTTCTTCCTGAAGACAAGACAGATTCCAGGCAGTGACTCACGTTTATGTTTGGAGAGCTAATTGGAAATAGGTATGAATAGTCTTGGCAATTGTTAATGCCCTTTGACCCATCAAATTTCTAGTGTGGCAGGAGCCGTGTATGTGCTTAGTCGCTCAGTTTTGTCTGACTCGTTGCAACCCTTTGGACTGTAGCCTGCTGGGCTCCTCTGTCCATGGGATTTCCCAGGCAAGAATACTGGAGTGGATTGCCTTTTCCTGCCCCAGGGATCAAACCCACATTTCCTATATCTCCTGCATTGCAGGTGGTCTGCTGAACCATTGGGAATGTCCTCAGGAACAACAAAGGGCCTGAACTGTTGCTCTGCTGCTGCTGCTGCTAAGTCCCTTCAGTTGTGTCCGACTCTGTGTGACCCCATAGATGGCAACCCACCAGGCTCCACCATCCCTGGGATTCTCCAGACAAGAACACTGGAGTGGGTTGCCATTTCCTTCTCCAATGCATGAAAGTGAAAAGTGAAAGTGAAGTCGCTCAGTCGTGTCCGACCCTTAGCGACCCCATGGACTTCAGCCTACCAGGCTCCTCCGTTCATGGGATTTTCCAGGCAAGAATACTGGAGTGGAGTGCCATTGCCTTCTCCGAACTGTTGCTCTACATGCAAGCTAACAAGTTACCCTGTTAGCTTGTTTCATGAATGTGGGCAGAAGGCATGACATTCCTGGGTCAGAGACAAAAGACTTCATTATTCATAGCACAGCAGGAGGCTTATGCTTCATGTTTGTGCCCATTACCCTGGACCCGAAAGCTCCTCAAGGATGACGTGGAAGTGAACCCAGATGGCTGCCTTGCATGTAGTGGATTTGCATCACAGTTGAGGAATCCCAATCACTTCATACAGGGGCTGTCCAACCTTTGCTCTTTACAGTCCTGGTCAGCCAACAAATCTGCTTTCTGCCCTGTTATCTCTCTCTTCCAGTGCTGTTGGCTATACAGACATCCTTATAAAGATAGATGGGAACAAAAGCTGGTAATGATGTGCAGTCATGAGAGAGATGCATGGAGAATTGTCTCCCAATAAAGAGAACATTCCTAAGGAAAATATATCTGACTATAACATAAAATTTATTTATAAACAACTTGAGGATCCAATATTAGGTGGGAGGTTAAGCATACTGTTGTTGGAAATACTCTTCTGTTTCTAAAAATGTGCTGAAGCTTTTGGAATGGCAAGTGAAAATGTTCAACTTAAAGTATAAGGTGAAAAGTTCAGGCTGCAAAGTTGAGTATATATTTTTGTTGACTATGTAGAACAATCTATTATGGAAAACAATTGGGAAGGAGATTTGCTAAAGTCTTGGTAGTCTTTCTCTGGGCAGTGAGTCTAGGGGTAATTGGTTTTTGTTTTTTTTTTTTTTCATTTTGAATTAAACTTTTTTTCCAGTTTTCTATAATGAACATGTATTATTATTTTCTATAATAGGGGAAAAAAAACCAAGATAAACTATTTTTGAAAGTAGTGCCCAGCATCCATAATTTGGCAAAAACAAGGGAAGAAAGCATGAAACAAGCAGGGAAAAAAGGTTTCAGTTAAATTAGATGTCCAATTAGGCGATTTGCTTGGCTGCAAAATATCTTTTTGACAGACAATTAGTTCTGGGCAAGTCAAATGTTTCAACAGTATGTTCTTATGGGACAATTAAAGTAATTCATATTTGATGTGCAGAAGTGTTGTGGTAATTGGGAAACTTCCTAGAGTGGCAGTTGAAGCTGGGGTCGTTGTATTTTATTTTCCTTCCTGGAAGTTGTCTTGACTGGAGAAGAAGTTAAGTCACTTTCTTGATAAGTCAGTCATCTAGCTAGATCTGCTAAGGGGGCTGGTGGATTGAGTGTGGAGTGTGGATTGAGTGTGAAGTTGTATTCAGATCAGACTCCCAGGATCAATATTAATGGCATTAATTATAATATCAACCATATAAATCGTGACAACAGTTATGTAATGCCTGTTTTAAATGTTTATGCTGCACCACCAGATATTGCATTAAGCACTCTGCGTATTTTCTAATTTCTGCAACTGTCCAATTAAATAGGTAGGATTGGGCTCTCCCTATTACAGATGGGTAAACTGAGGACCAGAGAGGTTAGGGGGCTCGTCCAAGGTCCTACAACCATCGAGTGATATTGCTGGAATCTGAGTCCAGTCAACCTGACCCTTGAGCTCTTGTTCATACGCTCCCAGACTTAGGTGCTGAAATCTCTTGGAAAATAATAACATTGTATACTTTTCTGTCTACTTTCCTGGATAAGAAAATCTGACTTTCTTCCTAAAGCAAGTAGGGTATTGTATTTGCTCCGTTTGGAAGAGGCTGAAGCACAGGATGAATAGGAATGCCTTAGGCACATAGTGAAAGAACAGGAAAGTTCCATTTTTAAGATAGCAGGAATTTTATTTCTATACTCACTGTAAATTTAAATTGATAATGTCTTTTATTTTCCATGAAATTGGGTGAGAAGTAAGGTGGTATATGAGCAAAACTCTTTCAGTTACATGCTATTGTTCCATGCAACTTCAAAACCCACAAATAGGCTTGAATTTCAGGTATGGGTGGATCCAGGTGCTTAAATGATGTATTTTGGAATCTCTCTGATCTCTAGTTCTCAGTTCACTTTTTATCTATGTTGGCTTCATTCTCAGACAGGCTCTTTTCTGTGTCCTCAACAGGTCTTGGGGCTTCCCTGGTGGCTCAGACAGTAAAGCGTCTGCCTGTAATGTGGGAGACCCGGGTTCGATCCCTGGGTTGGAAAGATCCCCTGGAGAAGGAAATGGAAACCCACTCCAGTACTCTTGCCTGGGAAATTCTGTGGACTGGGGAGCCTGGTAGGCTACAGTCCATGGGGTTGCCAAGATTCAGACATGACTGAGCGACTTCACTTTCTTTTCAACAGCTCTTGACTTACCCCTTACCAGCAGAGTAATCCCAGGTGGAGGGGAACTTATCATTGCTAAGAGACTTGACAGAAGCCCTGGGGCTGATTCTCATCAGGCCATAAGAGTCATGTGCCTATCTCTGAACCAGTTATTCTGACTATGGAGAAGATGGTTCTTGGTCAGTCCAGGTCATGTGCTCACCCTGAGTCCCAGGGGAAGGTGTCAGTCCTACCTAAACTATATGCACGAACAGTGAAAGAAGGATTGTTCCCCAAAAGAAAACACAAATGTTGTGACCAGCAAAGGAGGGTGGATGCCGACTGGCAGAAATAATGGTTTGTGTCTGCAGCCAGCCAAAAATATCAGAAAGGAATGTATAGTGAATAAGAAGAGTTGGTGTCTATTCCTGGCTCTGCCGCTAACTGGCTGAAAGACTGTCATCAATTACTCACCATCTCTGGGTCTCAAGTCCCCTATCTATAAAAGGGGCTAGGCCAGGGGTCTGATGTTAATTTGATTTGCAGGCATTCAACAAACCAAACGTTCTCCTTGTTGCCTTACAGCTCTCCTTTAGAATTTCAGCTTCCATTGTTAGTCAAAGGTGATTGTTCTTAATGTTAGAAAAAGTCATTTTATTAAACCAGGTGTATACATGGGTAGTTGAAATCAGCACTTGCAAGGTTTTTTTGTCAGCTTCATTTCTTGAGGTTTGAGATTAGGGCGTGCCTGGTTTGATTGTTATTTTCAGTCATGATGTCTCATCTGCTCCTGGGGAGAAGGCATAGCATCTACAATAGCAAATCTGATCCGCAGATATTAAGTGGTAACTGGCCAGTTATGTTGGAGTTTTTGCTGCTGGTCTTAATCTAAAGGATAATTTGTTTAGTTTTGGTTGTTTTAGTCATAGGGAGAAAGGAAAGGAGGGAAAAGGTTTCAGAGGAAAGACAGCTAACCTTTATGGAGTTCCTTAATAGCTGATTTCATTTTTACTATCACCCCAGGTGACAGTATCTTCATGTTACAGGTGAGGAAACTGACCTTAAGAGATGCTGGATTGTTAGCACATCAAATTCATGTCCTTTATTGACAGCCATTCAGCAAGTGTCTACTAAGCTCTCATTATGATCCAGGTGCTATTCTAAGTACTGGCAGCACAGCAGTGTCAAGAAAGACATGTTCCCTTCTCATAGAGAGCTCACAGAACAGCTGGGGAGACAAACAATAAATAGGTCAGTATATAAAGATTTCCAAGAGTAAGAAGTATTCTGAATAAATGAACACTGGAAACACTGTGGTGGAGAATGTCTAAAGTGGGAAGTGCCATTAGATGGGGTGACTGAGGAGGGCAGCTGGGAGAATTTGAGCTGAGACTTAAATTAGGGGAAGGAAACAGCAACAATTCAAGAAGCAACAGTTAGAACTGGTCATGGAACAATGAGCTGGTTCCAAATCGGGAAAGGAGTATGTCAAGGCCTGTGTATTGTCACCCTGCTTGTTTAACTTATATGCAGAGTATATCATACGAAGTGCTGGACTGGATGAATCACAAGGTGGAATCAAGATTGCCAGGAGAAATAGCAACAACCTCAGATATGCAGATGATACCACTCTAATAGCAGAAAGCGAAGAGGAACTACAGAAACTCTTGATGAAGGTGAAAGAGGAGAGTGAAAAGCTGACTTAAAACTCAAATTCAAAAAACAAAGATCATGGCATCAGGTCCCATCACTTCATGACAAATAGATGGGGAAAAAGTGGAAACGGTGGCAGATGTAATTTTTTGGGGCTCCAAAATCAGTGCAGATGGTGACTGTAGACATGAAATTAGAAGACCCTTGTTCCTTGGAAGGAATACTATGACAAACATAGGTAGTATATTAAAAAGCAGAGACATCACTTTGCCAGTCAAAGCTATGGTTTTTCCAGTAGTCATATGTGGATATGAGAGTTGGACCATAAAGAAGGCTGAGCACCAGAGAATTGATGCTTTTAGACTGTGGTGCTAGAGAAAACTCTTGAGAGTCCTTCAGACAGCAAGGAGATCAAACCAATCAATCCCAAAGGAAATCAACTCTGAAAATTCATTGAAAGGACTGATGTTGAAGCTGAAGCTCCAATATTTTGGCCACCTGATGTGAAGAGCCTACTCATTGGAAAAGACCCTGATACTGGGAAAGATTAAAGGCAGGAGGAGAATGGGATGACGGAGGATGAGATGGTTGGATGGCATCACCAACTCAATGCACATGAGTTTGAGAAAACTCTGGGAGATAGTGAAGGACAGGGATGTCTGGCATGTCCATGGGGTTACAAAGAGGTGGACATGACTGATCAACTGAACAACAACAAAATCAACAGAGTGATGGCCTGCGGAAAGATGTCCCAGCAGCGAGCAGAGCAAGTGCAAAGGCCCTGAGACAGAAATAAGCTTGGAACAGGAAGAAGGGCACCAGGGCTGGAGGAGATCCAGTGACAAAGGGTGGTGAGCAGTGATGTTAGGAGACTCGGGCAGGGTCCAAATCACACAGCTCTGGGAGGCCAGGGGAAGGGATAGTTAAGAGAAGGTCATTATTATTCTTTTCATTTTTTTTAAACATAGATTTTTGAGCATTAATGTGGCAGCATATTAAAAAGCAGAGACATTACTTTACTGACAAAGGTCCATATGGTCAAAGCTATGGTTTCTCCAGTAGTCATGTATAGATATGAGAGTTGGACCATAAAGAAAGCTCAGCACCAAAGAATCGATGCTTTTGAACTGTAGTGTTGGAGAAGACTCTTGAGAGTCCCTTGGACAGCAAGGAGATCAAACCAGTCAATCCTAAAGGAAATCAATGCTGAATATTCATTGGAAGGACTGATGCTGAAACTGAAGCTCCAATACTTGGGCCACCTGATGTGAAGAACTGACTCTTTGGAAAAGAACCTGATGCTGGGGAAGACTGAAGGCAGGAGGAAAAGGGCGTGACAGAGGACGAGATGGTTAGAAGGCATCACTGACTTGATGGATGTGAGTTTGAGCAAGCTCCGGGAGTTGGTGATGGGCAGGGAAGCCTGGTGTGCTGCAGTCCATGGGGTTGCAAAGAGTTGGACACTACTGAGTGGCTGAACTGAACTGAACTTTACACAATGTAATTTTCATCCACTCTAAGTATACAATTCAGTGATGTTTAGTTGTGGATATCTAGAATTTATGACTATTACCAATGTCCAGTTTTAGAACATTTCCACAGTCATTGTCATTCCTTCAGTTTTGCTTATGTTTAGCCTTTACATCCCAAAGCTGATTATTAGAATCAAAAAATAATTTTTTCAGGTTTTATTGAGATGTAGTGATATACAACATTGCTTAAGTTTAAGGTGTACAGCAAACTTCAGGAGATAGTGAAGGACAGGGAAGCCTGGTGTGGTGCAGGCCATTGGGTTGCAAAGAGTTGGACACAACTGAGTAACAACAGCAGCAAAGAATAGATAGCATAACGATTTTATTCACTTATGTATTCAGCCTGAATTCATAAGTCCAGGACATATGTAATCAGTCCTGAATATTCATTGACAGACTGATGCTGAAGCTGAAACTCCAAAACTTTGGCCATGTGATGCAAAGAACTGACTCATTGGAAAATATTCTGATGCTGGGAAAGATTGAAGGCAGGAGGAGAAGAGGACGACAGAGGATGAGATGGTTGGATGCTTCGCTGACTCAATGGACATGAGTTTGAGCAAGCTTCTGAAGTTGGTGATGGACAGGGAAGCCTGGCGTGCTGCAATCTATGGGGTCACAAAGAGTTGGACATGACCAAGCGACAGAGCTGATGTCTTCAGCCATGTTGCTTACTACATATTCATTCATCCCAGAAATGAATTCTTTTGATGTGCTGAATAAAACCAGTAGTTTGAAAATGGAAGAGTCAGTCCAAGCACTTCAGTTGCAAGGTATTTTCACTCCATTCAATTTGGATCTTAAAACCACTCTTAGGAGGTGAATATCACTAGCTCCATTTTATAGGTATGGGCGGTTGTGCAGAGGGGTTAAGTAACCTGTCTGAGATCACACAGCAAGTGGCTGAGAAACCAGGATGTAAATCTAGTTAAGGGCTCCTGACTTCAAAGTCAGTGCTTTCTTCTCCATGGCTAACTACTGTATTGCTGATTTCTGCTCATTTTAAATTAACCAGTTGATTTCTGACAAAACGGCTTCCTGTGACCTTTCTCTGCCTCACAGGACCCAACCAGACACCATCAAGGCTGTCGACGAAATACTCAGCTGCAGAGTTTGTATGAGTTCCTCTAAAAATAGATCTCCCACCATGTCTGCACAGGAGATAGGATGCTGGGGATATGAGATTCGGAAAATAAACAGAAGCAGGCCATCACTGAGGCTCTCTTGTACTCAAGGAGCGCTGGTGGGAAAGTTCAGATCATCGTTTTTGGGAAACAGTTCTTTTCTGTAGGCACTGCAGTTATTCCAGGGCCATGTGCATGGCCCTCATTCAATTAGCAAATGAGCAAAGTTCATCACTCTGTATGGAGCCCTGTGAGATTCGAGTTCTTTGGGTTGACTTATCCCCCAGGTGGGCAATCTCAGTGTGGGAATCTCTGCAGTGGGGAGGACCCAGAACTGGCAGCTGGGTTAGAGTCAGACCTGAAGAGCCAGAGTTTGGGGAATGTTAGTGACTGGGGGCTGAGTGTTGAAAGCTGACTTTACAACATGTTGTGTTAGTGAGTTCCTCTGAGAAACAAGCTCTAGTATGTGACCAGACACACATGATTTTTATTAAGAGAAACACCTGTGACAGGAAATGGGGCGGGAGCCTGGAGAGTTGGGGAGAGCCCCAGACGGCGCAGCAAGTCCAACCTCCAGTGAAGGATGGAGGGAGGGAAGTCGGGCGGCATCCCCACAGGGGAGTCCTCAAGCCATCTTTGGGGACAGGACTCTTGTCTCTCAGGAAGGGGTGTCCCTGCCCTGCTCAGTCACCCCAGGGAGTGGCCTGTGGAAACAAACAGATTTCGGAGCACAGTAGCCCCTGGTCAGTCTCATCCCCTATAGTGGAGGTCTGTGAGACTCCTCCCCAGGGCCACCGTGTGATGACCTGTGCAGCACAGGTCGCCATTTACATTAAAAAAGCGAGTTGCCAGCATGCAATAATCTGTATATTTTACATTTAAAATACCTGGACCTTTTGCTTCTCTTTAAAAACTAGTGGCAGCCTGGAAACATTCAGCTTCCATTTCCACAAGCCACTCAAAATGGAATCCTTGCTTCGATGAGGCATGCATTCTCCAGTTCGCCCCAGACCCCACCCAGCCCTGTCGTCCTTTCTCCAGCCTTCTTCATTCATTTGTGCTACGTATCTGTGTGCCCCCCGGCCCCGTGGGCATATAAGTTTGCAACCCTTGCCTTAAAGATACCTGCAAGGACCTCCCTAGTGGTACAGTGGACAAGAATCCACCTGCCCATGCAGGGGACACGGGTTCGACCCCTGGTCTGTGAATATCCCACATGCCATGGAGCAACTAAGCCCATGAGCCACAACTATGGGGCCTGTGCTCTAGACCCTGTGCACCACAACCACTGAAGCCAGAGATTGCTGAAAGCCTGTGCTCCACAACACGAGAAGCCGCTGCAATAAGAAGTGGGCACTGCAACAAAGAGTAGCTCCTGCTCTCTGCAGCTAGAGAAAACCCGCACACAGCAGTGAAGACCCAGCACAGCCCCGGATTAATTCATGAATTTTTAAAAAGACATTTGAGAAGCTGAAACTCTGAAAGTCAAGTTCAGACATGGAGTCAAATGGGTTAGAGCAAATCTGGAGGTTGGGAGACACGGCTTGAGGTTGACCAAACAGCCAGAGAGCAGTGAGTCAGCACCACAGAGCCGATGTACCTGCTGGAGAAGCCGTGGGGCTTAGGCCAAGAATGGAAGAACCGATCCACATGCAGAATCCTTGGTTAAGATGGATGTCTGAGCAGGTAGGCAGCCTGCCTTTGTGGCAGGTTGGTCCAGGAACCATCCTCCACATGCTTGCACTTGGTGGGAGTTACCCCATCCTATCTGCTCAGCATCTCAGACCATGATGGGTTTGGGTGGGTTTTTTTTGGCCCAGCATCATCTCATTTAGGAAGTTCTCCTTTCTCCTGTGTGGTTCAGCTAGGCTGCCAGTTTCCAGGCATCTTTCCTCTCCTAAAATAGCTATGGATCTCTTCAGCTGAGTTCCCCCATGACAAGGCCCTGAGATAAGGATTTACATGTTAGTGGTTATTTGTAGGATGACTCCAGGAAGCACCAGTGTGAATATGGGTGTGTGTTAGGGCACTCCAGAGCAATAGGACCAATAGGAAATTAATTAATTAATCAGATCAGATCAGTCGCTCAGTCGTGTCCGACTCTTTGTGACCCCATGAACTGCAGCACGCCAGGCCTCCCTGTCCATCACCACCTCCCAGAGGTCACTCAGACTCACATTCATCGAGTCAGTGATGCCATCCAGCCATCTCATCCTCTGTCGTCCCCTTCTCTTCCTGCCCTCAATCCCTCCCAGCATCAGAGTCTTCTCCAATGAGTCAACTCTTCGCATGAGGTGGCCAAAATACTGGAGTTTCAGCTTGAGCATCATTCCCTCCAAAGAAATCCCAGGGCTGATCTCCTTCAGAATGGACTGGTTGGATCTCCTTGCAGTCCAAGGGACTCTCAAGAGTCTTCTCCAACACCACAGTTCAAAAGCATCAATTCTTCGGCGCTCAGCCTTCTTCACAGTCCAGCTCTCACATCCATACATGACCACAGGAAAGACCATAGCCTTGACTAGGCGAACCTTTGTTGGCAAAGTGATGTCTCTGCTTTTGAATATACTATCTAGGTTGGTCATAACTTTCCTTCCAAGGAGTAAGCGTCTTTTAATTTCATGGCTGCAGTCACCATCTGCAGTGATTTTGGAGCCCAGAAAAATAAAGTCTGACACTGTTTCCACTGTTTCTCCATCTATTTCCCATGTAGTGATGGGACCAGATGCCATGATCTTCGTTTTCTGAATGTTGAGCTTTAAGCTAACCTTTTCACTCTTCACTTTCATCAAGAGGCTTTTGAGTTCCTCTTCACTTTCTGCCATAAGGGTGGTATCATCTGCATATCTGAGGTTATTGATATTTCTCCCGGCAATCTTGATTCCAGCTTGTGTTTCCTCCAGTCCAGCATTTCTCATGATGTACACTGCATAGAAGTTAAATAAGCAGGGTGACAATATACAGCCTTGACGTACTCCTTTTCCTATTTGGAACCAGTCTGTTGTTCCATGACCAGTTCTAACTGTTGCTTCCTGACCTGCATACAGATTTCTCAAGAGGCAGATCAAGTGGTCTGGTATTCCCATCTCTCTCAGAATTTTCCAGTTTATTGTAATTAATTAATAGGCTCACACAATTATGAAGGCTGACAAATCCCAAGGTGTGTAGGATGAGACAGCCCACCGTAGACCCAAGAGAGCTGATGTCTCAGTTTGAGTCTGAAGGAAGGAAAATGCTGATGTCCAAGCTCAAAGGCAGTCCGGCAGGAGAAATTCTCTCTTCCTTGGGGGCATGTATGTGTGCTAAGTCATTTCACTTGCATCCGACTCTCTGTGACTCTATGGACTATAGCTAACCAGGCTCCTCTCTCCATGGGGATTCTCCAGGCAAGACTACTAGAGTGGGTTGCCATGCCCTCCTCTAGGGGATCTTCCTACTCAGGGATTGAATGTGCATCTATTAGGTCTCCTTTATTGGCAGGTGGGTTCTTTACCACTAGCACCACCTGTGACCCTATTCAGTTCTTTTCAGGCCTTCACCTGATTGGTCGAGGCTCACCAAATTAGGGAGGCCAGTCTGCTTTACTAAGCACTGATTTAAAATGTTAATCTCACCCCTGAACATCTTCACAGACACACCCCAGAATAGTTTCTTACCCACTATCTGGGTACCCCATGGCCCAATCAAGCTGACACATAAAATTGACCTTCACAGGGAGAAATGAGATAATGGAGTTTAAGTCAATACAGCATACAGTAGGGCTTCTCTTTAGCTCAGCTGGTGAAGAATCTGCCTGCAATGAAGGAGACCCCTGTTCAATTCCTAGGTCAAGAAGTTCCCCTGGAGAAGGGATAGGCTACCCACTCCAGTATTCTTGGGCTTCCCTGGTGGCTCAGATGGTAAAGAATCCACCTGCAATGCCAGAGACCTTGGTTTGATCCCTGGATTGTGAAGATCCCCAGGAGGAGGGCATGACAACCCACTCCAGTATTCTTGCTTAGGAGAACCACCATAGACAGAGGAGCCTAGCAGGCTACAGTCCATGGGGTCACAAAGAGTCAGACACAACTGAGCAACTAAGCACAGAGTTCAGTAATGAGAAAGCTACTCCTACAGACACTTGGGCTCAGTCCTTTTGGTGAGCTTTAGCTGATGGTGCAGAACACATCTCAGAAGGTCCCACCTGACTGGTGAGGAAACAGATATTCATCTTCCATCTCCCATCTGACAAGTCTGAGGGATGCTGCTGGAGGGGCTGACTTCCTGGAACTTCTGGCTCATTTTGTCTCAGCCAGGAATAAGCTGTCAGGTGGTGAGTCTCAGGGATGCCTTCGGCTTGTATGGGCTACAGAAGTTCAAGGGACATGGGTGGGGCATCGCCAGTGTCTGCTGTGATGGGCAAATGGCACATGCCTAGTCAACCACAGTGCCCCCTCTGTCTGGCAGTGTTGACTGTGGGCCTGACTGTATGTTGACATAGTGTTGACTATGGCCTGAGCAGGGTCCATCTGAATCTCCCCTGGGATTAGTGTATTGTGGCTCCTAAAGAGGTAGGATGTAAATGTGGAGCTGTCAGCATATGCTTTTCCTAATCCAAGGGGAGAGACAGAGAATAAAGGATAGAGATAAAGACAGAGGAGTGAAATGGGGGTGGGGAGGGTGTGGGCCTTGGTGGCAGTGAGTCCTTTCTCTAGTCTCTGGGGCTCTGGTTCTTTCCATACATCACACCAGCTGGATAAACCAGTGTATTCCTTTCGTGATGATCTGAGTTAGAGTTGGGTTTCTGGGCATGAAGTCAGGAGCCCTTACAGACAGTTATGGCAGGGGAGGGGGCAGAGTGAGAGGGAGATTGGATTGAGAGAGAGATTGCCCTGGGCCTCAGAGCTTTCTCTACTTATTAGCTGCCAGTGCCTGAGATTTAAGATGTGGGAAGGAAGATGAGTTTATGGTGGAAATTTGTAACCGACCATTAACTAGAATGGCACATCTAAGCCCCTGTGCCTGACCAATTGTTAGGTCTTAATGAAACAGTAATAAAGAAAGAATTTTTACTTTCAGCACCTAATTAGCCATTCTTTTCCTTCCTGACTTTTAGTTTTATGACTCTAGCTTCTAGGATAAGATTTTATTGTACTCAAGTACAAATTAAGCCCCCCAAAAGGACTCGCCCATGTTTCTCTGTCTTCAATTTAAATTTATTTTTTGTAGAGTGACACAAAATACTCCATGAAATGTCATGTGTAAGAACTGTAAATTTTTTGAAGAGGGAAAGAAGCAAGCATTTATCACTGTGATATGTGTTCTGAACACTATGAGAACTCATATTAATTAAAAAAAGTTTAATGCTTTTGTTTGTTGCCTAAAAGAAAAGAAAGAATTTGTTTGAAGTACTCCAAGCATAGACACTCCAAAATGTGCAGTGATGGAAAATTATAGTAGCTGCCATTGTTAAAAATCTATTAATACTCTGCTAGGTCCTTACCATTTAATATTTCCAGTTATCCCATGAGGATTTGAGGGTAGTTGATCTCTAGTTTCCATGTGAAGAAATGATGGCTCAGAGAAGACTTAAGTAATTCTCAAAGAGAGAAAAATGACGCTGAGAGCCAGTTTGCATTAAGATCCTTTGAACTCCAGAAACCTGCGTTCTTCCCTCTTGTAAAGGGTATGTGCTATGTATGGGGGTGGTGGTGTATCAGATGTGTGTTTCAGTGCCAGACATTGTGTTGGGTCCTACACACAGTAGGCTCTCAATGACACTTGATAGATTTAGACTATGTAGGCAACTGAAACCTTGAGACTGAGGGAGAACTTATCTTCCCGCTGTGTCTGAGAAGTGAATTTATTAGGTAAACTAATTATTCTTGTGTCATCATGGAAATTGTATTTGTGTCCCTGTATTTGAATCAAATTTGTATCAAATTCAGATTTGTATTTGAATCCCTGGATTTTTATTTATTTCTTTTTTGAACTTCAAAATTAAACAAAGAACCTTGCTGACATCTGCCTTAAGTCTTCTTTTGTAACATAGCAGCATATAAATAAGTCTATGAGAGAAGATGAACATAATCTTGTATTTGCACAGCTGTTTACAGTTTAGAGGGCTTCCCTGGTGGCTCAGATGGTAAAGAATCTGCCTGCAATGCAGGAGACCTGGGTTCAATCCCTGGGTTGGGAAGATCCCCTGGAGAAGGGAATGGTTACCCACTCTAGTATTCTTGTCTGGAGAATTCCATGGATAGAGAAGCTTGGTGGGCTACAATTCATGTGGTCATGAGTCCAACATGACTGAGCAGCCATGTCCCTTTAGATCCTCCCATGAGGTGAAAGGAACTAGAATACTCATTTTACTGGTAGGTGAAATGAGGGTTTGGAGAGAGTGGGTGACTTGCTGTAAGGAGATACAAGAGTTAGGTGTGAAAACCAGAAAGTGAGTGGAGTTCATTTGACTTACGGTTCACATTTCCTGAGCAAGATTTTGAAATGGTGTAAAGCTCTCTTCAGAGAAACAACTGCTTTTCAGGCATTTATAGCCCACTTTAGTAGCACTCGAGTGCATGCCTGTGATCTATATGCTAATTTTAGATACGCCTTATCTCTTAAATAATCCAAGAGTGTGTGTGTGGATGCTGTTTGATTTGAAATCCTGTGTGCTTAGAACTAATGGGGTTGTAAAACATGATCCAGAATTTACCCTTCCCTAATTTGCCTTGATTCCATCCACATTAGCAGGGCCGCCACCCTTCCCCCTACCTTCTGCTCCTGACTGTCCAGAGTAAAAGCACAAAGTTAGTTGCCCTCAGTTATTCTCCAGGGTGTTGGAGCCCAGGCTGGGTGATGGGAGGGAATGGGGGTGGGAGGAAAGAGGAGATATTTGAGACCTTTTAAATTTTCTCTGTCCTCTCTAGCTTGGGAAGTTCCATGCTGCCTGGAAGGTAAATATCCATTACATTTTATTTTTTAATTTTGGTTGTGCCATGTGGCATGTGGGGTCTAAGTTCCCTGACTAGGGATTGAACCCCCATGCCCTGCATTGGAAATGCAGAGTCTTAACTGTTGGACTACCAAGGAAGCCCCTTGATTTATTTTTAACAAAAAACCAAGTTGAGACTCCATCTTTAATTGAAGTAATTATTCGTGCTCTAAAGATGAATCAGCCAAAACAGAAATTGGTGGCCAGTTGCTAGGTTCAGGATGAGCTGGCACAAAGATAATGCCAGCTTTGTGTCTGATTACAAAGGTCATACTTGTTCATGATAGAGCATTTGGAATCTAGGGAAATTATAAAGAAGAAAATGCAGGGCTTCCCTTGTGGCTCAGCTGGTAAAGAATCTGCTCGCAATGCGGAAGACCTGGGTTCCATCCCTGGGTTGGGAAGATTTCCCTGGAGAAGGGAAAGGCTGCCCACTCCAGTATTCTGGCCTGAAGAATTTCATGGACAGTATAGTCCATACCATCGGGTTGCAAAGAATTGGACATGACTGAGTAACTTAAAAAAAAAAAAAAAAGAAAGAAAGAAAATACAGAAAATTTCCCTGGAAGTCCAGTGGTTAAGACTTTGAGCTCTCAGTGCTGAGGGTCTGGGCTTGATCTCTGATTGGGGAACTAAGATCCTACAAGCCAAGCGATGTGACCAAAAAAAAAAAAAAAAACAAAACACCAGAAGAATGTTTTATCTATGTGTCAGTCCTTGGGCCGGTTGGTAAACCAAGAATTCATTACTATTAAAGACATTCATTGCTCAATAGAATTATTTTATCAGAAGCCTTTTCCTTGGTGATGATAATGTTAATACTTATTGAATGGTGACTCTATGTGATGTCTGGGCTAAGAGCTTTACATAATATGATCTCTGCTGCTGCTGCTGCTGCTAAGTCGCCTCAGTCGTGTCCGACTCTGTGCGACCCCATAGATGGCAGCCCACCAGCCTTCCCCATCCCTGGGACTCTCCAGGCAAGGACACTGGAGTGGGTTGCCATTTCCTTCTCCATTGTGTGAAAGTGAAAAGTGAAAGTGAAATTGCTCAGCCACGACCGACTGGTAATGACCCCATGGAATGCATCCATGGGATTTTCTAGGCAAGAGTACTGGAGTGGCTTGCCATTGCCTTCAAGTTCAGAGAGTTTAAGAACTTGCTCAAGGTTACACAGCAACTGAGTAGAGGGGGCTAGAGTTTGGGTTCAGAGGCAGACTCTGGAGTCCAGGGTCTTCATCATTTCTTCATCCATGTATTGTTCAAGAGACAACATGATCCACTTCTGGTTTCCAGGAGAGTACATGGGAGGGAAGGGAAGGTACCAAATGGAAAAACAGAGAGCTGGGAAACCAAACTTCATTTGCCAGTCATGGGCGACAGTAAAAAAAAATGGAACAAAGCTGATGGTTTCACTTGTGTGGTGCCCCCTTCCAAACAGCCACTATCAGAGTGTATACCTTCTGATGCTGCCCCAGGGGTGAATGCTGCCCCCAAGGGTGAGCATACCTCATTTGTCTGTAATCTTCAGAATTAATAGCATATTGGTCCTCTGAGGGTGGGTTGGATTTTTCAAAAGCACTTGGAAGTCATTTGTGGCCAAGTTGGATGACAATAGTAGGCGATCAACTTGCTACTTGTTTCATTTTTATTGAAATAAAATTTATCTTACAGCAATGAGATAGATTTTCTGTGCTATTTTGGAGGTAAATTTGCCCAGAGCAGTGGTTTTCAAACTTTTAACAAACTACCCCTAAGAGGAAAGGAGAAAGAATTCAAATTCTGCAAGTATAGCCCAAAACAGTCTCTCTAAGGGTGAACATTTCTTTGAAGTTTCATGTTTTATCTTAGATATTTGTGAATTCTGCATTCTGCTTCATGCTATATCTATTTTAAGTTTCTTACTAAGTCAAGTGTACTGGTGCTCCAAGGAAGACGGTCATGTTTGTAGCTTTGAATTTTTCAGGGATCCAGTAGGGTTCCCCTGGGGTACCTGTGCCCCAGTTTGAGAACCATGGCTCTATCAGAAGACGTCTCAAATTCTGATCCCGGCTCCTGGTTGTCCCTGAGGGCATTCTCTTTTTCTCTCACTCTTTTAAATCCCAATGGTTTGAATAGAAAGTTTAGTATAAAATTCAGAAGAGAATAATAAAAAAAATATGGTAAAATGTCTCTCTCCTGTCCCCGTCTCCAGCACCTTGGTTCTCCCCGGAGGTAACCAACTTCCAAGAGGGTCTCCCATGATTCCTGCCTCATGGCATTCACACCCTGGAGTGGTCCCCTCCTGTATTGTAATAGGGTTTGTCTTTTTAAAAAATTTATTTTATTCACTTATTTATTTACTATTGGCTGCACTGGGTCTTCGTTGCTGCATGTGGGCTTTCTCTGGTTGCAGTGCGTGGGCTTCTCGTTGAGGTGGCTTCTCTTGCTGCAGAGCACGGGCTCTAGAGAAGCCAGGCGTCAGTAGTTGTGGCGCACAGACTCAGTGGCTCAGGCAGCGTGTGCGATCTTAGTTCCTGGACCAGGGATCGAACCCCTGTCCCATGTCCCCTGCAGTGGCGGGTGGGTTCTTAACCACTTTACCACCAGGGAAGTCTGCCACATTGGTCTTTGTGACCAACAGAATGCTGCAGAGGTGATGGTATGTCACTTCTGAGGTCAGGTTATAAAAGACTGCAGTTTTGGTCTTGGGCTCTTTCTGCCTGTCCATCTCTCTGTCTCTCATCAGTTGCTTTGGAGGAAGCCAGGCACCATGATGTCAGGTCACTCATGCACCGTAGGGAGAGGTCCCTGTGGTGAGGAATTGAGGTCTCCAGCTAACAGCCAGTGAGGACCTGTGGCCTGCCAGCAACCACAGAAGTGAAGCTGGAAGCTTATAGTTCAGCCCCAGACAACCCTCTGATGACTGCAATCGTGGCTGGTTTCTCATCTGTAGCCTTAAGAGACCCTGAGCCAGACCCACCCAGCTAGCTGCTTGCGGATCCCAGGTCACAGACACGGGGAGATAATAAATGCTTGTTGTTTTAATCTGTTCTGTTTGGGGTAATTTATTATACAGCAGAGGAGACCTAATAAATCCCACCTTCAAGGATATCTTACATTCTTTCTAGAATTTATATATGTGAATAATACAAATATAAATACAAACTCTCCTTTCCCCCTTTTCTCAAAATGTGATCTGCTACACATACTGTTCCATACCTTGCTTTTCTTATTATGATATTTTGGAGGATATTAATACATAGAGATAGTATGGAGAAACCTCTCTCTCTCTTTATTTTTTCCTCTAGCAGCTGAATGTGTGTGTGTGTGCTAGACACTCAGTCATGTCCGACTCTTTGCAACCCCATTGACTGTATCCCAGAAGATTCCTCTGTACATGGGATTGTCCAGGCAAGAATACTGGAGTGGGGTGCCATTTCTTCCTCCAGGGGATCTTCCCAACCCAAGGATCGAACCTGTGTCATCTGCGTCTCCTGCGTTGACAGGCAGCTTCTTTACCACTGCGCCACCTGGGAAGCAGCTGAATGTATTCGATCAAGCAGCCATACAATAATTTGTTTAGCCAGTCTCCTGTTGGTGGCATTTCCAATATTTTGACATCACAGTGTTTTTGTGAATAATCTTATGCATATGTGTGCAAGTGCATTTGTAATATCAATTTCTAGTTGTCAAATTGCTGGATCAAAAGAGTAGTTTCATATCAGATCAGATCAGTCGCTCAGTCGTGTCCAACTCCTTGCGACCCCATGAACTGCAGCACGCCAGGCCTCCCTGTCCATCACCAACTCCCGGAGGTCACTCAGACTCACATCCATCGAGTCAGTGATGCCATCCAGCCATCTCATCCTCTGTCATCCCCTTCTCCTCCTGCCCCCAATCCCTCCCAGCATCAGACTCTTCTCCAATGAGTCAACTCTTCGCATGAGGTGGCCAAAATACTGGAGTTTCAGCTTTAGCATCATTCCTTCCAAAGAAATCCCAGGGCTGATCTCCTTCAGAATGGACTGGTTGGATCTCCTTGCAGTCCAAGGGACTCTCAAGAGTCTTCTCCAACACCACAGTTCAAAACCATCAATTCTTTGGCGCTCAGCCTTCTTCACAGTCCAGCTCTCACATCCATACATGACCACAGGAAAGACCATAGCCTTGACTAGGCAAACCTTTGTTGGCAAAGTAATGTCTCTGCTTTTGAATATGCTATCTAGGTTGGTCATAACTTTCCTTCCAAGGAGTAAGCATCTTTTAATTTCAGGGCTGCAGTCACCATCTGCAGTGATTTTGGAGCCCAGAAAAATAAAGTCTCACACTGTTTCCACTGTTTCTCCATCTATTTCCCATGTAGTGATAGGACCAGATGCCATGATCATAGTTTTCTGAATGTTGAGCTTTAAGCCAACCTTTTCACTCTCCACTTTCACTCTCATCAAGAGGCTTTTTAGCCCCTCTTCACTTTCTGCCATAAGGGTGGTGTCATCTGCATATCTGAGGTGATTGATATTTCTCCCAGCAATCTTGATTCCAGCTTGTGTTTCTTCCAGTCCAGCGTTTCTCATGATGTACTCTGCATATAAGTTAAATAAACATGGTAACAATATGCAGCCTTGACGTACTCCTTTTCCTATTTGGAACCAGTTTGTTGTTCCATGACCAGTTCTAACTGTTGCTTCCTGACCTGCATACAAATTTCTCAAGAGGCAGATCAGGTGGTCTGGTATTCCCATCTCTTTCAGAATTTTCCACAGTTTATTGTGATCTACACAGTCAAAGGCTTTGGCATAGTCAATAAAGCAGAAATAGATGTTTTTCTGGAACTCTCTTGCTTTTTCCATGATCCAGCAGATGTTGGCAATTTGATCTCTGGTTCCTCTGCCTTTTCTAAAACCAGCTTGAACATCAGGAAGTTCACGGTTCACATATTGCTGAAGCCTGGCTTGGAGAATTTTGAGCATTACTTTACTAGCGTGTGAGATGAGTGCAATTGTGCGGTAGTTTGAGCACTCTTTGGCATTGCCTTTCTTTGGGATTGGGATGAAAACTGACCTTTTCCAATCTTGTGGCCACTGCTGAGTTTTCCAGATTTGCTGGCATATTGAGTGCAGCACTTTCACAGCATCATCTTTCAGGATTTGGAATAGCTCCTCTGGAATTCCATCACCTCCACTAGCTTTGTTCGTAGTGATGCTTTCTATGGCCCACTTGACTTCACATTCCAGGATGTCTGGCTCTAGGTCAGTGATCACACCATGGTGATTATCTGGGTCGTGAAGCTCTTTTTTGTATAGTTCTTCTGTGTATTCTTGCCACCTCTTCTTAATATCTTCTGCTTCTGTTAGGTCCATACCATTTCTGTCCTTTATCGAGACCATCTTTGCATGAAATGTTCCTTTGGTATCTCTGATTTTCTTGAAGAGATCCCTAGTCTTTCCCATTCTGTTGCTTTCCTCTATTTCTTTGCATTGATCGCTGAAGAAGGCTTTCTTATCTCTTCTTGCTATTCTTTGGAACTCTGCATTCAGATGTTTATATCTTTCCTTTTCTCCTTTGCTTTTCACTTCTCTTCTTTTCACAGCTATTTGTAAGGCCTCCCCAGACAGCCATTTTGCTTTTTTGCATTTCTTTTCCATGGGGATGGTCTTGATCCCTGTCTCCTGTACAATGTCACGAACCTCATTCCATAGTTCATCAGGCACTCTATCTATCAAATCTAGGCCCTTAAATCTATTTCTCACTTCCAGTGTATAATCATAAGGGATTTGATTTAGGTCATACCTGAATGTTTGGATATGATTAAATCCCTCTTACACAGGGATTGTACCCAGTCACCTTTTCCACCCATCCTCCCCAGCAGTGTCTGAGAATCCAGTCTCCCCAGCAAGGAAAGGAGAGCTGGTTGGATTTGAACTGATGTGTAAATGAAATACTTCAGTTCTGGTGAGAAGTGTCTCTCTAAAGACTTATTTTATGTAGGATTAAGAAAACCTTCCAAATTTAAGTGTTTTCAAAATTTAGCATTTATAAATGAAACCAGGGTGTTCTCTGAGTTTGCTGAGGATACAGTTCTCTTTTAGTTCAGGCTGCCGTGTAGTGTTAGCAGCTGCTCAGGTACAAAGTGGTAACAGGATGTGCACAGGGTCACTGGAGTCTCTTTCCTTGAAAAAGATGAGGTGCCTCAACATGAACATTCAAGAATGGAATTCTGGAGAACTCCAGAAGTGTTTTTGACAATGGCAGCATCATTGGAATAAGTAGGTATCTTCCCAAAGCGACAATATTTTGCCGTATTTCCTTATTTATAAGGTACCATTGATTGTAAGTTAGGTCATTGATTTGATAAGAGCTCTTTGGGGGAAAAGATGCACTACATTAAAAACTTATATTGATTGTAAGATGAGTGTGTTTTAAAAGTGATGAAATATGAAAAAGCATGTAGCTTAGATTCATGGAAACACAGTCACTCAATTCAGTTCTGTTTAGTTTAACCCAACTGAGTGCAAAACTATATTGGATGGCTTTCTGTTACTTCTCTCTTTCTCTCTTTAAAGTTTCACACCGGAAATAATTAAGTCCAGATCTGACGAGAACTGATCCAATGGGGCAGAGTGAGTTTTTAATGGACTCAGACAATCCGGAATTTGAATGCTGGCTTTTACCACTTCAGTTCAGCCACTTAGCTGTGTCTGATTCTTTGCGACCCCATGGACTGCAGCACTTCCCTGTCCATCACCAACTCCCAGAGCTTGCTCAGACTCATGTTCATCAAGTTGGTGATGCCATCCAACAACCTCATCCTCTATTGTACCCTTCTTCTGTTGCCTTCAATCTTGCCCAGCATCAGTGTCTTGTCCAGTGAGTCCATTCTTCCCATCAGGTGGCCAAAGTATTGGTGTTTCAACTTCAGCATCAGTCCTTCCAATGAATGTTAAGGGTTGATTTCCTTTAGGATGGACTGGTTGGATCTCCTTGCAGTCCAAGGGACTCTCAAGAGTCTTCTCCAACACCACAGTTCAAAACCATCAATTCTTTGGCACTCAGCTTTATTTATAGTTCAACTCTCACATCCATACATGACTACTGGAAAAACTATAGCTTTGACTAGATGGACCTTTGTCAGCAAAGTAATGTCTGTGCTTTTTAATATGCTGTCTAGGTTGGTCATAGCTTTTCTTCCAAGGAGCAAGCATCTTTTAATTTCATGGCTGCAGTCACCATCTGCAGTGATTTTGGAGCCCCCCAAAATAAAGTTTCTCACTGTTTCCATTGTTTTCCCATCTATTTGCCATGAAGTAATGATATTGGATGCCATGATCTTAGTTTTCTGAATGCTGAGTTTTAAGTCAGCTTTTTCACTCTCCTTTTTCACTTTCATCAAGAAGCTCTTTAGTTCTTCTTTGCTTTCTGCCATATGGTTGGTATCATCTGCATATCTGAGGTTATTGATAGTTATTCCATCAATCTTGATTCCAGCTTGTGCTTCAACCAGGCTGGCATCTAGCATGATGTACTCTGCATATAAATTAAATAATCAGGGTGACAACATGCAGCCTTCACATACTCCTTTCCTGGTTTGGAACCAGTCTGTTGTTCCATGTCCAGTTTTAACTGTTACTTCTTGACCTACACACAGATTTCTCAGGAGGCAGGTCAGGTGGTCTGGTATTCTCATCTCTTTCAGAGTTTTCCACAGTTTGTTGTGATCCATACAGTCAAAGGCTTTGGTGTAGTCAATAAAGCAGAAATAGATGTTTTTCTGGAACTCTCTTGTTTTTTTAATGATCCGGCAAATTTGGAAATTTGATGTCTGGTTCCTCTGCCTTTTCTAAATCTGGCTTGAACATCTGGAAGTTCATGGTTCACGTACTGTTGCAGCCTGGCTTGGAGATTTTTGACCATTACTTTGCTAGCGTGTGAGATGAGTGCAATTGTGCGGTAGTTTGAGCATTCATTGGCATTGCCTTTCTTTGGGATTGGAATGAAAACTCCTTTTCCAGTCCTGTGGCCACTGCTGAGTTTTCCAAATTTGCTGGCATATTGAGTGCAGCACTTTCACAGCATTATCTTTTAGGATTTGAAATAGCTCCACTGGAATTCCATCACCTCCACTAGCTTTGTTCATGGTGATGCTTCCTAAGGCCCACTTGACTTTATATTTCAGGATGTCTGGCTCTAGGTGAGTGATCATACCATCATGGTTATCTGGGTCATGAAGATCTTTTTTGTATAATTCTTCTGTGTATTCTTGCTACCTCTTCTTAATATTGTTTGCTTCTGTTAGGTCCATACCATTTCTGTCCTTTATTGAGCCCATCTTTGCATGAAATGTTCCCTTGGTATCTCTAATTTTCTTGAAGAGATCTCTAGTCTTTCCCATTCTATTCTTTTCCTTTACTTCTTTGCATTGATCACCGAGAAAGGCTTTCTTATCTCTCTTTGCTATTCTTTGGAACTCTGCATTCAGATGGGTATATCTTTCCTTTTCTCATTTGCCTTTAGTGTTTCTTCTTTTCTCAGTGACTTGTAAGGCCTCCTCAGACAACCATTTTGCCTTTTTGCATTTCTTTTTCTTGGGAATGGTCTTGATCCCTGCGTCCTGTACAGTGTCACGAACCTCCATCCATAGTTCTTCAGGCATTCTGTCTATCAGATCTAATCCCTTGAATCTATTTGTTACTTCCACTGTGTAATCATAAGGGATTTGATTTAGGTCATACCTGAATGGTCTAGTGCTTTTCCCTTAGTACCGGGGATATATCAGGCAGATTACTTATTTCACTGTTTTTTTTTCAGTTTTGATGCTCTCATCCAGGTAAAGTAGGGATATTAATACCTGTCTCAAGGAACGCTTATGGTTACAAATGCCAGAAGCCCAACTCAGGTATCTTAAGTAAAAAGGAGGATTTTATTGTTGCTGAACAAGAAGTTACAAAAAGGCAGGATGGCCACTGGGGTTTGGAAAACTGACTCCAGGACAGATGCATATACAGAATTGTTTTTGCATTCCTTTGTGTAGACAGGAAATAAATGTGAAGGTTTACATCTTAACAGTTCAATGACCAGGAATGAGAGTGATTCAGTTCTGTTGGTCTCAGTATCCAAATTTCCAAGGAAAGAACCTTTTGACTCAGCTTGGGTGATGTGTCTTTCTCTGAGTCAGCTCTGATCACAGGGGTTGGAGGTGGGTTAGGGCAGTTCTTAGAAAAAGGATACTGGGGCAGAGAACCACAGCTATTCAACAAGAGTTGCTGTGAGGGTCAAGTGTCTATAATATAGCTTCAGTTCAGTTCAGTTGCTCAGTTGTGTCCAACTCTTTGTGACCCCATGAATCCCAGCACACCAGGCCTCCCTGTCCATCACCAACTCCTGGAATTCACTCAAACTCATGTCCATCGAGTTGGTGATACCATCCAGCCATCTCATCCTCTGTCATCCCCTTCTTCTCCTGCCCCCAATCCCTCCCAGCATCAGGGTCTTTTCCAATGAGTCAACTCTTTGCATGAGGTAGCCAAAGTATTGGAGTTTCAGCTTCAGCATCAGTCCTTCCAAAGAACACCCAGGACTGATCTCCTTTAGAATGGACTGGTTGGATCTCCTTGCAGTCCAAGGGACTCTCAAGAGTCTTCTCCAACACCACAGTTCAAAAGCATCAATTCTTTGGCTCTCAGCTTTCTTCACAATCCAACTCTCACATCCATATATGACCACTGGAAAAACCATAGCCTTGACTAGATGAACCTTTGTTGGCAAAGTAATGTCTCTGCTTTTGAAAATGCTATCTAGGTTGGTCATAACTTTCCTTCCAAGGAGTAAGCGTCTTTTAATTTCATGGCTGAAATCACCATCTGCAGTGATTTTGGAGCCCCCCAAAATGAAGTCTGACACTGTTTCCACTGTTTCCCCATCTATTTCCCATGAAGTGATGTGACCAGATGCCATGATCTTCGTTTTCTGAATGTTGAGCTTTATACCTAGTCCATAGTAAATGCTCAATAAAATGGCTAGTATTACTAAGAATGAAGACAACAGACACTGGATGTCAAACATTTATTGAGTGTTTTTCCATGTCAGGCACTTTATCAAGCTCCTTACATGCATATCTTATCAATAAAACTTGTGCAGTTTTACTCCTTATTACTAGTAAATCCTTCACCCCCATCTATTTCCAGCAGCAGTTAAAAATGCACAGGTCATGGGAGGGGACCCATGTACACCTCTGGCTAATTCATGTTGATATATGGCAGAAATCAAACCAGTGTTGTAAGCAATTATCTTTCAATTAAAATAAATAAGTTAGAAAATAGCTTTAAAAATTGCATAAATCATAACTGACTCTCTGAGGTTAGTGGACATAAAATGAGAAGCATCTTGGATCTGTGTTTCATGCCCAGAGATGAGTGAGTTTCTGTTTTCTGTGCATGAAGGAAAGATTGCTGATGTGGGATGACACTAAACATTTAGAAGTTATTGCCCCTCCAGTTGGAGGTGAAGGGGCCACAGTGAATGAGAGATGTGTTTGCTGCTTTTGGGGTGAAGGGATGGGAGCCTGCTCATCTGCTGGGGTGGCTCACCAACCCTGCCTGCCTGGGGTCCAGATTTCTGCCATCAATTTTATTTCTTGGCTCTCTTGAGCCCTGGAGCTGCTTCCAAGTTGGAAAGCTCCAGACTTCTGGGCTCTGTAGTTACTCTACAGGGTTTGGGGGATAAGTTTCTCTTATGGACAAGATCATGGTGGAAATGTGTACAGATGAAGGTGATACTGCAGAGTTTGGGGTAAGCCTGCAGCTGGTGGGTGATGCTGGTGGCAGTGGGGTGGGACTGACTCTTCAAAGAGCTTTAGCCCCTCCGGGACTGGAAGTGGTAGGTGAAGGAGATTTTCTTAGTGTGTCCTTTCTCTGCACTGGATATTTAGCACATGCCCCTCCAGTCCTCCTGTCCACCCTTCCTTCTCCTGCTCTGTACCCCACGAGGCTGACCTCTGAGGACTGTGTCACCTGAGTTCCCTTACCTTCTGTGGCTGGTTGGGTTTGGTAAGTGGAGGACCCTTATAGGATAGTAGAGGATGGGAGGAGAGAGAGGGCGGGGGATTTGTTCCTCTGGCTCTTCCCAGTTGACCTGCCTTGGGTAGGCTACTTTTCTTTACTGTAGGTTGCACCTCCTGCCAGGCAGCTCTCTCCAGCAGCTCTAGCTGCCCTCCTTGGGTTCCATAGCTGTTTCTTCCTTCTCTTCAGGGCTGGTAATGGCTCCTCTGTCCTGCTAGTTCTGGGTGTAATGCAACAACTCTTTTTGTTTTTTTCTATATCCTGCTCATACTTCTGTACATAGCTCTTTATTAAGCGCATCTATTTTTAAGGTTAAAAACATTTTTTTTGGCCTTGCCACGTGGAGTGGCAGCATGCAGGATCTTAGTTCCCTGACCAAGGATTGAACTCATGCCCCCCTGCAGTGGAAGCTCAGAGTCTTAACCACTGGACTGCCAGGGAAATCCCTACTAAGCCCTTCTTGATTACCCCACTTGAGTGCGCCATCTGTTTCCTGCAGTGACACCATATTGCAGAGAAGGGAGTCAGGTCGTTTAATTTTCTCACTCATTTATTCATTCATCAAACCTCCCGTGAACCCATACTCTGTGCCAGGACTCATGCTGGGGATTTAGAGTATAAGATGTGACGTCTTGTTTCTGTTTCTAAATTCTCAGTTGTTCATCCCAGAAGATAACTTTAATAAAGAAAAAGAATATTTTGAAGGGAGTCTTAAAGGACCAGCTAGGAAAAGGGGCCCCAAACAAGGTTGCTGTAGAGGTCTGTAGAGCGGCAACTCCACCAAGGGCGTGTTTTGGGGACAGACTAAATCCACAGACATCACAGGTGTCCCAGCGGAGAATCCACAGAAACCCAATAGGCCCCGTGTTCTTGCATCGGAGGCAAGTTGCAGGAGAAAGCATCTGATTGGCTGTGCCTAGTCCCATGCCCAGTCACAAGCATGGTGACCAACTGTCCTGACCTTCCTGGGACTGTGATAATTTTAGCACTGAAAATTCTGCATTCCACAAAACCTCCCAACCCCCTGATTATGGGAAGGAGACTCTGTCCCCTCTGGCTTCTGTTTCTCAAGGCTGCACACAGTGGGAGGTGGGAAGGACATTTCAGGGCAGAATCTGAATATTTTCAGAAACTAAGTATGATTGAAATGTAAGAGGCATTAATTAACCAATTAATTAATTCATGAATTCAATAAATATTTACTGAGGCATCTATTATATGCCTGTCTCTATTGTAGGGGGTGAATGTATAGTGGTAAATGCAGTGTGGTCCCTGATCTTATGGAGCTTATAGAGTTGGACATTAATCATAGTCAAACAAATGTATAATTACGATTTATGATAAATGCTATGAAGAGCATATTAGAGCTATGAGAATGTATGTTTCATAGAATACCTTGACCTCTGGTGGGTGTTGGTCAGAGATGGCCTGGCTGAGGAAGTGACTGTTAAGTTGAAACCTGAATTAGGAAGAGGAGTTATCCAGATAACTGGGGGTGGTGGGCAGTGGGTGGTTAGAGGAGGGATATAGAAAGCCTGAGACTTAGTAGCAGGGATCAAAGATAAGACAACTCCTTGTAACCCTGTTCCTGAAGAATTCTCCAGGGCTCTCCCCAGTCCAGCCACCACCTGTCACTGATGCCAGCGTGGGTGAATTGTGTCAGGAGTGAATTCCATACATGGAAATAACAACTTGGAATCCACTTGCTAGCAAGTAAGAGAAAGCTCAGATGGTTTAAAGAACCCTTTGGGGGGATTATTATCTTGCATGAAAAGGAGTCTGAAGGTAGGATGACTCCAGAGTTGGCTTATTTAGTAGTTCACTCATATCTTCAAAGACCTGGGCTCTTGTCATCTTTCTGCTCTGACTTATAAACTGTGGCCTTTGTCCCAGTCTTTTCCTCTATTGGTCACAAGATGGCTGCCATAGCTCCAAACATCACACCCACATACAATGCCCAAAGACCAGAAAAGAAAAATTTCCTTTCTTGCATCTCTTTTTAACAATAAGGATGAACTTCCTATTAATAAAAGTTCCCAATACACTTCCCAACAACTCTCTTTGGTCAGAACCAGTCATGTGCCTGTTCCTAAAGTAATTAATAGAAGATGGTCAGTATTACTATGATTGGTTTAGGTCAATCAAGCTTTATTCTTCAAGGCCCAGGAGGGGAATAGCTTCTCCTGAATCATGTGACTATTCAATACCTAAAAATTGGGGTTCCCTTAGCAAAGAAGAAGGGGCTCTTTCTTAGCTAAGTCACAGTGACATCAACTAAAGTGTAGGAAAAGCTGGTGGGGGTAATGAGTGATGAGGCAGGAGAGTGGGTAGGTTCAGAATATGGCATCCTCTAGGAATCTCAGAAACGAATGCCGTAGAGTCCATTGGTGGCAGAGAGATCGAGGTGCCTCAGTGAAGTCATTTTCTCCACAAAACCTTTCTGCTAAGACTGGTGACCCTTAGCTGTAGAGACACCCTCGTGACATCAGTGACAACCGAGGCCTCCTGGACCCGTGACTGTGCCTAGAATGGGACTGTCCTTGGGCTTTGCATCTGTGAAGCACACAACAGTGTATGAAGCATTTCCAAGTCTGGACTCATTTGCCCTTCACTTGGTAGTGGGGAAAACTTAGGTTCAGAGGGGTGAAAGTGCTTGTCCAAGGTCCCAGGGCTGGAAGGGGGCACATCTAGACTCAAGTCTAGGTCTTTTACCTGCAGATCCTCATATTCTGCCCTCCTGCCTTCCAGATAACTCCTGATGGTCTTTGATAGATCCTCAATCATGATATATTCACAATGTGAGTGAATTGCAAAAGGAAAGGTTTAGAACAGTTGTGCAAAGATAAAAACCCAGTTGTGACTCTCCTTGTGGACCCATGAATAAAGCAGAGTTATGAAGCAGAGACCTAGGAGCTGCCAAGCAAGATTCCTTGGGTTTGTAGGGATGTTTCAGGCCCCTCTGACAGCGCTGAGTATTTACCTTGCAGATGAATGACTTCATTTCTTGTCCCAGATGCATCACCTGTGGATAATATTTATGCAGATCAGAAGCCATTCCCCTTACTTAATTTTGTCCTGGGATATTTGTACCCATTTGATTTTCTACCTTTCAACTTGACACTGTTCTTTGGGGGACCGTGGTGTAGGATGTATTCCGATAAACAATGCTGAAGTGACAGATTTTGGCTTTAAATGAAATTGTGTTCCATAAAGTGGGAGACAAAGGCTTATAACTCACCGTCGGCTGCAGACATTTCAGCAAAAATTATCTTTCATGCTTTGATCTCCACTGTATCATTTTCCTGAGTGGCCTCGTGTGCTCTATCAATCAAACCCACTGACGATGCAGGAGAATCACATTTAAAATCAAATGCAAGTCATAGATTCATCTGCCCAGGAGGAAGAGATAGGTGTCATGAATCCTCGTTTCAATCTTCCATGATTACAACTGAATTAGTTTTTGAAAACTCTAGAGGATGAAGTTTTTCACTTCCCAACTTTCATATTATTATTATTTTTTTTTAAAGGGGGGGCAGTATCAGATCAGTGTAGAGGAAAAATGATTTAGCTGTGAGATCACAAGCTTGCCTTCCATCTCACTGTAGGTTAGGGTCTTTTAATATTCCTCTGACAGGGATTTTTCATGTAGGGAAGGATGTAAAGAAGAAAGATGTTTTCTAAGAAGAAAACATTTAGACAAGGAGGCTGTGACCTCACTCACTCATTCTTGCCTGCTCTCCTGGCACACGTGGGAACAAAGGGAGATCCAGGAAGGAGCTGCTAGCTGCTGGTCTCTTCTCTGTTTGAGGAGCTTCAAACAGGTCATGCTATTTTATTTTATTTTTTAAGGCTTTTTTGATGTAGACCATTTTTAAAAGTCTTTATTGAATATTTTATAATATTGCTTATGTTTTATGTGGTTTTTTTTTTTTTTTTTTTGTCTAAAGGCATATGGGATCTTAGCTTCCTGACCAAAGATTGAACCTACACCCTCTGCATTAGAAGGCAAAGTCCCAATTTCTAGACAGCCAGGGAAGTCCCCATTTTGTATCATTTTATATCCACATATCCATGTGAGTAGGTCATTCACAACTCTGCTTTATAGATGAGGAAACTGAGGTCAAGAAACATGTTCAAAGTCAGTACAGCTGAGACGGGATTCCAAGTCTACCTGATTTGGAATAATATGCTTTTAGAATTTTTAAGAAGCAGTGGAAGAAGCACAAGCTGGAATCAAGATTGCCGGGAGAAATATCAATAACCTCAGATATGCAGATGACACCACCCTTATGGCAGAAAGTGAAGAGGAACTAAAAAGCCTCTTGTTGAAAGTGAAAGAGGAAAGTGAAAAAGTTGGCTTAAAGCTCAACATTCAGAAAACGAAGATCATGGCATCCAGTCCCATCACTTCATGGGAAATAGATGGGGAAACAGTGGAAACAGTGTCAGACTTTATTTTGGGGGGTTCCCAAATCACTGCAGATGGTGATTGCAGCCATGAAATTAAAAGACACTTACTCCTTGGAAGGAAAGTTATGACCAACCTAGATAGCATATTGAAAAGCAGAGACATTACTTTGCCAACAAAGGTCCGTCTAGTCAAGGCTATGGTTTTTCCTGTGGTCATGTATGGATGTGAGAGCTGGACTGTGAAGAAGGCTGAGCGCCGAAGAATTGATGCTTTTGAACTGTGGTGTTGGAGAAGACTCTTGAGAGTCCCTTGGACTGCAGAGAGATCCAACCAGTCCATTCTGAAGGAGATCAGTCCTGGGTGTTCATTGGAAGGACTGATACTGAAGCTGAAACTCCAGTACTTTGGGCACCTCATGCGAAGAGTTGACTCATTGGAAAAGACTCTGATACTGGGAGGGATTGGGGGCAGGAGGAGAAGGGGATGACAGAGGATGAGATGGCTGGATGGTATCACCGACTTGATGGACATGAGTTTGAGTGAACTCCAGGAGTTGGTGATGAACAGGGAGGCCTGGCATGCTGTGATTCACGGGGTCACAAAGAGTCGGACACAACTGAACGACTGAACTTATCCTTGATTAGGCGTTCCAGGTGGCACTAGTGGTAAAGAATCTGCTTGACGGTGCAGGAGAAATAAGAAGTGCGGGTTTGATCCCTGGGTGGGGAAGATCCCCTGAGGAGGAAATGGCAGCCCATTCCAGTATTCCTGCCTGGATAATTACATGAACAGAGGAGCCTGAAGGGCTACAGTCCATAGGGTTGCAAAGAATTGGACATGACTGAAACAATTTAACACACACACACACACCCTTGTTGATTGCCCTCTCTCTCTATAAGCGCCTGGCATATTGTAGGTGCTCAAGGGCACTTGTTCAGTGTCTAAACCAGGAGTCAGCAAACTTTTACTGAAAAGACCCAGATGGTAAATATTTTCAGCTTTTCAGGCCATAAAGTCTTTGCAGCAACTACTCAATTCTTCCTTGTAGCTTGAGAGCCAGCATAAACAATACATAAGCAAATGTGTGTGGCTGTATTCCAGTAAAACTTTATTTATGAACTCTGAAATTTGAATTTCATGTAATCTTCGCATCATGAAATATTATTCCTCTTTTGATTTTTTTCCCTGACCATTTAAAATGTAAAAACTATTCCTAGTTTGCAGGCCACAGGATAACAGATGGAAGGCATTTGACCTACAGACCATATAGTTTGCTGACCCCTGGTTTGCACAACAATTACTTTAATCATCCCCTAAGGGGATGATTACCAATAAATATTGTATCTCAAAGGTCTAGTTTGGTGCCTGGCACAAACATTCTTTATCTATGGGGGAAAAATCTATTTTGAGGGAGTTCATAGCCTTCCCTGAATTTTAGGAAGAGCCCAATCCTTGTCCTGGCTGGTTCCTGGGACTTTTCTGATATAAAATCTGGGAATGAAGAGTACAGATGCCTGAAAGCGGAGACAAAACAGTTAAATTAGTCTACTTGATAAGGATTGAGAGGCATGGTGTTGGGGGAGGAACAAGCAACTATCAGGTGTCTAGTGGGTCAAAAAGGTGCTTTGCTGCTAAGTCACTTCAGTCGTGTCTGACTCTGTGTGACCCCAGAGACGGAAGTCCACCAGGCTCCCCGGTCCTTGGGATTCTCCAGGCAAGAACACTGGAGTGCGTTGCCGTTTCCTTCTCCAATGCATGAAAGTGAAGTCGCTCAGTCATGTCTGACTCTTAGCGACCCCATGGACTGCAGCCTACCAGGCTCCTCCATTCATGGGATTTTCCAGGCAAGAGTGCTGGAGTGGGGTGCCATTGCCTTCTCCGAAAAAGGTGCTTTAGGGGTTTGTTATGTGGGGACTGAGAAATGCATGAGAACTGAGAAGGCAGGAAGGGGGTCTCTAGGAGCATCGTTGAGGTTTAGGAATTGGATCTCCCATTAGAGGTGTTCACTGGGGACTGATTTGCTCCTCCCCTCTGCTTTTTCTATTTTTTAAAGAATCTATGATTTTGGTTGTCTTAACAATGGGAGGTGGTGGAGTTACTCAAAATGAGAGATGGTTTATTAGATGAAAAGAAAAAAAAAATACCTACATTCTGCTTGATTTTTTAATAGTCTACCAGGCATTCATATGGGTTATGTGTGTTCTATGTCTCTTCAGTCATGTCCAACTCTTTGTGACCCTCCATGGACTGTAGCCCACAAGGCTCCTCTATCCATGGGATTCTCCAGGCAAGAATACTGGAGTGGGTTGCCATGCCCTTCTCCAGGGTTCATATGGGTTAGAAACCTTTATATGATTGTCACACTTTGTTTTGTATAAAGTATTGTCAAGTAGGAGTTGCCATTTTGGAAAACTCTTGACACTCGCTGTTACTCCACTGTGACACACACCTGCTCTTTCCATATTTGTGATTGTCACATTCAGTTATTCTGCATGTAGGTGTGAGCATCTGACTACTTCATTTAGTCTCTCCCATTCAAAATATTATCAAAAACATGGGGCATTGGACCTGATGGACCTGATGGAGCTGAGAACCTCCACCCTGTGATATTTTTCAGGTTGGGCATGGGAACTTGCTGCTAAATTACTTTCAACTGATTTCCCTCATAGCTCAGTTGATAAAGAATCCACCTGCTGTGCAGGTGTCTGCCTGCAAGACAGGAGACCTGGGTTCGATTCCTAGGTTGGGAAGATCCCCTGGAGAAGGAAATGGCATCCCACTCCAGTATTCTCACCTGAGAAATCCCATGGACAGAGGAGCCTGGCGGGCTATAGATATGGGGGGGGTGAAAAAGGAAGGAGGTTGAAAAAAAAAAACCACCACCATCAAGGTGGTGGAGAAGAAATTTTTTTTTTTTTTTTTTAGGGAAATGGGAAGAAAGAAGGGGGAGTGATGGTAGGGGGGGAGATATAAAATTTTTTTTTTTTTTTTTTTTTTTTTTGTAGGGGAAAATGGACAAAGGATTGAAGGATCAATGAGGGTGGGAGGGAAATGGGAAGAAAGAAGGGGAGTGATGGTGGGGAGGAGTATATGTAATTTCTTAACCAATGGCTTTCTGTTTTTAATCACAAAGAACACTTAAAAAAATCATGGTGAGTTCATCTTATATTAGGAGGTTTGTTCTCGAAATGAAAAGTCCAGAAAACAAAAAGTCCAGTTTGGGTGTCCTCATCTTTAGGCACATCTTGGTATTTTGTATTGGTAAATCTATCTTTACCACAATATATTATTTAGGACAGGATCACATTTGTCACCTCTTCCTCCCTACTACCCAAAGTGGTACCAAACCCACAAAATAGTCAATAAACCTCTACAGAGTGAGCAAATAAGTCTTTTTTTTTTTTTTTTTTTTTTTAAACTCTCCTGAGTGAACTGAATTTTTTGAGGCTCATAAGTAAATATGTTTTCCTCTTTACTTTGTCTATTACAGCCAGATTATATGAGTGGGGTGTTAAAGTCTCCCACTATCATTGTATTGCTCTAGAGAATGTCCTTTAGTTTTTGTTGGAGAAATGGTTTAGTGATGCAAAATTCTCTCAACTTTTGCTTATCTGTGAAGCTTTTGATTTCTCCTTCATATTTGAATGAGATCCTTGCTGGATACAATAATCTAGGCTGTAAGTTATTTTCCTTCATCACTTTAATTACGTCTTGCCATTCCCTCCTGGCTTGGAGAGTTTCTATTGAAAGATCAGCTGTTATCCTTATGGGAATTCCCTTGTGAGTTATTTGATGTTTTTCCCTTGCTGCTTTTAATATTTGTTCTTTATATTTAATCTTTGTTAATTTGACTAATATGTGTCTTGGGGTGTTTCGCCTTGGGTTTATCCTGTTAGGGACTCTCTGGATTTCTTGAACTTGAGTGGTTATTTCCTTCTCCATTTTAGGAAAGTTTTCAACTATTATCTCCTCAAGTATTTCCTCATGATCTTTCTTTTTATCTTCTTCTTCTGGAACTCCTATGATTCGAATGTTGTAGCGTTTGATGTTATCCTGGAGGTTTCTGAGATTGTCCTCATTTCTTTTGATACGTTTTTCTTTTTTCTCGTCTGATTCATTTATTTCTAGGATTCTATCTTCTAGTTCACTAATCCTATCTTCTGCCTCTGTTATTCTACTATTTGTTGCCTCCAGGGTGTTTTGGATCTCATTTATTGCATTATTCATTATGTGTTGACTCTTTTTTATTTCTTCTAGGTCCTTGTTAAACCTTTCTTGCATCTTCTCAATCCTTGTCTCCAGACTCTTTAACTGTGATTCTATTTTGATTTCGAGATTTTGAATTAATTTCGCTATCATTATTCGGAATTCTTTATCAGGTAGATTCCCTATCTCTTCCTCTTTGGTTTGGTTTGGTGGAGATCTATCCTGTTCCTTTAGCTGCTGGGTATTCTTTTGTCTCTTCATTTTGTTAAAATTGCCAAATTTAGAGTGTCCTTACTATATTCTGGTAGTTTGTTGAATTCTCTTTATTGAGGCGGTTTACAGGTCTTTTCAATATCTGATCTCTGCCCTGTTACAGAGGGGGCGGAGATGAACACCCAAATCTAAACCGGCCAGGTTCAGGCACTCAGATAATCCTCAGAAGCACAGACTTGGTTGAGTCTGCGTTTTATGCCCTTCCCAGATCCGAGTAGCGCAGGTGATGAAATGTTCAGCGAGCGCAGGTGCTGCGACTTATCGCCTCTCTGCCGCTCAGTTTTCTGGGTATACAAACAGCGCACTTTCTCAGGCAGATGTTGACCATCCAGAGCCCCAAGAAGCGTGAGTCAGCACAGAGACCTACTCACAGTTCCGTTAGACAGTGTCCCTCTAGGGCTATAATTGCCCGCCTCTGGCCCTGGCTGCCTGTCACGGGAGTGGGACGGCCTGCAGCCGGCCAACTCTGTGCAGCCCTTTGTTCCGTAGGTAGTCCTGGTGGTGTCTTAAGTTAGGGCTGGCTTTTGATGTAGTAGATAACCGACAGTCTGGTTATTTCTCTCAGATAGCGCCCGAGATAGCCAGGCCAAATCCTTTCTCAAAGCAATGCAGGCCTCGCCGCTCCTCCTAGCCCAGCCCCCACTTGCCAATAGCAAATGCTGGTGTCCGCGCCAGTTCTCCGCAAAAGGAGTTACCGCAGGGCTCGTTTTCTCGTTTTGAAGACAATGAGCTGTCTTTCTAAGTGCCTGATGTCCTCTGCCGGCATTCAGAAGTTGTTTTATCGAGTTTATTCAGCATTCAAATGTTCTTTTAATGGATTTGTGGAGGAGAAAGTATTCTCCCCGTCTTACTCGTCCGCCATCTTAGCTCCTCCCCCTACTGAGACTCTTGAGGGATCACATTCTTTTGACTATTGAGACTGGGCCCCTGATTATGTTAGGGTTGCAAAAGCTTCAGCTGTAGGCAGCTGGCAGATTGAAATACACAGATGCTTCCTTCAGGAGCAATTGCTGTCTTACCTCCTGTTTTCCTTTGGTTTGCAGGGTGAAGCCAGACTCCTTCACCTCCTGCATCAGTGCTGCCTGCTCTGGCCAGAACTTTTAAAGTGTTCTAATTTCCTTTAGTTCAATTTGAAGGGAGCGTCCCCGCTCCCCCCAGTCTAATTACAATTGAGGGTGACCATCAGCTCAGCCGTGCCCAGCCCACGCCCTCTTGGCACTAAGATGTTTTCCTCCTCCCTGAAGAGTGACTATTGTCAGTTTTACCCTTTAACCAGCTTGATCCACCTTCCCCTTACTCTGTAGGACATTGATAAGACTGGCATCTCCAACCCTTCCTTTTATGCTCGATTTTTCTTTTCCACCTGCCTAGAGTTATAGTATAAGAAAAGGTTGGCTGCAGTGGGACAGACATTTTATTCTGATGGAACTTTTCACAAGGATTTTCTGTTATCACAGTAGAGTGTGGTGGGTGACTCTTTGAATCAGACTACGGGGGAACAAACTCTGCCTTCACCATGTACTGGGAGCTGTGTGACTTTGGGGATGTGACTTAGCCTCTCTGAGTGTCACTTCCCTTACCTGAAAAGCGTGTAACTGAGTATAACTCTATGAAGCCTTCCTGGGACAGACCCCTTCCCCCCACAGACCCCTTCCCCCCGCCCCCCCCACCCCCCACCCCCGCAATGTTTCTCCCATCATGTCCTCTGCCTGCCTCTTGTTTTCTTGACCACAAAAATCAAAAGCACCTTAGGGGTCATGATGCCTGGTTGTTGTTAAGCACTGTCTCTGAGACAGAGGTGCTCAGGCAGCTGCTGGACAGGGTCTGGGAGCTGCCACTGGCCAGAGGAAGACGGGTGGATGAGCCACTGGTGAGATGCCCCCTTGGGAATGCCATCCCATCTGGGGTGCCACAGTTGTTACTGAACCAAACTTGGGTCCATTTGCCATGCACAGTAAAGCCATCTGCTGACACCAGATTGTGGTGAAGGAGAGCACACAGTTTTTTGCAGGCACCAAACGAAGAGTTTAGGCCTTTTGAGCACAATGGCACCCCACTCCAGTACTTTTGCCTGGAAAATCCCGTGGACATAGGAGCCTGGTAGGCTGCAGACCATGGGGTCCCTGGGAGTCGGACATGACTGAGCAACTTCACTTTCACTTTTCACTTTCATGCATTGGAGAAGGAAATGGCAACCCACTCCAGTGTTCTCCTAGAGAATCCCAGGGACAGGTGAGCCTGGTTGGCTGCTGTCTATGGGGTCGCACAGAGTCGGACACGACTGAAGCGACTTAGCAGCAGTAGCAGCAGCAGAGCATTAGCTATCTGTACTCCTTGTTTGGCGCTTGCAATGAATGCTATGCTTTCATTACACCCAGTGTCAGCAGATTCACTTTATTACTGTGCTCGGGTGAATGGACCCACGTTTGGTTCAGTAATAAGGATAGTGATTGCACTATAAGGATTAAATGTTATGATGCATAGAATATGCTCAGCAATTAGTACCTGGCATAAATCATCCACTCAGTAAACATTAGCTTTATAATGTCATTTATTGTTTATCAGCATACAAAAAACAAGCTATAAGATTTCAAACTCATATTCTCTTAAATGTTTTCTACATTATTCAGGCAAACAAAGAACTCATCTCATTTGTGTGTATGTGCAAACCTGATATCCCTTAGCAAATTTTCCGAAGTTTTGTATGGTCTCAGCGTTATAATTCTGTTTGATTTTTCCAGTACCAGTACCACAAGAGTGCCCATGTCTGTGATGCCTGCCTTCTCTTACTGGCTTGCCTTTCCCTTGGTAGGCAGAGACCAGCCATCCTTTACTGTCTTAATCAGTTTGAGCTGCTATAGCAAAATACCATACACTGGGCAGCTTAAACAATAGACATATATTTCTCAGAGTTCTAAGATCTGGGAATGTGAGATCAAAGTGCTGGGAGATTTGGTGTCTGGTGGTCCTGGTCTGCACATGGGCATCTTCTCATCATATTCTCACATGGCAGAGAAGGAGAGAGCTCTGCACTAAGTATTCTGGAGTTCTGCACTCCACTATGCTTGCCTGGAGAATCCCAAGGACAGAGAAGCCTGGTGAGCTACACAGTCCATGGGGTCGCAGAGTCGGCCACGATGGAGCAACTTCACTTTCACTTTCATTGTTGAGAGGATTTGGGGGCATAATGCAGGTGAAATGCCCATCAAGACCCCAATAGAGTCAGTGTTTGGTGCACATTTGCCGTTAGTAGCTAAGATACAAAATCAGAAGTGGTTTGGTTTTATTAGTGGTTGACATTCCTGTCTGTTGTCATTCAGGGAGCACAGCATCCTAAGGAGAAAAGATACAAGTCAGGAGAGTCCTGGGGGTCAGGGATATTTCCATCTAATGTTTCAACAATGGGAAAACCTGGGGACCCTAACATCTTAAAGCAAAAAAATGAACTTGATAAAGGAGGGAAAATTTCAGGGAAGTAGTCAAGGAGGGGATGGGAAAAAGCATTCACTGAGTGCTCAGATGGTGCCAAGGATCTTCCATTTGTTATATCACCTAAATGAAAAACCACACTGCAAGGTGGGCGATATTAGCCCCAGTTAACAGATGAGAGGAGAGGGACCAGCCGAGTTAAAGAGCAGGTTCAAAGTGGCAAAGCTCAGGAGGGGTATAGCCAAAATTAGAACCCATGGCTGTTAAGACTCCAAAGCCCATGTCTACATATTAATGCAAACTTTCCATTCAGCCAGCTCAGTTAAGTAAACTGATGCACACGGTGACAAGAGGGCTGAAGGAAGAGATGTCATACTCCTCAAACGTCTTTCCCTTCCCATCACCAGTTGCCACATATAAACGCTTTCACACTGTGGTAATGGTCTGGAAGAGATGGGAATACCAGACCACCTGACCTGCCCCTTGAGAAACCTGTATGCAGGTCAGGAAGCAACAGTTAGAACTGGACATGGAACAACAGACTGGTTCCAAATAGGAAAAGGAGGATGTCAAGGCTGTATATTGTCACCCTGCTTATTTAACTTATATACAGAGTACATCATGAGAAATGCTGGGCTAGAAAAAGTGCAAGCTGGAATCAAGATTGCCGGGAGAAATAATAACCTCAGATATGCAGATGACACCACCCTTATGGCAGAAAGTGAAGAGGAACTAAAAAGCATCTTGTTGAAAGTGAAAGAGGAGAGTGAAAAAGTTGGCTTAAAGCTCAACACTCAGAAAACGAAGATCATGGCATCTGGTCCCATCACTTCATGGGAAATAGATGGGGAAACAGTGGAAACAGTGTCTGACTTTATTTTGGGGGGCTCCCAAATCACTGCAGATGGTGATTGCAACCATGATATTAAAAGACACTTACTCCTTGGAAGGAAAGTTATGACCAACCTAGATAGCATATTGAAAAGCAGAGACATTACTTTGCCAACAAAGGTCCGTCTAGTCAAGGCTATGGTTTTTCTTGTGGTCATGTATGGATGTGAGAGCTGGACTGTGAAGAAGCCTGAGCGCCGAAGAATTGATGCTTTTGAACTGTGGTGTTGGAGAAGACTCTTGAGAGTCCCTTGGACTGCAAGAAGATCCAACCAGTCCATTCTGAAGGAGATCAGCCCTGGGATTTCTTTGGAAGGAATGATGCTAAAGCTGAAACTCCAATATTTTGGCCACCTCATGCAAAGAGTTGACCCATTGGTAAAGACCCTGATACTGGGAGGGATTGGGAGCAGGAGGAGAAGGGGATGACCTTGGTTGAGATGGCTGGATGGCATCACCGACTCAATGGACATGAGTCTGGGTAAACTCCGGGAGTTGGTGATGGACAGGGAGGTCTGGTGTGCTGCGATTCATGGGGTCGCAAAGAGTTGGACACGAATGAACGACTGAACTGAACTGAACTGAATGGTTTTGAATTTTCCTGTCATCTCGATTTGGTATGAGAAATTTGGGATTTCCAAATTGACAGAGAAACCCAATTTTAAAGATGCTGGAAGGCAAACATCTGTGAAAAATCACAGGAACAATGTCAACATCTGTCCCTGTGAAAGGAAATTGCTGAGGTTCTCAATTTACAGCCAATCAATCTTGGAGGCCAGGATGCTTGCAGATTTAAATGCATGTTGCAACTACAGGAATGGCTAATTAATTTATAATAGTTTGCATGCCTATAGGATTGTGCATTGTTTCTAGTTAAAAAAATTCTTTTCTGGATAGGGAATGTGTGCATATGGCAAAAAATTTGAAACAGTATAAACAAAGTACAGTGAAAAAGGAAATCTCATCCCAACCACCAGATCCCCCTCCCAAAAGGTAACAAATGTTGCTGGCTTCTTTTGAAACCTTCCAGAAGATACACTCTTTATACAGAAGAATATATGGTTATATGGTCCTCTTCCAATTAAAAACTATAAGTGATAGCATAATGTACACAGTATTCTGGGTCTTGATTTTTTCCACTTCATAAGGTATCTTTGTTGAGTATCAATGCATACAGAGGTGCATTCATCTTTCTAATGGCTGTAAGGTATTCCAGTGTATGCTGCTGCTAAGTCACTTCAGTCGTGTCCTACTCTGTGCGACCCCATAGACGGCAGCCCACCAGGCTCCCCTGTCCCTGGGATTCTCCAGGTAAGAACACTGGAGTGGGTTGCCATTTCCTTCTCCAATGCATGAAAGTGAAAAGTGAAAGTGAAGTCACTCAGTTGTGTCCGACTCTTATTGACCCCATGGACTGCAGCCTACCAGGCGTATCAGATCAGATCAGTCGCTCAGTCATGTCTGACTCTTTGCCACCCCATGAATCGCAGCACGCCAGGCCTCCCTGTCCATCACCAACTCCCGGAGGTCACTGAGACTCACATCCATCGAGTCAGTGATGCCATCCAGCCATCTCATCCTCTGTCGTCCCCTTCTCCTCCTGCCCTCAATCCCTCCCAGCATCAGAGTCTTCTCCAATGAGTTAACTCTTTGCATGAGGTGGCCAAAATACTGGTTTCAGCTTTAGCATCATTCCTTCCAAAGAAATCCCAGGGCTGATCTCCTTCAGAATGGACTGGTTGGATCTCCTTGCAGTCCAAGGGACTCTCAAGAGTCTTCTCCAGCACCACAGTTCAAAAGCATCAATTCTTCAGCACTCAGCCTTCTTCACAGTCCAGCTCTCACATCCATACATGACCACAAGAAAAACCATAGCCTTGACTCGACGGAACTTTGTTGGCAAAGTAATGTCTCTGCTTTTCAATATGCTATCTAGGTTGGTCATAACTTTCCTTCCAAGGAGTAAGCGTCTTTTAATTTCATGGCTGCAGTCACCATCTGTAGTGATTTTGGAGCCCAGAAAAATAAAGTCTGATACTGTTTCCACTGTTTCCCCATCTATTTGCCATGAAGTGATGGGACCAGATGCCGTGATCTTTGTTTTCTGAATGTTGAGCTTTAAGCCAACCTTTTCACTCTCCACTTTCACTTTCATCAAGAGGCTTTTTAGTTCCTCTTCACTTTCTGCCATAAGGGTGGTGTCATTTGCATATCTGAGGTGATTGATATTTCTCCCGGCAATCTTGATTCCAACTTGTGTTTCTTCCAGTCCAGCATTTCTCATGATGTACTCTGCATATAAGTTAAATAAACAGGGTGACAATATACAGCCTTGATGTCCTCCTTTTCCTATTTGGAACCAGTCTGTTGTTCCATGTCCAGTTCTAACTGTTGCTTCCTGACCTGCATACAAATTTCTCAAGAGGCAGATCAGGTGGTCTGGTATTCCCATCTCTTTCAGAATTGTCCACAGTTTGTTATGATCCACACAGTCAAAGACTGCCAGGTGTATAGAGATGTGTTAATTGGTTAGCCAGTTCCCTCATGGTAAACTTTCAGGATGTTTGCTGTCATTTTCCACTACACTTTGTGCTTGTGTGTACATCTTGGTGCACACGTGTATGTTCATCTGTAGGATGTTTAGAAGTGGAATTGCTGGACAAAGAGAACATGCATTTAAAATACTATGTCCTCTAGGGACTTGTCTGGGGGTCCAGGGGCTAAGACTCCATGCTCCCCATGCAGGGGCCCAGGTTTGATCCCTGGCCAGGGAACAAGACCCCACATGCCACAACGAAGATCTAGTGCAGTCAAGTAAATAATAAAATAAATAAAAAATTGTAAAGTATTATGTCTTCTCAGTTAAAAGGAAAATTTTATCCTTTATCTTGGAGGGAGCATCACCTTCCTCAGGGAGATCATACTGGTGGAGCTTAGTGAGCACTCACAGATGCTGTGGCTGCCTTGCTCTTCTCCAGCCCACAGAGATGGAATAATGTCTGTCTGCTTCATCTTTGTGGCTTTTGACTGTGCACTGAGATGCTGTTCTCAGAGATAAAAAAAAACTGCCACATTTTTGCAGTTACCCCAGTCTATGCGGTGTGCTGTGTTTCTTGATTCTACACTTTCCTTATCTCTCCTATATCCACACCAGCCCCCTTTGACTCCAGTGCTCAAACACTCAGTCTTGTCAAGTCAGGGTTCACTCAGACTGTTCTGGTTGAAAATCTAGTCCCTTAGCTAAACGGTCAATGCAGGATTCCCAAGTCATCCTGGATTTTAAGTCTGAATAAGTTCAAAGTTTCCCTCATCTTTCTCTTCCCTCTTTGGTGGCAGGCTTCAGTATTCTGGCCTGGAGAATTCTATGGACTGTATAGTCCATGGGGTCGCAAAGAGTCAGGCACAACTGAGTGACTTTCACTGTGTTCTGGGTGCTGTGCTGCCTGGCCCTCCATGTAGGACTGTGGAGGTGCCTCTGCCCAGCGCTCAGGCAACGTGGCTGCTGACAGCTCTCAGCTGAGCTGTGCCTCTGGCTGAAGGAAGCTACCTGGTTCCAAGAAGTCCACCTTCTTCCCGATGGCATCCATACCCAATGATTGATTCCTAAGGACTCCAAAGGCAGTGTTCCTTGCCTTGACTTGGGACATCTCTGAAAGGCTGTCCAGTTTCAGGTTTCCTGGTGGGATTGCCTCTGGTGTCCATAGTAACTGCTTCCCTGTCCCACTCCTCCCCCTGCCTGCTGCGCATTCCTTCCCAACGGCTGATGCTCCCAGTAAAGCTCCTGCACACAGATCTCCATCTTTGCCTTTGTATTCTGGAGAGCCACCCTTCTGGCTCACTGAGGAACACTTGTGTCCAGGTGCCCTCAGAAGGGGTGATGTTCCTGTTGTCCACAGGGTAGGTCATATGTAGGGCGGAGGTGGCCCTGGTTCTAGCTGAATGCGTCGCATTTCAACCTGGTCCCACTTGTTTACTTTGCTCCCCAGAAGCTGAAGAGTTTGGCATCTTTCTCACCTGCATACTGTCTTGATGCTGTGAGGGTTGATTCAGCAGATCTGTGGTGTTTGAACCCTGCATACATCTTCCAGAGGAAGATCTGGCCCCTGACTGACTGCTGGGAGATAAACTCTGAGTCCTTGGAATATTCTGCCTGATAAAGACTGCAAGGAGATCCAGCCAGTCCATTCTAAAGGAGATCAGCCCTGGGTGTTCATTGGAAGGAATGATGCTGAAGCTGAAACTCCAGTACTTTGGCCACCCCATGAGAAAAGTTGACTCATTGGAAAAGACTCTGATGCTGGAAGGGATTGGGATCAGGAGGAGAAGGGGATGACAGAGGATGAGACAGCTGGATGGCATCACCGACTCGATGGACATGAGTCTGAGTGAACTCCGGGAGTTGGTGATGGACAGGGAGGCCTGGCGTGCTGTGATTCATGGGGTTGCAAAGAATTGGACATGACTGAGCAAGTGAACTGAACTGAACTGAAGAATGCCTTTGTTTACTGGGGCCTTGAGACTGCCAGGTAATCTATGCCAATGATGTGATTTATGGGGAATACCTGTTTTGTATGTTTCAGGCTCTGCCCTCTGTGTGTTGGGGGTGGGGTTAGAAACTGAGTAATACCTAAGATCAGCTGTGAGGGTGCTCCATGCTTATGTCTCACCCTCAATAAAAACCCTGGACAACAGGGCTTGGATGAACTTCTTTGGTTGGTAATGCTTTGTACGCGTTGTTACACATTCTTTCGTGAAGAATTAGGTGCTTGTCTATACAGTGCCCGTGGGAGAAGACAGCTGCGAGCTTGTGTCTGGTCTCCGCTGGGCTTGACCCTCTGCACTTAGATACAGTTTTTCCCCAGATTCATATATCATCGTGTAGGTTTAAGGGGTACAGCTGTGCCAATTTGTTACACAATTATGAGATAACTACAAAATAAGGTTAGTAAACACCGCAATCACTTCACATAATTACTTTTTTATGGTTAGAGCACTTAAGATCTATTGTGGTAGCAACTTTACGGAATACAATTAATATTGATAACTATAGTCACTGAGCCATACATTAGATCCCAAGAACTTACTCATGACAACTGGAAGCGTAACCTTTGAGCAACCTTTCCCCAACGTCTCCCAGCCCTCGGCAGCCACCACTCTGCACTCTGTTTCAGTGAGTCTGGCTTTTTTAGGTTCCACAGACAAGTGATATCATGAAGTATTTGTCTTTCTCTGTCCACTTATTTCTCTTGGCATAATGCCCTCAGGATCCATCCATGTTGTTGCGAATGGCAGGGTTTCCTTCCTTTTCTATCTATGAAAAATCTCTATCTATGTTTATCTCTCTATCTGTCTCCATCTGTCAATCTCACGTTTTCTTCAGTGGACGTTTAGGCTATTTCTGTGTCTTGATTATTGTCAGTTTTGTTGTAGTGGACGAGAATATAGATATCTCTTTGAGCTTCTGACTTCATTTCCTTTAGATATATACCCAAATATCCAGAAGTGGATTTTTTGGATCATGAGGTAGTTCTATTTTTAATTTCCTTGAGGAACTTCCATACTGTTTTTCACAGTGGCTGCAGCAATTTACATTCTCACCAACAGCGCACAGGATCCTTTTTTCTCCGCATCCTTACCAACATTTATTATTCATTGTCTTTTTGATGATAGCCATTCTGACAGATGTATGGCGATATCTCAGTGTGGTTTTGATTTGCATTTACCTGATGACTAGTGATGTTGAGCATCTTTTCATGCACTTGTTGGCCATTTATGTGTCTTTGGAAAAATGTCTATTCAGGTCCTCTGCCCATTTTTAATTCAGATTTTTTTCTATTGAGTTTTATTAGTTCCTTGTATATTTTGGATTTTAATTATATATATAATTGTATATTTTAGATATTTGGATGAAAGTGTCAGTAACTCAGTCATGTCTGGCTCTTTGTGACCTTATAGACTGTATTCTACCGGTCTCCTCTGTCCTTGGAATTCTCCAGGCAAGAATACTGCAGTGGGTAGCCATTCCCTTCTCTAGGGGAATCTTCCCAACCCAGGGATTGAACCCAGTTCTCCTGGATTGCAGGCAGATTCTTTACTGTCTGAGCCACTGGGGAGGCCCAATATATATAATTGTATATTTTAGATATTTGGATGTTAACCCCTTATTAGCTACATGGTTTGAAAATATTTTCTCCTATCTCATGTTGTCTTTTCATTAAAATAATTTTTTTAATTTTTATTGAAGTATAGTTGATTTATAATATTGTGTTAGTTTTGGGGGTACAGCTCAGTGATTCAGTTTTACATACATATATATTAACCCCACTCCAGTGCTCTTGCCTGGAGAATCCCATGGACAAAGGAGCCTGGTGGGCTGCAGTGCATGGGGTCGCTAAGAGTCAGGCATGACTGAGCTACTTCACTTTCACTTTTCACTTTCATGCATTGGAGAAGGAAAGGGCAACCCACTCCAGTGTTCTTGCCTGGAGAATCCCAGGGACAGAGGAGCCTGTTGGGCTGCTGTCTATGGGGTCGCACAGAGTCAGACACGACTGACATGACTTAGCAAGCAATATATATACATACCATATACATATATCATCCTTGTGTGCTCAGTTGCTCAGTTGTCAAGTGCTTTGGGACCCCAGGACTATAGCCCACCAAGCTCCTCTGTCCATGGGATTATCCTGGCAGGAATACTGGAGTGGGTTGCCATTTCTTCCTCCAGGGGATCTTCCCGACCTTGGGATTGAACCTGCGTCTCCTGAGGCACCTGCATTGTCAGGTGAATTCTTTACCATTGAGTCACCTGGGAAACCCAACATATATATATATGTATGTATACACACACACACACACACACACACACACACATATATAAAACCCCAGTTATTTATAGCCAGCATCCATTCTGACGAGTGAGTTTCTGTGCCATACTAGATGTTAACTGTTTTGCATACCACGCCTTTCTCTCCTATATTTCTAGGCTATGTGGTTTGCTAGGGACTGTTCCTCATCTACCCTTTAGGGTTGAGTGTGTGATTCAGTTCATACCAGCATCCTAACCATAGTGATTGATTCACTTATGAACCAACTGATGTGACCCAAACCAAGTCAATGAGCACTGTCCCTGAGATTTTTGATGGGACTCAAAAATCTACTGGAGTTGCTAAATTGGAAGAAAAGCTGAAAGTTGTTAGGAAAAGCTAGTATGAAACAAACTGTCTGGGAACGAAGCCAACACAAAGGAAATAAATAGCTCGGAGATGAAGTACAGATTCCTGTTTGTATCATCAGAACTCCTGGATCTAGCCATGCCTGAATGTACCCCTGGGTGTAAGTTAATAAACCATTTGCTTAGATAAGTTTGGTTTGTGTTTCATTTGCATCAGCAAAAATCCTGACTGTCGCAAATCATTATGCAGTCAACTGCATTTATTCTTAAGTCTGAGATGCTCACAGTGAAAATTACAACAAACTCTTTCTGAGACATTTGCTGGAAGCATCTGCCATTTTCTTCTGTTCTTCAAATCTATTCAGGAGACAGTTGGGCTCAATGTGGGACTTAGAGGCAAATAGATATTTCATTTACCAGTTGAGTGGTCTTCTGTAGTCTATTTTCTCATCTTTAAAATGGGAAGGACACACAAGTGTGTGTGGTGGTAAAAAAGTTAATGTCATCATGGTAATATACCGGCACATAGTTAAGTATAGTTCTATCTGTCATATGTGGAGAGGGCTGGAGGATGCCTTGGCAATCACTTCTTCCTGGTGCACTTGCAGGCTTGACAAAGGAAGCTAGCAGTCCAGCTCTGTTCCTCTGAGCCTTGACACAGGAAACGGTGGGCCACCTCTGTGTCTTGGATGACTCATCCTGCCAGCTGGGGAGATAATGGAACAAATTCAGGGAAAACTGAGGAGGATTGCTTATTGAGATGCTTGGCACTTCCATCATTATCTAAGCCTTCATCCCAACTCTTCCTCTCTTTTGGCTCCTGATGACAGTTGTTTATGAAATGCAGGCCTGGACTCACTGCTGCAGGGAGGATATGGTTGCAGAAATCTTTGTAAGGCGTTATCAGGGTGCAGAGGACCGTTACAGCCTCATCCATAAAAGCCCTTCCCAGATGCCTCTGACTATGCCTCCTTCTCCCTCATTGCTATGGGCTGAGTGTTTGTTTCCCTCTTGCCCCTATTCATATGTTGAAGCTTAGTATGATAGTATTATGAAGTGATTAGGTCATGAGGGTGGAGCCCTGGTGAAAGGGGTCAGTGCCCTTCTAAGAGTCTTGAGAGATATGATCTCTCTGTTCTCTGGGGCACATCTAGAAGGCAGCTTTTGGCAGGCAGGAGGAGAGTGCTCACTAAAACCTAACCATGCTGGCACCTGGACCTTGGACTTCCCAACCTCTGAAATTGTGAGAAATGAATGTCTGCTGTTTAAGCCACCCAGTATGTGTCCTGATATGGCAGCCCCATAACAGCTGGGAGAGTATACTTGACTCTGCATTTCAGACATGGTGAGGTTGGATTTCACATAGTAGAACTTTTGTTCAGGGAGATGAGGAAAATGGAAGGGGAGAGTATACAAGGGGATGTAAACTGTGTTCCCCCCAGTAGGGGATATAGACTTGAGCCAAGTGTCACAGTTTTTATGAGTCCACTTTGCCTTTTCTGCGAGTGTTCAGCTGCTTTCAAATTCCTTTCAGATGGTCCTGAGAATCCAGGGGGAGTTTTTATTTTGTGTTCTCAAACACAGCAGCCTCTTGCATTTTCTACCAGAAATCCCATTTCATTCACTGGCTGTTTTCTCAGCCTATTGTTTATTTTTCACCTCTTTTCCTTTTCTTCAGAAACGTGTCTTTCCCAGAGCCCTGGACGATTCAGAACTCTGCATAGTATATGATTCTTTTGACTCTGGCCATGGCCAGTTGTATCTACCAAAGGGCAAATATGGGATCAAAGCAAAGTCCTGTGGACTCTCTCCCAGGAATTTGGAATTTAGAGTCTCTGAGCTCATCACTGGTGGGTGCTTGAACCTAGAGGGGATGGAAAATGGATGAGAGCACAGGCATTTCTGGCCACTGGGCACCCACAGCAGAGAAAATAAGACAATATGGAGAGAGAGAGAGAAAGACACACACACACACACACACACAGAGTAAAACACAGAAACACAGACACAGGAAGGATGGGGCAGGCAATGTTTTGGCTCCTGCTGGCTTTCTACCACGAAGCCTAGTTATATTTCTTTGGGTTTTGTGGAGTGCCCTGTGTCACAGGTTAAACTGTGTTCCCTCAGGGACTTTCCTGGTGGTCCAGTGACCATGACTTTCCATTCCCAATGTAGTGGACCCAGGTTCAATCCCTGGTCCTGGATCTAGAGCCCACACGGTGCAACTAAAAGATCCTGTGTGCCACAACTAGCTAAATAAATACATTTAATTTGTGCAGCCAAATAAATGAATAGAAATAAATGTTTTTTTTTTTAAATTTTTTATTTTGTTTAACTTTACAATATTGTATTGGTTTTGCGATACATCAAAAGGGAAAAGTTGGTTGTAGATGTAAGTTAGTTAAGGCGAGGCCATACTGGAGTAGGTGGACCTTTAATCCATTGTGACTCCTGGCCTTATAAGAAAAGGGTGATTTGGACACAGAGGGAAGATAGGCATGTGAGAATGAGGCAGAGGTTGAAGTGGTGCTACCACAAGCCAGGGAACATCTGAAGCTGCCAGGAGCTGGAGGAGATGAGGAAGGCTTCTCCCCTAGAGGCTTCTGAGGGAGCACGGCCTTGCAAATACCTTGATTTCATATCTCTGCCCTCAAAAACTGGGAGAGAGTAAATTTCTATTGTTTTAAGCCACTCAGTTTGTTGTGTTAGCCCTAGGAAATGAAGGCACAGTGATTCTCTTCTTGAAGTGTGTTCTGTGCCTTATAATGAGATTTTTCTCGACCTAAGAGTCTAGATCCAGCTGCCAGCTTGCAGTAACATCACAGGACAGAGGAATACATTGAACCCATCCCATGAGTGAGCAGTCAGCAAAATCCAGACTGGATGACTACCAGCCAGATGTCCTGGATCCTTCCACAGAGCAATTGTAATGTAAAGAAAAGGATGAAAGGGAAACCTGCAGATTAAAAGAAACTTCAAAAGAGGCATCATGAGGAGAAGAGCCCTTCACCCTGGTAATATTCTTTCTCTAAGCCCACAGTGCCAGTCTAATCATGAGAAAAACATCAAACTCAAATTGAGGGACATGCTACAAAATCCACGACCAATACTTCCCCAACTGCCAAAGTCCCAGAAAAAAAGGAAAGACCGAGAAATTATCATGGTCTCTGAGGAGCCTAAAGAGACATGATGAATAAATGGTACAGGGTTTTCTTTTTTTGCCTGTGATTTCTGTGTCTTATCCAAAGTATCATTGCCAAGACCAACGTCAATTCACAGTAGCCAAGATATGGACATAAGCTAACTGTCCATTGATGGATGAATGGATAAGAAAATGTGATATACACACACACATGTATATGATTGATTCAGTCATAAAAAGAAGGAAATTTTGCCCGTTGAAACAACATGGGTGAACTTGGAGGACATTACGCTCAGTGAAAGAAGCCAGACAAAGACAGATCTACCTGGAGAGGGTGAACCATCCCTAAGCCTCAGCCTTTCTGTGTTTGGTGAATTGCCTTCTTCAGAGAGGAGGAAGTCAGGGGGTTTCTGGGAGATGTGAATGGGTTGTTTTTCTGAGTTTTACCAAATGAAGTAGACTCTAGAAGGGAAAAAACCCTTACTCAACATACTTCACTTATATGTGGAATCTGAAAAAGTTGAACTCATAGAAACAGAGGAGAACAGAGGCTGGGGGAGGGGGAGAAATGGGGCATTCCTGATCAAAGGGTACAAACTTCTAGTTATAAGATGAGTAAGTTCTGGGGAATGAATAATTTCTGGGGAATCTAAAGTGCAGCATGGTGCTGTAATTAATAATAATACTGTACTTTATAGTTGAGATTTGCTGTAAGAGTAGATACTACCTGTTCTTATTACACACACAGATGGTAACTTTATGAGGTGATGGATGACTTAATTAACTCAATTGTGCTAATCATTTCACAATGTATGTGTATATTAAATTATCATGTTGTACATCCTAAATAGATACAAATTGTTAATTATACCTCAATAAAGTTGGAAAAATAAAAAAAAAGGATGTGGCATTCTGAGTGGAATCCTGGAACAGAAAAACAATAACAACCATTAATGAAAAACTGATGAGATTTAAATACAGTCTAGGCTTTACTTACTAGTAATGTTGGTGCCTTGGTTTGACAGTAATGCAAGATGCTAACATTAAGGGAAACTGGCAGGAGATGAGAGAATAAATGGGAGGTCTCTGTGGTATCTTTGCAGATCTGTGAATATAAAATTATTACAAAATAAGGTTTATCTAAAAAGGAGAGAAGACACATCAAGTTAAAAATTGGGTCATCCTAAGCTATGATGTCCAAGAGTGCTTGTATAGGTGATAAAACTATAAAGAACCTTAAGGAAGGGATGACTGTGCAAGCTGGGACGGTGTGAGATGGAAAAGGGCCGTGATCAGGATGAAGGACGTGGTGGGACTTCTGGTGGGGGTGGACTGCCAAACTTCTCACTCTTCGCTGATGAGAGGTAGTTGCAAAGATTTTGTCTTATAATAATTCAACAAGCCACAGATTTGTTTGGCATAGTTTTCAGTGTTTTATTTTCCATTGAACAGTTTTAGACAGTGGATCCCCCTGTCAGCTGCTGAGTTGCCTACTGCTCTATCCCTGTTTACCTCTGGCTAAACTACAGGATAGCATCCTAGCTGGTCTGGGCTCACTTTGGTTTCATCCACCCCAGGACTCTGGTCCCTGCAGCCAGAGAAATGTTTTAAAACTGCGAAGCTGGTCATGTGTTGGATGCCAAGTTGAACCATTAACTAAACTAATCCAGAAGCCATCAAACCTTGGTCCTTGTTGACACATCCCTGTTTTTGAAGGTAAGCTTGTGGTCAGCCCTGGGGGTGACCCCTGTGCCAGAGGTTGGTCTAGGAATGGGCATGTGATCTGCTTCTGGCTGGTGAATGAGAAGGGGAACTGTCTGATGGCTCTAAAGGGTTCCCTACTAGAAAGAGAGGTGCACAAGGAGTAAGTTGTTTAGTTGCTTCGTCGTGTCCAAGTCTTTGCAATGCTATGGATTGAAGCCTGCCAGGCTCCTCTGTCTATGGGGATTTTCAGGCAAGAATACTGGGGTGGGTTGCTAATTCCTCCTCCAGGGGATCTTCCCAGCCCAGGGATCGAACCCACGCCTTCTGCAAATCTCCTGCATTGCAGGCCTATTCCTTACTGTTGAGCCACCAGGGAAGCCCTGTAAGGAGAAAGAGTCCCACCCTTTCTGAGATGTGTAGTGTCTCAGGAAGGGAGAGTCCATTCCTGCCTGGCATGTGTAGTGGGTGAGAACCCCTTTGCCCTCTGTTACAGTGAGCGGAGACCTCACCACACAAGGAGGATGTCAGAGCAGGACAGGAACCTTTGGGTCTTGCTGACACTGTAGAGTAGCTAGGTCCATCTAGAAATAAATAAATGTCAGATTCAAGCAATTCACACAAATATCCAGGTGGGCTTTAAACCCACCAGGATGCCCAGTGGTCTTTGACCATTTCTGGTTTAAACCAAAGGGGAGACTTCAACTGATGTCCAAGTGGAGCTTGCTTACATAGTTGTTTTCCCTTCTGCCACCCTTAATTATGAGGCTTTGAGCCTGGGGAGACTGTCTGCTTATCCTGAATTTCCTTAGCCTCTGCATTGTACCTAGTATGAACTTAAGTGTTAGTGTGTTAGCCGCACAATCGTGCCTGACTCTTTGCGACCCCATGGACTGTAACCAATCAGGCTCCTCTGTCCATGAGATTTTCCAGGCAAGGATACTGGAGTGGGTTGCCATTTCCTTCTCCAGGGGACCTTCCCAACCCAGGAACTGAACCTGGGTCTCCTGCACTGAAGGCAGATTCTTTACCAACTGAGCTACAAGGGAAGCCCAAGTGTGAACTTGGTTCTCAATAAATATTGGTCACATGGATTATACCATTCACTCTGAGTAGGGTTTAAGTGAGGAGAGAGATTCAGTCTGAAGTTGAAATAGAAAGGCTGGTCTGGAGAAATGGAGAATAGGTTTTATATAGTATCATGTATCATCATCACCATCATCGTCACCATCACCAGATCAGCATTATCATTGGTTCCTGGGTTTGGTGCCCTGTACCCATTTCACTCAATGTGTCAGCAAATTTGGAAAACTCAGCAGTGGCCACAGGACTGGAAAAGGTCAGTTTTCATTCCAATCCCAAAGAAAGGCAATGCCAAAGAATGCTCAAACTACCGAACAATTGCACTCATCTCACACGCTAGTAAAGTAATGCTCAAAATTCTCCAAGCCAGGCTTCAGCAATATGTGAACCGTGAACTTCCAGATGTTCAAGCTGGTTTTAGAAAAGGCAGAGGAACCAGAGATCAAATTGCCAACATCCACTGGATCATGGAAAAAGCAAGAGAGTTCCAGAAAAACATCTATTTCTGCTTTATTGACTATGCCAAAGCCTTTGACTGTGTGGATCACAATAAACTGTGGAAAATTCTGAAAGAGATGGGAATACCAGACTACCTGACCTGCCTCTTGAGAAACCCATATCAGATCAGGAAGCAACAGTTAGAACTGGACATGCAACAACAGACTGGTTTCAAATAGGAAAAGAAGTACATCAAGGTTGTATATTGTCACCCTGCTTATTTAACTTATATGCAGAGTACATCATGAGAAAGGCTGGGCTGGAAGAAAGACAAGCTGGAATCAATATTGCTAGGAGAAATATCAATAACCTCAGATAAGCAGATGACACCACCCTTATGGCAGAAAATGAAGAAGAAGTAAAGGGCCTCTTGATGAAAGTGAAAGAGAAGAGTGAAAGAGTTGGCCTAAAGCTCAACATTCAGAAAACGAAGATCATGGCATCCGGCCCTATTACTTCATGGCAAATAGATAGGTAAACAGTGGCTGACTTTATTGTTTTGGACTCCAAAATCACTGCAGATGGTGATTTTAGCCATGAAATTAAAAGATGCTTACTCCTTGGAAGGAAAGTTATGACCAACCTAGACAGCATATTCAAAAGCAGAGACATTACTTTGTCAAAAAAGATCCATCTAGTCAAGGCTATGGTTTTTCCAGTGGTCATGTATGGATGCGAGAGTTGGACTCTGAAGAAAGCTGAGCACCAAAGAATTGATGCTTTTGAGCTGTGGTGTTGGAGAAGACTCTTGAGAGTCCCTTGGACTGCAAGGAGATCCAACCAGTCCATCCTTAAGGAGATCAGTCCTGGGTGTTCATTAGAAGGACTGATGTTGAAGCTGAAACTCCAATACTTTGGCCACCTGATGCAAAGAGCTGACTCATTTGAAAAGACCCTGATGCTGGGAAAGATTGAGGGCAGGAGGAGAAGGGGATGACAGAGGATGAGATGGTTGGATGGCATCACCGACTTGATGGAAATGAGTTTGGATAAGCTCCGGGAGTTGGTGATGGACAGGGAGGCCTGGAGTGCTGAGGTTCATGGGGTTGCAAAGAGTCGGACATGACTGAGCAACTGAACTGAACTGAACCCATTTCACAGGTGAGGAAAGAGAGTCTGAAAGCAGTGCAGTGATTTGCTATGTGAACATCGGGCAGGGCTTCTGGGTTCACAGGCTGGATTGATCTTTCACTAACCTTTAGTGGAAGTCCTCTACTCTAAATAGAGTATTTACTCTAAAGTAAATGGCTTTTTCTACTTTTCTATGTTAAAGCTGCATGGTGGTAGTTGAAGCGAGGTGACCTCACACTCAAACACTGCAGCGTACTATTGTCCCTGAGTCTCATTTTCCTCATTTGAAATACTGTGTGTTACTTTTCTACTGCTGTGTAAAAATGACCACAGACATAGCAGCTTAAAATAATAGGCCCCCTCCTCCTATTCGTTATCTAAGTTTCTGCAGGTCAGGAGTCTGCACCCAGATTAGCTGGGTCCTCTGCTCAGGGTCTCCCTAGGCTGCAAGCCATGTATCAGCGGGGGCTGCAGTCTCATCAGTGGCTCGACTGGGAGAGATCTGATTCCAAGATCACGTAGGGCTATTGGCAGAAATCATTTTCTTGTGGTTGCAGGACTGAGGCCTTGTTTTCTTGCTGGGGCCTCAGTCAGTTCCTAGAGGCTGCCTGTACTTCTTGCCATGGGGTCCTCTTAGAACATGGTGATTACTTCCCCATGGCTAGCAAGGGACTCTCTCTCTAGTCTGCTGAGATGGCATCTTATGTAATAGAACATAGTCAGGAGAGTGACACCCAGCACCTTTGCCATATTCTCTTGGTTAGAAGCAAGTCACAGTTTCCACCCATACTCAAAGGGAGACTGCACAAGAAGGTCCTTGAGGTGTGCCTGTCACCAGTGGTTGTGGCAATCAGGAAATGAGGTCCAGGGACCATGCCTGGCATATACAGGGACTCAATGTGATCATGGTTATTAACTGGTAGAGGTGGGTGGAACAGATGCCAAAGCTGAATTCTATTCAGGTATTTGTCAAGGACCAGTCCTGCCCACGTAAAACCCTCTGGGTAACCCTCCTTTGACTTGGAACTTGCCTTAGCTAGGAGAATCATTCTTGGAACTTCCTAGCAAAAATTACAGCCCAGAGAAATCTGAGGCAGCTGCTTCTCCAGGCTTCAGGCAAATGATTTTGGCCCATCCTGAAACCAGAGTCACTTCCAGGGGATGGTTCCTTTACTCTGGATCTACCAGCAGCAGATGCTCCAGCGGGGGACATATGTCCACTCTGAGCAAGATGGAGAGAATCAAATTAATTTCTTTTATGACCCAAGGCAAGTTTGAAATTGGCTCTTCCGAGATGAAAAGGGAAAGTCAGGAGCAGCTTGCCAGGCTCCCAACTCCCCTGCCCACCCCCTCTTTTCCACCGGGCCTCCTGCAGTTTAATTGGAGTGGGATTCCTTCTACAAGCAAGGCAGTAGGCCTCTCTCACCATAGCACAGACCAGGCCAGAGACAATTTCTCGAAGCAGCAGCTGTGTTCAGCCCTTTGGGCAACTCCCCAGAGTTGGTGCTTGCAATCTTGTCAGTTCTGTGATCTCGTGGAAGTAGATGTCAGGGGCTGCCAGTAGCACCAGGAGTGGGAGAGGGCAGACATAAGCCTTGCACAGGAGGTGAGCCTTAGTGTTCCTGTTGCTGAACGTGGGGCCTGAGTCTCAGCCTCAGTGATGATGGTTTCACCTCTCATTTGTACAGTGTGCTGGGGGCAGGGTGACTGTATGTCCTGGTTTGTTGGGAGGGTCCCTGATAAGCATGTTTTCCTGGTTTTGCTTGTCTTAAAAGTGGTTTGGTTAGGATGATAAACTGGATGATGCCCTTGTGTTAGTCTCTCAGTCGTGTTCGACTCTTTGTGACCCTGTGGACTGAGGCCACAAGGCTCCTCTGTCCATGGAATTCTCCAGGCAAGAATACTGGAGTGGGTAGCTGTTCCCTTCTCTGGGGGATCTTCTCAACTCAGGGATTGAACCTGGGTCTCCCACATCACAGGCAGATTCTTTACCATCTGAGCTACTAGGAAAGCCCATGATGCCCTAGTTCAGGGTTTTTCTACCTTAGCACTGTAGGCATTTGGGGTTAGATGATTTGTTGTAAGGGGGCTGTCCTGTGCATTGTACGACGTTTAGCAGCACCATTGGCCACTATCCTCCAGATCCAGGAGCACCTTTCTTCAGTGTTGCCAAATGTGCCCTGGAGGCAGGCAAGAGTCCACCCAGGTTGAGAGCCTTTGCCCTGGCTGGAGGGCATTGTTCGATCCTTCTGATATCTGAGAGTAAGTTGAGTCTTTGGTTCATATTCTGGGGGGAGAGTCTCTACAATGTGATTCTCTGTTGATTTTGCCTGCTCTGTCTCCACATCTCTTTTTCTTAGACCAGCATCCCATGTGTCTTTCGGGGAACCTCCCCTTCTTTATTCTCAGACTCTGTGAGTGACTCAAGGAAAAGGGGCATCACCCACCCAGGTCGGGCTGATCAGAAAATGCCATTCCCCCAGCTATAGTGACCGGCTCAGGAACAGGCTGGGCCAGGGAGTCAGTTGTAGGACGTATGTATTCTCTTTTTGCTGGGGTTTTGTGGCTAGTAGGTTGGAAACCTGGAGCTTCTGGCCATCATCTTCAGGCCCTTGAGGGCAGAGCATGCTAAGGATGAAGCCACAGAGCTGGAGGAGGAGGAGCAGGCTGATCACACTGTTTTAAGAGCAGATGCTCGGTTGAACCTGAAGACAGATCTCACCTAGAGTTAATCTCTTTGTTAAGTCGGTGTGAGTTGAGTTTTTGTCAATTTGCAACTCACAAAGACTACATGTTTCTATGGGATATCTCTCCACTCCCTTTCCCAACCTGGGGATTATGTCACTTTAGCTAATGGTCGGTTTTGTGACCCCAAGTGGGAATGTCCCAGATCCCTCTAATTTTGCTCCCTCCTCCTTCTGCTGCTCTTTTGCCTCATGTTCCTTACTCCATTTTCTCTCAAGAGAGTTCCCTACTCTCTCAAGAATGCCTGGAAACGGTGTCTACTCCTGTTCCTCATTCCTCTTTACCTCCTGTCTCTTTTTCCAACACCATGTCCCTATTTTAATCACACCCACATTTACAAGAGGTTCCTATAACTTACGGCACACCTGGATAGAAATAATCTCTCTCAGCAAATTATCTAGTTTGCTAAAATCTTGTGTATCAGATTTTATCTAACCTCTCTGATTATAGGGATGACTACTGAGGAAAATATATCAGATCAGTCGCTCAGTCGTGTCCGACTCCTTGCGACCCCATGAACCGCAGCACGCCAGGCCTCCCTGTCCATCACCAGCTCCCGGAGTTCACTCAGACTCACATCCATCGAGTCGGTGATGCCATCCAGCCATCTCATCCTCTGTCGTCCCCTTCTCCTCCTGCCCTCAATCCCTCCCAGCATCAGAGTCTTCTCCAATGAGTCAACTCTTCGCATGAGGTGGCCAAAATACTGGAGTTTCAGCTTTAGCATCATTCCTTCCAAAGAAATTCCAGGATTGATCTCCTTCAGAATGGACTGGTTGGATCTTCTTGCAGTCCAAGGGACTCTCAAGAGTCTTATCCAACACCACAGTTCAAAAGCATCAATTCTTCGGCGTTCAGCCTTCTTCACAGTCCAGCTCTCACATCCATACATGACCACAGGAAAGACCATAGCCTTGACTAGGCGAACCTTTGTTGGTAAAGTAATGTCTCTGCTTTTGAATATGCTATCTAGGTTGGTCATAACTTTCCTTCCAAGGAGTAAGCGTCTTTTAATTTCATGGCTGCAGTCACCATCTGCAGTGACTTTGGAGCCCAGAAAAACAAAGTCTGACGCTGTTTCCACTGTTTCCCCATCTATTTCCCATGCAGTGATGGGACCAGATGCCATGATCTTCGTTTTCTGAATGTTGAGCTTTAAGCCAACCTTTTCACTCTCCACTTTCACTTTCATCAAGAGGCTTTTTAGCTCCTCTTCACTTTCTGCCATAAGAGTGGTGTCATCTGCATATCTGAGGTGATTGATATTTCTCCCGGCAATCTTGATTCCAACTTGTGTTTCTTCCAGCCCAGCATTTCTCATGATGTACTCTGCATATAAGTTAAATAAACATGGTGACAATATGCAGCCTTGACGTACTCCTTTTCCTATTTGGAACCAGTCTGTTGTTCCATGACCAGTTCTAACTGTTGCTTCCTGACCTGCATACAGATTTCTTAAGGGGAAAATATATATATAAAAAAATTATAAGAAGCACTATTTCAAGAGCCAGAGCCTAATTTTTGGATCATTCCCTTCCTTTTGATTTTCATATATTTACATAATTGAGTTCAGAGTCTGTATGAAATTTTACATGTGTATTTTCAAAATATAACATAATAACTTAGATAATCCCCAATTAAAAGTTGTGGACATTATTTTTAATAATTGTTGAGGGTCCCATTTTATGAACAGAGCACAATTTTAACAGTATTTTCCAGTTGGTGGACACTTTATATTTTACTATTTGCAATAATGTGATAGCATCCTTGGGCATGCATCTTTATCCCCTACTGGACCACTTTCCTAGAATAAATTCCTAGTAGCAGACTTTCTCAATCAATGTGAGTATTTTTATGAGACTCTTGAGAGAGAGAGAGAGAGAGCTATATAGCCAAATGGTTTTTTTAGAAAAATCGCGTGTGTTTACATTCCCACTAGCAGCATAGGAGGGTCCGATGTCCGATGTCAGAATCATGATTGCAGTTTTTGGTAGTAATCCTGATCTAGGCATTGCCAACAATATTTTAGCACCACCAGCACTCCCACCACTAGTAATAATTAAATAAGCTTATCAGATCAGATCAGATCAGTCGCTCAGTCATGTCCGACTCTTTGCGACCCCAAGAGCTGCAGTACGCCAGGCCTCCCTGTCCATCACCAGCTCCTGGAGGTCACTCAGACTCGCATCCATCGAGTCAGTGATGCCATCCAGCCATCTCATCCTCTGTCGTCCCCTTCTCCTCCTGCCCTCAATCCCTCCCAGCATCAGAGTCTTCTCCAATGAGTCAACTCTTTGCATGAGGTGGCCAAAATACTGGAGTTTCAGCTTTAGCATCATTCCTTCCAAAGAAATCCCAGGGCTGATCTCCTTCAGAATGGACTGGTTGGATCTCCTTGCAGTCCAAGGGACTCTCAAGAGTCTTCTCCAACACCACAGGTCAAAAGCATCAATTCTTCGGTGTTCAGCCTTCTTCACAGTCCAGCTCTCACATCCATACATGACCACAGGAAAGACCATAGCCTTGACTAGGCGAACCTTTGTTGACAAAGTGATGTCTCTGCTTTTGAATATGCTATCTAGGTTGGTCATAACTTTCCTTCCAAGGAGTAAGCGTCTTTTAATTTCATGGCTGCAGTCACCGTCCGCAGTGATTTTGGAGCCCAGAAAAATAAATTCTGACACTGCTTCCACTGTTTCTCCATCTATTTCCCATGTAGTGATGGGACCAGATGCCATGATCTTTGTTTTCTGAATGTTGAGCTTTAAGCCAACCTTTTCACTCTCCATTTTCACTCTCATCAAGAGGCTTTTGAGTTCCGCTTCACTTTCTGCCATAAGGGTGGTGTCATCTGCATATCTGAGGTGATTGATATTTCTCCCAGCAATCTTGATTCCAACTTGTGTTTCTTCCAGTCCAATATTTCTCATGATGTACTCTGCATATAAGTTAAATAAACATGGTGACAATATGCAGCCTTGACGTACTCCTTTTCCTATTTGGAACCAGTCTGTTGTTCCATGTCCAGTTCTAACTGTTGCTTCCTGACCTGCATACAGATTTCTCAAGAGGCAGATCAGGTGATCTGGTATTCCCATCTTAGGGAGCTCATAATATTGTGTGTGTCTGATAGTCACTCAGTCGTGTCCAACTCTTTGTGACCCCATGGACTGTAGCCCTTCAGGCTCTTTCGTTCATGGGATTCTCCAGGCAAGAATACTGGAGTGGGTTGCCATTTCCTTCTCTAGGAGATCTTCCCAACCCAGGGATTGAACCTGGGTCTCCCAACATTGCAGGCAGACTCTTTACAGTCTGAGCCACCAGGGCCCCTCATAATATTACAGTTACTTTGCTAGGAATTTTCCATGTGTAATCTTCAGGTTAGGGATCATAAAAACTCCCTCATGTACAGATGAGCATAGAATATTCAGTGAGGTTGAGCACACTGAATAAGGTTACTGACCACAGCTAGTACATGGTGAGTTCTGGGTCTGAAGCTGAGCAGTCTAACTTCTGTGAGTGTTACTCACTTTTTTCACAAGATAGAGGCAACCAGTTGAAGGTTACTCTACCTGATGGTTAGCTGCACTGGGCACAGCTTGCTAAACATCTGTCTTGAGCAAAAGCACTGGTTGCAAATAAAAGCCAGGGCTCTGGTAATAACATTTTCCCTATATTGTCCTCTTAAGGAAATTGTTACCCTCCCAGTCAGGTGTGTGGCTGAAGAGAATGACTCTCATGATCCTGTGAATTCCAAAGAATTCCCAGTAACTATCGTTCTAAGCAGATCTGCTCCCCTTCACTGTGTTCTCTCTGCAAAACGCCAGCTGTGCTTGTCTCCTGGGAAAATCGTCTCTCTACACTGAGGTGGGTGGTTTCTCATTGAGAAGGTGGAAACTTCCCTAATATTTGTTGCTGTTGCTGTTTGATCGCTGAGTTGTTTATCTGACTCTTTTACAACCCCATGGACTGTCGCCCACCGGGCTTCTCTGTCCATGGGATTGCTCAGGCAAGAATACTGGAGTGGGTTTGGCATTACCTTTTGGGGGGGCATCAGTGCTTTCTGAAAAGTCTCTAACTTGGTTTTTACTGCCTTTCCCTCTTGAAGGGCAATGCTTTGCCCAAATTGTGCGCTTAGCCTCGCAGCATCAGTGTCATCTGGGAGCTTGTTAGAAACGCAGGTCCTTGGGGTTGATCCTAGATTCGTTGAGTCATAAATCTGTGATTTAAGAAACCTTCTGATGCACATTGCAGTTTGAAATCTACTGCTCTAAACATACGTTCCTCCTTTATGAAATAGTAGTAATGACAGTAATTAATACCTGCCTTGTGATTATGGCGGCGGGAGGGGGAGTTACATGAGCTAGTTTGAGTCTTTGGCACAATGAATGGTGTACAGTGAGGATTTAAGAAGTGGTCATAAGTTCATCTCTGAACTTGTCCAAGATCACTGTGCGGGACCTGTGTTGTCTTTACCTGCCCTGTAACCTCACTCCTTTCTGGGCAGCCCTTCTCCTGCCTGTGAGTTTGGTGGGGCTCCAGGCATCCTTACCTACTACTCGCCCACCCTCTGTCATGGTGTGACCATGACCAAGTCCATTGATTGTTGTCTGAGGATATTTTTGTCTGTGTTGGGTCTTACTTGTGGCACTCAGGATCTTTGTTGCATCATGCAGGATCTCTTTTTTTATGCTGTATCTTTCATTGAATTGTACAGGTACTCTAGTTGAGGCAAGTGGGCTCAGGGGTCATGGTACGTGGACTTAGCTGGTCCCTGGCAGGTGGGATCTTAATTCCCTAAGGGGTCAAACCCGTGTTAAACATTGGACCACCAGGGACCTCCCTCATCTGGGGATTTTGCTCTTAAGCCGAACCTCTCAGGGAGTGGCTAGATCAGGGGTTAGATCCTATTCATCCCATGTCACTCCAGCCCAGTGCTTCTCAAACTTTAATCTGTTTGAGAACTTATCCAAAGGTCCTATTAAAATGCAAATTCTGATTCAAGAAAAGTTCAGGAGGTTCTCAGAATCTGCATTTCTAACAAGCTTCCTGGTGTCGGGGATGCGAGTGTTGCTGGTTTGGGGACCACACTTGGAACTGTTCGCTAGAACAGTGGTTCTCATTTCCAGTCTCACGGTAGAATCACTGGGGTATTTCTGAAGTGAGACAGGTAGCCCCACCCACACGGATTAAATCCTGGTTTCTGAGGGTGAGGGCTCTGCATCAGTGGTTTTTAGAAGTCTCTCTAGTTGATTCCTACCTGCAGCTAGGGTTGAAAACCGCCACTGTAGAGAGATGGTCCTGGTGTTTCTGGCAGGGAGAGCCCTGGGGCCTCCTTAGGTCTGTTGTTTCTTTGATGCTATGAGTTCTCCCCTTTCAGTTTTTGTTTGATTTTACTTCTATTCCTTGGAACCAAAAAAAGCTTAACTGAGAGAGCCTCAGAAATAAGAAGCAGAATCAAGGCTAGTATTCATTTTCTCTGGCCTTTCAATTTCCAGGTCTTTCTGCTACACCACTAGCTTCTCTGAGGTGGGGTTTTGGTATGGTTGGGATAGCGCCATAGGAATATAAAATCTCCCCTCTTCTCTTTGGGCTTCCCTAGTGGCACAGGCAGTTAAGAATCTGCCTGCAATGCAGGAGATGTGTGTTCAATCCCTGAGTTGGGAAGATCCCCTGGAGGAGGGCATGGCAACACACTCCAGTATTCTTTCCAGGAAGATCTCATGGACGGAGGAGCCTGACAGGCTACAGTCCATGGGGTCACGGACGAGTTGGACATGACTGCAGTGACTGAGCTCACACATCTCTTCTCTTTGTCCCCGGTAAGACCCACCTGGCGGGGGTTAGGGGAGACGGCTTCTCTAGGACTGGTTTGCTCTGCTCTTGGTTCCAGGTCTGGATCCTGTGGGTGACAGCTCCCCCAGTGTTGACAAGGCACACCAGCCGACAGGAATACGAACCAGTCTGCTCAGCTGTCAGGTGGTGATATGAAAGCTGACGGTCTTTCCCAGGCAGGGCAGTCAGCAGCTGGTATAGGGCCTCCTTCCTGTCCATGGTGTGACACCCAGCCACGTGGGCTTCTCCAGGAGATGATGGTTCCCTGAGCTGATTACATCTACCTCATGGAGCTAATATGTTCCCACTCCAAATGGACCAGCTTTGACCCAGACCAGCTGACCATGATCTCCTGGAGACAGCGTTGCCAGGGAGACGCAGATGCAAAACAGGTGTCCAGGAGGCCTTGGCTGTAGCTCTGCCTGGAGGTCCAGATGTCCGACTCGTATCCCAGTCTCTCCACCTGGGAGGTGCCCTCCCCTCTGAAGGCAGTGGGGCCCTCACACATAGAGCTAAGGCTTGTGGACCTTCTCCAGGGTCAAAACACTTCCACACCACGGTAAACAGCTGCTTCTCTTTCTGCCACCTATGCCTCCCACCTCCTCGTGGTCCAGCATCTAAAGGGTTAATGCCTGGTCCAGCAGAGGGGCCTCCAGAGCTTGCTCCCTCTCCTTATTCTGATCCTCAGCGCCCCTGCCACAAAACTGTTATATAAGGGATACTGCCTTGCCCCAGGAAGCTAATCCCTAAGGCCAGAAATGCCAGGGGCAGAGGAGCAGACGGAGGGTAAGTGTGGCAAGCTCAGCCCTTAGCCCTTATCTGAGGCTAAGGAGGGCTCCACGTGCCTGCCTTTGAGGGTGGCGGCTGGATCGGGAGGAGAGCTGGGGCGAGATGGCTTTGTTTCTTATTTCAGATTTTTTTTTTTAATCACATGCTTGTATGTTTTCAATTTTTATTTATTTATTTTTAATTCTTGAAAAACACGGAAGTGAAAATAATTCCTGTGCAGCTTTGGACATAAAAATGAAAAATAATTAATGCTATAGACTGATTACTATAAATCTACGAGATTCTTTACACATCACCTAACTCACTTCTAAATCTCACAACAACCGAGGGTGTCCCAGCCTTGGCTTGCTCAGGACTTTCCTGTTTTAGCACTGAGAGTGCTGTGCCCCCAGAACCTCCCCAGGTCCAGGCAAGCCCGATGGAATTTCCGGTTACCTCTCTTCAACCCCCAGAGCCAAGTGTGTTTTACTTGGGGAGGAAACTAATGCCCCAAGAGCTTCTGTAACTTGCACAGTGATCACACAGCTAGTTGGTAGTAGGCACGGTTAGTTAAGGGTCACACGATGGGTAGGTACATGGTCAATGCAGTTAACAGCCATGCTACTAGTTAGTGGGCGACACAACTAGTTAGTGGGGGACTACTGCTAGTCAGTGGTACACACAGTTAAAGGGCAGAATATTCATTCAATGGTAGAGCTTGGGTTTGAACCAGGCACTTCCTGATTCTGAATCTTGTGCTCTGTCTGTTATATTATGTCACATGGAGCCTTAGAGCTGAAAAGACTTTAGGGTCACACATCCAATCCCCTTGTTTGTAGACAGAAAACCTTGGTCCCAGACTGGCAAAATGACCTACCCAAGGTCACGCCATGAGTTAAATTTGTGCTTTGAAGGGATGAGTGGGCTGGAAGTTAGGGGTGATTTATGCCCTGGCAGGGACGGTTAGGAGGCCTGGCAGTTGGCTTTGTCTCGCATGTGACACCTCCCTGGAGCAGGATTGACACCAGCAAGGCTGGTGTCTGGGGCCAGGGGCCTGCGGCCAGGGCTGGGGCCGGGGTGGAGCAGGGAGGCTGCCTCTCTTTGTAATTTACATCCACAACAGCAACAGCCTCGGGGAAAAATAACCCAAACAAACTCTCAGAGGCTGTTTTGGACTTAATCCCAGGATCGGAAGCAGCTCAGTAAGATAAATAAGATAAAGTTGGCGTGCCTCTAAGGTTGAGCGATCGTATCACTATTGCATTTGAAATATTCATGAGGAGAAGGGAAGTATAAGAAACCGCTACAGAAACATATTCTGCTTTGAAAAGGCAGAATTCAAAGGCATGAAAAATGAATCAGGGGAAATTAATGTTGGGGCTAAGGGGGAGGAGGTGGGCTGGTGGGGGGACAATTGTTGCCCAGAAGGAGTAAGGTAGGAGACGTGGAAGAGACGTTTCAGACTGGGCTGTGATCAGAATTCTCTCCCCTGCCTGGGATATTTGAAATGTCAACCGCATCTCATATATCATTCGAAGTCAACACTTGGTTGCAAAATGGATGGTTCTGGCAAGTATTAAAAAGCAGGGTGGGGTGAGGGGATTGAGATGGGGCGGGAGGTGCTGGGCGGGAGAATTGGAGAAAAGTCAGCAAAGTGAACTAACTCCTGCAAATTATGGTCGAGTTTCTGATCTCTGGAGCAGGGCTCTGTAGAGGAACAAGATGACAGGGGACAGGAACGTCTCATCCTGGCTCTGCCAAAATTGTCTGTGGTTGCTTGCACAGCTCTGAGCCTCAGCCTTTCCCTTTGAAAGGCAGGGGTTGGACTGGATGCCCTCCTATGTCACTTTACTCCAGAATTTAGGGGCCCTGATTTTGTGATGTACTTAGAATCAAAGATGTTGTTGTTTAGTCACTAAATTGTGTTTGACTTTTGCAACCCCATGGGGTGTAGCCCACCAGGCCCCTATGTCCATGGGATTTTCCAGGCAAGAATACTGGAGTGGGTTTCCATTTCCTTTTCCAGGGGATCTTCCTGACTCAGGGATTGAATCCCTATCTCCTGCATTGGCAGGTGGATTCTTCTCCATCTGAGCCTCAGCAAGATGGTCACGTGCACATCAGTGGGTGGTGGGACACCATGCTTTTGGGTGATGGTGGCTATTGGGCCCCTTGACTACACCACATCCGTGAGTCCAGGGAGTGGTTGGCCTCTTTTAAACACAAATCCTCGGAGTGTTGCCTGGTTCGGTAGTTCTGCAGAGAGAGATCTGGCATGAAAGCAAACGATGTCTGCATATCCTCTGTGGTCCCGGACCAGCAGCATCAGCATCATTTAGAAGCTTGTTAGAAATCTAAGTTCCCTTGTCTCATTCCATACCCCCTGGGTCAGAATCTGCCTTTTAACAAGCTCCCTGAGTGAGTCATGTGCACCTGGGTGAGTCCTGTGAGTAAAGTCTGAGTGGCACTGACCCAAGACAGAACAATTCTGCTTCTGGGTTTATACCCCAGAGAAAGTTTCACCCCTGGATGTTCAAGGAGGCAGGTGCGTGGTAGTGGGGAATTGGAAGCAATCGAGGTACCCACCAGAGGGGGTGTACTTAAGTAAAATATGGTGGGTGTGTCTGTGGAATACCACCAGATGGCAATTGGAAGAATAGATCTGATGTGTGCACAGCAATATGGATAGATCATAAAAAGACAGTGCTGAGGGAAAGACATAAGGAACAGAATCAGTATCTATAGCATGACACATTTTTATTGGTTAAACATGCATTACACACAAATTACATGTTAAGCACAATGAATTTAAAGCTGTACGCGGGCAGAGACTTTTCTATTTTGTCATCACTGTATAGTGTACAGTCAGCACTCAAGATTTGACGGACAGGTGCACTTTACAAGTATATGAACACGTTCAAGAGAAAAGGAATGTATACAATAAGAGAGATTTTGTTTACTATGATGGTGCTATGCCAGCAACTAGGGAGTAATCCCCTCAGCCTTTTGCCTCTGGGGTAGAGCAGAAGCCCAGGCTCATGGAGGAGAGATGCTGGCCAGGCTGGGCTCCATTTGTGGGGTTTGTCCCACCCAGTAGTTGCTTGACTGCCCGCCCCTCACCCGTCCCAGTTGCTGTTTGCTCATCTCTTGGCTTGCCACCTCCCTCCTATTTATCACTAAGGTTTCAGTCTGTTTGTTCTTGTGGAAACAGACCCTCTAGAGAATCTGATGTGTGCATCGCCTCACTTATCCTTGCAGCACTGCCTGGACCAGTGGTTCTCAAGTGGGGACAATTTTGCCCCCTAGGAGACCTCTGGCAATGCCTGGAGACACTTCTGATTGCCATGATTAGTGGGGTGGTGCTCCTGGCACCTAGTGTGTAGAGGTCAAGGATGCTTCTAAACATCCTGCAGTGCACAGGACGCCTGCACAGCAAAGAATGGTTGGGTCCGAAATACCAATAGTGTTGGGGAGCACTGCTCTATAGGCCAGGGGCTCTACTAGCTCCATTTTTATAGGAGAGGAAACAGGTATGGAAAAGTTGGGTAAGTCCTCCCAAGGTCCCACAGCTGTTGAGCAATGGCCATAGGAGGTAAACCAAGTGAGGCTGGCCCCAGAGCCTTGGCTCTTACCCCACTCTACATGATTGCTTCTGAGAAATGGAAAATTCAGACAGAGATGGAGCAGCTTTTTACTGCTTCACTCAGTTATGCTACAACCGAGGGTGACCAGCTGTCCCAGTGTGCCTAGTGCTGAGTGGGTTCCCATGATGTGAGACCTGGTGTTCAAGCCACAATGGATGGCCACCCTAGTACAACCCAGAGGCTGTAAGCATCTGAGCTTGAGACCTGGTCCTTATAGTCAATCTGTTGGGCACATGCCCTGTGGTAATCACTGTTTATACAGGGACCCAACCCAGTCCCAACTTCACATAGTGCTCAAGGTCAACTTGTTTCCTGTTCTGAAAATATCGATCTGTTAGGTCTTGAGTTAACTCAGCATGTCTCTAGGTAGATCAGAATTCATCCTTGGAGGATCTTTAAGGTTTATGGATAAATAGATCAGTTGGGGATAGGGTGGGAGAGAAAATGATCCCATGCTTTGATGCCAAGGTCAGAATTCCTGTCCCTTAAACTTTCTGGACCTCAGTGTTCTCGTTTGCAAAATGAGTCAATAATAGGAGCCATGGTTATGAGTGTTACCGTGTACCAGGTACTGTGCTTGGAAGGTGCTTGCATATAAGGTGTTATAAGGTTATCCCATTTAATCTCCATGCAAATCCAGATTGTCTTACTCCAAAGAACCACAGTTTTACAGCTATGAAGGCAATGGCACCCCACCCCAGTACTTTTGCCTGGAAAATCCCATGGACAGAGGAGCCTGGTAGGCTCCAGTCCATGGGGTCGCTAAGAGTCGGACACAACTGAGCGACTTCACTTTTACTTTTCACTTTCATGCATTGGGGAAGGAAATGGCAACCCACTCCAGTGTTCTTGCCTGGAGAATCCCAGGGATGGGGGAGCCTGGTGGGCTTCCATGTATGGGGTCGCACAGAGTTGGACACGACTGAAGCGACTTAGCAGCAGCAGCAGCAACATCTCCTGGAGCTGTTTATGCGGAGGTGGGAAAACATGCCAATTAGGGTGTAAAACAGAGGATGAAATGGTTGGGTGGCATCACTGACTCGATGGACATGAGTTTGAGCAAGCTCCAGAAGTTGGTGATGGACAGGGAGGCCTGGCGTGCTGCAGTCCATGGGGTCGCGAAGAGTCAGATACAACTGAGTCACTGAACTGAACTAAACTGAGGGTGAAAAACAGGAGGTGGCCTTGAGGGCAGCGCATTAAGTGTGTTTGCAAAGATGTGTGTGTTTCTCTACCGCCTAAGATCCCTGAAGCATTCCTGGTGCCGTAACACCCACCGAAGTATCCCCGTCAACTGACCTCTCCCTCCAGCATCTGAACACCTCGCTAGCTTGCTGCCCCCAGCTGTGTGTGTTTGATGTGATTTGTGGATGTGAAGTATGGCTCAGGCCTCAGGAACCTGCTTCTTTCATGGGGAAGCAGAGCTCCAACCTCCCAGCAGCAGCCGGCCTGTCCTCGGCCCTGCTGTATGAATCTGGCTTGAGCTGCAGGATTTATGTGTCAGCTTCAACAGTGCCTGAGGCTGTGTCCAGCCAGTGAAGGCCCTTGATATGTTGCTGTGGTTTGCTGAGGCTTCCAAGGACAGGGGTTTGCTGGGGGTCGACAGGCTGATTTCCTTTTTGTCTACAGCTGAGTTCCACGCTCTTACATGCTAATCGTTTGGAGAATAGAAGTGGCTGCTGTTTTTCAAGTACTTATTCCGTGCCAGGGGTCATGCAGATCATTTCCTACAAACGACTTCCCTCCTCTTCCCGGGCTGCTGGTTCTCCTTAAATTGCTTTACTTTTTCTTCTTTCTGTAGCTAGGAAAACTGTTAGTTGCTCAGTTGTATCCCACTCTTTGCCACCCATGTTCTGTAGCCCACCAAGCTCCTCTGTCCATGGAATTCTCCAGGCAAGAATACTGGGTTGCCATTCCCTTCTCCAGGGGATCTTCCCAACCCAGGGATTGAACCCGGGTCTCCTGCATTGTATGCAGATTATTTACCATCTAAGCCTAGGAAATCCCTCTATAGCTAGGAACTGTATTCCAAAAACCTAGAAAATGGTCTGACTGAGTGAGTATGTGTTAGGCTCTATACTAAGCCCATTGTGTGCATTATTTCACTTAAATCTCACAATAATTTTATGAGATAGTAATGGTTTTTATCCCCAGGTTGTAAAAAAGAAATTGTATTCAGAGAGATCAAGCAGTTTGCCCCCAAACACACAGCCAATAAATGTCAGAGCAAGAATGCAAACTTAATTCTCCAAATTGTATGTCATTTTCCAATATTAGCGCCCATATGTGGAGGCATATTTTTGGAATTTACATACTTATATCTCCATACCACACATCCACAGATATGTATCCTATATAATATGTACATACTGCTGCTGCTGATGCTGCTAAGTCGCTTCATTCGTGTCCAACTCTGTGCGACCCCATACACGGAAGCCCACCAGGCTCCCCTGTCCGTGGGATTCTCCAGGCAAGAACACTGGAGTGGGTTGCCATTTCCTCCTCCAATGCATGGAAGTGAAAAGTGAAAGTGAAGTCGCTCAGTCATGTCCCACTCTTAGCCTGGTAGGCCCCAGTCCATGGGATTTTCCAGGCAAAAGTACTGGGATGGGGTGCCATTGCCTTCCCCGAATATATACATACAAAAACATGTAAATGCATTAGTCACCTATAGCTGTGAAACAAGCACCACAAATACTCAATGGGTAATTTAAAAAAAGCATTTATTTTTTGGTCATGGGTCTGTGGTTTGGCTGGGGAGATTCTGCGGTAGGCTATAGGTTGCATTCAGGTCTGATGCCTACATTTTCTTCTGAGGCCCAAGCTGGAGAGGCAGTGGTTTACTGGTGAAAGTTGGTGGCTTCCAAGGGGTGAGCAGAAATAATTGATGCTTTTTAAGGCCTAAGCTGAAAACTGGTCCTTTGTCACTTCTGTCCGTGTTCCAGCGGCCAAAGCAAGCCCAATATTAATGGAGCAGGAAATTATATTCTTCTCATGGCAGAGGGAATGGGGAGGATAAATATTTGCCGAACAATAACACACACCAACACATCGTATTTCCATTGTATATGGATATGTCTGGATTTCTTGCTCCCATGAACGCAGCTTCAGTCTGTTATGCTCTTTATTTTTACTGGGCATTAATTTCCTTGCTTGAAAAATGACCAGCTTCTATTCAGAATTAACTTTTGCTATTAATCTGAGTTAAGCTAACACATACTCCCATGTGTAATAAAGCAATGTGGGCAGGACCTTGAGCTCTGCGACCAGTTTTCTTGGCTTTTCATGATGATCTGGGTGGTCTTGAAGAAGCCTTTCTGAGCTTCAGTTGCCTTTTCTGTGAAATGGTTTTGGAAAAATCACCTACTAAGTTATGACCAACCTAGATAGCATATTCAAAAGCAGAGACATTACTTTGCCAACAAAGGTGTGCCTAGTCAAGGCTATGGTCTTTCCTGTGGTCATGTATGGATGTGAGAGCTGGACTGTGAAGAAGGCTGAGCGCCGAAGAATTGATGGTTTTGAACTGTGGTGTTGGAGAAGACTCTTGAGAGTCCCTTGGACTGCAAGGAGATCCAATCAGTCCATTCTGAAGGAGATCAGCCCTGGGATTTCTTTGGAGGGAATGATGCTAAAGCTGAAACTCTAGTACTTTGGCCACCTCATGCGAAGAGTTGACTCATTGGAGAAGACTCTGATGCTGGGAGGGATTGGGGGCAGGAGGAGAAGGGGACGACAGAGGATGAGATGGCTGAATGGCATCACTGACTCTATGGATGTGAGTCTGAGTGACCTCTGGGAGTTGGTGATGGACAGGGAGGCCTGGTGTGCTGTGATTCATGGGGTCGCAAAGAGTCGAACATGACTGAGCGACTGATCTGATCTGACACAGAGCAGTAAGGGATTAAGTAAGAGAAAGCACATAAAAGCTTAAGGCAGTGCCTGGCTCTGGAAGGCACCTGATACATATTAGCTATTGTTGTTAATATTAATACTATTCTTGCAACAAAAACAGCACAGTATTCTAACGCTGCTCAAGGCCATTATCTCAGCCTGTCCCATGCTGGTTCCCAGACCTAATAATGTTCCTCTAACCCAGTGTCTTTTCCAATTATGAGCTCATTGTAGGCAATGGCACCCCACCCCAGTACTTTTGCCTGGAAAATCCCATGGATGGAGGAGCCTGGTAGGCTCCAGTCCATGGTGTCGCTAAGAGTCAGACAGGACTCAGAGACTTCACTTTCACTTTTCACTTTCATGCATCGGAGAAGGAAATGGCAACCCACTCCAGTGTTCTTGCCTGGAGAATCCCAGGGATGGGGGAGCCTGGTGAGCTTCCGTCTATGGGGTCGCACAGAGTCGGACACGACTGAAGCGACTTAACAGTAACAGTAACAGACTTGGCTTTGGAGTTTGGACTTCCTGATGGGCTCAAGACTCCCTCCCTACAGAAATGTTCAGCCTTATCTTACTGATTGGGCTTCCCAGGGGGCCCTAAAGTGAAGTTGCTCAGTCATTTCCGACTATTTGTGACCCCATGGACTGTAGTCTACCAGCCTCCTCTGTCCATGGGATTTTCTGGGCAAGAATACTGGAGTGAGTTGCCATTTCCTTCTCCAGGAAATCTTCCCAACCTAGGGATTGAACCCAGGTCTCCCGCATTGTAGGCAGATGCTTTACTGTCTGAGCAGGGTAAAGAAACTGCCTGCCAATGCAGGTGATGTAAGAGACACAGATCAGGAAGAGCCCCTGGAGGAGGGCATGGCAACACGCTCCAGTATTCTTGCCTGGAGAAACCCATGGACAGAGGAGCCTGGCGGGCTACAGTCCATAGGATCGCAAGAGTTGGATATGACTGAATGACTTAACACGCATGCATGCATCTTAACTGATTTGTGCCTCTTGGGCTTCTCAGCCTGGGAGCACAGGACTGGCCCCTACCTGGTACTGCTAGTTCGTTGGTGCAATGCAACCTGAACAGGAAATTTCCACAAGAGCACAGGTTATGGGGGAGCCTTCCAACGCCCACAGACAGCAGCTCCGATGTTTGTGAGCTGGGGGGTGGGATTCCTTTCACCTGAAGTCCCCCAGGAGCTGTCAAGCTTCGAATCCTTGCAGTTTAGGCAGTCTGTTTGTAATGGTCTCAAGAAAATCCATTCTGCCTACAAATGTGGTGACCTTTAATTTTTTTTTTTTCAGAATTTTCCAAGACGCACATTGACTCTTCCTGTCAGCCTGGAAGGCTGTAATGCCGCCTGGGGCATTTAGATTGCATTTGCCAATTGCTGACTGCTGTAGCCAATTTGTTCCTGATCTCAAGGTCGATTGTGAATAATTTTAGCTGGGCTAAGTCTCTTGCATTGAATAACTTGGAGAGAAACTATTAAGGCAGAGGCAGGAGGGGGTATGGAGCTGTTGCTTTTTGGAGACGTTCTTTGATTTCTGGTAAAAAGGAGGGTTCCGGCTCTGCCATTGCTGGACGAGGTGACCCGGAAGCAGAGAGGAGTAGACACATTCCAGGTCCCTCATGTGCCAGATATTGCACTGGGCATTTTACGCACACGAGTTGTTTAATCTACCTTGTGAGATGAACCTGATGATGGCCAGAATACACAGACTACCGACCTGTTGGGCTGGGACTGGTCCGATTCCCAAGGTCAGGTTCTGCCCCTAGCAGCATACAGCACCCATGAGAACACAGCAGGTACACTGGGATCTGCTGCCTTTCTTTCTGTTGCCCTCTCCTTTGGATTGCTCCTCTAGGTCTGCAGTGGGTCTGGCTTCTCTATGTCTACCTGGCGTGGAGCCGGCATCACAGCTGTTCCTTGATCCCTCCGTGCATGCTATAGAAGTGACCCGGGGCAGCCTGCTGTCTTCACACATGGTCTTTGGAGTGGGGACACGGGTTGGGTCTGAATCCCTGAGAGCCGTGTGACTGGTCCAGCTCCTCTGAAGCCTGAAACAGGGATTGGGGTGGGTGTGGTTTATGGCGGGGGCGGGGGCTCTGGGGGTGGTGGGGGAAAGGAGGGGAGGGAAGAAGAGCAGGGAAGGAGAAAGAGCCTGGGACTATGACATTATGGCCTGAATGTTTATATATGCCTTCCCCTCCCTCCCCAGCCCCCCGCAGCACAAATTCATATGTGGAATTCTACCCACAGGGTGGTTATTAGAAGGTGTGGGGCCTTTAGGAGGTGATTTGGTCATGAGGGTGGAGTCTTCATATAAAAGGGACCCCAGAGAGCTCCTTCTGCCCTTCCTGCGTGTTGAGGCCAGGGCTAGAAGATGGCCACGTATGAACCAGAGAGCCTGCCCTCACCAGATGCCAAATCTGCCGGTTCTTGGATCTTGGACTTCCCAGCCTCCAGACCTGCAAGAAAGTTCTGTCATTTCAGCCACCCAGTCGGTGGCTATTACAGCAGCGTGAGATACCTAAGACACCCAGCAAGGATGGGGGTCTTAGGTCAAGACCAAGGAGGGAGCTCGGGCATGTGCGCTGTACCGTGACACCGGCTCTGCCTCAAGGCAGGAGGACTAGACTTATGTACCCCCGCCCCACAAAAGTGTCAATTAGTCACCCATGGTCCCAGTGGTACAGGTAGACTAGGGGTGGGTGACGGTGTAGCTCCCCTGGGTGAGATAGCTTCTGTCTGCCAAGGAAGATTCACTGCAGAAAGTGCTGGCGTGAGCCATTAGGGACAGACTGTCAAATGCTGAGGAATGGATAGGTTGACTGGTAAAGGGAATCTGGGTGAGGCTTTAGGAGTAGCTACAAAACTGTAACCTCTCTGTGCCCCAGTTTTCCTCGTTTGCAAAATGGAGACACTGATAACCTATATCTGAGCTTTGGGGTGAAAATTAAAAAACATCACTGCATTTGTATTACTGGTATAATGTACCTAATACAGGCCTTGAGGACTCAGCAAGCATAAGCTATGATTATTACTGGCATTTGTGGAACAACCACAAACAATTAATGATCACTCACTTAATATCTCATTTAATCTTTCCAACTCTTCAGAGTTTTTTATTTTAACTTATTTTTAGTTTTTATTGGTGTATAACTGACATATACCCTTGTGTTAGCTTCGTAACGATTTGAGATTTTCATATGTTGTGGAGTGAGCACCACACAGTTAAGTCTAGTTAACATCTGTCACTATACGTAGATTGGAAGCATTTTTTTCCCTCCTTGTGATGAGGACTTTTAAAATTCACTCGCAGCAACTTTCAAATATGCCGTGTAGTATTAGTCACTCTAGTCACCATGCTATACACTGCATCCTCATGACGTTTATCTTATAACTGGGAGCGTGTACCTTTTGACCGTCTTCATCCATTTTGTCCTCCTCTGGAAACCGCCAGTATGTACTCTGCATCTATGAGCTTTGTTTTTTTTGGTTTGGGGTTGTTCAGTTCAGTCTCTCAATCGTGTCCGACTCTGCAGAATTGCAGCACGCCAGGCCTCCCTGTCCATCACGAACTCCCGGAGGTCACTCAGACTCACATCCATCGAGTCAGTGATGCCATCCAGCCATCTCATCCTCTGTCGTCCTCTTCTCCTCCTGCCCCCAATCCCTCCCAGCATCAGAGTCTTTTCCAATTCCACATGTGAGATCACACAGTATTTGTCTCTCTTTGTCTGGCTTATTTCACTTGGTTTAATACCCTCAGGGCCTGATCTAATCCTTAATGAACTCTTATGAGGTAAATTTCATTTCTACCCCAGTTTATAGAGTCTGTGGGCCAGATGTTATGTCCGCAGACCCACCAGGGCTTCCCTGGCAGCTCAGACAGTAAAGAATCCGTATGTAATGTGAGAAACCTTGGTTTGATCCCTGGCTTGGGAAGATCCCCTGGAGGAGGGCATGGAAAGCCAGTCCAGTATTCTTGCCTGGAGAATCCCATAGACAGAGGAGCCTAGCCGGCTGTAGTCCATGGGATCACGAAGAGTTGGACACGACTGAGTGACTCAGCACACGGCCCGCACCCCCAATTTGTAGACTGATATCCTCATCTGAAAGGTGATAGTATTAGGAGGTGGGGCCTTTGGGAGGTGATTAGGTCACCTAATGAGGGTGAGGGTGCAGCCCTCTTACTGGGATCAGCACCCTTTTTAAAGGGTTCCCAGAAAGCTACTTTGTCCCTTCTTCCACGTGAGGACAGAGTTAGGACGTGCTGTCTATGAACCAGGGAGAGGACTCTCACTAGATAATGAATCTGCCGGCACCTTAATCTTGGACTTCCCAGCCTCCAGAACCATGAAAAGTAAATTTCTGTTGTTTGTAAGCCACCCGTCTATGTTACTCTGTTATAGCAGCCCAGACAGTCTAACACACTAAGTGCGGAGACTGAGACACGGTGAAATGGCATATCTTGACCATGGCCACAGAGCTGACAAGTGGCAGGGCTGAGACTCAATTCAGGCTGCCAAGCCCTGCAGCCCCCAAGCAAGTAATCCTTGCAGACTCACTCTTTTAATCGTGGGATTGTTTTTGTCATTCCCGATTCTTTGAATTCACCATCATCTCTCTTGTCTCTGAGCTTTTGCATATTATATTTTGTGTGCTGGAAATATTCTCCCCCTATTGCCTGGTCTCCTCGGGTTTATCCTTTGAGTCTGAGCTTAGATTTGGCCTTTTCCAGAAAGTCCTCCTGGTGATCTCCTCCCACTTGTATTTCCCTCAATCAGAGCATCTGTTAGGATGTATTGCAATCGCCTGGTCACTCATCTGTTTCCCTTACTAGACTGTGGTCCCAAAGGGGTAGTGATTTCACCTGTCTCATTTATTATTGTAACTCCAGACCCTTGCATTTTGTTAGACATATAGGGATACTTGATAAATACTTAATAATTGAAGGAGCAATCCAGACTCAGAGTGGAATACATTGGAATCTTACCGAAGTTACTGTTTTGTTGAATTAAAGCTGCTGCTACTGCTACTGCTAAGTCGTTTCAGTCATGTCCAACTCTGTGCGACCCCATAGATGGAAGCCCACTAGGCTCCTCTGTCCCTGGGATTCTCCAGGCAAGAACACTGGAGTGGGTTGCCATTTCCTTCTCCAATGCATGAAAGTGAAAAGTGAAAGGGAAGTTGCTCAGTCATACCCGACTCTTAGGGACCCCATGGACTGCAGCATACCAGGCTCCTCCATCCATGGGATTCTCCAGGCAAGAGTACTGGAGTGGGGTGCCATTGCCTTCTCCGTGAATTAAAGCTACTTGGACTAAATTCTTTCTGGGAAGATTTTATAACCGAGTCTACAGGTCTGCCTGACTAGAGTCTGTCAGCATCTATGAACAGAGCTCCCGGGTCCCCCACAAAAGAACCATCCCCCTTACCTGGGAGGCTCTGGGGATTTAAATGAGGTTCTAGTGTAGTAAACAAGGGTTCTTCAGAGACTCTTCTGACATTTCTATTTAATCACCGCTCAGTTCATTTATTTAAAGTAATGAATTTTTTTCTTTCCATTATGACTATAAGAGAATCACATTGTTGCAAATTTGGAAAACATAGAAAAGCAACCCACCTGTTATCATTTGATATGTACATTTTTGGGGGGAGACTTTCTTTTCCCCAAGTATATGTTTTCTTTATTTCTTTTTTTCTAAAATAGTAAACCTACTTACAACCATACTAGGAATATAGTTTTGTATCCTGCTACTTTTTTCACTTAGCAAAATGAGATTTTTCCAAGTTTAATTACATAGCTTTAAAAATAACCATCACCATTTTTTTCTTTTTTTCCGCCTTTTAAATTTTTTATCAAAGTAATATATGCACATAGTAAAAAGTGAAAGAACAGAAGGGCCTGTAATGGAAGCAGCAGTCCTGGTTCCTTCTCTCCTCTCTCCCCTCCCCAAGTCCTGTTTCCCAGAGGCAACTGCTTGAAATGTTGTTTCCATTTTTAGGTCTTCTGGTGTTTATCTCTGTAACTCCAAATAAGGTGCTTATGCAGCTGTTTCTTGATTTATCAATTTAAGACATTTCCTATTGACTGTCTGCCATAGAAGATGAGGATTCAGCTTACTGACATTGGCCCTCCCCTCCTCCTCCTCACCCTGCACATTTTTCACATGAAAAGGTAATACAGTGCACACGGAAGATCATGCCAACAGGGTGAAAGAAAGCCTCTTACGCCAGTATTTTAGTCTTCACCTGCCCCTATTCCCAGTTTCTTGTGTGTCCACATCTGGAGATTATGTAAGATGACAGTGAACTTTCTGACATTCCACCATGGAGAAGTGGGCTCTTTCCCCCTTGCTTGTAAACCTGGGATGACCTGTGACCGCTTTCACCACCAATAGAACGCCATGGAAGTGGTGCCATATTGGTTGTGGTCCCAGCCTTTAAGTGGTTGGGCAGTTTCTGCTTCCATCCTCTTGGAACTCTTGGTCTTAAAACTCTGAGCCATGGTGTAAGAAGTCTAATGACCCTGCTGGAGAGACACGTTGGGAGACTCTGAGAAGACGGAGAAGAGGAAGGGTCTTGTTGTGACCAGCTTCTAACTGTCCCCACAAAGGCACCCGGCATGTCACTGAAGCTGCTTGGAGCCTTCCAAGCAGCCTAGAAGTCAGCCGAATACCACTGAGGGACCCCAGTAGACACCACATGGAGCATAATTGCTAAGCTGCCTGAATTCCTGACTCTCAAAACTGTGAGTTGTAATAACCATGGTTGTTGTTTCAAGCCAATAAGTTTTGGAATTGAGCAGAGTAGTCTCCTTCCAGAGAGACTCCATGAGTCAGAGATTTTGGGAGAGGGTTCTCTTCACTTAGGAACGGAGCCCAATAGAAAGTGTATGCACTAATGCTTCATTGGGCTAAATAATCACAAGAAGGAGAAATGAGGAAAAATGGAAGTGAGGCAGGAAAGGAGAGAAAGAAAATGCCAGGAGGTACATACTACAGAGTGACCGCAGCTTTACAGAAACACCACTTGTCCCACGGGCCACCTTTGGGGAGGTTCCTTAGAACCTCTGCATCTCAGATCTGTCTGTAGTGAGGTGGGAAGGGTGAGTCATTTGTCTGCCAACTCCCTCCTGCCTCTTGTTATCTCTTACTGGTGGAATTTTGCACCATCCTGTTTTATCTCCACCTCTAGGAATTGGTGGGTGTGACGGAAGCCAGCTCTGGCCCCCACTCATGGTAGACTGAGTAATTTTTGGTTAGATGCCAGACTTTGTGAATTTCACCCTACTGGCTGCTAGAGAATGTTGTTCCTGGAACCGGCCTAGATGCTGCGGGTCCAGCATTGAACAAAACAAAGATCCCTGCCTTTTTTGAACTTTCATAATAGTGTGGGAAGACAATCAGGAAACAATAAGCATAATTCATGTTTACTGTTATTATTGTGTTACATTTGTATCCTTATGAATACTTACCCTAAACAGCCATCATGTTTAGTGACTGCATAATATTTGATTGAATGGTTTTATCACTATTTAATGATGCATTTCTCTGTTGATGGTTAATCAAATTACTTTCTCCAGTTGGAAACATCTAGAAGCTTAGAGGCTTAGGCTTCCAAGTCCAACAAACGGAAGTTGAGGGTTCATTCTAAAGTCCAATGGGAAGCAGCCACTCATATACTTGGGATCAAAGATTGATCTCCCTTGTTCTGTGAACTGGTGTTGCTATGGATTGGACCATCCAACCTGGTGTGCCCATGGCCAACAAAAGAGATGACGGGCGATTTTAGGATGGCAGGAAGGACCTTACATACCCCTCTTCCTTTGTCTCCAGCTCTCTGAGTACATCTGTACTCCAATATCCAGTCAGCCCACCCAGACCTAGAGTCAAGGTCTTCAGTATCTCTTGAGCCTGTATTTTCCCCTTTATTTCTGTGCCTTGGTCTTCATTTGGGCTTCCACTACTTTTTGCCTGTCGGTTTTGCATTCTTGTCTCCTATTCCATTGATCTCTAGTCTCCAGTAACAATTATGTGATTTGTATTGGAGGATGTGGTGAATGCTGTTGGTGCCTTGCCCACACCCACTGGTACTTACTATTTCTACCTCAGGTACCTGTGACAATGCCTGGGGCTTTCTTGGTTGAGGAAGTGCAGAGCAACGCACACTCAGGAGAGGATGCCCCAACTACTGAGGGTGGTTGTCCCACCTTCCTCACCTTTATGATAAGGGTGCCTCTGTAAAGAATGCCAAGAGCCATGAGGATATGCCTCTCTTTGTGTGTGTTAGTTGCTCAGTCATGTCCAACTCTCTGCGACCCCATGGACTGTAGCTCCACCAGGCTCCTCTGCCCATGGAATTTCCCAGGCGAGATGGAGTAGATTGCCATTCCCTTCTCTAAGAGATCTTCCCAACCCAGGGATTGAACCATGGTCTCCTGCAGATTCTTCACTGTCTGAGACACCAGGGAAGTATATATATATATAAGGCTTCCCAGGTAGCGCTAGTGGTAAAGAACCTGCCTGCCAATGCAAGAGACATACAGGATGCAGTTTCGATCTCTAGGTTGAAAAGATCCCTTGGAGAAGGGCATGGCAATTCACTCCAGTATTCTTGCCTGGTGAATACTATGGACAGAGGAACCTGGCAGGCTATAGTCCATGGGGTCACAGAGTTGAACACAACTGAAGCAACTTAGCATGCATGCATATATATATATATATATATATATATATATATATATATAATATAAATATAAAACACCAGAGAATCCTACCTACTGTTGATGAGTGGTAAAGTGAGACTTCCCCGAGCAATGTCTTTTCTAAACTGAGACCTGAAAGATGAGCAGAAACTAACTAAGCAAACTAGCTTGGCAAACAATGGGGAGAATAGCAGAAAAATGTTCCAGTTGTAGGCAGCAAGCATGTGTGAGGGTCCTGGGGCAGGAATGATAGCATGGCCAGAGTGCAGAAAGGGAAGCACACTGTGGCAGCCACGTTGGGATGATCTGTGTCCAAAAGATGAATTTTTCTTTCCCTTTCATTTTGATTCTCTGTCTGTATACTGTTTTGAATCCCACTGTGGTCTGGCTTCATTTAAATGCATCTGAAATGAAATCTCTAATGTTAACAGTGTTGTCAGATGTGAAGTCCTCATTTCTCTTTGGTTCTTTTTCACAGCACACTGTCTATGAATTTCAGGGGAGGATATGAGGATTTTGATTGTTTTTTTCCCCCCGTATGACCACATTATGTTAATTTCCCCATTGTCTTAGGATATGAGAACATAAAAGCAATAACTCATTTATGTGAAGACTGAATGTGCGGCGAGGTTGTCATGGAAACCAGGGGAAATATTCACATTGACTTGAGTAAATTGAATAACCCCCGTTAAAAGATTGAACACAGAACTTATTTACCCAATTGTGTAGTGTGCAGAAGAGATGGACGATCAACATGATAAATGAGATTTTAGGGGGTTGGAAAGGGGGTGAGGATGAAGAGGGTGAGTGAATGCTTGAGGTGTGTTATTTTTATCAAAATAGTTATTCTCCTTCTTCCAAAGGCTGTGTTTTTGTTGCTGAATGTGAGTGGGGCTCTAGGGTGGTAGGGAAAGGGTCCAGGGAAAATGGAGAGATAAGCTTAGGCTGTTCATGACTCCAGATGCCAGACCCCTAACCGTATTTCCCTTCAGAGTCTCCTCTAAAGTCTTGGTCATAGCAGTTGAAAGGGCTTGACAGTTTTCAGCATTTCCGCCTTTGCCTTTGGAAGTGTTGCTCCTTATGTTTCAAGCTGATTTTTAAAAAATGCTGGTTCTGTTGCTTTTTATTTTTTAAAGCAAATGCTTTAACTCTTCCCAAATAACTCCTTTAAAAAAGGTTGTGGAAGAGAGGTGAGGAAGTCGAGTTGGGGACACCCTCACTCCTGCTTGTTGTTGCAGGAAGTGCTCTGAGCCCAGGGTGCAGCCCCCTGAATGTGGTTCCAGACCTAGAGGGGTTCAGTACCAGCCCCTCTAAGGGTTGTTCCAGGCGAGTGTGGAGAGTGGGTCCTGGGCTCTGGAAGGCACTGCAGCCGGTTCTTCAGGGCCACCTTGATGTTGCACCTGAGGTCTCACTCCAAGAGATGCTTTTAAGAGGTATTTTCTCATCAGCAGCTTCCATCCCAAGCACCACAGTCCTGCCTCCTTATGACATCTCCTCCTCCTCCACCGTCTGCTCTGTCCTCTGCCATCTCCAGGATTATGTGATGCAGAGCCCATTGTGGAGGTATAAACTACCCAGCCTATGGTAATTCGTCATAGGAGCCTGAACAAAGACAGTGTAGAGACAGGCAGGAAAATGTTTGGGGTGTATTCTGACTTCCCAGGTGGCTCAAATGGTAAAGAATCCGGCTGCAATGCAGGAAACTTGGGATTGATCCCTGGGTTGGGAAGATCCCCTGGAGGAGGGCATGGCAACCTGCTCCAGTGTTCTTGCCTGGAGAATCCCCATGGGCAGAGGATCCTGGTGGGCTGCAGTCCATGGGGTCTCAAAGAGTCAGATACGACTGACCGACCAAATAAAGCACAGCACACATAACTCATAAGCTACAGAAATGTATTTCTTAACTGTTCTAGAAGCTGGAAGTCCCAGACCAGGGTGCCAGCATAGCTGAGTTCTGGTGAGGGCTGTCTTCTGGATTCTAGACTGCTGACTTCTTGCTGTGTCCCCACCTGGTGGAAAAAGTGTGAGAGAGTTCTCTGGGGTTTCTTTTTTCATTTATTCTTATATTTTAAAATAAAATTGTATATATTCAAGGTGTGCAGGCTGATTTGATATACATAATACATAGTGAAATAATTATTATATTAACCATCTCCTAACAGTAACTACAGTTTTTTATTTTTGGTGTGTGTATGTATATAGCAAGAGCACTGGAAACTTGGTCTCTTAGCAGATTTGCAGTATTCCATAATAGAATTATTAACAGCAGTCATCATGCCTGTACCTTAGAGGTCTCTAGATTTGCTCATCCTACACAACCACAGCTTTGTGTCCCTTGACCAACATCTTCCCATTTCCCTCACTCTCCAGCCTCCGGTAACCAAAATCTTTTGCAAAGGATGATGTAAATTGATATTCACAAAGCCTTCCCCCTCTGACATTAGCCCCATTTGATGGGTGGGGAAACAGAAGCCCAGAGAAGCCAAGTGACTTGCTCAGAATTGTGTAGCTAGGATGTGGCAGAATCAGAACCAGAACTCACATCTCCTGGCTCTTCATCAAGTACTTTTTCTGCTGTCTCAGGCAGCCCTGGGACTCTACCTCCCCTGGTGGGGAGGTCCTCCATACACTGATCTATTCTGATGACCCTTACCAAAGTCCAGGAAAAAATTGGAAAAAAAGCCCTAAATGTCCAACCTAAGAGGGACAAATGACACTTACGCTCCTTTCATATAGTGGAGTATTATGGATTATATTAATAAATGACATGCAAAAAGCATAGTAACATGACACATATATCATAGTATAAAATGAGGGAAGAAAGCAAGATGAGAACTATGTAAATTAAATGCACTAAACAACAACAACAAAAGAAAACACGCATGAAATAATGGTTGTCTTCAAATAGTTTGTTGGTTTAGGTCCTCTGAGAAGCAGAAGGCAAAAACAGGGATTAATCGTGCAAGAAATTCATTGGAGAGATGCCCGGGGAGGAAAACTGGGAGGGTGCAGAGGCAGGCAGGGAGTGCCTTGAGGATGCGATGCAGGTCTGACACTGACGAAAGGGGAGGGAGGACGAAGGGGGTTCAGTACCTTCTGAGGAAGTTTCAGCCAGGCCAGTCCCAGGGAATGCTTGCGACAAAGTTGCCTCTTGGTCAGATCTGGCACTGGAATATAATAGCCTGATTCTAGTACTGCTGCCCTGCTTAGCTGCTGGCTGGGGAAGCCCTGGGAAGAGTGGCTTGGCATGAACACCCTGGTACTTCAGAAGTGCAGTGATTAGAGATTGTTGTCAGCCTGAGAGTCGGTTCCTGTGAGGGAAGATCTGAGCAGGGAACCTCCATGACTGCAGCTGCTGGACTATTATTATAGTGAAGCATATGGTGAAGGCACTTCAGGGTGGTCTTGAGAAGATTAAGGCTTTTGGCTGAATTCTGCCCTCCAAATACAGGCTTGTCTCATTAACAGCTGTACTTTCCTATTCTCGTGCCCAGCAAAGGTGTGCTGAGTCACTTGAGCAGACAAGACCTGTCCCTCCATCTCTCATAACAGGAAATTGTAACAGCTGCCCCAAAATGAATGGAAGGACTTTGCGAAGTTAATCTTCTCGGACTTACTACTTGTAACATATCCTTTGGGGAAGAGATGCTTAGCAATATTAATGGTCTAATGTTTGTAGAAAATGATTTTTGGTGAGCCTGGCTGCAGAGGAGGGTAATTAGGTCAGGAAGGGGGCTTGAACCACCTATATGTGGTTTTAGAGTGAAAGTGAAAGTCACTCAGTTGTGTTCCACCCTTTGTGACTCCATGGACTACCCAGTCCATGGAGTTCTCCAGGCCAGAATACTGGAGCGGGTAGCCTCAACCTAAGGATGGAACCCAGGTCTCCCGCACTGCAGGTGGATTCTTTACCAGCTGAGCCACAAGGGAATCAGTGAGTGGTTTTAAGGTCTCCCTAAAGCCTGTATTTCATTGAGTTAGACAAGGGTGTGGTCCTGGTGTGATTAGATTGACTAGTTTTCTGTGAGTATGGTTTCAGTGTATTTGCCTTCTGATGCCCTCTTGCAAGACCTACCGTCTTACTTGGGTTTCTCTTACCTTGGGCGTGGGGTATCTCTTCCTGGCTGCTCCAGCAAAGCACAGCCATGGCACCTTACCTTGGACGAGGGGTCTCTCCTCACCGCCGCCCTTCCTGACCTCGGTCGTGGGATAGTTCTTCTCGGCCGCGCTCCTAGTCCGCCGCGCAGCCGGCGGGGCGCTCCCAGTGCGCCGCAGCTCGCGGGGCGCTCCCGCGCCGCGCAGCCGGCGGGGCTCTCCGAGTGCGCCAGTCGCGGGAACGCGGGTGCTCCGAGTGTGCCGGTCGCGGGAAGGCGAGGCGCTCCGAGTGCGCCGGTCGCGATGGCTGGATGGCATCACTGACTTGATGGATGTGAGTCTGAGTGACCTCCGGGAGTTGGTGATGGACAGGGAGGCCTGGCGTGCTGCAGTTCATGGAGTCGCAAAGAGTCGGACACGACTGAGTGACTGATCTGATCTGATCTGATCTGAAAGCCTGTATATTGTCACCCTGCTTCAATGGCACCCCACCCCAGTACTTTTGCCTGGAAAATACCATGGACGGAGGGGCCTGGTAGGCTCCAGTCCATGGGGTCACTAGGAGTCGGACACGACTGAGTGACTTTAATTTCACTTTTCACTTTCATGCATTGGAGAAGGAAATGGCAACCCACTCCAGTATTCTTGCCTGGAGAATCCCAGGGACTGGGGAGCCTGGTGAGCTTCCGTCTATGGGGTTGCACAGAGTCGGACACGACTGAAGCAACTCAGCAGCAGCAGCAGCAGAGTACATCATGAGAAACACTGGACTGGAAGAAACACAAGCTGGACTCAAGATTGCCGGGAGAAATATCAATAACCTCAGATATGCAGGTGACACCACCCTTATGGAAGAAAGTGAAGAGGAACTAAAACGCCTCTTGATGAAAGTGAAAGTGGAGAGTGAAAAAGTTGGCTTAAAGGGCATCTGGTCCCATCACTTCATGGGAAATAGATGGGGAAACAGTGGAAACAGTGTCAGACTTTATTTTGGGGGGCTCCCAAATCACTGCAGATGGTGACTGCAGCCATGAAATTAAAAGACACTTACTCTTTGGAAGGAAAGTTATGACCAACCTAGACAGCATATTCAAAAGTAGAGACATTACTTTGCCAACAAAGGTCCGTCTAATCAAAGCTATGGTGCGAAGAGTTGACTCATTGGAAAAGATTCTGATGCTGGGAGGGATTGGGGGCAGGAGCAGAAAGGGACGACAGAGGATGAGATGGCTGGATGGCATCACTGACTTGATGGATGTGAGTCTGAGTGACCTCCGGGAGTTGGTGATGGACAGGGAGGCCTGGCGTGTTGGGATTCATGGGGTCGCAAATAGTCGGACATGACTGAGTGACTGAACTGAACTGAAATATGGTTCAGAGCTCCACGAAGGACCACTGAATATACTTCACTAAACTAATGTCTGGCTCTCAGTAAGTACTCAATACAGTGTTTATTAAATTAAAAGAATGATTAAAAGGAAAGCAAGCAATAAATAGAATCTGTGCATCTCTAAGTTAGCAAACTTTGACTGAAGATTTGTTGAACTTGGTCCTGCTCAACAGTGTACCTGCCCACCCTTTAGCCCTCAGAAGACCTGTGATGGTTAATTTTCTGTGTCGATTTTACTGGGTCCTGGGGTATCCAGATTAAACATTATTCAGGTGCATCTGTGAGGATGTTTCTGATGAGATTAGATTTGAATCAGTGAACTCAAGTGAAGTAAATCAGCTTCCCGATGTGGGTGGGCAGCATCCAATCCACTGGGAGCCTGAATAGAACAAAAGGCAGAGGAAGAAGGGACTTACCTCTTCCTGCCTCATTGCTTGAGCTGGGACATCTCATCTCCTGTCTTTGGCTAGGACTTACACTATCAGTTCCGCTGTGACTCAGACCTTTGAACTTGGGCTGAATTACATGACCAGCTTTTCTGGGTGTCCAGTTCACAGACAGCAGATGGTGGGACTTCTTAGCCTCCATAATCATGTGAGCCAGTTCTTCATAATAAATCTCAGTCTGTCTTTCTCAGATTTATTATGAGGGACTTTATAGTTACATAATATTGGTTCTAGTTCTCTGGAGAACCTGGACTACTAATAGGCTCTAGAAAATTTGTTTCTTGTAACCTATCACCTTGTCATTTTCTTTGGGGGTCTAATATCAATAATTCTTGGTCTCCAGCCCAATTTTTTGGTCATAACTTCTACAGTTTGGTAGTTTTCCATTTATTCCACCTTTACTGCACATAAAGGTCTCCAAGTATCAGTTCAGTTCAGTTCAGTCGCTCAGTCATGTCCAACTCTTTGCGAACCCATGAATCGCAGCACGCCAGGCCTCCCTGTCCATCACCAACTCCCGGAGGTCACTCAGACTCACATCCATCGAGTCAGTGATGCCATCCAGCCATCTCATCCTCTGTAACCCCCTTCTCCTCCTGCCCCCAATCCCTCCCAGCATCAGAGGTCTTTTCCAATGAGTCACCTCTTCATATGAGGTGGCCAAAATACTGAAATTTCAGCTTTAGTATCATTCCTTCCAAAGAAATCCCAGGGCTGATCTTCAGAATGGACTGGTTGGATCTCCTTGCAGTCCAAGGGACTCTCAAGAGTCTTCTCCAACACCACAGTTCAAAACCATCAATTCTTCAGTGCTCAGCCTTCTTCACAGTCCAACTTTCACATCCATACATGACCACAGGAAAAACCATAGCCTTGATTAGACGAACCTTTGTTGGCAAAGTAATGTCTCTGGCTTTTGAATATGCTATCTAGGTTGGTCATAACTTTCCTTCCAAAGAGTAAGTGTCTTTTAATTTCATGGCTGCAGTCACCATCTGCAGTGATTTGGGAGCCCCCAAAAATAAAGTCTGACACTGTTTCCACTGTTTCTCCGTCTATTTCCCATGAAGTGATGGGACCAGATGCCATGATCTTCGTTTTCTGAATGTTGAGCTTTAAGCCAACTTTCAGGCAATTGTTGTCCGACTCTGAATAAGATATGTTTAGATCATCTACTGCTGCATGAAAAATGACCTACTCACAAAAAGGCTGGAAAAAATGTTTGATATTATTGGTTATGATTCTGTATTGACTGAGAAGTAGGATTCTTATTTCCCATCTCTCGTGTAGTTGTGTTAGAGAGTTGCTAGGGTTGGACTCGTCTAAGTCTTGACTAGGTTGCCCATACAAAATGGTTCAAACATCTGAAAGCTGATGTTGGCCATTGGCTAGGAGCTCTCAGTTGACATTGTTGCCCAGGGCATCTTCATGTGGCCTCTCCATGCAATTTGGATTTCTTGTAGCCTAGTATCTGGGTTCTGAGAGTGGGTGTTCCAAGAGATAAGAAGTACTGACTAACCATCTCTTAAAACTTGGATCAGAAACTGGAACAGGGTGATTTCCACCATATTTGATAGATCAAAGCAATCACAGAATTCCATCTGTTAGTAGGAGGAGTGTTAAAATATGTGGCCACTTGAAAATAACCACAGATGGTTTCTACTGTTAAGGAATGCAGAGTTAATGCAGAGATGATAATGATAGTGATAAAGTTAACATGGAGACAGTAGACTGAACAATGGCCACCCAATTATATATCGGATTGTAATCCTGGAATCGGTAAATATTATCTTATGAGAACAAAGAGTCTTTGCAGATGTGATTAAGTTAGTAATGGGGGAGATTACTTCAGATTGTCCAAGTGGACACTAAATCTGATCACAAGTGTCCTTATAAGAGGAAGGCAGAGAGAGATGCCACACAGAGAAGAAGAGAAGGCAACATGAAGACGGAGGCATAGACTGGAGTGATGCAACCACAAGCCAAGGAATGCTCGCGGCTACCAGAGGGTGGAAGAGGCAAGAAGCAGGTTCTCCCCTAGGGCTTCTGGAGGGAGCATAGCCCTGATGACACCTCAGTTTCATCTCAGTAAAACCAGTTTCCACATTCTGGCCTCCAGAATTGGCAGAGAATGAATTTCTGTTATTTTAAGCCCCTGAATTTGAGATAATTTGTTACACCAGTCTCAGAAAACTAATGCAAAACTAGTTAATGACAAGAGTGCGAACAGGGTTATAAAAGAAACACATGGGAGAGACCTGAGACCCAACCCAGTGGAGAGAGAGAGTTGGGCAGGAAATGTTTCTTTACAGTCTGACTCTGAATCCCCAGGAAGTGTGTGTGGCACAGGATGGAGTAGCTGAGGGCTGGAGACATGCTTTTCTGTTGACAACTCAAGTGTGCCACACACTTGGTGTGTTTTTAGGTTGTGATGAGGTTTCAATGAGTAAAGGGAAACTTGTAAATGCTTGGCACATAGTGAACACTTTAAAAAACTTAGTTGTTAGTATCATCATTATTTCCTTTGGGATTTGGTGAAGGATTTTTTCTGGTGCTGAAATTGACTCCTATTTTCGCCATGATTCATGTCTGCTTTTGACTATGTTTTTAGGTTTTTTCCCTTTTTGGGTATTACACTGCGCAGTTCATTGCCAAAGTGCTCTGCCATTGTCAAGGAGAACCAAACAGTTGCTACACAAGAGACCAGGGCTTAGGACATGTTCCTCATCTGTTTCCCTAGTTCAGTTCAGTTCAGTTCAGTCGCTTAGTTGTGTCCAGCTCTTTGTGACCCCATGCACTGTAGCACGCCAGGCCTCCCTGTCCAGCACCAGCTCCCGGAGCTTACTCAGACTCGTGTCCATTGAGTCAGTGATGCCATCCAACCATCTCATCCTCTGTCATCCCCTTCTCCTTCTGCCTTCAATCTTCCCCAGCATCAGGGTCTTTTCAAATGAGTCAGCTCTTCTCATCAGGTGGCCAAAGTATTGGAGTTTCAGCTTCAGCATTAGTCCTTCCAATGAATATTCAGGACTGATTTCCTTAAGGATTGACTGGTTGAATCTCCTTGTAGTCCAAGGGACTCTCAAGAATCTTCTCTAGCACTGTAGTGCAAAAGCATCAGTTCTTTGGCGCTCAGCTTTCTTTATAGTCCAACTCTCACATCCATACACAACTACTGGAAAAACCATCCATAGCTTTGACTAGACAGACCTTTGTTGCAAAGTAATGTCTCTGCTTTTTAATATACTGTTTATGTTGGTCATAGCTTTTCTTCCAAGGAGGAAGCGTCTTTTAATATGGCTTCAGTCACCATCTGCAGTGATTTTGGAGCCCCCCAAAATAGTCTCTTGATAGAGTGCCTGATGAACTATGGATGGAGGTTCGTGACATTGTACAGGAGACAGGGATCAAGACAATCCTCAAAAAAGAAATTCAAAACAGCAAAATGGCTGTCTGAAGAGGTCTTACAAATAGCTGTGAAAAGAAGGGAAGTGAAAAGCAAAGGAGAAAAGGAAAGGTATACCCATCTGACGGAGAAGGCAATGTCACCCCACTCCAGTACTCTTGCCTGGAAAATCCCATGGATGGAGGAGCCTGGTAGGCTGTAGTCCATGGGGTCGCTAAGAGTCGGACATGACTGAGCAACTTCCCTTTCACTTTTCTCTTTCATGCATGGGAGAAGGAAATGGCAACCCACTCCAGTGTTTTTGCCTGGAGAATTCCAAGGATGGGGGAGCCTGGTGGGCTTCCATCTATGGGGTTGCACAGAGTTGGACATGACTGAGGTGACTTTGCAGCAGCAGCAGCAGCATACCCATCTGAATGCAGAATTCCAAAGAATAGCAAGGAGAGAAAAGAAAGCCTTCGTCAGTGATCAGTGCAAAGAAATAGAGGAAAACAATAGAATGGGAAAGACTAGAGATCTCTTCAAGAAAATTAGAGATACCAAGGGAACATTTCATGAAAAGATGGGCTCAATAAAGGACAGAAATGGTAGGGACCTAACAGAAGCAGAAGATATTAAGAAGAGGTGGCAAGAATACACAGAAGAACTGTACAAAAGAGATCTTCATGATCCAAATAACCATGACAGTGTGATCACTCACCTAGAACCAGACATCCTAGAATGTGAAGTCAAGTGGGCCTTAGGAAGCATCACTGGAACAAAGCTAGTGGACGTGATGGAATTCCAGTTGAGCTATTTCAAATCCTAAAAGATGATGATTTTTAAAGTGCTGCACTCAATATGCCAGCACATTTGGAAAATTTGGCAGTGGCCACAGGACTGGAAAAGGTCAGTTTTCATTCTAATCCCAAAGAAAGACAATGCCAAAGAATGTTCAAAATACTGCACAATTGCACTCATCTCACGTGCTAGCAAAGTAATGCTCAAAATTCTATAAGCCAGGCTTCAGCAATACGTGAACTGTGAAATTCCAGATGTTCAAGCCGGTTTTAGAAAAGGCAGAGGAACCAGAGATCAAATTGCCAACATCTGCTGGATCATCGAAAAAGCAAGAGAGTTCCAGAAAAACATCTATTTCTGCTTTATTGACTATGCCAAAGCCTTTGACTGTGTGGATCACAATAAACTGCGGAAAATTCTGAAAGAGATGGGAATACCAGACCATCTGACCTGCCTCTTGAGAAACCTGTATGCAGGTCAGGAAGCAACAGTTAGAACTGGACATGGAACAACAGACTGGTTCCAAACAGGAAAAGGAGTCCATCAAGGCTGTATATTGTCACCCTGGTTATTTAACTTATATGCAGAATACATCATGAGAAATGCTGGGCTGGAAGAAGCACAAGCTGGAATCAAGATTTCCGGGAGAAATATCAATCACCTCAGATATGCAGATGACACCACCCTTATGGCAGAAAGTGAAGAAGAACTAAAGAACCTCTTGATGAAAGTGAAAGAGGAGAGTGAAAAAGTTGGTGTAAAGCTCAACATTCAGAAAACTATGATCATGGCATCTGGTTCTATCACTTCATGGCAAATAGAGGGGGAAACAGTGGAAACAGTGTCAGACTTTATTTTTTTGGGTTCCCAAATCACTGCAGATGGTGATTGCAGCCATGAAATTAAAAGACGCTTACTCTATGGAAAGAGAGTTATGACCAACCTAGATAGCATATTCAAAAGCAGAGACATTACTTTGCCAACAAAGGTTCATCTAATCAAGGCTATGGTTTTTCCTGTGGTCATGTATGGTTGTGAGAGTTGGACTGTGAAGAAAGCTGAGTGCTGAAGAATTGATGGTTTTGAACTGTGGTGTTGGAGAAGACTCTTGAGAGTCCCTTGGACTACAAGAAGATCCCACTAGTCTATCCTAAAGGAGATCAGTCCTGGATGTTCATTGGAAAAACTGATGTTGAAACTCCAGTACTTTGACCACCTGATGAGAAGAGCTGAGTCACTTGAAAAGACCCTGATGCTGGGAAAGATTGAGGGCAGGAGGACCAGGGGACAACAGAGGATGAGATGGTTGGATGGCATCACCGACTCGATGGACATGGGTTTGGGTAGACTCTGGGAGTTGGTGATAGACAGGGAAGCCTGGCGTGCTGCAGTTCATAGGGTCGCAAAGAGTCTGACACGACTGAGCGGCTGAACTGATCTGAACTGAACTCTGCATATAAATTAAATAAGCAGAGTGACAATATACAGCCTTGACATACTCCGTTCCCAATTTGGAACCAGTCTGTTGTTCCATGTCCAGTTTTAACTGTTGCTTCTTGACCTGCATACAGCTTTCTCAGGAGGCAGGTAAAGTGGTCTGGTATTTCCATCTCTGAGAATTTTCCAGTTTGTGATCTACACAGTCAAAGGCTTTGGCATAGTCAATGAAACAGAAGTAGATGTCTTTCTGGAATTCTCTTGCTTTTTCAATGATCTAGTGGATGTTGGCAATTTGATCTCTGGTTCCTCCACCTTTTCTAAATCCTTCTTGAACATCTGGAACTTCATGGTTCACGTATTGTTAAAGCCTGGCTTGTAGAATTTTGAGTATTACTTGGCCAGCATATGAGATGAGTGCAATTTTGTGGTAGTTTGAACATTCTTTGGCATTGCCTTTCTTTGGGATTGGAATGAACACTGACCTTTTCCAGTCCTATAGCCATTGCTGAGTTTTCCAAATGTGCTGGCATATTGAGTGCAGCACTTTCACAGCATCATCTTTCAGGATTTGAAATAGCTCAACTGGAATTCCATCACGTCCACTAGCTTTGTTCCTAGTGATGTGTCCCAAGGCCCACTTGACTTCACATTCTAGGATGTCTGGTTCTAGGTGAGTGATCACACTGTCATGGTTATTTGGATCATGAAGATCTCTTTTGTACAGTTCTTCTGTGTATTCTTGCCACCTCTTCTTAATATCTTCTGCTTCTGTTAGGTCCCTACCATTTCTGTCCTTTATTGAGCCCATCTTTTCATGAAATGTTCCCTTGGTATCTCTAATTTTCTTGAAGAGATCTCTAGTCTTTCCCATTCTATTGTTTTCCTCTATTTCTTTGCATTGATCACTGACGAAGGCTTTCTTATGTCTTCTTGATATTCTTTGGAACTCTGCATTCAGATGGACATATATTTCCTTTTCTCCTTTGCCTTTAGCTTCTCTTGTTTTCTAAGCTTTTGTAAGACCTCCTCAGACAATCATTTTGCCTTTTTGCATTTCTTTTTCTTGGGATGGTCTTGATCACTGCCTCCTGTTCAGTGTCACGAACGTCTGTCCATGGTTCTTTGAGCACTCTATCTATCAGATATAATCCCTTGAATCTATTTGTTACTTGCACTGTATAATTGTAAGGGGTTTGATTAGGTCATACCTGAATGGTCTAGTGGTTTTCCCTTCTTTCTTTAATATAAGACTGAATTTTGCAGTAAGGAGTTCATGATCTGAGCCACCGTCAGCTCCCTGTCTTGTTTTTGCTGACTGTATAGAGCTTTTCCATCTTTGGCTGCATAGAATATAATCAGTCTGATTTTAGTATTGACCATCTGGTGGTGTCCATGTGTAGAATCATCTCTTCTGTTGTTGGAAGAGGGTGCTAGCCATGACCAGTGTGTTCTTGTGGGAAAACTCTATTAGCCGTTAGCCTGCTTCATTTTGTACTCCAAGGCCAAATTTGTCTGTTTCTCTAGGTATCTCTTGACTTCCTACTTTAGCATTCCAGTCCCTATAATGAAAAAGAGATCTTTTTTTTTGGTTGTTGGTTCTAGAATGTCTTGTAGGTCTTCATAGAACTGTTCAACTTCAGCTTCTTTAGCATTACTGGTTCTTCAGAATTACTGATTCCACTTCAGGATTACCTTGTGTAACTCAATGAAACTATGAGTCACGTCATGTAGGGTCACCCAAGACGGATGGGCCATGGTGGAGAGTTCTGACAAAACGTGGTCCACTGGAGAAGGGAATGGCAAACCACTTCAGTATTCTTGCCTTGAGAACCCCATGAACAGTATGAAAAGGCAAAAAGAGAGGACACTGAAAGATGAACTCCCTGGGTCAGTAGGTGCCCAGTATGCTGGTTGAGATCAGTGGAGAAATAACTCCAGAAAGAATGAGGAGATGGAACCAAAGCAAAAACAGCACCCAGTTGTGGATGTGACTGGTGATGGAAGTAAAGTCTGATGCTGTAAAGAGCAATATTGCATAAGAACCTGGAATGTTAGGTCCATGAATCAAGGCAAATTGGAAGTGGTCAAACAAGAGATGGCAAGAGTGAACATCGACATTTTAAGAATCAGTGAACTAAAATGGACTGGAATGAGTGAATTTAACTCAGATGACCATTATATATATATATATATATATATATATATATATATATATATATATATATATAATATATATATAATGCCTACTACTGTGGGCAAGAATTCCCTTAGAAGAAATGGAGTAGCCATCATAGTCAACAAAAGAGTCCGAAATGCAATACTTGGATGCAATCTCAAAAACAACACAATGATCTCTCTTCTTTTCCAAGGCAAACCATTCAATGTTTCATACAGTATCACAATAATTTCCCTAGTAGCCCAGACTTTATCTCTGGAGTGAGTCAAGTCCTCAGGAATCTAGGCACCATCTCTTTAGGAAATCTTCCATTTTACAATATTCTCAATTTCAATGATGTGACACATAGAGTGAGTGAGTGAAGTCGCTCAGTTGTGTCTAACTCTTTGAGACCCCATGGGCTGTAGCCTACCAGACTCCTCCCTCCATGGGATTCTCCAGACAAGAGTACTCGAGTGGGGTTACCATTTCCTTCTCCAGGGGATCTTCCCGACCCAGGGATCGAACCTGGGTCTCCCGCATTGCAGGCAGACGCTTTAACCTCTGAGCCACCAGGGAAACTCACATGACATGTATACAGTAGTCATAAGTGTACAGATCATAGGTAGATAGCTTGATAAGTTTTTCACGTGTATTAAACTGTGTAACCACCATCCTAATTAGGAACATATTGAGCACCCCAGCAAGCTCAGCTGAGCTTCTTTCTAGTCAGTATCTCTCAAAGAGAAATGCTATTTTAGCTTCTTTCACTTTTAATGAATTTGTCTGTTTTGGAGCTACATGTAAATAGGATCATACTGTAGGTACTTTTTTGAATACGTGTTTGGCTTCTTTTTTGCAACATATTTTTGAGACTTGCTTATGTTGCTTCACGTGGCTATACTTCATTTTTAGTTGTGCTTTATTCCACTGTACAAACAAGCCACAGTTGACGGACATTTGGACTGTTTTCACTTTATGGTAATTACAAGTAAAGCTGCTACAAACATTCTTATGTTAGTTAAACTTTTTGGTGCATGTATATACTAATTTTGTTATGTATATACCCAGGAGTGAAATTGCTGACTTAAAGGGAATATGTTCAGCTTTTGTAGAGGTAGCCAGTTTTCCAAGGCCCAGTTTTTACCAGTCTACACCTTCCCCAGCCATGGTTCCCTACATCATTGTTGACACTTGATATTGATATTCAACTGACCCAGCACCACTAATTGAAAGGACTGTCTTTTCTCTCTGAATCAGTGGTATTTTTGTCATACATTTTCTGAACCTTGTCTTCTGTTCTATTTGTCTACCCTCGGGCCACTTTACCATCTTAATTATTTTAACTTTATAGTGAATATTGATATTTGGTGGTATAAATCTGTAGCTTTGTTTTTTGTCAAGATGGCCTTGGTTATTTTTGGCTGTGAGCATCTTCATATACATTTAACGGTCATTTTATTAATTTCTCAGAAAGAACCCTGCTGGAGTATTGATTCTATAGATAAGTGGGAACAATTTCTGTCTAAACAATATTGAGTTTTCCAGTTTATGAACTATCTCTTACTTGCTTCCATTAATTTCAGTATTCTTTAATTCCTCTCAACAGTATTTTGAACTTTACAGTACCTGACCTGGCTATTGTGTGAGTTCATATTTTGGATTAAATCGTAAGATTAATGGATGGAAATGAGCTTTATGAACTGTGAAATGTTATGCTCATTATTAACCAGGGAAAAACACATTTGTATTTGTTTTTATAAGAGCCTCTACATCCCCCTTCATTTTTTTCTGATGGCTCTCAATTTTGTTGTCAAGCTTTCTAGAGGCTCTAAGATCTCTCCTGAATATCCAAGTCACTCCAGACCTATTCTGCATGATTCTTGTGCATCCATAGACAAGGATGACCTTTTCTACTTTATCTTTCTTTTACAAAGTTGCCATCCATTATCTAAAACCAGGGACCCATGAATTCACCCACTGAAATAGCATTTCTTGAGCGCGTACTATTGGGTATGAGTTGGTTGTCTACCCAGAAGCCATCCCCCATTCTGCATTGCGGAGAGCGCTCTCATTTTGTTCATGCGTCAGTTGACAATACACCCAGAGAAGATGGGCTTCTCTCTTCCCCTGGCCTCAGGGCATGGGCCTCAATTGGCCTAAGCCAGGCATATTCATCTCTTTCTTTTTAGCAGTGACTGGCTTAGCATTGTCTTGTCCTCTGTTCTTGGCAATGAACTGTAAGGATCAGAAAACCCCTAATGATCTGATATCATTGGATTAACCTGTCTGGACCACCTATGCCTGGGATTTTTGTGGAAGAAATAACAAACCTGTGTCAGTGTCATTTAAACCACTTTTAGTTCAGTTCTCTCTTACATGCAGCCCAAAGCACCTTAGTCAACTAACTGTCTTCGTTTGAGTTTTGCTAAAGCAGCCTCTGAGGCAAGGATTTGGATGGAAATAGTCTACTAGGCCTTCTCCATGGCATCCCATTCCAGTACTCTTGCCTGGAAAATCCCATGGATGTGGAGGAGCCTGGAAGGCTGCGGTCCATGGGGTCGCTAAGAGTCAAACATGACTGAGCGACTTCACTTTCACTTTTCACTTTCATGCATTGGAGAAGGAAATGGCAACCCACTCCAGTATTCTTGCCTGGAGAATCCCAGGGATGGGGGAACCTGGTGGGCTGCCGTCTATGGGGTCGCACAGAGTCGGACACGACTGAAGCGACTTAGCAGCAGCAGTCTATTAGGCTAGGCAAGATAAGGGAAAGGGGAGAGGCCAGGAAGGGAAGGGAGCTGATAAAGTGTTCATTATCAGGCTAGTTACCACTGTAGGGGGTCACAGAGTTTAATCTCTCTCTGCTTAACTCTGGAAAATGGCAAAGAACAGGGGTTTTTAGGCTACAGTCCACAGCCAATCTGGCTTGTCACCTGTTTTGTAAAGTTTTGTTGGAATACATTCACTCCAGTTCACTTATATACTGTCCATGGCTCTTGCGTACTACAGAGGCAGAGTGGAGTAGCTCTGAGAGACTGTATGATCCACAAAGCCTAAAATATTTATTACCCTCTGGCTTCTGAATAAGGGGCTTTCCTGGTGGCTCGGATGGTAAAGAATCTGCCTGCAGTGCATGAGACTGGGTTTGATCCCTGCATGGGGACGATCCCCTGGAGAAGGGAGTGGCTACCCACTCCAGTATTCTTGCCTGGAGAATTCCGTGGTCAGAGGAGCCTGGCGGGCTACAGTCCATGAGGTTGCAAAGAGTTGGATACGACTGAGCAACTAACACTCATTCACTCATTCCTCTGAGTAAGAAGTGTGTTGGCAGTTGGACAGGTGTGAACCCTAGTTAAGTTCAGTTCAGTTGCTCAGTTGTGTCTGACTCTTCGCGACCCCATGAATCGCAGCACACCAGGCCTCCCTGTCCATTACCAACTCCCAGAGTTCACTCAGATTCATGTCCATTGAGTCAGTGATGCCATCCAGCCATCTCATCCTCTGTCGTCCCCTTCTCCTCCTGCCCCCTATCCCTCCCAGCATTAGTGTCTTTTCCAATGAGTCAACTCTTCGCATGAGGTGGCCAAAGTACTGGAGTTTCAGCTTCAGCATCAGTAAGATCCAAATGGACTGTGCACCCACAGAGACTGCACCATCAATACAGCCAGAGATATAAGGTTGTAGGCAAGGTTGGAAACTCCCAAACATTTAAAACTTAAAAAAAAATTATTTTTAGCTATGCTGAATCTTCACCACTGTGGGCTTTTCTCTAACTGTGGGGCAGGGGCTTCTCATTCTGGTGGCTTCTCTTGCTGTGGAGCACAGGCTCTAGGGTGCACAGATTTTAGTAGCTGTGGCACCTGGTCTGTCTCGGTAGTTGCAGTTCCCAGGCTCTTGGAGCACAGGCTCAATAGTTGTAGTTCATGGGCTTAGTTGCTCCTTGGCTTGTGGGATCTTCCCAGACCAGGGATCAAAGCCATGTCTCCTGCACTGGCAGGTGGATTCTTTAAAGATCTAGGTGAAATTAACTCTAACCAGTTCCTGCTCACTCAGGAATGGGGGTCTTCTCAGGGTCCTACTCACCTCTGTAGCTCCTCCACACTCCCTCTGTACACAGAACTTGGCCTCTTCTGCAATGCCTACTGGAAGCCTACTCACATTGGGGGTTCATGGCACTCTACTGAAGCTGGGGGCCTCAGGACTGGATGATTTTCTGGCACACCCAGGCTTCTAGATCCTTCTTTTCTCTCTCTAACTCTGTCCCTCCCCCTTTCCCACAGGGCTTCAGAACCTTTTTTCTCTTTATCGTACAGGTCATTTCCTGCTAGTGTCCACCTCCAAATTTCCTTTCCTAAATGCTTTTAGGGCCTTAGCAAATCAACGGGCTCATCTTTGATCAAGTTGAAGAAGACCAAAAGGAACAAAAAAACCTATTTTTTTTGTGTTTTTCCTCCAGACCAAAACATGCATCTTGTTTGCAGAATCATGTGAGGGCCCCTTTGGAAACATTTTCCTGTGTTCTGTGATTCTGCCAAATCCGCCGAGTTTCATCTCTTCCTTTGCCAGGTTAGTTTCAGGATTCACACAGTCAAGTGGTTGGAACACACCTTTGGCCTGGTCTGCTTGTGTTTTGCTTTCTAAAACAGAGACAGCATGTCTCATTCCGAATGATGTTAGACCTGCAGAGCTGTGGAGCGCAACCTTTTTGGTACCAGGGACTGATTTCATGGAAGACAAGTTTTCCATGGATTGGGGGTGAGGGGGGTGGTTTTGGGATGATTCAAGTGCGGTACATTTATTGTACACTTTCGTTGGTCGGCCGCTAAGTTGTGTCTGACTCTTTGCAACACTGTAGACTGCAGCATGCCAGGCTTCCCTGTCCTTCACTATCTCCTGGAATTTGCTCAACCTCATGTGCATTGAGTCAGTGATGCCATCCAACCATCTCATCCTCTGTCGTCCCCTTCTCCTCTTGCCCTCCATCTTTCTCAGCATCAGGGTCTTTTCCAGTGAGTCAGATCTGGACATCAAGTGGCCAAAGTACTGGAGCTTCAGCTTCAGCATCGGTCCTTCTAACAAATATTCAGGATTGATTTCCTTTAGGATTGACTGGTTTGACCTCCTTGCTGTCCAAGGGACTCTCAAGAGTCACCTCCAACACCACAGTTCAAAAGCCTCAATTCTTCAGTGCTCAGCCTTCTTGGTAGTCCAACTCTGACATTCGTACATGACTACTGGAAAAACCATAGCTTTGACTATACAGATCTTTGTTGGCAAAGGAATATAGGGATGTCTCGTTTTTTAATATGCTGTCTAAGTTGTCATACTTTTTCTTCCAAGGAGCAAACATCTTTTAATTTCGTGGCTGCAGTCACGGTCCATAGTGATTCTAAAGCCCAATAAGATAAAATGTGTCATTGTTTCTACTTTTATTTCTAACCTAGTGCCACCGCTGATCTGGCAGCAGGTACCAGTCTGAGGCTTGAAGTTTGGGGACCCTTGCTATAGTGCATCATGTTGTTACACTGCGTCAACTCCTTGAAAGGATTCTGTCTTGATTTCATGATAGCTACATAAGTAGGGCATCTAAAGGCAGTCTAGAAAGTTCCCTTCATATAAAAGTTCCCAAGAGCTTAGATCTCCACTTTAATTTTTTGGGGGAGAATAGTAGTTGGTATGTAAGTGAAAAGTGATTAATATTAAGAAAACAGAATCAGGTTCAGCAAATTCTGCAATGTGAATCGTGCTCAGAAAGGTCCCACCAGTAAAGCATTTACAAGGGGTCCTGGGTTCTTCTGCTCCCACAAGGAACATTCCAGGTCAGTTTCATCCCCTGTATGCAAGTAGTAAGTTTAGGAATGTGATTTTGATTTTGTAAAATTTGTTCTTTTTGATTCCTCTCAAATGATCTGATTGTTTTCTTAGCTCATTTAGAAGTAAAAATAGAATGATTGAACAATTTAAATATTTTAAATATATTTGTATTCATTTCCAGGAAGTCACTTCACCCTCCCAGACCTGTGTCAGTTCCATTCAGTTCAGTCGCTCAGTCGTGTCTGACTCTCTGTGACCCCGTGGACTGCAGCACGCCAGGCCTCCCTGTGCTTGTATCAGAGTTTTGTTTTCCAACCCAGCATGTGTCTCTGCTGTACATTTTCAGCATTTAAAATGAAAGATTACTTTTCATTGGAATTCTCTAGGTTTTAGAGAGAAATCTCTCTTCTATTTTTAAGCCAGAGAATCAAACAACATCTCTTGCAGGCTTTGACATCAAGCTGAATTACTGAAAAACAGTGGGGTTCAAGAACCTGAGTTTATTTTTTATTTTTCCAGCTTTATTGAGATATCACTGACAGATAACATTGTGTAAGTTTAAGGTACACAGTGTCATGGTTTGATATATTGATATCCTATGAAATGATTATCACAATAAGGTTAGTTAACACATCTATCACTTCACATGGTTACCACTTGTGTGTGTGTATATGAACATTTACGATCTATTCTCTTAGCAGCTTTCAACTATGTAGTTCAGTACTGTTAACTGTAATTGCCACGCTGTACATTAGGTTCCCAGAAGTTATTTATCTCATAACTGGACATTTGTAATCTTTGACCAATATCTCCTTATTTTCCCCACCCTCAGCCCTGGTAACCACCAATCTACTCTATGAGTTTCTGTGAGTTTGATTTTTTTTAGATTCCACATATAAATTACATCATACAATATTTATCCTTCTCTTTCTGACTTATTTCATTTTGCATAATGTCCTCAAGGTCCATCCATCTTGTTGCAAATTGGCAGGATTTCTTTTTTTTTATGGCTGAATAAATTCCATTATATGAAATATATACATGTGTGTGAGTGAAAGTTGCTCAGCCATGTCAGACTCTTTGCAACCCCATGGACTGTAGCCCACCAAGGTTCTCTGTCCATGGAATTCTCCAGGCAGGATTATTGGAGTGGGTAACCATTTCCTTCTTCCGGGGATCTTCCCAACCCAGGGATCAAACCCAGGTCTCCTGCATTGCAGGCAGATTCTTGATGGTCTGAGCCAGCAGGGAAGGCACATCTTCTTTATGGTTGAATAATATTCCATCACATGTAAATCTATTCTTTAGTCATTCATTCCTGAATGGACATTTAGGTTGTCTCCATATCTGGGCTCTGTGGGTGACGCTGCAGTAAACAAGCAGGTGCAGCCATCTCTTCAAGATCCTGTTTTCATTCCATTCAGGAGCTTGGTTTTAAAATAAGCACCTCAGACAGGCTACATAATTTGCAGGGCCTCGAGCAAAATGAAAACATGGGGGTTCCTTGTTAAAAATTATTAGAAATTTCCAGACTCCATCAGCGGCATGAGGCCCTCCGAACAGTGGACTTGTGTGTAATTGCTGGCCCTGCAAACGAGCCGGTCGTGACCTCAGGAAATTGCTTTGTGATCCACGTTTTGAAAAACTCTACCTTAAGTCCTCTGACTGTGACATGGGTGTGAATGAAACATTTATAACTGGCGATAAGTGTAGAATTTGATTTTGTTGCTTTGTGTGAATACAACATGGCAGATATTTTGAATGGCATTTCCCCAATTCTTATTTATGTTCTGTTTTTGCACATTACTCTACACAAGTAGTTTTGCCCCCGGGGGACATCCGACAATATCTGGGGACATTTTTGGTTGTCAGAACTGGGACTGGTACTACTGGCATCTATTGGGTAGATACTAGGAACACCGCTAAACACCCTACGATGCACCGGACAGCCCCTAATCAAAAATTACCTGGCACCAGCTGTCAGTAGCGCCAAGGTTGAGAAACTGGCCTATATGTTACACAGTGGGCCCCTACCCACTCCTGGGATGTGAAATCAGAGTCCTAAGGAGGCTAAGCACTTCTATTTATGATTTCTTTGTAGTAAAAAATAAATTCATCTTGTTTCAGGAAGGAACTGTCAGTGTAATTTCTAAAGATACATGCAGTCTAACATAAAAATAACTAGGAAATCAGTGGAAATGTGTTTTCAAGGACACCCCGTAGACTGAGGACAAATCTTCAGGCTTCAGTTTGTCCGGTGAGGTTAGCACTTGTGCCCTGGGCCAAGTCACCATCCCGTTAGTGGTGTCTTGTCTCCTTCCTGATTTAGAAAAGTCAAACCCACCTGCTGTCATGAAAAATACCTTCTAGAAGCTGCCGGGTAATTGAGTGATATTTCTGGATTTGTCTCCCTGTCTAACGTACATCAGTTAAACTTTTGACTCTTCAGTGCTTTCTGGAGAAACTAATAATCGGAAACGAAATCGACTTGGTTCTCTTCTCCCCCTTTGCCCCGTATTTGTAAAGATTAATCTTCAGTATCTATGAGTGCAGGGTGATTTGAGCAAACTGCAGTCGCTTTATCAATATCAACCTGGCCTCCATTGATCAAACGCTCATTTAGCCACTCGCTGCGTCTGCTGGAAACAGCTCAGGGACCAGGAGGGAAGGGAAAGGGCCCCTTCGGGAGACTCTCTTGCCTTGGAGTTTCTGCTGTTTTCTGAGATGATCTGGCACATCACTGTCAGCACAGTCACTTAGAGGAGGGGTCTGGAGATGCTGCCGTGGGTGAGACCCTGTGGAATAAACCTGTCAGCGGCAAAGACGAATAAAGCAGTGGTTGAACAGTCCCGACTGAGTTGCTTTTCTTCTTTGTCTCCCACACTGGATTCCATTGACTTGTGTCTGTGATCTCTCGTGGGCCTGCGAATACAAGTGATGCATTTCCATTTGATTAGAGGAGTTTGTGTGTAAAACGAGACACAGCTGTAAGTGAGGTCATACAGTTCTTTCTTTCTGTGTCTGGCTTGTTTATATATACATATATATGTGTATGTATATATCACATTTTCTTTATCCATTCATCCACTGATGAACTTTTATATTGCCTCCGTGTCTTGACTATTATGAAGAATGCAGTTATCGCTTCGAAATCCTAATTTCAGTTCCTTTGGACAAATGAAAGTGAAAGTGAAAGTCACTCAGTCGTGTTCGACTCTTTGTGACCCTCATGGACTATATGGTCCATGGAATTCTCCAGGCCAGAATACTGGAGTGGGCAGCCATTCCCTTCTCCAGGGGATCGTCCCAATCCAGGGATTGAACCCAGGTCTCCCACATTGCAGGTGGATTCTTTACCAGCTGAGCCACAGGGGAAGCCCAGAAATAGATCATATGGCAGTATATTTTTAGCTTTTTGAGAAACCTCCATGCTGTTTCCCATACTGGTTGTGCCAGTTTACAATCCCACTAACAGTACATTCAGTCCAGTTCGGTCGCTCAGTTGTGTTTGACTCTTTGCGACCCCGTGAATCGCAGCATGCCAGGCCTCCCTGTCCATCACCAACTCCTGGAGTTCACTCAGACTCACGTCCATTGAGTCAGTGATGCCATCCAACTCATCCCCTGTCGTCCCCTTCTCCTCCTGCCCCCAATCCCTCCCAGCATCAGAGTATTTTCCAATGAGTCAACTCTTCGCATGAGGTGGCCAAAATACTGGCGTTTCAGCTTCAGCATCATTCCTTCCAAAGAAATCCCAGGGCTGATCTCCTTCAGAATGGACTGGTTGGATCTCCTTGCAGTCCAAGGGACTCTCAAGAGTCTTCTCCAACACCACAGTTCAAAAGCATCAATTCTTCAGTGCTCAGCCTTCTTCACAGTCCAGCTCTCACATCCATACATGACCACAGGAAAAACCATAGCCTTGACTAGACAGAACTTTGTTGGCAAAGTAATGTCTTTGCTTTTGAATATGCTATCTAGGTTGGTCATAACTTTCCTTCCAAGGAGTAAGCGTCTTTTAATTTCATGGCTGCGATCACCATCTGCAGTGCTTTTGGAGCCCCCCAAAATAAAGTCTGACACTGTTTCCCCATCTATTTCCCATGAAGTGATGAGGATGCCAACAAAGATGCAATGATCTTTGTTTTTCTGAATGTTGAGCTTTAACCAACTTTTCACTCTCCACTTTCACTTTCATCAAGAGGCTTTTGAGTTCCTCTTCACTTTCTGCCGTAAGGGTGGTATCATCTGCATATCTGAGGTTATTGATATTTCTCCTGGCAATCTTGATTCCAACTTGTGTTTCTTCCAGTCCAGTGTTTCTCATGATGTACTCTGCATATAAGTTAAATAAGCAGGGTGACAATATACAGCCTTGACGTACTCCTTTTCCTATTTGGAACCAGTCTGTTGTTCCATGTCCATTAAGCGTTCCTTTTTCTCTCCATTCTCACCAACACATCTCTTTAAAAATCTTAAATTTTAAAAATCTTAAATTTTAAAATAATAGCCATTCTAACATGAATGTGAGGTGATAGTCTCAGTTTGGCTTTTATTTGCATTTCCCTGATGGTTAATGATGCTGAGTACCTTTCCACATGCTTGTTGGCCATTTGTACAGCTTCCTTGGAGAAATGTCTGCTCAGATCCTTTGCCCATTTAAAAATCAGGTTATTTGCATTTTTGCTCCTAAGCTGTATGGGTTCCTTATATATTTTGGATATTAACCCCTTATCAGAGAGATGGCTTGCAAATATTTTCTCCCATTCTCTGGGCTGTTTTGTCATATTGTTGATGGTTCTCTTTGTTGTGAAGAAATGGAAGTGTTCAAAGGGTACTAAGTTTCAGTTACATAAGATGAGTAAGTTGAAGATCTACTGCAGTGTGTATAGCTAACAATTGTATGTTTAAAATTTGCTAAAAGGGTCTTATCTTCAGTGTTCTTACCATGCAAAATAATAGCAATGATTATAATAAAGGATATGGGAGAAACTCTGGAGATATGTTTTTGGCTTTGATGGCGGTGATGTTCTCATAAGTATATACTTATCCTCAAAGAAATTTCAGTTTTATGTGAAGGCTGTTCGGCAACCACTTATGTTGAAAGCAGAAGTACTTTGGATTGAGCAGTTTCACATGTGACAGTCGTCACAAGCGTGTGCTTCAGAATTTGGCAGAGAAGTTGATTCAGGTCCTCGTGCTGCCATTTTATTAGCGGAGTCACGTTGGATGAGTGACTTAAGGTCCTTGAGCCTCTCTTTCTTGATCTGGAACATGGATGCGGTAAATCCTCCGCAAGAGCGGTGAAGGGTTAAAGGAGGTGTCACATGTACATGGCTTAGCCTGGTGCCACCCCTATGGACAGTGATAGAGGTGGAATGGAAAATCCCAAGGAAAATCGCAGGGAGGGCGGAGCTGCTACAGGGAACCACGTCTCCTCCCCGTCCTTATAATGTGTCTTCCGCATCCTCATATACACAGTGATGCCTGGAGAAGCAGCAGATATCTTATTAACTTTATCCCAGAAAATCCTAGGAGGGATCCTTCCCACAGCGACTGAAGAGTGAGTCCTCAGCAGCCTACGCTCACTGCCTTTCCAGCAGCATGTGTGTGTGTTCAGTTGTGCCCCACTCTTTGTGACCCCATGGACTGCATCCCACTGGGCTCCTCTGTCCATGGGACTTCCCAGGAAAGAATACTGGAGTGGGTTGCCATGCCCTACTCCAAGGGATCTTCCTAACCCAGGGAGCAAACCCACAGTTCTTGTGCCTTTTGCATTGGCAGGTGCATGCTTTAGCATTGTGCCACAGGATCTGACATTTTCTAGCCACCTATCTTTGCAGGTCGTGTCCCTCATCAGAAGTTGTCTGTCCCACTTTTACCCCAGTGTTCATTGATGCACTTTTTACAATAGCTAGGACATGGAAGCAACCTAGATGCCCATCAACAGATGAATGGGTAAGGAAGTTGTGATACATATACACAATGGAATATTACCCAGCTATCAAAAGGAACACATTTGAGTCAGTCCTAATGAGGTGGATGAACCTAGAACCTATTGTACAGAGTGAAGTAAGTCAGAAAGAGAAAGACAAATATCATATATTAATGCATATATATATATATATATATGTGTATATATGGCATCTAGAAAGATAGTACTGATGATCCAACTTGCAGGGCAGAAAAGGACACAGACATAAGCAATAGACTTGTGGGCACAGTGGAGGAAGGAGAGAGTGGGGTGATCTGAGAGAGTAGCATTGAAACCTATACATATATAACATAGATAACCATATGTATGGCTATCAATGTACATGTGTTCGTATCCTATTTACATATCATGTGTAAAATAGCCAGTGGGAATTTGATGTATGACACAGGGAACCCAAAGCCTGTGAGATGGGAGGAGGGGTTCAAGAGGGATATGTATACCTATGGCCAATTCATGTTGATATATGGTAAAAACCATCACAATATTATAAAGTAAGTATCCTCTAATTTTAAAAAAGTTGTCTTTCCTATTCCTTAATGTCCCTTTAAGACCCAACTCAAGTTTTTCCTCCTTAAGTTGCCTTTTGTTACTGTCCCAGTCTATAGGATGCTGTGTCTTGTCCAGCTCCCAGATGACCACTTGCTGGGGCTCACAGACACATGGGGAGGAAAACATCTGGGCAAGGGCTGGGAAGGGCCGAGTAGCCCCACCCCTGAACTGGCAGCAGGGACCACCACTAGATGGCGCTATTGAGCCGGCTCTGTCAACTGGGGCACCCTAATGCCAAGGTGATTTTTCGTTTCCGTTTTTCTTTCTGGCAGAGAAGTTTATGATTTCTTAACCATCCCAGGTGGTATAGATGTGTGACTGGTATTCCGATAGTTAAACAGCAGTGATGTCACATCTCCCAGCATCACAGGTTTCTCACCAACCTCTATCGATCAAATAGCTTGGCACTTGCTATGGACATTTGACATCCAAATACTGCCTCCCCCTTCTTTGGATTACATTATATTTCTTGGATTAGAGTGTAAATCCCTAGAGGGCAGACCATGGGGTCCTTGCTAATCCAATGGAAGTTCCATAAAGTCTCGTTGAATGTTGTCAAGCTCCCTAGTGTATGGAATCCAAATAGCTGCCTTGAAAGCTTAAAACACCCAGCTTTGAGGCAACCCTGCTCCATTTCCATACTGATGGAGAAGAAAGCAGTAAATCCTTTATGGCTGGGAGTCAGTTCTCTTCATTTCTTCCTGGAAATGCTGTTGATGGTAGCTGGGGAAGTCATTTTTCTTCTTATCTTTCGCTTGGCAGGGTCAGATTGCTCAGAGCCCCCAGCAATTCAGGGAGCAGTATTCAGAGGCTCAGCATGCAGGTGAGGTTTGATACGTGAGAGGAGATTTAGAGCTTAAATAAAGAAAATTGGGTGGGATCACACGTCTAAGCCTCAGACCTACTGTCCCTCATGGAAAATGCAGAGTAGTCCTTGAGCAGATTTGTGTGGGCAACCCTTACAGTCAGGATGCTCTGTGAAAAACACCACGCAGTTATTGACCTGTTTGACTTAAAATAACCAAATTTAGTAATCGATTATGTGCCAAGTTGGAAACCACATTTTGTTAGATTCTAATACAGACAAGTAGAAGTTGGTGCCAAGACTTTAAAGAAAAATCAATGGAGGGAAACATAAATTAAAAAAAAAATGTTAACATGTATTCATCTATTTAAAACATTTTTATTTAAGGATTATTCATTCTTCCAGCCACTCATTCATACCTATATCTCTTTAACAAGGTGTTTTAAAATTATTTTTATATTGCCATTTGTTTTAATACAAGTAATACATGCAGCTCAAAATTTGAAAAATATAAGAAATTGTAGATTAAAAAGTAGTTTTCACTTTCACTCTTGTCTTAGACACTGTTCCCTCCCAGAAATGACAACTGCTGTTGATGGTTTCCATATTACCTTTTAGAAACAGTCTACATTTGAAAATGTGTCTCCATGCATCTGTTTGACCTTTATCCATCAGTCTATCCATCCATCAAACCATCCATTTATCTATCCATCTATCTATCCATGTGTCCGTTGATTCATCTATATACTTTTTTTTTTTTCTTTTCAGGAGTGAGGAAGAGGCAGCCTTTATTTGCTTTCAGATGGCAGACTACTTTGTTCCACTGATCTGGTGGGAAAGAGCCTTGGAGTCACTGGTCTTGCTGTTTTAACTTGCCACACCGCAGTCGTAGGGTTGGGCTGTCAGAGATCTGCCAGGGAACAGTGGGCATTTTCGAAAACAGCTACATGTAATTATTCAGATTTTATTCTGGTCAGGCCACATGGTTTTGGGTTTGATTCTGAGGGGGAGGGAAACTGCAATAAGTGAATGAAGAGACATGAAACGTGAGTGCATGAGGTGCTATGGAAAGGGTGATTGGAATCAGGCATTCTTGGATCCAGCCCTCATTAAGAGCTGTATGACAAGGTTACTTAACTTCTTGGAGTCTCAGTTTTCCTATCTGTGAAATGAGGATTACTGTATTCTCCCTTGCAGATTAAAGGCAGCCTGATTCCCAGATACAATCAGTGCTTATATCATGATTCTGCCGTCAACATTATTAAGTACATGTGAGTCTCTTGTTTGTTTGTTTTATATAAGAAACTGGAAATGTAACCTAAGTTGATGATTTAAGATACAGTGTAATATGGAGACAGAGGGTTGGCTGTAAAAGGTGCATGACGCAGGGCAGACTTGGAGTATGGAATTTAGGGATGGCAGAGGATATCTTCCAGTTTGAGTGGAGATGGGGGCTGAGCTACCAAACTGCTGAAGAGGCAATAACCTCAGTTGTCTTCATGGCAACGGCCCTCATTCCCTGCAGCATTCCTGTGCCGGTCTGGGAGAAATCTACACCACTGCTTCTGGGCAGGGTGTTCACCCTTCTGGCCTGGATCATGGCCTCACTGCTGGCAACCTCACCTTCCACCCACCTTTCCAGCTGCATCTGTTGAATGTTTCTAAAATGCTCAGGTTGCCATTTCAGTCCTGTACTTGAAAGTCCTCATCACCAGCACTTCACTGGTGGTACAGTAGTTAAGGCTTCACTTTCCAATGCAAGGGGTGAGGAGGGTTCGATCCCCGGCCAGGGAGCAAAGATCCCATACACCTTGTGGCCAAAAAACCAGAACATAAACTACAGAAGCAATATTTTAACAAATTCAATAAAGACTAAATAAATATTCCCATCACCTTCAGGGCAAAGTTAAATTCTTCAGCACACAAAACCTATGCTATGGAATCAATGTGTGTGTCCCCCTAAAATTCATATATTGAAGCCTAATCCCCTGTGTGATGTATTAGGAAGTGGGGACTTTGGGAGGTGATTAGGTCATGAGGGTGGAGCCCCCATGAATGGGATTAGTAGTGCCCTGGTGTTGGAGAAGACTCTTGAGAGTCCCTTGGACTGTAAGGACATCCAACCAGTCCATCCTAAAGGAGATCAGTCCTGGGTTTTCATTGGAAGGACTGATGCTGAAGCTGAAACTCCAATACTTTGGCCGCCTGATGTGAAGAGCTGACTCATTGGAAAAGACCCCGATGCTGGGAAAGATTGAAGGCAGGAGGAGAAGGGGATGACAGAGGAGGAGACGGTTGGATGGCATCACTGACTTGATGGACATGAGTTTGAATAAGCTCTGGGAGTTGGTGATGGACAGGGAGGCCTTATGTGCTGCAGTCCATGGGGTCGCAAAGAGTCAGGCATGACTGAGCGACTGAACTGAACTGAAAAGAGGGCTCAGAGAGCCCTCTCGCCCCTTCCTCCATGTCGGGACACAATGAGAAGAAGGCTGTCTGTGAATCAGGAAGTGGATCCCCATCAGACACCAAATGTGCGGGACCCGGATCTTGGACTTTCCAGTCTCCAGAACTGTCAGCAATAAATGTTTGCAGCATAAGTCACCCAGTCTACAGTATATTTGTTACACAGCCTGAACTGACTGAGACACCTTTGACAGGGGACGCTTTCTGACTCTTCCCACCTCAGTTTTGTTCACTTCTTTGTGTACATCAGCGTTCTAGGATTTGACACCTTGGCATGCACTGGAATCCTCACTCTTTTTTCATCCAGCATTCCCCCATTCTCCCTTCAAGACTCAGCTCAGACACCCTTCCTACAAGTTCTCCATGACTCCTAAAGACCAGCACCCAGCCTCAGGTGACTTGATGGAGCACGTGTTGGCTCTCTCGCTATGTCTCTTTCCATGAAGTAGCTCACAAGGGAGGGTGAGAGCTGGGGTGGGGGGTCTTTTAAATCTGTGCGGGTGGGCACTGGGCCAGCAATAGTCACTCTTGTGGCTTTTCTTGTCACATAGAAATCCCTCAGGGTCGGGAGACTTGGTGGGAGTCATAAGCAGATGCTGAGGAAGCCAGCTTCTTTGGCAAGGGTGTTCCTGTCCCAGTTGGTAGAGGGAGAACATCTACTGCATTTTAATTTAATTTAGTTTAGTTTACTTATATTGTTTCTTTATGTCTTTGTTGGAATTTTATTTTTTATTTTAAAATAATTCAGTTTAATGCCTTTATTGTATTTTCAGTCTGTAACCTATAGCATCTTGCTTACTCACTCAGTCATGTCCAACGCTTTGCGACCACATGGACTGTTGCCCGCCAGGTTCCTCTGTCCATGGGATTTCCCAGGTAAGAGTACTGGAGTGGGTTGCCATTTCCTCCTCTAGGAAATCTTCCCAACCCAGAGATCAAACCTGTGTCTCCTGCATTGCAGATTGATTCTTTACCACTGAACCCTCGAGGAAGCCCCCTTTGTTGGGATTTTAAATGAGCTTTTAAAAAAAAGTAATCATAAGCCTGCCTCTGAACTCCTCTCTGGACTTGGAGTTTTATTTTGTTCTTAGTTCACTGTGTCAAGTTTATTATAGAATAAACTTAAACTTAATTATTTTCATTAAGCTGTACATAAAACACAATGGACTTTAAAAATACTTTCAGTTCAGTTCAGTTCAGTCGCTCAGTCATGTCTGACTCTTTGCAACTCCACGGGCTGCAGCACGCCAGGCCTCCCTGTCCATCACCAACTCCTGGAGTTTACTTAGACTCATGTCCATTGAGTTGGTGATGTCATTCAACCATTTCATCCTGTGTCTTTTTTCTAATATTTTATAATATTCAAATTTTTATTAAAGTATATTTGCTATACAGTATTACAGAAGTTATATGGCTGGATGGCATCACTGACTTGATGGGTGTGAGTCTGGGTGACCTCCGGGAGCTGGTGATGGACAGGGAGGCCTGGCGTGCTGCGGTTCATGGGGTCGCGAAGAGTCGGACACGACTGAGCGACTGATCTGATCTGATCTGATCTGATAGATATATAATACATTGATTCACAATTTGTAAAGGCCATACTCCGTTTATAGTTAATATAAAACATTAACTGTATTTTCCATGTTGTACAATATATCCCTGTGACTTATTTTATATCTAATAATAGTTTGTACCTTTTAATCCTAATGTTGTCCTTCCCTCTTCCCCTCTGCCCACTGCTAAGTATTAGTTTGTTCTCACAATGGAATTTTTATGGCATAGAAAGTTTTAAAAGTATTTTTCTAATTTTGAAATAATTTTAGATTTATAGAGAAGTTGCCATGATAGTACAGAGAGTTCCCCTAATGTTATCATCTTACGTTACTGTGGTCCATTTGTCACAACAAAGATAGCAACATAGAAATTTAACTATTACCTAAATTCCGGATTGCATTTGGATTTCACCAATTCTTCCACTGATGTCCTTTTTCTGTCCAGGATTCAGTCCAGAGCCTCACGTTGCATTTACTCTCATGTCTCCTTAATTTCCTCTGGTCTTTGACGCTTCTTAGTCTTTCCTTGTTTTTCAAGATCTCAATCGTTTTGAGGGGTGTTAGACAGGTGCCTGGTGGGCTGCCGTCTACGGGTTTGCACAGAGTCGGACACGACTGAAGCAACTTAGCAGCAGCAGCAGACAGGTGTTTTGTAGATTTGGACTTGGTGATTTTAACGAAAGTGTGGTCCCCTTCACTCATCACATCAATAAAAACCTGTCCTGAAATTTACCAGCAGCGTGGACATTTCAGATTAGTCCGCCATTCCTGCTGCCCCTGGAACACAGGAGAGATGCATCTTGGAGACGGAAATCTGGCAAACCCAGGTGTTCTTTCTGGAGGTGATTTTGTCTGTAGTCTCATCACAGAGTTGGATGAGACTTTGGCCAAGGCCAAGATAGCAGAATCTGTGCTAAAATCTTTCAGATTTACTTCCTTGCCATGGGAGTCTGAGCTCCAAATCCTAGCCTGTGTGCAGTCTGCTCCACCAAATAATGAGGCTCTGGGTGCTTTTTAAGGCGGCTGACCTTTGGAGCAAATTATCCAAGGAAATCTGATTAGCTAGTTCACTGAGTTTCTGCAAAATGGATCTTGGTGTATTTCTGCTGCAGAAATGTCAGCGTAATTGGAGTTCCTGGAGCTCATAGACCTTCTTTCTCATTGTTTCCATCCTTTGGAGGAAAAAAAAAAAAAATCCAAACAAACAAAACCCAACTCCCTAAAGAATTATTCTTTGACTTAACGTTCTTTGCTTTTGCACATGGTTTGGAAGCTGCTGCTGGCTGTATTTACAACTTTATTAATCATGGGAACAGCCTGAACGTCATTTAAACAAACAAGCCAAAAAAAAAAAAAAAAAAAAAGTCCATCCCCAAATAGATGATGTGAACTTAATAGAGATGGCCCAGCCAAAGACCTTAAATAAATAAACTGACTTTAATTCGAGGGAAAGAGCATGGGTTGGTAATTACTTGAGGCTGTGTGCCGTGCAATGTAACCAAATTCGAAACTCACTAATTTCATTATTTTAATGGAAGTCTGCATCCCATTCATTAGGCTGACATATGACTAGCCATTAGTAACAGTTCATTTCTAAAGCTATGGTGGAGAAAGGGTGATTGGAAATGAGTGAGGGCCAGGCCTGGTGGAAGTTGACAGTGCTTAGAGGGGAACTTCTGGATGGGATTTGTGGAAGGGGCAGGGATCACAGGAGAAAAACTGTCAAATTGGATGGAGGCAAGAAGCCATAGAGTCAAAATACAGGCCTTGGATCCAGAGAGACCCAGGTTCAAATTCTGGGTTCGCCACATACTAGCTACGTGACCTTGGGCATATTACATCCTTTCTCCGAACTTCATTTTCTTCATCCATGAAAGGGGGTAATGATCATTTGTACCTCATATAGTTGCTTGAGATGATTCAATGAGGTAGTTGTTTACAGGGTTAAGTTTAGGTCCTGGCACATAGTAAGATTTTTTTTTAAATTGAAGTATAATTGATTTCATTTCAGGTGTACAACAAAGTGATTCAGTTGTGTGTGTATGTGTGTGTATATATATGTATATACATTCTTTTTCATGTTCTTTTCCCTTTATTACACGATATTAAATAGAATTCCCTTTGCTATACACTAGGTCCTTGTTCTTTATCTATATTATATATAGCAAGCAGTGTGTATCTGCTAATTCCAAACTCCTAATTTTTTCCCCCTTTCCCCTTTGGTAACCATAAATTTGTTTTCTGTCTGTAATTCTATTCTGTAAATAAATTCATTTGTATCATATTTTAGATTTCACATATAAGTGATATTATATGATATTTGTCTTTGTCTGACTTACTTCTCTTGGTATAAAAATCTCTAGATCTATCCATGTTGCTGCAAATGGCATTATTTCATTCTTTTTTATGGCTAATATTCCATGGTTTCTTCTTTATCTGCTTCTCTGTTAATGGACATTTAGGTTGCTTCCAGGATGTGGCTGTTGTAAACAGTGCTTCTGTGGCATATATGTATTTTTTTCATTAGAGTTTTTATCTTTTAAGAATATATGTCTGAGAGTGGGATTGTAGGATCATATGGTAGCTCTATTTTTAGTTTTTTAAAGAAACCTCCATACTGTTTTCCATAGTGGCTGCCCCAATTTACATTCCCACTAACAGTGTAGGAAGGTTCCCTTTTCTCCACACCCTCTCCAGCTCTTATTATTTGTAGACTTTTCAATGATGGCCATTCTGACTGGTGTGAAGTATTACCTCACTGTAGTTTTGATTTGCATTTCTCTAATAATTAGTTATGTTGAGCATCTTTTTATGGGGCACATTGTTACTTTTAATAAGTGGTAGCAATAATGGAGATGATGATGCTATTATTAGGCAACAGTATATTAGGATACTTTGAAGGTGGAGCCTTTGGGAGATGATTAAGTCATGGAAGTAGAGTCCTCATGAATGGGATTGGTGTTCTTGTGAGATGAAGGCCTCAAAGAACTCTCTTCCACCCCATGAGGACACGTAGAGAAGATGGCCATTATGAGCCAGGAAGCAGGCTTCCACCAGACACCAAATCTGCCAGCGCCTTGATCTTGTACTTTCCAGCCTCTGGAACTGTGAGCAATAAATTTCTGTTGCTTATAAGGCACCCAGTCTATGATAATTTTGTTTTTAGCAGCCTGCTGGTTGCCATTATATATTTATAACATTATATATTTATGTCTGAATGACATGTTTAAAGAACATGGCAAGACAAAGGCTTAGAGGTAACAATGTCATTGGAAAGACAGAAGCTGGGGAAGCTGGGTTATGTTGCAGAGAGAGCACGGAATATCAAGTAAGATGGATCCAGGCTTGAATCTTGACTCTGCCACTCACACCTTTGTGACCTTAGGCAGGATGCTTCACCTCTCTGAGACCAGTATCCTCACCTGTAAAATAGAGATGATAATAATTCCATCATAAGCTGCTGGAAGGATGAAAGGAGAACATATAGAAAACAGTTAGCCTGGTGCCTGATGCATAGTGGGTGCTCAGTATGTAACTGGGCTTAAGATCAAAAAGACTCTTACCTAGCCAGCATTATGTTATATGTTATATAAACTCTACTATATTAGTGGAGAATAGCTAACATTTATCTAGTGTTTACTCTGTGACAGGCACTGTGCTTCCACTGCTTCCCATGAAACATTTCACTTACACCTCAGGACAATTCTGTGAAGTACTCTTGCTATCCTCATTTGATGGACGAGGAAATGGAGATAAGAAAGTTGAGTATCTTGTTCAGTGAGACACAGCTAGTAAGTGGCAGAGCTTTTATTTGAACTGAGGCAGCCTGTCTAGAAGGCTCCTCTGATCCCATTTCCTATTTTCTTGACTTGCTTTGTGGGGAAGGAGGTGGCTGTCCAGAGAGAAGACATCACGGGGGTGGGGCGGGAACATTTGTCCCTCAGAGCAGTCAGCCCCTTTCCCATCTCAGTCTGACCATGTTCAGCCTCCTCATCTCATTGTCAGACAGCATTCTGATCTGAAAAATTCAAGGACACTTCTCAGCCAGCTTCTAAAACGGTCCAAGACTTTCACTGTGTGGTGAGTACCAGATCAGATGAAGATTTTTACCCTTATGGGAGGAATGAATACATGTCCAAACAACTTCACTCTTGATTACAAATGCTGAAAGTTGCGTGTTTTCCTAGGATCTTGGGAAAATTAAAATAAGAGTGCACTAAAAAGGAAGCTCTGTGAGGACAAGGATTCTCTTGTAATGCCAATGATTATAAAAGGTCTGGCACCCTAGGAAGCACCCATGCTAAACGGAGACTTGTATAAATGCATGAACTCAAGAGAAAAAGACTTTGCCACAGAATCCTGAGATTTTATTGTCCTTGTTGTCATAGAAACCACACAATATCCCACCAAGCATTGACATCAGTGACCACTCATTTATACATAATGTGGTAGGAGGGAAAGGAACTGCTTTGTAGGTGGAGCGTTTTCATTGGAGGGATCTCACACATATACATTACCATATGTAAAATAGAAGGGAATTCCAATGGGAATTCGCTGTATGACTCAGGGGGCTCAAACCAGGCCTCTGTAACAACCTAGAGCGGTGGGAAGGGGGTTGGAAGTGGGAGGGAGGTTTAAGAGGGAGAGGACATATGTATACTTTTGGCTGATTCATGTTGATGTATGGCAGAAATCAACACAATATTGTAAAGCAATTACCTTTCAATTAAAAATAAATAAATTAAACAAAGAGAGAGAGTGAGGTGGACTCATTGTGCCTCAGGGACTCTTGGTATTTGATGAGCCTTGGCGTTTATTCACAAGCGTGGAAGAATTTGAGATTGACTTAGGCATCTTGGCATGCAATGCGAAGTCTCTGAATTCTTAAATTTATTTACCAGTTAGGGGAAGCATATTCCCAGCTATAATTTTATTTACAAAGGGCTCTAATCTGGTGTGAAGTCTGAAGGCATGTTTGTTTAACAAGTTACTCAATTAGCCGGCAAAGCAAGAACAAAGGAAAGTCATTATGCAGATGTATGCCCATTCAAAGCCGTTCTGCCTTTAAGATGCTTTCTCTGCAGTGAGAGAGGAGAGATTCCAAGTCGGAAAGTTTTCTGTCCCTGCTGTGTTTACTGCTAATTCTCTAATATTAGACTGCGAATGATTAATAATATTACATTTCAGCACTCTTAGATCTGTCCATTTTTCAATCTAAAAGCATATAATTATAGATTATTTTAAAATCCGGGAAAGGAAATCAGCCATGAACCACACTCTAACGCATCCATGAACTAACTCTTTGATACATTTCTTTGAGTATTCTGCTGTACATAGTTTTACATATTTGTAATCCTAGTGCATATACAATTGTGAGTACTGCATTTTTCACCTCTGGAATAAAACTATTATTTTTGACTTTATTACGAAACTTTCAAACACACAGAAAAGAAGATAAACCAGTATAATAAACCACCACATATTCATTATTTAGAGTTAGCACTTAATGTTTCCCATATTTCTTTTGTGTGTGTTTTTTCTAAGATGTTTTAAATTAAATAAAATAACACACTTCACGGTATTTAACCTTAAATTAGTGGTTCTCAACTGAGAGTGATTCTGACCCCTTCAGGGAATATTTGGCAACGTCTGGAGACTCTTTTGGTTGTCACAAAAGGAATGCTTATGTAGTGGGTAGAGCAGGGTTACCGCTCAACATCCTTCAATGCACAGGAGAGTCTCCACCCCATGCCCACCCCAGTAGAGAATTATCTTTTCCTCAGTTAGTGCTGAGGTTGAAGAACTTTGCCCCAAATTATTGAGAATGCATTTTCTAAAATGAAAATTTCCATATAACCACGTCACATCACTTCTAACAAAGTTAAACATAATTCCTTAAGATCATCTAATTTCGAATCCATACTTCCCCAGAACTCCGCTAGAATGTCTTTCACAGCTGTGTAGCAAACATTTTCTCATTTTATTAGCACTCTTTATAGAATATCATTCCAAATGACTATGAAATCGTCTATTGAATGGATTCACCAAAATTTATTCAAAGGATCCACTATTTTGGGTCATTAGTTATGCTTCTAGGTTTTAAGGAACTATTTATGTAATTAACAACAGTTTACTTCTTTTCAAGCTTCTTGCCTTTTATTATTTTTTTCCTTGCCTTATGTCCTGGCTAGGGGCTTTAGTAAATACTGAACATATATAGAGAAATATTTTGTGAATATAAAACAATGTTGAGAGTGGTCATCCTTGTCTTGTTTCTGATATTAGGAGAAAAAGGTTTAATGTTTTCTATTAATTATTATGTTAACTGTACATTTTTAAGTTACACTGATCAGATCAGATCAGATCAGATCAGTCGCTCAGTCGTGTCCGACTCTTTGCGACCCCATGAACCGCAGCACCCCAGGCCTCCCTGTCCATCACCAGCTCCCGGAGGTCACTCAGACTCGCATCCATCGAGTCAGTGATGCCATCCAGCCATCTCATCCTCTGTCGTCCCCTTCTCCTCCTGCCCCCAATCCCTCCCAGCATCAGAGTCTTCTCCAATGAGTCAACTCTTTGCATGAGGTGGCCAAAATACTGGAGTTTCAGCTTTAGCATCATTCCTTCTAAAGAAATTCCAGGATTGATTTCCTTCAGAATGGACTGGTTGGATCTTCTTGCAGTCCAAGGGACTCTCAAGAGTCTTATCCAACACCACAGTTCAAAAGCATCAATTCTTTGGCGCTCAGCCTTCTTCACAGTCCAGCTCTCACATCCATACATGACCACAGGAAAGACCATAGCCTTGACTAGGCGAACCTTTGTTGGTAAAGTAATGTCTCTGCTTTTGAATATGCTATCTAGGTTGGTCATAACTTTCCTTCCAAGGAGTAAGCGTCTTTTAATTTCATGGCTGCAGTCACCATCTGCAGTGACTTTGGAGCCCAGAAAAACAAAGTCTGACACTGTTTCCACTGTTTCCCCATCTATTTCCCATGCAGTGATGGGACCAGATGCCATGATCTTCGTTTTCTGAATGTTGAGCTTTAAGCCAACCTTTTCACTCTCCACTTTCACTTTCATCAAGAGGCTTTTTAGCCCCTCTTCACTTTCTGCCATAAGAGTGGTGTCATCTGCATATCTGAGGTTATTGATATTTCTCCCGGCAATCTTGATTCCAACTTGTGTTTCTTCCAGTCCAGCATTTCTCATGATGTACTCTGCATAGAAGTTAAATAAACATGGTGACAATATGCAGCCTTGACGTACTCCTTTTCCTATTTGGAACCAGTCTGTTGTTCCATGTCCAGTTCTAACTGTTGCTTCCTGACCTGCATACAGATTTCTTAAGAGGCAGATCAGGTGGTCTGGTATTCCCATCTCTTTCAGAATTTTCCACAGTTTATCGTGATCCACACAGTCAAAGGCTTTGGCATAGTCAAGAAAGCAGAAATAGATGTTTTTCTGGAACTCTCTTGCTTTTTCCATGATCCAGAGGATGTTGGCAATTTGATCTCTGGTTCCTCTGCCTTTTCTAAAACCAGCTTGAACATCAGGAAGTTCACGGTTCACATATTGCTGAAGCCTGGCTTGGAGAATTTTGAGCATTACTTTACTAGCGTGTGAGATGAGTGCAATTGTGCGGTAGTTTGAGCACTCCTTGGCATTGCCTTTCTTTGGGATTGGGATGAAAACTGACCTTTTCCAATCTTGTGGCCACTGCTGAGTTTTCCAAATTTGCTGGCATATTGAGTGCAGCACTTTCACAGCATCATCATTCAGGACTTGGAATAGCTCCACTGGAATTCCATCACCTCCACTAGCTTTGTTCGTAGTGATGCTTTCTAAGGCCCATTTGACTTCACATTCCAAGATGTCTGGCTCTAGGTCAGTGATCACATCATCATGATTGTCTAGGTCTTGAAGCTCTTTTTTGTACAGTTCTTCTGTGTATTCTTGCCACCTCTTCTTAATATCTTCTGCTTCTGTTAGGTCCACACCATCTCTGTCCTTTATCGTGCCCATCTTTGCATGAAATGTTCCTTTGGTATCTCTGATTTTCTTGAAGAGATCCCTAGTCTTTCCCATTCTGTTGTTTTCCTCTATTTCTTTGCATTCATCACTGAAGAAGGCTTTCTTATCTCTTCTTGCTATTCTTTGGAACTCTGCATTTAGATGTTTATATCTTTCCTTTTCTCCTTTGCTTTTCGCTTCTCTTCTTTTCACAGCTATTTGTAAGGCCTCCCCAGACAGCCATTTTGCTTTTTTGCATTTCTTTTCCATGGGGATGGTCTTGATCCCTGTCTCCTGTACAATGTCACGAACCTCATTCCATAGTTCATCAGGCACTCTATCTATCAGATCTAGGCCCTTAAATCTATTTCTCACTTCCACTGTATAATCATAAGGGATTTGATTTAGGTCATACCTGAATGGTCTAGTAGTTTTCCCTACTTTCTTCAATTTCAGTCTGAATTTGGCAATAAGGAGTTCATGGTCTGAGCCACAGTCAGCTCCTGGTCTTGTTTTTGCTGATTGTATAGAGCTTCTCCATCTTTGGCTGCAAAGAATATAATCGATCTGATTTCGGTGTTGACCATCTGGTGATGTCCATGTATAGAGTCTTCTCTTGTGTTGTTGGAAGAGGGTATTTGCTATGACCAGTGCATTTTCTTGGCAAAACTCTATTAGTCTTTGCCCTGCTTCATTCCGTATTCCAAGGCCAAATTTGCCTGTTACTCCAGGTGTTTCTTGACTTCCTACTTTTGCATTCCAGTCCCCTATAATGAAAAGGACATCTTTTTTGGGTGTTAGTTCTAAAAGGTCTTGTAGGTCTTCATAGAACCTTTCAACTTCAGCTTCTTCGGCGTTATTGGTTGGGGCATAGATTTGGATTACTGTGACATTGAATGGTTTACCTTGGAAACGAACAGAGATCATTCTGTCATTTTTGAGATTGCATCCAAGTACTGCATTTCGGACTCTTTTGTTGACCATGATGGCCACTCCATTTCTTCTGAGGGATTCCTGCCCACAGTAGTAGATATAATGGTCATCCGAGTTAAATTCACCCATTCCAGTCCATTTTAGTTCGCTAATTCCTAGAATGTCAACATTCACTCTTGCCATCTCTTGTTTGACCACTTCCAATTTGCCTTGATTCATGGACCTGACATTCCAGGTTCCTATGCAATATGGTTCTTTACAGCATCGGACTTTGCTTCTATCACCAGACACATCCACAGCTGGGTATTCTTTTTGTTTTGGCTCCATCCTTTCATTCTTTCTGGAGTTATTTCTCCACTGATGTCCAGTAGCATATTGGGCCCCTACTGACCTGGGGAGTTTCTCTTTCAGTATCCTATCATTTTGTCTTTTCATACTGTTCATGGGGTTCTCAAGGCAAGAATACTGAAGTGGTTTGCCATTCCCTTCTCCAGCGGACCACACCCTGTCATATCTCTCCACCATGACCCGCCCATCCCGGGTTGCCCCTCGGGCATGGCTTAATTTCATTGAATTAGACAAGGGTGTGTTCCTTGTGTGATTAGATTGACTAGTTTTTTGTGAGAATGGTTTTAGTGTATTTGCCCTCTGATGCCCTCTTTCAAGACCTACTGTCTTACTTGGGTTTCTCTTACCTCGGGCGTGGGGTATCACATCCCGGCTGCTCCTGGCTGCTCCCGGCCAGCGAAGCACAGCCATCGCACCTTACCTTGGACGAGGGGTCTCTCCTCACCGCCGCCCTTCCTGACCTCGGTCGTGGGGTAGCTCCTCTCGGCCCGCGCTCTTAGTGCGCGACGCAGCCGGCGGGGCGCTCTTAAATGGTGCGCCGGTCGCGGGAAGGCGAGGTCACTCTTAAATGGTGCGCCGGTCGCTATTCCTAGTTATTAAGTGTCTTTGTGATCTAAAAGATTTGTGATTTTTGGACTTCCCTGGTGGTGCATTGGATAGGAGTCTACCTGCCAAAGCAGGGAACCTGGGTTTGATCCCTGGTCTGGGAAGACAGCACGTGCCACTGAGCAACTAAGTCCATGTGCCACAGCTACTGAAGCTGCATGCCACCTGAAGCCCACATCCTCCAGGGCCCACAGGCCACAACTGCTGAGCCTGTGTGCCGCAGCTGCTGAAGCCTGCACACCCTAGAGCTCCTCCACAAAAGAAGCCACTGCAATGAGAAACCCCTGCGCTGCAAGGGCGAGTACCCTCCACTCACTGCAGCTAGAGAAAGCCCACGCAAAGGCAACCAAGACCCAGCGCAGCCAAAAATAAATTTAAAATAAAGAAAAGTAGTATTAAAAGAAATTAGTGATTTTCATTAAATGCTTTTTCTGCATATTTTGATAATAATCAAATAATATCTCTTTTATTCTATTAGTGTGAAGAATTACATTGACTGATTTTCATGTTAAACTAACCTTGTTTTCTTGGAATAAAACTTGCTTGTTCATGATATATTATCCTTTCTATATACTGCTGGATTCCAGTTGCTAACATTTTGCTTAAATTTTTTTCATCTACGTCTATTTCCATGAGAGATATTGATCTGTTATTTTTTCCCCCTATAATACCTTTGTCAGACTTTGGCATCATGGTTATGCTGGCCTTGTAGATTAAGTTGAGAAATGGTACCTCTTCCTCCATTTTCTGAGTTTCTGCAGAATTGATATTATTTATCTCTTAAATCTTTGTAGATTTCACTAGTGAATCACATGTACTTGAAAGTTTTGTGTGTGTGTGTGGAAAGGTTTTTTTTTTTTTTTTTTTAAATAAATTCAGTTTCTTTAATAGGTAGTTATTTCCTTAGTTTTCAGGATTGGTAATTTGTAGTTTCATTTAATTCATATTAGTTGTTGAAATATTGTCATAATGTAGTTTTAAGATTTATCTTTTTAAATATCTCTGGGATCTGTAGTGATGTTCTGTTTTCATTCTCGATGTTGATAATTTGTGTTTTCTCTCTTTTTCCCTTGATTATTGTCAAGACTTTTAATTTACACTCTGGTATTTTCTTTCTTTTATTTACTTTATGTTCTTTCACCTACTTAGGATTGAGGCATAGATAATCAATTTCATACCTTTCTTTCATACTTCTTTATTTATTTTAACTTAAAAATTGAAGAATGGTTGATTTACAATGTTGTAATTACTGCTATACAGCAAAGTAATTCAGCTACACACACACACACACACACACACACACATATATATACATGTACATGTTCTTTTAAAAATATTCTTTTCCATTATGGTTTATCATAGACTATTGAATATAGTTCTCTGTGCTATACAGTAGGACCTTGTTGTTTATCTATTATATATAAAAAGCTTACATCTACTAACCCCAACCTCCCACTCCATCCATCCCCCAACCCCTTTCCCCTTGGAAACTACTAGTCTATACTTCTTTAAATAAGTATTTATTTATTTTATTATTTTTTAATATAAATTTGTTTATTTTAATTGGAGGCTGTTGGGAGCCAGCTTGGATCAGCGTTCCACCCATGACAAAGGTCATGAGGAAGGAGGCTCGGCATATGCAAAGGCGAGATCAAGCCACAGGAGTCCCCCTGGAAATTCTTGAGCATCTACCCCCAAAACCAGAGTCTGCCTACTTTCTGCTTTGTGTTCTCACCTACACCTCTGACTTTACGGGGGGCTGTCCCCCACTATCTCTCTGAAAAAAAGAGTTAACTTACAGCTCCAGTTAATAATTCCTGGGTGTGACAGTGTTTCAACCTACAAACTCTTTTGGAAATCCTCTAGCCTGCCTGAATAGGTTTTTCCGACCACATGTTTGTTCAGAGCCTCCCAACTGTGAGAGGCATGAGATGTTCTAAACTGTCTAAATACAGATTCCTTTGAACAGTTAAAAGATTGATTAGAAATTGTATTGGTGAAGGGTTTTTCACTTGTTGGGCCAATGTTTGCTGCTAAGTCTCCATGTCCCTTACCTACTGTGTCCTTGGCAGTGTGTTGATTGGTATAATTGGTTTATAGAAATGTAAGTAGTAGCTTTAATGTTTGTAACCTTGGACCCTTGAGTTAATTCTTTCTCTTGTTATAACCCACCACACCTTTGCCCTATAGAAATGCAACTCCAATGCCTTTGGAGGGTGGTGCCTGACTAATCACCTTTAGAGAAAAATAAGTTTTCTGAAGAAAGGGTCTTAAAATGTTGACAGGCCTCCAGGCCAGAAGATGATGCAAATCACCTAAACTTTGCATATGATATGTTTGCAGGAAGAAAGCCTGGCTTACTGCATGACTCTACCCCTTCCCCCATTATCTTCTATGCATAACTTAAGGTATAAAAACTACTTTGAAGAATAAAGTGTGGGGCCTTGTTCACTGAAGCTTGGTCTCCCCATGTCATTCTTTCTCTTACCTTCTAGCTGAATTATTCAGCCTCCTCTCTCCACAAAATGTTCTCACTGAGCTATCCTTATTTCATCCGCTTTTCTTCACTGAATTTCCTCACTGAGCTATCTTCATTTTTATTACTCTTTATATCTTTAATTAACGCCTAATTAATCATTTCCTGACCCCCGCCGACGCTGTCTCCCCTTCGAATTTCCTGGATCCACCGGGGCTGGACCCTGGCAGGAGGCTAATTACTTTACAATATTGTATTGGTTTTGCCATACATTGACATGAATCCACCATGGGTGTACATGTGTTCCGCATCCTGAACCCGCCTCCCACCTCCCTCCCCATCCCATCCCTCTGGGTCATCCCAGTGCACCAGCCCTGAGCACCCTGTCTCATGCATTGAACCTGGACTGGTGATTCGTTTCACATATGATAATATACATGTTTCAATGCCATTCTCTCAAATCATCCCACCCTCACCCTCTCCCACAGAGTCCAAAAGACTGTTCTATACATCTGTGTCTCTTTTGCTGTCTCGTAAACAGGGTTATTGTTACCATCTTTCTAAATTCCATATATATGTGTTAGTATACTGTATTGTTGATTTTCTTTCTGGCTTACTTCACTTTGTATAATAGGCTCCAGTGTCATCCACCTCATTAGAACTGATTCAAATGTATTCTTTTTAATGGGTGAGTAATATTCCATCGTGTATATGTACCACAGCTTGCTTATCCATTCATCTGCTGATGGACATTTAGGTTGCTTCCATGTCCTGGCTATTATAAACAGTGCTGTGATGAACATTGGGGTACATGTGTCTCTTTCAATTCTTGTTTCCTCAGTGTGTATGCCCAGCAGTGGGATTGCTGGGTCATATGGCAGTTCTATTTCCAGTTTTTTAAGGAATCTCCACACTGTTCTCCATAGTGGCTGTACTAGTTTGCATTCCCACCAACAGTGTAAGAGGGTTCGCTTTTCTCCACACCCTCTCCAGCATTTATTGTGTGTAAACTTTTGGATCGCAGCCATTCTGACTGGCTTGAAATGGTACCTCATTGTAGTTTTGATTTGCATTTCTCTGATAATGAGTGGTATTGAGCATCTTTTCATGTGTTTGTTAGCTATCTGTATGTCTTCTTTGGAGAAATGTCTGTTTAGTTCTTTGGCCCATTTTTTGATTGGGTTGTTTATTTTTCTGGAATTGAGCTGCTTGTATATTTTTGAGATTAGTTTCCTTTTAAGCACTGATTTAGCTTTACCCCACAAATTTTGATATATTATGTCTTCATTATTATTCAGTTCAAAATATTTTCTAATTTTTTATGTGATTTCTTTTTTAATTCATGGGTTATTTAGGAAAGTGTTTTATTTCCCAATACTTTGGGGCTTTCTAGATAGCTCACTGCTAATGATTTCTACTTTCCTTCTACCATATTCTTCTGTATGATTTCATTCTTTGATATTACTTTAATTTTTATGACCCAGAATATGGTCATTTTGCTGCATGTTCCATCTGCACCTGAGAAAAATGTGTTTTCTGTAGTATCCTATAACACTATGTTAATTTGGTTGATAGAGTTGTTCAAATTTTCACATCTTTACCGAGTATTTTGTCTGCTGTTCTATCAATTACTGAGAGAAGGTGTACATTCTCCAACTATGATTATGGATTTGCTTATTTCTCTTTTCATTTCTGTTATTTTTTTCCTTCATGAGTCTTAGAACCCTATTGTTAGGTACATATTTTTCATTGTTTTGTCTTGATGAATTGATCCTTTTATCCTTTTGAGATATCCTTCCGAATTTCAAGTAATTGTCTTAAAGGCAACTTTGTTTGATATTAACATAGTTAATGATATTATAATATGTTAATAATGATATTAACATATTAGCACTAGCCATATTTCTTAATTTTAATGTTTTCATGGTAATTTTCCATCCTTTTATTCTTTTACTTTCTACTTTTCTGCATCTCTATAATAAGTGTTTCTTGCAAACAGTTTATCTTGCTTTTTATATCTCATTTGGCAAACTCTGCCCTTGATTACAGTGTTTAGTCCATCACTGTACATTTAGTGCAGTTAGTGAAATGGTTAGTTTATGTCTCCTGTCTTGGTATTTGCTTTATGTATATTTTAGTTATTCTTGACTTCTTTGTTCATGCTTATCTTCTTTTGGGAAAATTGTATATTTTTAATATTGCATTTGTTGTTGTTGTTATTCAGTTGCTCAGTCATGTCTGACTTTTTCCAACACCATGGACTGCAGCATGCCAGGCTTCCCTGTCCTTCACTATCTCCTCGAGTTTGCTCAAACTTGTGTCAATGATGAGCTTGCTGAAACTCAAACTCAGTGATGCCATTCAACCATCTCATCCTCTGTCATCACCTTCTCCTCCTGCCTTCAAGCTTTCCCAGGGTCTTTTCTAATGAGTTGGCTCTTCATATCTGGTGGCCAAAGTATTGGAACTTCAGCTTCAGCATGAGTCCTTCCAGTGAATATTGAGGATTGATTTCCTTTAGGACTGACTGGTTTGATCTTCCTGCAGTTCAAGGGAATCTCAAGAGTCTTCTCTAACACCACAGTTCAAAAGCATCAACTCTTTGGTGCTCAGTCATCTTTATGGTCCAGTTCTCACATCCATACATGACTACTGGAAAAACCATAGTTTTGACTACACAGACCTTTGTCAGCAAAGTAATGTCTCTGCTTTTTCATATGCTCTCTAGGTTTTCATAGCTTTTCTTCCAAGGAGTAAGCGTCTTTTAATTTCATGGCTATAGTCACTGTCATCAGTGATTTTGGAGCCCAAGAAAATAAAGTCTGTCACTGTTTCCGTTGTTTCCTCATCTATTTGCCGTGAAGTGATGGGACCAGATGCCATGATTTTAGTTTTTTGAATGTTGAGTTTTAAGCCAGCTTTTTCACCCTCCTTTTTCACCTTCATCAAGAGGTTCTTTAGTTCCTTTTCACTTTCTGCCATAAAGGTGGTGTTATCTGCATATCTGAGATTATTGATATTTCTCCCAGCAATCTTGATTCCAGCTTGTGCTTCATCCAGCCTGGCATTTTGTGTGATGTATTCTGCTTATAAGTTAAATAAGCAGGGTGGCAATATATAGCCTTGACACACTCCTTTCCCAATTTTGAACCAGTCTGTTGTTCCATTACATTTTTAGGGATCTTTAAAAAATTTTAGTATTACATTTTATCTTCTATGTGGATGGTTATGTTATACTGCTTTTAACTTTTATAAAGTTGCTGTTGATGTTCAGTTGCTCAGGCATATCTGACTTTGTGACCTCATGGACTGTAGCACGCCAGGTGTCTCTGTCCTTCAGTATTTCCTTGATTTTGCTCAAACTCATGTCCATTGAGCTGATGATCCCATTCAACCATTTCATCCTCTGTCATCCCTTTCTCCTCATTCCTTTCTCTTTCCCAGCATCAGGGTCTTTTCCAATAAGTTGGCTCTTCACATCAGATGGCCAAAGTGTTAGAGCTCCAGGATCAGGCCTTCCAATGAATATTTAGGGTTGATTTCCTTTAGGATTGACTGATTTGATCTCCTTTCTTTAAGAGATTCTCAAGAGTCTTCTCTAGACCACAGTTTGAAAGCATTAGTTCTTGGATGCTCAGCCTTCTTTATGGTCCAGCTCTCACATCTGTACATGTCTACTGGGAAAACCATAGCTCCGACTACACAGAGCTTTGGCAAAGAAGTTTTTTTGTAGAGGTTACAATATACATCTTCACAGTACACTGTCAAATAATATTTAACTACTTCACAAACAGTAAAACCATACTAAAACCATACTACTGTATAATTACACTATGTCCAGTTCTGGTCTTTGGGCTCTTGTTATCTCCTATTTTATAGCTATAAATCACTCTAAATGTAATAATACATTTTAATTGTTTTTGATCTATATAGTCAATGCTGCTGCTGCTGCTAAGTCGCTTCAGTCATGTCTGACTCTGTGCAACCCCATGGACAGCATGGAGCCACTAGGCTCCTCTGTCCACAGGATTCTCCAGGCAAGAATACTGGAGTGGGTTGCCATTTCCTTCTCCATACAGTCAATAGTCGTTTGAAAATTTTGAGAAAATATAGATATAAAAATAAAGGTCTGAAAAAGGTCTTTCCCATTTATACAAATATTTACTCTTTGTGATGCTCTTTATTCTTTCTTGAAACCTGAGATTCCCCCTGGTATAATTTCCCTTCAGTCTGAAGAACATCTTTCATCAAATCTCTCAGGTTTTTGCTCTCTTGAGTGTGTCTTTATCTGTTTTGAAGGTTATTTTTGCTAGATATAAAATTCTCTGCTTCCACTTTTTTTTTTCTTTTAGTACTTTAAAAAATATTTATTTTTGGCTGCATTGTGTCTTAGTTGCCGCTTGTGGGATATTGGCTGTGGAATGTGGGGTCTTGTTGTGATAGGCAGGCTCTTCATTTTGGTGCACAGGCTTCTCTCTGGTTGTGGTGTGCAGGCTCCAGAGAGGACAGGCTCAATAACTGCAGCAGGCTGGCTCAGTAGTTGCAACTTGTGGGCTCCGTAGTTGCCAGGCTTGGGCTTAGTTGCCCCAGCATGTGGGATCTTAGTTACCTTACCAGGGCCTGAACTCATGTCCCCTAAATTGGAAGACAGATTCTGAACCACTGGACCACCAGGGAAGTCCCTTTTTTAGTACTTTAAAGACATTATTTAATTGTTCTCTGGCTTCTGTATTATAGCTTTTGATAAGAAGTCAGCCATCATTTGCTTTCCCTCCCTTTATAGAATGTGCCATTTTACTCTTTTTGCTTTTTTTAGGTTTCCTCTTCATCTGTAGTTTTCATAATTTTGACTATAATGTATTTGGTGTGATTTTCTTTATATATATCTTGCTTGGGATTTGCTGACTTGTTTGACCTATGGATTTATGTATTTCATCTATTTTGAAATGATTCAGCTATTTGTTATACTTTAGATACATAACTTGCTCCAGTTTTTCTCTTCTCTATCTGAGACTTCTTCACATCACTTAATACCAAGTTAACCTCATTGATGTTTTTCCATAGATGTTAAGTATTCTGATTTTTTTCATTATTTTCTTTTTGTGATTCAATTTGATTAATCTATTGATCTGTTTTTTAATTCACTGATACTTTTCCTCTGTTTATTTCTAGTTTGATAGAAAAAATAATTTAACAAATGAATAACATTTAGCAAATTATTCATTTGTAGTGCTGTATTTTTTGTTTCTAATTATTGCATCTGGTTTCCATGTATCATTTCTAACATTTTCTGAGGGACATATCTTTGTTGGAATTTGCTATCCAACAAATTTACTCTTTCTGCATATTATCTAACTTTTCAATTAACTTTTAAAAATCGTTTTATCATAGTTTTTTTTTTTAAAGTCCCTGTGTAATAATTTCAACATCTGGATCACTTCTGGTTCTATTTCTATTGATTATTTCACGTATTTTTTCAATTATGAATGCATCTTTTTATGTTTGATTGTATGCTGGGCATTTTGTATGAAAAAGCAATAAAAACTCCAGTTAAAAAAAATTTACTTCTAGAAAACAGCCTGCCTTTTCTTATGTCAGGCCATTAGGGTGGGAGTTGAATCCAAATGGTCTATAGTTGAGCTCATGTCAAAGTTGAGTGCAGCTTTAGTTTTATTCAGCTTACCACTGGTTGCAAATATTTTGATGGTGGGATCAGAAATTTCTCTCTAGTAGGTCCTGATATCTGGGCACTGATGAGATTCCAGGAAAGTGCCTGTGAGTCAAGGCTGAACCACCAGTTTCGGGGATTATAGAAGCATCTCATGCTGTAAAGCGTAAAGCTTGGATACCTGCTTTTTGGGCCATTGGAGAGCTCTCTTTCATCTTCCACCTCACTGTCCTTGCTTTCTGAACTTTATAAAATCTGCTTTAGCCTTGATGCTCTGCCCCTGGGTATTTTGAAGGGGACATTTCTACCCCCTTCAAAGTACAGAGTGCTTTGAAGGCAGCTTGTCTTAGTTCTCCTGCCCTTCCTCCAGGCCTTGCTGCAGCATGGCTGCTGCCCCGCCTGTCCAGAATTCTTCTGGGGGATTTATCTCAGCTCTCCTGCCCTGCCTAACTTTTGACTCATTTCAGGGAACAGCTGTCTTTCATTTAAAGTGGAGGTTCCACATGTTTCAGGGGAAGCTCTCTTACTTCTTTTCTCACCCATAGATTTGGTCTGCTATCCTTGAGTACAGCTGTGAAAGTTTGACCATAAAGATGGCTGAGCACCGAAGAACTGATGCTTTCAAATTGTGGTGCTAGAGAAGACTCTTGAGAGTCCCTTGGGCTGCAAGGAGATCAAACCAACCAATCCTAAAGGAAATCAACCTTGAATAGTCTTTGGGAAGAACTGATGCTGAAGCTCTAATACTTTGGCTACCTGATGCGAAGAACCAACTCATTGGAAAAAACCCTGATGCTGGGAAGGATTGAAGGCAAAGGGAGAAGGGGGCAATGATTAGATAGTATCAGTGACTCAATGGACATGAATTTGAGCAAACTTTGGGAGATGAAGGACAGGGGAGTCTGGTGTGCTGCAGTTCATGGGGTCACAAAGAGTCAGACAAAACTTAGTGACCAAACAACAACAGCAAATCCCTGAGTAGTGATGAAGATCTGTGAGAAAGTGTTCAAAGATAGGTTTTGCTTTGTGACTAGGACTCTTTGGGATTCTAATGTCATGCCAGCCTGTAAGTGGCCGTTCCCCGGTTGGTAGGAATTGGGCTGTTTTTTTCCTTACCTTTTCTATTGCCATTCTTCTTCCTGTACTTCTACCAGGGATAAGATCAGTGGTAAATCTCTTCTCTAAAGTAATAGTCTCTGAAATTTATTTCATTCAGGTTTATCTGTGTGCTTAACTCACTGAAGAGGATTTAAAAACTGATTTTATGGTTTATCTGACTTTTTGTTATTTAGATGAGACTGGCATTCTGTGATGACTTTCTGTTTTTGATTTGGAAATAGAATTCCATCCAATTATACTTCATTAATGATATGTATTTCCTATCTTGTTTAAAATACTTATGATAATTTTCTTAGCATAGATTCTAGGAGATAGATACAAGATTAAATATCTACATATTTTCATGGTTCTTAATGCAATGTGGTCCTATTATTAATACCTAATAAAAAGGTAAGCCATACCAATTTTCAGTGAATAAGAATAAACATTTGACTTCATTAGCTTTGATCATTATAATTAATTTTATTTTGTTAACTTATTGGGAAAAATATTACCATGGGTTCTACATCTTTAATTTCAAATATTGTACAGGATCAAAATCTTATGTTCACTTTTTAGTGGGACTTACCTTACATGGCGGAGAAGGTAATGGCAACCCATTCTAGTACTCTTGCCTGGAAAATCCCATGGACAAAGGAGCCTGGTAGGCTGCTGTCTATGAGGTTGCATAGAGTCAGACATGACTGAGCGACTTCACTTTCACTTTTCATTTTTCATGCATTGGAGAAGGAAATGGCAACCAACTCCAGTGTTCTTGCCTGGAGAATCCCAGGAAGGGCAGAGCCTGTTGGGCTGCCGTCTATGGGGTTGCACAGAGTCGGACACGACTGAAGCAACTTAGCAGCAGCAGCAACAGCAGCACCTTACATGCAGACTGAATAAATCCATCAAACATCAGAATTATTTCAACAGATATTAATAATGGCTATAATTTATTGAATGCTTATGAGGAAAAGTGATAATTTGATCCTCAGAGTTACCTGTGAGGAAGATACCACTTGATTACTTCTTATAGAGGGTTTACTCTGTACAGAGGAGGAAATGAAGGCTCTGAGATGCTGGGGCAGGATTAAACCCAAGCTGGTTTGAGTCCAACTTCTCAGCCAACCACACAACTCTGATATAATTTTTTAAATCATATTTGAACCCAGTTGGTATTGTTATTTATATTAGTCCGTGGTTGCTGCTGTAATGCTGCCCAAGAAACAATCCCTAAACTCAGACGTAAAACAATAGCATTTATTTCCATCGATTTGCAGATCAGCTGCAGCTGTTTTGCTTAAAAATTCCTCAAAAGTCCTCTCTTAATCATTTATTGAAGGAAAAAAATGTGTTGAATATCTCTTATTTCCCAGACTCTCTTTGGGCTCAAAACAGCAGTGAATAAAAAGGACAAAAATTCTATCCTCGTGGAGCTTATATTCTAATGGGGGAAGACAGATAATAAAGACACAAAAAGTAGAATAGAATACACAGTATGGAAGATGCTGCTAATTTCTACTGAAAGAAAGAAAGCGGGGGAAGAGGATGGGGTGGATTGCCAGGTAGAGAGGGGGTAGCTGCTGCACCGTGCTTTCTCCCCTTACCCCCTTCTCAGCAGGCTGCCCAGCCCCAGCGTTTCTGTCCATTTTTGAGATGCAGAGCTGTTTAGTTACAGCCTTGTTTCCCTGTCTTCTTCTAACTCTGCCCTGGGGGGTCCTCACATTTCATAACCCAAACTGCCTATCAAAGTACTTTGCTAAAGAAAATAATTTTTTTCTGGAGAGAAATAGAGTCTTTCCCCTAGGGGCAGAAGCAATGCAGTCAGTAGTAGTTTTAAATGGCATTTTTTCTCTGTCACTGGTGATTGAGTGCTCTTTATTTGAAGTTCGGGTCGGAGATGAAGATATGTAGGGAACCTACTAAGGACAGGAAGCTGGTGTTTGGGAGCACCTATTAGGTGTTAGCGAAGATCCCCTGGAGAAGGGAATGACTACTCACTCTGGTATTCTTGCCTGGAGAATTCCATGGACAGAGGAACCTGGCAGGCTACAGTCCATTGGGTTGCAAAAAACTAATATATATAAATTAGGTGTTAGACATGGTACAAGCAGATGTTTTTCCAGTAATCCTTGAATTACACTTTATCATTCCCATTTTCCTAATGAAATGCAGAGGGAAATGAACCTGTCCCCAGACACTTGCTGCTGCATCTGCAGGATTCATCCTTAAGTGTGCCCCCACCCCCGGGCCCCACAAGCACCCTGCTGATCCTTTGGACTGTGTGTGAGAGATGCTTATTTTCTAACTATTGTGTCTAGACCTGGGATGCTAGCTTTGTGGTCCTGGTTTCTCTCTCCCACTTCATTGTTAGTCTGTGTAATATGGGCCCACTGCTGCCTCCAGTAATGGGAGGAGGCAGTCAGGGCTGCGGGAAATGAAAGAGTTCCCAGGGCGCCAGAAGAATGAATGAATTCCACTGATCTTGTTTAGTTCCTTATGGGATCATCCATCATGATTTAACAACCTGAAGCCCAGAGTAGCTACAGGCATGTTTCCTGCCCAAAGCCACAGATACAGTGCAATTCAGGGCTGAAAAACTGATGTATTTTTCTGTTAATATTACCTATGTCATGCCCATTGTATTATATTGTATACTGTATCATCACACAGTTTAGACTCTCTTCTTCTCCACTATTTGCTTGTAAGAAGTCTTGCCTTTCCTCATTCTTTTGTGATTCACTAAGGAGAACATTTAGAAAACGAAGATCATGGCATCTGGTCCCATCACTACATGGGAAATAGATGGGGAAACAGTGGAAACAGTGTCAGACTTTATTTTTCTGGGCTCCAAAATCACTGCAAATGGTGACTGCAGCCATGAAATTAAGAGACACTTACTCCTTGGAAGGAAAGTTATGACCAACCTAGATAGCATATTCAAAAGCAGAGACATCATTTGCCAACAAAGGTTCGCCTAGTCAAGGCTATGGTCTTTCCTGTGATCATGTATGGATGTGAGAGCTGGACTGTGAAGAAGGCTGAGCGCCGAAGAATTGATGCTTTTGAACTGTGGTGTTGGAGAAGACTCTTGAGAGTCCCTTGGACTGCAAGGAGATCCAACCAGTCCATTCTGAAGGAGATCAGCCCTGGGATTTCTTTGGAAGGAATGATGCTAAAGCTGAAACTCCAGTATTTTGGCCACCTCATGCGAAGAGTTGACTCATTGGAGAAGACTCTGATGCTGGGAGGGATTGAGGGCAGGAGGAGAAGGGGATGACAGAGGATGAGATGGCTGGATGGCATCACTGACTCGATGGATGCGAGTCTGAGTGACCTCCGAGAGCTGGTGATGGACAGGGAGGCCTGGCGTGCTGCAGTTCATGGGGTTGCAAAGAGTCAGACATGACTGAGCGACTGATCTGATCTGATCTGATCTGAAGAAGAACATTTTCTCTGAATGTAACGTAAGCAGACATTTGTTGAGGGTCACCGTGTGCATGACAGATGGGATACAGGGAAGGTCTGGTTTTGTTCTTGTCCTCAGGGAACTTATTCTCGTATTGTTTTACTCATTTTATTTTTAGATTTTTTAGTGCAATAGTTGAAGCAAATGAATATATAAGGTATATAAGCTATAAAGCATATTAATAAAATGATGTACTTTGCAGGGTGTGAAATCACTGCCTAGCTCACTAAAATTATCCATACTGCTAGGACTTCCGGAATATTAATTTTCTCTGTCATCCCCATTCCAACTGTATGCAAAAGTCCACTATTCCGTCTTTGGGTTTATCATTCCCTTCCTTTGTGATAACACCTTTATCATGAATATGTTATTTACTATATGTATTTGGTTTCACTTGCTTTTGAACTTTATAAAACAGCATCATAATAGAGATTTGCCTTTTTTCATTCAATGGTGATTTCTAACATTTACCCCACATTTTCTATGCTTCTTTTCTCTCCCTTCCTTTGAATTAAAGTTTTTGTTTTATATTCTTATTGTGTTTTCCCCTTATACTTATATATACTTATATTTCCCCTTCTACACATTAATAATGTCAAATTTCCAAAATTTCAAACTTTAAAATTCCAAAATTATAATTCTCCAAATTCTAAAACGTCAAAGGTTTGAAGTCCCCTTTCTCTTACTTTTCCCTTCAAATTTTACTATGTAGGCCTAACACAATTGAAGATCAAAAGACATTTAAACTTCTCCTCCCAAATAATAGAAGGACTTTACAATGTTTTAATGCCAGGGTCTTCCTCCTGACTTAAATGTCGGTATTATCAATTGTTTCCATTTTGTCTACATTTGAAACCTCACAAATTGGGATATTATTAGTATTTTATACTGGTATAGATAAATGCAGATTTGACTACCAGTTTAAGAGTTTATTTACTACCTATTCATCCTTCTTGCCACCTGAGACCTTCCTTTTGAGCCATTTTCCTTTTTCCATTTCATTTGGACTTCTTGGAGATCTATTGGTAGTAAAATCTTGCAGCTTTTTGTTTATATGGAAATGTCATCATCTCATACTCATTTTGGGGGGAAGTGTGTGGGACCCTGGAATCCTTATTTTTATTTATTTTTTAAAATTTTATTGGAAAATTTTTTATTGAAGTATAGTTGATTTATAAAATTGTGTTAGTTTCAGGTGTATAGTAAAGTGAATCAACTCTATAGATACATAAATATGGAATATATATATATAGGAGAGAGATTCTTTTTCAGACTCCTTCCCATTATGGCTTATCACTGGATATTGAATTGAATATAGTTTCCTGAGCTATACAGTAGGTCCATGTTAATCTATTTTATATTCGGTAGTATGTATCCTTTGGAGAAGGCGATGGCACCCCACTCCGGTACTCTTGCGTGGAAACTCCCATGGATAGAGGAGCCTGGTGGGCTGCAGTCCATGGGGTCGCTAGGAGTCGGACACGACTGAGCGACTTCACTTTCACTTTTCACTTTCATGCATTGGAGAAGGAAATGGCAACCCACTCCAGTGTTCTTGCCTGGAGAATCCCAGGGATGGGGGAGCCTGGTGGGCTGCCGACTTTGGGGTCGCATAGAGTCGGACACGACTGAAGCAACTTAGCAGCAGCAGCAGCATGTATCCTTTAATCTCAAACTCCTCTCAAATTTATCCCTCTCCCTCTTTCCTTTATGGTAGCCATAAATTTGTTTTCTATGTCTGTGAGTCTTTTTCTATCTTGTAAATAAGTTCATTTGTATCATTCTTTTTAAAGATTCCATATATAAATGGTATAGTGTGATATTTGTCTTTATCGGACTTACTTCACTTAGTACAGTAATTTCTAGGTCCATCCGTATTGCTGCAAATGGCATTTCATTTTTTATGGCTGAGTAGTATATATCACATATTCTTTATCTGTTTATTTGTTGATGTCCACTTAGATTGCTTCCATGTCTTGGCTATTGTGAATAGTGCTGCTCCGAACATTGGGGGGCATGTATCTTTTCAAATTAGAGTTTCTGTCTTTTCCAAATAAATGCTGGGATTGTTGGACCATATGGTAACTCTCTATTTTTAGATTTTTTTTTTCATTTTTGAGTGTTTTCCTTTGATGTGTTTTTTTTTTTTTTTTTGAATTTCAAAAGGGAGGGGATAGATATATGTATACCTATGGCTGATTCATGTTGAGGTTTGACAGAAAACAGCAAGATTCTGTAAAGCAATTATCCTTCTATTTTAGATTTTAAAGGAATGTCCATACTGTTCTCCATAGTGGCTGCATCAATTTACATTCCCATCAACACTGTAGGAGGGTTCCTTTTTTATCCATACTCTCTCCAGCATTTGTTATTTGTGGACTTTTTGATGATAGCCATGCTGACTGGTGTGAGGTGGCCAGAATGGCTGGGGGTTTTATTTGCATTTCTCTAAGAATTAATGATGTTCAGCATGTTCTCATGTTCCTGTTGGCCATCTGAATGTCCGTTTAGGTCTTCTGCTCATTTTTTAATTGAGTTGTGTGGGTTTTTTTTTTTTATATTGAGCTGTATGACTGTCTGTAATTTGGAAATTAAGCTCTTTCAGTCACATCATTTGCAGATATTTTCTCTCATTCTTTAGGCTGTCTTTTTGTTTTGTTTATGGTTTCTTTTGCCGAGAAAAACTTATAAATTTGATCAGATTCCATTTGTTTATTTTTGGTTTTATTTCTTTTGCCTTAGAAACCTGACCTAAGAGAGTATTGCTACAACTTATGTCACACTCTTGGAGAAGGAAATGGCAAGCCACTCTAGTCTTCTTGCCTGGAGAATCCCAGGGACGGGGGAGCCTGGTGGGCTGCCGTCTATGGGGTTGCACAGAGTTGGACACGACTGAAGCGATGCAGCAGCAGCATGTTACACTCATTCTTAAAAGATAGGCTTGCCTGGTGCACAGTTCTAGATGGATGTCTGTTTTCTTTTAGAACTTTGAAAATATTATTCCAGAGTCTTCTGGTTTCCATTGTTGTGGCTTAAAACTCAATTTATGATTTCAATATTGCCCTTTTGAACATAGTCTGCCATTTTTCTCAGGGAGCTTTTAGGTCTTCTGTCTTTGATGTTTTGTGGTTTTATTGTATAGATTTCTTTTTATTAGTTTTTGCTTATATGATATATCTGAAGATTTATATTTATATTTTGGGGGGCTCCAAAATCACTGCAGATGGTGACTGCAGCCATGAAATTAAAAGACACTTGCTCCTTGGAAGAAAAGTTATGGCCAACCTAGATAGCGTATTAATAAAGCAGAGACATTACTTTGCCAACAAGGGTCCGTCTAGTCAAAGCTATGGTTTTTCCAGTAGTCATAGTCATGTATGGATGTGAGAGTTGGACTATAAAGAAAGCTGAGCGCCAAAGTGTTGATGTTTTTGAACTGTGGTGTTGGAGAAGACTCTTGAGAGTCCCTTGGACTGCAAGGAGATCCAACCAGTCCATTCTGAAGGAAATCAGCCCTGAATATTCATGGGAAGGACTGATGCTGAAGCTGAAACTCCAATACTTTGGCCACCTGATGCGAAGAACTGACTCATTTGAAAAGACCCTGATGCTGGGAAAGATTGAAGGCAGGAGGAGAAGGGGACGACAGAGGATGAGATGATTGGATGGCATCACCTACTCAATGGATGTGAGTTTGAGTAAATTCCAGGAGTTGGTGATGGACAGGGAGGCCTGGCATGCTGCAGTCCATGGGGTTGCAAAGAGTCAGACACAACTGAGTCAGGGAACTGAAGTGAAGATTTATATATTTTGTCATTTTTATAAAGTTCTGATTTATTTTCACTTTAGGTATTGTCTTTCATTTAATGTCTCTGTTTTCTCCTCCTGGCCCTTCAATCAGCCATATATTAAATAGTCTGTCTCCTTTCTATCCTCTATATAGAAACCTATATAGAGGTCAAAACTGTTTATAATAGAGAAGCCCATCTTTCTATTTGATCCTAATAGGTTAACCTCTTTTTAAGAGCTTTTATGGGACTTCCCAGGTGGCACTAGTGGTAAAGAACCTGCCTAACAATGCAGGAAACCCGGGTTTGACCCCTGGCTGGGAAGATCACCTGGAGATGGGAATGGCAACCCACTCCAATATTCTTGCCTGGAGAATGCCAAGGACAGAGGAGCCTGGAGGGCTAAGTCCATGGGGTCACAAAGAGTTGGACATGACTGAGTGATTAACACACAGGAGTTTTTATCTTCTTATCTATTTCTGTTGCACTCTGTATGATTCCTTCAGGTATATCTTCAAGTTTTAATACTCTTTGCTTTCAAGAATTATATAGTCTATTTATAAAGTTTTATTCTGTTTTTCTTCAACTATACCTGATCACTTTTGATAATTTTTACTACTTTCTCATTTTTTCTAATTCTGTATTTTCTTTCTTTTAAATATAATTATTGTACATTACACAGGTGGTGAAGAATCTGCCTGTAATGCAGGAGACCACGATTTTATTCCTGGATCAGGAAGGTCCACTGGCAAAGAGATTGATTGGCTGCCTATTCCAGTATTCTTGGGCTTCCCTGGTGGCTCAGCTCATAAAGAATCCGCCTGCAGTGCGGGGGGCCTGGGTTCAATCCCTGGGTTGGGAAGATTCCCCTGAGGAAGGGAACAGCTACTCACTCCAGTATTCTGGCCTGGAGAATTCCATGGACTGTGTAATCCATGGGGTCACAAAGAGTTGGACATGAGGAGGGACTTTTTCACTTTCATTGTATATTACGCATCTGGTTATTTCTTTGTTTCCTGTAGCTGAAGTCAGTAGTGATAAAAGTATGTTGTATCCTTTCTGCTGATCCTCACTCATGGTGGCTTATTTCCTAGTGAGTTTGGTGGCCTCTGATTATGAACTCATAGAGGTTTAATCTTTTAAGGAAATCCTGAGGGCCTAAGTAGAAAAGGCTTAGGCTAAGTAGAAAGGCTTTCCTGTAGAGAGGATTCACATTTGCCTCTGCTGGAGCCTGGAGAGTACCTTGTCTCCCTTTAAAAGAACTGGCCTAGTGTAGGATTCTCAGATTCATATGCTTTGCCAGAGTCATTGACTGATTTTATTTTAATAGTACTCATTTCTTATTTTTTTTAAGCCACACACTATCCTGGATGTTCTACAAACATTATTTCTAACCTTCCCAATAATGCTATCACCCACATCACTGATGGAACAGGTATCACCCACATCACTGATGGAGCTCAGTGAGGTTGGGAACACTCCCTTTGTTCTGCAGTTGCTTGTCATGTCATCTTTGCTCATCAGTACCCCTCCCCTCCTTGAGATAGTACCTCAAGTACTACCTCTGCAGAGATACATCCTTTAGCCACAGAGCTGAGCTTAGGTTCTCACAGTAATTTGGACCAGCTGTTAGAGCACTTAACCCATTTCACGGATGGAAAAAGTTGAGGCCATTTATAAGTTGGAATCAAGATTGCTGGGAGAAATATCAATAACCTCAGATATGCAGATGACACCACCCTTATGGCAGAAAGTGAAGAGGAACTAAAAAGCCTCTTGATGAAAGTGAAAGTGGAGAGTGAAAAGGTTGGCTTAAAGCTCAACATTCAGAAAACGAAGATCATGGCATCTGGTCCCATCACTACATGGGATATAGATGGATAAACAGTGGAAACAGTATCAGACTTTATTTTTCTGGGCTCCCAAATCACTGCAGATGGTGACTGCAGCCATGAAATTAAAAGACGCTTGCTCCTTGGAAGGAAAGTTATGACCAACCTAGATAGCATATTCAAAAGCAGAGACATCACTTTGCCAACAAAGGTTCGCCTAGTCAAGGCTATGGTCTTTCCTGTGGTCATGTATGGATGTGAGAGCTGGACTGTGAAGAAGGCTGAGCGCCGAAGAATTGATGCTTTTGAACTGTGGTGTTGGAGAAGACTCTTGAGAGTCCCTTGGACTGCAAGGAGATCCAAGCAGTCCATTCTGAAGGAGATCAGCCCTGGGATTTCTTTGGAAGGAATGATGCTAAAGCTGAAACTCCAGTATTTTGGCCACCTCATGCGAAGAGTTGACTCATTGGAGAAGACTCTGATGCTGGGAGGGATTGAGGGCAGGAGGAGAAGGGGACAACAGAGGATGAGATGGCTGGATGGCATCACTGACTCGATGGATGTGAGTCTGAGTAACCTCCGGGAGTTGGTGATGGACAGGGAGGCCTGGCGTGCTGCAGTTCATGGGGTCGCGAAGAGTCGGACACGACTGAGCGACTGATCTGATCTGATCTGATCTGATCTGATGGGTATGTGTGGACGACAGGCCACAAGCTTATGTGAGTGTCAGGGAATTACTATTGTCAATATGTGCCCCAAAGACCCATCATAAGTCTCTTCCTCACTGGATTGCCCTGTCCCTCAGTTACCTCAGGTAAACAATCCTTTAAGTGGAATTTTGTTTAAAGTTTGCACTTGGAGTGTTTGTAGTGGACCACTCTGGCTCTTCCTGAGTTTCTTTGCTTTGGTATTTTACTGACCCATGTTGTTTTGGCATCATATTTAAATAGATCTCCAGGGAATTTGTTTATTTTTCACGTCTTTTACATGTTGATAGAAATAAGCATTTCCATAGCACCTCAAGAACAAGTACTGTTCCCTATTTATTTATTATTTTCTAAATTAAATAAAAATTGCCTGAGTTGCCCTCATCTGAGCTGCCCAGAAGTCTTATATGACATTATTTGAGCTTTCCTTTACCATGCATCATCTCAGAATCTCAGGGTTTCCTGTAAGCCTACCATCATACTCAGTGGTACTTCTCAGGCACTACTGCTCTGCATTGCCCTGCAACCTGATACCTGTTAGAGTAACCGCTCTCCCTCAGGTCCACATCTGACTCACTTCGCTGGGCTCTCTGCCGGCTACAGTTCTTGGAACCAGGAGTCGTTCATACACTGAACCTTCTTTTCCAGGGATTCTCCCCTCAAGAGGGCCTGGTGTGTGTGTCCACTCACCTGGGGTCCCACAGCTCCTGCGCCTTTCTCAGGGACAGGAAGTTAGGAAGATCAACTCAGGGCCAGGCCATTTTTATTTAAGTCTCTGAAAGAGAAAAAGAACTTAATTTGATTCCCTTTCCTGGACAATAGATTTACTGCCTCTTAAATGTTTTAACAACATGCAATGGGAAAGGAAAGGCTAGACCTTAAATCAACAAAGAAGGCGGTCATCCTTGGTTGGCAGTGAGTACTAATTAGCCCTGGCATTTGTTTTCTCTGTATTCTTCTTAGTAATAGAACCTCTCAAGCCTTAGTTGAGTACATGCCATCCAGGCCAAGGCTCCATTTCCCAACTTCTCTTGAAACGATGTGTGGGCATGTGGCAGAATTACGACCAATGGGATGTAAGCAGAAGTGATATGTACAGCTTCAAGTCACATCATTTGAAAGGAAAATACTTGCATCCCAGGGTCTTCCCTGATGGTCCAGTGGGTAAGACTCCACACTCTTAACATAAGGGGCCCAGATTTGATCGTTGATAAGGAAACTAGATCCTGTATGCTGCAACTAAGATCCGGCACAGACCAAAAAAAAAAAAAAAAAAAAATGCTTGCATTCCATCCATCCCACCTTTTGCAGGCTGGGTTTGATGGGTTTCTGGTAAGCTTGCTTCAATCAATCATGTGGATGAGAACAATACTACAGAAGAAAGAAGAACAGTAGATTGAAGAAACTTGAGTCTGTGGATAATTGTAAAGGGCAGAAGAATGATGACAGCCCCAGATTAGTTGCCTCTGTACTCACGTGTGAAAGAGAAGGGGATTTCTGTCCTATTTGAGTCACTTTATTTTGGGGTCTCTTGTTCCAGCAACCCAGTTAGTATCCCAACTATTATACATCCTCTCTAGTCACTGGGACTGGAGAACATACAACCTCTTGTCTCCCCAGTGAGCCAACCTCTTTAAGGCAAATAAGAGGAAATTTCACATACCTCTCCTATAAAGCAGTAACAAGCAAAACACAAGTGGGACACTTAACTGAATGTTATTTTGGGCTCAGAAAGCTGTTTATCTAATGAAAAGAGGAAGAAGGAGCTCAAGTGATCATAATCACAAGTGTACAGAAGGCAAGATCATCTGGAGAGCCGCCTTGTGTGGTGGGAAGAGTATGGGTTTTGGAGCCAGAGATTTCAGGTGTTCACATCCTGTCTGTACCACTTACTTATGTAAGTTACTACTTCATGATATGTAAGATGGGACTTGCAGAACATACATTATGTGCTTATTGTAGGAATTAGACAAGATACTATATTTAAAGATCTTGGCCACAAGGGCTGTTAAAAATTAGGTGCTAAATAAAAGTAAGTTTCCTTCTGTCCTTTTAATCATTGTACCAGGCTAAGTCTGTAAGACTCTACATGAATGAACACATTTTTATCACTTCACATTCATCTTGGGCCACCTTTCCCTTGCCCATGACTTTGTACGACTCTCCCACGCTCATTACTAGCTTCCTTTCAATACTGTGATGGCTCCAGTTCTTTCCTGGCCCTGAGTCTTTGCACTTGCTTTTCCTTCCAGTTGTAACTTCTTCTTACTTAGAGAAACCCCCTCCTAAGGCCACTGTATCTAAAATAGCCCCTTGCCCCTTGTGGCAGGCAGGATCAGATCAGTCGCTCAGTCGTGTCCGACTCTTTGCAACCCCATGAACCGCAGCACGCCAGGCCTCCCTATCCATCACCAGCTCTCGGAGGTCACTCAGACTCACATCCATTGAGTCAGTGATGCCATCCAGCCATCTCATCCTCTGTCGTCCCCTTCTCCTCCTGCCCCCAATCCCTCCCAGCATCAGAGTCTTCTCCAATGAGTCAACTCTTCGCATGAGGTGGCCAAAATACTGGAGTTTCAGCTTTAGCATCATTCCTTCCAAAGAAATCCCAGGGCTGATCTCCTTCAGAATGGACTGGTTGGATCTCCTTGCAGTCCAAGGGACTCTCAAGAGTCTTCTCCAACACCACAGTTCAAAAGCATCAATTCTTCGGCGCTCAGCCTTCTTCACAGTCCAGCTCTCACATCCATACATGACCACAGGAAAGACCATAGCCTTGACTAGGCGAACCTTTGCTGGCAAAGTGATGTCTCTGCTTTTGAATATGCTATCTAGGTTGGTCATAACTTTCCTTCCAAGGAGTAAGCGTCTTTTAATTTCATGGCTGCAGTCACCATCTGCAGTGATTTTGGAGCCCAGAAAAATAAAGTCTGACACTGTTTCCACTGTTTCTCCATCTATTTCCCATGTAGTGATGGGACCAGATGCCATGATCTTCGTTTTCTGAATGTTGAGCTTTAAGCCAACCTTTTCACTCTCCACAGGATAACAGCCCCCTAAAGATGCCTCCTTCGAGTCCCTGTAACCTGTGACTATGTTGGGCTACATGGCAAATGGAAATTAAAGTTTCAGATAGAATCAAGGCTATTAATCTCCCTAAAGTAGTGAGAATGTTTCAGAATATCTGGGTGGGGTGAATGTAATCAAAAGAGATCTTAAGAGTGGAAGAGGAAGACAGAGAAGGAGAGTCATTAAAAAGAAGTGTGATTGGAAGCAGAATCAGAGAAATGCTGTTACTGCTTTTGAAGATAGAGGGGGCATCCACAAGCCAAGGGATGCTGGTGGCCTCTTGAGGCTGAGAAAGGCAGAGGAAAGAATTCTCTCTCAGAGTCTCCAGAAGAATACAGTTCAGCCAACATCTTAATTTTACCCTTTGCTAGACTTCTGAAATACAGACCTATAATAAACTTGCATTGTTTAAGCCACTACCCCTTTTTGATCACTTGTTATAGTAGCCATAGAAAGCTAAAACCACCATATTCCAGTCCAGCCTTAGTCCTCTAACACATCATCCATTTTATTTCCATCCCAGCACTCATCACAATCTGTAACCTTGTTGAACTGTCCATTGGAAGACTTGCAGTCAAACATGTGTTTTATGAAGACAGAAATGTAATTGATCTCATTCACCAAAACACCCAATAGGTTCAATATTTGTTAAAGGAATGCATGAATGAAAAAACAAAAATGCGCTTTCCTCATCCAAAGGGTTTCTTGTTTCAGGAAGGATATTTAGCATTTCTCAGAGTGCACAAAAAAATTTGCAGGTGTTGGTGAAGGGGGCCATGTGATAGAGTGGCAGGAAAAGCAGATATGGAATTCTGACTGCCTGTCAAGCTAAGTCCTAAAATTTAAGTTATTTTTTAAGGGTGAGACAGGATGGAGGAGATTGTGAAAGTGTTAATCACTCAGTCATGTCTGGCTCTTTTTGATCCTATGGACTGTAGCCCACTAGGTTCCTCTGCCCATGGAATTCTCCAGGCAAGAATACTGGAGTGGATAGTCATTCCCTCCTCCAGGGGATCTTCCCAACCCAAGGATTGAACCCAGGTCTCATGCATTACAGGTGGATTCTTTACCATCTGAGCCACCCAGGAAGCCCATGAAGTAGATTAAATCCAGTCTATTTTTAAAGCAGTTTTCCAGCCTACTTTTAATCAGCTGTAAGTCTTTAGTGACCATCAGGATGGCATCTGAATGTCCCATGTGCTGCCTTTTCTCAGGAAAATTCAGTGTGAGACACCCCAAGTTATATCTAGTGTCAGCAACATGTCTGCTCATTCAACAGCGAGACCCGGGGCCCTCTGCTGTCGCAGGAGTGAGTGTTTGTTTAATTAGGGTGCCGAATACAGCCTCATCCGGTGGCAGATGTTGCCGTGTGTAATATAATAAATAAAAGTCTTTATAGGGCCCAGCAGGCAGTGGAGCCTTCGGTTAGCAGATGGCGAAATATTAAACTGGCAGAGCACTAACTTCACCGCCGGAATCAGCTGGTCCCTGCCCAGATTTGCTCCGACATGAATCAACTTCATATAGGATGTGTCACTCAGCTGCAGATTCATACTCTCACCTGCCTTCCCTCCCTTTCCCTGCCAGCACCATCCTTTCCTTGGCATCCCATTATTAAAGTCAGCTTCCTGGGGAGTGGAATCATGTAACCCCATTAGCTGGTTGATGAGAGGAGCTGGCTGGGCTGGACCGTAGGGTTCCTTTAGGGGGAAGGAAATGCAGTAAACCTGGTGGATGTCCTCTGGCACCAGTTTCTGCCTGGATCCCAATTAACCAGATATTATGTTACCCGACACCCCAGTCCCTTGTGGTGCAGGAGGATAATCCTACTTGGTGCCAGAGGACTTCTATTTAGGATGGGAGGGACAGGGGAATGGCTAAATTAGTTCAGGGGGACTCCAGCAAATTGGAGAGAACTGGCCTTTTTGCTCTGAAAGGGATTGCTGCTGCTGCTATCACTGCTCAGTGGGCACAAAGTGGGGGTCACTGGACTTGTTTACAAAACACTGGATTATACTACTCATGTTTATGGAGGACTCGCTGAGTGCCAGCCAGGACTCTGCACATGGGCTTTGCAAAAGCAGTGCTACTCCATCTTTACCATAACCCTTTGAGGCAGTAATAACAGACCCATCTAGCACTTCCTGTGTGTCAGGACTATTCTAAAAGTCTCATGTGCTTTAATCCACTTAAACCTCCCAACACTAAGCCTTAATTAAACCCATTTCTCACATGGGAAAATGGAGGCTCTGAGAGTGAGGTGAGATGATTTATTCAAGATTGCAGGGCTGGAGTCAAGGTCAGTGCAATTGCTAAGAACATCACCTCTCAATTTAGACAGGGTTGGGTGGTGTCCCATTGGAGAAGGAAATGGCAACCCACTCCAGTATTCTTGCCTGGAGAATCCCAGGGACAGAGGAGCCTGGTGGGCTGCTGTCTATGGGGTCACACAGAGTTGGACACGACTGAAGCGACTTAGCAGCAGTAGCAGCAGCAGGGTGGTGTCCCAGCTCTGATATCTACTAGCTGTGGGATCTTATTTTTTGTGGCTCCTTTGGGTCTTCCTTGCAGTGAGGGCTTTTCTAGTTGCGGCTTGTGGGCTTTGTTGCCCCAAAGCATGTGGGATCTTAGTTCCTCAGCCACGGATGGAACCCACGTCTTCTACATTGAAAGGCAGATTCTCAACCAGTGGACCAATGCAGAAGACGTGGGTTCAATCCCTGGTCAAGGAACTAAGATCCCACGTGTTGTGGGGCAACTAAGCCCATGAGCTGTAACTAGAAAAGCCCTTGCGCCTCAAGGAAGAGCCAGAGCAGCCAAAAAAAAAAAAAAAAAAAAAAAATCCCATGGCTAGTAGATAGGGTTCACTCAACCCTGTCTAAATTGGGAGGTGGTGCTCTTAGAAGTTGCACTGACCTTGACTCCTGCAGACTTAAGAGTAAACTTTGACAGAAGATGGTGGATATGTAGACAAAATACTACCCAGAAAGCGAACTACAGTGGGAAGGAGGATGTTTGTTGCCATTTCCTAAAATAAACTTGACTGCTTTGGGACAGGTGTTTGAAAGACCTCTCTTTTAATACTTATGGCAACCCTTTGAGGCAGCTATTAGTATGATCTAGTGTTACTGATGAGAAAATTAGGATGAGGAAGGTGACTCAAGTTGCTCAAGGTTGCACAACCAGTCAGGACAGGGGCCTGGATTGAAGCCAAAGCTGTCGGAACAAAGCTCCTGCTTTATTCACTCCAGGTTTTCTGAGGGCTTCTTGGAAGAGGATTTTGTCGATCTGAAGAATTTAAATAATTGGAAATGAGGGAAAGGCATTCCAGGCAGAGGGAACAGCATGAGCAAAAGCCTCGCCAGTGTGGACAGTAGGGTGTGTCTCTGTGTGTGTGTGAGTATAAGTGAAGAGTGAGGAAATGAGGCCAATTGCTGGAGACAGGCAACCATAATCCTTCTGGGTTTATTTCCTCACAGTCACTGACACAGACATACACAGCACATGCAGCTGTCTCTATGAAATGTTTATATAATTGAAATCACATTGAATATATAATTTCACATTGTAGTTTCCCATTCTCATAAAATTAGTACCAATTTCTCACATCATTGAACCTCTTTGTACCACATCTTCTTTATCCATTCTTCTGTTGATGGACATTTAGGTTGCTTCCACGTCCTGGCTGTTGTAAATAGTGCTGCAGTGAACATCAGGGTGCATGTGCTTTCTGAATTATGGTTTTCTCCGGATATATGCCCGGGAGTGGCATTGCAGGTCATATGGTAGCTCTATTTTTAGTTTTGTAAGGGAAACTCCATACTGTTTTCCATAGTGGCTGTACCTGTTAATAAAGGCTGCCTCTGAGGGTGAGCTCTTTTTCCTTCTTGGCATCTTTCTGTATTTTCCATATGTTCAATAATGAGAATTTTAAAAAATTATTTTATTTATATTTTCAGCTGTGCTGGGTCTTTGTTACTGCATGGGCGTTTTCCTAGGTGCGGTGTGTGGGCTTTGCCTTGCAGTGGTTTCTCTCATTGTGCAGCACAGGTGTCAGGGCACGTGGACTTCAGTGGTTGCAGCTTTCGGGCTGTGGAGCACAGGCTCAGTAGTTGGTACCTGGGCTTCGTTGCTCCGTGGCATCTAAGATCAGGGACTGAACCTGTGTCTCCTGCACTGGCAGGTGGATTCTCCACCCCTGAGCCACGAGAGAAGCCCAGTGATGGATTTTTATAATGAAAAAATTTTGCATAGCTACATAATATTCTGAGGTATGGATTATTTCCATAATTTATTTAATTGTTGCCCTATTGAAGACCTTTGGGTAATTTCTACATTTTTATAAGTATAAATAATGCTGCATTAAATATTCATTTATTTGTTCAACATGTATCTAAGAGTCTATGATGCATCGTTCGTCTTGGTGCATATATCTGCTCATGTTATTTAATGCCCATCCTTTTACCTATGAGGAAACTGAAAAACAAAGAAATCACTAAGCTAGTTGAGGGCAGAGGTGAGTTTGTACATTCAGGTCTTTCAATTCTGAGGCTTTATCTTGATCAGACTCCCTCCCCCAAACATCTAGTCCTCCTTTTTTGCAGAATGGTGGCAAATCTGAGAGTTACTTTGGATGGACCCAGTCACAGGTCTCCTCCCCTTCTCCTGTCCCCAACCCCTGAACTTTCAGTTCAGTTCAGTCGCTCAGTCGTGTCCGACTCTTTGCGACCCCATGAATAGCAGCACGCCAGGCCTCCCTGTCCATCACCAACTCCTGGAGTTCACTCAGACTCACGTCCATCAAGTCAGTGATGCAATCCAGCCATCTCATCCTCTGTCGTCCCCTTCTCCTCCTGCCCCTGAACTATTAGCCATAATTGACATAGAACGTTCTGTAAGTTTAAGGTGTACAATGTATTCGTGCATGTATATATTTGTGATACATGTGATAAATTTGATACATGTATACATTGTGCAATGATTACAACAATAATTTTAGTGAACACCTCCATACTTCACATAGTTACCTTTTTTGTTGTTTTGGTGGGTGAGACCACTAAGATTTGCTCTCTTAGCATCTTACAATAGAGTATTATCAACTACAGTCACCATGCTGCACATTAGGTCCCCAGAATTTCTTTATCGTATAATTGGAAATTTGTTCCCTTGCCCAACATCTCCCTATTTCTTTCACCTCTTATGCTTGCGTGCTAAGTCACTTCAGTCATGTCCAACTCTTTGCAACCCTATGGACTATAGCCCACTAGACTCCTCTGTCTGTGGAATTTTCCAAGAAGTGGGTTCTTGGAAAAATTTTCCATGGAATGCCATCCTCAGGGTATCTTCCTGACCCAGGGATCAAACCCACATCTCATGTCTCCTGCATTGGTAGGTGGATTCTTTACCACTAGTGCTATCTGGCAAGCCCCCTCCACCTCCAAGCCACTGGCAACCTCCATCCTATTCTCTGGTTCTATGAATCAGGGCTTTTTACATTTGGATTTGTAAATTTTTAAAAGCTTTTTTAGACTTATAAGGAAGATCGTATGGTATTTGTCTTTCTGTGTCTGGCTTATTCCACTTAACATAATGTTCTCCAGGTCCGTCCATGTTGTTGCCAAGTGGTGGGATTTCCTTTTTCCTTATGACTGCATAATATTCCAGTGTGTGTGTGTGTGTGTGTGTGTGTGTGTCCACTTTTTCTTTATCCATCCATCTCTTGATGGATACTTAGCTTATTTCTATGTTTTGGCTGTTGTGAATAATGCTACCATGAACACAGGGCTGCAGATACCTTTTTGAGATCCTGTTTTTGTTTCGTTTGGATCATATGGTAGTTCCTTTAGAAATCTTTTGAGGAACCTTCAAACTGTACCCCCATAGTTGCTGCAGCAATTTACATTCCGACTGTCTTTTTGATAATAGCCATTCTCACCGGTGTGAGGTGACAGAAGATCTCTCCATAGTGTGTGATACAGTAACTCCCTGTTCCCTGCCTTAATACCTGCGGCCTCCTTCTTGTATATGCACCAGCGGATATATATACACATCAGAGTCTGTACCCTTAAACAGTGACACGTGTCCTCATGGGAAGGTGTTCTCCTTCTGCTTGACTGATATATCTCCGCTATACCCATCCTAGGTGTGGCTTTGTGACACGAGTGTATTTCCAGCTTGGTGCCATTTGAGATGAAATGTTTGAAGCCCAGCTCAAAATGTCACCTCTTCTCTGAAGTTTCCCAGATGCCCTCAGACAAAGTTCACAGCTCTCTTTATGTTTCCTGAGTGCTTCGTTTATGGCCCCATTAAGGATCATGCCTCACTGTACCATGGCTATTTACGTACCTCCTGTTTCATCTCATAGATGATTAGCTCTCTAAGGTCAGGAACTATCTGTTATCCACTTCACTACCTTGTCCTTTTGCTTCTGTTTTTTCAATCCGGTCACTTCCCTCCATCTCCACTGCTACTACCCGAGCCCATGCCATCCATCCTCTCCCCTGGACCATTGTATCGGTGTCTGAATGAGCCTCCTGGCTTCTGCTCAGTGCCTCTTCTGATCTATTTTCTACGCAGCAGTGAATAGGATCCTTTTAAATTCCAAATCTGACGTGCCTGACATCCCGACAAGGTCTGGCCCCTGTCTGCCCATCTGACAACATTCCCCTTAACTCTTCCCCCTTACTTCCTGGGTTCTACTCTCTCTAATCCCTCCCAAATTACTTTAAAAAAATCACATCATTCTGTGCAATTGTTTGCATCATTGCCCAGCATGTGTTCACTTCCTTCCTTTTACAATTGTGGGTGGAGTTCATTTTCTTAGCCCATAACTTTGGACTTGGCCATATGACTCATTTTGGCCAACTGGATATTAGTAGGTGTGACATGAGCAAAAGCTTGAAACACAACAGAGTTGTGGGCTTGTACTCTTTACTTCTGCCATGGCTATGAGACCAGCTTGCCCTGGAAAACCTCCTGGTTCCAGAAGAAGGAGAGTTATCTGGAGCAGACCTGAACTGAACAGGCCTGGCTTGGGGCCAATCCCTGCCTGGATCAGCCAGACCCAGGCTGAACCATGGATGCAAGAGCAAGATTTAACACTTGTCACTGGAGCACCGCTGTGGCATAGTGCATCAATGCATCCTATTGTATTACTTTTGAAATTCTGTCTTTTTTCACTGGGGCTCAGTTTCCATGAGAAAAGAGACAACGTCCATCTTGCTCACCCTGAGACATCAGCACATAGCATACAGTAGATGCCAAATAAATGCTTATTGAATGACTGGCTACCCCAGGATGCTTACTTAGCACAATGCCTGTATCAAACACTGCCACCAATGTTTGATTCTGAATGGAATCATCAAACCATCCAAATGAGTTTGTGTTGCGTCCCAACAAATATATCTTTAAACTCAAGCTGGCACATGGGCCAAAAATGGTTAGTGGTGACAGTTCTCTCTCCTGTCCTGCTCTTCACCACAAGAAAGATCCTCCTTGTGAGGTTACACACACTGAAAACAGATGATGTGTCAACTCAGTAATTTAAACCGTGAATCTGTACTTGCTTAAAGATGAACTCGTTGGGAAGAAAAATGAGAAAAAGGCTTGTGACCATTCAACAGAGGCCCCAGATAAGGGCATCAATTTTGGTTCTTGGCAGGTCCAGCACACATAATAAAAGAGAACTGCTGAGGTCAGCAGCCAAGAGAAGCCACACTTCTTATTTTCACAAACACGGTTTTGGGATGGTAATCATATCTATTAGCAAGGGTGACACCACCGTGGGCCTGGCAGAAAAATGAGCTCGCCCACATTGCAAAATGAGCAAAGTGGAGATCGATAAATCATAAAATTAGTTGAGACATCATCTATCTTCTGCGGCTTTCCCTTTATTCCCGCCACGGTCCCTCAGGACACTAATTCATTTATCGCATTTTATCGTTGGGAAAACACGTCAAGGTTTGGAGACTGCTTTCTGTTAGGGGAGCAGGGGCAATAATGTGTGTCATTAATTAGGCAAGATTGGGAGTTCCAGTCCAAACTCTGGTCTCCACTGACTTCCATAAATTGAGTTTTAGGACTGCGTCTGTGTCTTGTATTACTTCATCAAAAAGGAGTGTTATTGAAATCTGCCCTGAGAGAGGGGAGAGAGAGGAACATGTCTGCTCACTCTGAAGAAGCAATACATTTAGGGACAAACCAGGTGACAAGCCAGATGCAATCTGAGTTGTCTAAAGATGCGTCCTGTTATCTGTACATAATTGAAGTAGACGTGGGAATCTGGAGGATATAGAGCTTGAAGTGCCTGTGTATGTCATCTAGTGACCATACTCTTGATTCTGAGACTCGCACTGAGCAGATTTTTAAGGTTTCTAAAATCCCGATGTAGTTTTCAGTTGATATGTGCATTGAATGTACGATTATTACTTCGTCAAAGAAATCCTAGATTCAAGGTAGTTATTAGATTGAGTGCTTCAATTACTGATTGATGCATATTAACCACTTGAAAGTGAAAGTTGCTCAGTCATGTCCGACTCTTTGCAACCCCATGAACTGTATAGTTCATGGAATTCTCCAGGCCAGAATACTGGAGTGGGTAGCCCTTCCCTTCTCCAGGGGATCTTCCCAACCCAGGGATAGAACGCAGGTCTCCCGCATTACAGGCAGATTCTTTACCAGCTGTGCCATAAGGGAAGCCCCAAAATACTGGAGTGGGTAGCCTATCCCTTCTCCAGTGGATCTTCCTGACCCAGGAATCAAACCAGGGTCTCCTGCAACGCAGGTGGATTCTTTACCAACTGAGCTATCAGTGAGGCCACTAAAAGTGAAAGTGAAAGTTGCTCAGTCGTGCCCGACTCTTTGCCACCCCGTGGATTGTATAGTCCATGGAATTCTCCAGGCCAGAATACTGGAGTGTGTAGCGTTTCCTTCTCCAGGGAATTAACCACTTAGTGGCTTAATAAACTTATTATTGTTATGATTCTGGCAGTTGGTTTGGCTCAGCTGGCAAGACTTCTGGTCTACATGACATAAGCTAGAGCTTCAACCACGTGGGAACTCAACTTGGTTGGAGTGCCCACGTGGCTCGCTCACACAGCTGTTACCTGGGAGGTCGATCAGGGAGCCTCACTTCACCTCCGCGTGTCTTCTCTGAGTGGATTGGGCTTCTCTCAGCATGGCAACTGGTTTTAATGGGCAGGAAGTGAGACTTGCCAGTCCGCCTAATGCTCGGAAGACTTGGCATGTCACTTCCATCACGTTCCGTTGCTTGATCTGATTGTAAGTCCAGCCCAGCCTAAAGGAGAGGGGAAATAGCTGCCTCCTTCCCGCGATGAGTGGATGCATGTTGGGGGCCATTTTTGGAAACAGGAGCCCAGCAGACTCTGGTGTGAACTCTAATATAGATCCATCTTGTTGTGGTCCTTTTGTGAATCAAAACAGCACCTCTCCTTTCTTCTGTTTGCAAGGAATCTGGGCTTGGCTAAGTAAGGAAGATGTTTTCATTAGAAAGGAAAGGGCTTGTGCTCTAAAGAAAGGAGTGGTCAGTGGTTTCCAAAAGCTCATGTTAAGCTTTTCTGGCTTCTTGATGTTAATGGAGCTCACAAAATGTGATGGGTTTTCATTCTCTACCCCCAACCCCACCAAAGGTATAGACTCTCCCATCTGAGTAAATTCCAGCACCATCCATCCACTCAGTTGCTCAGGTCCTGGACCCTGTAGTCATCTTTGCCTTTTTCTTTCTCTTATATCCCACCTCCGATTCACAGCAAATGGCTGATATATACCCACAAGCCTTCTATCTATTTCTGGCCACCTTCAGGGCTATGCCCTAAGCTGAGCCACCACCCTGTCTCCCTTGGACTGCTCCAGTAGCCTTTGTCCCTGGTCCTCCTGCTTTATCTCTTGCCCTATTCCACCTGTTCTCCAGATAACAGTGAGAATGATCTTTAGGCTAAACAATCAGATGATGTCACCTGTCAGCTTGCAGCTCCTCAGAGGCTGCCCTTTGTACTCAGGACAAAACTCAAACCACTTGCCCTGGTCCACAAAGGCCTTTGTGAACCGAAACTTGCCTGCCTTTCTTGGCTCACCCTTCTCCTTGTCCCCTGCTCTGCCCGTGGCCTCCCTCTTCCTGCTCTTTTAGCATGTCATGGACATTTATTTGTGGGCTTTGCACCTTCAATTTACCCTTAAAAGTGTCAGATTCTGGGGATGCATCATGGACAGATGTTGCTCTGATGGAGCTTTCAGAGATGGAAAACAACAGACAAGTCAACACATGGATAAATAAGAGGGTGAGGGAAAGCCTCTCTGAGGTGGTAGCTCTGAGCAAAGACCTGAATAATGAGCCAAGCGGATATCTGGGGACAAATGGGGCAGAGGAAGGAGCTGATTCAGAGGCTCCAAGGTGGGCAGATAGCTGTAGGGCTTGGAAATGGTGATTATCCATAAAACACTCTGCAGTAGAAGCTGGTAGTTAAATATGAAAGTCACACAGCTGAGGATGTGGTGAGTTCTTTGTGGGGTTTCCATGAAGAGGGGCTTCCTTTTAGGGAAGAACTCTGAGACAGGTTGTTCAAAGGGACTGTTTGCTCACTGAATGGACAGGGCCCGCCCTCAGCTTTCCTTCTTCTCTGCACGCAGCCTGTTGGCATTAGATTCAGCACTCGAGGCTCTGCCAACGTGATTTCCCCAGGAAGAGGAGAGTCCTATTAAAAAGGCAAACTGCAGTCCTGCTGATGATGACATTCTGTGTCCCTGTTGACACTTCTAGTGGGTAGGAGAACTGCAAGCTCCCATTCTGGTCTGCCTTTCATGTTTTACTCCCCCCGCCCAGTATGAAGGTCCATCAGAAAGCTTGTGAGATGTGGGCTCAGACAGACTTGGATTTTAATTCCACTATGATTTTTGTGGCTGTAGGATTTTGGTATGGCACCCCACTCCAGTACTCTTGCCTGGAAAATTCCATGGACGGAGGGGCCTGGTGGGCTGCAGTCCGTGGGGTCGTTGAGAGTCGGACACAACTGAATGACTTCACTTTCACTTTTCACTTTCATGCATTGGAAAAGGAAATGGCTACCCACTCCAGTGTTCTTGCCTGGAGAATCCCAGGGACGGGGGAGCCTGGTGGGCTGCCATTTCTGGGGTCACACAGAGTCAGACACGACTGAAGCAACTTAGCAGCAGCAGTAGCAGCAGCAGGATTTTGGTGAGGAGTTGCTAAAACCTGGCCTGGATAGGGGTCTGTGGTGATGGCTCTCAGATTTGGGTTAATTATGTCCAGTATTAGGCTCCCCAGATGGCTCAGATGGTAAAGAATCCACCTGCAATGCTGGAGACCTGGGTTCAATCCATGGTTGGGAAGATCCCCGGAGGAGGGCATGGCAACCCACTCCAGTATTCTTGCCTGGAGAATCCCATGGACAGAGGAGCCTGGTGGGCCACAGTCCATGGGGTCACAGAGTTGGACGTGACTGAACTGACTTAGCACACACAGCACACAAATACCCTTTATTAGGGCTCTTCTTTCCTTTTTATTTTCAAATTTTGATTTATTTTTATACATGTATAGCATTTACATCATTCCAAACTAAGACTGGTATTAAAAAGGTGTCCTGAGAACATTGTGGGTACAAACAGTGCATGCTGGTGTGTGGTTGCCCTGGGCGAACGAGGTGGGTGTTCTATCCCTGATACTGTTTAGTGGTGTCTGTACACAGTGGTGATAAAAAGCAGATGACTTTTAGTTGCTTCCCCCTCCTCATTTCATATTGCTTATTCATTCAAGTGCCATTCAACTTGTCTCATATATTAAAAAAAAAATAAACCTTGTATTTTGGAATAGTTTTGATTGCACAGAAAAGTTGTAAACATAGCACAGAGAATTCCCATATTTATCTTTTATCCAGTTTCCTGTAATGCTATGCTATGCTAAGTCACTTCAGTCGTGTCCGACTCTGTGCAACTCCATAGATGGTAGCCTACCAGGCTCCCCCATCCCTGGGACTCTCCAGGGAAGAACACTGGAGTGGGTTGCCATTTCCTTCTCCAGTGCATGAAAGTGAAAAGTGAAAGTGAAGTCACTCAGTTATGTCCGACTCTTAGCGACCCCATGGACTGCAGCCTACCAGGCTCCTCCATCCATGGAATTTTCCAGGCAAGAGTACTGGGGTGGGGTGCCATTGCCTTCTCCGTTTCCTATAATAGCAGCATCAAGCTCTGGGAGATAGTGGAAGGACAGGGAAGCCTGGCGTGTTGCAGTCCATGGGCTCACAAGGAGTCCTACACAACTGAGTGACTGAACAAGAACACGAACAGACAGTGCGTCTGATTGACTGCGTCCCTCCCACACTCCTCCTTGCCTGGTTCTTCCTCCCAGTCTTTGCCTCAGTTAAGTCCCTCTTCCACTCATGTAACCTCTATACTTCTCACCCCACCCAAGGGAACCATTTTCTGATGGTCTGTTTCATTTTGCTAATATAAACAAATGTATAATGTCATCTCTTTGCCATGCAAAACTATATACTACTGCTCTTTCCTGAACCTTGCTAATTTCATTTTAAAGAGGTAAATTAGAGACCACTCCATACTGGGCATAAAGATCTTCCCCATCAGTGGAGGTACCATGGTTCAGTCATCCACTTCCCTAATGATAGACATTTGGGTTGTTTCTATTATTGGGTATCACAATACTGTAGTGAATCAGTTGTGGTTCTCTTAGCCAAATGATGAGACCAGGAGGGGAAAAAAATAGTACTCATTTGAAAATCCATAAAGAATGGAACTGAAGTACTTCTTCAATGGAAACCCAAGGATCCCTAAAACTGACCTTTCCTCTTTCTTATGAGATTGTCCCTCTGTGATGGCCTTGGCTATGAGACAGGCTTTGATGATGTAGCCTTGGTGATAAGCAAGGGATCCTGTAGAAGAGGCATCAAGATTTTGCATTTACACTTGCTTTGCAACAGTTGCTGGTGAAAAAATTATGCCAGCTCAGGAAATGGACTCCAGTCAATAAGGCCTTCGGTGCACAGATTCTCTTGGAATAATTTATTAACTCCCTGCAGACCTTGCGGTCAGGCACAATTAGAATCTTCTCCCACAGTGGCTGCGTGCCATTTAACAGGCTGGAGCTATGGCCGGCAACGTGGAATTGATGAGACCCAGGGGACGTCTGTGAACAGAGGTGGGTGAAGATGAGCTGGAGGAGACAGCTTGATGTAGGTGAAGGAGCCAGGACCGTGTAGGTGGACAGACTTGGGTTCAAATCTTTGCTCATTCTTTAACTGGAGTCCTTTGGGCAAGTCACTTTGAGATTCAGTTACCCCATCCGTTAGATGGGGTAAGGCTTGTTGTGAGGTTTCAGTGAGCTAAAACATGTAAAGTGCGTAGCGCAGTGTACACAATAAAGGGCAGGTAGGTAGTGTGGGAAGAAATTTCAACTCCCTGCAGTAGAAATATGGAACCATTTTTTCAACCCTATTTTCAGCTGTGTGTGTTAAATCTCTACCCCACTGGGTGGCAGATCCCTTAACTTTCTGATAACTTTCAGCTATGAAAAATCTCAGTCAGGTCCAAGTTAAACCTCTGGTTTCAGATCTATTGAGATGTTCTCTTCCCACATGGCAGGGACCTGAAGATGATGGGGGAAGCAGTGGGAGAGGAGGATATCCGTTACTTAACTTGGCTAGGCTTAGCTTTGGTGGCACTCTGACCTGGCATCAGCCAGAGAGCCACCAGGTCTCTCTGTGGCTCAAGGTTTGTGCAAACTCAGTGGCCCTGTCATTGGTGATGGGCTTGGTCCCAACTTCACCTGTATCCCGTCACTGAGGTCCCTAAGAGGGGGCTTGCCCTGCCACCCTTTGGGTCCTTTCAATCATCAAACTCAGAGGCTTGAGGCCTCTCCGGTCGCTCTGGCTTCTCCTGTACAGAGAGTCAGGAGGGCTCTGAGAACACCGAGAGTGAGAGGCAGTTACTTTGCCTATTTTCCTAGGAATCCTCACTTGATGTTGCTCCAGCGACAGCACTGGAAGGATCTTGTGGTTCCGCACCTCAAAGCCAGGGACATTGGCTCCCCCTTCTTAGAGGTCATTCATCCCTGACTCCAGGGTAGGTGACCATATAATTTATTGCTCAAATTTGGGCACTTCTGCATATGAAAGGGAGTGGGGATTTTTTAATTGTTGTGCTAAGACCACAGCTGTAAGTTGGGACCATTCCAGGAAAACCTGGGATGTGTGATGAGCCTCTCTGGGAGTGATTTCTCTTGGAGATCTCCTCCCCTGAGCTAGGATCCAGCTGTGTGACATAGCCATCAATTCCAGAGCCATAGGAAAATTCCTACTTGATGTCCTGTTCCAGCTGCCATGGTAACAAAGTAGGTGGTGGTGGTGAGGATTCAGTGAGAGAGCTCAGCACAGCGGCCAGCACACTGTAGGCAGGTGCTTATAGTAGGTCCTCTTGCCTCTGCTCCCCACTCTAGCCCTTGGACGCTCCATCTGATCAGTTCACTCTGAATTCAAAGCCAAATGATAATAGCTCACACTCATTAAACACACACTGTGTGCCAGGAGCTGTGCTAAGTACCTTACACACCTTCCCTTTTCCAATCCAAACAACAACCCTAAGATAGGTAAGTATCATTATGTCTATTGTACAATTAAGACAGCAAAGGCTCAGAGAGGTTCAGTGCCTCCCCAAGGTCACACAGACATAAGTGCCAGAGTTGCAGTCGAAACCTGGGGCTGCCTGGCTCCACAGTACACACCTTTAATCATTCTGCTGCATGAGGAATGGAGAGAACCTAAGTATAGATGGGGGCCAGGCCTTTAAATTTCTCAGCAGTCAAGCCAGAGATCTCAGGCTTGCCACCCAATGGAGAGAAGAGCAGGAATTGTCTCTCTGAGTTAGAAGTGGAGCTATGTGCAAGAATGAGAGATCAAGGGAGTTTTTGGACCCATTGCTGAAGGGTCTGAGGTGATCAGAAAGAACCCATCCTATGGAAAGGTGGCTGCCACATGGGAGCTGAGACCAGGAAACCTGCCATGTGTCATCTGCCTCAGGTCCTCGGGCAGATATGATATGATGGAGGGCATTTAGGGCATCTGAATCTATACACCGTCCAGTTTAATTTTGCATGCATTTTGACTTTGGTTCATTCCAGCACTTGGCTTGACTGCTTCAGGTTGGTTATGTTCCCAATCAAATAATGATTGACACATTTGCATCAAGTATCCTTAAGTGCCCAGCTCTGTAGTGGTCATTTAGGGGGACATGTGGTCTGTCATCAAGGAATTATTATCTAGTTGGGGGAAAACTTAATGTGAGACAATTTACTCTATCTTGACTCTGCAAAATGTTGTTTATATTTACTTATGTTTGCCATGCTTTGGTGTTATCCTTTCACTTTGCATTTGGGAGATGTTTTAGTTATCTAGTGCCAGGATAATGCCACATAACAAGCCATCCCCACACTCTGACATATAATAATAAACATGTACTTAGTTCATGCATCTGAGGGGAATGGCTGGAGAGGCTTTGCTGAGCTCAGTTGGGCTTGCTCATGCAACTGTAGGCCATCAGGGGGTTTGCTGAGCTAGGCTGGGCTCAGCTGGATGGTTTTGCTGCAGGGTGTGGGACTATGGGTTAATGTGACTCAAATTGAGCCCACATATCTGAAGAGGGGCTAAAAAGCCTCTTGATGAAAGTGAAAGAGGAGAGTGAAAAGGTTGGCTTAAAGCTCAACATTCAGAAAACGAAGATCATGGCATCTGGTCCCATCACTACATGGGAAATAGATGGAGAAACAGTGGAAACGGTGTCAGACTTTATTTTTCTGGGCTCCAAAATCACTGCAGATGGTGACTGCAGCCATGAAATTAAAAGACGCTTACTCCTTGGAAGGAAAGTTATGACCAACCTAGATAGCATATTCAAAAGCAGAGACATCACTTTGCCAACAAAGGTTCGCCTAGTCAAGGCTATGGTCTTTCCTGTGGTCATGTATGGATGTGAGAGCTGGACTGTGAAGAAGGCTGAGTGCCGAAGAATTGATGCTTTTGAACTGTGGTGTTGGAGAAGACTCTTGAGAGTCCCTTGGACTGCAAGAAGATCCAACCAGTCCATTCTGAAGTAGATCAGGCCTGGAATTTCTTTGGAAGGAATGATGCTAAAGCTGAAACTCCAGTATTTTGGCCACCTCATGCAAAGAGTTGACTCATTGGAGAAGACTCTGATGCTGGGAGGGATTGGGGGCAGGAGGAGAAGGGGACGACAGAGGATGAGATGGCTGGATGGCATCACTGACTCGATGGATGCGAGTCTGAGTGACCTCCGGGAGCTGGTGATGGACAGGGAGGCCTGGGGTGCTGCGGTTCATGGGGTCACAAAGAGTCGGACACGACTGAGCGACTGATCAGGGACTCAGCCCCAGGGGCCTCAGACACTACTGGTGGGACTGATCTGATCTGATCTGATCATCTATTTTCAGTCAATTTTTGTATCTGATGTTATACAGAGGGTGGATAAAACCTGGCTGAGAAGAGGCGGGGACGCGAACAGTGTTAGTCTGGGGTGTGTCCCCTTACTACCTCTGAGCCTCTGCTGGTCTGCCTCTAACCTGGAGGGGAGCATCCTTTGTGGCAGCATGCTTCTGGGAATGAAGTGAGGTAACTAATACAGGCTGGAAAGCTCTATTGACATGCACTGTGTTCATCCATCTAATTAACTACCCTGTATTATTATTTACATTTGGTTCTCTCCTATGAGACTGTCTTATTTATCTTTATAACTGTCTCATGTGTTTGTATAACCTCAGTGCCTGTAACTGATCAGGGCCAATTTAAAATTTCCTTTCCTTTCCCTTAATAACAGTTGACCCCTCGCTGTGTTCTAGGAGTTGTATATATCAGCATGTTCCCTCCACTTCCAACGATCATACAAGGCTTTGCTCATCCCTAGTTTTGCTTTTGTTGTTTCGTCACTCAGTCGTGTCTGACTTTTTGCCACCCCATGGACTTTAGCCCGCCAGGCTCCTCTGTCCATGCTTTTATCCGGGCAAGAATACGGGAGTAGGTTGCCATTTCCTCCTCCAGTGGATCTTTCCCACCAAGGGATTGAACCCATGTCTCCAGCACCTCCTGCATTGGCAGGCAGGTTCTTTACCACTGAACCACCTGGGATGAGTAAAGGAAGCCCTCCGGAGGTTTTTGTCTGTGGATTGAGCCAATTTGTGGGGCAGTGGGGGAAGGGGTTTATTGATTCTATGTTATATGCCAGATTATGTAGTTTTTCTTTTTTAATCCTCCAATCACTCAGTAAAATGGGCATGATTGTTCCCATTTTGCAGATATGGGAACAAAATGCCCAAGATTCTACATTTAGGGACGTGGCAGCGTCTGAGTGCAAGCCCCCTCCCCCTCCCCGCCCACCCGGCTCTTCCCGGCTTCCCACAATAGAGCGTTGCCTCTACTTAGGTGGAAAGAGGGGGTATCGAGGGGGAGGGTCTGCAAGAACAGGAAGATGAGGCTCAAATATCAACGCCTGCAATGCCGCCTTGTGCACCTAGATGGCGCTCAAGGCTCGGCTTCCAGGACACAGCTGGGGCTCCAGCCTACCTCCCTGGTAAACAGGCGGCTGGTTCTATGCAACAAATTATGGTAAGGAAAGGAAGAGGCTGAAAAATTTGTTTAGCCTCTGTTTTGTTTTTGTTTCTGTTTGCAAAACAAACCTACCATCTCTAAGCCTGCAGTTCATCTTTGTGGCTCCATCAGCCTAAACGCCGGCAGAGCTCTTGGGGTGGGGTGGTGAGGGCAGGGCAGGGTGAGATATTTCAAGCAGAAAATAAAGTGAAGCGGCCGGTCAGAGCGCCCCTCTCCTAACCCTCTTATCAACGTCGTCATGGTTTGTGGATGTCAGCGAATTCTCCCAGCCTGGAAAGCAAGGCCTCTGCCAGTCAGAAGGGAGGATATTGTCAGAAGTGGAAAGAGTTTCTCTTTCCGGGTCTGACCCCTCATTTTGTGGGTCTAGAAGATGGATGGCTAAGTCATGGGTCTGAATTCAGGTCTTTTGGTGCTATTTTGCTCACCCTATTCTCCTTGTCTCTGTTAAAAAAAAATAAAGTATTTGTTGCCTAAACTGTTTTTTCTTTTTTTCCTGGTTTGAGCAGCACCTGGAGAAGGAGGTCAGGGGGCAGCCTGGATGGAGTGGAAGTTCGGGGGTGTCTTCAAATGAGGCGGATGAAGCATCAGGTCAATTCAGAAAGGTCTTGCCAGGCAGGTTGGAGAGGTAGCTTGACTGGAATTTCAGCTGCTAGGACCCATGTTCGAAGGAGAAACAAGACTGTTCTGAGAAACTGAGCAATTTCATCTTTATTTTCTGTTTTCTCTGCATGATTATTCTTAAAGTCTGAATGTGGGAATTTGCTTCATATACATTGTAGATTTGAATACTAACTTGAAATCTTCCCTCTCCCCAAAATCTTACCCCTCTCCCCATCCTTCTTGGTTTTTTCCTTTTTGCTGTTTTTTGTTGTTGTTGTTGCTGTTGTTTGCTTTTGTTTTGATTTTTGCTTTGGTCGCCAGGGAGCTTGGCATCCAGTTGGAGTCCAAATGCCTAAAAATTGTGCAGAACCTAGTGAATTTCATAGATGCTTTCCCCCTTGGTCTTTATTTCCTGTCTTGAGTATATTTTCCCTGGCTGTGTCTTTTAATTACATTTTTCAATTTTCTGTTGTGTACCTTCTCTGGAGCAGCTTCAGATCCTTCATAGAATGAATGAAAATGTTTGTGTAGAGGGCATTTTGTCTGACTGGGCTGGGGGTCTAGATGCTTCTACTGTGCATACTACTTCCCTCTCCTCTGTCCCCTCCTGGGCCCTGGAGCTTGTACTGTGGGAAAGAAGCAGGCAGAGGGCGTGGGCTAGCATCTGTTTCCTTTTAGCCTTCTGCATGGCCTGAAGTCCTATGATCAGAGGGACTAAGACAGACAACTGCTTTTCATGGGAGGACAGGGATACCTGAGGCAAGGTGTGGTGGCCAGAAGTTGGCAAAGCTCTCAGAAGGACTTTATTTGGCTGTGCACACAACAAGCAGGGCAGCTTCAGGACCTGAGGGACGACCGATGACACAGCTTTGGTGAGAATTCGCAGGCTGCTCTGTGGGGAACTTCACTGTTAGCTGTACTCAGGCAGCTCAACAGATTGGAAGCTTGAGGGCATCTGGAATAATCTGTTGGCTAGACACAATGCCGAGGCTTCCCTCAATCTCTCTGTGGGCCACAGTGTGCTGGAATAGATGTGAAAGTGTTGGGGAGACTGATGGCTAAAGCAGGTGGGCACATCACAGAGGCTGTTTAAGTCAACTAGACCTCCTGGAGGGGGTGCTAATTTCTGTAAACCACCCAGGTAACTGGTTATGTATTTGTGTATAAAAGAAAGTATGACTAGTTTGTCAGGACCTATCAACACTGGAAATGCACATCAACATTAGTCTAAACTTCTTGGAGTCTGTCTTATGGACATGTCCAGGGGTGTGTGTATGGAATAACATACGTTCAAGATGCTCAGTACAGAATTGTTGTAATATGTGAAAATGTGGGAATAACCTAAATGTCCATCATTTGTGCACGCTCAGTCGCTCAGTTGTGTTCAACTCTATGCGACCCCATGGACCAGGCTCCTCTATCCAGGAATTTTCCAGGCAAGAATACTGGAGTGGGTTGCCACACCCTCCTCCAGGGCATTGTCCTAACCTGGGATTGAACCCCCGTCTCCTGCATCTCCTGCATTGGCAGGCGGTTTCTTTACCACTGTGCCACCTGGAAAGCCCGGCCATCGATCAGGGAGTGGCTGTTATGGTACACCCACACTGCTGAGGGCTATGGAGCTGTCATAGTGATGAGATACATTTATATGTGCTCACACGGAAATCTCCCAAATGTACCAAATTTAAATAATTTATCTGTATATATAAAAGTGTATATATATATCGGATCAGTTCAGTTCAGTCGCTCAGTCGTGTCCAACTCTTTGTGACCCTGTGAATCGCAGCACACCAGGCCTCCCTGTCCATCAGCAACTCCCGAAATTCACTCAAACTCACGCCCATTGAGTCGGTGATGCTATCCATTCATCTCATCGTCTGTCGTCCCCTTCTCCTCCTGCCCCCTATTCCTCCCATCAGGGTCTTTTCCAGTGAGTCAACTCTTCACATGAGGTGGCCAAAGTATTGGAGTTTCAGCTTCAGCATCAGTCCTTCCATTGAACATCCAGGACTGATCTCCTTTAGGATGTTTTGGGGGAGGGAGTATTTATTGTACATAATGCACATGCTATATATATGTGTGTGTGTGTGCTGCTGCTGCTGCTAAGTCGCTTCAGTCGTGTCCAATTCTGTGCGACCCCATAGACAGCAGCCCACCATACTCCTCCATCCACGGGATTTTCCAGTCAAGAGTACTGGAGTGGGGTGCCATTGCCTTCTCCGGTGTGTGTGTGTGTACATACATATAGTTATATATATGCAATGATGCAGATATCATCAGTTTTACATACACATATATATGTGTATATATATATTATATATATATATATTGTGTGTGTGTGTGTGTGTGCCTTATGTACAATAAATACTCCCTTCCCCAAAGGAAGGCATCCGGGTTTGTAGACTGGCTGTGGTGACTAATGATTGCAGAAAGCTATCTTATGCTCAGGATCATACTCAGAATATCTGCCCACCTGTCGGTCAGGAGTGCTGAACGCATGCGGGGCAGATTCTGGAGCCCCTTGCTGTGCCAGGTATTAACTTTTTAGTTCTTTGATTATAGGGGGTGGAGGCCTGGGAGATTCCGAGGGTGATTGCTGACTACAGTGGAAAGATTTCTTCATGTTAATAATCAGTATGATCATACTGCTGCTCTGAGTTAAATATCGGCCTTGCCATTGTAGTCATATTTAAAAAATTCTGTTAAAAATGAAGTGAGCTTCCTATACGCTGATTTGCGAGCGGCAGACTGTGAAGTGGGCGCCACAGAGGTGAGACCTCCAGAGCTGCTTGACCCAGTGCTGGGGACTGGGTGCCCTGGGAACAGAATCCTTGCCCTGGATGCAACATTGCCACGACAGCTGTATCACAACCTTTAAGAGAACTAACCCCATCCTGCAGAAAACCTGATATAATTAGTCGTTAATAACCAGAACTCGGCTTCCCCACGGTGCAAATTGTTTCCATATTGATCTCTACCTGCATTGTCAGCACGCTGGAAAGACTGAACTTTAAGTGCTTAATTCAGACCCATTCAACCGATAATTTTGGTTTTGTCCTCCAAACAAAAACACCCTTGTTTAGTCTTCTTTTTTTTTCTCCCACAAATAATAAAATCAATTCATTTCTCCCCCTTCTCCTGCCCAAGCCTAGTCTGCCCCTGTAATCAATACATTTTGAAATGTCAATGTATTCCTGGGTGAGGAGCTGGGAGGGGTTGGGGAAGGAAGGCAGGAGCTGACGGGAAGACAGTTTCAGCCTCCCCAGGCCAGGTTGCCTTTAAATCCCATCATGGCAAATCCCCGCTTGTGTCAAATCTCTGGGCTTCCATACCTGGGTACGTGTTGTGGGGCACAGCCTTTAGGGCAGAATTGACTGAAATATTATCCAACATTTTCAGTTTGGCTTCACAACCTTAAAAACAAACTGCTAAGCTTTCCATTTTTTAAAAAACTTATCAAGTCAACAGTATGGGAGTTGTGCTCACTCTCACCCCATCCCAGATCGCTTGTCCTGAGGCCCACCTTTTCCGTGAAGCTAGTATTGATGGGGGGCTTGGAAGGGGCAGGGGGCATGAAGTGGGAGAGACTCGGAACTGGTTTATTGGCTAAGCCAGAGCTGAACCAGCCAACTCCAGATGGAGAACTCGAGGTGGAGTTCTCCAGTTTAAGCATTTAGTAATATTTCTGAAGAACTGGTTTGTGCAAGTTGTTGGAGGTCATCGTTGGGGAGAAGAGGCATTAGCGTTGAGTGCCTCCTATGTGCCAATGGTTTTATAAATAGTATTTTTAATGATCACAGTGAATCTTTCCCCATTGCAGAGATGAGAAAGCAAATGGGCACTAAGTGAATTGCCTGCAGGTCACGGAGAAGGGAGATGAGAGAACTGCATCAGGAACCATGCCTCTCTGACTTGCCTCATCCAGACAAAAGAACGAAATAGCACCCCTTCATAGAGTAGCTAAAAGAATTGGATGAGCTGTGCCTCTAAAGTGTTCAGTCATATTAAGCACTTGGAATAATTATCATTATAATTACTTTCCTGCTATGCATAAAACATTTGCTTTTAGAAAACTTCTGGTGTCAGTACGTTTGTAAAAACTTAGTTTTTTTCCCCTTAATTTTATTCTTAAAATATGTCTGACATTGAAAATAAATAAGACAGAATCTCTGCCCTCAAAGAGATGACAGTCTGATTTTGGGAGAATAGAGAAAGAGGAAAAAATAATGCTGTGTCATACTGATTATAAAAAGAATATGTTAAAAGGAATAGAGAAGAAGATTGCCTTATAAAACCTGGAGACAGGGCATCAGAAAAGTCCTGTAGGGGGATTCGAACTCATGAAAGATGATGGTTAGGTGTTAGCTCAGTAGCCAAGGAGTAGGAAGGGAACAGTAAGCAGAGGAACAGCGTGTTCTAAGGTGCAGGGGTGTGAAAAGGCAGGTGGCGGGTGCAGCTTTTTGTGAAGGGGGATGTTGGAAAATGGACAGAGATCGGGCTGGGCAGGTAGGCAGGGCTAGGTCATGGTGAGCCTTCCTGGCCGAAGAACAGAGACTTTATTTTCAAGGCTTTGTGAATCCTTGAAGCTTTTTACACAGGAAAGTAGCAGATTCAGAATCACATTTCAGAGGATGAGTTCATGCGTGTGAGGACTCCCCTGGGAGTCCAGTAGTGAGGCCACATGGGAAGTGGCTGCAGTGACCTAGAGGAGACGCTCCGAGCCCTGAATGTGAGCAGGATAGCTGTGCATGGAGAGCGATGGGATGGGAGAGCCATCCAGACCTGGGACCCGTGAGGACTGGAGACCCAGCATTGGTTGTAGGGAGGGAGGGAGGGAGAGGAAGTCTAAGATGACTCCTGTTTGGATGCTTGCTGAAACCTTTGATCAAGAAAGGAGGCAAGGGAAGAAGCATGTTTTAAGAGAAAGATGGAAAGTCAGGTTTCAGACACTTTGGCTTTTGGGTGTGCAGGGCATCCGAGTGGAGAGGAGTGGATGTCTAGCGCCTTCCTCTGTGTATCCCCCTCACCCCGTATACGCTCGGTCATGTCTGACTCTTTGTGACCCCATGGACTGTAGCCCGCCAGGCTGCTGTCTCTATGGGATTGCCCAGGCAAGAATACTGGAGAAGGTTGCCATTTCCTCCTCCAGGGGATCTTCCTTACCCAGGGCTCAGACCTGACTGAGCATGCATGTGGGAGGGGCACCATACTTCCACCCATCTCCAATGTCCTACACATCTGAAACACATGATGTCTGAAACTTGACTTTCCATCTTTCTCTTAAAACATACAGAGCACAGTAACTGGTAATCAGTAGATGGTTAATGTTTGTTGAGGGAATAAGTAGATGGCTAGAACCATAATGAGGATGAGATTGTCCAGTAGAAACATGAGTCCAGCAGGGTGAAGAAGAGTGCTGGGGGAACATTAATCACCCCACAGACACCCAAATAATGAATTAAGAGAAGCCTGAAATTCAGAAATCATAAGCATGTCACTTAAGAAGATTCAGGGTACGGCAAAGAGTCATTTTCAGCACTGTTGACCTATACAATTTATAGACTAACCATTTCTTTCTTAGAAATAATAGCCAACATTCATTGAGTTCTTGCTGTGTGTTGGGCCCTGTGTCAAGGGACTTACCTGTATTTCTTCACTCAGCTCACAGCCTGCTGACAAGGAGATGCTATGTTTTTTCCCTTTTCTAGAGATAAACAAAAAAACTTGGCCACTTGGAGACATCAAGTCACTGCTAAGGTCCTTCTAACTCAGCCAAGAATCTTCATCACTCTTTTGTCTCCTAAATTTCCAGTCATTAAAAAAATCAAGGCTGAGCATATCAGGCTGTGTCTATTAAGACAATCAGATCAAGAGAATGGTACTATCTTGGAGGAATGTGGGATATATAAGTTGTTACATTGACTTTGTATGTCTCTGGGTTTTTCCAGGTGCTTTATCCGCCATTTGTCCCTCTTCATCTCTTAGGAGTTGATGGCTTTTGGGAAGCTGCCAGACTTAGGGGAGGTTGCTGTTTCCTGATCATGGCCTGGAGGCCTTCTCTATGTCTGAGTGAGCATCTAGATAAAGATAAGCCATTCCCAAGGTCAACTGGATGAACAGATCCTTTCTTTTGTTGTCTCTTGGAGACCAATTAGTAATGGTGGGTGAATGGATTCAACTGAATGCCTTCCCTGATCTGGGTCTGCTGGGGGTAGTGGTCAGTACCCAAATGGGATGAGCGACCTGTTTGTTCTGAACACTTCACCTTGCTCTGGCTTTGGTACCTTCTGGGCAGCTCCTTCAGGGATCACACAGAAGCAAGGCTACCAGGACTCTTGTTCATTTATTTTTTGAGCAGCTTATTTGCCTCAGTCTCTATCCATTGTAGTGGAGAAAGCAGTCTTTAGAGTCAGGCGGACATGGCTTTGGGGCTTCCCAGGTGGCTCAGTGGTAAAGAATCTGCCTACAGTGCACGAGACACGGGAGATGAGGGTACGACCCCGGGTTGGGAAGATCCCCTAGAGGAGGAAATGGCAATCTGCTCCAGTTTTCTTGCCTGGAAAATTCCACAGAAGAGCCTGGCAGGCTACAGTCCATGGGATCACAAAAGGTCAGACATGACTGAGTATGAGCATACAATATAGCTTTGGTTTCCAGCCCTGCTTCTTACTAGATGCATGAACTTGGGAAATGATCTTAACTTCTCTGAACCTCAGTTTTCTTATCTTAAAAATCAGGACAATAAAACTTACTTATTGTGGAAATGAAATGGGATAACATATTCAGGGTGCTCATCATGGGGGCTGGTACTGTAAACATGCTCAGTACATGTAAGGCCCGTTTCCTGATGGGAATGGAGGTGTACCCCCTAGATAATCAGTAGCTGGGTGCTTATTCCATTGTTTCTAAGAATTTTTATATTTTCATTCAAATAAGATCGGGTATTAAAATGGCCCCCATGTTGTCACTGTGTTGTAAAAGTAATCAGAAATTGTCCAAGAAATTCAGATGTCATGACTACTTGAGAACCATCACTTATAAATGAGTGTTCAAACTTGATAGAGCCCAGAACAAGTACTTCCGTATTATTTATGGTACAGAGTCACATGAGCTGGATTCCAGGTTAAAAGAAGAATGCTCCTTCCCCCTGACAAGAAGACACAGTTGATGCAAGATGGGTAAAGCCAGACTGACATTCATAGGGTCACGTGGACCCGCAGTGACGAGGCCTGGTATCTCCTGGAACTTACACTGACTAGTCTGTGAGTCTTGAACACTATGGATGCTGGTCACCTCCCACAAGCTGATGTCCAAGCAGATCCAAAACTCAAGAGGTGTGATATGATGGGAGCTGTGGGGCTGAAGTGACGCAGATTTTAGCAGGATGATGTGGAAGAGTGGGTCACACTTTCAAGAGCTCTTCAGAATGTTTTGTCACGGAAACTTGGACTGTCAGAGTAAAAGGGGTAGAAGGTGCAGGAGACCCAGAATTGAGAAATAAGGCATATCCTGTTACTGAAACATAAATGTAATAAGTACTAGATCCAAGAAAAGAAATGCAGAGTTACTATTGCAACAACAGCAGAAATCACACATGATATTATTAAATATGTACTGTGTGCCTGGTGCTGTTTTAGGCTGGGGGCTATCTAAGTTTGGAAAAACATTCTAATGGGGGGGGATGGATAATAAACAAAATGAATATGTACATTATTTTGAATGTTAGAGGTAGTAAATGCCAATGTGAAAAATAAAGCTGGCGGATAGAGAGAGCAGGGAGTGAAGAGTGCTGGGGTGGATGTTGTAATTTCAAGTTGGTAGCTGTGAAGAGTTTCAAAGACTAAGATAACACTGAGCAAGACACACTCTCATGATCTGAGAAAAGAATTGCAGCAAGAGGGAGGCCCAAAGGCCCAGGCACCAAGGCATGAACATTCCTGGCACGTTCAAGGAAAAGCAAAAAGGCCCATGGAGCTGGAATGGAGCAAAGTTCAGGTAAGAATAAGGTGATGGGAAATGAAGTCAGAGAGCTGACATGACTGAAGTTTCCTGGGCTGATCACGTTGGTGCTTATCCCATCAAACGACATGTTGTCACCATCATCCTTTTTAGTCTTCTCCATCTTTTCCTTCCTCTAACATTTTCTAGGCACTTTGACAAGCAGATAACCTGGAAGGTCTTCTCAACCCTCGTAACAACTCTTTGAGGCAGATTATTTATCATGACCATTGCACATATGAGAAATCAAAGTTCAGTGAGGTTAAGTAACTATTAAAGGTCACAAATTCTGTGGCAAAGGCTCAGCGCCTTTGCTCTCATGCAATCCTGCCTCCATTCCCAAAACAAAGTTTATTTGTGTGTTACCTTCTGGCTTGGGCTCATAGCTTTTCACATAAGAGTATCCAAGAAGCTCTGTGTATTCCTGTCAATTGCTTTCGATGCCTCATTTTTCCTTTTCATTGGGAATGGGACCCATGGAAACAGTGGATAATGTCTCTGGGCCTCCCTGTCATGGACTGTGGCATGTTTGTGTCTCCCTTAAATTTTTATGTTGAAGCCTCCATTCATGAAGGGATGACACAAAGAGGTGCAGCCTTCAGGAGAGAATTGTGTTTAGTTGAGGTCATGAGGGTGGAGCCTCCAGGATGGGATTAGCGCCCTTAGAAGAGGAGGATACCAGAGCTCTCTCTCACCAGCTCGAGAGGATATAGCAGAATGGCCATCTGCAGACCAGGAAGATGGCCTTTGTCAGAACCTGACCAAGTTGGCACCCTGCTCTTGGACTTCCAGCCTCCAGAACTGTGAGAAATAAATTCCTGTTGTCTAAGCCACCCCATCCAGGAATTTGTGTTATCACAGCCCAAACAGACTGAGATTTTCCTGTTTATCTTGTACAATATTTCCTTCTTGGATTCTGGTGCAGGAGCTTGTTCACAGCACCGACCCTCTTCACACGCTTGGTTCTTGGTTGTGAAGTCATTTTCCAGAACCAGATTCTCCAGCATCCCTGTCTTGTTTTTTCAGAATTGCTAGACCATGAACTCCTTATTGCCAAATTCAGACTTAAATTGAAGAAAGTAGGGAAAACCACTAGACCATTCAGGTATGACCTAAATCAAATCCCTTATGATTATACAGTGGAAGTGAGAAATAGATTTAAGGGCCTAGATCTGATAGATAGAGTGCCTGATGAACTATGGAATGAGGTTCGTGACATTGTACAGGAGACAGGGATCAAGACCATCCCCATGGAAAAGACATGCAAAAAAGCAAAATGGCTGTCTGGGGAGGCCTTACAAATAGCTGTGAAAAGAAGAGAAGTGAAAAGCAAAGGAGAAAAGGAAAGAGATAAACATCTGAATGCAGAGTTCCAAAGAATAGCAAGAAGAGATAAGAAAGCCTTCTTCAGCGATCAATGCAAAGAAATAGAGGAAAACAACAGAATGGGAAAGACTAGGGATCTCTTCAAGCAAATCAGAGATACCAAAGGAACATTTCATGCAAAGATGGGCTCGATAAAGGACAGAAATGGTATGGACCTAACAGAAGCAGAAGATATTAAGAAGAGGTGGCAAGAACACACAGAACTGTACAAAAAACATCTTCATGACCCAGATAATCATGATGGTGTGATCACTGACCTAGAGCCAGACATCCTGGAATGTGAAGTCAAGTGGGCCTTGGAAAGCATCACTACGAACAAAGCTAGTGGGGGTGATGGAATTCCAGTTGAGCTATTCCAAATCCTGAAAGATGATGCTGTGAAAGTGCTGCACTCAATATGCCAGCAAATGTGGAAAACTCAGCAGTGGCCACAGGACTGGAAAAGGTCAGTTTTCATTCCAATCCCAAAGAAAGGCAATGCCAAAGAATGCTCAAACTACCGCACAGTTGCATTCATCTCACACACTAGTAAAGTAATGCTCAAAATTCTCCAAGCCAGGCTTCAGCAATATGTGAACCGTGAACTTCCATATGTTCAAGCTGGTTTTAGAAAAGGCAGAGGAACCAGAGATCAAATTGCCAGCATCCTCTGGATCATGGAAAAAGCAAGAGAGTTCCAGAAAAACATCTATTTCTGTTTTATTGACTATGCCAAAGCCTTTGACTGTGTGAATCACAATAAACTGGAAAATTCTGAAAGAGATGGGAATACCAGACCACCTGATCTGCCTCTTGAGAAATTTGTATGCAGATCAGGAAGCCACAGTTAGAACTGGACATGGAACAACAGACTGGTTCCAAATAGGAAAAGGAGTTAAACAAGGTTGTGTATTGCCACCTTGCTTATTTAACTTATATGCAGAGTACATCATGAGAAACACTGGACTGGAAGAAACACAAGCTGGTATCAAGATTGCCAGGAGAAATATCAATAACCTCAGATATGCAGATGACACCACCCTTATAGCAGAAAGTGAAGAGGCACTAAAAGCCTCTTGATTAAAGTGAAAGAGGCGAATGAAAAAGTTGGCTTAAAGCTCAACATTCAGAAAACGAAGATCATGGCATCCAGTCCCATCACTTCATGGGAAATAGATGGGCAAACAGTGGAAACAGTGTCAGACTTTATTTTGGGGGCTCCAAAATCACTGCAGATGGTGACTGCAGCCATGAAATTAAAAGACGCTTACTCCTTGGAAGGAAAGTTATGACCAACCTAGATAGCATATTCAAAAGCAGAGACATTACTTTGCCAACAAAGGTTCGTCTAGTCAAGGCTATGGTTTTTCCTGTGGTCATGTATGGATGTGAGAGCTGGACTGTGAAGAAAGCTGAGAGCCGAAGAATTGATGCTTTTGAACTGTGGTGTTGGAGAAGACTTGAGAGTCCCTTGGACTGCAAGGAGATCCAACCAGTCCATTCTGAAGGAGATCAGCCCTGGGATTTCTTTGGAAGGACTGATGCTAAAGCTGAAACTCCAGTACTTTGGCCACCTCATGCAAAGAGTTGACTCATTGGAAAAGGCTCTGATGCTGGGAGGGATAGGGGGCAAGAGGAGAAGGGGACGACAGAGGATGAGATGGCTGGATGGCATCACTGACTCGATGGATGTGAGTCTGAGTAACCTCCGGGAGTTGGTGATGGACAGGGAGGCCTGGTGTGCTGTGATTCATGGGGTCGCAAAGAGTCATACATGACTGAGCGACTGATCTGATCTGATCTGATCTAATTATTAATTTTTATTTTTGGATTTTCTCCTCTCTCCCCTGCCAGTTTGCAGAGGCAGGATCTGCCAGGTGTTCCTGCTGCCCACCGAGCTGTCTTTCTCAATTTTACAAAAGCTGCTGTGATTGGGACCTTTGGCGCTCAGCCATTTCTGGGTCTTTCTCCTTTAGGTGGAGAATTGCATTTCTCTGCCCTTTGATGTTAGGTTAGGTCCTGTGAGTGGAAGTGATGTTGCTACTTCTGGGCAGAGGCATTCGATTCCTAGTGTAGAATCATCAGGATGTTTTTCCCTGATTGAGGCAAACTGGAAACATCTGTTGAATTGGAAGTTCCATGAGCTGTGTGAACACTGAACTGCCACACAAGGTCAGTGGCTGCCAGGGTTTCCAGGATTTCCGAAGAAATCGATTTCCTTGTGTCATGTTTCTATGATTTTGGGGTGCGTGCTCGTGTGTGTGTGTTGTTCCTGTAGCATTATCTAGCCTATACTGATTGCCATCTCTTTTTCTGGAAGATGAGGTTGTGAGTCAGGAGGCAGTACCCTCATTTTTACTCAGTGGGCGCTTAGCATTTGAGGATTGCAGGCAGACAGACTTGAATTGCATGACCTTGGGCAGATGACTTCCTCCATTTTCTGGTTTTTCTTTTCTGTAAATCGGAGAGACTTACACTTATCTTCTCAGGTTGTTGTGAAAATTGAACATAGTAACAAGGGTAATGTAGGTCGCATACAGTAGGTGTTTAATGAATGCTTGTTTTCTTTGTTCCTGCGCTGTCATAAACTCAAACACAACATGCCCATTTTTTGTCTTCTACCAAGGATGTTGCCATTCTCTCATTAACTAGTGTTTTCTTGTTGCCAGAATTTAGTGCCAAGTAACCCTCTCCCTTGATGCTTCCTCTGACTTCTGAAAGATGAAATTGTCAGCAAGGCAAGGCAGAGACTGATCAGATGAGACGCCCAGCAGATGTCCAGAGAGTTGGAGTCCCCACTGCTGCTCCGTCCTGCCTCTGTGCCAGCTCTATAATCTGTATTAGGAAAACACGGTCTGCTTGATTGCCCTGTAATAGACTTTCACAACATTAGCGCCTGCCTCCCTTTCTTCCAGTTCTCCATGATATTGTTTTCATTTCCAATTTCTGTCCAATTCAGTTAGTTGTTTGTTTTGACTCTGGCTCTGAGCTAGGTGTGGGGAATATCGAGGTGGGTTAAGGCATAGCCCCTGCCTGCAAGAAAGGCACCCCAGTGAGGGGAACAGATAAAGCAGCCGAGCTCACTCACCCACCCACCACCAGCCAACCAACCCAAAGAACAAAAGCCCAAACACTTGTGATGACTACAAACCTGTAAGCACGTATGTGATACAGAGAGGACTAGGGAGGAACTGATGAATTCTGCTGGATCTGGGAATGGGCAAGGGATGAGGTCTACTTCCAAAAGATTCTGTTTCACCAGGGTTTTGATGAGTGAATAGCAGTTCTCCAAGGAGATTGTGAAGGAAGACTGTTTGGGAGGGATAATGTATTTGCAAAGGTACAGTGATATGAGATGTGGACAGTTCTGGGCATTATATGAGATTTGGTATTTAACAGAGCATAAAGGGCAAAGTAGGAAGTAGAAGGAGATGAGTAAAAAGGTTTTGCCAGGCAGGTCAGTGAGGGTAGGACATATTCTTGAGTGTGTGGGTGTTTATTAGAACTGCTTCTCTTTGAGGTGTACCCTTTATTGCATTTTACTCTCCATGTACTCCAGTTAATAAGATTATATTTGTTGCCTTGCCTGATAATGTTGGGTGGTTAGCTCTCATAGGTCTGGATGGAGCAGAGGGCTCTTGAAATATGCTGAAAAGCACATGGAGTCAGGATTAAGGCAGACTAGGGCTCAAGTCTGACTATGTATTTTATTAGCCCCATGGTCTTAGACCTGAGTTCTCCATCACCTCCTCTGCAGAGGGGGAAAATCATGCCCACCTCACTGAGCATCTCTGAGGATTAAAATAAAAGGAATATTTAAAATACTCAGCACAGAACTTGGCATTCATTGGGTACTCAATACTCTTCCAGTTGGAGAATCTGTTATTTGTGTTTGGGAATTGTGTTAAGCTCATAAAGAAATGGCTGAAAATTGTTCCAATTGATTTTAAAAAATACAATTATACTTTTTTTTTTTCTTTTTGAGAAAAGTTCTTGGTTCTTTTTCATGACAAACCTTTCAGTATCCTCAAAGGAGGAAAACAAACTTGAAAAAAAAAAAAAAGAAACTTGAAACAATATGACATTTCTGTTGTATTAAACCTCAGAGGTCCTACCTTGAGATTATTTTGGTAAATCCCTTTACATTTTTCACTCTCCCTACCCCTAAATGTCATGTGTTAGAACACACTGCTGTTTTGATGTCTCCATTGTGATATTTATTTTAAGCCATAAGTAGAGTTTTAAATATCTCAGCACTGAACTCTGGCCTTTGAGGAAGGCAAACTAATTATTTTCCAAACCATTCTGTAAAGCAAGCTCATGGCATTTGTTTCCTCACAGCTTAGAAAGGAAATGTGAAGCAGGCGGCTTTTTAAGAAAGAGGATGTACAGTCAGACAGGAGCTCAGAAATTTGGGGTCTGAAGTCATCTTGTCCACCGTGTTTCAAAAGGAAGCCCTGATGTTTCTGGAGAATAGCTGAGGCCAGACAAAAAAGAAGTAGTGCTGACAGGTGGGATAAAGGTTGTTGGCACAGATGTCTCATATAATCATTTCATGGTCCCAATAACTTTACAAAGTAGAGACTTTTAGTCCCCTTTTACAGATGTGGAAACTGGGTCTTCAAGAAGTAAAGTCTTATTTAAGGTGACAGGGCCAGGAAGTTGCGAGCTTTTTGCCTGACACCAGAGTGTGTGATCTTAACCAGTTGGCTCTGCAGTGTGGGGGGAGTCTTTATACTGTGTGATCTTGGGCAACTCACCTAACCACTCTGAGCTTCTCAGTTTCTTCTTCTGTTAGTCAGCGATGCCAGTATCTATTATCTACTTCTTAGTTGTGAGGGTCAGAGATACTTCCTGAGGAGGAAACGCCTAGTAAGAATAAGTGAAGCACTGTAACTAATTGGGTTCTGTGTACACTGACTTCTATGTCTTATGGTTCAGTTCAGTTCAGTTCAATCGCTCAGTCGTGTCTGACTCTGCGACCCCATGAATCGCAGCACGCCAGGCCTCCCTGTCCATCACCAACTCCCGAAGGTCACTCAGACTCACATCCATCGAGTCAGTGATGCCATCCAGCCATCTCATCCTCTGTCGTCCCCTTCTCCTCTTGCCCCCTATCCCTCCCAGCATCAGAGTCTTCTCCAATGAGTCAACTCTTCACATGAGGTGGCCAAAGTACTGGAGTTTCAGCTTTAGCATCATTCCTTCCAAAGAAATCCCAGGGCTGATCTCCTTCAGAATGGACTGGTTGGATCTCCTTGCAGTCCAAGGGACTCTCAAGAGTCTTCTCCAACACCACAGTTCAAAAGCATCAATTCTTCGGCACTCAGCTTTCTTCACAGTCCAGCTCTCACATCCATACATGACCACAGGAAAAACCATAGCCTTGATTAGACAAACCTTTGTTGGTAAAGTAATGTCTCTGCTTTTGAATATGCTATCTAGGTTGGTCATAACTTTCCTTCCAAGGAGTAAGCGTCTTTTAATTTCATGGCTGCAGCCACCATCTGCAGTGATTTTGGAGCCCCCCAACATAAAATCTGACACTGTTTCCACTTTTTCCCCATCTATTTCCCATGAAGTGATGGGACTGGATGCCATGATCTTCGTTTTCTGAATGTTGAGCTTTAAGCCAACTTTTTCACTCTCCACCTTCACTTTCATCAAGAGGCTTTTTAGTTCCTCTTCACTTTCTGCTAACTCTCTAACTCCATACCATCCCATAACTGTCCTGTCATAGATGATTCCCCCATGGACCACAATATGCATTCCTCATCCCCCTCATCTTTTCCTGCCGCCCATCTTTGGTTTTTATTTCCTTCTCTAATTCCTGAAGTTCTCATGACACTCCTTTTCTCTGAGATGTTATAAGTTTTCTGGTGAAGGTTTCAGGGTACATAGAAGAGAGGCAACTGACCAGCCTGCAGGCTTAGCGGAGCTTCCTAGAGAAACTGACTTGAAGGATGATGAGGATCGGGGTGAGAGGAGAGGCAAGAGAGATTGCAGACTTGTTCTGCACGTTCTTGGACCCATGAGTATTTGTGCAAGATAATGAGTGAGAGTGGACTGTCAGTATCATTTGTTAAAAATTGGATGTGCACATTTTCCCTTTGTTTCCTCAGCAAGACTGTTATTCCCAAGAGAGCAAAGATCGAACCTTAATTCCCTGCCCCTCACAGTGCCCTCCTTGGGGGTGGGCATAGAGGCCAGCTCCAGAAAAGACTCAGGTTACTGATTTCTTTCACACTCACATGCTTGTGAGTTGGATTTTACTTGGTGAAGTGGGCAGCTTAGTAATGCACAAAGGCCATAGACTTGGAGTCAGACAGACCTTATACAAATCACTTATCTGTGAACCTCAGTTTCTTTGCCTGAGATGGGGCAACATGTACGTGCCTCATAGGATTACTGCGGAAATGAAATGAGACACGACATCGGTGAGGGAAAGATGTAGCAGGTGCAGTGGGTGTTCGTTCTTTTTGTTTTACTGACTATCCTGTGAATTAATCCTCACTGCTCATGCAGTGGAGGATTTCATGCATTGGAGAAGGAAATGGCAACCCACTCCAGTGTTCTTGCCTGGAGAATTCCAGGGATGGGGGAGCCTGGTGGGCTGCCATCTATGGGGTCGCACAGAGTCAGACACGACTGAAGCGACTTAGCAGCAGCAGTAGCAGCAGCTCATGAAGGCTCCAGCTTTGTTGGCAGGTAGGCATGGGCAATTTATCTAAGCAGAAAATCACTAAGCTGCAACTCAAGTTAGCTGCTGCCACCCAGGAGATGCCATTCTGCCATCTCCCTGTCTTGGAGATGAGATTTTGCTTCCATGGCAGGTGAGATGGAGGAGAACACGTGGATGAGGGGAGCATTCTGTTTACCTGCTCACCACTGTCAAAGTCATAGGGATTATTCTAGGCTTGACGGATGGAGGAAGTGTTCAGGCTTAATACAGCCCCCTCTGACCATCCCCTCGAGACTTCACCCTTTGCCTACTACAGTGGATGACCCACAAGTGCAAGGATCTTGACTCAGTTTGATCCCAAGGGCTTAGGACAGTGCCGGGTAAGGAGTAGGGGCTCAGTCATTTTGCTGGAAGAATAAATGCACAACTGCCTTCCAAACTCCTTCCCTAATTTGCCTTTAAGATAGAGCTGGCTAGATTACATGATGCTGTCCTAGCCCGTCACTACTTTCCTCATTTGTATGTGCCTGTTTTGCTATAATGTCATTAGCATGGAGCAAGGAGGAGTGGAGTTCTGTGACATCCAGAGATCCCACGAGGTCTCATTTACTGCCTGTCTCATTTGGTCAAACTTGACATGAATTCTTGGCCTATGTTAGTCTCGTGGCTCAAGAATGTACCTGCTCTGAGTTTGGCCAGCATGCTTCCCACGACCTGCTGACCTGTGCATGGGTCTTTGAGTCGATGACTTGGTGTACACTCAAGCTGCTATCCCAATGGATAGATTTCTTTCCATTTAATAAACGATAGATATAACTTTCCAGTTAATAGTGTAGATGGTTCCAGCAGCAGAATTTCTACCTTCTTCCCACCTGAGAAACCAGGGCAGATCATCAGACATAAAGCATCTCCTGTGTGCACTGGGGGAAGGGCATTCACTGTCCACTCTCTTTCCCTCTCCGTCTCTCACTGGCATCAGGGTGGTCTTCAGATATACCAATACCTGTAAGAAACGTATCCATATGTCTGTGCCTGTGTGTATTTTTATTTTTCTAATGTTTAATTAATTTTATTCTAGTTCTGGCCACGCTGGGTCTTCGTTGCTGCAAGCGGGCTTCCTCTAGCTTTGGTGAGCAGGAGCTACTCTTGTTGCGGTGTGCAGGCTTCTTACTGCAGTGTCTTCTCTTGTTGCAGAGCTCTGGCTCTAGGGTGTATGGGGTTCATTAGTTGCAGCGCACGGGCTCAGTTGCCCCACAGCATATGGAATCTTCCTAGAGCACAGATTGAACCCTTGTCCCCTGCCTTGGCAGGATTCCTAACCCCTGGACTACCAGGGAAGTTCCTGTGTCTGTGTTTTGAAAACCCTCCTGGCTTCCATTTTCAAAGACAATTGAAAAGATGGTGAATATATTCCCCTTGGAGTTTCATTTTGATTTTCTTATTCAACACAGTGTGACATTTTCTTGAAAGGGATGTTTCAATTTAGGAACCAAAAGGTGGGTCAGTATCATCATCATAAGAGTAATGACTAGCAAAAAAAAAAAAAAGATTTGCAGAAAGAGTGGATGCAGGCTGTCTGATTGAGTTTTGCTATTAATTATACCCTGTCATCCCTCATTCTGAAAGACTAACTCATTTTCAGCCAAGCTTCAGTTTACAGGAGGAGGTTGATGACCAGTAGCAAGCTTTACCCAAAGTAAGGACATGAGGAGAAATGGCTCCTGAAGCTGGCCGAGATGGAGTGCGGTGAAATGGGAGTTTCAGGAATGCAGTGAGGAATCTCCACTGGCTTTCTGTTGTCATTTCACAATCAATAGAGCCATGAATGGGAGAGAAATATGTTGGTTACATTACTTTAAAATAGTGTGGCCAAAAAATATAATTTCTTATTGATTAGTTTCACATTGAAGGCAAGGTCTGTGGATAAAAGAAAATTGACTGCTGAAAATTCTAAAATAAAGAAAGTAAATGAGGGAAGATGTTTAAATTTTTAAAAGGAAGAAAAGGGTATGATCGATATACCCAAATCTGCCACTTATAAAACTATTGCTGAAATGGATCTAAGTTGTTCTTGATCAGATTGACTTGCTTCATTTACTCCAGTATTTAAAAAAATATGAAGTGAACTGACTGGCTGTGCTTTCTACATGTCAGGTACCAGGGAAAGTCAAGAAATGTAGGAGTAAAACTTATTCCTGGAAATTAGGCAAGGAATTAGTTGGTAGGTTCAAATGAGGTCATGACTCTTTTTTTGGTTATAAGCAATAGAAACCTGATCCAGATTGGCTTAAACCAGTGATTCTCACCTGGAAATGGTTTTGCCCCACCAAGGGACATTTGGAAATGCATGCATGCATGCATGCTAAGTCACTTCAGTTGTGTCCCACTCTTAGCAACCCTGTGCACTGCAGCCTGCCAGGCTCCTCTGTCCATGGGATTCTCCAGGCAAGAGTACTGGAGTGGGTTGCCCCGTTCTTCTCCAGGGAATCTTCCCAATTCAGGGACGGAACCTGCGTCTCTGACATCTCCTGTATTGGCAGGTAGTTCATTATTCCTAGTGCCACGTGGGAAGCCCCATTTGGAAATGACCAGAGACATTTTTGGTTGTCACTACTGTGGGGTGAGGATGGCCATTGACCTCTGGTGAGTAGATACCAGAGATGCTGCTAAACATCCTACAATGCACAGGATGGTTCCTAACCAGCCAAAAGTCAGTAGTTCTGAGGTTGAAAGTGTTTTAGTCACTAAGTTGCATTCAACTCTTGCGACGCCATGGACTGTAGCTGGTCAGGGTCCTCTGACCATGGGATTCTCTAGGCAAGAGTATTGGAGTAGGTTGCCATTTCCTTCTCCAGGGGATCTTCCTGACCCAGGAATCGACCTGGGTCTCCTGCATTGCAGGCAGATTCTTTACTGACTGAGCTACAAGGGAAGCCCCTCAAAATTCTATTTAATATAGGAGGAGGGCATGGCAACGCACTCCAGTATTCTTGCCTGGAGAATCCCCATGGACAGAGAGGAGCAGGGTGAGCTACGGTCCACAGGGTAGGAAAAAGTCAGACACGACTGAGCAACTAAGCACAAGCACATAGGAAAGAAAGTAGAATTTATTGACTCATCACTGAAAAATGCAGGGTAGATCTAGCTGGGCCCGGATATTCCATCTATGTCATTCAGTTTAGTTCAGTTCAGTCTCTCAGTCGTGTCCGACTCTGTGACCCCATGAACTGCAGCACACCAGGCCTCCCTGTCCATCACAAACTCCCGGAGGTCACTCAGACTCACATCCATTGAGTCAGTGATGCCATCCAGCCATCTCATCCTCTGTCATCCCCTTCTCCTCTTGCCCCCAATCCCTCCCAGCATCAGAGTCTTTTCCAATGAGTCAACTCTTCATATGAGGTGACCAAAGTGCTGGAGTTTCAGCTTCAGCATCATTCCCTCCAAAGAAATCCCAGGGCTGATCTCCTTCAGAATGGACTGGTTGGATCTCCTTGCAGTCCAAGGGACTCTCAAGAGTCTTCTCCAACACCACAGTTCAAAAGCATCAATTCTTCGGTGCTCAGCCTTCTTCACAGTCCAGCTCTCACATCCATACATGACCACAGGAAAAACCATAGCCTTGACTAGATGAACCTTTGTTGGCAAAGTAATGTCTCTGCTTTTGAATATGCTATCTAGGTTGGTCATAACTTTCCTTCCAAGGAGTAAGCGTCTTTTAATTTCATGGCTGCAGTCACCATCTGCAGTGATTTTGGAGCCCAGAAAAATAAAGTCTGACACTGTTTCCACTGTTTCCCCATCTATTTCCCGTGAAGTGATGGGACTGAATGCCATGATCTTCGTTTTCTGAATGTTGAGCTTTAAGCCAACTTTTTCACTCTCCACTTTCACTTTCATCAGGAGGCTTTTTAGTTCCTCTTCACTTTCTGCCATAAGGGTGGTGTCATCTGCATATCTGAGGTTATTGATATTTCTCCCGGCAATCTTGATTCCAGCTTGTGTTTCTTCCAGTCCAGCATTTCTCATGATGTACTCTGCATATAAGTTAAATAACCAGGGTGACAGTATACAGCCTTGACATACTCCTTTTCCTATTTGGAACCAGTCTGTTGTTCCATGTCCAGTTCTAACTGTGGCTTCCTGCCCTACAGATTTTCAAAGGCAGTGAGGTGGTCTGTATTCCCATCTCTTTCAGAATTTTCCACAGTTGATTGTCATCCACACAGTCAAAGGCTTTGGCATAGTCAATAAAGCAGAAATAGATGTTTTTCTGGAACTCTCTTGCTTTTTCGATGATCCACCGGATGTTTGCAGTTTGATCTCTGGTTCCTCTGCCTTTTCTAAAACCAGCTTGAACATCAGGAAGTTCATGGTTCACGTATTGCTGAAGCCTGGCTTGGAGAATTTTGAGCATTACTTTACTAGCATGTAAGATGAGTGCAATTGTGCGGTAGTTTGAGCATTCTTTGGCATTGCCTCTTTGGGATTGAAATGAAAACTGTTAGAGATACCAAGGGAACATTTCATGCAAAGATGGGCTCGATAAAGGACAGAAATGGTATGGACCTAACAGAAGCATAAAATATTAAGAAGAGGTGGCAAGAATACACAGAACTGTACAAAAAAGATCTTCATGACCCAGATAATCACAATGGTGTGATCACTGACCTAGAGCCAGACATCCTGGAATGTGAAGTCCAGTGGGCCTTAGAAAGCATCACTACGAACAAAGCTAGTGGAGGTGATGGAATTCCAGTGGAGCTATTTGAAATCCTGAAAGATGATGCTGTGAAAGTGCTACACTCAGTATGCCAGCAAATTTGGAAAACTATGTCATTAGAGACATATTTTTTTCTCTCCAACAAGCTACTTTCCCTCTGAACTTCATTCTTGGGGAGGCTTTCTCCCTCAGAGTTGCCAGGTGAGACCCAGCAGCTTGATGCTGCTCCCTGCTCAGACACTGGAGTGAAAAAGGAGCTCATCTTCCTCACTGGTCCCTCCACCCCCACCGTCGCCAAGAATCCTGAGATTGGCTCTCTGTAACCTTTGTCAAGTCAGCTTTAAACCACTTATTGTGGGACTGGATATACTGACTGAGCCAAGGAATGTACCCACTCCCAGCCCTGGGGTGACATGTTGACTTGGCCCCATCTAAACCACTTGGACTGAGCGAGTGGCAAGGTGTTTCTCTGAAAGGAAAAATAGGGTACTGTTTATGAAATAAGGGAGACCAGATGCTGAACAGCCAAGCAACTGATGTCTGCTAGGTTTATTTTCTGAGGAAATTCAGAGGGGTGGTGTTATCAAGGACACTGGGACCCCTGCCCTCATCCCTCTTTTCTGTCATCCAAGATAAGTTATTTTTAACATTCCTATGATAGTCTTTCTCATTTTCTCTCTCTTTCCTAACACTCATGTTGCATTATAACAAACATGTTTATTTACATAAACGTCTGTTTTCCTAACCTGTGAGGTTCTAAGCACAGGGATTCATCCTTCATGTCTCCAACAGCTTGCTCAGGGCAGAGCATGCAGTAGGTTACAATAAAACTTTTATTTTTTTCTTCATAAAGAAAAAGTAAAGGAGAATTAAAAGTCAGTCTGGACTTTTAGACTGTTGATTGTTCATGAATCAGATGTCTGTTGAGCACCTATTATGTGTTTGACACTCTGTCAAGCCCTGGAGACATAGCATGAAGTAGGGCAGGCACATATGAGGAGAGCCTAGCAAGGTGGTAGCCACTGGACAAGTGACCAAGTGGGTTGCATGAGGCAAAAGGTAAGTTCTGAAAGGGGGAAGTGGGTCTACTTTAGAGTCTAAGTGATTCTTTTCAAAGGGACGCGGAGGACATACAGGGGTAAGAAACATCAGAAAAGTCCCCCCCCCCCCCCCCCCCCCCCCCCCCCCCCCCCCCCCCCCCCCCCCCCCCCCTCCCCCCCCCCCCCCCCCCCCCCCCCCCCCCAAACCCTCCCAGCATCAGAGTCTTTTCAAATGAGTCAACCGTCTGGGAAGAATAATGGTTACACAACTTAGTAAAATTCCAAATTCTGATAAAAGCCCAGGGCTGATCCCTTAGGGATGGTTGGAGAGTCAAGAACATCGTTCTGTGAACCAAAGAATATGCTATCTAGGTTGGTCATAATAGAAAGGGCAAAACTGATTCTGTTCAGGGAATCAGCAAGGACCTCGAAGAGGACAGCCTGAAAGGTTTGTGAGAGTTAGTTTTGCAAAAAGTGGGTGGAAGAGCTTTGTGCAGAGAGGACAGCCTGTGCATAGGTCTCCAGAAGGAAGTAGGGCACACGGTCATGGTTATTATGATCATTTTGCAAGATGGAGTTGCATCTCAGATCTCGTTTAAAGAAGGGTGGCCTTGACTCGCCACTTCAATGTGTCTCTTAGGCAGCGATTGTTTCATTTCTGGAACAGAAACTCAAAGAGATTAAAGTGAATAGGAAGTTTTATTGTCAGGATACAGAAGGTTCCCAGGGAATCCTTCATAATAGTTGGACCTCATGGGATCTGGGATGTTATTAGTAGCCATTCTCTTCATCTTGCTCTCTGGGGTTCATCTCTGCTCCAGCATCCACCACTGAGACCTCAGATTTCTTCTCTTGATTGCTTTGTACTTGCCCAGGGCTCTGGTTCTTCCTCTTTATGACCTTACGGTTCCTGCTTCTAATACCCTCTGACTAAATCAGCCTTCATCTCCCTTTCAAATTTCCAAGTGTAAGGATCTGATAGGCCCCAGTGATGGGAGATAGAGATAGCAAAAATGCAGAAAGTTGGACAGACATTGCTTCAGATGTTATTGTGAAATGTTAGTAACCTAACATGGCTGGATTCCAGCCTCAGGGGAAAATCACCTCCAGATAATAGTTTTGGATACATAGGTACATAGGTAATGCTCACCCCATTCTCCTTGTTACTCAGAATGCAGCAGCCATGCTGGTATTCTTCTGGTTTCTCAATCATGGTGCCTTTGAACATGCTGCTTCCTCTGCCAGAAATGCTCTTCTCTCCTGCTCTTTATGTGGTTAACCTTTATTATCCTTCAGGTCTTGGCTTAGACATCATTTTCTCAGAGAGGTCCTTACTGACTCCCTGAATAGAATCAGTTTTGCCCTTTCTGGTTCACAGAACAATGTTCTTTTCCTCTTAGCTTTTATCAGAATTTACAATTTTATTAAGTTGTGTACAATTATTCTTCCCAGACTAGCGACTCTTTGAAAAGAAAGAGTGACATCTGCCCAGCATCTAATAGGTGTCCAGTAAACACTGATTAAGTTGGTAAAGTAAATGTAATTATCTAGCGGGAGGTCCTTTTGGAAATTTAGTTTACAAAGGGGAAAGACTTTCTGTTGAAGATGGTTACATCTTTCCTTGGTTGTAGGAGAACACCTTAGGTAGGGACTACTCTGATAGTTGATAAGGGCGCTGAGTAGGAGATGCCCAAATAAACCTCACATGTGGTTGGAAAGATCCAGCCTCTGCTCCCAGGCTGCTTTCTTCTGTTATTTTAGGATAAGTCACAGGGCCGATTTGTACCAAAATTTTGGCAAAGAGAAGGGAAACTAACGTTTATTGGGAAGCTATTAGTGGCTGGGTACCATGTGAGATACCTTATAAACACTATCTCATTCATTTCTCTTGATAACCCAGTAATATGAGGGATATACTTTATAAATAGTCTCCTTCAACTTCTGTTCCAGCTTCTGTGAACTGTGCCATATATACTACAGATGTAGGAAGCCTAAAAGGTACATTTTTAAGACTCCCTTGTAGCTGGGATCCTGGATATGATTTCTGGTTTTGCAAATCAAATACACTCCTTGAGTCGAATTCAGAACCGAGTTAGAGGGAAGAAGGGCATAATGCAGTCCACCTTTGTGGGTGAATCACTGCAGAGTCATGGTTCTACAGTCATTGGCTTTCTGAGTTGGTAACTTCTTGTAGCAATGGTGGTGGTTTTCCCATTCATCACAGGGATAGGGAGATTTGGGAAGCTGGGGGTTGTTCTTGGAAGCTCCAACTATTTCAGTGCTTCCCCTGCTTCTCTGGGCTTCCCCAGTCGCTCATCAGTAAAGAATCTGCCTGCACTGCAGGAGACCTGGGTTCAATCCCTGGGTCGGGAGAATCCTGGAAGAGGGCATGGCAACCCACTCCAGTATTCTTGCCTGAGGGATTCCATGGACAGAGGAGCCTGGCTTGCTGCAGTCCATAGGGTCACAAAGAGTCAGACACAACTGAAGTTACTCAACATGCACACACCTGGTTCTCTAAGGCAGCTTATACCTGCTGATACCTTCTTTTCTGCTTAAAGTAGCAGAAGTGGTTTCTGTAGTCTGCAACTGAACACTGCCTGAAACACTAGGTTTCTCATATGCTTTCCTCTCCTCACATTTTACAGATGAGGATCTTAGACCTGAGGATCAGGGTTCAGATGACCTGACTCAGATTTCGTCATAGGTTAAGTGGTAGAGGACTTGAAACCAGACTGACTCTGTCCATTTGTCCATCTTCACTGCTGCCATCCAGTTCTTTTCTTGGGGGGTGCTTTTCTTTTTTTTTTTATTTTTCAAAAAATATAAATTTATTTATTTTAATTGGAGGCTAATTACTTTACAATATTGTATTGGTTTTGCCATACATCAACATGAATCCGCCACGGGTGTACACGTGTTCCCCATCCTGAACCCCTCCTCCCACCTCCCTCCCCATACCATCCCTCTGGGTCATCCCAGTGCAGCAGCCCCAAGCATCCTGTATCTTGCATCGAACTTGGACTGGCAATTCATTTCATATATGATATTATATATATTTCAATGCCACTCTCCCAAATCATCCCACCCTCTCCCTCTCCCACAAAGTCCAAAAGACTGTTCTTTATTTCCAGTATCCTTCTCCCACAGAATATTTTGTTCCAAACAGATGGGATCTGACAGTCATATTCATTTCAAGCCTTAGGGATGTGATATAACCCTTCCCAGGCATCTCTGCATTTTTCAGTGGCCCATGGGGACAGGGCAGTGCCCTGTGGCAGGGCATGACTCACAGTGGAATCCCAGACACCATGGCAACTGCTTGAGTTGGAGATGAGGGGGCAGGGAAGAAATCTGGGATGGGAGAGAGTACAGGGAAGGTCAGGAAGAATAACTTGGGTTCTCATCTCTTAATTGTCCTGGCTTGATTTCCTTGAGGCATGTGTTAATCTTCCCAATTTGCTGAAAGGCTCTTGCCCCAGGTGGTAAGCTTTCTAAAGCTTTGGATTTGGGTTTATAAGCTGGTTGGAGCATGCCCCGCTTCTGACCCACTCCCAAGAGTTCTCCCATCAGATTTTAGACATGCCAGCTAATTCCTTTCTATAGATTTGCCAGGTTTTATTAGGAGTAATGGTATCGAGGGTATTTTTCTTTATAGACATTATAATTAGTAATTGTTTTGAAGGGCAATTGCTGTTAAACTACTTATTTTTTCTTTTCCTGGAGGACAGGACAGTTTCCAAGACTGATTATTTCACAATTGAAATTCCATGTCTCCCAGAGGTAGATTTTGAGAGCAGTTGGTGGAAGCAAAATCCTCTCTTTTGACTTTTCCCATTACGCCCCCATCAGACACAGACACAGACACACAGACACACACACACACACACACACACACACACACACACAAACATTCCTGGGAAGGGAAGCAGAAAAACAAAGCCTCCACTGAATGTTCAACTGCTTTTATAGACAGTTGCCTGGCTCTCCCGCTAATGGGAGAGATGATGAATGCTCCCAAGATACCACTTCAGTCAATTAATTAGTTAATGTTTAAAGATGGAAAGTGTCATGCAGATGAGAACATTATGAGTCTCTTAATAAAAAAGACTTAAAGTGAGAAAAAATAGGAATGACAAGACCGTGCAAGTTTTGCCTTTGAACTACAGCTCCCCTCTCTGATTCTGTGGCCAGTCACAGGGTGGTGAGCACCTCCCGACTGTCAGGCCACCTCCCGAAGATTTTCTGTACAGTGTGTGATGAGGTAGCTTCTTCTTCTTTTTTTTGTTTCCTTGCAAGTGGAATGAGGGTAGGGATGTCCACAGCTGGGTCTGTCATTTGGGGCTCCAGAGCTGGGTTGGAGCCTTTTCTAAATCAGTCACACTTCAGGAAGGACTGGCAGATGAGGGCGTGGCATGCAGGCCCTTCTTTAAGAAAACCAGGGTTCAAGATCTGGGGAAGTAAAATTCAATCCTTTCTAATGAGGCTTTTGAGCTTTGAGCTTGAAAACAAGAAGGAAAACAGAGGATGGGATTCTGGGTGAGTGTTAACTGAAGATGAGAGTATAAGCAGGGGTGTTACTAAAAGGAGAGGGTCACAGGAAATGACCCCCACTGGGGCTGCAGGACTCAAGTCCCACGAGTTTGCACTGTTGCTTCCATGCTGGGTGGGTGGCCACTTTGGTGAGAAGCTTTGGGGTGGGGGCAGACAGCCCACATCTAATACAGGTTCCTCAAATCCTCCCTTCTCCAACCATCCTAGACAGATACCTGCATTCTCCCATTCTGCTGCCTGCACCTCACCTGCCTATTCAGAGGGTCTTGCAGACAGGAGGTGCGTCCGAGAAGCACAGACACAATGATTTCTTGAAATTTCATTCAATCCAGGTATTTGAGAAAATAGCAGTATTTGATTTGAAGACATATCCCTGGCATGACATACTCATGATTGTGGGCTGATAAAAAGACTTTTTCTTTTCTCATCACAGCTGCTCAGACATTTTTCATGAACAGAAGTTGGAAAATAATTGATTAAAGCATAATCTCATCTTCCCACACAGTAGCTAGTAGTGATGGAGAACTTAGGCTCTGGAGTTAGACAGGTCTGTGATCAGAAGCCTGGCTCTCAGCCACTAGCTGTGTAAACTTGTAGTTTCCTTAAGTGCTCAGAACCTCATCTTCCTCATCTGTAAATGGGGAATCCTAAAAATATTTATCCTGGGAGGATTGGAAAGAAAGTTGTTTATTCATTCATTTCACAAATATTGATTGAGCTTCTATGACATGGCAGACAGGTACTGGCTTGTGGGTCTCACAGTAGTAAAACAGCAAAGTCCCTTGTCTTCATGAAGTTTATATTCTCATGAGGAGACAGACAATAATTAAGTTAACTGAAAATGGTGATGATGATCTATGAAGTAAATACAGTTAAGGAACATGATAGAGATTGGCTGGGCATGGAAGGTGGGCAACGTAGCTAGGGAGGACCTTTCTGAGATGACACTGAATTGGGAAATGAGGGCTGATAAGTGAGCCCCACCAAGATCAGAAGAGCATTTCTGGCAGAGGGAACAGGTGTAGAAAGAGCTTGACATGCTCTAGAAAGGAAAGGCCCAGCACGGTCATACCCTGGGAAGGGTTGTGGGGAGCCTGGGAAGAGATGTGGTCAAAAAGGCAGCCAAGGGCCAAATCAAATTAAGGCCTCTGAAGCTATGATCAGGAGTAAAAAATGCATTCTCACTCTGGTGCCTGGCACAGAGTCTGTTTCCTTCCTTAACAATTCCTTTTCCTTGGAATGGGGTTGCATTTTGGTTAAGGTACCAAATTCCTATGCCTACTTCTTCCTTCCCTAAAGCTGAAAGGGTCCGTTCCCTGTTTTTCACAATGCCATACACCTTGGGAAGGGACTGAGTAAGCCTTCCTTGTGTCTCAGAGGGAAGGGGAATACTATCCAAAATACTCAGGAGGCTACAAGCACCCATTGGATGGGTAGAATATGAGACATCAATTTAATAAGGTTGGATTTAGACATTGTAAAAGAGTCTTTACCGTATTAATTAGAACAGAATTTATATGAGTTGGACTTCAAGAATCTGGAACCCTCAAATAACCATTCTCAAATAACCTCAAATAACTATTCTTTGCTTTGAAGAAAAGGGCAAAGACCAGGAATATGATGATAACAAATAATTTTTTAAATAAAAATTCCATACTTCAAAGACCTCTGCTGATTCAGCCTAGTTTCTAATACCATCTTTATTCCTCTGGGCTGTGGGATACTCATCTCTCTCAGAGAGACACAATTTCTTTGGGGGGATTTATTCACAGTGAACAGCAATATGGGCTAACATATTGATTCTTTTTCCAAGTAATAAGGGAGGAAATAAATGGCATTTTCAGTTTTGTCCCTCAGCTAACCAGGGGACAAATCTGAACAATCAATGACAACAAAAGACTGTGCACTGAGTCCTGGTTAATCAAATTTTTGTTGTGGTTGGCAGACAAAAGCTGAGCAGATTTCTCCCAAGTGTGGTGCAAAGTAGGACTGAATTTTTCTGTAATTTTGTCATTAGGACCAAAAGAAGAAATTGCATCAATCAGAGATAATTTCCCTGGGCTTCCCAGAGAGGTATGAAAGGAAGAGTGAATTCCCTGTTGCTCTGAAGTGGCAGTGAGTGACCGTCCAACAGATAATCGAACAGATGGGATGAAGTGTCAATGCGAAATTGACATGCACCCTGGTGATGGAAAAGAAGAAGCTGCTTAGACTGACCCAGAGGAGGCAGAGAGCGGAGATCTTGCTGAGCACTGAAGGCCTGCTGTCCCCTTGATTTGGCATCTGGAGAATGATGGAGGATAGGGAGACATTTGACCAAAATCTCATAGTGGAAACAGTTAACAAATAAATTAATTTACTTTAATAAACATTCATGAAGCTTCTAATCTATACCAGATACTATGCTTCGGTGATGAGATTAAAAGAATATATGTCAGCCTTTTCTCTCCCAAAGGATTGCCCTCAAGGGGATGAGTAGGGGAGAAGCAAGTTCAGGGTTATGGGAACCCTGACAAAGGGGACACAAAGGCTCTGGCCTGGATATTCACAAACAGCTTTTGGAAAAGATGTCTGTGTTGGACCATTTTCTAATTTTAGAAGTACAGTTGACCCTTGAGCAATGCAGGGGTTAGGCAGGCTGATCCCTGAGCAGTTGAAAATCCACATATAACTTTATGGTTGGCCCTCCCTGTCTGAGGATTCAGCCAACTGCCAATCATGTAGTTCTATGTATTTAGTGAAAAAAATAAGTGGGCTCATGCAATTCAAACCCATGTTGTTCACAGGTAACTTTACTACATGTTTTCTTATGTTGAGATCCTATGTAAAGTGAATGTGTTAGTCATTCAGTCTGACTCTTTGTGATCCTATGGACTGTAGCCCACCAGGCTCCTCTGTCCATAGGATTCTCCAGGCAAGAATATTGGAATGGGTTGCCATTTCCTTCTCCAGGGGATCTTCCCAACCCAGGGATCAAATCCAGGCCTTCTGCATTGCAGGTAGATTCTTTACCCTCTGAGCCACCAGAAAGGCCACATAACAAATCACCCCAAAACCTTGAAGCTAAAGTCAACACAAATTTTTTATCTCATTGTTTTTGTGGATCAAGAGTCTGGCTGTGAGTTAGCGGGATCCTCTGCTTCATGGCTTTGTACAAGGCTGCAATCAAGTGTTGGCCCCTGGTCTCAAATGCAGTCTCAACCAAAGATTATTATTTCCAAGCTCACTCTCTGGTTGTTGGCAGCACTGAGTTCTTTGCCGGATGTTGGCCAGAGGCCACCCTCATTTCCTTGCCGCATGGGTCTCTCCCGCATGGCAGCTTGCTTTATTGAAGCATGCAAAATGGGGGGACAATGCACAGAATCCACCAGGAAGATATAAGTCATAATCTTGTCTAACCTAATTATGGAGGCAACACCCATCACCTTTAGACTCAGAAGCAATTCATACTCAGAGGAAGGGATTTCACAAGGGTGTGAATGTAAGAAGATGGAGACCTTTGGAAGCCATGTCAGAAGCTATTACAGATCCCAGGAGCAAACCTCAGAATAGGACTCATTTTAAACTTTTCTGTTAGGAATTTTTTCCAGGAAAAACACAAGGAAGTATGTGATGTCATACAAAGTGTTGTAGAGAACTTTGGCTCAACCTGCAAGGGAGAGCTGGAGACAGCATATTTTGGATTTATCCCCATCAGGGGCAGGAGAGTTGGAGTATTTATACCCTGAACCTGCCATTCATTGGCTAAGGGCTGCTTCTTGGGGGACATAAATTCCCAGGAGCTTGCGATTCTCTGAACATGAAGAGAATGTGGATTCTAGTAGCCCAAAGCCGTTGAGAGTGAAAGCACATGGTGTGTGTGAAAATGTCCAGGGGATCCTAGGGGTGTTGGAAGGTGGTGAATCTGCTTTTCATGTTCCTTATGAAAAATTGTAAAATAGGAAAGTATAAAGAAGTAGATGAGTAGAGCTTCAGGTGACTCAGTGGTAAAGAATCCACCTGCCAAGCAGGAGATGCAGGTTCTATCCCTGGGTTGGGAAGATCCCCTGGAGAAGGAAATGCCAATCCAGTCTAATATTCTTGCCCAGGAAACCCACAACAAACTGCTACTGACATTGAGTCTTGAAGGTTGAGTAGGAATGATTCCAGGAACAGGAGTTGGGAAGGAATCATGTAGGCAGAAGACTGTGGAGGTTAAGTGAGCACATGCTATGCTTAGTTGCTCAGTCATGTCCGATTCTTTGCAACCCCGTGGACCGTAGCTCTCGAGGCTCCTCTGTCCATGGGATTCTCCAGGCAAGAATACTGGAGTGGGTTGCCATGCCCTCCTCCAGGGGATCTTCCCAACCCAGGGGTCGAACCCAGGTCTCCCTCATTGCTGGCGGATTTGTTACTGTCTGAACCACCAGGGAAGCCCAGGGACTCTAAGTTATGGTGTGTAGGCTTAGTGACTCTGCAGCATGTGGGATCTTAGTTCCCTGACAACGGATCAAACTGACATCCCCTGCATTGCATGCAGATTCTCAACCACTAGACCAATCGGGAATTGGGATTGGGACCCCTGGTATATGTGTGTCAATGGAATGGTGGAAGGTGAGGTTGCAGAAGCTACATAGGTCCCCAGATACCCTACGGACTGAGGAGGAGGTCCTGGGGGCACTGAGTAGCCCCTGAAGGTTTGAAGTAGTATGGTGATATTGTGAGATTTGTGCTCTAGGAAGTTCTCACCACTTGACTCCCCTGACACACTGAATCAGGTCTGGGAATCAGCTATTATTAAGATGAAACATGTAAAATCAGTCTCAGATATTCAGAATTAGGTTAATTATAATCCTTGTTCTTGACACTGTCATTTCTTTAATAATGAATCTCTTTTATTTTACCTTAATTGATTAAATACTTGATAACCTAATAAATTCCCTTGCAGTTATCATCCAGCCCAGGTGCTATAATGTTCATGATAGCTTCCATCTACTTCCCTTTCATGTTAGTGGGATTCTGTTCTCTCTGCTTGTTCATCAACCAATATTATTGGTTACCATCAAGGTAACCAAAGGTCAGATGAGCTTAGAAGTCACCCAGCCCATCTATTTTTTAAACAATCTTTCTTTTATACATATACACGTATCTATTCTTTTTCAACTTCTTTTCCCATTTAGGTTACTATAGAATATTGAGGGAGTCCCCTGTGCTAGACAGTAGGTTTTGTTGGTTATATGTTTTAATATAGCAGTGTGTACATGTCAATCACTTTGCTGTACACCTAAAACTAACACAACATTGTTAATGTACTATATTCCAATATAAAATAAAAATTAAGAACCAAGAATCTTTCTGTCCAGTCATGGGAAATTCACTATTTCAGCAAGTAGCCAATTCTAATTGCTAGACAGTTGGTTCTGCCCACTGATTCTAGCTATGCTGGCTGTGAACTTCTTCCATTCACCTGGAATCTGGTAAACACAGTCTTTAGTCAATGTGTATTGAGCACCTCCCCTGAACAAGGCAGATTGTGGGGAATATGAAGTGGTTAAGACAAGGTTTTCTGCCCCAGCAGAGTTTATAGTTTAGTAGAGGAGATAAGACAAATACACAAATAATTATAAAACAATGTCAAGAGTGCTGTGTACTTATCAGAAAGGAACAAGCAAAGTGTTATTGGAATTCAGGGAGAAAGAGATTAATTCTAGGTAGAAAAATTTGGGAGAGCATCATGGAGGAGGTAGCATTTGGGCTGTGCCTTGATGGTAGGTGGAGATAATGATTTTGCAGACTGGGGAGAGATGATGGGATCATGCTGTCCAGGCAGAGGAAACAGCATGGACAAAGGCTGGAGGTGAAAGAGCACAGGGCCAGTGATTCCCACAGAAATGATTATGGTGTAGATTTTCATTGGCTAGGAGTCTAGATGGAGAAGTCAAAAGTTGAAGTCATGGAAGGGGACTGAGGCCACAGGCTTTCATGGTGTAAACTGTTGAAAAGTGAAAGTGAAGTGAAAGTGAAAGTCACAGTCTTGTCTGACCCTTTGCAACTCCATGGACTACATGGTTCATGAAATTCTCCAGGCTAGAATACTGGAGGGGGTGGCCATTCCCTTCTCCAGGGGATCTTCCCAACCCAGGGATCAAACCCAGGTGTCCCACATTGTGGGCAGATTCTTTACTACTTGAGCTACAAGGGAAGTCCAAGAATACTAGTGTGGGTAGCCTATCCCTTCTCCAGCTGATCTTCCTGACCCAGGAATCAAACCGGGGTCTCCTGCATTGCAGGCATATTCTTTACCAGCTGAGCTATCAGGGAAGCCCTGATATAAACTCCTACCTGCCAATATTCCCTCACCACTTCTTCAGCTTTGATCATTCTTCCTCATCCGTCACCTCCTCCAGGAAGCCCTCTGTACTTCCAATGGTTGGTTTAGGTACTTTCCCACATACTCCCAAGTCTTACTGGGTTTACCTCTGTCTTAGGCTTCAGTTCTGTCTGATCTTGTCGTGGCTTTGGTATGATTGTGTGTTTATGTCTTGGTCTCTTCCATTAGAGCAGTTTAGGGCTGGAATCATGACTTATATTCCACCATATCACCAACACTGAGTACAGTGCCTGGCTATGGTAGCTATTCGATACATAGTGTCAACAGAGTGGATGCTTCCTATCGTGGTTTATTACTCTCTGTTTCTTTCCTTCATATCCTGCCCATTGGATTTCGAACGTGTATTTGGCTCCCTCTACTTGGCTGTCACTCAAGGTCTTACCTTGCCTTATTCTAGAGTTTATTTTAATTTTATGCATTATTTTGGGACTCATATTCTAGCTTCCAATGTCCATCCTGCAAAGATACAATTTGGACAAGTAATATTTATTCAGCCAGTCTGCTCTCCTTAGAGCCCCAGCATATGATCCCTTGGGCATGATTTTCAATTAAAGTTATTTATTGAGTGCCTACTACACACCAAGAATACATGATGAGGGCAGCCCATCAGTGTTGTCCCTGGGTTGTCCCAAGAATACATGATGAGGGCAACCCATCAGTGTTGTCCCTGGGTTGACCCAAGTTTGACTACATTTCTGAATATCTCCAGAAAAACCGAGAGACCAGAGGAAATGGCAAATACCCACGGAGAAGAGAGGTCTGATGTTTCAACCAGAGTAATTCATCCCAGGCCACAATTAGATGAGTGTTTGGGTCCATCAAGTGAGTCCTGATGGCAGCTCCCTCTTCCTCTGATCGTCAGGAGTCTATTTGGGCTCTTGTGGGGAGAACGAGAGATTGTAATTCTGAAGTGGAACAGAAAGAAAGGTAATTGGATCAATGGGCTGTTAATGATGCTATTGAGCAGCTTTCTGCCAGAGCTGTGTTGTGGATGGGGCTGAGCAGAGAATCTGGCCATGTTGTGTGAATGCCCGACTTTGACACAAAGCCTTCTGCAGATTGTAAAATGCTTTCTGTATGCATGATTTCATATAATTTATTATAATCCTCCTTGGCTAGAGAAGGCATTTTAGGATATCAAGGCAGGATTGCCAGACAATCGGCTCCCTGTCTGGGGATGGGAAGATCTACATGGATATTTGTGCTTCACAGGGTGGTTGTGAGCATCACATGACCTTGTGTTTGTTGCTCTGTGGTTTTTGACGGGGGAGAAATGGGAAGCAATGTGTGTGCCTCTCTACAGTGGCATGACGGAGTAAGTTACTGTGCATCTGCTCATGGACTAGTCAGTGCTTGTCATGGAGAATGAAGTAACATTATAGCAGGTGACTTCAAGGACGTTTTGCAAGGAAGGAACTGGTGTGTATAATATGATCCTATTTCTACAAAACAGACAGTGACCACCCATGCTCATTTATTTCTACATGTTTGTTTAAAATAAAATGACGATGGTGACTATATGGAAGATCACAGGCAGGGCTCTTTGCAGGGGATTTCAGGCATTACAGATCATGAGGCAGTGGGATGGGGCGGGGCAAGAAAACAGAAGATGATAAAGAAATACAAGTGCTCTCTCTTTCCTTCATACACACATACACATGTATCTATGGATAGTATGTAAGGTAAATAATGAAAAAAAAGGTAAACAAAAGAATCAAGTGACATTTTTCTTCATGTAACATGTATTAGTGACAAACTCTGTGCTGGGCACTGTGCTTGGCAGGGGTAATGCAGTGTTAAGACCTGGCACCCATCTTTAGAAAGTAATTTATAAATGTATCAAAGTACAAGGCAAACTAGAATGATTTTTCAATCCTGGCTACACATTAGAGTCACTGCAAGAGCTTTTAAAAAAAAAAAAATCCTGATGTGCAGGTCCATACCCCAAACTAACTAAATCTGAACTCATGGGGGCACTTGAATTTAAAAAATCTCCCCTGGGCTTCCCTGGTGGTTCAGTGGCAAAGAATCCACCTGCCAATGCAGGAGACATGGGTTCGATTCCTGATCTGGGAAGATCCCACATGCCGCAGGGCGGCTACGCCCGTGGGACACAGCTATTGAGCCTGGGTTCTAGAGCCGGAAGCTGCAATTACTGAGCCCACAGGCCAGAGTTACTGAAGCCTGTGTGCTCTACAGCCTGTGCTCCATAAGAGAAGCCACTGCCGTGAGAAGCCTGTGCACTGCAACAAAGAGTAGTCCCAGCTCGCTGCAACTAGAGAAAGCCCGAGCGCAGGAACAGAGACCCAGTGCAGTCAAGTAAATAGACAAAATTATTAAAAAAAAAAAAAAAAAAATCTTCCTCTGATGTGAGAGTTGAGAATCACTGTCTTAGAACCAGAATTCTAGTACCTTAAGATATGTTATCTGTCCTGGGCCAAAATGTCTATTAATAACTCTATGCTAGCATTTTCAAAGTCCACATTTATAATATTTAACAAGGTGCTAAGACTAAAGAAAAGAAACTCTAAAGTAATATTGACCCTGGGGAGGTGGTCTCTGAATGCCAGTACCTGCTGTCATTCCAAGGCTGCTGAGCTAAAGGGGGACCAGAGGGATGCTGAAGGATGGAGGGAGATTAAGAAGGGGGTTCTCTGACCTCCTGGGCCCTCCCTCAGGGCTCCAAGTCCCCACCATCTGCTGAAGCTCTTTTTCTCTTGGCTTCATGGCATTCAGATCAAAGCAGCATCTTCTTGCCTGTGCTTACCTGGCTGAAGCAATGAGATTCTGGAATTAATTGGGGGGGTACGCCCTCCTCTAAGATGTTGACACTTCCTAATGAATTGTTTTCCCACTTAAAAATAAACACTCATGTTGCTTAAGGAGACCCAACAGGTGAAGCCCAGTAATTATGGATCTCTGCAGGAAGGGAAAGAGCAAGCAGCAGCTGGTCCCCTGTAAGAGCATCATTGAGCAGCCCCACCTGCACAGGAAAGGGAGACACTAGTCGAAATGATGTCATTGAGGCAGCAGACAATAGTGGCATGGAGCAATATCTTAATTCCCAGCTCAGGAATTAAATCTGGGTAGCCTAGATGAAAACTAGGAATCTTAGCCACCAAACCAGCAAGGGCTAGAGGCTAGAAGCTAATTTTCCCTGGATCTTTGCCCCCAGTGAAAAATGCACTTATCATGGAGGCAGAAACTGTCAACGCAGGTACAAAGTTTATTGTTAGAGACAGAGCAGAGCAAGTAGGGGAGCACATAGAGAAACAGTTTGTTTAGCTGAGATATAAGCAAGGCAGAGATGCACACCCATAAAGGAAGTGTTAGGGGAAGCACACTGATTGAAACTGCCCACCCTGGCCAGGCACCATAGCAACCACTTGCATGAGTTGTTTTATGACAGGAGATCCTGATAAGGAATACGGAACTAATAAGCCACCACCAGCTGGAAGAGTTAGGGAAAGATCTAAAGGAGACACCACGTGTCCGTCCACTTCCCAGAATCCCTCTCGCTAGCATCCATCTTGGAATGGATGGATGGAGCGATGTGTGCGCCACCAGGAAAGACTCTGAATTAGAATGATTGGCCAAAGACCACCCATAAATTAATCCCGTCACCATAAGAACCCAAGACTGCGAGCCACTCGGCAGAGCAGTTCTCCTGGGTTCCCTTACCCTACTGCTCTCCACCCAGGTGCCCTTTCCCAATAAAGTCTCTTTCTTTGTCAGCACATGTGTCTCCTCAGACAATTAATTTCTGAGTGTTAGACAAGAGCCCAGTTTTGGGTCCTGGAAGGGGTCCTCCTTCCTGCAACAAAAGGCTGTGGGTGTCCCTCCTTGTGAGGAGGAGTGCAGTAAAGAGAGGGTTAAGTCATTTATACAAGGCAGTTCTTTTGGGTCTTTGTTTTCCTTCAGGCCAGTTATCTGGTTTCTTTTTCCTCACTTGACCTACTCTGGGGCCCTCTCCTAAGGTGCACACACACTTCTCAGCCAAGAGGGATCTCAAAGTGAAGGCTTCTGGGAGGAGCAAGACTCATTATGGCCTGGAATTATCCTCTGACTTTTGACTCCAACGAGCCTTTCTGCCTGGGTGTAGTGTCTCCCTTATCTTTTACTCAGAAGGGTCTTTCCCCCTCTTTGCCCTTGCCTTGATTATTCCCTTGAGGTGTTAACAAAAGATAAAGACTGGCTATTTACCCTGTTTCTGTTGAGCAAATGGGGGTCTGGTTGTAAATTCCTCAACTGGAGCCCACCTATCTCTTGCCTCAGGAAACGCAAAGAGGAGGCTGGTTGATTGTAAATGTCCAACCTGGAACCCATCCTACCTCGAGGACTCCAGCTCAAAGGATCCAACTCTCCCCTCTGGATTTTCTCTGTCTTATGTTTTAGGCTGAAAAAGGGAAGGTACAGGGCCAGGCGATGGTGCAGCGACAATGCAAGTTGCACTCAATGCAGGGTAGCCTTTCAAGAGGGAGAAAGCAGACGCTCCAAATCCTAGAACATTTCTTCTGTGAAATTTTATTGGTCCAAGCAAATCATATGGCCAGCTCAGATTCAAGGTGGAGAAATGGACTCCACGATTTAAAAAGAAGAGCAGCAAAGTCATGTTACGAAGGGGTTTGTATACCAGGATATTACTACTTACTCTAGTAATCACTACAATTCCAATTTGACTCACAAGCACTGTCAGGACTGATCATCACCATCTCCTAGTCCACACAGAGTGGGGCAGCAATTCAGAACATGTAGAAGTGTGAAGGATTTGATTCTGCCAAAATGGACTAATTTGCATGAGTAATAGTGGGAGAAGCAACAGATCTTCATATCAGGTGCCTCCCATCAGGTGGCCAAAGTATTAGAGCTTCAGCTTCAGCATCAGTCTTCCAATGAATATTCAGGAGTGATTTCCTTTAGAATTGACTGGTTGGATCTCCTTGCAGTCCAAGGGAGTCTGAAGAGTCTTCTCCAACACCACAGTTCAAAAGTATCAATTGTTTGGTGCACCACAGCTCTAAAGCATCAATTCTTTATGGTCCAACTCTCACATCCATACATGACTACTGGAAAAAACATAGCTTTGACTAGATGGACCTTTGTTGGCAAAGTAATGTCTCTGCTTTTTAATATGCTGTCTAGGTTGGTCATAGATTTTCTTGCAAGGAGCAAGCCTCTTTTAGTTTTGTGGCTGCAGTCGCCACCTGCAATGATTTTGAAGCCCAAGAAAATAAAGTCTGTCACTGTTTCCACTGTTTACCCAAATAGACATTTTCCCATCTATTTGCCGTGAGGTGATGGGACCAGATGCCATGATCTTAATTTTTTGAATGTTGAGTTTTAAGCCTACTTTTTCATTCTCCTCTTTCACTTTCATCAAGAGGCTCCTCAGTTCCTCTTCATTTTCTGCCATAAGGGTGGTATCATCTGTATATCTGAGGTTACTGATATTTCTCCTGGCCATCTTGATTCCAGCTTGTGCTTCATCCAGCCTGGCCTTTCACGTGATGTACTCTGCATATAAATTAAATAAGCAGGGTGACAATATACAGCTTTGTTGTACTCCTTTCCCAATTTGGAACCAATCTGTTGTTCCATGACTGGTTTTAACTGTTGCTTCTTGACCTGCATACAGATTTCTCAGGAGGCAGGTAAGTATTCCTATCTCTTGAAGAATTTTTGTTGTGATCACACAGCCAAAGGCTTTGGTATAGTCAATAAAGCAGAATGAGATGGTTTTCTGGAACTCTATTGCTTTTGCTATAATCTAATGGATATTGACAATTTCTGAGTCCTCTGCCTTTTCTAAATCCAGCTTAAACATCTAGAAGTTCTCAGTTCACGTACTGTTGAAGCCTGGCTTGGAGAATTTTGAGCATTACTTTGCCAGTGTGTGAGATGAGTGCAATTGTGCATTAGTTTGAACATTCTATGGCATTTCCTTTCTTTGGGATTGGAATGAAAATTGACTTTTTCCAGTCCTGTGGCCACTGCTGAGTTTTCCAAATTTGCTGGCATATTGAGTGCAGCACTTTCACAGCATCATCTTTCAGGATGTGGAATAGCTCAACTGGAATTCTATCACCTCCACTAGCTTTGTTCGTAGTGATGCTTTCTAAGGCCCATGGACTTCACATTCCAGGATGTCTGGCTCTAGGTGAGTGGTCACACCATCGTGATTATCTGGGTCATGAAGATCTTTTTTGTACAGTTGTTCTGTGTATTTTTGCCACCTTTTCTTAATATCCTCTGCTTCTTTTACGTCCATACCATTTCTGTCCTTTATTGTGGCCAGCTTTTCATGAAATGTTCCTTTGGTAGCTCTAATTTTCTTGAAGAGATCTCTGGTCTTTCCCATTCTATTGTTTTCCTCTATTTCTTTGCACTGATCACTGAGGAGGGCTTTCTTATCTCTCCTTGCTATTCTTCAGAACTCTTCATTCAGATGGGTATATCTTTCCTTTTCTCCTTTACCTTTAGCTTCTCTTCTTTTCTCAGCATTTTGTAAGGCCTCCTCAGAGAACCATTTTGCCTTTTTGCATTTGTTTTTCTTGGGAATGGTTTTGATCACTGCCTCCTGTACAATGTCACGAGTGAAGTGAAATGTTAATCACTGTTGTGTCTGACTCTTTGTGACCCTATGCACTGTAGCCAGCCAGGCTCCTCTGTCCATGGGATTCTCCAGGCAAGAATACTGGAGTGGGTTGCCATTTCCTTCTCCAGGGACAATGTCACAAACCTCGGTCCATAGTTCTTCAGGCACTCTATCAGTTCTAATCCCTTGAATCTATTTGTCACTTACACTGCATAATAGTAAGGGATTTGATTTAGGTCATACATGAATGGTCTAGTGGCTTTTCCTACTTTCTTCAATTTAAGTTTGAATTTTGCAGTAAGTAGTTCATGATCTGAGCCACAGTCAGCTCCCAGTCTTGCCTTTGTTGACTGTATAGAGCTTCTCCATCTTTGGCTGCAAAGAATATAATCAATCTGATTTTGGTATTGATCATCTGGTGATGTCCATGTGTAGTTGTCTCTTGTGTTATTAGAAGAGGGTGTTTCTCTTGGCAAAACTCTGCATCATTTTGTACTCCAAGGCCCAACTTGCCTATTTCTCCAGGTATCTCTTGACTTCTTACTTTTGCATTCCAGTCCCCTGTGATGAAAAGGACATCTCTTTTTGATTTTAGTTCTAGAAGGTCTTGTTGGTCATCATAGAACCATTCAACTTCAGCTTCTTTAGCATTAGTGGTTGGGGCATAGCATGGGATGAGATTACTGTGATATTGAATGGTTTGCTTGGAAATGAACAAGAGATCATTCTGTCATTTTTGAGACTGCACCCAAGTATTGCATTTCAGACTCTTTTGTTCACTATGAGGGCTACTCCATTTCTTCTAAGGTATTCTTGCCCACAGTAGTAGATATAATGGTCATCTGAATTAAATTCGCTCTTTGCAGTCCGTTTTAGTTCACTGATTCCTAAAATCTCGATGTTCACTCTTGCCATCTTCTGTCTTACCACTTCCAATTTACCTTGATTCATGGACCAACATTTCAGGTTGTCCTGTGCAATATTGTTCGAGTCATAGGTGAGCCCTAATTTGAGCTATCATGGGATCATCAAAATCTAAGCCAATGGTCCTAAATTGCATGATAAAAAAACTTTAGAAAGGGCTTCACAGGAGATTACAGAGTTAAGATGATTCCTGGAAAGCTCCACACCTTGTGTGAGCTCAAGTGGCCAACCTTTGATGTTGGATGGCCTTTGGAGGGCACCCTCAACCTGCCCACCTTCCGAGAAGTATATCAAGTGATTATAGAGACCCCTGGGCACCCCAGTCAGTTTTCATATATTGATTCCTGGCTCTTGGTTGCTCAAAATCTGCCCCCATGGGTTTGGCTCTGCACAAATGAAGAGGGGCAGAGTAAATTTTTGTGGCCCAGTCCTCGAAAGGAAGAAGGATGGAATGATCAAGCCCATCTTCCCAGGAGATCCTGAAGATGACCCCCTGCTGTCCCCGCCGTACCTCCCCTTGGCACCAGCAGCTCCAGCACAGCCCCCACCTCATCACCTGCTGGACAGCCCCTTCCTTCTGTGTCCTCAGCCACCATGAGTCCCGAGCCCTGAGCTGATGGGGAGGTGGCTTCGTTCATCCAGCAACCTGCTCAGTCGACTGCAGAACTCCAAATGTCTCTGTGGGAAACTCAGGGCCCCCAAGTCAATAATGATGGTTCCGCCTAGTCCAGCTGCTCCATCCTCTATTACCAGCCTTTCAGCACAACCGACTTCCTCAACTGGAGACATCATACCCCCATCCCCATGTACTCTGAAAAGCCGCAAGCCATGATCGATCTTCTCTAGTCAATCTTCTAAACCCACCAACCAACCTGGGGTGATGTTTGTCAACTCCTTCTAACCCTCTTCAGCACTGAAAAAAGGAGACACTTTCTGAAAGAAGCATGAAAGTGGGTCCAAGGGCAGGCCCCAGCCACCACTCTTGATGTTGAGAGATGGTCCCAAGATGTGGCCCCAGAGATGAGACCAGAATGGGACTTCAACACCCACACTGGCTGGAATGCCTTGAATCAATACTGTAATGCCTTTCTCCATGGGCTCCAGGCCAGGGCCAAGAAGCCACCAACATGTCAGAAACCACCATGGTGATCCAGAAACCCGATGAGTCACCGACAGATTTCTGTGAGTTTATGTGAGGTCTTCCAGACCTATACTCCTTTCGACCCCGCAAGCAGCCGAAAACCAGTGAATGGTCCATGCTGCCTTTGTGGCCCAATCCTACATGGACATCCACCAAAAACTCCAGAAACTTGAAGGCTTTGTTGGAATGAACTCTGCTCAATTATTGGAAGTGGCAAATTAAAAGTTTTTGTGAACTGAGACCATGAAGCACTGTGGGAAGCCAACAGATGAGTGAAACAGGTGTCCTTGTTAACAGCGGCACTGGGAAACCCAGACCCCAGTAGACGCCTGGCCCCATCATGCAAAGGAGGGATGGGGAGAAGACCACCACTATGGCAGCATCAGTGTGCCTACTGAGAAGAGACCAGGCACTGGAAGAATCTATGCCCATGTCAAAAGGAGACGGGAGCCCCACCAGGAAGGGGAACTTCACCCAGTGGAGGAAAATACAGGCCCGAGACAGCAGTCCAGGATGATCTCATTGGACTGGCCAAGGCAGACTCAGACAAGGGGAGACCAGGCTGCTTGCTCCTGGGCCCCGGGGAGCCCATGGTCAAAATGGTGATAGGGGACCAACCAAAGACATTTATGGGACACTGGCGCTGAACATTCAGTGGAGACCGAACCTGTGACCCCCGCTCACAGGACGGAAGACAACTGTTATGGGAGCCACTGGAACACAGATTGCCCGTCCCTTTTGTCGGCCCCGAACCTGCCAGCTAGGCGGTCATCTAGTGACTCACGAGTTCCTGTACTTGCCAGAGTGTCCCATACCTCTGCTGGGAAGGGACCTATTGACTAAGCTCAGGGCCCAAATAACACTTGCTCCCCGGAGAACCGGCAAGCCTCACCCTGGGAAAAAGGAAAGCCCCGGCTGATGTCTGTGACTGTGCCCAGAGAGGATGAACGGCAACTCTGTCACTCCAAGGAGAGCCAAATAAACCCTGAAGGTCTGTTGGAAGAGTTCCCTGAGGTCTGTGCTGAAAGGGAACCCCCTGGAATGGCTAAGAAGCATGCTCCACTCATGATAGACTTAAAACCAGGGGCCATCCCAATTAGACAACGGCGGTACCCAGTGCCCCGAGAGGCATGCATGGGAATCCAAGGACATATTCAAGGACTACATGACTCAGGAATACTGATAGAGTGCCATTTGCCATGGAACAGCCCCTCCTGCCTGTCAGGAAGGCTGAAGGGAAAGGTTACCACTGGTGCAGGATCTGCAGGCTGTCAACAATGCAGTCGTTACCATACATCCTGTCATGCTGAACCCCTGCACCCTCCTGAGCCTTGTGCCTTCACAGGTGAGCTGGTTTACCTGCCTGGACCTGAAAGACACTTTCTTATCCTCCATCTAGCTCCAGTCAGTCAACCAATATTCGCCTTTGAGCGGGAGGACCCTCTCACAGGCAGGAGGACTCAGCTAACTTGGACGCGGCCACTGCAAGGATTCAAAAACGCATCCACCCTGTTTAGGGAAGCACTGGCCACAGATCTTGCAGCCTTCCTTAGCAAGACTGTTAACTGTACCCTCCTCTAGTACGTAGATGACTTATTGCTAGCTAGCTCCTGCCAGGAAGATTGCTGGAAATGTACCCAAAACTTACTGGCCCTGACCCAGGCTATAAAGTGTATTGGAAGAAGGCACAGATCTGCAGACAGACAGTCAGTACCTGGGATTTGTCATTTTAAAAGGCCACAGGGCCCTTGGGCCTGAGAGAAAATGGGCCATCTACTCCACACCCCAACCAACTACCAAGAAAGAAGTCACAGAATTCCTTGGGGTGGCTGGGTTCTGCTGGATCTGGATTCCAGGATTCTTCAATATAGCCAAACCCCTATACGAGGCTGCTGTGGGCTTAGGGAAAGAACCCCTGAGCAGGAAAAGAGCAGGAAAAGGCCTTTAAGAAGATAAAGACTGCTGACCAGTGCTCTGGCGCTAGGGCCACCAGACGTGACATGAGAATTCCATCTGTTTGTTTGTGAAAAGAACTGGATGGCCCTGCGGGTCCTGATGCAGATGGTAGGGCCTTGGCAGCAACCAGTGGCCTACCTACCCAAACGATTGGACACAGTGGCATCAGGGTGGCCCCCCTGTCTGTGGGCCGTGGCAGCAACAGTGGCCCTGGTTAGAGAATCAGACAAACTCACCTTGGGACAAAATATAAATATAAAGGTCCCACATGCAGTCTTCGCTCTAATGAACAGCCAAGGGCATAAGTGGCTGACCAGCACAAGAATAGCGCACCATCAGGGACTGCTCTGTGAGAACCACCAAGTCCAGTTAGAGACAATGCGTGTGCTAAACCCAGCCACTTTCCTGCCCACGGAGGCCGGCCCACCTGATCACTATAGTGAAGAGACAGTAGATGAGGTCTGTTCCAGCAGACCAGACTTAACAGACACCCCACTCCAAGTTCCCAAGCTCGAGCTGTTCACGGATGGATGGAAGTAGTTTGGTCCAGAAGGGACAATGAAAGGTGGGATGTGGGACTGCTACAGATACAATAAGAGCAGAGCCCTTGCCACAAGGCTGGTCAGCACAGAGGGCTGAATTATGGGCACTTGTCCAAGCGCTGAGGTACGCCCGAGGGAGAAGAGTCAATATCTACACAGACTCTAAACATGCCTTTGCTCCCTTGCATGTGCATGGGGCCATCTATAAGGAAAGGGGACTGTTAACAGCTGGGGGAACAGAAAACAAAAACAAGGAAGAGATCCTAAAATTGCTAGAGGCAGTGTGGGAACCATCGCAAGCGGCTGTCCTTTATTATAAAGGACGTTAAAGAGGGACTGATTCATAAGCAGGGCGAACTGGCTGGTTGACCAAACAGCCAAGAGAGCAGCGGATCAGCCGAACCCTACTATGAGCCCCAAACCAGTCTCGAAGGTCCTGTTGGCACCAGTGTTGCCCTCCCCTCCAAAGTACAACCGAGATGAGGACCAATGGGCCCTAAGTGAAGCGGGGGATCAAAGAAAAGGAGGGCTGGTGGACGCTGCCAGATCAAAGGCTTTTTGTCGCCGGATCCTTAGAAGCCCTGGTGGTGACACGATACCATCAGATGACTCACTTGGGAAATTCTGCCTTAGAAAGCCTGCTGAGCTGATACTACTTTATCCCTAGACTCCCCAGGGTCTGTGCCCAGGTCAGCCTTAGATGTATCACGTGTGCTCAGAATACTGCCAGGCAAGGACCCAGGCTCAACCTGGGAAAACAAGTGACAGGAACGATACCCTTTGAAGACATACAAGTGGACTTTACTGCGATTAAATCCTGCTGAGGCAGCAGGTATTTACTTGTGCTGGTCTGCATATACTCGGTGTGGGTACAGGCCTTCCCCACCTGCACCAAATGGGCTCAGGAAGTGCTCAAGGCCCTACAGCAAGAAATAATTCCCTGGTATGGGCTGCCCCTTTCCATCGGTTCCAATAACGGGCCCACCATTGTGGCGGAGGTGACTCAAATCTTGGCAAAGATGCTAGGAATAAAATGGAAACTCCATACTGCATATAGGCCACAAAGTTCAGGGAAAGTGGGATGCATGAACTGGACCCTTAAGACAACGCTAGCAAAGCTCTGCCAAGAGACTCAACTGCCATGGATAGACGTACTGCCAATAGCTCTGCTCTGAGCCCGGTGCACCCCAAGGGCTTAAGGTTATTCCCTGATCAAGATCCGATATGGAAGACTGCCCCAGTGATAAAGAGGCTAAAGGGGGACCCCTGACAGATAGGTGACTTAGAAATGTCTAACCACCTCCTCAACCTGGGCAAGATATTCAGGCACATGACTAGCAAGAACTTGGAGAGAACCCCTATTATGTTAGGAAAGTGGGTACACCCTTGCTAACCTGGGGAGATGGTATGGGTAAAGGATTGGAAAAAGGAGCCCCTCCAGCCAGTCTAGACTGGCCCCCATATGGTTGTTCTGGCAACTCCAACTGCTATCAAAGTTGCAGGAGTTGTTCCATGGATTCACCACACCAGAGTCAAGATGGCAGGGGTGTCCTGTGACCAGGATGCCTAGAAAGCAGTTCAGGACTCCGAAAACCCCCTCAAGGTCTCGTTCCGAAGACAATGGCCCTCATCCATGTAGGATGCCAAGCCCTGCTCTAGTCACTCTGGAGGAAGCTGACTAGTCAACATAGGGCAGAAGCTTGAGGATTCTTCAGCCTTGCTCCAGCCACACTCCAGCAGCTGGCTGGCTAATGCAAGGCACAAGCTTGAGGATCCAGCTATCAAGGCATTAATGGATTCCACTGTCACCCCTGGCCCCTTTCCCTGATCGTCGTCACTGCTGTGCTCTTTGCTACAGGGCTGTCTTCAGCCACACCCTGGGACTGGAATTTGGGCTAGAGGCTGCTGTTAGTTACTATCTCGTCATAGTGGGAAGCCTCATTCTTACCAGGTGTCCCTTATAACTGATCCTCCCTACTCACCAAAGCCTCTCTCGGTATAGTCAACCTGTTTCCTTTACAATAGGTCCGGTTGCTGTGATCCTGGTGATTTAGAGGTGGGGAGAAAAACTGTTGCTACTGTTCGGTTATCTGTTATGTGTAAGCTGCTTTGCAGTCTTTTGCTGCTCCTTGCTTTAACAGGTGGTGCCACTCCCTATCCACCCTGCACCTGTGAATGGTACCTTCAGAGACTAGGTCAATGTTCTACAACTTGGGACTCGGGGCCCAGCAGAGATATAGGTATAACCTCGCGGTGTACAACCAGAGGCCAGATCTGAAATGTTGCTGGCCTGATCTGTTTCCTGTTCCCCGTTGTCCTTCCCCACCGCAAGACCCAAGCCCAGAGTGGTTTCCTGACACCGTGGCATGGTCATCATGCCCCTGTGACTCCGTCTACCCCAAATGCCATGCAGATGTTACAACCCAGAACAGGTTTCTGTCTGCCAAATAAATGGGAAGCCTTCCAGGACAGATGAAATAACACCGACAAACTACCCAAAATACGCGGACACAACTTGTCCTAAGAAATTGGGCCCTGCCAGTTGGCAGTATGACCCTGTTCACAGAGTTAATTCTCCCTTAGACTCACGGCCGTACCAAGTTCTCAGGGCAACTCATTGTCTTCTTAATGACACTGACCCTCAGCTGGCCAGGGAGTGCTGGCTTTGCTTTTCTATAGGAGTCCCACAATGCTTAGCTACACCAGTACCACTGAATAATGCAACAGCCATGGCAACTCCTATAGATCCACCCCTGCAAGGACCAGTCTTAAGGGAAGTTGAATTAACTCAAAAGGCTCTGGAATGCTTTACAGATAACAGAGGAACCAGGCCTGTAGGCAATTTCAGTTCAGTTCAGTTGCTCAGATGTGTCTGACTCTGCAACCCCATGGACTGCAGCACACCAGGCCTCCCTGTCCATCACCAACTTCCAGAGTTTACTCAAACTCATGTCCATTGAGTCAGTGATGCCATCCAACCATCTCATCCTTTGTTGTCCCCTTCTCTTCCTGCCTTCAATCTTTCCCAGCATCAGGGTCTTTTCCAATGAGTCAGTTCTTTGCATCAGGTGGCCAAAGTATTGGAGTTTCAGTTTCAGCATCAGTCTGTCCAGTAGGCAATTTAGCCAGGAACAAATGTAATCAAACCTTAAAAGGTGAATGGCCTACTCATCCTCCCACAAACACGATATGGCCTTTTCTTTATATGTGGGACAAATGCTTTCTTATGCCTGCCAGTCAATTGGATGTGTATCTGTACCTTAGCTTTCCTCAGTCCCCAGATGAATATTGTCCCTAAGAACCAAACTCTCACCATACCTCTGGCAGCATACACGTGGTCAAGAAGAGCCATCCAGTTCCTACCCCTACTGGTTGGTCAAGAATAACAGCTGGAATAGGTAATGGGAGTAGAAAGAGTTGCTTCATTAGCAACCTTGTACAATAAATTGTCTACAGACTTCTCAGATGATGTTGAGAGAGTAGCCAAATCATTTGTGGCCTTGCAAGATCAACTAGACTCCCTGGCTGTGGTGGTTTTACAAAATAGGAGGGGGTTGGGCTTACTGACAGCTGAAAAGGGAGGACTCTGCCTCTTCTTGAACTAAGAATGATGCTTCTATGTAAACCTATCAGGAATATGTTCAGGGACACGGTCCAACAGCTAGAGGAATGAATTATAAAAAGGAGAGAGGAACTAGCTAATTTCTGGAGCAGCTGGATCAATATCTGGCGTTGGGCATCATAGCTCCTCCCTTTGGACCTCTCTTCATGCTCCTTGTGGCGCTCTTGTGCAATTGCATCCTCAGTGCAATTGCCTGGTTCATAACCACTCAAATCAAATCCGTAAAGTTACAAATGGTAGTAGCTCAATACAGACTCTTAAACAATGATGAAGCAGGGTCAGTATATCTCAGTGGAATGTGAGATGATGCTTTCTACACTTCCTACATGGAGTGACAGAAGCATGAAAGGGGGAATGTGGAGGGACCTATGAACTTCAGAATAGAGTTTAATATGTGCTCTATGCTTCATGTGTGCTCATCTTGCCTTTTGCATGGTCTAGATCATGTAGACCCATGTAGTTTTGGGAAATGGAAACTTACAGCAATGCTAGGAACTAAAACTTATCTCACTCACCCTTGCCCCTGCTTTGCCATTGCCCTGCCTCTGTAATCTTGCTTAGCCATGCTTGTCTGTGAAAAGGTCAGGCAGTTCCCAGCCCCCTCCCCATCTTGTGTGCCTAAAGTATCCAGTAGAAGGTATAGAACGCAAACCTGGAATTGGGACCCTATAAAGGAACCGTGCACCCAACAGTCAGGGCTCGGAGCTTGGAGTGCTAACTCCTCTGGGCCCGCCCGTGTAATACACTGAGTTTCCCAACTCTCTGAGTGTCACTTGGTTTCTTTACAGCCAGTTTCTGCAACATTTTTTATATAGTTCTTCTGTGTATTCTTTCCACCTCTTCTTAATATCTTCTGCTTCTGTGAGGTCCATACTGTTTCTGTCTTTTATTGTGCCCATCTTTGCATGAAATGTTACCTTGGTATCTCTAATTTTCTTGAAGAGATCCCTAGTCTTTCCCATTCTATTGATATGCATCTCCATATTCATATAGAATTTCAACCTTCCCTTTGTCCTTGTTGACCCACCCAAATATATCCCTAGGGTGTCTGTATCAGCTCTGGTGGGTTCTACATTTCTACCTATTTCTGTGCCCAAATTAGGCGTGTTCCCCCCATCTTTTTGTGTTACCACATTATGATGACACAGGAATGGTTAGGTGTCCTGGTGACCTGGGGGCTGGATGGGCCCATCTTGGTGATAGTCCATTGGTTTCTTCCAAGTATGTTTAGCTGTATGATTCTTCTCCTATTCAAATCTTGCAAACAACTAAGTATTTCTATTCTATGATTTTCTCTAGATACATGTTGGTGTCAAAACACCTGTTTTGACATTTTCCTGATTTTCCATTGTTCTGAGCCTGTTTTCCTTAGTACATAAAAAGTACTCCTGAACCTGAACATCCCGATCTTCTTTAGATCTTTATTCAAAGATCGCTTTCTAGTGAGTTTTTCCTTGTCTCTAGCATTTGAAATGGAAATTCCTCCCAGCCAGTCCCAAGCACCTCCCTTATTATTTTTTTCTCTCCATAGCACTAGCACCAGCAACCATTCTCTATGTTGTACTTACTGGTTTATAATCTGTCTCTCTTCTTCTAGGATGTGCCTCTTTTGTTTACAGTTATATTGTCAGCACCCAGAACAATGCCTGACACATAGTAGGTACTCAACAGATATATATTGTGTGAATGAGTGAATCACCTTTTCTTCTCTATTTCTATTTGTCTGTGGGTCTTCCCAGGTGGCTCACTGGTAAAGAATCCACTTTAACGCAGGAGACAAGGGTTCAGTCCCTGAATCAGGAAGGTTCCCTAAAGTAGGAAATGGCAACCCATGCCAGTATTCTTACCTGGAAAATCCCATGGACAGAGGAGCCTTGTAGGCTGCAGTCCATGGGGTTGCAAAGAGTCAGACATAACTTAGAAACTGAGCATTTGTCTGTATCTGGTTCTGTCTGCATCTGTCTGTCTCAGTTTATCCATTCATCCCCCCATGGATGCATCCATCTGCCCATCTATTCATCCATATATGATGAAACCATGTTGATGATGGTTTCATGACCATCATGGTTCATACATCACCATCATATGTGATATTTGAGTCTGCCTGATTAACACCATGAGAATGGCTGAAATTATATTCAAAAGAACTGATGAGTAGGAACAGATCAATTAATATGAGAGTTTCTGAGGCTTTGCAGGCTCCTTGTTCTTGCTGAGCATCTATCTTTGAGGCGAGGAAAGTCTGTGGAGAACTTAAACGCGATCCTTCAGCTAAACAGAGCCCAGGTCCTGCTAGATCTGAGAGGTATCATTAGGGAGCAAAAACTCTTTCATGCCTGAAACTTTCAAAAATGAAAACTGCAAACATTAGAGAATTTCTCCTTTTAATCTGAGAAGCTTTGGAGCTGGGGGACTGGGAGGGCCATTGCAGGAGGGGAGAATGGTTCCATCTTTAGATTATCCTTGAGATTTTTGAATTGTTCTCTGCCCCTCTGTATTTCTGTTTTTAAACATTTGCTGAGGGATTCTTTGGTTGTCACACAGAGAGGCAAAGGTGAGGGGAAAAATACATTCAGGTCAGTTTGCCAAGGGCAGTGCTGGTTTAATGTGAGGAAAGGGGAGGGACATTCACTCTGTCTCCCTCTCACCAGTGGCCGTGATCTGCCTTATGGGGCTGAGGTGGGAGCCTTCAGGGGACTCCTTTTTCCTGAGGTTGCAGCCCTGAAGGCAGAGTCAGCGCACAATGCCCATGACTGTATCTGGTCAAATCATTGTTTTGTTTGACTTACACACTGTTTTTTTTTTTTGACTGCAACATGTGACCTCTTAGTTGCAGCATGCTGACTCACACACTGTTGATTTGATTTGATTTTTTCCTTTTGGGCTTCCCTGATAGCTCAATCGGTAAAGAATCTGCCTGCAATGCAGGAGAAGCCCGTTTGATTCCTGGGTTGGGAGGAAGATCCCCTGGAGAAAGGAAAGGCTACCCACTCCAGTGGAGAATTCCATGGACTGTATAGTCCATTGGGACGCAAAGAGTCACGACTGAGCAACTTTCACTTTCCCAGGCTCAGAACATGTCAATATTGGTCCATACACAGCTCCAGTATGGGCTCCCCAGGTGGTGCCAGTGGTAAAGAACCTGCCTGCCAATGCAGGAGATGTAAGAGATGTGGGTTTGATTCCTAGGTCGGGAAGATCCCCTGGAAAAGGGCATTGGAATCCACTCTGGTATTCTTGCTGGCAGAATCCCATGGATGGAGGAGCCTGGTGGTCTACAGTCCATCGGGTCACAAAAAGTCAGACATGACTGAGCGACTGAGCATGCATGCATAGCTGCTGTACAAGGAGGAGTTCATGTTGTCATCTTCAGCAGGGTGTCACCTGAGGTTGTTATCTTTAGAAGGATGTGCTTTGGGGCTTGACCCTTGATGGGCATCAGGGTACTTGGAGCTTTGGATTGTTTCCTATCATCAGTAAGGCTGTTTGGCTCACCAGGGGCACTGGATCCATGCTTCCCTTTTAGGCTTGAAATTTCCATACATCGTGACCAGCCCCAGTCAGCCCCCTGAGCTTTGAGTCTTAAGTGGGCTTCCCTAGGCAGAAACAGTGCACGTATGTTGCTGGATTTTGCCAGAGAAAGGAGAATGTGCAATGTGATCCCAGGGGTTGGGGAGAAACTGGGAAATACCGGGAGTCTGTGCTTGGATTCCTCCAGACCTTGTCTGATGTAGGTTTTCCCACTTGCTGGTCCCTGTAATGAACTACAGCTGAGAGTACAGTCGCCTCTCCCTCCTAGGTGCTAGTCTTCCAGTGCATCACTGAACACACATCTCTTATTTTGTTTATTTGTCTGCAGGCTCATTCCTCTTATTCCCACATCTAAACTCGCATTAATTTCTATTCACTACCCTTAAGAGGCCATGGTTTTGTGCTTAATGTGTATTTTGTTTATATTCTTGAAACGTTTGTGTTTTTGTGTGTGTATTTATGTTTTTTTTTCTGGCTTTATTGAGATATAATTTTGATATAACGTATGAGTTTTTTTATCAAGTTTTCTTTTTTGAAGATTTACTTATTTATTTGGCTGTGCTATCTTTGTTGCTGCATGCAGGCTTTCTCTAATTGCAGAGAGAAGGGGCTACTCTGTGTGGTGGTGTGGTGGCTTCGCTTGTTGCAGAGCCTAGGCTTTAGGCATGGACTTCAGTAGTTGCAGTACGCAGGCTTAGTAGTTGAGGCTCATGGGCTTAGTTGCTCCACAGCATGTAGGATCTTCTCGGACCTGGGATCAAACCAGAGTCCCTTGCATTGCAAGGTGGAGACTTAACCAGTGGACCACCAGGGAAGCCCACCACGAAGCTGTGTAAGTATAACGTGTTTAGCACATTCATTTGACACACTTACACGCTCCAAAAGGATTCCTACTATAGCATTAGCAGCACCTCCATCATTTCATGTAATCACTGTTTCATTTTTGTTGTGAGAACATTTATGATCTACTCTTTTAGCAACTTTCAAGTACAGAATACAGTATTATTACCTATAATCACCATGCTGTACATTAAATGCCAGAACTTATTGGTCTCATTTCTGAGATAGCTTTATATTAATTGTGGAACAGAATTCTGACTTATTTTATATTATACAGTACAATTCCCTCCCCCTCCCCATTTTTGTTGTGTATAGTTCCATGAATCTGAACACATGTGTAGATTCATGGAAATACTGCCACCACAATTGGGATTTATTTCTTTACAGTCACACCGTCTCCATACCCATAACCCTTGGCAACCACTGATGTGTCTCCATCACTAATTTCGTCTTTTCCAGAAAGTCATACATATAGGAACATACAGTATGTAACATATTAAGACTGGCTTCTTCTGCTTACAGTAACGCCTTTGAGATTCATCCAGGTTGTTGCCTGTGCCAATGGTTTATTTCTTTTCATTGCTGAGCAGTATTCCGGGGTATGGAAGCTCCTTTATCCATTCATTCACTGTAGGACATTTGGATTGCCTCCAGTTTTGGGTGACTATAAACGGAGCTGCTATAAACATTTTGTGCATCTGTGTATAGGTTTTTGTGTGAACCTAAGTTTTCATTTCTTTAGCATACTCAGGAGTGATGTCACTGGGCCATACTGCAAGTGTATATTTCATTTTCTAAGAGACTCCACAGAGTGGCTGTGCCGTTTTGTATTCCCCTCAGCAATATATGAACATTCCTAATTGCTGTGATGTTTGCCAGAACTTAGTTTTGTCAGTGGATCTATCTTTTGAAAGTGCCCCCTCCAGGTTTATTTTTAGGTAAGGTGTAATTAGCATAAATAGCACAAATCTTACATGCCTAGCTTGATTTTTATTCCCTATGTATAAATGCTCATGTAATCATCACCTAGATTTAGATACAGAACATTTCTAACACTGCAGATCTCCCTTGTGAACTCTTAAAGTCTGTTCTCCTCTGAGGGAAATGCTGCAATGACCTCTAATGGTATTGATTAGTCTTGCCTAATTTTGAACTTCATTAAAGGAATCATACACTATATATTCTTTTGTGTCTGACTTTTTTGCTAAACCTTATGTTTATGAGATTCATCCATGTTTCATGTAATTGTAGTTGGTCCATTTTCATTGCTGTATAGTATTCTATCATGAAATGAAAATGAAATTAAGTCGCTCAGTAGTGTCCGACTCTTTGCAACCCCATGGACTGTAGCCTACCAGGCTCCTCTGTCCATGGGATTTTCCAGGCAAGAGTACTGGAGTGGGTTGCCATTTCTTTCTCCAGGGGATCTTCCTGACCCAGGGATCGAACCCAGGTCTCCCGCATTGTAGGCAGACTCTTTACTGTCTGAGCCACCAGGGAAGCCCTACCATGAGGCTACCTTAATTATTAACAACTGGTTGTTTTCAATTTGGGACTATTATGAATTACACTTCTCTGCACATAATTGTACATGTTTTTGGTGGACTCAAGCACTCATTTCTCTTGGGAATACTACCAGGAGTAGAATTGCTGTGTCATAGTGTTTATATTCGGAGAAGGCAATGGCACCCCACTCCAGTACTCTTGCCTGGAAAATCCCATGGATGGAGGAGCCTGGTGGGCCGCAGTCCATGGGGTCGCTAAGAGTCAGGCAGGACTCAGCGACTTCACTTTCACTTTTCACTTTTCTGCATTGGAGAAGGAAATGGCAACCCACTCCAGTGCTCTTGCCTGGAGAATCCCAGGGCGGGGGAGCCGGGGGCCGCAGCCTGGGTCGTGGCTGCCCGACTCCTTTCTTTTCTGATTGGGAGGATCGCACAGAGAATCCCAGGGGAGGGGGGGGGTGGGGCGAAGTCGGACACGACTGAAGCAACTTAGCAGCAGCAGCAACAATGTTTATATTTGGTTTTAGTAAATACTGCCAAACAATTTCAATGTATCAATGTACTCTCTTATTGTGTACACTTAAAAAGTTGATGTCCATGAAAGTCTACTAATGACCTCATGATTTTTTTTTTTTAATTTCTTCTCCTCCCTCTCCTTATAGTTGTAAGGTTTATCTCTACTGCTATTTTTACATCCAAAGTATCACTTCCAATGCTCCATGGTGTTTTCTCGTCTACTTCAACTTGTCTGCCTCTCTAATGATGGACACCCTTTTGACCTCCAACTTCCTGAAACACCAATTAACATTGCAATGATCATCTTCACATGTGTCCTCCTAAGGGTGTGTATATGTGTGTTCAGTTGCTCAGTTGTGTTTGACTCTTGGTGACTCCATGCACTGTAGCCGGCAGGCTCCTCCGTCCATGGAATCCTAGGCAAGAATACTGGAGTGGGTAGCCATTTCCTACTCCAGGGGATCTTTCTGCCCATGGATCAAACCCACATCCCCTGTGTCTCCTGCATTGGCAGGCAGATTCTTTATACTGTGCCACCTGGGAAGCCCTCTTGGGTTTCGTAGGAATTTTTTATAGAACTGCTGGTCTGTGTTGAGTCCGTGAATTTTACTTCGACTAAAAAATAACAGATTTCTTGGGTCACATCAGAGTCCAATCCCACCAGCTGTGACAAGGGTTCCTGTATTCTCACATTTCTCCCAATATGTGTCCTTTTGAACTGTCAGCATACTAGGTATGAAGTATCACATTAATATTTTAATTTCTATTGCTCTGAATACAAATTTCTTTTAGAATGTCCTTTTATATGTTTAATGTTTATGTGGACAAAATGGGTTCTCTTGAAGCAGAGTTTCTCAATCACTATTGACTTTTGGGGAAGGAGAATTTGTTGTAAGGGTTAGAGTGGGTTGTCTGTGCATTGTAGAATGTTTAACACCATCCCAGACCTCTATCTATGAGATGCCAGTGGCATCCTGTCCCTAACTGTGATCACCTAAAATGTCCCTTGTTGTTTCGTTGCTATGTCTGACTCTTTATGATCCTGTGGACTATAGCCCACCATAGGGCTCCTCTGTCCATGGGATTTCCCAGGCAAGAATATTGGAGTGGGTTATGATTTCCTTTTTGAGGGGATCTTCCTGACCCAGGGATTGAGCTCTCACCTCCTGCCATGGAGGGTGGATTCTTTACCACTGAGCCACCAGGGAAGCCTCCACTGCCCAATGTCCTTTAGGGGGCGCAAAACTGCCCTAAGTTGAGAATCAGTGCCATAAGGGGACCAGGATGGAGCAGACACTAATTAAAGATTAAATAGCCAATGGTACAGACTTAGGGATGGTAGAGTTAGAGGAGGATAGGAATTTTGGTTACAGGAGTAGAAGTGTTATATTTTCAGACCTAACTAGCTCCAGGTGGCACCCAGATCTGGAGCTGCAGTCCCCCACATTTTGCTTGTCTTCCCATTACCCACAGATTTTTGTCTTAGAGCTTTTCAGCTTGAGAGCCAGGTAAACCTGGTTTACAGCGATACTCAGGGGGATGACAGGGGATTGAGAAGGCCAGGTTGGTGGGAGAGACCCAGGATGGCTAACCAGAGGGAGATTCCAATGCAGTTGAGGATACATGAAAGGGCTGTGGCTGGAGAGGCAGTGGCCTTCCTTGGAGCTGAGGGGACCGTGGGAACTGACGCTGGGCAGATTGGCAGAGGAGCCTGAAATAGGGCCAGGAAAGTGGCTCTACGTGTCTTAAGAGTACCAGAGGCTTGCTTTTGATAGTGTCAGCACACCACTGGTCTTCTTTTCTCTTCCCTGAACTCTCCAAGGCTCCTCCTGCCTCAGCGCCTCCACGTGTGACGTTCCTTCTGCGTCAGATGTTCTTCGTTTTGTACTTCAGGTAGCTGCCACCTTCTCATCACTTAGGACTTGGCTCAGATATCCCTACGAACCACCCTGTTGTTTATTACCATCTTCCCAACTCTGAGAATCAGATCAGATCAGATCAGTCGCTCAGTCATGTCCAACTCTTTGCAACACCATGAATCGCAGCATGCCAGGCCTCCTTGTCCATCACCAACTCCCGGAGGTCACTGAGACTCACATCCATAGAGTCAGTGATGCCATCCAGCCATCTCATCCTCTGGCGTCCCCTTCTCCTCTTGCCCTCAATCCCTCCCAGCATCAGAGTCTTCTCCAATGAGTCAGCTCTTCATATGAGGTGGCCAAAGTACTGGAGTTTCAGCTTTAGCATTATTCCTTCCAAAGAAATCCCAGGGCTGATCTCCTTCAGAATGGACTGGTTGGATCTCCTTGCAGTCCGAGGGACTCTCAAGAATCTTCTCCAACACCACAGTTCAAAAGCATCAATTCTTCAGTGCTCAGCCTTCTTCACAGTCCAGCTCTCACATCCATTCATGACCACAGGAAAGACCATACATAGCCTTGACTAGACGGACCTTTGTTGGCAAAGTAATGTCTCTGCTTTTGAATATGTGATCTAGGTTGGTCATAACTTTCCTTCCAAGGAGTAAGTGCCTTTTAATTTCATGGCTGTAGTCACCATCTGTAGTGATTTTGGAGGCCAGAAAAAATAAAGTCTGACACTGTTTCCACTTTTTCCCCATCTATTTCCCATGAAGTGATGGGACTGGATGCCATGATCTTTGTTTTTTGAATGTTGAGCTTTAAGCCAACTTTTTCACTCTCCACTTTCACCTTCATCAAGAAGTTTTTAGTTCCTCTTCACTTTCTGCCATAAGGGTGGTGCCATCTGCATATCTGAGGTTATTGATATTTCTGCTGGCAATCTTGATTCCAACCTGTATTTCTTCCAGTCCAGCGTTTCTTATGATGTACTCTGCATGTAAGTTAAATAAACAGGATGACAATATACAGCCTTGACGTACTCCTTTTCCTATTTGGAACCAGTCTGTTGTTCCATGTTCAGTTGTAACTATTGCTTCCTGACCTGCATACAAATTTCTCAAGAGGCAGATCAGGTGGTGTGGTATTCCCATCTCTTTCAGAATTTTCCACAGTTGATTGTGATCCACACAGTCAAAGGCTTTGGCATAGTCAATAAAGCAGAAATAGATGTTTTTCTGGAACTCTCTTGCTTTTTCCATGATCCAGCGGATGTTGGCAATTTGATCTCTGGTTCCTCTGCCTTTTCTAAAACCAGCTTGAACATCAGGGAGTTCATGGTTCACATATTGCTGGAGCCTGGCTTGGAGAATTTTGAGCATTACTTTACTAGTGTGTGAGATGAGTGCAACTGTGCGGTAGTTTGAGCACTCTTTGGCATTGCCTTTCTTTGGGATTGGAATGAAAACTGACCTTTTCCAGTCCTGTGGCCACTGCTGAGTTTTCCAAATTTGCTGGCATATTGAGTGCAGCACTTGAACAGCATCATCTTTCAGGATTTGGAATAGCTCAACTGGAATTCCATCACCTCCACTAGCTTTGTTCGTAGTGATGCTTTCTAAGGCCCACTTGACTTCACATTCCAGGATGTCTGGCTCTAGGTCAGTGATCACACCATCGTGATTATCTGGGTCGTGAAGATCTTTTTTGTACAGTTCTTCTGTGTATTCTTGCCATCTCTTCTTAATATCTTCTGCTTCTGTTAGGTCCATACCATTTCTGTCCTTTATCGTGCCCATCTTTGCATGAAATGTTCCTTTGGTATCTCTGATTTTCTTGAAGAGATTCCTAGTCTTTCCCATTCTGTTGTTTTCCTCTATTTCTTTGCATTGATCACTGAAGAAGCCTTTCTTATCTCTTCTTGCTATTCTTTGGAACTCTGCATTCAGATGCTTATATCTTTCCTTTTCTCCTTTGCTTTTTGCTTCTCTTCTTTTCACAGCTATTTGTAAGGCCTCCCCAGACAGCCATTTTGCTTTTTTGCTTTTCTTTTCCATAGGGATGGTCTTGATCCCTGTCTCCTGTACAATGTCACGAACTGCATTCCATAGTTCATCAGGCACTCTATCTATCGGATCTAGGCCCTTAAATCTATTTCTCACTTCCACTGTATAATCATAAGGGATTTGATTTAGGTCATACCTGAATGGTCTAGTGATTTTCCCTACTTTCTTCAATTTAAGTCTGAATTTGGCAATAAGGAGTTTATGGTCTGAGCCACAGTCAGCTCCTGGTCTTGTTTTTGCTGACTGTACAGAGCTTCTCCATCTTTGGCTGCAAAGAATATAATCAATCTGATTTCGATGTTGACCACCTGGTGATGTCCATGTAGAGAGTCTTCTCTTGTGTTGTTGGAAGAGGGTGTTTGTTATGATCAGTGCATTTTCTTGACAAAACTCTATTAGTCTTTGCCCTGCTTCATTCCGTATTCCAAGGCCAAATTTGCCTGTTACTCCAGGTGTTTCTTGATTTCCTACTTTTGCATTCCAGTCCCCTATAATGAAAAGGACATCTTTTTTGGGTGTTAGTTCTAAAAGGTCTTGTAGGTCTTTATAGAACTGTTCAACTTCAGCTTCTTCAGCGTTACTGGTTGGGGCATAGACTTGAATTACTGTGACATTGAATGGTTTGCCTTGGAAATGAACAGAGATCATTCTGTCGTTTTTGAGATTGCATCCAAGTACTGCATTTCAGACTCTTTTGTTGACCATGATGGCCACTCCATTTCTTCTGAGGGATTCCTGCCCGCAGTAGTAGATATAATGGTCATCTGAATTAAATTCACCCATTCCAGTGTTGAACAGATTAAATTTTTACCGTTTATCATTTTATAGATGACAAAAAATTTCAAAGAGCTTAACAAACGTTCTTAAGGTCACACAGCTATTAAGTGGAAAATCTCGGATTTGAATTGAGAGTTGTCTCAAGGTCATGGTCTTATCATTATACCATACCTGACCTCCATCTGTGAAATGGGATGATAATTCTTCTTCAAATGAGCAAATATTCATCTAGAAGACTGGCAATGCCCTACATGCTGGGGTACAGTGGGGAAGAAGAAGGCCAGGGCTCTGGTGTCACTGAACCCACCATCTCCTGCTACTGATAGACCTGCAAGAAGATGACTTCTGTAGAGGGTGAGGGTGCTGTGATAGGAGATGCACCTGGTGAGCAGGACTTGGCCAGGCTCTGAGAGCAGGGGATGACAGAGAGGACTATTCTAGGAGGAGAGGTGCTGCATGTGAGAAGAACCTGGTGACCCCGAGGAGCTGAAAGAACAAATTCTAGGTCATTGGAGGGAAAGGAACTATTGGGGGTGGTCGAAGGTAAGGGTCCAGGAGATAAGAATTCTCGGGACAGTGACTTTGAACTTTATCCTAAGGGTGCTAATCTGCATCAGTGACTCAGGTGGATATTGGTGACATCTGGGCTTAGCGTTTTTCTAGGTAGATCTTATTTGACTTGTTAACTCTAAAGCACAGGCTTTGGAGTCTTAGCCCAGTGCTCACACTGGGCTAGCCACAGGAGTGGAATTAATTAACTAGTCTCTCAAATAACTAACCAATTAATTAATTAATCAATTAGGTATTGAGTGTGTAATATACACCAGACACTGTTCCAGGCGACTGAGGAGGCAGCATGGAATGAAAAAGCACCCCCCTCCCCCACACCTTCCTAAATCATGAATACTACTTTGGGGAAGAAAGTAAGTGATTAAGTAAAATGTGCAGTATGGCAGGCGGTTCATGCTATGGTAAAGGATAAAGAGGGCAGGGGATAGCACGTGACAGGGAGGAGGGGGCTTACAGAATTAAATAAGATGACAGAGAAGTTCTCACTGAGAAGCTAACATTTGAGCGTAGTCCAAAGGGAAATTGGGTGGTGAGCAGGTACACATGACCTTGGAGCATTCTTGACATGTCTGAGAAGCACCAGGAGGCCTGGTGGGCTGCAGTGTTGTGAGCCTTAGGAGATGAGGTCAGACAGAAAGAGGCTAAGCCCACCATCTCTGCAACTGAAAGTGAGCATCCTCCAACCCCCTGGAAATTGTCACAAGGTTTTGAGGCCTTACACTGTCAGCTGGAGCCATTGGTACTGACTGGCTGGTGTTAATTACATGTCTTCAGCTCACGTGCCCAGGCAGGGTGGCTTAACTTAGATTAAGCCTTTGATTTAATACAAGGTTCATGTCCCGTGTGCTTAAGGATATGGCTTGATTTAACTGTTGAATCTATAAATTGACCTTCTGGTTGGGGGTTTTCTTTTATCTTTCAATTAAATCTAAAGATGCTAGCTCTGTTTGCAGAGGGATAGATACCATTGCACTTCAAGAACTTTTTCATCTGTACCAAGAGTCTAGAGGGCATTCAGTTGGCTTGAGCTAGTGTTAGAGGAAGCCCTAACTGTTTTGGGGTATCTGTCTCCTTTGCAATATGCACTGTGTACCTACAGGGGAGAAAAAGAATCCCAAGCAAGAATTTTCAAAGAGGGAAAGCAGTAGCATGGAGTTTAGTGTTCCTGACACGAATATCCATTGTTTGGTTGTTGTTTTGTTTCAAAAAAAGAATCGGAGGTTGGCCATTCAGTCATTCAAAGGATATTTCTGAAACATGTCAGATACTATCCTGGGTATTGAGGACACAACAGTGAACAAAGGAGACAAAGATCTTGACTTTATAGGATTTACATTCTAGTGGGCTGGTGGGAAGGGAAAGATAATTAAAAAAATTTTTAAAGGGGATGTGTATACACACACACACACAGATATATATAGCTGATTCACTCTGCTGTATAGCAGAAGCTAACACAACACTGTAAAACAACTAAACTCTAATAACATTTTTTTTAAAAATTAAAAAAATGTATGTTAATTGGTGGTAAATGCTATGAAAAAAAATAAAGCAGGACATCATGGGAGTAGCAGTGTGTGTGTGCTAAGTCGCTTCAGTCGTGTCCGACTCTGCGACTCTATGGATTGTAGCCTGCCAGGCTCCTCTGTCCACAGGATTCTCCAGGCAAGAATATTGGAGTAGTAGGGTTCCAATTTAAAACTTTTGATATAAAGAAAATTATTGGGAAAGTTGATTAAATAGGAATATAGTTTGTGGATCAGATAATAGTACTAAGTCAACTTAAATTTCCTGACTTTATATAGTAGTTATCTAAGAAAATGAGTTTGGTTTTAGGAAGTACTCACTGAAGTGTTTAGGGATAAAGGAATATCATGACCTCAAATCACTCTCAAATTGTTCAGAAGAAAATACATATATGTATACACAGAGAGAAGATGATACAGCTAGTATGGCAAAATGTTGACTCTTGGGAAACTGGATGAAAGAGTATGTAAGAGTTCTTTATACAAATCTTGCAACTTTCCTGTTAGTGTGAAATTATTTCCAAATCTAAAGAATTTTACAGAACTAAGCAATCCAAGTGGTTGGGGCCATCATAATTTCCCATGATCATCTACCACTTTGCTGGGCCATCATAATTTCCCATGCTCATCTACCACTTTGCTGGGGCCATCATAATTTCTCATGCTCGTCTACCACTTTGCTCCTTTAAAAAAAATTGGTTATGCTGGGTGTTTGTTGGGGTGCTCGGGCTCTTTCCTGGTGGTGCTGGGGGGCTTCTCTCTAGTTGCGGTGCAAGGGCTTCTCTTGTTGTGGAGCACAGGTTCTAGAGCTCCTGGGCTTCAGTAGCTGTGGTCCATGGGCTTAGTTGTCCGGTACCATGTGGGATCCTAGTTCCCCTACCAGGGTTTGACCCCATGTCCCCTGCATTGGACGGAGAAGGCAATGGCACCCCACTCCAGTACTCTTGCCTGGAAAATCCCATGGACAGAGGAGCCTGGTAGGCTGCAGTCCATGGGGTCATGAAGAGTTGGACACGACTGAGTGATTTCATTTTCACTTTTCACTTTCATGCATTGGATAAGGAAATGGCAACCCACTCCAGTGTTCTTGCCTGGAGAATCCCAGGGACAGGGGAGCCTGGTGGGTTGCCGTCTATGGGGTCACACAGAGTCGGACACGACTGAAGCGACTTAGCAGCAGCAGCCCCTGCATTGGAAGGTGGATTCTTAACCACTGGTCCACGAGGGAAACCCACTGTTCCTCCTTCTTCTATATATAGATTTACTTCTGTGAAATCCTCTTTTCTTCCCCAAACATGCCATTTCCTGCCTTTATTTCCTCCCCCACCCTGGAAAACTCCTATTCATTCTTTAAAACCCTCATCTGTGAAAACTTCTTTCTGCCTTCTTCTGTGCTCTCCAAAGAGAATACATAACCCTTTCCTCTGTATTTTGTTTTTCCTGATGTTGTTTTTGTTTTGCTAAGTTGTGTCCAACTCTTTTGCGACCCCATGGACTGTAGCCTATCAGGCTCCTCTGTCCATAGGATTCCCCAGGCAAGAATACTGGAGTGGGTTGCCATTTCCTTCTCTAGGGGATCTTCCTGACCCAGGGATCGAACCCGTGTCTCCTGCTTGTCAGGCAGATTCTTTACTACTGAGCCACGAGGGAAGCCCCTTTCCTTATATTACTGCATGGGAAATATTATACATTACTCTTTTTTATTTTGGTGTACATTGTCTGTCCTTTCCTTCTGACCATGAATGCCACGGATCTTATAAGACCTGGGTCTCATTCATCTTTCTGTCCGGCCCAGGGTGGAAGCTCAGTAGAACATCACTGAAATGAATTACAGGTCTGATTGGAGAACAGGAGCTTGGGGAGGGGATGGCAAAGTGAAAGATGGGATTCTGAAGGACCAGCCTGGCAGTTGGCTCTGTCAGCAGAAATACCTTTTTACGGAGATAATGACACGTCTGCTGTCAAGGCAACATCTGCAGAGGTTTGCATCCCAGAGCTGGCTGACAGTGATTGGATGCAGGGCAAGGGCAGGAAGCTGATGGAGGTGAGATAATAGATAAAATTATAACTTATGTTGGCTTAAAAATAAATGATAGTGAGATCCTGGTCAGTTAGCCTTTTCATTAAATGATCAAGACTCTTTTTGACCAAGATCCTTGTCAAGTTTTCTCACCATGCTGAACTCAACATCACGGGGGCTCAGGGCTGAACTGCTGCTCAGCGGTCATTAGTCCAAACCTCATGGAAGGCTCATGCCCCTCATTACTTTGATGCCCCTGGTTTTAAGCTCAGGAGACCTGAGACCTGCAACATTAACCTTCCGAGTGGAATGTGGAATATGAAACTGCTAACGGACCTACTTCTGTCTTCTCACTGGGTGCCCTGGGAACAGATATTCTTTGCTGTACTATCAATATAGCTATCTATCTATCTATCTATCTATCTATATACATATATATATATATATATATATATATACCAATGTAGCTATCAATATAGTTCATGTAAAGCTTTTTACTAAAGTTTGGAGACTCAGGCACAAACTGATTGGGGTGGTTAAGTCATATGGGGTTTGTAGGAATCTGCTGATAAGGAGCAAAAGAAAGCGTTGTGGAGTGGAATAGCTGGTGAGTAAAAGAAAAGGAGTCCTGGAGACAAATGTTAATAGATCTGGGCTTGAGTCACAGCCTAGTCACTCACCAGTTATGAGACCTCAAGCAAGTCATTTGGTCCTTTCTGAGCCTCAGTGTCCATGTCTGTGAAATCAGGGTAGTCATCATACCTACCCCCAAGGTCTTTGTGAGGATAAGTGAGTTAGTGCATGTAAAGTGCTTAGTGTAGTGTCTGACACATAGTAAATACTCAATACATTTATTTAATAATAATATAATGAAAAATGAAAAGAATATATTTCATTTTCTCACATGCCTCTTCTACTATTCTGTGAGCACTTCAGGGCAGGGGCTATGTCTGATTTATCAGTGAGAACCCGCACCCTGTACAAGGGCTGATGTGGAGAAGGTGCTTGGTGAATGTATTTCTCGAACTGAGTTAGACTCACCATCCTTGTAGCCCAGATTTTGTCTCCAGGTAGGGTGCTGAGTCTGTTTGGTTCACCCTGTATTCTGAGCACCCAGCATGGCAGCTGGCACATAGTAGTCACTTAAACACTTGTTGACTGGTAGAGGAATGAATGAAAGGGCAGTAAACATGGTTTCTGGACATGTCCTCAGAAATACTACACACGTGCTCCAGAGACCAGGCCAGGCTGCTGGCCATTCTGCTGGATATTTCACCACTTTTGTATAAATATGGAACATTGTATTAAACATGATTTTCTTATATGCACACAATAAATATTGTGGAAGATTATGTACCAAACTGTCGCCAGGGGTTTTCCAGGAGGTAGGGGCTCTCACTTTTTACTGCACATTTTTCTATTGCTTATTACGTTTGAGAATAAGTTACGTTACTTTAGTAGCTAAGACATCAATAAGATAAAGAAATATTGAATTGCACAGATAACTGAAGGAGAGGTTGAAGATGAGGAATAAGAAAACTGAAAAGAATGAATGGGTTTTTTTTTTTTTTTTTTTTTTGAAAGAAAGATGTCAGGCACAGGTACAATTACCCTCGCCAAGCATTTTGTGGCTCCCAAACCACAGACGTTAACTTAATGCCCTGAAGGGTATTCTGTCCTTTCTCGGTACATTTTTTAATGTCTAGGCCCCATGGAAAAGGAGTGAACTGGGCACATTTTTACATGGTGTTGAATCCACCTGCCCCAGATGGTGCTGAATCCACTTGCCCCAGATGGTGCTGAATCCACTCTGGGCTCCAGGGTTTGTTGTGTATCCTAGGCTGGCCAATCAGAACTTTGTTTTCTCTTGAGTTCAGTGATTGGTTCAGAGATGAGCATGTGACCCAACTGGTGTAAATTAGATGCAGTTGCATCTATCAGGGGAACAGGCAGAGGCTCTTTTCTTCTAGAACTGCCAGTAATAACAGTGAAGTGAGCCTAGGCTTTCAGGAGCCACTACTTGGGTCTGATTTTGAATCCTCTCAGTGGAGAGCTGTGCCCAGAGAAAAAGGAAGGCTTTCTGCAGGTGAGCTGCAGAAGCAGGCTGTTCCTGAATAAATCCTTCCTCTGGGCTTTTCAATTCTGTAAGCCAATAATCCCCTCTTTTGCTTAATCCAGTTTGAGTTGGATTTCCTGTCAATTACATCAAAAAGTCCTAACTGATACACTTAAAAAAAAAAACAAACACCAGAAAACAACCTCTGAATGATGCTTTAAAACTCAGTTTTGAAAGGCCCTTGTTTTTGTTTTTTATTTGTTTTTTTTTTTTTTTTTTTTTTTTTGGCACATTATTCTAAGGTTTATGCCTTTCTACCCATTTCCTTGACATTTCTGCCATTTTTTGTTATTTGTTTTTTGTTCATAAATCCTTTCCTATATGTATTGTAAGGTTCTAAAAACTTAATCAAATCCCTAGCCTGGACTCATGATTTTCTTTTACTAAATTTTTCTTTAATGGTAAAAGTATTCCATTTACCACACATCTAAATTTAGAAATACAGAAAAATAGGAGAAAAAAAAAAGTGGTCTACGACACAAACATAACCAGCTAACATTTTGCCAAACTTCTTTCCCAATTTTTCTTGTCCTTGCATAGACTATTGGATTACACTCGATTAACAGTTTGGTATATTGCTCTACATTGCTTTTGCAAAGGTAGTAAATGCATATGATGTAAAATTTCAAAAACACCACACATCCTTCTGGAACTTGCATTTTTCACTTCATGGTTAACGTTGGAAAGGGCTCTGTATCAGTACAAAGAGAGGCATCTCATTGTTCAATTATGTGGATGTGCCAGAGATAATTTAAGCAAACCCTGACTTTCAGGCAATTTTGTTTCCAGGTTTTGTCCCATAAGAAGCCACTGCCGCACATTTTTGTGCATAAAGCCTTAGTGATATGTGCATGAAGCCAAAAGATGTGCTGAATGTAAAGAAAGAACATGGCGGAATGGTAGGAATGCTTTTTAAGGCCACTGGCGCCATTGTGAAATTACCCTTGCAGAAGGCTACTGCATTTGCTACTCTATCCAGTTGCAATGAAAGGGCTATGTGTATATATTTTTATGATTGTTTGGCGCTTAGATCTGTGCTGGCACATGGTGAGAGTTTAATATGTTTTAGATATGATTGCTGCTGCTACTATTTTTTCCCTTTTACTTTTGTCACTCTTCTAACTCATCTGTATCATTTGAGAATATACTGTCAGTATTTTAGTTGTGCAAACCTCTTTCTCAAATCTGCGAACTCTGATCTTGCAAACATAATCTTTTCTCTCAGCTTTAGGAAACATTTCCCATCTCAGTAACTACTATGGGCCGTAATTCTAAAAAGACAAAGACAGAATAACGCCTCCCATGAATAGGTTAAAATCTAAAATATGACTCTTCCAGATTTCTTGCTGCTTCCCATATTTAGGGCTCAGTCAAAATCCCTAGTACAGAGACTGGCACATAGCATTTACTTCATTTTAGAATGAATGAATGATTGATTGTTTGGCTCTTTGGTTAATGTCTCTAGTAGTCAACTGTAAGCTCAATGAAGAATGTGACCATCTTTTCTTCTGATTGCTTTCTTACCAAAACATGAAATGGATATATGTTAAATGGTGGTGCTAGTGGTAAAGATCCTGCCTGCCAATGGAGGAGACGTAAGAGATGCTGGTTCAGTCTCTGAGTTGGGAAGATTTCCTGGAGGAGGGCATGGCAACCCACTCCACTATTCTTGCCTGGAGAATCCCATGGACAGAGGAGCCTGGTGGGCTGTGGTCTATGCTATGCTATGCTAAGTCACTTGAGTCACTTGAGTCTGTGTGACCCCATAGACGGCAGCCCACCAGGCTTCCCCGTCCCTGGGATTCTCCAGGCAAGAACACTGGAGTGGGTTGCTATTTCTTTCTCCAATGCATGAAAGTGAAAAGAGAAAGTGAAGTCACTCAGTCATGACTGATTCTTAGCGACCGCATGGACTGCAGCCTACCAGGCTCCCCGTCCATGGGATTTTCCAGGCAAGAGTACTGGAGTGGGGTACCATTGCCTTCTCCGGCTGTGGTCTATAGGGATGCAAAGAGTCAGACATGACTGAAGTGGCTTAGCACACATGTATGCTAGAATTTCTAGTCCAGTGACTGTAAGTGGTCCCTGGGAAGCTGTTAACAGCTTTTAAAAGATTCACTGGTATGATCCACTGGTATGACGCTAAAGAGGCAGCCAAGTTTTGGGGTGTCTTAATTATGTGTGGGTGTGCTTAGTTGCTCAGTCATATCCGACTCTTTGTGACTCTGTGGACACTGGCCCACCAGGCCCCTCTGTCCATGGGTCTCTCCAGGCAAGAATACTGGAATGAGTTGGGTGCCCTCCTCCAAAGGATCTTCCCAACCCAGGGACTGAACCCTAGATATGGATCTAAAGTCCGTCTGTACTTGGAAAATCTTCCTTGGTCATTCTGATGTCACCATCCTTATAGAAGATCATGGACTAGGGCTTGGGGGACCACTGTCATTTCCTATCCCAGTAGCCCATTGTCATTTTTTATTTCTGAAGTGCTCTCTTGGCTGCTGTGTGAGTGATTTTATCTGTGAGTACACACTATTTCATGCTGAGAAGCCACCCTGGCTCTCCAGCAGCTCCCCCTGGCTTTAATCCTATTAATAAACCTGTCCCCTGGCCTCTGAGGATGTGCCCTTTATATCTCACCCATTAAGCCTGTGGCAAACAGCTTTTCCCAGCATTCTACCACAATTCAGTTTTATTACAAAGTTCTGCTCTCTTTTGGAGAAATAGACTTGATGCTCATGATTTCGATTACCAGGCTCTTGCTGGCCAAATGGCTCATCTAGTGTTTTTATGGGGCCCTCGTGAGTCTACCAGATTGTGGAAGTAGCAGGCCAGGAAGGAATTAGCAGTGGGCCACCTTTGAGGGCTTCCCAAGTGGCACAGTGGCAAAGAATCTGCCTGCCAATGCAGGAGACACAAGAGATGTGGGTTTGATCCCTGGGTTGGGAAGATACCCTGGAGTAGGAAATAGCAACCTGTTCCAGTCCCCTGGAGGAGGGTATGGCAACCCACTCTGGTATTCTTGCCTGGAGACTTCCCATTGACAGAGGAGCCTGGTGGGCTACAGTCCATGGAGTCTCAAAGAGTTGGACACGACTGATAGCTAAGCATAGCACAGCCAGTATTCTTACCTGGAAAACCCCCACTGACAGAGGAACCTGGCAGGCCACCATCCATGGGATCCCAAAGAGTCAGACACAACTGATTGGCTAAGTTTGCACACACCCCCTTTTATATGCAGGTGCTGTGCTGGGCACAGTGGCAGGAATTTACATCCAAAAGTGGGTACTGTTATTCTACTTTTCAGGTGAGGAAACTGAGATCAGGGAGATGAAGAAAATGACCCAAGGACACAGGTCAGCAAGATGCTGAATGTCAGGATTTAAATCATGGTCTGTAAGATTCTAGGGTCTCAGCTCGGGATGTGCAGGTCCATGGGGCTCTGGGCAGGATTCAAGGACTGAATCTGTTGAGGAGGAGATGGAGAGCCTTGGCCAGGAGAGACTGAGGGGATGAACCCAGAGCGGGGATCTTGTGGGCTGTCAAACTGGGGTTGACAGTTATAAGAGGGGGTTCCTGAGACTTGGCCATGGGAAGGAAGGAGCACTTGAAGGCACCTGGGCAGCAGGTCTGCAAGCTGCTCAGGATCGTAATTTGTCACCCGCTAAACTTGCTGTTCAATTTGCTCATTCAACAATTCAACAAACATTTATAGAGTTTCCTCCTGTGTGCCGAAAGTGCTGGGGTGCTAAGAAAACAAGGCAGAAAAGGTCCCTGCTATTTTGGAGTGTATATAACTCTATATTAATAATCTTTATAATCATAGCAACCAACAGTCATTGAGCACTTAAGTACTAGGCACTGTTTTAATTACTTTATATGTATTAATCCATTCAATCTTGGCAACGACCCTATCAGGCGAGTACTATTATTACCTCTATTTTACAACTGGCCTGTGAGAGGCCCTGCTGGGACTAGGACCTGTGTCTATTGGCTTCCAAAGTTCACCGTCTGATCCCCTGGACTCTGTTTCCTACCATTTGGCCACTGGCCATTTTCCTCAACTTCTTTCAGCAGCTCTGATAACTTCCTGTTTCATTTACTGTGTGTTGTGTTCTAAATTGTTCTCACAGGCATTTCTTAAAGAGTCTGCTTTTAAAATGTAAAGCATTTAATTGGCCTCTGTGGTGAGAAGGCAGGCACCTGCATTTTGCAGAATGTCATCTGTATGCAAATTGCCAAACAGCCTCCTGGCCCTTCTGCTGTGTGAGATTCAGGGCTGCCTGGAGAGGCACTCCTGGTTTCAGCGCTCACCTTCCCCTGCTCCTGTGACCTGAGACATTTTAGTATCTATTGAGTTGCTCAGTTCAATATGACACCTTTTTCTTTCTTTTCTTCTAAATGTCCAGCTCAGTGGGGGTTGACCAAGACATAGGAAGCAAGAGATCTGCCCTCAAGAAGTCTACAGTCTAGCTGTTGAGATTAGGACCTATCCAGGATGAAACACTGGGATTATCACAGCAATACATAATTAAGTACTAAAGTTTCACAGTAGGGATTGCCAGATGCTACAGAGCTTCAGAGAAGGACAATAGTAGCATGGCTTTTGTGGAGGAGGGAAATAGGTTTTGAAAGAGTTGAATAGGTGGAAGTAAAAAGAAAGGTTATTCCAGCCAGGGGCCTCACAAGGGAAAAGGGATAGTGGTGGAAACAGCTTGACCTCTAAAGAACATGGAGAAGACCAGATCCGTTGGAGTCTTAGGGAAGGTGAGAAGCTTTCAGAACCAACTGTGAAAGGAAAACAGAAATGGAGGTGGTATTGCTAAGAGAGCTTAGATGGAGCCAGGAGTCTGTTGAGGAAGCGGTCTTCTGCACGTCTCAGCCCAGATGGAATTTGACCTTTTGACCACTTATTGTCTGAAAGCAGGCATCCACAACATCTGCCAAAAACTCAAGATACTTATCGGACCTTTGCCTTAAAATAACTCATGACAGCCTATCTACTTGTTGGACTCTTACCCTAAATAACTCAAGGCAACCTATCCCTTAAGGACAAATATTTCCTTTCTGTGTCAAGGTCAATCATAACTCATGCACAGTTCCGTGGCTTTTGCCCTGACTCTCTTTCCTGGAACACTAGTTCAATTTTACCCAAATTGGTGTCTCCTGAATTGAATTCTTAAGACCCCCAGTAAAGCTCTCTTTTCTTTGTAACCGCAATACTGGTTATTGTTTGACGTAACACTCAACAATAACAAAGCTAATGTGTTTTGTATGTACAACAACAGTTCGTGAACCAGGAACTTCCAAATGTACAAGCTGGATTTAGAAAAGGCAGACAAACCAGAGATCAAATTGCCAACATCCATTGGATCATAGAAAAAGCAACAGAATTCTAGAAAAACATCTACTTCTGCTTCATTGACTATGCTAAAGCCTTCAATGGTGTGGATCACAACAAACTGTGGAAAATTCTTAAAGAGATTGGAATACCAGATCACTTTACCTGCCTCCCGAGAAACCTGTATGCAGGTCAGGAAGCAACAGTTAGAATCGGACATGGAACAACGGACTGGTTCCAAATTGGGGAAGGAGTATGTCAAGGCTGTATATTTATGTCACCCTGCTCATTTAACTTATATGCAGAGTATATCATACAGAATGCCAGGCTGGATGAAGCACAAGCTGGAATCAAGATTGCTGGGAGAAATATCAATAACCTCAGATATGCAGATGACACCACGCTAATGGCAGAAAGTGAAGAGGAACTAAAAGAATCTCTTGATGAAGATGAAACAGGAGAGTGAAAAAGCTGGCTTAAAACTCAGCATTCAAAAAAATAAGATGGCATCTGGTCTTATCACTTCATGGCAAATAAATGGGAAAACAATGGAAACAGTGACACTTTATTTTCTTGGGTTCCAAATCCCTGTCAGTGCATGCAGCCATGAAATTAAAAGATGCTTGCTCTTTGGAAGAAAAGCTATGACAAACCTAGACAGCATACTAAAAAGCAGAGACATCACTTTGCTGACAGAGGTCTGTATAGTCAAAGCTATGGTTTTTCCAGTAGTCATATACAAATATGAGAGTTGGACCATAATGAAGGCTGAGCACCAAAGAATTGATGCTTTTGAACTGTGTTGCTAGAGAAGACTCTTGAGAGTCCCTTGGACTGCAGGGAGATCAAACCAGTCAATCCTAAAGGAAATCAGTCCTGAATATTCATTGGAAGGGCTGATGCTGAAACTAAGCTCCAGTACTTTGGACACTGGAGAGTGTCCAAGAGCCAACTCATTAGAAAAGACTTTGATCCTGGGAAAGATTGAGGGGATGACAGAGGATGAGATGGTTGGATGGCATCATCAACTCAATCGACATGAGTTTGAGCAAACTCTGGGAGATAGTAAAGAACGGGGAAGCCTGGTGTGTTGCAGTCCATGGGATAGCAAAGAGTCAGACACAACTGAGTGACTGAATTACAATACCAAAATGTACAAAGCACCATTTAAACTCTCCCTTTCGATCTTCAAAAGAACAGGTGAAGTATATACTACCTTCATTGTTCTTAGTGGAAACTGAGGCTCAGAAGGCTGATGTAATTTGCCTACACCAGCAGTTTAAGTGACCGAGCTTGGGTTTGAACCCATGCAGTCCAGTCTCAACCTCCAAGCTCTGGGCACCTATGTTATATTCCTAATACTGCTAATCTTTCTTCTCTCAAAGGGTCATAGGGATTAAGTTACCTTTTCTTGATTGGTGACAACAGAAGCCACTTGAGTTAGTTCAAGCAGAAAGGAATTTATTAAAGGCAATGAAGGTGCACATAGATTCTATCAAAGGGCTGGAGGTTGGGCTTGGCAGGAACTCCAGGGCAGGGCTGGTCTGTAAAGACCACACTCTTGCTGTCCCTGGGTTTGGGCACCATGCTCATTTTACCAGATCTGTACATTGCCCTGATGCCCCAAGAGCCAGCTGCTGCCGCCACTGCCACCATTGCCAGAAAGATGGATTCTTCCATGTGCCTGCTTCCTCACAGTGCTGTCTCCTGAGCTGAATTTCCTCTTGAGTACACCTGCTTCTCAGAAAACTTGGAAAGCAAATATTCTGGCTTCTCTCTTGGGGAGGAGGGACTTGTAAGGCAGAAATGCCCTTAACATCTGAAAGCTGTTGTCGCTAAAGTGCTGAGCAGCTGGAAAACATGACTATTTTCTACAGCATCAGTAAATGTGAAGCTGGTAACCAGTGCTGACCAAGACCATGGCTCTTAAGTGACTGTCTGAGGTTGGACAGGCTGAAAAGAATCATCCAGGAAGTATGTCAAAATTCAGAGTCTCAGGCCTCTGCTCCAGAGGTTCTGAGTCAGTGAGTCAGAGCAAGGCCTGGGAGTGTGCATTTCCCAGGGCTCTTCACATGACTCTGATGTGTAGCCACGTTCAGGAATCAGTGACACTCTCAGTGACAATTGTTGCTAATTCCAAGGAAATACTTAATATATTAAGTTCTTCACTGGGGGTGATTTTGCCCCCCAGGAATATTTGGCAGTACCTGGGGATGTTTTTGGTTGTCGCATCAAGGACTGTTACTGGCATTCAATGGATAGAAACAAGGGATGCTTCTGAACGTCCTACAGTGCACAGGATGGTCCCTTTTGACATCAGGGACCATCAGGGAATCATCAGGCTCTGAGTGTCCACAGGGCTCAGGCTGAGAAGCCCTGTATTAAAGGGTGCCCATTTTCCTTGAGATCCTATAGCTCCATTCTCTCCAGATGTGTTGCACTCTCATCAAGACAGAATGGTTTGTAAGAGCTTTGGAGATGCCAGTCCCTCTTTAAATCTTGACCATTTGAAACATAACCCCTATGCTCATGTTGTCATTTCAGAGGTGGAAGTTTCCAGAGCAAGGTCCCTGTGACTACTGGATCACCTCTGTTCTCCGGCTCTTAACTTTCCCCTGCCCTATGGGACCAAACCCAGGTCTCCCGTGTTGCAGACAGATTCTTTACCAGCTGAGTCACAAGGAAAGCCCTACTATGATTCAGACCTTGATAAAAGCCCAGGGAAAGTGTTGCTTCTGAGTTAGTCCTTGGCTCTCTTGCCCTGAAAGCTCAAGGAGGTGTCATAGGATAGTGGTTTGAAGCATGGTTTCTAAAGGGAGAACTTGATCAGAAACAAAGGTCTCCCACCTACTGTTTTTAGGCAAGTTACTTAGCCTCCCTAAAACTCTGCTTCCTCCCCCTATAATACAATGATAGTGCTTCTTTCCCTGAGTTGTGGAGAGGATGCAGTGAGACAATCATGAGTCTCAGTCATCTCTTACTGCAGTAACTGTGTAACAACCTCCCTCGTCATTTCAGTGGCATACCCATACCACAATAAGCATCTGGGAGGATTAATCATATGCATCAGCTTGACATTGGCTGGGAGGCCCAGATATTTGGTCAAACACTATTTTGGGTGTATCTGTGGGGGTGTTTCTGGATGAGATTAACTTCTGAATGAGTAGACTGAGTAAAGCAGATTGCAATGAGTTGAGGGCCTGACTAGAACATAAAGTCTGAGCAAGGGGGAGGGCTTCCCTGATGGTTCAGGGGTAAAGAATTCACAGGCAATGCAGGAGACATGGGTTCAATCTCTGGGCTGGGAAGATCCCTTAAAGGAGGGTATGGCAACCCACTCCAATATTCTTGCCTGGAGAATCCCATGGACAGAGGAGCCTGGTGGGCTACAATTCATAGGGTTGCAAGGAGGCAGACACAATTGAAGTGGCTGAGCACTCATGCATGAGCAAAGGGGAACTTTGCCTGCCTGACTTGGGACATTGATATTCTCTTGCCTTGGCTTGGAACTTACACCATTGGCTCTTCTGGTCCTCAAGCCTTTGGACTGTGTACAAAGAGGATTAGGTTGTGTGTGTATGTGTGTATTAGTTGCTCAGTTGTGTCTGACTCTTTAAAACCCCATAGACTGTAGCTTGCCAGGGTCCTCTGCCCATGGGATTCTCCAGGCAAACATTGGAGTGGGTAGCCATTCCCTTCTCCAGGGGATATTTCTGACCTAGGGATCAAACTCAGGTCTCCTGCATTGCAGACAGAGTCTTTACTGTATGAGCCATCAGGGATGCCTATATCTACATCTATATCTAAGTATATCTTATTGGTTCTGTTTCTCTGGAGAACCCTGATTAATATAGCGTCTTCCTCCTGCCCATGCACCTGAAGGTTGGCTGTGGTTTGGCTGATCTAGCCTGGGCTTGCCTTCAACACTGTGGGTTGGACCAGGTCTATTCCATATCTTGCATTCTCTCTGCATTAGCAGTTACCCAGGATATGTTTCTTTATAGTGTAAGAGGCAGAAGCACAAGAGGGCAAGCCCAACCACACAAGTACGTTTCAGGCTTTTGCTGATATCAACATTTGCTTCTATCCCATTGGCCAAATCAAGTCACAAGGCTGCACCTGAAATAGTTGGGGCTAAGAAGTATATCATGCCCACAGTAAGAAGGAGCGAGGGGCTCTAATCCAAACCGTCACTCCTGCGTGGCAAGGGCTCCACAGACATGTTTTGTTATCCTTAATATTGTGAGTCATGACTCTGCCCTAACTTGGTCTCTGTTCTCTAGCTTGGTGCTTTGACCTCTGGTTGATCCACATGTGCATTAGCTTCGACCTTTTGCCTATGAACTTGTCTCAGATCTGTTCATCTAGCCCTCCCAGCGGACTTCTCTTCTTTGTCTATTTTTCAGTTATGTAAATAAATCACTCTCTGTCACTGCCCAACAGCACTGCATGCTAGGTTTTTATATGGTAGGTGTAGCTGACTTGAATTCACTCTGGTCTTGGTTCACTGAAAATTTCCTGTTAGTCTCTGATGCTCTTTGCTGCTTAAGTCCTCCCCTTCTTTTCAGGATTTGGTCAATTAGTAAACCTGTGTAATGGGTCCAGCCTTCAGGAGTCTCTTCTCAGTGTTTTTATTCTCTTTCCCACTTGGTTGGGTGACCCTGCTTTTGCAGGATGGCTGACTCTCTTCCACACATTGGCATGGACACATGGATGAGGCTCTGAAGTCCACAGGGTTTTCAGTGGGTGCTCCGTCTATGTTTGTTGACATTGGAGGTTTAAAAAAAGTGGTTTACAGTCAGTTCTTTACATACAGACCATCCAGTTGTGACTTTTCACAGATGCGAACGTGCATTTGCATGTCCAGTCCTGTAAGTTAGTTTACGTGTCTGGCGTACATTGTCTTGTGCATGCTTCTCTACATGAGGTTGTGCCTTTGTGTACTCTGTACAGTACTGTATAAAGTACGGAGTATCTTTACTTAAAGCCCAGGATGTCTGGAAGCAGGTATAAAAATAGCTGGTACTGAATGGCAGGTGTGAGTGAAATGGCAGCTTGCCTTGCATCTCCTATTGCTGACAATCCTTCAGCTCTACCATCTCCCATCTCCTCTCCCTCCTCTATTCAATAACTCTTCTTCCCTGTTTGCTTGATGCCACCCCCTGTGTGCCAGCTGTTGTACTGTACGACAGAGGATGAGATGGCTGCATGACATCACTGACTCGATGGACATGACTTTGAGTGAACTCCGGGAGTTGGTGATGGACACGGAGACCTGGCGCACTGCAATTCATGGGGTTGCAAAAAGTTGGACACGACTGAGCGACTGAACTGAACTGAACTGAACTGTACTTTTCAAGGTTCTGTATTGTAAGATTAAGAATGTTTTATTTTTTATGTATAATTTGAGTGAAAAGTATTATAAACCTGTTACAGTACAGTACTATATTACTGTATATATAACCGACTGTGTTAGCTGGGTATCTAGGCTAACTTTGTTGGACTTAAGAACAAATTAGACTTATGAATGTGCTCTTGGAATGGCACTCGTTTAATGTAAGGGACTTACTGTATAGTTACTTTTCATTTGTTCGAGATGATGTCCCTGTATACTAAGAAGCAGCATTTGTTGTTGCTGTTCAGTTGCTAAGTTGTGTCTGACTCTTTGCGACCCCATGGTCTACAGCATGCTAGGCTTCCCTGTCCTTCACTATCTCCTGGAGTTTCCTCACATTCATGTCCATTAAGTCAGTGATGCTATCTGATCATCCTGTCTTCTGCTGCCTCCTTCTCCTTTTGCCATCAATCTTTCCCAACATCAGGGTCTTTTACAGTGAGTTGGCTCTTCATATCAGGTGGCCAGATTATTGGAGCTTCAGCTTCAGCATGAGTCCTTCCAATGAATATTCAGGGTTGATTTCCTTTAGGATTGACTGGTTTGATCTTCTTGCTGTCCAAGGGACTCTCAAGAGTCTTCTCCAGCACCACAATTTGAAAGCATCAATTCTTTGGTGCTCAATTTTCTTTATGGTCCAACTCACATCTGTACATGACTACTGCAAAAACCATAGTTTTGACTCTATGTACCTTTGTTAGCAAAGTGATGTCTCTGCATTTTAATATGTTGTCTGGGTTTGTCACAGCTTTCCTTCCAAGGAGTAAATGTCTTTTAATTTCATGGCTGCAGTCACCATCCACAGTGATTTTGGAGTCCAAGAAAATAAAATCTGTCACTTTTCCATTGTTTCCCATCTATTTGCCATGAAGTGATGGGACTGGATGCCATGGTCTTAGTTTTTTGAATGTTGAATTTTAAGTCAGCTTTTTCACTCTCCTCTGTCACCCTCATCAAGAAGTTCTTTAGTTCCTCTTTGCTTTCTGCCATTAGAGTAGTATCATCTGCATATATAAGGTTGTTGATATTTCTCCCAGCAATCTTGATTCCAGCTTGTGCTTCATCCAGCCTGGCATTTCTCATGATATAGTCTGCATAGAAGTTAAATAAGCAGGGTGACAATATATAGCCTTGATGTACTCCTTCCCATTTGGAACCAGTCTGCTGTTACATGTTCGGGTCTAACTGTTACTTCTTGACCCACATACATGTTTCTCAGGAGACAGATCAGGTGGTCTGGTATTCCCATCTCTTGAAGAATTTTCCACAGTTTCTTGTAATCCACACAGTTAAAGGCTTTAGCGTAGTCAATGAAGCAGAAGTAGATGTTTTTCTGGAATTCCCTTGCTTTCTCTATGATCCAGTGGATGCTGGTAATTTGATCTCTGGTTCCTCTGCCTTTTCTAAATCCAGCTTGTACATATGGAAGTTCTTGGATCATAAACTGCTGAAGCCTAGCTTGAAGGATTGGAACATAACCTTGCTAGCATGGGAAATGAGCACAATTGATTTTAGAGCAGGGGTTCTTAGTCTTGGCTGCATGTGGCAACTGATGAGGACATTTAGAAAGTTCTGGGATCTTGGGTCCAAGGATTCAGATTTAATTGGTCTGGGGTGTAGCCTGGACTTCAAGATTTTTAAATGCTTCCCAAATGATTCTGACACATAGTTAGTGTTGGAAATAACCACTTTAGAGTAGGTCAGGATTTATTTTTAAATTTTGGCTTTTCACTTAACCAGCTTCAGCTTGGTCCAGTTACTAAGCCTCTAAGAGGCTAGTGTCCTTACATGTAAAATGAGGATAATATTATGCACCTTCCTGATGTTGCGTAAAATGGAACGAAATAGCCAGATAACAGGCACTCAGTAAGCATTATTTTCCTTTAAAATGGAATTCTGTTTTATTCCAAAGAGTTAGGTTCATCACTGAAAACTAGGGCAATATAGAAAATGAGGGGGAAAACCCTCATGGAGTCCTGGTCTAACAATTCTTCATGTATTGCCTTTAGTTCTTGTCTTTTTCACTTTGCACTTATTTTTATGCACAAGGTTGAAATCATCATGAAATACAATCTATACTCTGCTTTTATTCGCTCAACTTTGATGATGTGGTAATAGCCACTGCTTCACTTAATCTGCTAAGGGTTCAGAATTTTGAGTCTTGGATTGACAGTCATGGAGGATCATCGACCTCTCTTCTTGTGGTTTTCTTGGTGATAGTTGGTCCCCCTGTGACCCTCTTTGCACACTCCAGAGCACTATGTCCAGGGAGCAACCCTGAGGGCATGCGCAGCAGCTTGAGCTGACTTTTCATATGGAAGATCCTGCTTCTCTTTACGGGCATATCTGATGCTATCTTTATGAGGGATTAAACTTCATTATTACCAGGAGGAGAGCATCCCCTGTTGGTTGCAACAGTGTAGGAATGTCTTTGTTCACCCCATTCTGTCAGCCATCCAAAGACTGTTCCATGCCCTAGGGCTAACACCCTTCATTTCCAATCACACAAACTGTCCTGATTCAGGGCAGAAAGAAGCAGTCCTATTTTCCATCCAGTTGCACTCACCTACAAACCTAGCCCTTCTAGAGTTTCAAGCCTGTTGAAGAGGCAATATTATGCATGGAGAAAAGAGGTCTTTGGGATCTAGCAGCTTTGGTTTTGGAGAAGGCAATGGCACCCCACTCTAGTACTCTTGCCTGGAAAATCTCATGGACGGAAGAGCCTGGTAGGCTGCAGTCTGTGGGGTTGCGAAGAGTCAGACACGACTGAGTGACTTCACTTTCACTTTTCATTTTCATGCATTGGAGAAGGCAATGGCAACCCACTCCAGTACTCTTGCCTGGAAAATCCCAGGGACGGGGGAGCCTGGTAGGCTGCTGTCTATGGGGTCGCACAGAGTTGAACACAACTGATGCGACTTAGCAGCAGCAGCTTTGGTTTTGAGCCCAAGATTTGCAACTTACATTATGATGGGCTTTTGGTGAATTGGGCTTCCTTGGTGGCTCAGATGGTAAAGAATCTGCCTGCAATGCAGGAGACCTGGGTTTGATCCCTGGGTCGGAAAGATCCCCTGGAGAAGGGAATGGCAACTCACTCCAGTATTCTTGCCTGGAGAATTCCATGGACAGAGGAGCCTGGCAGGCTACAGTCCATGGGATCGCAGAGTTGTACACCACTGAGCGACTAGCACTTTCACTTTGATGAATTACCTAACACTCCAAGCCTCAGTATCTTTATCTTTAAAAGGGGAAAGATATGATCTGACTTGTATGGTGTTATGAAAGTTACCAATGAACTACTGTGTCCATTTAAAAATACTTATTGAACACCTATTATATGCCACAGATGGCTTTATGTGCTGGGAATATTGGGGAGCAAGCCAGGTAGTCCCTGCCTGTGTGGAATTTGCATTGCAGCAGGAGGTTCTTCCCAGATGGCTCAGTGGTAAAAGAATCTACCTACCAATGCAGGAGGCATGGGAGATGAGGGTTTGGTCCCTTAGTAGCGAAGATCCCCTGGAGTAAGAAATGGCAATCCATTCCAGTATTCTTGCCTAGAAGATCCTGTGGACAGAGGAGCCTGGCAGGTTACAGTCTATGGTGTCGCAAAGAGTCATATATGACTGAGCAAGTGAGCATGAGCACACATACAAACAGGAAGTGCTTAAAGTAGAGATTATAATCCTCTGTGGTTCAGGTTCAGATGGGGAAGAATATGATACTCGGCAGTGTGTGGCAATGACACCTAATGTAGATGTGGGGATTTAAACATAAATATAGTGGATTGGGTTGTGGTAGCAAGGCCACTCTTACTGTTTCCTCTTAAACTATAGAGAGATTCTGGGTGAAATAGAACAAGAAAAGTAGAAATGTTAACTGAGCTTGGAAAAAGGAAAGGAGAACTTCTGTGGCGGAAACAAAGAGTGGAAACTAAAAGCTCGGATGATGGGCAGGGGCTGTATCGAGACTGCCCGGGTGTCTCCTCTGTGTGTGGAGCTGCTGGCTTCAGGCGGAACTCACCCATCCTGGGAAGTGGGGAGGGGAACTCTCTACCTGCTGGTTTAGGGGTGCAGCAGGCAGGCCGGGCTTCTTTCTGGGGCTGTGGGATGGAAAAGGGTCCCCTGAGAGAAGCTGGAATCACATGAGGCCCTGTGCATGGGTGCAGGTACTGACTCTGCTCCATCACACAGAGTGGGAACCTGAGAAAAGGATTAACATAAAAACTGGTCCAAAGGGCTCTGGTGGGTGTGCACCTAAGACCATCCCATGGAGGACCTTCCCTCTCAGGGCCTTTATATAGGCTGCTCTCCCAGCTGAGATCCTTGCTCCTAGTCTCCATTTTGGTTGTCTCCTCCCAACCTGCTTCACTGGACAGTGTCTTGACTCAGATGTCACTTTCTTGGAAAGACTGTCACAGACCTCCAAGATTAGATCTGATCCCCCTTTACACATTCTTTTTATTTTCCATATGCCCTACTGTAAGCACAACTTAATAACTATGTAATTATGTGCTATATAGCTGCCTCCCCTGATACATAGCTACTGATACATTGTAAAAGTAGGTCAAATCTTGTACATTTGTATTTTTACCTGATGCTGCATTCCCAGCATAGTACCTAATACATAGTCAGTGCTCAAAAAATGGATTTTCAATAAATAGATGAATGAATGAATTTGTCCTCAATGGCCATGTCCACTATCCCCATCTCCTACCAATCCCAAATGGAAATAAAAAATACAATACCTTCTTGCTTTGTAGTTACTACAGAGTGAAAATATACACTCTACAAAGGCAGTAGGGCTCAGACTTTAGTGTCTAACAGCATCACCAGGAAGGCTTGCTCAAACACAGATTGCTGGACGCCACCCACAGAGTTTCTGATTCATTAGGTCTGGGCGGGGCCTGAGAATTTGCATATGTGATGCCTTCCCAGGTGCTGATACTGTGGGTCTGTGGACCACATCTTGTGAACCACTGCTGCACAGCATTGTTATTTTGGTTCATTTGGTTTTTAAGTCGGAGCTATAAAATATACCACTGATGATACAACTATAGCTTTATGCCTTTAAAACTTAGCATAAACAAATGATTGACATGATCAATAACCTGATAATATATAAGCATTTTTCCTGGGAAAGGTGGGCTCCCTATCTTTCACATAAGTAGGGGAGAAAGGTGAAGGGTGACAAGCTTGGGTTCTGGTGTCAGATCTGCTGGACTTCAGCCTTAGTGCCACCTCCTGCAAGTACCAGAACTCAGGTAAGCTGTGAGCCTCCCTGCCTCAGCTTGCTAATTTATACAATTGCAGGACCTGCTTCACTGGGTTGTTGAGATCATAAGGAGATAACATTAATAGTTTCCTTTCAACAGTGCCTGGCATGTAGTCAGCAACATGTATAACATGTTGTTATAACGGGAAAGGGGAAGGAATGTTTACCAGTATATGTTAGGCATCCCGTTAGGGGTTTTCACACACACACTGTCTCATTTAAGCCTTGCAGCAATGCTATGAAATAGGTAATATTATCCCCACTTTATAAGGGAGGAAAACGAGGCACAGAGAGGCTAAGTAACTTGTCCAAAAATACTCATTTAGTGATAATATCTGGGTTGGCATCAAGTCTCTGTAGTGTCATTGTCTTATCATTATTTGGCACTCCCAGCACCTCCAGGAAGCAGTCTCCTGGAAGAGACTGACAGTCCAACCTCAGTGGGGTTGGGTCCTGTTTCCCAGACATCTCTATGCGCCTTGTCTCCTCGTTCAGATTCCTTTCTGCCCACGTGTGCACCTGCTGCTCTGATGCCCTCCTCCAGCCAGCCTCAGGCTGCAGCTCTTTCTCATTCACACTGAAGGGCAAGCTGACATGGGAACATTTCAAAAGTGCCTCAGCCTGGAAGGCCACGCTGTCCATTACACTTAGAGAGCGACAGCAGTGACGCTTCCCAAGAGAGCCGTGCGGCAGGACCAGGCACGCTTGATGGACTAGAGTCCTGCTTTTAAAGCAGGCTCACCAGCAGCTGCCCGACTTGAAAAGGAAACAGCCCTGGCTCCCGTCCGAAGGCAAGGAGTGGCTTCCATCTTTCTTTCCCAAGTGGAGGCTGAGTAGAAGTGACAGTGTTTGCAGCTCTGAGCCACAGGTTTTGAGTTGACTGAAGGTCCCATTCTTGACTGGTTTGGACAAAATGCTTTTGAAGGTGTTACTGGAAAGTATCCTGGTGAGAATGGGGCTGTGAAGGCTCAGGTGAGTCGCCTACATGCTCTGGAATCTCATGAGCTCCCTGGAGGGTGGGGCTATCCTGCCTGGCAGGTGGACAGATCCCCTTCCCTGATGGAGAGGCTTCTAGTATGGACTTCATAGGCACAATTCACAGGGTGTGAACTGTGGGCCGTGGAAGGTTGCCAGAACCTTTTGTCCCATTTATTTAATTTTTTTAAACAGACAACAGATTGTGTGGTGCCCCTGCTAATAACCCTCCCAGCTGCCCATTGCCCCCAGGGTCAAGCCCCGAATGGCTTATATGGTTTTGTTAGCTTAAGTTTGCCCAGAAGTGGATCAAAGAGATAATGGTTGTAAGAACCAGTCATTTATTTAGGAAGGATCTCAGGAAACACCCAGATAGGGTGTGGAATTGAAACACAGAAAGGAAAGCAACCATTAAAGGTCACTATCAGTTGGAGTGACCAGGTGCAGTTGGAGGGTGGTCTTCCTGGGGAATTTAGGAAAGGATGTGGAACACACACTGCAAAGTTTTCTGTCCCCAGATATGAGGGAGCTGGGGTATTTATCCTCCAACTCTTGTCAGTCATTGATTGGGGGCTCCTGGGGTGGGCAGTGGGGAGCATGAATTCACTGAAACTTCTCTCCTGCTGAGGACAGGGCCAAAGTGAAGACTCAGAGAAGGCACTCAGGCAAAATGATGCTGGTACTGGCATCTGGAAGCCAACTACCTTGCCTGGAAGAAGGGATGTGAGTGGGGCTCCAGCAGCATCTACTGTGACATCCACCGTCTAGCTCAGCCCACCCCTTACACACACCATACACATCCACAAGTCCTTCCCACACAGTCTACCACCTCTTGCATAACCCAACCCACACACGCACATGTGGCCTACAGCACACATATACAATCCACAGGATACATATACATCCCTCAACCCACCACACAACTCACAACCAGCACAAATCACAACACACAGTCATATACAATACACACACATACACTCCCCACAACTTGCTGCTGCTGCTGCTGCTGCTAAGTTGCTTCAGTCATGTCTGACTCTGTGCGACCCTGTAGACGGCAGCCCACCAGGCTCTCCCTTCCCTGGGATTCTCCAGGCAAGAAGGACCTTATTATTGCCCTATTTTACAGAAAACTAAGATCATGGCATCTGGTCCCATCACTTCATGGGAAATAGATGGGGAAACAGTGGAAACAGTGTCAAACTTTATTTTGGGGGCTCCAAAACCACTGCAAATGGTGATTGCAGTCATGAAATTATAAGACACTTACTCCTTGGGAGGAAAGTTATAACCAACCTAGATAGCATATTAAAAAGCAGAGACAATATTTTGCTGACAAAGGTCCGTCTAGTCAAGGCTATGTTTTTTCCAGTGGTCATGTATGGATGTGAGAGTTGGACTTTGAAGAAAGCTGAGCGCCGAAGAATTGATGCTTTTGAACTGTGATGTTGGAGAAGACTCTTGAGAATCCCTTGGACTACAAGGAGATCCAACCAGTCCATCCTAAAGGAGATCAGTCCTGGGTGTTCATTGGAAGGACTGATGTTGAAGTTGAAACTCCAATAGTTTGGCCACCTGATGCAAAGAGTTGACTCACTTGAAAAGACCCTGATGCTGGGTGGGATTGGGGACAGGAGGAGAAGGGGACGACAGAGGATGAGATGGCTGGATGGCATCACCGACTCGATGGATATGAGTTTGGGTAAACTCCGGGAGTTGGTGATGGACAGGCCTGGTGTGCTGCAATTCATGGAGTCACAGAGTCAGACATTCCTGAACGACTGAACTGAACTGAACTGACAGATGTGGAAAGTGAGGCTCACAGGGTTAAAAGTTGTTCACTGTCTGGCCTATTGGGACCAGATCTCAGGTCTTCTCATTCCTGTTCAGGCACGTTTTCCATGCACCCTGTGAGAATGGATGTAACCCCCTTACCGTGCTCACCCTGGGAAGTTCATGGCTAGTTCAGTAATGCTGCTGATCCTCAAAGTGTTTTCCTTTTTCAAATGAAATTATGTTTTCAAAGTAGAAAACCAATATATATTTCTAAAAAGAAGAAAGGAAAAAGAATAAACCAATATATGTCTTTCTCCTCAAAAATTTTTAGAAAAGGCCTTAAAAACAAGTGATAAAATATTTCATTTCAGTTTTTCACCAAAACAGAATTTTCTGACCTCAGTTTTCCTAATCTGTAAAATAGAGGTCTTGGAATAGGTCAGAAGTCTTCATTGTGGGTCAGTGACACCTCACTGATGAGCTTTTCGAGATCTAGGAATCTGGAAATTTATGAAAAAAATTCCATGTAATCACATTTTTTTTTTCCTGGGAAAAGGATTTATAACTTTTTCAGACTATTATAGTTCTGTGACCTCAAAATGTTTTTCAATCATCGCACTAGGTATTCCTTAAGGGTTTTTTTCTGGAGGAATTGTATTAAAATCATTATGAAATGTCAGCAGGTACCATAAACCTGAGGACTAAGAATTATTTTTTAAGAGTTGCAGTAGAAGCATGGGAAAGAGGTGTATTTGTGTATATTTTACAACCAGCATTCCCTGCTGGCTCAGTCAGTAAAGAGTCTGCCTGCAATGCAGGAGACCCAGGTTCAATCCCTGGGTTGGGAAGATCTCCTGGAGAAGGAAATGGCAACCCACTCCAGTACTCTCGCCTGGTGAATTCCATGGATAGAAGAGTCTGGTGGGCTACAGGCCATGGAGTCACAAAGAGTCGGACACGACTGTGTGACTAATACTTTCACTTTCAATAGTCTAGATAACTGAGATTTTAGTTCTTAAAAAACAATGCTGGACAGAGTTTAGTTTCATCCACTGCTGGGAGAAGTGTCAATTGGCTCAATCCTTTGGGGAAGCAGTTTGACAAAATACATAAAGAGCTTTGAAATGTTTGTATATTGATTTAGTGATTCCATTGCAGGGCCTGTAACATGGAAAAAGAAAGAATTAAGGAAATCTATATCATAGAAAGAAATATTGTATAAATCTTAAGATGATCTTGGTAGATCCCTAAAAACATTTGATAAGATCTCATATCAATGACTGATAATGGGAAGAGTGGAATCTGAAAATGTACTTTGTAAACTGGTGACTCAGACAGTAAAGAGTCTGCCTGCAAGGCAGAAGACCCAAGTTTGATCCCTGAGTTGAGAAGATCCCCTGCCGAAGGGAATTGTTACCCACTACAGTAATTTTGCCTGGAGAATTCCATGGACAGAGGAGCCTGGTGGGTTACAATCTGGAGTTTCAAAGAGTCAGCCATGACTGAACAACTAACACACCAAATTTATACTAAATAGTCAACCAATATTATACCTGTTCAGTTCAGTTCAGTCACTCATTCATGTCTGATGCTTTGTGACCCCTTGGACTGCAGTGCACTAGGCTTCCCTGTCCATCACCAACTCCCAGAGCTTGCTCAAACTCATGTCCATTGAGTCAGTGATGCCATCCAACCATCTCATCCTTTGTTATCCCCTTCTCCTCCTGCCTTCAATCTTTCCCAGCATCAGGGAATTTTCCAGTGAGTCAGTTCTTCACATCAGGAGGCCAAAGTATTGGAGTCTCAACTTCAGCATCAGTCCTTCCAATGAGTATTCAGGACTGATTTCCTTTAGGATTGTTTGGTTTGATCTCCTTGCAGTCCAAGGGACTCTCAAGAGTCTACTCCAACACCACAGTTCAAAAGCATCAATTCTTCGGTGCTCAGCCTTTTCACAGTCCAACTCTCACATCCATACATGACTATTGGAAAAACCATAGCTTTGTTTAGATGGACCTTTGTCAGCAAAGTAGTGTCTCTGCTTTTTAATATGCACTCTAGGTTGGTCATAGCTTTTCTTCCAAGGAGGAAGCATCTTTTAATTTCATGGCTGCAGTCACCATCTGCAGTGATTTTGGAGCCCAAGAAAATGAAGTCTATCACTGTCCATTGTCTTCCCATTTATTTGCCATGAAGCAATGGGACCAGATATGATCTTAGTCTTTCGAATGCTGTTTTAAGCCAGCTTTTTTCACTCTCCTCTTTCACTTTCATCAAGAAGGTCTTTAGTTTTTCTTTGCTTTCTGCCATAAGGGTGGTGTCATCTGCATATCTGAGGCTATTGACATTTCTCCTGGCAATCTTGATTCCAGCTTGTGTTTCATCCAGCCCAGCATTTCACATGCTATACTCTGCATATAAGTTAAATAAGCAGGGTGACAATATACAGCCTTAATGTACTCCTTTCCCAATTTGGAAACAATCTGTTGTTCCATGTCCAGTTCTAACTATTGCTTCTTGACCTGCATACAGATTTCTGAGGAGGGAGGTAAGATGGCCTGGTATTCCCATCTCTTGAAGAATTTTCCACAGTTTGTTGTGATCCACACAGTCAAAGGCTTTGTGTAGTCAATATAGCAGAAGTAGATGTTTTTCTAGAACTCTCTTGCTTTTTCTCTGATCCAGTGGATATTGGCAATTTGATCTCTGGTTCCTCTGCCTTTTCTAAAACCAGCTTGAACATCTAAAAATTCTCGGTTCATGTACTGTTGAAGCCTGGCTTGGAGAATTTTGAACATTACTTTGCTAGCTTGTGAGATGAGTGCAATTGTGTGGTGGTTGAACATTCTTTGGCATTGCCTTTCTTTGGGATTGCAATGAAAACTGACCTTTTCCAGTCCTGTGGCCACTGCTGAGTTTTCCAAATTTGCTGGCATATAGAGTACAGCACTTTCACAGCGTCATCTTTTAGGATTTGAAATAGCTCAACTGGAATTCCATCACCTCCACTAGCTTTGTTCATAGTGGTGCTTCCTAAGGCCCACCTGACTTCACATTCCAGGATGTCTGGCTCTAGGTGAGTGAGCACACCATCGTGGTATCTGGATCATGAAGATCTTTTTGGTATAGTTCTTCTATGTATTCTTGCCACCTCTTAATATCGTCTGCTTCTTTTTAGGTCCATACCATTTCTGTCCTTTATTGTGCCCATCTTTGCATGAAATGTTCCCTTGGTATCTCTAATTCTTGAAGAGATCTCTGGTCTTTCCCATTCTATTGTTTTCCTTTATTTCTTTGCATTGGTCGCTGAGGAAGGCTTTATTATCTCTCCTTGCTATTCTTTGGAACTCTACATTCAGATGGGTATATCTTTCCTTTTCTCCTTTGCTTTTAGCTTCTCTTCTTTGCTCAGCTTTTTGTAAGGCCTCCTCAGACAACCATTTTGCCTTTTGGCATTTCTTTTTCTTGGAAATGGTCTTGATCCCTGCTTCCTGAACAATGTCACAAACCTCCATCCATAGTTCTTCAGGCAATCTGTCTATCAGATCTAATCCCTTGAGTCTATTTGTCACTTCCACTGTATAATAATAAGGGATTTGATTTAGATCATACATGAATGGTCTAGTGGTTTTCCCTACTTTCTTCATTTTAAGTCTGAATTTGGCAATAAGTAGTTCATGATCTGGGCCACAGTCAGCTCCTGGTCTTGTTTTTGCTGACTGTATAGAGCTTCTCCATCTTTGGCTGCAAAGAATATAATAAATATTATTTCAGTGTTGACCATTTGGTGATGTCCATGTGTAGAGTTGTCTCGTCTGTTGTTGGAAGAGGGCGTTCACTATGACCAGTGTGTTCTCTTTGCAAAACTCTGTTAGCCTTTGCTCTGCTTCATTTTGTATTCCAAGGCCAAACTTGCCTGTTACTCCAGATATCTCTTGGCTTCCTATTTTTGCATTCCAAACCCGATGAAGAAAAGGACATCTTTTTTTTGGTGTTAGTTCTAGAAGGTCTTATAGGTCACCATAGAATCGTTCAACCTCAGCTTCTTTGGCATTAGTGGTTGGGGCATAGACTTGGATTACTGTGATATTGAATGCTTTGCCTTGGAAATCAACAGAGATCATTCTGTCATTTTTGAAATTGCACCTGAGTACTGCATTTCAGACTTTCTTGTTGACTATGAGAGCTACTCCATTTTTTATAAGGGATCCTTGCCCACAGTAGTAGATAAAATGGTCATCTGAATTAAACCCGCCCTGACCCAGATAATGACGATGGTGTGATCACTGACCTAGAGCCAGACATCCTGGACTGTGAAGTCAAGTGGGCCTTAGAAAGCATCACTATGAACAAAGCTAGTGGAGGTGATGGAATTGCAGTTGAGCTATTCCAAATCCTGAAAGATGATGCTGTGAAAGTGCTACACTCAATATGCCAGCAAATTTAGAAAACTCAGCAGTGGCCACAGGACTGGAAAAGGTCAGTTTTCATTCCAATCCCAAAGAAAGGCAATGCCAAAGAATGCTCAAACTACTGCACAATTGCACTCATCTCACACACTAGTAAAGTAATGCTCAAAATTCTCCAAGCCAGGCTTCAGCAATATGTGAACCACGAATTTCCAGATGTTCAAGCTGGTTTTAGAAAAGGCAGAGGAACCAGAGATCAAATTGCCAACATCTGCTGGATCATGGAAAAAGCAAGAGAGTTCCAGAAAAACATCTATTTCTGCTTTATTGACTATGCCAAAGCCTTTGACTGTGTGAATCACAATAAACTGTGGAAAATTCTGAAAGAGATGGGAATACCAGATCACCTGATCTGCCTCTTGAGAAACCTGGTCAGGAAGCCACAGTTAGAACTGAACATGGAACAATAGACTGGTTCCAAAGAGGAAAAGGAGGACGTCAAGGCTGTATATTGTCATCCTGTTTATTTAACTTGTATGCAGAGTACATCATAAGAAACGCTGGACTGGAAGAAACACAGGTTGGAATCAAGATTGCTGGGAGAAATATCAATAACCTCAGATATGCAGATGACACCACCCTTATGGAATAAATTGAAGAGGAACTAAAGAGCCTCTTGATGAAGGTGAAAGAGGAGAGTGAAAAGGTTGGCTTAAAGCTCAACATTCAGAAAACGAAGATCATGGCATCTGGCCCCATCACTTCATGGGAAATAGATGGGGAAACAGTGGAAACGGTGTCAGAGTTTATTTTTCTGGGCTCCCAAATCACTGCAGATGGTGACTGCAGCCATGAAATTAAAGGATATTTACTCCTTGGAAGGAAAGTTATGACCAGCCTAGATAGCATATTCAAAAGCAGAGACATTACTTTGCCAACAAAGGTTCGTCTAGTCAAGGCTATGGTTTTTCCAGTGGTCATGTATGGATGTGAGAGCTGGACTGTGAAGAAGGCTGAGTGCCGAAGAATTGATGCTTTTGAACTGTGATGTTAGAGAAGACTCTTGAGAGTCCCTTGGACTGCAAGGAGATCCAACCAGTCCATTCTGAAGTAGATCAGCCCTGGGATTTCTTTGGAAGAAATGATGCTGAAGCTGAAGCTCCAGTACTTTGGCCACCTGATGGGAAGAGTTGACTCATTGGAGAAGACTCTGATGCTGGGAGGGATTGGGGGCAAGAGGAGAAGGGGATGCCAGAGAATGAGATGGCTGGATGACATCACTGACTCAATGGATGTGAGTCTGAGTGACCTCCGGGAGTTGGTGATGGACAGGGAAGCCTGGCGTGCTGCGATTCATGGGGTCGCAAAGAGTTGGACATGACTGAGAGACTGATCTGATCTGATCTGATCTTGAAGTCCTTTTTAGTTCACTGATTCCTAAAATGTCAGTATTCACTCTTGCCATCTCCTGTTTGACCACTTCCAATTTACCTGGATTCATGGACTTAACATTCCAGGTTCCTATGCAATATTGTTCTTTACAGCATTGGACTTTACTTCCATCACCAGTTACATCCACAGCTGGCCATTGTTTTCACTTTGGCTGTCTCTTTATTCTCTCTGGAGTTATTTCTCCATTCTTCTTCAGTAGCATATTGGGCATCTACCAACCTGGGGAGTTCATCTTTCAGTATCGTATCTTTTTGCCTTTTCATACTGTTCATGGGGTTCTTAAGGCAAGAATACTGAAATGGTTTGCCATTCCTTTCTCTGGTGGACCACATTTTGTCAGTACTCTCTACCATGACTTGTCTCTCTTGGATGGCCCTGCATATCATGGCTCATAGTTTCATTTAGTTAGACAAGGCTGTGGTCCATGTGATCAGTTTGGTTAGTTTTCTGTGATTGTGGTTTTCATTCTGTCTACCCTCTGATGGATAAGAAGCTTTTGAAAGCTTCCTGATGGGAGAGAATGACTGTGGGGGCTGACTGTGGGAGAAACTGGGTCTTGTTCTGATGTACGGGGCCATGCTCAGTAAATCTTTAATCTAGTTTTCTGTTGATGGGCAGGGCTGTGTTCTCTCCCTGTTGTTTGGCCTGAGGCCAAACTATGGTAGGGTTAATGAAGGTATTGGTGACCTCCTTGAAAAAGACTTGTGCATGCACTATTGTATTCAGTGCTCCTGACCCCACATCAGGCCACTGTAGACCCATGCCTCTGCTGGAGACTCCTGGACACTCACAGGCAAGTCTGGCTCAGTCTCTTGTGGGAAAACTGCTCCTTTCTCCTGGCTCCTGGTGTGCACTAGGTTTTGTTTGTGCCCTCCAAGAGTCTGTTTCCCCAGGCCTGTGGAGGTTCTGTAATCAAATCCCACTGGCCTCCAAAGTCAAATTCCCTGGGGTTTCTCAGTCTCTTTGCTGAATCCCAGTTGGGAAATCGGCTGGGTCCTAGAACTTTCTTAATGGTGTAAGAATTTCCTTGGTATAATTGCTCTGCAGTTTGTGGGTTATCTGCTCAGTGGCTCTGCGGTGAGGCTAATGGCAACCTCCTCCAAGAGGGCTTATGCCACACGCTGCATGACCTAGGTGTGGTGCAGCCAGAGCCCCTGGCCTCTGCAAGAGATACTCAAACACTCAAAGGCAAGTCTGGCTCAGTCTCTGTGGGGCGTCTGGGTCCTGGTGTGCACGAGGTTGTTTGAGCCCTCCAAGTGTCTCTGGCCTGTATGGGGTTTGATTCTAAATGCAATTCCACCCCTCCTACCATCTTGTTGAGGCTAATCCTTTGCCCTTGGACATGGGGTATCTTTTTTTAGTGGGATCCAACATTCTCCTGTTGATGATTGTTCCGCAGTGAGTTGCCATTTTGCAGTTCTCGCAGGAAATGATGTGCGCCTGTCCTTCTACTCTGCCATCTAACCTCTTCAATAAATGGTTTTGGAAATATGATTCACATGTTGTGGGACATCCTGCATGCATCCGGCATCCAGAAGGCACACACGAGGAGCCTGGCTCAGTATTCCCAAACCAGACTCTGGAGGTGCCGCCAGGGAGTGGTTCTACCTGTAGATGCAAAGAAACACTAGAGGCATTGCCACTGAGGATACAAACAAATTACTATCTCTGTCATTTACAAGTGCCCTGGGGTTGCCTGCCAGTGCAATAATGGAAGAAAATGAATTAAGGATAAATACTGGAAAGAACATGGCAAAATAATCATTACTTTAAGTGATAGGAATATCTATATAGAAAAACCCCATAGAATCAACTAAAAGCTATTGAAAATAATAAGATAATTCAGTAGTTTGAACTTTTTCTTTTTAACCAATGATGACCAGACAGAAAATGTTATTATTTAAAAAGATTTCATTGATCGTGGTCACCAAGTATATCAGCCATCTACCAATAGGTAATTGGTAGGTTATATTGAAATGTATTTGTAAAATGTACTTTAAATGTTGTAGAAAGGAGCTGTATGTGCTCTAGAATGGGATGCCCTGATTTCTAAGCAACTCCCATTAATCTATAAGTTTAACTTGAATTTTTATATGACAGAAATGATTTTAAATTTTATCTGTATGAATAAATGAGGACATGGAGTTCCACGGGTGGATTTTTTTGCCTAAATTCAAATCTATATTTTCCTCAACAGGCATTTTTAGTCAGTGATACCCAAATAGCACTTTTTTAAAAAATCATGGACAATAGGAAGAGAGCGGACATTATGGGTGGCCATGCTGAGTTTCTTCTGGCTTGTTTCTTTTAGCAAGTGAGGGTCCCAGTGTGATGGTACCACTTCTCATGTATTACTAGATAATTTTCAGAAATCATCCATCACTTCCTTACAGGTGGATATAGGCTGTGATGCCCCTGAAATGGGCATTGTTTACACAGAAGGAGTCCTCTTAGGCTTAGTCACCTGCATCACTGCCATCATCCCTCAGAGTTACCTGAAAATTGCACAGAGGAAAATATACCTGTCTCTGGGTCTGGCCACGGGCAACCAGAGCTTGGCTATGGAAATTTTGCAGCAGGGGCAGTGGGGACAGTTGTGAGCTTTTGCTTTGTCTTAGTCCTCATGAATCTCTGCTTAGAGATGATGATGTTGTTGTTCAGTCACTCAGTCACATCTGACTCTGTGATAGAATGAAAAGGCAAGAGATGATGCTGGGTCCCATGATTTAAAGAGGAATATAGAGATGCAGTGACCCAAGCTTTCAGGACAAGGGAAGACTGCCAGATATTCTACATAATAATGACCTCAGCAACTCAGAGTCTAAAAACATCATAGAATTCCAACTCCAAAAATGTTCTAAGATGTCTAGACCTACTTTGTACATGTTTCCCCTACAGCATTGGTTCAATGTTTTTGAACACCTACAACAGGATAAGCTGGTACTGTGCAATGTATCACTTTTGTTTATTTACTAATTTAGTGCCCCTTTTCCTCACTGAAATGTAGAGTCCATGCACGGAGGAAACTTGTCCACTGTTGGAACTTCAGTGATGTTGATAGTGCCTGGCACATTCAGCTCCCCCAGTGGAAATGTATTGGATGGAGAGAGAGGAAAAACATAGTTCCTACCCACAGAAATTCACAGTTCAGTGGGGAAAAAGGGAGAAATATCAATGACTACAGTGCAAGGTGGTGTTCTTAAGTGAAGGTGTGCACAAGCTGCAAAGAAAATAGAAGATGAATTTTTACAGGGGATTTTTGAGGCCTCACCAAGAATGTGGTACTTGATTTGATTCTTCATAAAAAGTATGAATATTTGTTAGTTTAATAAAGTATGGGAGGGTATTCCAGGAAGATAAATGTTATGGTCTGAATTGTATTGCCTCCAAACTTAGATACTGAAGCCTAAATCCCCAGTACCTCAGTGTGTGACTATGACTGTATTTGGAGATAGGATCCTTAAAGGTAATTAAGATTAAATGATGTCATCAGAAGTGAACTCTAATCCAGTATGCCTGGTGTAGTTATTAGAAGAGGAAACTCAGACACAGTTACACACACACAGGGAAAAGCATGTGAACACGTGGGGAGAAGATGGCCACGTATGAGCCAAGGAGAGAGACCTCAGAAGGAACCAACTTGATGTTACTTTGATCTTGGACTTCCAGCCTCCAGATGAGAAAATAGATTTCTATTGTCTAAACTACCCAGTCTGTGGCACTCTGTTATCGCAGCCCCAGCAGACTAATACAAAGGGGAAAGCATGTGTAGAGGGTGGAGGTGGGCTTCTTTGGGGATGCTGGGTCTTCTGGCAGAAAGATAGTATTAATATATAGTTCTAGGAAAGGGCTGGCTGGTGTGAAATGAAATATCTCCTGTGATATCTATAAACAAGGATGTCACACTCATCCTTGAATTCTGGTCCTCCAGATATGAATTTCTGATCCCAGAGGGCCCCCAAAAGGAAGATCAGTGCTGGCAGGTGGCAGCCATCAGCCACTTCCCACAATGAACACTGAGGAGCTCGGAAAGTCGGGGATGTGGGGGGCTGAGGGGCGGAGGTGGGAAGGCCAGGCAGCAGCCATCTGCCGCTCCCTACAGTGATCAAGGAACTGAACTTAAGGATAAAAACCAACCAACCAACCAAACAAAAAAATGCAGGATGCTGGCCCCAGATAGCTGAGATGTATATGAAAAAAATGATTTCAGTAAACTCAAACACTTGCATCTTCCCATACATGGAAGAGTGCTAAATTCCTTAACTTGAGACATCTGGTTTTCCTTAATTAACAGTAATCTTTGATGTTGAAACTATCTGCCCCTCTTTGTTGCATACTTATATATAACCGGACTCCACGCCCCACCTCCCCAGAGCCGTTTTCTCAGGGCTACCTAAGATGCTGCCTCTTGGGCTTGAAGTCCTAAAAATTCCACTGAGTAAAATAACTCTCAACTTTCAGGTCGTGACTGCTTTTTATGTCGACATTGGTAAAGAAAGAAGGAAGGGTGGGAGGTGTCAGGCTCATATGCCTATATGAATGAAGCAGGCTTATGTCGGACAGTAGTGTTGCAGGAAGGGGGCCTGAAACTGGGCTCTTGTCTAACACTCAGAAATGAATTGTCCGAGGAGACACATGTGCTGACAAAGCAAGAGATTTTATTGGGAAGGGGTGCCCAGGTGGAGAGCAGTGGGGTGAGGGAACCCAGGAGAACAGCTCTGCCACGTGGCTCACAGTCTTGGGTTTTATGGTGATGGGATTAGGTTCAGGTTGTCTTTAGCCAATCATTCTGACTCAGAGTCCTTCCTGGTGGTGCACGCCTTGTTCAGCCAAGATGGATGCCAGTGAAAAGGATTCTGGGAGGTGGTCGGACATGTGGTGTCTCCTTTTCACTTTTCCTGAACTCCTCCGGTTGATGGTGGCTTATTAGTTCCCTGTTCCTTACCAGGACCTCCTGTCATAAAACAACGCATGCTATGGTTACCATGGTGCCTGGTTATTATGGTGCCTGGTCAGGGTGGGCAGTTTCAGTCAGTGTGCTTCCCCTAACAGTAGGGAGGGGTGGAGCCTGTGGTGAACTGGGGAACACAGGCACCATCTCAAGGGCAGACATGTGGTGACTCTGTGGCTGACGGATGCCAGCTGGGAATGGGGGCCAAGTGTTGCAACAATTCCCTATTTTCAAGACAAGTCAGAAATATGAATTTTGATGTATAATCTTACACTTTTCATTTATTATTTTTTTCTACCTTTTTGGGCACACTGTGTAGCATGTAGAATCTTAGTTCTCCAACCAAGGATCGATTTGTGCCCCCTGCAGTAGGAGCATGGAGTCTTAACTGCTGGACCACCAGGGAAGTACCCATCTTATGATTTTTGAAAGTTTATAATTAATGTTTTAAACTCTGTGTGAGCCATAAAAAGATATATATATATGTGTATATATACATATATATATATACACACTCACACACACACACACACACACACACACACACACACTAGATGAAGCCTATGGGCTGCCCATTTGTAATCCCTGAATTAGCTAAGGACTAACATAAAGGATGTTAGATGTATGACAAGGAAGTCTAATTTTCCTATTTGGCCGGGGGAACAGTTGGTGAATCTTGAGTGAGATAAGTGACTTGAACTCACACTGGCCTTGGTGGTTTAGAGCTCGGTGGGCTTTTACTTAAATGTTGTTGTGTTGTGTGTGTGTGTGCTCAGTCGTGTCTGACTCTTTGCAACCCCGCAGACTATAGCCTGCCAGGCTCCTCTGTTCTTGGAATGTTCTAGGCAAGAATACTGGAGTGGGTTGCCATTTCCTCAGCCAGTGATAGAACCTGTGAACCCACATCTCTTGCACCTTCTGCATTGGCAGGTGGATTCTTTATCACTGTGCCACCTGGCAGAGAAGGCAATGGCACCCCACCCCAGTACTCTTGCCTGGAAAATCCAATGGATGGAGGAGCCTGGAAGGCTGCAGTCCATGGGGTCGCTAGAGTCGGACACAACTGAGTGACTTCACTTTCACTTTTCACTTTCATGCATTGGAGAAGGAAATGGCAACCCACTCCAGTGTTCGTGCCTGGAGAATCCCAGGGACGGGGGAGCCTGGTGGGCTGCCGTCTATGGGGTTGCACGGAGTAGGACACGACTGAAGCGACTTAGCAGCAGCAGCAGCAGTGTCACCTGGGAAGCTTTTCTTAAAGGGCCAGATAGTAACTATTTTTTTTTTTTTTTTTTTACTTTTGTGGGCCACATGGCCTCTTGCTACTATCTCACTCTGACACTGTAGTGTAAAAACAGTTGTAGACAATATATAAGCAAATGGGCCTGGCTGCATTCCAAAAACTTCATTTACAAAAACAGATGGTGGGCCAGATTTGGTCCCTGAGCTATTGCTTGCTGATCCTGGGTTTAGAGGACTGGAGACTTGAAGGGGGGTTGGCAGGGGTGGGGGGAGTGTGGATGGGGGTGAGGAGGAGTTCAGAGAACAGTCTAGGTAAGAGATGACTTGAGGCTGTGGTAATGGAGGTAGAGAGGGTAGGAGAGAGTCAAGAACTACTGAGCAGGTAGTGTCAAAACTTGCTGATTGATGAGCCTGTGAGGCACAGAAAAGAACCACAGTTGATGTCCAGTTTTCTGGCTGGACTTAGGGGCTCAGTTGAAGACTTCCTCTCCTTGTTGGAGACAAAAACATTTCCTTGTACCCTTCTAGGTTCTGGCTGGTCTAAGGACTAAATTGACATGAGACAGATTAACAGGAGAAAATCAAACCAAAGTTTAATAGCATGTGCACGTGGGAAAGACTAGGGAAAACTGAGTAACTTACTAAGATGGCTCAACCCCTCACCTTAAATACCATCTTCCACTAAAGACAAAAGAGCGTGTTGGGGTAGTGGTTTGGGAACTCCAGGATGGGGAGGGCAGTTGACATTGAGGTGGAAAAGCAAATGTATAGAAACAAATGTTTGCTGGGCTCTGCAGACAGTGGGGCCCGAGAGGAGTTTTAACTAACACTTCGTTAGGTTCCTCCCTGTCCACACACCTGGTTGACACTGAGTCCAAGTTCACTCTGCTCGCACGACAGGCCAATGAATTGGAGATAGTGGAGATGAGGTGTTGAGAATATGACTGCCAGAAAGGCAGTAGACGGAGAAGATGGCAGATTAATGTCTCAAAATAACCATCTTATCAGGGTCTGAATGCCAGGTTTGATAATAGAACAGAGTGGTGGGGGTGAGGAAGCAAAGTAAAAAGGCCATTCATCTTGCAAATATCTTCTGGAATGGCAGTTCTCTGGGAGGGGATGTGTTAATTTCTTCCTTTTTGTAGCCATCCACACAGGTGGACAGGGTCCTGAATAAAGGCACTTTGGTTTAATATTCAGGCAGAGGGGCAGGGCTCCCCAAGGCAGGCCATTATGTAAAAACAGTATCCTTTTAGTGAGCAGAAGGAAGAGAAAGCAGTGAGAAGCAAAGGTTAAAAGAAACAGATCCAACATGTGGTCATGATCGGCTCTTCCCTGTAGCAATAATAAAGTCGTTGCCGCTCCCTTCCTGGGCCAGGTCCTCTAGCTACATTCTTTAGGTAGTTAAGGTGAAGGTCTAATTTCTTTCTCTTTTGGGCCTTTATTGTTTTTAGCTCCAAATACTCTGCATGCCAAAGACACACTTTGGGGTGGCAAATTTTGCTCCCCTTACACCTTCTAGTGACCATGACTTCCCGAGTCAGCCCATTCCGCTTTGGGGTGACCCTGAGGAGTCCCTCCTTCCTGGGGACCCTAACCTATTAGAGGGAACTTCTTTGATCACAGAACCATCCTGCCCTGCTGCTCCAGCTCAAATGGAAAACTTCATTCTGTCCAGCACTGAGGCCATAAGCAAGATTCATGCCTATTGCCTTCAAGTTATTAGAGTCTCTTCTCCCCCCTGCCCTCATCCCCACACCCCTCAGTCTTGGGATATGAAAACAAATCCTCAAACAATTAGAGTAACAAGGCGCCCTGCAGGGATCAGGACAGGCTAGGGCTTGAGATGCCAATTACCAAACCTCTGTAGGCCCCCACTCTGCAGAACAGTGGGGGAAATGTGCTAAATTGTTCTCTGAGCAGAGGCGGCACGGCCTGGTCTGAAGTGCACCCGTCAGGGTCTGGTGCGTGCCTGCCAAGCCAGGAACCCACTTTGATGTGCTCCAGGTGGCCACGGGGCCACCTCGGGGCATCAGGAGCTGCTGGACTCTCTCTCTCTCTCTCTCTTTTCTCTGCCAGAGCCCACAGATGCTCCGGGGACACAGGAGCACTGGGGAGGGTGAGCGCCGACCCATTACAGAGCTAATGAATTCCACTCTCAGGTTTCCTGTGTCTGCTGCAACGGCTGCTAAGAGGTGTGTGCAAAATGGTCCCCAGGCACTTAACTGGGAGAGGAGGAAAGGATAAACCTAAGGCCTGCTGTGCAGGGGGCTGGGCTGCCTCTGGCTTTGAAGGAAGTGGCAGAACAGGACTTTGCGAGAGGAGAATGGCCCTGGAGGAAGCTGTGGGGGTCAGACTGTATTTATTTGAAGACCCAGCAGGCCTGGTCCTGGGGCCAGACCTTGATAATCCAGGAGGCTGAGGAGGAAGGTCCAGAGTGGGAGGAAGGGGGCTTAGGCGCTGGGCTCTGTGGCGGAATCCCGGCTGAGCTCATTCACTTGTTTGTCTTCTGCTCCTGCTAGCACCCCAAGTGAAAGTCGCTCAGTCGTGTCTGACTCTTTGTGACCCCATGGACATGGACTATACCCCATGAAGAATTCATGAAATTCTCCAGGCCAGAATACTGGAATGGGTAGCTTTTCCCCTCCCCAGGGCATCTTCCCAACCCAGGGTTCAAACCCAGGTCTACCACATTGCAGGCAGATTCTTTACCAGCTGAGCCACAAGAGAAATCCAAGAATACTGGAGTGGGGAGTCTATCCCTTCTCCAGCGGATCTTCCCAACCCAGGAATCGAACTGGGGTCTCCTGCATTGCCGGTGGATTCTTTACTAACTGAGCTGTCAGAGGCACCCCAAAGCTGGGTCTTATTACGGATGGAATGTAATTAATTTCGAGCTTCCCAGGTGGTGCTAGTGGTAAAGAAGCTGCCTGCCAATGCAGGAGATACAAGAGACATGGGTTCAGTCCCTGGGTTGGAAAGACCCCCCCCTGGAGAAGGGCACAGCTACCCACTCCAGTACTCTTGCCTGGAGAATCCCATGGACAGAGGAGCCTGGTGGGCTACAGTCCACGGGGGTGCAAAGAGTTGGACACGACTGAAGTGACTTAGCATACATGCACATGCATAATTAATTTCAATTGTTACACACTCTTGGTTTCATCTTGCTTCTTTGTTTTCTCTCCTTCCTCATTTTCTTACTTTTGAAATTTTAATTGTGTCGTTGAGGGTGGATTGGATAAACTAAATTAAGGTCCAGGGTGTGGGTCTGCAACCACGGTTGTCTGTGCACAGGCAGATTTTCTAGAGGGAAGAGTTCTTCAGTGAGGAAGTTTTGGGTGTTGTGGCTGCTGGAGAGATTCAAGATTGGACCCTGTGATGCTGTGATCTGCTTCTCAGCCTCCATAGGCTAGTTCTGGGCTCTCAGGAGAGTGGAGTTTCTTTGCACAACCTGAAGAGGGTGTTGGGAGAAACGATGCACAGGCAGTGAGGCTATGGGGCCAAGATGGCAAAGTACAGCGCCCTCTACTGCTGACCACAGGTTGCTTCAGATTCGATGACCTCAGAATCACACCATTCAGCTCCCCAGGGATTTCAGGTCTGGCAGATATATCAAAGGCAATCAACATAGCCTCCCTTTCCTGGGAGGAAAGCTGAGCACCAGCATCACCTCCCTTTCTCAGGCATCCAGTCCACTAGCCAGCGCTTGAGTGAGCCCTAGCAGCAGAGGCCCTGAAAGGGACACATTCCACATGTGCTTCTAGGAGGCAGTTATGAGCTGACCAGAGAGACGGGAACCACAGGCCTCCATCCAGGGGATTGGAACAGCTCATGTGGTGCACCCTCAGGAGTGGGGAGGATTTCCTGAGAAAGGAGGTGCACTGTTGGCCGGCACTTGTAGAGCTGATAAGTTTAGAGAAACTGGTGGAGGGTCATTCCAGGTGGGGGACCAGTGAGAACGCTGGTCCAGTGGAAGTGCCAGCTTCCTACTGAGGTGGACAGGTGGCTTCTCCCTCTATGCATGGCCTGCCCCAAGCGACTCTGTAGCTCCTTGCGCCAAAAGAACGGAGTCCATTTCCGTGCCCCGAACACTGGGTTTGGCCACATGGACTGTTTCGGCCCATAGAATAGGGTGAGAGTTACTGCATGTCAGGTCCCAGCCTAAGCCGTGAGAGACCTCTTCCGTTCCTGCCTGCTCTCTTGTGTCTCTGCTGTAACCACGAGAAGCATCTACCCTGACTAGTCTGCTGGAGCAGAGAAGGACGATACACATGTGGAACAGAGCCAGTTACCCCAGCCAAGCCCAGATGAAAGCAGTCAGCCCAGCTGCGCCTACATCAGCTCAACTGCAGATGCAGGACTTGTATACATTCTTATTGTTGCATACCACTGGGAATTTGTGGTTGTAACACAACAGAAAGCACTATTGTAGCCACAGTCAGCTGATAGACGAGTGAAGGAATTCATTGGCATCTCCCAGTTATGAAAGGAGGCACTTGCCTCTAAAGTCTGTGTGTACACATTTGGGGCTGTTGTTACTGTTATTTTTTCCTTCTAGTGAAAACTTCCCCAGAGAGATGGATTGATTTCCCCAAGGTCCCACAAGTTAGCAGCACAGTCAGGGCTAAGAGAGGACACCTCTCACCTCCAGGTCAGAACCCACTGCACCACCCGAACCTTCCTGTTTGTGTTCGTGTGGACCACAGCACAGAGGTCAGGAAAACTTTTCCTTGCAGGTTGGTGAGGTCTCAGGGTTTGCAACAGACATCGGTGCTCAGCTGTTATCTGGATTGATGTGGCCATTTGCCATAACATTTAGCAACCTCTCTGTCAAATAAATGGCCAGAGAGGCTCCTGACACTTTCAGTATAAAAGAAAGAGGAGTCATATTCTATGGTTTTACGAGGCTGTCCGGACAAGACCCGTTAAAGGGATGGTTGTGAGTTGAGACTCTGGGGTTGAATTGGTAGTATTTCTTTGCCCCACACACCTTCAGAGTTTGCTGTGAGTGATTCTTAAGACAAAAGGGTCAGGGACAGCCAACCATAGCTGGGCAAAGTGGCTCTTGGCTGGACAGGAAGGGTCATAGCCGTGAAATCAGGAGCTAGCTAGAGAGGGCCCCTTTATAGAGAACCCCTGAAATACTGCTCCTGGGTTTAAATTTGAGAGTGGGAAAGGGACTATTTTGAAAGTGATTTATGTATAACCAAACACCATCAGGCTCATTATCTGTACTTAAGTCATTATTTACCTGTAAATTGCTGGTGCTGCTGCATTTTGCCTAATGGTAGAGTTCTCCTTTTGGAGTTAAAGATGCCTAGTAACAATTTGAGTTTTTCATTTGACATTGGAATGATCCAATGTGAAATGTGCATAATGATCACATGTAAGAATGACATAAAAATTTAAAGGAGGCTGAGAGAGAGATAAAAGTATGTGTGTGTATGTGTTTGATAATGACGTTGCTGGTGAGGCTGGAATTGGTGGGAGGCAGCTTTGGTTTGGAAAATCTCACTCTTTCCATAGAGATAAAAAAGTGGAAATAATCCCCAGTCTCAATGCTACAGCCTTAGAGGCTGCTTGAGTCTCAGGAGGCAGAGAGAAACCATGAGGGAACTGAAGGACCCTCTCACATCCTTGCTGTTCAAAGTGTTGTCCACACATCAGCAGCTATAGTGTCACCTGGGTGTTTGTTAGGTATGCAGGATCCCAGTTCCCACCCTAGACGTGCTGAATCAGAATCTGCATTTAACAAAGTCTCCGAATGATTTGTGTGCGTAGTAAAGTTTGAGAAACCCTGTCTTAGGAGACCAGGATGGAGTGGGGGAGACGGAAAGGGTATGTCTTATTTCGACAGTGTGTCTTATAAGGGCTCGCCCAGCTTGTCAGTGTGCCCTGGGCTTCAGAGCTAGAAGATGTAGACTTCTGTCCTGATGCCCTCTGTGCCTCGGGACAGTCCCTTGACCTTGTAGAGCTCCAGTGGGGATCGTGAAAGTGTCAGTCGTTCAGCTGCGTCTGACTCTTTGCAACCCCGTGGACTGCAGCCCACCAGGCTCCTCTGTCCATGGAATTCTCCAGGCAAGAATACTGGAGTGGGTAGCCATTCCCTTCTCCAGGGGATTTTCCCAACTCAGCGACTGAATCTAGGTCTCCTGCATTGCTAGCAGATTCTTTACTGTCTGAACCACCATTTAGCATATAGTGTTATCATGAAGATTTAGAAGAATATAATAGTCTGGCACAAACCTGAGGGTCAATATTTGTAATTCTGTTGTTCTTCCCTCAAGACACTGAAGATTGTCCTCTCTGAATAGGTGAGTAATCAGGAGGCAGTTCAATGACAAAAGATAACCAAAGTCTGTTAAGCAATTTCTCTGTGTCAAGCTCACTACTAATTGGGTTTGCTAAGGGATTTTAGCCCAGAGCCAGGCTGCCTGGTGCAGAGCCTGCTGTGAGACAGCGGACTGGTTATATAACCCCTCAGTGCTTCAGTTTCTCCATCTGTGATATGGGGTTATTATTAACTTCCTTGTAAGCATTATAGAAGTAGTCTTTCCTTGGTAACCCTTAGGGTTGGGGGTGTTGAATGTTAAAATCCACAGATGCTCAAGTGCCTTATATAAAATGGTGCTGTATTTGCATATTACCTATACGTACACTCTGATCACACTTTCAATCACCTCTAGATAACTTATAGTACCTAATACAATATAAATGCTATATAAACAGCTGTAAATACAATATATATGCTATATAAATAGTTGCAGCAAATTCAAGTTTTACTTTTTGGAACTTTCTGAAATTAAACTATTTTTGATCCATCAGTTGGTTGAATCTGCAAATACAGTCCCTACGGATATATAGGGCCAAATGTAATACATACATGTTCAGTGCTTAATGGGGAGTCTCATATGTAATGAATAGTGAACAATCACACTTATTAACACAGTTATTTAACCTTCACTGCAGTCTTTGGAGGAGAGCATTATTATCCTTATTCCATAGTTGAAAAACTGTGAAGCTAAGAAAGTTGCCTAGGGCCACATGGCTGGGAAATGCTAGAGCCAAGATTTGAACCCACATCTCTCAACCTCTGAGACCATGTACCTCATTAACTCATGGTTCTGTTCTGCTCACATTAAGAGGTCAGGAGAGTCACCCTGCAACCAGACCAGCTGCCCCAGGAGTTGTTCTTGGCTTCCTTCCTTATGGTAGTTGAGGCAAAACCAAATGGAAGTGGAAGAAATCAAAGTGCCCGGAAGTGGAAAGGCACCCTTTCAAAGCATTTGTGCTGATATTTAACACATCCCTTTGAAATGCTCTGCTCATAACCTATCAAGGGCAATTTGGAAACATGCGCTCATGGAAGAGAGTGTGTTTCCTTTTTGACACTGCTGTTTCTATTATATATACAGCAACAGCCATACCGGCTTGACCTGGACATGATTTATTTATGGAGCAGCCCAGCCCCAGCTGAGCTAGTCTTCCGTGCTTGCGGTAGACTGCACTAGAAGAAAGGGAATACACAATTTCAGGAGGTAATTATTTTTCCACGTGTTCATTAAAAAGAAGGAATTTTCCAATTACTGCTGGAATGAATGAAACTTTTTAAATAAAAAATTCATATTAAAATCTAGAGAGAGTTTGTACTAGATTGGAAACCAAGAGTCTTGGGTTCCTTGTAGCTCAGTGTACTTTTCAGATTCCAGTCCTGTCTCTCTGCCTTACCAGCTACTCCACTTGTCTGAGCTTCAGTTGCCTTATCAGTAAGACTGGCGTTCTGATTGTTCTGGGAAGATGTAATGAGATATCACACTTAGAGAGCTTAATGCAAAACCTGGTGTGTTATAGAGGCCTAATGAACTGTGGTGTTGGAGAAGACTCTTGAGAGTCCCTTGGACTGCAAGGAGATCAACCAGTCCATCCTAAAGGAGATCAGTCCTGGGTGTTCTTTGGAAGGAATGATGCTGAAGCTGAAACTCTAGTACTGTGGCCACCTCATGCGAAAAGTTGACTCATTGGAAAAGACTCTAATGCTGGGAAGGATTGGGGGCAGGAGGAGAAGGGGATGACAGAGGATGAGATGGCTGGATGGCATCACCGACTTGATGGACATGAGTTTGAGTGAACTCCGGGAGTTGGTGATGGACAAGGCGGCCTGGCGTGCTGTGACTCATGGGGTCACAAAGAGTCAGACACAACTGAGCAACTGAACTGAACTGAATGAAAGTTTGGTTTCCCTGGTGGCTCAGTGGTAAAGAATCCACCTGTTAATGCAAGAGACTCAGATTCAGTCCCTGGGTTGGGAAGATCCCCCAGAGAAGGAAATGGCACCCCACTCTAGTATCCTTGCCTGGAGAAATTCCATGGACAGAGGAGCCTGGTGGGCTACAGTCCGTGTGGTCACAAAGAGTCAGATGCAATTTAGCAACTGAACAACAACAAATTCATGTTTGCTATTATTATAAACAGTTGCAGAAATGGCTTTGTGACTGAGGGCAAATACTTTTTTTTAATGTGGTTTACCTTTTAAGGCTTCCCCAGCGGCTCAACGGTAAAGAATCTGCCTCCAATACAGGAGACACAGGGGATATGGGTTTGATCCCTGGGTGGGGAAGATTCCCTGGAGAAGGAAATGGCAACCCACTCCAGTATTCTTGCCCAGAAAATCCCATGGACAGAGAAGCCTAGTGGGCTACAGTCCAAAGGGTCGCAAAGAGTCGGACACAACTGAGCACACACACCCACCACTTTTAAAAACTGAGAAAGTAAGGCAAGATTATTTTTAGGTTCCTTCTACATCAGCCATATTTGCACATTTTTCTTCTGAGGTTCCTTTGTCTGGGTCCCTTTATGAACAAGAGAAAGAATCTATTTGAAGGAAATCCATCTCTGTACCTGTCTACCTTATATCATACTATTGATATCAGATGCCCATTCCAAAAGGACTAAGAGGATAAATTTCCTCTTATTCCTCCTTAAGAATAAGGAATAAGAGGAAAAGAGGGAGAAGGAATAAGAATAAGGAATAAGAGGAAAAATTTCAAAACATTTCCATTCCTTAAGACTAAGCAGAAGGTAAACTTGTCATTTGAGTAGATACAGAGTTTGTGGGCAAGACCTTCTCTTTTTAACTTATTATAATCTTTATAAACACAGTAGAGATCTTGGTCTCAGCTTAGTTGCTGGGTATTTCATGGATATCCAACTTTTCTTTCCTTTCTTCATTTGTTGCTAGTTTGAAAGGAGTGGACTAAATCTAATGAAATACACCTTGCTACAAAGCTACCTCACAAAATGTTAAAGTCTAGCTTCTTTCCCCCCCACTCCAGTCTCTTGCCTGGTCCTGGGGGGCCGGGCGAGTGACTTAGCATAGCATAGCATGCATAGCTTCTTTCCCCCCTTAGACTAACATCTTGAAATAAAATAGTGATTAATAACATTTTTATAGGAGGCATATTGTCTGAAATATTTTAATGGCTGTTGGTGAAATTTATTCTGTAAGATCTAGAGGAAAGATGTAATTTCCATGAGTAATAGTTACCATGAATATTATTATGCTCCCTAGAAGGCAGAGGGGGGAAGGAGAGAGGAGATGGAGAATGAGGAAATAACCCTAACTTGAGTGTGTATTGTTATAAATGAAGGTAATTATTCCTTGCATTTGAATACTCTATATTATCTGATATATATATATATAATATCTGATGATATCTGATACATAACATAGTAACATATGTAATATGTTTATATAATAATATAATAACACATAACCTTTTTTATTTCATCCTCACAGCCACTTTGTGAAAATGACATTTTCCCATTATTCAGCTGAGGATCTCAGTGCGTGTGTGTACGTGTGCTGAGTCTCTTGAGTCATGTCTGACTCTTTGCAACACAATGGACTCTCTGTCCCTGGGCTCCTCAGGCAAAAACAGTGGAGTGGGTTGCTGTGTCCACCTCCAGGGGATCCTCCCCACCCAGGGATCGAACCCACATCTCTTAGGTCTCCTGCATTGGCAGCCGGGTTCTTTACCACTGAGCCACCTGGGAGGTTCTCAGAAACTTGCCCAAATGCACCTCTGGTTAATGAAGAACCAGGGGTCCAACCCACTTTTCTAAACTCCAGGTTCAGTGTGTAAACTGTAACACAGCTTTTCTGACATGAACCCAATGCGATGGTTTACAGCCTGTTTCTCCCACCTTTTCTCCCCACCCCCTTCATGCCCCACAATTGACAAGTGGATTATTTGGTGGACAGAATATCCACATTAACTGAGAGTTGCTCCAGAGCAATACCCTTAGAGCTAATTTTCAGAAAGTTGGAACCCACTTTAATCTAACAACTCCATAGGGGCAAAGAAATCTTTTGATTCAGAGAGCACTTCAAGATCTGATATGGTTTGAGCATCTTGTGGCTAAAAGCATCAACAGTTCTTTTAAAATTCCAAGGAACCTTTCTGCTTGTTTCGTGTTCCCTGGTTGCTCATATTCTGAATAAGCAGATGTTTACTGAACTTCTGCCGTGCTCAGAGTAAATACTCTCCTTTTGCAGAGGAGGCCTCTTCGCTTTCTGCATTTCCCTTGTGTTCTTCCAGCTTCTTGCTGTGTTGGCATATGTATTAGTCTAAGCAGCGCCACTTATTAATTAATTGATTATCTAGTTCAGCTGACTGTATTAAGCAGGAGGATTTATGACTGAATGCTCTGCGATGATGTTCCATGGCCTGCCCACTTCTCAGGTGGAAAATCAGGGGTGCCAGGAACAGCTCCCTTAGTACAGGGGAACCAGAGCAGTGGCTTTTCTGTTCCAACACAGCTCCTCTGGAGCTCTAGCCAGGATTCTCAAGGCTGTGAAAGTTTGGCTATCTACTCATCCACCTCTTCTTGGAGTGGTAGGAAGGAAGAAAAGGGAAGAGGAGGAGAGAGACTAAGACAGAGATAGATACAGAAAAGGGAAGAAGTGGAGGAGGGGATGAGAAGGGAGGGGAGAGGGGATGAGGAGCGGGAGGGTTCTGGGCAGGGATATGTAGCATCTCCTCCTCAGCTTCCTCCAAAGCCCTTTGTCCTTCCAGCTGGGTGTCCTGCTTTGCATTCACAGCAGGTCTGTTTACAGGACTTTCTGTACAGAGAGAGAAAGTAGATTTTTTGCAGCAGTTATATCTTTGCGCTGTGAGAATAGTCCTAGTTGGATATAAGTTGTGTAAATAAATTTGCTCATCGCTTTAACTGCAAGCAAAGGAAAATATTTCCTGGACAACATTGTCTCTATCTCCCAGTCCCCCCTCTGTTTTTTGGGGGTGGGGGTAAGTCTTAGATTTGTTTGCTTGTCTGTTTGATAAGTCTGTCAGTCTGTTAGTCTTGGGTAGAAGAAATAGAGAGGGTGTAAGAGGCTTTGAACTCTGCTTCTTAACAGGAAATAGATGTTAAGCCTACAGAGCATTTGGGGAAATGCAGAGAAGGGCAGTTGCATCCACAACCCAAGGAGTGGCTGTGCCTGCATTACCAAGAAACAAAGAAGCTCTGGGACTCGACTGATTACTGAATAAGGAAGAAGAGATACTGCTCGGGTAGATTTGCCAGAAGTCCTTGACTCTGAATCCTAGTGATAAATGTCAAGCTTCCTGTAGTCTCTCTGGGCAGCACCATCCATTCAGCCAACACCGTGGGGAATGGGAAAGCGGTCACTTACATTAGAGCAGGGTCTCCTGCAGCGCAGGGTGCTCTTGGTTGGTTCCTGGGTTAGGTTCAAAAACTTTCAGAGTCTTATGTTTATTTTAATGACTATTAGGCAGTGAAGTACAGCTGGCACATTGAACCCATGTTCTCAACAGTAATATAAAGTTTCCTTTTAAAATGAATTAAAATGTAGAGTCTACTTGAAGAGAAATATTAATCAAGTAACAGGGCAGCCGATATACCAATGCGGCAGAAAATTGTGAAGACAGTACGTCCTCCTTCCTGTGTTTAGGAAATCGGCTACAGACTGTCTTGGAATCGTGTCTGGCCCCTGCTTCTGCCATAGAAACTAAAAAACCAGTTACTTGCTTTCTGTGACCCCTGGAGGTTACAGTGTGAGCCCTAAACCCAAGTTCAGCCATTAACATGCTCCTTCCTAGGACCTTGAGTCTAGAGCTGCCCAAACAAAGACATGGGCGTGGGGGAGGTAGAGACACTCTTATTGAACTTTCCCCCGGGTGAGATGTTAGCTGTTATTGTGGCTATCTACTTTCCCTTGATTCTTTCCCATTTTCAAAATCTAATCGTCTATTTCTTCTTTATCGTGTGAGCAGTTGGATACTCTTCTGATAATCCCTCTCCTATTTAACTTAAATAGAGTCCATTTCTGTTGTTAATAACTTGGAACCTAATACCAGGAGATAGTCTACCTAGAGCTTACAGCACAGATTGTAGAATCCAGCTCCATGGGTTCAAACAGAATCTGCCATTGAGTAGTTGTGGGTTGTTTGGCAGATGCGTTTTTAAGCTTCTGCTTGAAAGTGTTAGTTGCTCAGCTGTATCTGATTCTTGGTGCCCCCATGAACTGTAGCCTGCCAGGCTTCTGTGTCCATGGGATTCTCCAGGCAAGAATATTGGAGTGGGTAGCCATCCCCTTCTCCAGGGGATCTTCCTGACCTAGGGATCAAACCAGGGTCTTCTGAATTACAGGAGGATTCTTTACTGTCTGACCCACCAGAGAAGCTTCTTTCTGCTTACCCCTCTATAAAATGGGGATTATAACAGTGTCCACATCAGAGAAACGACATAAGTGAAGTGAGATTAACATCTAAAACCAAATCTGTCACAGAACAGGCTACCTATTCAGATGGCCAGATTTGCAATAATAGAAGAGGCTTCTTAGGTGGCACAGTGGTAAAGAATCCGGTTGCTAAGTCAGGGGATGCAGGAGATGCAGGTTTGATTCCTGGGTAGGAAATCCCCTGGAGTAGGAAATGGCAACCCACTCCAGTATTCTTGCCTGGGTAATTCCGTGGACAGAGGAGCCTGATGGGCTGTAGTTCATGGAGTCACAAAGTATCGAACACAACTGAATACACACATACACACACACACACATACACACACACACACACACACACACAGGAAAGGTTCAGTTTACACACTTTGTGCTCACTCTTTTATTTTGTTTATTGGTTACTGTCTGTTTTCCTTTCAGTAGGACTTCACATGGGAAGGAATCTGTCTGGCCCACTGATCTACCTTAAATACTTAGAACAGTGCCTGCCACAGAGCAGCTACTCCATAAAATTATGTGAAAGAATGAATCAGTGAGACAGGGTTACTCTTATTTTTAAATCTCTCTCTTTAACTCTGCTTTTGCATTTTGGGCTGGGAGAAGCAAATGTCTGGATGAAAAAAGGGATTCGGGCTGATTAGCTTTGATTAAAACAGACACTCTCTGGGGATGGGGACAGCACCTCTTTCCTTCCTTCTATCCTTCACCCTCTCTTGTTCCTCCAGATCCACCTTCTTAGCGGTTTGTCCATCTTCCTTTTTCTCTCTGTAATCCAGTCACTCAGCAGAACTTGGTGCTTCGTCTTGAGACATGCCATCAGGACTTGGAGGTCGCTGAGTAAAAGGACAAATCAACATGAAAATCTCATATTTAGAGAAGAACCTTTTTTTCTAAGCCAGTCAAAGCTGCCTAGTCTATTCTCTGGAATAGAATTTATGCAAATGAGGCTGTTGTCCAAATTATTAGAAACATGAATCCTGGCATCAGACAAACCTGGCTTTTAATCTTTCTACTATGCCTTGGTGTGGTGACTGTTGGGAATTCATTTTACTTCTTTAATGCCTTGGTGTTCTCATATGCAAAATAGGGCTCCTGGTGGTACCCGCCCTCCTAGGGAAGCAATGAGTATTCAGCGCTAAGATGCAGCTCTCTGTGGTCCTGGTTCCGTGGCTTGACTGAGGTGCTCAGGGAGCAGTATTGTTGTTATTAATGTCTTCCCCCTCTCTTGCCTCTTTCCAAGAACTAGGAGAAAGTAGTTTTATTTCCAAGGGCCAAATGCATTTTGGGGAGTCCTTCTTTTAAATTTTTTTGAACAATTTTAAGGAGATGAGAATTTTGATGCCTTTGAGAGTGGGAAGAGATTTCCCCTCCAAGAAAGCGTTTTGTTAGTTTTATTTGCATTGCCTTTTTTTATGATTCTCCCCTCCCCCATTTTTGACATAGGGAGTTTTCTTACCCAGTTAAAGCATTTCTGACCTAAGGCTTTGGTGGCAGAAAAATGATGTGCTTATCTAAATTATTCAATAAGAATCCTCATCATCAGGGGTAAATGTGATGATTCCATTATTTGTACTTAGGGATGAGGATAGGTAAAGAATAAAAGGCTCCAGGAATCCCAGAAAACAGACTTAGTTGTTTCTGGTCAAGGGGAGACATGATATCCTACAAGATCTAGCGATGGTCTGGCTCTACTCCTGGCCAGAGCTTCATCTCATTCCGTTTTCTTTGCTTTCTTTTCTTCACTTTTTCTAGCCCCTCTTATGCTTTTTTTTTTTTTCCATTAGCTGAATGACATCATATTTCTGCTACTTCGGGGCATTTGTATATTCTTTTCCCTCCTCAGTTAGTTGACTTCTCTGCACCCTTCAGATATCATCCTCCAATTACCTTCTCCCAAGCATCATTTTGGTATTGTGAGAAGGGAATAAATTAGCACCAGATAAGTTAAGAAAAGGGCAAAGAATAATTCTGATGAAGATCAAAATACCACTTTTGTTAAGCTGGGAAAGCTAATGTAGGAAAATATAGCTTATTTCTGTGGTTGAGTGAGATTCTTGATATTAAACCCAGAATTAACTAAGCTCACAGGTAGCCCTTGACCTCACAGGATCCCAAGGGGAGGCCTACCTCTGTAAAACTTAAAGCATAACACCAAAACCACAAGCAACAAGTAAAACATAGATAAACTGGACTACATCAAAATCAAAAACTTTTGGGGATGCCTCTGGTGATCCACTGGTTAAGAATCTGCCTTGCAATGCAGGGGATGTATGTTCTGATTCCTAGCCTAGAAACTAAGATCCCATATGCTGTAGGGCAGAGAGACCTGACAGAGCCAAATAAATAAATATATGTAAAGCAAAAACAAAAACAAAAAAACTTTTGTGCATCAAAGGACACTAGCAACAGAGTTAGAAACAATCCATGGAGTGGAGAAATTATTTGCAAATCACGTATCTGATAAGGAGTTAATATCCAGAATATATAAAGAATTCCTACAACTCAACAACAAACAGATAACATGATTAAACAAATGGGTAAAGGATTGAATAGACATTTCTCCAGAGAAGACATACAGCTGTTTAATAAGCAAGTAAAAAGATGCTGAACATCACTAATAACAATGCAAATCAAAACTGCAATGGGATAACACTTCATATCTATTAGAATGACTATAATCAAAAAGAGAAATCAAGAGTTGGTGAGTTTGTGGGAAAATTGAAATGCTTGTGCTTTGACGGTGGTCAAGTAAAATGGTGTAGCCACTGTGTAAAACAACATGATAGTTCCTCAGAAAATTAAAAACAGAATTGCCAATCCACCCCTCAAAACTTGAAAGCAGGAATTCAGACAGATATTTGCACAGCCACACTCAGAGCAGCACTATCTGCACTAGCCAAAAGGGAAAGGCAACCTGAGTATCTATCGATGGCTGAATGGACAATGAAAATATGATTTTGCAGACACACACAATGGCATGTTTTTCAGCCTGACAATGAAACGAAATTCTGACACCTGGTACAACATGGATGAACTTTGAGGATATTATGCTATGGAAAATAGCTAGTCACAAAAAGACAGCGTGTGATTTCACTTACATGAGGCATCTAAAATAGTCAAACTCATAAAGACAGGAAGTGGAATGGTGGTTGCCAGGGTCTGGGGGAGGGGGAAGAATGGGGAGTTATTTAATGGAGGCAGAGTTTCAGTTTGGGAAGATGAAGAAGTTTCTGGGGACAGATGATGATGATGGTTGCATGAGAATGTGAAGGTACTCATGCCATTGAATTGGTCCTTGAAATGGTCAAAATGGTCCCTTTCGACTTAACAATGGTCAAAACAGTACATTTTGCATTATGTATATTTTGACAAAAGGACAAAGAGAAACTTAAGCATGGAAGAACAAGCCAAGCAGATGTTTCTGTGGTGGCTGCCTCCCAAGAGGAAGGAGAAGGAAACAGTGGGCTCAACAAAAGTTCTCTCCCTAACTCACCAGTGGAGAAAGAGGGCAGAGGGCAGGGTTGTTTCATTAACAGAATCCTCTCTACTGGAGAAGCTACATAGGGCTGGAGAAGTAGCATTTCCCCAACGTATCCTGAAAGAATTTATAGTCAGTTTTCTTTTTTTTTGCATAGAACCCTGTATATTTCTCGAGGGCCTCTTATCTCAGATTATAATTGTATTTCCATTTGTGTAATCATCTACTACAGTTCAGTTTAGTTGCTCAGGCGTGTCCAACTCTTTACAACCCCATGGACTGCAGCACACCAGGCCTCCCTGTCCATCACCAACACCTGGAGCTTACTCAGACTCATGTCTATTGAGTCAGTGATGCCATCCAACCATCTCATCCTCTGTCATCCCCTTCTCCCACCTTCAATTTTTCCCAGCATCAGGGAATTTTCCAGTGAGTCAGTTCTTTGCATTAGGTGGCCAAAGTATTGGAGTTTCAGGTTCAGCATCAGTCCTTCCAATAAATATTCAGGACTTATTTTCTTTAGGATGGACTGATTGGATCTCCTTGTACTCCAAGGGACTCTCAAAAGTCTTCTCCAACACCACAGTTCAAAAGCATCAATTCTTCAGTGCTCAGCTTTCTTTATAGTCCAACTCTTAACGTCCATACATGACTGCTGGATAAACCATAGCTTTGACTAGATGGACCTTTGTTGGCAAAGTAATTCTCTGCCTTTTAATATGCTGTCTAGGTTGGTCATAACTTTTCTTCTAAGGAGCAAGTGTTTTTCAGTTTCATGGCTGCAGTCTTCATCTACAGTGATTTTGGAGCCCCCCAAAATAAAGTCTGTCACTGTTTCCAATGTTTCCCCATCTACTTGCCATGAGGTGATGGGACCAGATACCATGATCTTAGTTTTCTGAATGTTGAGTTTTAAGTCAACTTTTTCACTCTCCTCTTTCACTTCCATCAAAAGGCTCTTTAGTTCTTTTTCGCTTTCTGCCATAAGGGTGGTATCATCTGCATATCTGAGGTTATTGATACTTCTCCCAGCACTCTTCATTCCAGCTTGTGCTTTATCTAGCCTGGCATTTCTCATGATGTACTCTGCATATAAGTTAAATGAGCAGGGTGACAATATATAGCCTTGATGTACTCCTTTCTCGATTTGGAACCAGTCTGTTGTTCCATGTCTAGTTCTAACTGTTGCTTCTTGACCTGCATTACAAATGTCTCAGGAGGCAGGTAAGGTGGTCTGGTATTCCCATCTCATGAAGAATTTTCCATATTTTGTTGTGATCCACACAGTCAAATGCTTTGGTATAGTCAATAAAGCAGAAGTAGATGTTTTTCTGGAACTCTCTTGCTTTTTCAATGGTCCAACGGATGTTGGCAATTTGATTTCTGGTTCCTCTGCCTTTTCTAAATCCAACTTTAACATCTGGAAGTTCTCGGTTCATATACCATTGAAGCCTGGCTAGGAGAATTTTGAGCATTACTTTGCTAGTGTGTGAGATGAGTGCAGTTGTGCGGTAGTTTGAGCATTCTTTGACATTCTGTGTCATTCACTACATAACCCTGTTATTAGGTTGAACCATATGAAATTGCTACCCTTGAAGTAAACCACGGTTGATTCTTGGCACTCTCATGTGGTTCAGTACTTGGTAGCTAGTAAGCACTAGAAGGTAAAGGCTGGGTCTGATTTTGATAGCTCATCCTACATGCGGGGCTCAGCACAGAGCTGCCATAATGTCAGCGCTTAGCAAATTATTATCCTCATAAACATAAGTCACTCTTTACTAACTAAATGGAATGGATGTCCCCATTAAATATTGCAAATTAAAAGGTGAAAAGCCTTAATTCTTAAAAAAAATAGGAATAGAGTGAAATGTCTAATGTTGAGTACTAATGTCACAGTATTTAATGGTCAAATATTAGTTACCAATCGTATATCCTGATTTTGTTGCCTTGAGTAGTATAAAGTAATAAAAATGAAATATCACTTTCTAGAATATTTAGGAGTGAATGTTTTCATGAATGATTAAGAGTCCATCTATGATTACTTGCTTGCTTTAAGGAATAAACATTCATTTCATCAAACAAGATTGGGGCTGACCTTCTTGTTCCCCAGCATTCAACTGGATATTAAGTCTCAAGTCAAGATTCAAACCAATCCTGCTGGAATCCGTACTCAGATACTTTCCCCTTATATTTTTGCCTTCTCCCATTGTGCCTGTTTTAATTTGAATTCAGTATTGCCTTTTCCTCTATTTTATTTCAGTTGGGCTGATTTTCTTTCAAGCAGTATCTGGAGCTGGGGGGTGTTATTGCACAGTCGAATTTTCCCCTCTGTTGCTCCTTCTTTTCCTGTTACCTCACCCCATACCCTATTGTTTGGATCCAAAGTTTATTTCTGGAAATGAAATTCCATTTCCACAGTTGTTTTTTTTTTTTTTTTTTCCTTTCCTATAGTCTATGTAGGGAGGCAGACTAGCATAATGGTTAAAATGTAGGCTTTGGGATTAGACAACTTGGGCATGCTAGCTGTGTGACCTTTGGCAAGTTATTCAAGTTCTCTGTGCTTTAGTTTCCTGATTTCTACAATGAGGGTTCAAAGAGTTAATAGATACAAAGATCTTAGAACAGAGTCTGGGATGTAGTCAGTATTGGTTGTTGTTGTTACTAATGATATAGTGACCATCACTTGAAACTTTGAGTGAAATCTTTCAGAAAGGCTTTCTAGGCAATCAGAGACCAAATCCAAAAACAAATGAAAGCAAGAAAAGTCAGTCAACTAAAGTTCCAGAGGTGTTTGTTTGTAGAATTGGTTCTAAGATGGAAGAGGCAGGGATCAATTTTGAGTCTCAATGACAGGAAAAGGTGGTAGAAATAAAGAGAGGAAAAAGCTTAGTTATATGTGCTTCTGTGTAGTACAGGGAGGGTCAGTGAGGTGCACTATTTCTCCAACACTTCAAAGTTGTAGATATTGCTTTTAAAATGTGGACTCAATTTTAAATAGAGAAAAAAGTGACACCAAATCCAAATTAAAACAGGCAAACGAGAGAACAATTTCTGGGGATCGGGGCTGGAGCCAGCCAACTGAGAGGGAGAAAACACAGGACTTGACATGCTGTAGGCATGCAGTAAGAGGTTGTGAGATGAATTTGTTGAGTCATAGCAACTTAGCACTTGGAATTTGGAAGCTCAGAGATTATAGGCAAAAGTTGACATAACCCATCTCTAAGAGGGACATTTCTACCTAGAAAATGAGATGGCACTGAGCCATCAGGTCCTGCTTAAAGATCCCAAGACATCAGAGGGAATGTGGACTCAGTGTGATGCATGGCGAAATTCCTGGACACACAGGAGAGCGGTTGCTCTGCATAACAATATCCCAAATCACCTTAAAGGTACTGAATGACCTCTGAGCTTGATAAAATATGGCCAAACCTTCTTAGTCATGATAGTGGCAAATGAAGATAATAATGATGATCAAGCCATTTCAGTGTGCCAGGCAGTGTTCTAAGCTCTTCAACTGTACAGACAACCCCACAAGCCAGGTACCACTATCCGTCCTGTGTCTTTCAGATGAAATCTACTGTGCCAGCTGAATCCTAAGATGACTCCCATGATCTTTGCCCCCAGTTAAAATGTCCTGGTCAGTCCTTTCCTCTTTGGTGTAGAAGGACCTATAACTTTCTTCTAGCAGATAAAATATGGCAAAGGTCATGGGTGGGGTATCACTTCCTTGTTTAAGCTATGTCATGTGGCGAGGGTGATGGCCTGCTACTCCCTTCATTATATTATTTTATGTATCTGTATCTATCTTTCTAGATATTGATGGGTAGAGAGTTACATTTATTCTTTAGTGACTCTGAGAAGTCATTCTCACTTTGCTGTTAGCTTTAAAGAAGCCACCAAGAGTTCTACAGTTATAAGAAAATGAATTCTACCAACAATATGCATGCCCTTGGAAGCTGATGCTTCTCCAGTCAAACCTCTAGATGAGAGGGTAGCCAAGTGGACCCATGGCCAGCTAAGCCATGTCCAGGCTCCTGACCCATGGATACTGTGAGATAATGAATGTATGCTGTTTTAGGGTGCTAAGTGTATGGTGATTTGTTACACAGTAATAAAAAAAGACAGTACATCTTTTGTAAGAAATTAGAGCAGTTGACCAACTTCTATGATTCAGATAATCCCTCAGTCTCTCAAGACAGCCAAAGCAGAGTAGGGCAAATAAAAATGAGTCGAGGCCCCTTTGTTGTATGGAACTACCTTAGTCTGTAAAATTTATCTACTTTTCCCGTGATGCCTCTGAGACCTACTGAGCTCTTTCTCTTAGTGGCCCATAGCTCTCAGTACTTTGCTGTCATACTCTTGTATATAGTAGAACATGTGACTGTTTGTTACTCTCACTGAAACATAAGTTCAGTAAGGGCAGGAACTGAATCCGGCATCTTCAGCATTTAGCTCAGAGCACAGGTCACTAAATACTTGTTAAGTGAAAGTATGAACATGTGGATGAGAAAATACTAATGGACACAGTCAGTGAAGGTCTAGTGATTAAAGGTAAGAAAGCTGAAACATTAAGCAACGTGCCTAAGATAACTCTGAGACAAGTTGGGACCTGGGACCTGGGATTTACTGCAGTGCCTGCACCTGAACAAACATTCCCTCCTTAAGTAACAGAATACAAAGAAACTATTAATATAAGGGACTAGAAATAACTGCACACCCGCAGGTTATTATGGACAGCAAGATGCAGAAAAGTAAAGCCTACTTGCCACTTCTGAGAGGCCAAGAGCAAAAGCTGGGTACTGAGCGTGGTCCCTGCACACAGCGCTACCAGGGGGGTGGGCAGACTGCATAAGTTGGCCCCACCCACTGGTTTGCCCCCAGCCCCTCACCCCATTTAAGGAACCAACTCACTCCCCTTGGAGAGCAAGCAAGGCAACTGGTTACTTGCTTTTGCTCCCAATAAAGCTTTGCCTGAATTCCTTGTCTCTCTTATCAATTCAGCCCACTGGCTACATCCAGTCTGTCACCCATTTTTGTATCAACCATGGGTGACACAAAAGTTTTTACATTTTTAAATGGTTGGGAAAACCAAAAAGCAGTATTTTACAATGTGTGAAAATTATAGGAAGTTCAAATTTCAGTTCCAGTAGTAAAGTTTTATTGGCACATGGCCCGGCCAATTTCTTTACTTGTTGTCTAATGGCTGCTTTTATACCACAGTGGTGGCTGAGTGGTTATAACAAAAACCATATGGTCTGGAAAGCTTACAATGTTTGCTCTTCAGAACTTTGCAGGAGAAGTTGCCTCTGGAGTCAGGCTGTCTGGATTCCAACCCCAGCTCATTTCTGTGCTGTATAATCTTCTTGTTGTTCAGTTAGTAAGTCTTGTCTGACTCTTTGTGACCCCATGGACTGCAGGACGCCAGGCTTCCCTGCCCTTCACCATCTCCCTGAGCTTGCTCAAACTCATGTCCATTGAGTCAGGGATGCCATCCAACCATCTCATCTTCTGTTGTCCCCTTCTCCTCCTGCCCTCAATCTTTCCCACCATCAGGATCTTTTCAAATCAGTTAAAGTTTTTGGATTCTCAAAATGGAAATAAACGATTACCCAACTCTTAACACCTCTTGAGAATCACTCACAATGCGTGTACAATTCTTAAGCACAAAGGAAGCTTCCAGTCAATGTTAGTTATCATAATCATCATTCCACTATGCCATAGGATATCTAGTTCATTATGAAATTTTATCCTGTAGGAGAAATATTCATTTTATTTTGGATGGATGGATGGTGTTTCTATGTCCTTTTTGATTATCATGGTTAAGCTTCTAGTGACCAGGGACATCTTCCCTGCAGGTCTAGTGGTTAAGAATCTGCCTTACAATGCAGGGGATGTGGGTTCAATCCCTGATCAGGGAACTGATATCCTACATGCCTTGGGATCTTATATCTTAAGCCTGCACACTGCAACTACTGAGTCTACGTGCCACAATAAAGATCCTGTGTTCCGCAACCAAGACCTGATGCAGCCAAATTAATAAATATTAACCAAAAAGATTCTGGTGACCAGGATGGATTAACTTTATGCCTACTGAGCCACCATCCACTGCCAGTCCCTGCCAAACAGAACAATACCTTTCCCCAGATTATTTGCATTGTGTGTGTGCGTATGTGTGTGTGTGTGTGTGTGTGTGTGTGTGTGTGTGTGTGTGTATAATACGAATTGCATTTGAGAATATCCTTTTGGTAAAATGCACTGCTTTGAAAGCCTCATGACCAGACAACATGGGGAATTTGGACCCAGATATGGGGCCAGGTTCTGATCTATAATATATTTGTCCTGGGAGCCAACATTTATATGACTTTTTCCTGGGAGGGAGTGAAAAAGAGGTTAAGGTAGTATTACCTATGAATAGTCAGAGTTAAAATATTTTCTACCAGCCTTTCTGGTACCTGAAATTCTCCTATTGAATATTCATTGCTCATTTTAGACTAGAAGTATTCTGGTACCTAGTAGAGTGCCAAGGCAGAGAAGGAAATGGCACCCCACTCTAGTACTCTTGCCTGGAAAATCCCGTGGATGGAGGAGCCTGGTGGGCTGCCGTCCATGGGGTCGCTAGGAGTCGGACACGACTGAGTGACTTCATTTTCACTTTTCACTTTCATGCATCGGAGAAGGAAATGGCAACCCACTCCAGTGTTCTTGCCTGGAGAATCCCAGGGATGGGGGAGCCTGATGGGCCGCCATCTATGGGGTTGCACAGAGTCGGACATGACTGAAGCAACTTAGCAGCAGCAGCAGAGTGCCAAGGATATTGTAGATGCGTGAAACTGAACACGATGGTATAAGACCATTGTCATGCTAGAGTATGGTCCAATGAAGGGTATATGTCTCAGAAGAGTTGGAATCTCACCTCCTTTTCTCTCCATGCGGCCCTTGCAGACATATAGAGGAAAGAAGCCAATAGAAGTCATTTATGGACTGTTCTTTGAGAAAGTTTAACCTAGGTGTAATTGATTTTGAAACTTTGTGAGTTTGAACTCACAGTAGACAGTGATTGGTTTTGCTAGTGTTTCATTCCTGTGATTGGTGATCCCAGAGGTAATGTAGCCCCACCAGAGAACCAGATGTCTGTATTTATAGAACTAATTAGCCCCAAGGTTCTTCCGAGTCAGAGTGTTGGAAGTCTAGCCATTAGACTAGATGGTCAAGTGAGCATGCAGTCAATGGTCTGTCCATCAGGCAACTTGTTCAGGGCATAGCACAGTGCCTCTTTTGGTCTTTGGAAATCATAGTTAATGTCTCCTGGTCATTATACTCTTATTCAAAAAGGTCCGCAGAAGGAAAATTTCGCTGAAGCAATGACCACAGGCTTCCATAAAGAATCCCATTCAAGGACCAGACTCTCACATCTGGAGCTAAAACAGTCAACTACAGAGGCTATAAACTTCAAAATAAAAGATTCCTTGGCCTCAGGCAGGGGGGCATTATAAATCTTTCTGAGAACTTGAAATGCTGGTTAAACTCATTATTTGCTGTTCAAGACTCTCCTCTTGCAGTTTTCATCCTTTGTTAAATTTATAATCTCTAAATCCTTAGCCAAGATCCAAGCCTTTAGGGAGGAAACAGCCAGAAGATTTAAAACTTATCCTGTCCCCAGGGATGTTAATGGTGAAATAGACTTTGGTAATACGTTCTTAATTGTCACCATAAATCAACATCGTACAATATGTTAAGTTTGCCCATGCAAATTGCTGGTTGGAGAGGAAAATGCTTAGGAGACAGCTGTAACTTTGATGAGACAAGTGGCCTGCCTCTGAGGATGTGGCCCAATAAACATACTAATTCATTCCCTAAATACCTACCTTCCTGCCATGCTCTTTACCCTCTGATTAAGTACTCCTGGCTGAGGGAAGAAGTGTTGAGTGTTGAAGTTTCAACACACAGAGAGAAGGGCATTCCTGCCTCTGGGCTGTAGTTTTTCACTGAAATCTTCTGTACCTTAGGGATTGTTCCTTTAAAAGTGTCCTCTGGAATATGTCAGCAAGGAGATCCAATAGCAAGGAGATCCAACCAGTCCATTCTAAAGGAAATCAGTCCTGAATATTCATTGGAAGGACGGATGCTGAAGCTGAAACTCCAGTACTTTGGCCACCTGATGCAAAGAACTGACTTATTGGAAAAGACCCTGATGCTGGAAAAGATTGAAGGCAGGAGGAAAAGGGGATGACAGAGGATGAGATGGTTGGATGGCATCACCGACTCGATGGACATGAGTTTGGGTAAACTCTGGGAGTTGGTGATGGACAGGGAGGCCTGGCATGCTGTGGTTCATGGGATCACAAAGAGTCGGACACGACTGAGCGACTGAACTGTACTGAACTGGAATGTGCTACCCAGCTTATGCAGTCTTTGAGGGTTTCTACAAGGAAATCCCAATTATGTTTTTCTTTGTGTGCATTTCCTTTCCAGTTAATTTATCCATAAAACACTTGCTGCATACCTACTGTACACGCTGTTCTTGGCGCGCAGCTACAGCAGAGGGTAAGACAGAAAAGAACCCTACACTTAGGGGGCTTTATATTCCAGAGGAGGACAACAGACAACCTGTTTTTTTAAACTTTTTATTGACTTTTGGCTGCCCTGGGTTTTCTTTGCTGCATGTGGGCTTTCTCTAGTGGTGAGCCGGGGCTACTCTTTGTTGTGGTGTGAGGGCTTCTCATTACAGTAGCTGCCCTTGTTGCGTTTTCTAGAGCATGTGGGCTTCAGTAGTTGTGGTACTCGGGGACAGTAGTTGTGGCCTACAAGCTTAGTTAGGGCTTCCCTCATAGCTCAGTCAGTAAAGAATCTGCCTGCAGTGCAGGAGACCCAGGTTCAACTCCTGGGTTGGGAAGATCCCCTGGAGAAGGAAATGGCAAGCCACTCCAGTATTCTTGCCTGGAGAATCCCATGGATAGAGGAGCCTGGTAGGTTACAGTCCATACGGTTGCAAGAGTCGGAGACGATTTAGCAACTAAACCACCACCACCACCGTGAGCTTAGTTGCTCCCTGGCACGTGGGATCTTCCCGGACCAGGGATCGAAATTGTTGTCCCCTGAATTGGCAGGCAGGTTCTTAGCCACTGGCTGCTGCTGCTGCCAAGTTGCTTCAGTCATGTCCGACTCTGTGCAACCCCATAGACGGTAGCCCACCAGGCTCCCCCATCCCTGGGATTCTCCAGGCAAGAACACTGGAGTGGGTTGCCATTTCCTTCTCCAATGCATGAAAGTGAAAAGTGAAAGTAGGTTGCCATTGCCTTCTCTCTTAACCACTGGATCATCAGGAAAATCTTCAGACAACTTATTTTTATGAATAAAAATATTAGGCTCTTCTGGGTTGGGTAGTTAAAGAAGTCTTATCTGAACAGTTCACATCTGAGAGCTGCAAGAAAAGAAGCAGCCAGACACAATCCAAGGGAAGAGATATAGAGACCAAGTTAAAATAAGGGGCCCTAAAGAATGAACTTGGCATATTTGCTACACGGTGAAAAAGGCAAAAATGGCTGAAATATCAGTAGGAGGGACAGTGCAAAGAAAAGACATGGAGGAGAAGGGCAGGGGTCAAATCCTAGAGGGTTGGCAATGGACTGTATCCTGAGCATGGAAGGGAGCCCTGTGGCTTTTAACGACATGATGTAATTTTAATTTTTAAGTCCAGCTCATTGTGCAGAGAATGACCTGTAGCAGGGAAACCGTTGAAGCCGGGAGGTCAATGAGAAGATTCTAGCAGTTTCTCAGGTGAGAGATGACAACCAGGATGAGACAGATGGAGTGAGGATAGAGAGGATGATGGATTTGAGGAAACGGAAAGCATCAAGAGTGACATGTTAGTTTTTGGCTGGTGCAGCCAGCTGCCTTTTACTGAAGTGGGCAAGAGACGATTTGTTTTTGCTTGGGGTTTTATCTAGGGGACAGGAACTCAGCAGTTCAGTTCTGGCCTTGTTAAATTTGAGGTGACTAGAAGACACGGAAATCGGACTGCTGAGGCTGCAGGTCATAAATGAGCCTGGAGCCCAAGGGACAAGTAAAGGGACGGAGTGAAAACCATTATGGGTGATTTGAAAGGCTCGCAGCTAAGCGACAGGAAACTGACAGCTTCCGTTAGCACCGGCTTTATTATTACAGGTGATTAGCTGAGCCCACAGCTGGCAGGGGTATTGAGCAAGTGAGAAAACAGATTGTTGAAAGCCTAAAATTCAAGCAACCCCCACTTGTGTATCTAGGATCTCACTTGTATTCTTTCATGGTGCTTGCTTTATGCAAACTACAAAATTTTGTCATTCAGTAAGTGTTTCTTGACACTGTGCTCAGCTCTTAGGAAAGGAATATAAATAAGAATATATATGTGTACTAATATAACTAATACATCAATATGAGAATATATAAGAATATATGATATAACAATAAATATATGATATAGTATATAATATACAACACACACATAAAGCATGTCAAGATGACCCACATATTTATATATGTGTTCGTGCCATCTTGTGTGAGTGGTAAATGAATAATGCAGGAGATGTGGGTTCGATCCCTGGGTGGGGAAGATCCCCTGGAGGAGGGCATGGCAACCCAGTCCATATTCTTGCCTGGAGACTTCCATGGACAGAGGAGCCTGGCGGGCTACAGTCCATGGAGTCACAAAGAGTCAGAAAGGGTTAGATGTGACTGAAGCAACTTAGCACGCATGCACACAAGCCATTTTGACCTACTTTGTCAACTAAACTGTCATCTTAAGGAAGCAGATTTTTGTTTTAGGAAGTACTTTTATAAGGTGCAAGAGACCAAGATTTTGAGCCCAACTGTCAAGCTTACTAGGTCCGTATTTTTTAAGTTATCATACAGGAAAAGTAATTTTTTGGTATTTTGTTCTATGAACTCTTAACACAAGTGTGTGTATTCATCCGACCACCACTACAATCAGGATACAGAGCATTTTCCATCCCAGAAAATTCCTTATAGAATCACACTCTCCCCCAACTCCTGAGTGACCTCAGTGTAAGAGGGAGAGAGTTGGATTAAGTTATTTCTGAGTCTCGCTCACATTTCAGACTCTCTGATCCATGAGCCCTGGTGTTTTGTTCATGTGGAAAAGGCCAAAAAAGGGTCATCAATGGAACAAGAAGAAGCTGAACTTAGAATATATTGAACAGGAGTGGAGATAGCCTCAGAGAGAAGAGCGAAAAAAGGGTGATTGAATCTAGGTGCTGCTCACCTAGAATATATGCTTGTTCTGGTGAAAGGGCTGCATTTATCCCAGTGCTCTCGTCCAGGAAGCAGGGACTAGAAACAGGTGGGCATGCAGGGATAGGTGAGGTCAGACATGCTTGAAGATACCTGGGTAACTCCAGAAGGAGGAGACCCCAAAGTTACTGAGACAGTTTCTACCTTCCCTGTGAAATGGGCTCTAAAATTACAGTTCAGTTTTTAAAAAATTATGGCATTTCTTGCTTCTCTCTTTTGGACTCTGATTTTTACCCCAAATTAAGAATAACTTAGAGGGAAATTTTAGTTTCTTGTCATTGATCGCGAATGTGCTGAGGCAGGAAATAGAAATATACACAGTTGCCAGGCTGCCAAGTAAAATTTTGAGTCTGAGGGCTGCATAAAGTTACTACAAGGGTCTTCCCACGCGTACCTGATGTTCAGAGGAGGGAGAAAGAAAGCAGAATAACCATCTCCAGGCTTGCTGGTGGTGTTGAGCAGACCACATAAAAGACATGTTCGCCAGTCAGCACAGGCTCCTTTTCCTGTACGGTATGGCACATTAAACTCAAACAATAACATCTTTCAGGACCCACAATGCATCATTAAATAAGTTAAGGAGCTAATTAAAGGGGGGCCCTGTCTCCCTGCTTTCATTGTACTTAATCACCTGTGCCCCATTTCAGCCAGTGTTTCCCAGGCAGAAATTTGCTCATAAAACGATCTCACATTAGTCTGGCATGTTAGGTTTCATTTCCTCTTATGCAATTATCTATTAGTAATTGGAGAAGGCATTACAGCAGAATAAATAACTGAACATAAATTAAACAGCGTTGGAGTCGCACTTGGGCTGAAGAGAGGTGCACGTGTCACATATTTACAGTCTTGAGAGCGCAAAGCATCCTCTACAGGCAGCCGGCTGCCCTCTTCCGGTGGCACGGCCGGGGAGCGCGGGGGTGGTGGTCATCACCGTTGCACATCCTCTTTTTATAGATGAAACGCAGACCCCAAAAAGATCAGATCATCTGCCGAGATGTTAAAGAAGTTGGCAGCAAAGTCAGGACATCCCTAGGAGAGTTTTAACTGTCTGATAAGGGATTTCACAAAGTGGCCTTTATTTGGGGGAGAAATTTCTCACAATCTAGGACCTCCTAGGCTCGGAAACATTCTGTATCAGCACAGGGGAGCAGAATATTCTCTCTCAGGGAGATTGATTCAATCAAGCTTGCAGACATGGAGAAAACACCCACTTGCAAACATATTCATTTGAAAGGAGGAAATATGCCAGCCTGGAGGCAGGGTCTCTGCATTGAATTGCACAGTAAGTGCCCTGCGTAACTCCAGAGGGTACCGTTCACACTGGGATTCCTGCCAAGGGCATGCTTTTATCTCCTGGAAAAGCCTTGATCCTTAGAAAGCAAGTGGCCACTTGGTTTTACAGATGAAGAAACAAAGGCCAAGATAAATTGGCAATTACTGAAGAAACAGACGGCTCTCTTGGTAGAACTTCAGCTCAAACCCAGGTCTTCTGGTTCCTATCCAGTCTTAACTCTCACATCACGCAGACTTTTTAGGTTACATCCCATATAATTCCATTTATATAACATTTTTGAAATGGTATAATTTTGGGAAGGGAGATAAGATTCAGAGATGAGGAGGGGTGTGGGTAGGGAGTGAGGTGGGTGTAATTTTAAAAGGTCAATCTGAAGGATCCTTGAGGGGATGAAAATATTCGATGGTGGCTACATGTACCTACATATGTGATAAAATTTATACGACTAAACACACACGTCCACATCCCCCCACAGACAAATGGATATAGATAACAAAGTGGAAATCTGAATTAGACCAGTAGATTTTATTACTGTCAATATCCTGGTTATGATATTATACTATAGTTTTGTAAAATGTCACTATTGGGGAAACCATGCAAAGTGCACACATTGTATTACTACTTACAACTGCGCAGCTACAATTATCTCAGTAAAAATTTCAATTAAAAAGTAAATGAACTAAATTTCACTCAGCATTGGTAAGTCCCAGCGATGTTATGTTTTTCATGTTTGAAATATTTATTTAAAAATTCTTTAAAAACACTGTGATGTTTTTGTTATGAAACTTTTCAAACACATAGAAAAGTAGAAAAGACAGTAAAATGAACACCCATTTAGCTATCACCTAGCATTTGTCAGCATTTTGTCACATTATTCTAGATCATTTTAAAGTAAATACAAATACATAAATGCTTCACCTCGAATAGGCAAATCTGGATCTCCAAAATATAAGGTCATTTTCCTATGGTAACTATGATACCATTATCACACCTAACAAAATTAATTCTTTAGTATCATATTAATATAATATTGGCCCATATTCAAACTGCTCTAATTTTCTCAAATTGTATTTTATAATTATCATTATTTAAAGGGCTTTCCTCATAGCTCAGTTGGTAAAGAACAGCCTGCAATGCAGGAGACCCTGGTTTGATTCCTGGGTCGGGAAGATCTGCTGGAGAAGGGATAGGCTACCCACTCCAGTATTCTTGGGCTTCCCTTGTGGCTCAGCTGGTAAAGAATCTGCCTGCAATGTGGGAGCTGCTGCTGCTGCTAAGTTGCTTCAGTCGTGTCCGACTCTGTGCGACCCCATAGATGGCAGCCCACCAGGCTCCACCGTCCTGGGATTCTCCAGGCAAGAACACTGGAGTGGGTTTCCATTTCCTTCTCCAATGCATAAAAGTGAAAAGTGAAAGTGAAGTCGCTCAGTCATGTCCTTTTGCGACCCCATGGACTGCAGCCTACCAGGCTCCTCCATCCATGGGATTTTCCAGGCAAGAGTACTGGAGTGGGGTTGCCATTGCCTTCTCCTCAATGTGGGAGACTCAGGATCTAAATAGGAATAATAGATTACACATGGTTCCTATGGTTCTTACAACCCTTTAAGAGCTAGCATCCATGTTCATACATTGATTACAATATCCCTAATAACCCAAGAACTGCCTTGGGATGGCTATATTTTTTGGCAATGATGCTCCATAAGACAGTCTTATTAACACTGCCTTATCTTTGTAGGGTGCTACTTACCCGATGTGTTTATTATCTCATTTGATTCTGTTAGCAACACTGAATGCCCCAGTTTTCTCAGTTCTCACTGGAGATGATATGAGCTTTCAATCAAAATAAGGAATTCATGAGATGCTTCTTATTAGCCCCTATATACAAATGGAGGAAATTGAATTTTAGAAAGGTGGTGACTTTCCCAAGGTCACCATTAGTGGCAGAACCAGACCTACTGGTTCAGTCATCGTCCTACTGTATCAAGAATCACACAAGAGGAGAACGCGAAGCTGTGACACCCACACCGAGTTCCACTCGGCAGGCTCTGGGAACCTCACTACCACCATGCATTTGTAAGTGCGGCAGGCTTTCTTCTCTCTCTCTGTTTTTAGTGTTTATTATTTTGTTATAAAATAATATTATATTTTATAATAATAAAATGATTACTTTATTATTTTGTTTCTAAACAAAACATCTATTTTGTTTAGATTTTTTTTTTATTTTTTAATAGGATTAGCAATTTTGTGTTGGTCTCTGGTGTACAACAATGCAAATCAGTCATAACAACTATATATATATCCCCTCCTTATTGTGCCTCCCTCCCACCTGTCCCCCGTCTTTCTTCTCTGGCTGCCAAAGGCAGAAACAGTACTTACCCAACACGACTAGAGGATTAGAGGGCGGGCTCCGTCCCTGCCTCTGCTCTGACCCACTGTATCCGCAAGAGCTGCTGGTCCTCTGCCCACATCCCTCTGGCTCTCACCATTTCCGTGGAAATTGGCTTCACTTTGAACCACTGGCACCTGTGTCTCTGCCTGAAGGCTCTCTGTGGTCACCAGATTCCACTTTGCCTCTGCTACTGGGAGGCTGGAAGGACTGGGAGATTAATACCTCAGAGAAGCACCAACCAATGATGACTGAAAGTTGGGGAGCAATACACACCTCTTGGTGTCTCCGTGGGGTGACTCTGAAGTGCATCTTCTGCCCTGGTCCCAGGCAGGCCAGGGGGGCTAAACCCCAGTTGCCCACGGTGGTAACTCATCTCCTAACATCCTTTGTATTGCTTTCCTTCCCTTCTCTGCCTCACTTCTCCTTCCCCCCACTCATGTGTCCTTGGATCACCTTGTAGTAAATCATTTTCTCTCGAATCCTTCCTTCCAGAAGAACCCAAGTGAAGACGCTCCCCTAAATCTTTGGCTCGATCCACCAGGAGATGTGGCTTTTGTTTTCTTGGGCACACAATTCATGTTGACCCACCAACTAAATGGTTTGGAATGAAAAAAAGATTGAGAACCCAGGAGGAAAGATTTCCTCCCATGCATGAAAGCTGAATGGCCTGGGTTATAGAGAGTTATCTGTGGTCAGATCTCACTTGGAAGGCGAATAAGATCCCTAAGGGTAGGGCACCCTGAAAAGATATTTCAACATATCCATTAAGAGAGGCCTATAAATTCTAGGACTATTATTCTGTTTGGGGAATTTTTCAAGTAAAATATTCCTTTTCTTTTTTTCTTGTAGGAAAAGAAAGCTTGCATTAGACCTTGCTTTTAATTAACAACATGTAGTTAAACTAATATTGGTTCATTAGGTAGAATGAGAACTTGTGCCGATGGTAAGTTTCAAAGGGAGAAAGTACCGATCTGATATGCGTTGACCAGAAAGCATCGTTTCTCAAGCAGCTTAGAAGGGGAAGGCCGCGCAATTTATTTAGATCGTTAACCTTGGGAAATAGAACTAGAGCCCAGTGCAGGGTTTGTAAAAGGCTGCCTCATCCACTCAGGGATGCTTTGCTGCCCAGCAGAAAAGGGAAGGTGGTGGAAAAGGCAGGGCATCCGACAGTGTCTTGCTGCTCTCTGGGTGGTATGTGTCCTCCAGCATCACCTGCCTCTTGGTGGAGCTGGTTGGGGTTTGCCATGCATTAGAACACATCCCCGTCTGTGCTCAGACGTGCTGCTCTTTCCTTCCTTTGGGATGGTTTATGGGCTCAACTGGTAAAGAAACTGCCTGCCAATGCAGGAGATGAGGGTCCGATCTTTGGGTCAGGAAGCTCCCCAGAGAAGGAAATGGCAACCTGCTCTAGTATTCTTGCCTGGAAAATCCCAGGGTCAGAGGAGCCTGGTGGGCTACGGTCCATGGGGTCACCGTCTAGACACGTCTGAACACACACCCCCCACACACATTGGTCAGTCTGTGCATAAAAACCTTGATAAGGATTTGTGGCTATAGCAACAGGACAGCAGTTTGATCATCAGAAATCCCAGGCAGATCTACCCAAAGGGAAAGTAAAGAGTACCTGTAGACAAGCGGTGATCCGGCCTTTCCTGGGGATGCAGGGTGGTGAGGGTGGCATGGCAGGCTAGGGGGGTGGCTGCAGCTCAGCTTTATTGCTTTATTGGCCTGTGTGCTCAGAATGTTAAGGCCTGACATTTTAAAAGTGTATTTTTTCAACTTTTGGAAATATTTTATGTTTTCTGGAGATTTGCAAAGATGGCACAGATCATTCCTAGATACCCCTCTCCAGGCCCTTCTATTGTTGTTCGCTGACATCATCTGGTACCTTTGTCAAAACTAAGAAACCAACGTGAGTGCATTGAGTTCAGTTCAGTTCAGTCGCTCAGTCGTGTCCGACTCTTTGCGATCCCATGAATTGCAGCATGCCAGGCCTCCCTGTCCATCACCAACTCCTGGAGTTCACTGAGACTCACATCCATCGAGTCCGTGATGCCATCCAGCCATCTCATTCTCTGTCGTCCCCTTCTCCTCCTGCCCCCAGTCCCTCCCAGCATCAGAGTCTTTTCCAATGAATCATTACTATTAGCCAAACCCACAGAGTTTCTTCAAGTATCTCCAGTTTGTCCAGAAATCTTTGTGTTTTTCATGTGGTTTTTCAGTCACTCAGTTGTGTCCGACTCTTTGTGACCCCATGGACTGCAGCACGCCAGGCTTCCCTGTCTTTCACCATCTCCCGGAGCTTTCTCAAACTCATGTCCATCGAGTCAATGATGCCATCCAACAATCTCATCCTCTGTCGTCCCCTTCTCCTCCTGCCTTCATTCTTGCCCAGCATCAGGCTCTTTTCCGGTGAGTCGGCTCTTTACATCAGGTAGCCAGAGTATCATGACCTTGAGAATTTTGAAGAGTACTGGTCTGTCCTTGATTAGGGCTTCTCTGAGTTAGATGGACGTGGAGGGTTTGGAGAAGGACACGGCAGACTGGCATGTCCTTCTCATTCTGTCATGTTGGGGGATCATAGCATCAATGTGACTTGTCACTGGTGAAATTAACCTGGTACCAGAGTTGGATTTTTAAGTATCTGCTTTCCATTTTCAGGTCAGGGACATGGTAGCAGGGGGGATGCTGTCTGAGAGTTGAGTCAAACATCATATTCTCAGAAAGGAGAGGGACATCATATCTGGGGCAAGGAGGCAAATCTAATGAGAACTAAAAGGATCCCATTCCACTCCTGGCCTTCACGGAGCACTGGAAGCAGTTAGACAGCTGGACAAGATACGTGAAGTAATCGTGTTCCGACATTGGACCCTGAATGTTCAGACATTTTTTGTGTAATACTCAAAAACTGGGCAAACTCAGCATCTTTCCTCAAGTGAATGGATACATGAGCAGTGATGGGTTCACCCAGTGGAATACTCCTCAGCCACAGAAACGCAACATGGTGACTCCCAGCATGACTCTGAATGAGGGAAGCTAGGCACAGTGGAACGTGTTCTGTGTGATTCCATTCACGGTAAACCCCAGAGCAGGAAGACTAGTCAATAGTGACGGGGCTGGCCACAAACAGGCATGAGAACACTCTTTAGGATGTTATATTTTATGGGATGGTGGTTATATGGGTCTATACATTTGTCAATGCTCAGCATGGATACAATTTATTGTACATAAATTATACCTTCACGATACTGATGTAAGAAGAAAGTAAATAAGGATAGACTCAGGAAAGTAATTTTGAACCCAAGTTCTAGAGAGAGGAGAGGGGATGACAAGAGGAGTAGAGGTCAGTACCTGGGAAGGTCAAAGGCAAGATGAAAAGAGGTAAGGAGGGGTTACCAGGAGAAGTTCAGACCAGGAATGTGAACCCCTCCAAGCGTGCTAAGGCCCCATTGCAGGTGGTGTCTGGGACAGTGACTTATAGACCTGGCCTCCCTAGTTCTGCTTCCTAATCCTAGCCAGGTCTCCCCAGGATCCTCTCTCACAACACGGTATTTAACTATTCTGTATCCCTGAGTTGACTATGCTTTTGTTTTGGTCAACTTAAAAATACAAACTAGAATTAGATAGAAAGTCTAATGGCTATTTACATTTAATTCATTTAGTTTGGATGGCAATTTCAATGTGTATGTAAAAGAATATGTTATTTTAGAATGTGGCTTTTTTCTCACATGCGCATTTCATGAAACAGTTTCATTTGGACCCTGTGTCTGTGTGTGGCGTCTGTGTCTCCATCCATCTTTTCCTCAGTTGCCCAGATCAGTTATTCTGTTAGTGAGCACCGCCTATGCTCACCCTAGTGGGGACCCATTTGTCTCAACACTGGCCGGCCCTGGATGTGGCTGACAGGTGGGGGGTAGGAGGGGTTAGTTCACCATTGGCTGGTGGCAGATTGAGCACAGCAGGGCTGGAGAGTCTAGCCACCCGCGTAGAAGGGTACCCGCTCCCCTCAACTGTATGTAACATATCCTTAAAGCATCCTGCAAGAAGGGCCTCTCTGGCCAGTAAATGTGGCCCAACTGGTGTTCACTAGAGGGGAGGAAGGTGGGAGGATGGGTAAAACAGGCCAAGGGAATTTGGAGGTAGAAACATCCAGCTATAAACTAAGTCAGTCATGGGAGTATAACATACACATAAGGGATATAGTCAATAATATTGTGATAACTTGGTATGGTGACAGGTGGCAACTGGATTTATTGTGGTGGTCATAATGTATAGAAATAGTGAATTGCTATGTTGTGTATCTGAAACTAATATAATGTGGTATGTTAATTCTAGCTCAAGAAAATGGGCCAGATAGATCACTTTCTGGAGAAGGCAATGGCACCCCACTCCAGTACTCTTGCCTGGAAAATCCCATGGATGGAGGAGCCTGGAAGGCTGTAGTCCATGGGGTCGCTGAGGGTCGGACATGACTGAGCGACTTCACTTTCACTTTTCACTTTCAGGCATTGGAGAAGGAAATGGCAACACACTCCAGTGTTCTTGCCTGGAGAATCCCAGGGTCAGGGGAGCCTGGTGGGCTGCCATCTGTGGGGGTCACACAGAGCCGGACACGACTGAAGTGACTCAGCAGCGGCATCAGCAGATCACTTTCAGTTTGGGCCACCCAGGGGAAGTTTGTACACATGGCCTGTGAAGCCTGAAGCTCTCTTGGCAGCTACTTCTAGAATTAGTTTCCGAGTCTCCTCTAAAAAAGCCAGGGCCATGGGAAGAGCTCAGGGCTCCCTTGTGGCCTGTTAACTTATAGCTAACTAACTAAACTTGATTTTCTGGAAGTCAGGATACTCAGAAGAGGCTGTAGATGGAATCTTGTGCTTTCGGGTCATACCCTTTATGAATTAGTTATTTCAAGACAGACAGCACTAAAAATTGAATTAAAAAACACTCAATATTTGTATAATCTTTGTTTAAAAAATCCGGTTTTTGATACTGAAATCAGTTAACCATGTAGGAAATTTCAAAGAGTTGTAAATATGGGGCCAGGAGACTTAAGTATAATGTAACTAAGACTGTAAAGAAAGCTACACTAGGTAGATGCATACTTTTATAATGGTTGGAATTCTACCAGAGGGCTAAAACCTCTGATAACAATAGCTATTGCATTCATTAATTGCTCCCTCTCCTTTTAAGTAAACACTATGTCCTGGACAACTTGTTATGACCTGGGGATAAAATAGTTGACATAGCAGTCTCGTACCCCCTTGAAATGACTTAGTTATGAATGGGTTTCAAGTCGTTGACATAGCAGTCTTGAACCCCCTTGAAATGATTTAGTTATGAATGGATTTCCAGATCTGACACTTCCTCCTCCATCTGCCTGGCAGACTCCTACTCGTCCTTTGAAAACCTAGTCGAAGTACTGCTCATTTGTGTGCAGTTTCCCCTAACATCTCCTCACCACTCTTCCCCAGGCCCTGATAGAGAATTAACCCCTCCCTGCTCTATGCTATACTATACCTCTTAAGTGCTCCGTTTTCCATGCTGAATTGCAATGATTTTATATGTGTCTCTCTTTCTTCCACTAGCATCTTTGGGAAGAAACTATGTTTTTTCCATTTCTGTATCACATAGTAAGCACTCAGAAAATGTGCAGTGGCATTCTAAGCCCTGGGAGACTGGAATTCGACCTGTTGATTCCACTTCTCGTACCCACTCTGAGTTTTCAGAGGTCCCCTAAACCATTTGTCCTTTGCTACTCCAAGCAAGGAGCTTCCCTGGTGGCTTAGTGGTAAAGAATCCACTTGCCAATGCGGGAGATGCAGGTTTGATCCCTGGCTCAGGAAGATCCCCTGGAAGAGGAAAGGACAACCGATTCCAGGATGCTTGCCTGGGAAATCCCACGGACAGAGGAGCCTGGTGGGCTACAGTCCATGGGTTTGCAAAAGCGTTGAATGCTACTCAGTAACTAAACAGCAAACAACAACAACCCCACCCCCAACCAAGGTGTTGGTTAGATCAGTTCCTCTCCACTCCAGTTGCCTTCCCCAATGTGTATTCCTTGAGAATCTGCTGCTTTGCCCACTCCTTGTCAATAACCTGCTACCCGCGAGCGGCACACTGAGAGCTCCCGGCCTACCTGCGAGCGGCGCACTGAGCGGCGCGCGCCCCTCGCCGGCTGCGCGGCGCACTGAGCGCCCCTCGCCGGCTGCGCGGCGCACTGAGCGCCCCTCGCCGGCTGCGCGGCGCACTGAGCGCCCCTCGCCGGCTGCGCGGCGCACTGAGCGCCCCTCGCCGGCTGCGCGGCGCACTGAGCGCCCCTCGCCGGCTGCGCGGCGCACTGAGCGCCCCTCGCCGGCTGCGCGGCGCACTGAGAGCACGCCCGAGAGGACCTACCCATCGACCGAGGAAGGACGGCGGTGACGACTGGCCCACTAAGCACGGCCGAGAGGAGCTACCCCACGACCGAGGTCAGGAAGGGCGGCGGTGAGGAGAGACCCCTCATCCAAGGTAAGGTGCGATGGCTGCGCTTTGCTGGAGCAGCCGGGAAGAGATACCCCACGCCCAAGGTAAGAGAAACCCAAGTAAGACGGTAGGTCTTGCAAGAGGGCATCAGAGGGCAAGTACACTGAAACAATACTCACAGAAAACTAGTCAATCTAATCACACCAGGACCACAGCCTTGTCTAACTCAATGAAATTAAGCCATGCCCGTGGGGCAACCCAGAATGGGCGGGTCATGGTGGAGAGATCTGACAGGGTGTGGTCCGCTGGAGAAGGGAATGGCAAACCACTTCAGTATTCTTGCCTTGAGAACCCCATGAACAGTATGAAAAGGCAAAATGATAGGATACTGAAAGAGAAACTCCCCAGGTCAGTAGGGGCCCAATATGCTACTGGAGGTCAGTGGAGAAATAACTCCAGAAAGAATGAAGGGATGTAACCAAAGCAGAAAGAATGCCCAGCTGTGGATGTGTCTGGTGATAGAAGTAAAGTCCGATGCAGTAAAGAACAATATTGCATAGGAACCTGGAATGTCAGGTCCATGAATCAAGGCAAATTGGAAGTGGTCAAACAAGAGATGGCAAGAGTGAATGTGGACATTCTAGGAATTAGCGAACTAAAATGGACTGGAATGGGTGAATTTAACTCAGATGACCATTATATCTACTACTGCGGGCAGGAATCCCTCAGAAGAAACGGAGTGGCCATCATGGTCAACAAAAGAGTCCGAAGTGCAGTACTTGGATGCAGTCTCAAAAATGACAGAATGATCTCTGTTCGTTTCCAAGGCAAACCATTCAATGTCACAGTAATCCAAATCTATGCCCCAGCCAGTAACACCGAAGAAGCTGAAGTTGAACGGTTCTATGAAGACCTACAAGACCTTTTAGAACTAACACCCAAAAAAGATGTCCTTTTCATTATAGGGGACTGGAATGCAAAAGTAGGAAGTCAAGAAACACCTGGAGTAACAGGCAAATTTGGCCTTGGAATACAGAATGAAGCAGGGCAAAGACTAACAGAGTTTTGCCAAGAAAATACACTGGTCATAGCAAATACCCTCTTCCAACAACACAAGAGAAGACTCTATACATGGACATCACCAGATGGTCAACACCAAAATCAGATCGATTATATTCTTTGCAGCCAAAGATGGAGAAGCTCTATACAATCAGCAAAAACAAGACCAGGAGCTGAACTGTGGCTCAGACCATGAACTCCTTATTGCCAAATTCAGATTGAAATTGAAGAAAGTAGGGAAAACCACTAGACCATTCAGGTATGACCTAAATCAAATCCCTTATGATTATACAGTGGAAGTGAGAAATAGATTTAAGGGCCTAGATCTGACAGATAGAGTGCCTGATGAACTATGGACTGAGGTTCGTGACATTGTACAGGAGACAGGGATCAAGACCATCCCCATGGAAAAGAAATGCAAAAAAGCAAAATGGCTGTCTGGGGAGGCCTTGCAAATAGCTGCAAAAAGAAGAGAAGTGAAAAGCAAAGGAGAAAAGGAAAGATATAAACATCTGAATGCAGAGTTCCAAAGAATAGCAAGAAGAGATAAGAAAGCCTTCTTCAGCGATCAATGCAAAGAAATAGAGGAAAACAACAAAATGGGAAAGACTAAGGATCTATTCAAGAAAATCAGAGATACCAAAGGAACATTTCATGCAAAAATGGGCTCGATAAAGGACAGAAATGGTATGGACCTAACGGAAGCAGAAGATATTAAGAAGAGGTGGCAAGAATACACAGAAGAACTGTACAAAAAAGAGCTTCACGACCCAGATAATCATGATGGTGTGATCACTGACCTAGATCCAGACAACCTGGAATGTGAAGTCAAGTGGGCCTTAGAAAGCATCACTATGAACAAAGCTAGTGGAGGTGATGGAATCCCAGTGGAGCTATTCCAAATCCTGAAAGATGATGCTGTGAAAGTGCTGCACTCAATATGCCAGCAAATTTGGAAAACTCACACGCTAGTAAAGTAATGCTCAAAATTCTCCAAGCCAGGCTTCAGCAATATGTGAACCGTGAACTTCCTGATGTTCAAGCTGGTTTTAGAAAAGGCAGAGGAACCAGAGATCAAATTGCCAACATCCGCTGGATCATGGAAAAAGCAAGAGAGTTCCAGAAAAACATCTATTTCTGCTTTATTGACTATGCCAAAGCCTTTGACTGTGTGGATCACAATAAACTGTGGAAAATTCTGAAAGAGATGGGAATACCAGACCACCTGATCTGCCTCTTAAGAAATCTGTATGCAGGTCAGGAAGCAACAGTTAGAACTGGTCATGGAACAACAGACTGGTTCCAAATAGGAAAAGGAGTACGTCAAGGCTGTATATTGTCACCATGTTTATTTAACTTATATGCAGAGTACATCATGAGAAATGCTGGACTGGAAGAAACACAAGTTGGAATCAAGATTGCCGGGAGAAATATCAATAACCTCGGATATGCAGATGATACCACCCTTATGGCAGAAAGTGAAGAGGAACTCAAAAGCCTCTTGATGAAAGTGAAAGTGGAGAGTGAAAAGGTTGGCTTAAAGCTCAACATTAAGAAAACGAAGATCGTGGCATCTGGTCCCATCACTACATGGGAAATAGATGGGGAAACAGTGGAAACAGTGTCAGACTTTATTTTTCTGGGCTCCCAAATCACTGCAGATGGTGACTGCAGCCATGAGATTAAAAGACGCTTACTCCTTGGAAGGAAAGTTATGACCAACCTAGATAGCATATTCAAAAGCAGAGACATTACTTTACCAACAAAGGTTCGCCTAGTCAAGGCTATGGTCTTTCCTGTGGTCATGTATGGATGTGAGAGCTGGACTGTAAAGAAGGCTGAGTGCCGAAGAATTGATGCTTTTGAACTGTGGTGTTGGAGAAGACTCTTGAGAGTCCCTTGGACTGCAAGGAGATCCAACCGGTCCATTCTGAAGGAGATCAGCCCTGAGATTTCTTTGGAAGGAATGATGCTAAAGCTGAAACTCCAGTATTTTGGCCACCTCATGCGAAGAGTTGACTCATTGGAGAAGACTCTGATGCTGGGAGGGATTGAGGGCAGGAGGAGAAGGGGACGACAGAGGATGAGATGGCTGGATGGCATCACTGACTCGATGAATGTGAGTCTGAGTGACCTCCGAGAGCTGGTGATGGATAGGGAGGCCTGGCGTGCTGCGGTTCATGGGGTCGCAAAGAGTTGGACACGACTGAGCGACTGATCTGATCTGATCTGATCTGTCAATAACCTCAGATATGCAGATGACACCACTCTTATGGCAGAAAGTGAAGAGGGGCTAAAAAGCCTCTTGATGAAAGTGAAAGTGGAGAGTGAAAAGGTTGGCTTAAAGCTCAACATTCAGAAAACGAAGATCATGGCATCTGGTCCCATCACTACGTGGGAAATAGATGGAGAAATAGTGGAAACAGTGTCAGACTTTCTTTTTCTGGGCTCCCAAAACACTGCAGATGGTGACTGCAGCCATGAAATTAAAAGACGCTTACTCCTTGGAAGGAAAGTTATGACCAACCTAGATAGCATATTCAAAAGCAGAGACATTACTTTGCCAACAAAGGTTCGCCTAGTCAAGGCTATGGTCTTTCCTGTGGTCATGTATGGATGTGAGAGCTGGACTGTGAAGAAGGCTGAGCGCCAAAGAATTGATGCTTTTGAACTGTGGTGTTGGAGAAGACTCTTGAGAGTCCCTTGGACTGCAAGAAGATCCAACCAGTGCATTCTGAAGGAGATCAGCCCTGAGATTTCTTTGGAAGGAATGATGCTAAAGCTGAAACTCCAGTACTTTGGCCACCTCATGCGAAGAGTTGACTCATTGGAGAAGACTCTGATGCTGGGAGGGATTGAGGGCAGGAGGAGAAGGGGACGACAGAGGATGAGATGGCTGGATGGCATCACTGACTTGATGGATGTGAGTCTGAGTGACCTCCGAGAGCTGGTGATGGACAGGGAGGCCTGGCGTGCTGCAGTTCATGGGGTCGCAAAGAGTCGGACACGACTGAGCGACTGATCTGATCTGATCTTATCTGTGTTAGGGGAAGCACACTGATTGAAACCACCCACCCTGGCCAGGCACCATAGTAACCATTTGCATGAGTTGTTTTATGACAGGAGATCCTGGTAAGGAATATGGAACTAATAAGCCACTACCAACTGGAAGAGTTCGGGAAAATTTAAAAGGAGACACCGCGTGTCCGTTCACTTCCCAGAATCCCTCTCGCTAGCATCCATCTTGGATGAGTGATGCATGAGCCACCAGGAAAGACTCTGAATTAGAATGATTGGCCAAAGACCAACCGGAAACTAATCCCATCACCACAAAACCTGAGACTGTGAGCCACGCGGCAGAGCAGTTCTCCTGGGTTCCCTTACCCTACTGCTCTCCACCCGGGTGCCCTTTCCTAATAAAATCTCTTGCTTTGTCAGCACATATGTCTCCTCGGACAATTCATTTCTGAATGTTAGACAAGAGCCCAGTTTCGGGCCCTGGAAGGGGTCCCCCTTCCTGCAACACTTGTGGCTGGAGAGAGTTGTCTCCATTTATTCGCACCAGAATCTCAGTGGTGTAGACAAGGCCTGTCATTCCCTATCTGAGCTCAGAGAGATTGAATCATTTGCCCAAGTTATCTATTTAGCAAGTGGAAGGTAGGAACTCAGAGTTGGGTTTTCTGATTCCAAATCTAAACCTAACATACTTTTCAGAATGTAGGGGCTCCCTTGTCTATGTGCCCAGCGCTATGCTATGTGTTATAGAGATTAAGAAGATGAAGTTCATTTCCTAGAGGAACAAATGGGCACATTTGTAAAAATGCAAAGAGACAATATAGACTCAACTTGGAGAATAGAGGAGACAGAAGAGGAAGAAGCATAGCCCCTGATGGTCAGGGGCTGGCCTGGCAGCCACAGCTGGTCCTTGGTGCTCTCCTTTTGAACAATTTCACAAAAGAATGACATTGGACAAGGCCACTCTGTGGCTGAAATGGAGCAAGATAAACATGAGACCATTCGATTATTGTGTCTGAGCACAAAGCAGCCCCTGTCAAGGCCATACAAATGGCTAAGCATCTTTATTTCCTGCCTTATGGGCATGACTTCTGTTTTTTTTTTTTTTTTTTTTTATCAGTTATAGCTTTCAGTTCAGTTCAGTTCATTTCAGTCACTCAGTTGTGTCCGACTCTTATCGACCCCATAAACCTGAGCATGTCAGTCCTCCCTGTCCATCACCAACTCCCGGAGTCCACCCAAACCCATGTCCATCGAGTCGATGATGCCATCCAACCACTCTCATCCTCTGTTGTCCCCTTCTCCACGTGCCTTCAATCTTTCCCAGCATCAGGGTCTTTTCCAATGAGTCAGCACTTTGCATCAGGTGGCCAAAGTATTGGAGTTTCAGCTTCAACATCAGTCCTTCCAATGAACACCCAGGATTGATCTCCTTTAGGATGTACTGGTTGGATCTCCTTGCAGTCCAAGGGACTCTCAAGAGTCTTTTCCAACACCACAGTTCAAAAGCATCAGTTCTTCGGCACTCAGCTTTCTTCACAGTCCAACTCTCACACCCATACATGACCACAGGAAAAACCATAGCCTTGACTAGACAGACCTTTGTTGGCAAAGTAATGTCTCTGCTTTTTAATATGCTGTCTAGGTTGGTCATAGCTTTCCTTCCTAGGAGTATGCATCTTTTAATTTCATGGCTGCAATCAACATCTGCAGTGATTTTGGAGCCCAGAAAAATAAAGTCAGCCACTGTTTCCACTGTTTCCCCATCTATTTCCCATGTAAGTGATGGGACTAGATGCTATGATCTTAGTTTTCTGAATTTTGAGCTTTAAGCCAACTTTTTCACTCTCCTCTTTCACTTTCATCAAGGACTCTTTAGTTCTTCACTTTCTGCCATAAGGGTGGTGTCATCTACTTATCTGAGGTTATTGATATTTCTCCCAGCAATCTTGATTCCAGCTTGTGCTTCTTCCAGCCCAGCATTTCTCATGATGTACTCTGCATAGAAGTTAAATAAGCAGGGTGACAATATACAGCCTTGATGTACTCGTTTTCCTGTTTGGAACTATCTGTTGTTCCATGTCCAGTTCTAACTGTTGCTTCCTGACCTGCATACAGGTTTCTGAAGAGGCAGATCAGGTGGTCTGGTATTCCCATCTCTTTCAGAAATTTCCACAGTTTATTGTGATCCACACAGCCAAAGGCTTTGGCATAGTCAATAAACCAGAAATAGATGTTTTTCTGGAACTCTCTTGCTTTTTCCATGATCCAGCGGATGTTGGCAATTTGATCTCTGGTTCCTCTGCCTTTTCTAAAACCAGCTTGAACATATGGAAGTTCATGATTCATGTACTGCTGAAGCCTGGCTTGGAGAATTTTGAGCATTACTTTACTAGCTTGTGAGATGAGTGCAATTGTGCGGTAGTTTGAGCATTCTTTGGCATTACCTTTCTTTGGGATTGGAATGAAAACTGACCTTTTCCAGTCCTGTGGCCACTGCTGAGTTTTCCAAATGTGCTGGCATATTGAGTGCAGCACTTTCACAGCATCATCTTTCAGGATTTGAAATGGCTCCACTGGGATTCCATCACCTCCACTAGCTTTGTTCATAGTGATGCTTTCTAAGGCCCACTTGACTTCACATTCCAGGATATCTGGCTCTAGGTGAGTGATCATGCCATTGTGATTATCTGGGTCATGAAGATCTTTTTTGTACAGTTCTTCTGTGTATTCTTGCCACCTCTTCTTAATATCTTCTGCTTCTGTTAGGTCCCTACCATTTCTGTCCTTTATTGTTCCCATCTTTGCATGAAATATTCCCTTGGTAGCTCTAATTTTTTTGAAGAGATCTCTAGTCTTTCCCATTCCCATTTCCCATTCAAGCTCTACTTCTTTGCATTGATTGCTGAGGAAGGCTTTCTTATCTCTCCTTGCTATTCTTTGGAACTCTACTCTCAAATGGGTATATCTTTCATTTTCTCTTTTGCTTTTCACTTCCCTTCTTTTCACAGCTATTTGTAAGGCGTCCTCAGACAGCCATTTTGCTTTTTTGCATTTCTTTTTCTTGGGGATGGTCTTGATTCCTGTCTCCTGTACAATGTTACGAACCTCCGTCCATAGTTCATCAGGCACTCTATCAGACCTAGTCCCTTAAATCTATTTCTCACTTCCACTGTATAGTCATAAGGGATTTGATTTAGGTCATACCTGAATGGTCTAGTGATTTTCTCCACTTTCTTCAATTTCAGTCTGAATTTGGCAATAAGGAGTTCATGATCTGAGCCACAGTTCAGCTCCCGGTCTTGTCTTTGCTGACTGTATAGAGCTTCTACATCTTTGGCTGCAAAAAATGTAATCAATCTGATTTTGGTGTCGACCATCTGGTGATGTCCATGTGTAGAGTCTTCTCTTGTGTTGTTGGAAGAGGGTGCTTGCTATGACAAGTGCGTTCTCTTGGCAGAACGCTATTAGCCTTCATTCTGTACTCCAAAGTTATAGCTTTAGTCTTACTTTGTTCCTCTGAATTTCTAGATAAGATTCATTAAGACACCCAGTCATGGAATTATCTCATGCTAAGTTCAACACATCCAATCCAGAGCAAAGTCCTGCTCCCTTGAAACCTCCCACAAATCCCACACCACCAGCTCCAATTCCACAGTGAGTTCTTGCTAATAGTCTCTTGCTGAGATGCCCCATGTTCTCCTTGGTGTACCACTGCCACCTGCCACGCCCACCCCCCCTGCCCCGCTTCAGTGCAGTGGGTCAATAAACACAATTTTGTCTGATAAAAGTGTGTTCCTGATGGTCCTCAATGCATGGGCATCAGCTGACAGAATAAGACTTGGTAGGACATGCTCAAGAAATACCGAATGAGTGATCCAGATACTTGTGAATCAAAGGATGCTGCAGACGACTTTGGGAAATCTTTGAATTCCAGTTTCCCCCGTTGATCTTGTTTCTTCCTTTCTGAAAGAAGCTGAGACCCTCTACTATTTCTTCTTCCTGTTAGTCAAAGGACCAGGGTGGAGAGCAGTATTCTCAACCTTGGCTACACACTGGAACCACTTGGGTAGCTTTTGAAAACACAGATACCTGCTTCCCAACTCCAGAGATCCTTGTTTAATTTATGCAGGCTGTGGCCTGGGCATCAGAATTTAAACTCCTAGGTGGGCTTCCCTGGTAGATCAGATGGTAAACAATCCGCTTGCAAGGCAGGAGACTTAGGTTCGATCCCTGGTCCATGGAGTTGCAGAGTTGAACACAACTGAGTGACTAACACTTTCACACTTTCACAGGTGAGGCCAATATGCAGACAAATTTGAGAGTTTCTGGTAGAGTGTGATGTGTGTGTGTGTGTGTGTGTCTAGAACAGAGTAAAAGGATGTGAATGTGTGCTTGACAATGAGTGTTGACAATGCATGTGTTTGTGACATTGTATGTGACAGAGTAGGAAAGCGCTTCTGTGTATTGTGTAACATGAGGCTGTACATGTGTGTGCCATGGTGGGCTGTGCGTCTCTGTATGGGCCTGTGCTCTGTCTGTGCAGCTGTCTGGGAGACCGGAACATCTTATGACTGTGGGGGCCCATTGCACCTGCAGGTGATTATGAGGAAGTCAGTGGAGGGTGTCTGTGTCAGGCTCATTGGCAGTGGGGAGGCCTTGCTAATTGGGAAACTGGGTGGGGCCAGGAGTCCCAGCTAGCGAAGCAGTGCCTTGAGCAGCTGGTGAGAGCCTCTGAAACCCAGCAGTGTGGCAGTCGGGTACCCACGTGGGGAAGCTGTTCTTACGATTCCTGTCCAGGTTTAATGACTTGGCAGGAAGGCATCAGGAAAAGACGGACAGCAGGATTCTTTCTTTAAAAACTCATTTCTCCAGGTAATTTTGTTTCGACTAGTGATTCTCATACTTTTGAATGCATCAGAGTTGGCTGAAGAGCATGTTAAAACACAGCTTCCTAGGTCCCCATCCCAGAGTTTCTGTTTCTGTACATCTAGGGAGAGGTCTGAGAGCTTGCATTTCTTTTATATTTTTGAAAATATTTATTTATTTATCTGGGGCTTCCCAGTGGTGCTAGTGGTAAAGAATCTGCCTGCCAAGCGGGAGACACACATTCGATCCATGGGGTGAAAAGATCCTCTGGAGCAGGAAATGACAACCTCATTCCACTAATCTTGCCTGGAAAATTCCATGGACAGAGGAGCCTAGCAGGCTACAGTCCACGGGGCTGCAGAGAGTCAGACATGACTGAGCAGCTGAGCACATGTACACATTTATTTATTTGGCTATGTTGGGTCTTAACTGCGGGATCCAGGTTCTTCATTGTCATGTGGGATCTTTCCTTGTGGTGCACAGACAGTCTAGTTGTGGCATGCGGGCTCAGTGTTGCAGCACGCAGGCTTAGTTGCTCTGTAGCATGTGGGAATCTTAGTTCCCTGACCAGGGACCAAACCCACCTCCCCTGCACTGCAGGGTGCGTTCTTAACCACTGGACCACCAGGAAATCCCAAACTTGCATTTCTAACACATTCCCAGGTGCTGCTGGTCTGGGGACCACCACTTTCAGAACCACTGGTTCTGACATTTCTCCAGGTGACTGTTCATTGAAGCCAGCTGTGAAGTTTAAGAAAAATCCTTTTTTCTAGTCCTTATGGACTGTTCACCTAGTCAAGGCTATGGTTTTTCCTGTGGTCATGTATGGATGTGAGAGCTGGACTGTGAAGAAGGCTGAGTGCCGAAGAATTGATGCTTTTGAACTGCGGTGTTGGAGAAGACTCTTGAGAGTCCCTTGGACTGCCAGGAGATCCAACCAGTCCATTCTGAAGGAGATCAGCCCTGGGATTTCTTTGGAAGGAATGATGCTAAAGCTGAAACTCCAGTACTTTGGCCACCTCATGTGAAGAGTTGACTCATTGGAGAAGACTCTGATGCTGGGAGGGATTGAGGGCAGGAGGAGAAGGGGACGACAGAGGATGAGATGGCTGGATGGCATCACTGACTCGATGGATGTGAATCTGAGTGACCTCCGGGAGTTGGTGATGGCAGGGAGGCCTGGCATGCTGCGATTCATGGGGTCGCAAAGAGTCGGACACGACTTAGTGACTAATCTGATCTGATCTGATGTGCATATGTGTGTGTGTGTCCCAAGTAATGGGAAGTTTCAAAAATCCCCAGCTGATTCTAATATTCGGCCAGGGCTGAAAAGCTTGGCACGTAAGCTTCATGAAGGTGTATGTTTCTATTTCTGTTTTGTTCACTGGTATGTCTCCAAGTGCCTAAGCATTGCCTGTCTCCCAGCAGATGCCCAATAAACATTTGCTGAATGAATGATGTTACTCACTAGGTACATTCTCTCCAAGACAAAGAGTTACCTGTTAATTCAACATTGATCTGAGTACCTCCTGTAGGTAAGGAAGTGTTAGAGTACAGTTTCTTGCTCCAGACTGAGGTTCGTGACTTGCTGGCATCTTTTGTGAAGGGCACACAAAGGTTAAATAGCCTGGGTCTTCTAAAGCTCCAGAGTTCAGAATTTTCATGACCAAGACCAAAATTTTAAGCTTAATCCTTTGGCTATCAGGGAAGGAAAAAAAAAAAAAAAAACAGTGATGAAGAGAGAAGAGAGAATGGGCTGGCCACGATCAGCCACTGAGCTGTGTCATCCCAAGCACCTTGGTCCCAGTGACAGGGATAAGCTACTTCTGGTTCAGAATTCCTCCTGAGAAGTTGGATAAGACACATGTCATCATGACACCCTTGCTGTCAGGGCTGATGCTGCACATTTGGGTTCCTAGTTAGAGCTCAGAGCTCTTTTGTCATCATTTATTCTGTTTATTCCTTACCTCATGTATTCATAACTAGATCTTGATGGTGCTGGATTGTTAGGAAAAGGGACAAATCTAAGAAGGAGGTGCTATACCAGGACCCTCTTTTTTAATGAGAATGTTTCCTTGCTATATATTCATTTAGCAAATATTATTGAGTGTTTGTAATGGGCCAGACTTTAGGAAGCAGGGAGCGTAAGTGAGACAGCATGTTCTGGAAGACTGTGATGATGGAGGTGTTTTGTATCTACACTGTCCACTGTCCCTGGTGATGGCCACTAGTCACATGCAGCTCTTGGGCACTTTAGATGTGGCTTGTTTGTCCAAGAAATAGACTTTTGTTTGGTCTTATCTGGCTTCCCTGATGGCTCAAGTGGTAAGGAATCTTCCTAGAAAGCTGGAGACAAGGGCTTGATCCTTGGATTGGGAAGATCCTGCAGAGAAGGAAATGGCTATCCACTCCAGTATCTTATCTGAATTAATTATTTTAAAAGTGTATTTATTTATTTATTTTAAATTTTATTTTGCTTAACTTTACAATATTGTATTGCTTTTGCCATACATCAAAATGAATCCGCCACAAGTATACATGTGTTCCCCATCCTGAACCCTCCTCCCTCCCCCCTCCCCATACCATCCCTCTGGGTCGTCCCAGTGCACCAGCCCCAGGCATCCAGTATCAGGCATCGAACCTGGACTGGCGACTCGTTTCAAATATGATATTATACATATTTCAATGCTATTCTCCCAAGTCATCCCACCCTCTCCCTCTCCCAGAGTCCAAAAGACTGTTCTATACATCAGTGTCTCTTTTGCTGTCTCATATACAGGGTTATTGTTACCATCTTTCTAAATTCCATATATTGCTTGCTCCCCCCAGTCATGTCCGACTCTGTGCGACCCCATAGACGGCAGCCCACCAGGCCCTGCTGTCTCTGAAATTCTCCAGGCAAGAACCCTGGAGTGGGTTGCCGTTTCCTCCTCCAATGCATGAAAGTGAAAAGTGAAAAGTGAAGGTGCTCAGTCGTGTCAGACTCTTAGTGACCCCATGGACTGCAGCCTACCAGGCTCCTCCATCCATGGGATTTTCCAGGCAAGAGTACTGGAGTAGGGTGCCATTGCCTTATACTGTATTTGTGTTTTTCTTTCTGGCTTACTTCACTCTGTATAATAGGCTCCAGTTCCATCCACCTCATTAGAACTGATTCAAATGTATTCTTTTTAATGGCTGAGTAATACTCCATTGTGTATATGTACCACTGCTTTCTTTATCCATTCATCTGCTGATGGACATCTAGGTTGCTTCCAAGTCCTGGCTATTGTAAACAGTGCTGCTATGAACATTGGGGTACACGTGTCTCTTTCAATTCTGGTTTTCTCAGTGTTTATGCCCAGCAGTGGGATTGCTGGATCATAAGGCAGTTCTATTCCCAGTTTTTTGAGGAATCTCCATACTGTTCTCCAAAGTGGCTGTACTAGTTTGCATTCCCACCAACAGTGTAAGAGGGTTCCCTTTTCTCCACACCCTCTCCAGCATTTATTGCTTGTGGACTTTTGGATCGCAGCCATTCTGACTGGCGTGAAATGGTACCTCATAGTGGTTTTGATTTGCATTTCTCTGATAATGAGTGATGTTGAGCATCTTTTCATGTGTTTGTTAGCCATCTGTATGTCTTCTTTGGAGAAATGTCTATTTAGTTCTTTGGCCCATTTTTTGATTGGGTCATTTATTTTTCTGGAATTGAGCTGTAGGAGTTGCTTGTATATTTTTGAGATTAGTTGTTTGTCTGTTGCTTCATTTGCTATTATTTTCTCCCATTCTGAAGGCTGTCTTTTCACTTTGCTTATAGTTTCCTTTGTTGTTCAGAAGCTTTTAAGTTTAATTAGGTCCCATTTGTTTATTTTTGATTTTATTTCCAATATTCTGGGAGGTGGGTCATAGAGAATCCTGCTGTGATGTATGTCAGAGAGTGTTTTGCCTATGTTTTCCTCTAGGAGTTTTATGGTTTCTGGTCTTACATTTAGATCTTTAATCCATTTTGAGTTTATTTTTGTGTATGGTGTTAGAAAGTGTTCTAGTTTCATTCTTTTACAAGTGTTTGACCAGTTTTCCCAGCACCACTTGTTAAAGAGATTGTCTTTAATCCATTGTATATTCTTGCCTCCTTTGTCAAAGATAAGGTGTCCATATGTGCGTGGATTTATCTCAGGGCTTTCTATTTTGTTCCATTGATCTATATTTCTGTCTTTGTGCCAGTACCATACTGTCTTGATGGCTGTGGCTTTGTAGTAGAGCCTGAAGTCAGGCAGGTTGATTCATCTAGTTCCATTCTTCTTTCTCAAGATAGCTTTGGCTATTCGAGGTTTTTTGTATTTCCATACAAATTGAGAAATTATTTGTTCTAGCTCTGTGAAGAATACTGTTGGTAGCTTGATGGGGATTGCATTGAATCTATTTCTTCTCAGATCGTTTAAAATTTATTTGATTTTTATTTTATTTTAGGGTATAGTTGATTTATAATGCTGTGTTAGTTTCAGGTGTACAGCAAAATGGTTCAGTTATGCATACACATGTATCCATTCTTTATCAGATTCTTTTCCTATATAGGTTATTACAGAGTACTGATTAGAGTTCTTTGTGCTATATAGTAGGTCCTTGTTGATTACTTATTTTTTAAAAAGTTTTTCTTAATTGGAAGGCGATCACTTTACAATATTGTTTTGATTTCTGCAGATGTGGACCATTTTTAAAATTCATATTGAATTTCTTGCAATATTGTTTCTGTTATTTGTATTCTGTTTTTTTGGCCCTGAGGCATGTGGGATCCTATTTCCAGGGGTTAAACCTGTACCCCCTGCACTGGAGGTGAAGTCCTAATCATTCGACCACCAGAAAAGTTTCTGAATTAATTTATACTTAAATTTCAAGGTATGTGTATATGCTCACATACTTGTGAGTTGTGTATGCTCGCAACTGTGTATGCTCAGTTGCTCAGTCATGTCCAATTCTTTGCAAACCATGTACTTCATCCTGCCAGGTTCCTTTGTCCATGAAATTTGCTATTTAAAATGACTGAAAACTATAAGGACCTACTGTATAGTTTAGAGAACTCTTATTCAATACTCTGTAATGACCTATATGGGGAAAAAAATCTAAAAATGAGTGGATATATGTATAACTGATTCACTTACTGTACATGTGAAACTAACACAACATTGTAAATCAACTATTTTTAAAAAGTGACTACCATATTCACCAAGACAGGACTGGTGCATGAGAATGGCATATTATCTAAATATACGATGACAACAATTTATTATGTGCTTTGAAATATAAATGAAAAAAGTGCTTTGAGAGCTTATATCAGAGGCATCAGACCTCATATAGGGGAAGAGGAAGGCTTCCCTGGAGAAGAGGTGTTTGAGATCTTGAGAATCTCCTCAACTTCAACTCAATGGGGCCCTCCAATATATTAGTGTGAGGGGTCAGATGCTGCTTCATTGTACATCCCTTTAATTGTCCTTGCTTTCTCTTCTTGCTTGGACAACTCCTATCACCTCCTTGTTAGCTTGTTTGCCCCTGGAAAAACATCCCCATCCAAATAAACCCATAAGAGGAGCCCTGAGCCCGCCAACACAAACATTTCATCACCATATTCAGGTAAGTAAAAAGTCTTCACCATATATTATTTAGAGGTTATCACAGGATATATGCAATTTGTGTCCTGTTTTTTTAACCTACCATAGTGTGAATATATTCTCATGTTATTAAAAATTCTTCCTAATTGTATTTTTTGCTGGCTATCAGAACTTTCCATCCTGTGGCTATATACCATAATATATTTCATCAACTTCTTACCTTCAGCATTTGGGCACTATTTTTTTTTATTGCTATTATAAATAATGCTGTGATGAACATTCTTGGGCAGAAATCTGTGTTTACATTTCTGGTTATTTGCTTAGGATAGTTTCTTATAGGAGAGGAGGATTGCTGAATCAAAAGTTATGAGGGTTTTGATTTTAAGGGTTTTCAAACCATATTGCAAAATTGCTTTCTAGAGAGTTTGTATCAGTTAATCATCCCTTCATCAATGAAAGAGAATTACAGTCTATTCTGAGGTTCTCTTTTAAAATCATATCAACCATATCTACATGTTGCTACAGAGGCTTTATAACCATCATTTGTAGTGGCTGCATGAAGCTTGACTGCAGTGATGTGCTGCAATCATCCTTTCTAAGAAGAGGTTGCTAATTGATGCTGTTCCTGCTGAGCTCTTCCTGGTCCTGCCAAATGGAGCGCCTCCATCAAGTCACAGCTGTTTGGAATCCATCTGGCCCTCCAGGGCTGTTCTGTCAACTTTTCACATCCACGGGTAGCATTTCTTAAGCACATACTTTCCTTTAATGATATTTCAAAAAGGTGGGGGTTTCTTGGAGCAGAATCCAACCCACGTTGGTGACATGGGTCTTTGGCTAGGACAAAAGATATCTCAACTAGGGCATTCATTCTGCCTGATGCTGGTTGAAATGGATGAGAACTGGAATGGGAATCAGAAGATTTGGGATGAGACTGGACATTTTTTGATGACATCTTGTGTGCTGTGGCTACCAATTGGAGATTTTCTGGTTTCAGTGGACAGAGACTTCACTCATGCTACTTAAAAAGAATAATTCACTGTGTCATGTAAATGAAGACATCAGGGATGTTAGTTTCAGGTATGGCTGGATCCAGGGTTTCTACTAATGCTACAGTCTTGATTTTGCTCTCCAATATCTTCATTCTGTATATCTCTATATTGGTTCAATTCTCAGAACACTCTTATAGAGGATCACAAAAGTTGTTCTCAAATACCTTAGTATAAGAGTCAACAAATCATGACCCAGGATCAAATACAGTCTGCTGCCTAATTTTTTAAACTAAATACTGGGACAAAGCATGCTTATTTGTATATATATAGTTTATGGCTATTTCTGTTCTAGAGCAGCAGAGAGTTCAGTAACTATGACAGAGACTATTTTTGGCTTCAGAGCCTAAAATATTTACTATCTGGCCCTTTACAGAAAATTTTTGCTGATACCTACTGTAATAAAAGGATACTAATCCTCAGTGTCAGAAATTTCTCCATACTTGATCAATTATTATTAGCTCCCCAGCCATCCTTGGTTTCATACCATAGTTTTTTCCTAACCTCTTGAATCCAGAGGCCTGTTCTTTGAAACTTCTAACTGGCTCAGGCAATAATCATTCTATACTACTTCCCTTAGTTCCACCTACCACAAGAGAGGACATGTGTGGTCTTGTTCTTACTCCTGATCATACTTCCCAGCTCCTGCCAGTCTGGAGGAAAGGACATCTAGACTGTTCTCTCACCCCAGGGGATCCCAGTTGTCCTCTCCTGTTATGGGGCAGCTTCAGCTATGAAGATGCCATGCCTGCAGGAGTCTAAATGCTTCTTACTTGTGAGGATGTTGAGTTCCTGAAAAATGGCCCATGGTGGTCTGTCTTTGAATCTGATACATGGCTTTGGAGGTTGCTTAGATCAGTGATTTTTCAAACCCCATTTATGAATCAGACAAAAGGAGATTCCTTTTTTATTATTGCTATTTTGAGTGAAGTTCAACAGAAAAAAAAAAAAAAAAAGGTAAAATAAGTGTTTGATGTGTGTGTGTTAAAGTTGTTAGAATCTTAACTGCCCTTCAATCTCATTCCCCTTTCCCCAGAAGTCCCTTAACTATAACTCTAGTGTTAAACCTGACACCAGCCTTAACCCTAACCTAACCCTACTCTTACCTACTCTAACATTACCTATTCTTATCCACTCAAACATTACCCAAATCTAACCTACCCTTAGCATTAACCTTGATCCAAGCTCAAAACCTTAACCCTAAACATAAATCTTTTTTTAAAAAAAGTATTTATTTTTAATTGATGGCTAATTGCTTTACAGAACTAAACTTAAATCTTAACCCTAACCTTCATTCTCAAATTTAAGTCTAGGACTTTGAGTTTGATAGTGATTGTCTTAGAATAATTTCATTAGCCCTGTTATTCAGTGGAATTTCCTAGTAATTTTGCACTGAAAGAGGTTAGTCAGAAGTTACATAAAAAAGGAGGGATGAGAAGAGTCATATTTACAATTAAAAAGGAAGTGCATTGATTGCCGGAAAAGCTTAGTGTTTCCACAGACACTCTCAGGTAAATAATTATTTTAAGCAAGCAACAAGCATGTTCCCTTTATATCAAGATGAAAATATCACTTCTGCCTCACTTTCAGACCATGTGTAGAGTCCTCATGTCGGGGAGAAGTGTCTGTCTGTGTTTTGGGTCATGTTGGATTGGAAGGTTATTTACCTGAATCTCAATTGATGCTGGTAGGACTACCTCTCAAAATTCATGGTTCTCTAACATCCAGGGTCAACAAAATCCATGTAAATGGAAACTATGGGAAAGGAAAGAATATATTTGAGAAGGCAGAATAAAAGAGAGAAAAAGGATGGGACGGGTGAGAAGAAAGGATGGGAAATAATCAAAGAGAGATCCTAAGTCCCGTCACTAATCTCATGCGGCAGTCTGGTCAGATGAGTCCTCTGTTTCCAGGTCTTCAATGGTTGTGCAGTGTCTACAGGATAAAGGCCAGGTCGCTTGCCAGCACACGCAATGACCATCATCTTGTGCCACCCTACTCTGGAATCCTGTATTTCAGTGCTACCCATTTATACAACGTTTCCCCAACGTACCATGCTGTCATACTTCTGTTTGTCCATGCTGTTCTCTCTTTCTGGAATGCTCGTACTCTGTTTATCTGTCTGGATAGATTCTCCATTTGGCTCCCTCTGACCCCTCTCCATGTTCCTTCGCTGTGCCCCAGGCTCATGTCAACCATAGCACTCTTTCCTTCATTTAGCAAGCTCTACTCTGTGCCAGGTCCTGTGTTAGATGGTGAATATTAATGGTCAGTATCTCAGGAGGAGGAAATGGCAACCCACTCTGGTATTCTTGCCTGGGAAATCCCATGGACAAAGGAGCCTGGCAAGCTATAATCCATGGAGTCAGAGTCGCAAGGAGTCGGATACAACTGAGCGACTGAGAATATACCATCTCAATCCCAAGTAGTTGTGGAAACAGATAAGTCACCAGGAAGTTATCCAGCCACACTGTGATATGGGATATTCAAGGGTGTTAGGCTCCTGGAAGAAGGCAGCTCCTCCAAGCCTGGGGCTGAGTGTTCTAGGAGGGTGAGCAGCATGATGAATGAGTGTGAAGAGAGAAAGACCTTGAAACCTGGAAGGTGTGAAAGCAGTTTAGGAAGATTTAGTCTATGTAGGGAGAGTTAGGCAGGAGCCCAGGCCATAAAGGGCTTTGCCTGGAAAATTAAATATTTGGATGCCAGCCTGGTAGACTTGCAAGAAACCACTGAAGATCTCAAGCAGAAGGACACACACAATAATAATGGACTTTAGCAATTTGACTTTTCACTTTCATGTATCCTGGACTAATAATGGAATCTCAGCTAATGTTCTGGAGGATGCCATAGAGAATATTAGGGACAACTCTTCAGGCAGATTATCTCAGTTAAGGCTTGTCAGAATCACTGGAGATCGCACAGAATCACTGCAGACAGTGACTATAGCCTTGACTTAAAAGTAGCAGCTCCTATGTGTGGCCAGAGCTTAGGCAGGAGCCCCAGGTCATAAAGGGCTTTGCCGAGGAGCTGTAGAAAATAATTGGATTCTAGATCCGGTTAGAGATTGCAAGAAAACCACTGAAAGATTTCAGTCTTTATTAGAAGATTCACACAATAATAATGTACTTTGGCTAATTTGTTTTACTTTTCTTGTCTGCCTGGTTTTACACTAATAATAAGGTCTCAGCTAATGTTACTGTAGGATGCCATAAGAAAGAGTATTATGGTTGAAAAAACATTCTTCATGAAGGCGGGACAGATTATCTCAGTTAAGGCTTGTCCAGAATCACTGCAGATTAAAGGGCCTCCAAAAATCACATGCAGACAGTCCCGACTATAGCCTTAAATTAAAAGATCAGTCCCCCGCACTCCTTGAAAGGAAAAGTATAACAAACCTGCTGCTAAGTCTGCTGCTAAGTCACTTCAGTCTTGTCTGACTCTGTGTGACCCCATAGACGGAAGCCCACCAGGCACCCCCATCCCTGGGATTTTCCAGGCAAGAACACTGGAGTGAGTTGCCATTTCCTTCTCCAATGCATGAAAGTGAAAAAGTGAAAGTGAAGTCGCTCAGTCGTGTCCGACTCTTAGCAACCCCATGGACTACAGCCTACCAGGCTCCTCCGTCCATGGGATTTTCCAGGCAAAAGTACTGGGGTGGGGTGCCATTGCCTTCTCCATAACAAACCTAGACGGTGTATTAAAAAGTGAAGACATCACTTTGCTGACAAAGGTCAGTATAGGCAAAGCTATGGTTTTTCCAGAGGTCACGTATGGATGTAAGAGTTGGACCATAAAGAAGGCTGAGTGCCAAGAATTGATGCCTTCAAATTGTGGTGCTGGAGAAGACTCTTGAGAGTCCCTTGGACTGCAAGGAAATCAAACCAGTCAATCTTAAAGGAAATCAACCATGAATACTCATTGGAAGGACTGATGCTGAAGCTGAAGCTCCAGCACTCTGGCCACCTGATGTGAAGAAGTGACTTGTTGGAAAAGACCGTGATCCTGGGAAAGACTGAAGGCAAAAGGAGAAGAGGGTGGCAGAGGATGAGATGGTTGGAGGGCATCACCAACTCAGTGGACATGAGTTTAAGCAAACTCCTAGAGATAGTGAAGGACAGGAAGCCTGGTGTGCTGCAGTCCATGGGGTTGCAAAGAGTTGGACACGACTTAGCAACTCAACAACAACAACAAAGCTTGTCACTATAAGATAGATACTGCTGTATAGGATTATTATTTCATCAAAAAGAGATTCAGAGAGATTAATTAATTTGTTAAATGCTTCTACCCATTAGAATAATTCAGCACTTCTTAATTATCTAAAATTGAGATATTCATAATAGCTACTTGAGAGAACTCAGAATATATTTACTTGTGTGATCTTATTCATCCACTTGATATTCTTAGAACTCTTGAAAAGGTGTAGTTTCCATTTCATGAATGATGACATCGAGGAGGTGATTTGGCCAGGTACTCCCAGGTGAGGTCTCAGTCTGCGTGGACACTCAGCTCTTGAGGATTGACCCTGTATTTCATTAGTCTTCATGGTTTGGGCTCCAGTGCACAGAAAATTTCTGACTACAAAGGTTATGGTGAGCACGTGTCTATATGACTCTACACACAGGATTGAAAGAATAAGGTTCTTTTCTCATTCTTGGGTGAGGAGCATGCTGGCAAATGAGGTGGAAGGGAGATCCCATCTCCATTGTTGTACCTGATGTTGCTCCAGTGGGGAAGAGGGTATCTGTTCTAGTTGGAGGAACAAAGTACCTTAGGTTTGGGTTTGTGAGACCTGGTCATCTCTGAGTTGCAGTGGCTGCTTTAGGGAAATTCTCCTCTTTCTTTTAATTCCTTCTTCCTTTTTCTGTTTTCCTTCCTCTTTCTACTGTTTCTTCATTCTTCATCTCCTTCCCCTGTACCAATGTCATCAACACGCACAAACACAGCAGCGTCACAAACACTATTCGCCATGGTCTTACCAATGAATCATGTAGTCTTTGGTGTCATTGCAATCATCATCATTATCATCTTCTCCCACGTCGGTCTTCATTAGCATCATTAACATCATCAGCATCAGCCCCCAGGAGCAGTACCTTCTACCACATCATCCTTAACACATCATTCTCTCATCATGGTCTTGTCTTTACATCATTGTTTTCATCATTGTCCTGTTTGTAAACATCGTCATCATTGCCACCATCATCACTCCCTTTAATGTGCCAGACACTGTGCTCAGCACTTTGTATGCAGTATCTCAGATCATTCACAAAAGCGACTTTTGTGCTTGACTACCCCCATTTTACAGATGACAACCCTGAGTCTCAAAAAGGTGAATTAATTTTCCCAAGGTCACACTATCAACCTGTTTCTTCTATAAAGTTGAAGACTATTCTATAGACACCACATGTTCCAGTTTATTCTTAGGACTTAAGGAAACTACAAGGCTGAGCTCTTACTCTTTGTTAACTGAGGCTGCTATGAATCCCATGAAGGAGATTTAGAGTTCATATTCTCTGGTAACAGTTGTTCCCTGATTCAGAAGAGCTGTTCTTCTTTTGATTAACTGTTAAATTTATGTTTATGATTATTATTTCTAAATGGATGTTTAGAGTTGAACTGTTTCAGATAATAAATGAGAGCCATGATTCAAGCTAGGATTTGCCTGACTCCAAAACACCACGCTATGTGACTTCCTTGGTGATTAAACCAAACATAAGCCCCATGGTTCCCAGGTTCATGGTTATATATCTTACCCGTACACCTTGTTTGACACCCTAGAGTATCAAAATACTCCGTGGCAACAGTTCTCCCTGGAAACCATACCTGAATGGATGGCATCATTTCCCAAACTCCCTTTTCCTTCCTTAGCCATTGTCCAGCCCTTTTAAGGGTTAGTGGTAGTGGTGGTGTTCAGTTGTTAAGTTGCATCTGGCTCTTTGCCACCCCATGGACTGCAGCACTCCAAGCTCCCCTGTCCTTCACTATCTCCTGTAGTATGCACAGATCCATGTTGTTTGAGTCAGTGATGCTATCTAACCATCTCATCCTCTGCTATCCACTTCTCCTTTTACCTTCAACCTTTCCCAGAATCAGGGACTTATTCAATGAATCAGTCCTACGCATCAGGTGGCCAAAGTACTGGAGCTTCAGTTTCAGGATCAGTCTTTCCAGTAAATATTCAGGGTTGATTTCCTTTAGGATTTACTGGTTTGATCTCCTTGTAGTCCAAGGAACTCTCAAGAGTCTTCTCCAGCACCACAGTTTGAAAGCATCTATTCTTCGGTGCTTAGCCTTCTTTGTGGTACAACTCTCACACCCATACATGACTACTGTAATATATGGTGGAAAGATAGATGAGAATTCAAGTCTAGATTCTAACACTACTGGCTGCCTGACTTGGAATAATTTACTTCCATGGTCCTGAATTCCTTTATTCTTCATCTATAAAACAGAAATAATGCCAACTGCTTATTAGTTATGAAATTTAAATGAGTCTGTGTAAATTGTTTGACATGTATTAGATGTCAATAAGTGTTGTTGTTAACTCATCAAAATGAACTCACCCTTCCTTCTTTTTTTCTTTCAGAATTGTGTGCTAAATGGCTGGTTGAAATTCTTAATATATAAGAGAGGGAGAGATAAAGCTGATAGATCTGAAATGGTTCAGTCTGTGGCTAGCAAAGGGTCCTTTGGCAAGTTGTTTAGCTTGGCTAAGAATCATTTCCCCTATTCCTTTAACATCCAGATTTCTGCTATTCACTGATCATATTCTTTGAGTCCCACACCCTCAGATAAAATCCACTCACACAAGAGTCAAGCACAATTTACTGAAGAGGTTGTTGGGGAGACATAGCAATGAGCTATCACAATAAGTTACCACATCACAAGCAAATTGAAAACTTCCAAGTGTGTTGCTATTATATTATGTCTGTGTTTTCCTTCTTTGACACCCAGTTTAGTGCTCTGGATCCCCTCCTGTTATCAGAGCAATTCTTCTCTGCCCCAAACTTGCACATTCCACTCATAACTGAACTTGATAAAATAAGAGAATCAATGGTTAACTGTAGTTACCTTTTATCCAAGCCACTTTGGTGTTCTTCTCCTGTGACTTGCACATAACTTTTTGGCCTCATTCACTACTTCAAATTGTTAATTAAAGTGTCTCCTAAACAAATATAGTGTTTTTTCCAAGAGATGTTATCATGCCAGTGGATAAGTGAATAAAATCTTGCTTCACCTCATTACATGTAAAATGAGGGTTTTGGTTGGATGTAGACAGCTTCAGTGGCACCCGACTCCAGTACTCTTGCCTGGAAAATCCCATGGATGGAGGAGCCTGGAAGGCTGCAGTCCATAGGGTCGCTGAGGGTCAGACAAGACTGAGCGACTTCACTTTCACTTTTCTCTTTCATGCATTGGAGAAGGAAATGGCAACCCACTCCAGTGTTCTTGCCTGGAGAATCCCAGAGATGGGACAGCCTGCTGGGCTGCCATCTATGGGGTCGCACAGAGTCGGACACGACTGAAGTGACTTAGCAGCAGCAGCAGACAGCTTCATTGTTTAAATCTGCTTATAGTCCATAAATTGTAGGTTTTGGGATCTATTGGGGAAGAGAAATACCATGGTGGTTTCAATATTTGTTTAAACATAAGTCTTAAAAAAAAAAAAATAAACATAAGTCTTAGATGCATACCCTCCCAGGCCTGGATATAATTTCATTAGAATTAGAGCTCAGTATCCATTATTTTCATATAGTGTCCATGTCTATTTTGTGCCAGGTAGACATACAAATGAACTTTGGAATTTAGCCCCATCTATGACCTTATTTCTGCTTTTATTTCTCTTATCTGTTCATAGGTGCTGATTAATTAATTAAGCCATTAAACTACTACATGTTTATAGGGTATATATGTACTAGGCACTGTAAGCTAAGCTAAGTCACTTCAGTCGTGTCCGACTCTGTGTGACCCCATAGACGGCAGCCCACCAGGCTTCCCCGTCCCTGGGATTCTCCAGGCAAGAACACTGGAGTGGGCTGCCATTTCCTTTTCCAATGCATGAAAGTGAAAAGTGAAAGTAAAGTCGCTCAGTCATGTCCGACTCTTAGCGACCCCATGGACTGCAGCCCACCAGGCTCCTCTGCCCGTGGGATTTTCCAGGCAAGAGCCCTGGAGTGGGGTGCCATTGCCTTCTCCCACTATATGTAAAACAAATGACAGTAGGAAAAGGCAACCCACTCCAATATTCTTGCCTGGAGAATCCCACGGACAGAGGAGACTGGCAGGCTACAGTCCATGGGTTTGCAGATAGTTGGACACAACTGAAGCAACTCAGCATGTAACTAAAAAACTGTAGAGCACAGGGAACTCTACTCAATACTCTGTAATGGTCTATATGACAAAAGAACAAGTGAATATCTATGTATAACTCATTCACTTTGCTATATACCTGAAACTAACACAACATTGTAAATCAACTACACTCCAATAAAAATATAAAAAAGTATTAAAGGAAAGCCAGCACTATATTAACAGCATACACTTAAATAAAAGATGAATGTTTAACATACAGAGTAATGTTTTTTATTCACTGATAAACTAAAGGTCCATTTCAAGATGTTTCTTTCTTTTGTATGCTTAATTAGTTTTATTAGCAAGCAAAGCCCTGTGAAGGATGGCATCATCTAGTCCTCAGACTCAGATTCATCTTCATCTTGACTAATCTGGAAGTAACGAAGCTCATAAGTGTCTTTGTCAGATGCAACCACACGAAGCCAATCACGAAGATTGTTCTTTTTAAGGTACTTCTTGGTAAGGTACTTCAAATACCTTTTAGAGAACTGTTTCTCAGAAACGACTATGATTTTATTCTAAATACTAAGAATACGGGTCTTTATAGTCTTGTGTATGTATGCGTGTGTGTGCATTAATCAAATAATTGCACAAATACAATCAGGACACAATTGTGGTATATGCAGGAAGGAAAAAGCCTATGTGAGGAAACCTGTCCAGCTGGAGATGTCTGTTAGAAGTTTCCTGGGCTCCATGCCTCCATTGCTTGTTTTGAACCCTGACCTTTCTCTCTGGACTTAAAATTTCAGTTCTTTAGGTGATCACAACAGACTCATTGTGTGTTCTGGAGTGGGGATGATGAAAACACATGGACAGATGGATACGAACAGTATAAGAGGCAAGTTCCCAGGGCTGAAACAAAGCAGGTGCTCACCTGGCCTAGAGATGATCTGGGAATGCTTCCTAGAAGAGGTGATAACCTGGGCTGCTTTGAAGGGCAGTTAGGAGCTAGACAGGCAAAACAGGAAAGGGGATGAAAGGTGGTCCAGGCAGAGGATATCATGTGAGTAAATGTTCAGGGAAGAGACACCATTTTGGTATAGGGGTGTGTGTGTGTGTGTGTGTGAACACAGGAAGTTTCATGGAATGGCAACATCCATGGTGAGCAGTGAGGCTGAAAGAAGCAGCATTAGCCAGAACCTGGGATCAGAGCTGGGCATTACCATAGAATTCTACAGAGAAAGCAGAAGGACAGCCTCTGCCACTCCCCTGCTTCATTCCAGGCGTCTCTTTAAACTCTTATTTGTTGAGTTCCGTTTTCTCGTGGCTCTTTGTCTAAATATCTCTCCCTGTTTAGCCAGGTAATCTGGTCCTTCTTTGACAGTAACAAGGATGTGTATCTTGGGAGAGACTGCCCCGAGTGGCCAGAAATACTCCAGCGGGTGAGACAATGGCGAAGTGTAAATCACAGAAGAAATATTGAACTTTGGGAGCCAGCAAACAATAATATGCCACTTTATTCCACTCCTGCCGGAGGTTTATATATGTTACTGTCACTTTTATACTGTTCTCCACCACTGGTAATTTTCTCTCAATCTAATTTTTATTTCCCAAGGGTCTACCAAGGTTAAAAGTGCTGGAAAACCAATGACTATTCTTTTGCCAAGGGATAGTAAATTAAATTAACCGTTGCTGGTGGCTGACTCTGGTCAGAACTATTTATATGTAAATAGGTGAAGCCCCTCAAGGCATTTTTGCAGTTATTAGTTGTTTATTCCAGATGTTGACCATAATACGATAGGTCAGGAAGAAAACTCTTGGAACAGGGGGAGGAATATCCCCCTGGTCTTCCATTGTACTAGCTAGCTTTCTGTAGCTCAAGCACCAGGAGCCCACAAACCTTTTCTGCCTGCTTAATGAGTTAAGAGTCTAAGAGTGAAGCTAATCTTGGTTCCGGACTGACAGTGAAAACAAGAACAGAAGGGTTAAACCCTATTGCATAGGCATAGGTTGGCATCGTCCCGGGCTCTGTCCAATCAGAAGACTTATAATTTGCATAGTGCTCCCTGGTTGGCCAGTACCAATTGTATCTACAAGAGGCTTCTCCCCTCACGATTGGGGTGTGGCTTTTCCAGTGGGAGGGTCTCTTTTGAGGACTATGCCTCTTTTGAGGCATATAGCGCTCTCGCACTGAGTGGCACCATGCTTATGGAAAATACAATAGCCTGATATGCTAACTTGGTGTCTTTGGTTGGCTTGTCAATATTAGAGGATTACAGAGGATTGCTTCAAAGTAGCAAATCCCAGAGCCTCATTCCATTCCTCATTCCCTTCTCTTTCTTCTCCAGTGTCAAAGAGACTCAACTCTGGCATTCCTCTTTAAGCTCCCACCACCCACAGTTATCCTTTACTCTGTGGAACCAAATGATTTCTGGATTGTTTTCCTAATTTATAGCCTGTTTCTATGTTTGCCAGCCCAACTGAATGGCTCATTAAATCAAGCTCTTCAAGAGAGGGACTTTAAACAAGTAAAGAGGGGGCTTATTTATTGAAATAAAAGAGAGAAGGTAGAAATTGAACCAGTATCTCGGTCTTGCCTCTGTTCTGCCATTCCTGCCCCAGGGCGGATGACCCTTACAGGTCCTGGCAGGTCTGCCTCTGGGTTGGGCATTGCTCTTATTAATGGCACCATTACTTAGCTGAATGGTTTACCAATTTCTCCATTCTCTCCAAAGGTATATCCTGAGCTTGTTGAGAGAAGTAGGACTACTTTATCTCGGCTCCTGTAGAATTGTTTTCCTTTGAATTTCCCTTAGACACATGTTGATTTTCACCAGAGGCTGACCCGTGCTTCAGGGAACCCAGTAATATTCCCATTGTTGAGAGTTTTGCCCACCCTACCTTCTGTGGTCCCGTCTGAAGCCCTGCATGAAAAAGTTTTAGAATTAAATATCCAGGTCCTTGTGTACAGTCCTGCCAAAGGAGTACGTGGAAGCTGAAATCGAGCCAGCATCTGCTTGCTGTGCTGTTTTCTTTGACTCTTCCTGGAGGAAGAGATGTCTTCTTCCTTGCATTAAGGCTCAGTAAGCTTGCCTGTTTCCACCCAGGGTGCACTTATTTTATTTTCAAATTGTATGTAGTCATTCTGTACTCAAGAGGAGCCTGTCCATGGAAGGGATGTGTGTGGAGGAGAGGATGTTGGGGGGATGTTACTAGCTCTCCGAGGTGCACTTTACAGGATAGTGGTAGTGCTTGCCCAGGAAAATGTCTGTTCTCCCCATGGAGCCAAATAAGGGATGAGGTTCCCCTTGCCAGGGGTCTCAGAATCAGTTTGTATAAATATGCAGAGTTGAAATGTAAGTCTCTGCGTGATATTTTCCCCAGTTTTGTCCTAACATCTGAGTGCTAATTGTGCCATTCAGTTTTACTGAATTGGTATCCTATATACTCTTTGGCAATAATTAAAGAAAAAAATAACTGATGCTGTGGCAAAAGTCAGTAGCCTGCAGAATGAGTGGACCAGGTTCTTTTCAGCACAGGATGGTTCAAGCACATAGGAAATGCCTTCACTCTTCTGCTAATTCCCTACAGCAAAGTCACAAAGCAGTTCTCACTTTGCTCCAGGGTGTGGCCATTCTATGATAAACAGGGCGTAGAGTGTAAATCTCACAGCAGATTATTAGGATGCAGATGTCGATAAACTCACATTAAGACTGAGTTTGTTGGGGGAAAATATTTTCCCACAGACACCATGAAATTATTTCAGAATGAATGATGGCAGGAGAGGAAGCCCATTCTGTCACTGTTCCACCTGAGAGAGTGACCCCTGTGGACTAACCACCTCCTTCCTTCATCAGAACGGTAAGGAATGTTCCCCAAATCAAAATTCCTGCCCAAATTGCTTTACACACGGAGTCAGTATCATTTAATTGTACATCCTTCTGTACAAATCAAACAAACCAGCCAGATACATATGTGAATGACTGTATTCATACAGGCAACGGAAGAGCGTTTATCTCTATACTGGAGAAATTGGTATAAACGAACTGTGAGCAAATCCTCCTTTAAATGATACACACGTGTTAGGCTGCAGGGTTCATAAATTAGCCTTTTGGAGAGTCCAATCATAATCAAATATGCTTACTATTCAGATATTATAATCTGAGCATTTAAGATCTTGAACAAAGATCACGATCTTGGAAGGTATTAGATAAAAGAAATACTCCCCCAGAATTGCATTTATTAACTCCTGATTTCTGATTTATGTTTCATTAGCCTGTGGTGATAAGTATGGAACCGTGGAAAAGAAAAGCACGGATCCTCACTTTGGAACATTAAATTCAGATTTTTGACGATAACCTATTTTTGTGCTGCTATTAGGGGAGCGCCAGCTTGTACCCACATCCAGTTATTAATCTGTGAAATGTTTTCTCTCTAGTGTGTTATGTTCTTTCTAAGCCTGCTGCACTTAACCGTCACCAACTAAGTGGGTTATTAAATGGGAGCAAGAAATGAATCAATCAAGTATATTCAAATGCTCCGTCTCCAGCATTGTTCTTTGACTTCATTATTTAGGCATTAAATTCCATGCAACACTGGATGTAATTGTCAATACAGAGGGGCTTGATTTGTGGGCGATGAGTTCTTTTGGGCAATTACAGCTCTAGGTTTACAAGCACACCAGAAATCCTTGCTGCATGATAATACCATTAGCATGGATTCCATAATCATGTCTTTCAGGGGATCGCAGCTAGCTGTGTCGGGGGAGCTGACATTTTCATTAGAGAATGAGTTGGTCTTTGTAGTAGTTCATGAAACTCTTTGCACACCTAGCCGCTGGTGACACTGCTTTGGTGTGGATGCTCAGCTCCATAACGCAATGCATCTTACTCTATTTACCCAGCTTAGTCAGAAAGAAAAACATGATCATGCATCATGTTATGAGCCAGACTGCCTGGCTTTGAATTCTGACTCTACTGCTTCCTAGCTGTTTGAACTTAGGCAAGTTAACTTCACCTCTCTGTGCTTCAGAGTTCTCATGGGAACATAGGATAACAGTAATAATAGTATTGTCTCAGTTTTAGCTTCCTTGAAAGCAGACACTGAGACAAAGATTTGAGTACAAGTAATTTATCTGGAACATTCAACCAAGCTCCTCTGCCCATGGAATTCTCTAGGCAAGAATACTGGAGTGGGTGGCTGTTCCCATCTCCAAAGAATCTTCCCGACTCAGGGATTGAACTGGGGTCTCCTGCACTGCTGGCAGATTCTTTACCATCTGAGCCACCAGGGAAGCCCTAATTTATCTGGAAGATTCAGAAAACTTGGGTAGGTGAGTGGAGAAGTGAGACAGGGAAGGGAAGGCGGTCCTAAAGGTGGTATCATTCGGCCTTCTGCCAGTGAGACTACACAGTGGAAGTCACTCTGGGAGGTGCTGATGGACCTCTGGGAGGTGCTGATGGACGCTGCGTAATATGCAGCTCAGAGTTATCCTTCTGGTGGGAGGAGTGAGCTGGGGTATTAGTTAGCTGTTGAAGGATGTTCCCAGGGCAGGGGCAGCTGCGCATGGCACACGGGAGGATGAAGCCGACTTCAGCAGCCCAAGAACCCTGGCAAAGAATCCAGGGGCTGGAGGCTGGGGGTTGGGCTCACATGCCCTGCAGTGCTCCAAGCACCTACCTCCTCGTAGTTTCACAGGCTTAGCGAGCCCAGCTATGATAAGCCAGTGTAAGCACTTACTACCCCTACCTCATGGGCTGGAGTGAGCACTGAACAAGACCGGGTAAGTAAAGCCTGAACCAGCACAGAGCTGGCAGAGATAAAGTGTTCTGCAAGTGTTTGTTAAACAAAATACCTACCTGTATTGATCTCTGACTGTGTGCCTTTATTTCATTAGCTTCTTCAATCCTCTCAACTAGCCCTTGAAGGTGAGTGTTAGTATCACTTTTTCCTGGAGGAGGTCATAGGAGATAAGTTAGCAATCAGAGCATAACCTTGGGGTCTCAGCACAGGAAGCACTGTGGTTGAATCTGGCTTCTGCTCACTAGCTGTGAGATCTTGGACAAGTGGCTGAACTCCTCTAAGCCTCAGTTTCCTCATCTGTGCAATGGGTGCAGTAAAAGGACTTTCTCAAAAGGATGTTGTGACCATCAGAAAAGATTAATGCTTGTGAAGATCTGTAAAATGCCTAATAATTAGTAGCAAGAGCAATCATTGTCATTATTATCAGGAGTAGATGTGATAGTAAGAGGCAGATTAAAAAGAATGAAATAATACAATTTGCAGCAACATGGGTAGACCTGGAGAATACTGAGTGATGTAAGTCAGACAGAGAAGAAATATCTTATGGCATCTCTTATATGTGGAATCTCAAAAGAAATGATACAAATGAACTTATAAAATAGAAACAGAAATAGACTCACAGACTTAGAGAAAGAACTTATGGTTGTGGGGAAGAGGGAGAAGGTGGAGGGGAGGATGGGGGAAGGGATAGTGAGGGATAGTTTGTACACATTGCTATATTTTAAATGGATAACCAACAAGGACCTACTGTATAGCACATAGAACTCTGCTTGATGTTATGTGGCAGCCTGGATGGGAGGGGAGTTTAGGGGAGAATGGATACATGTATATGTATGGCTGAGTCCCTTTGCTGTTCACCTGAAACTATCATAACATTGTTAATTGGCTATACTCCAATGCAAAATAAAAAGTTCAATTAAAATAGTAAGAGGCAGACCCAAGATTTGAACCTAGGTCTGTCTGACCATATCTTGTCCCATTGGTTCTGACTAGATTACCTGATAGGCATCATTTAGAAGGGCTTCCCAGGTGGCACTAGTGGTAAAGAACCCTTCTGCCAATGCAGGAGACCTGAGAGACATGGGTTTGATCCCTGGATGGGGAAGATCCCCTGAAGGAGGGCATGACAACCCACTCCAGAGGAGCCTGACGAGCTACAGCCCATAAGGTCACAGAGTCAGACACGACTGAAGTGACTTAGCATGCACACACACATCCTTTAGAAGGAATGGTGGACAGCTTCTACAATGGCTCCTAGTGGTCCCCATCTCCTGGTATTTGTGTTCTTGTATGATCCTCTCCCCTTGAGTGTGGGCTGGTCCTAGGGCCTGGCTTCTGATGAACAGAACACAGCAGAAGGGATGGGATGGCACTTCCAAGATTAGGTAACTAAAAGGTTAGGTTGCTGCTATCCAGTCTGCACTCTCTTCCTCACTCGCTGACTCTGCTGGAAGCCCGTTGCTATGTTGTGAACTGTCAGTTGGAGGATGGAGAAGCCCCCTGGCACCAGTTTCTGCCCACAGCTAGAGAGGAACCTGAGGCCCTTAGTCCAGTACTCCCCAGAGAAACTGAATCCTACCAACAACCATGTGGGTGGTCTAGGGAGCGGAGCCTTCTCTAGTCAGGCCTGAGATGACTGCAGTCCTGGCTGATATCTTGACGGCAGTCTTGTCAGAGCCTGAATTAAACGGCTCAGCTAAGTGATACCTGGATTCCTTGCCCACAGGAACTGTGAGTTGATAAATGTTGTCATTCAAGGCACTGAGTGTTGGGGTAATTTATTATGCAGCAGTAGATCACTGACTAATACAGAAAGTATTAATTTGTTCTGAGTTTTCTTCTACTTCCAAGAATTGATAAAAGTTGATGTCCGGGTGTAGGGGTCAGTCAGCGGAGTATAAATGAAAGCTATAGTCCTTGGGTCTGGCTTCTTAATGTCTTAAAGGGCAGTTCCTTTTTGTTCTAATGGGACCTCGAGAGATGAAGGTCAAAATAATGATATTATGGTACAGCTCAAAAATGGTGCTTTACACTGCTGCTGCTACTGCTGCTGCTAAGTCGCTTCAGTCATGTCCGACTCTGTGCGACCCCACAGACAGAAGCTCACCAGGCTCCCCCATCCCTGGGATTCTCCAGGCAAGAACACTGGAGTGGGTTGCCATTTCCTTCTCCAATGTATGAAAGTGAAAAGTGAAAGTGAAGTCGCTCAGTTGTGTCCGACTCTCAGCGACCCCATGGACTGGAGCCTACCAGGATCCTCTGTCCATGGGATTTTCCAGGCAAAAGTACTGGGGTGGGGTGCCATTGCCTTCCCCAGTGCTTTACACTAGTAGCTTTTAAATCTTTTTGATCCATGGAACTCTTCGTTTGAATCAAATTTTGCAGGAGAAGGTCCACCATGGAAACTAGGAAAATAAGATGCTGTCCTAGTGGAAGGAAGATGGAGTCCTGGGGCCTACTTGGTGTCTAAAGGCTCCCAGTGTACACATATGCTAAGTCACTGCAGTCGTGTCTGACTCTTTACGACCCTATGATCTGTAGCCTACCAGGATTCTCTGTCCATGGGATTCTCTAGGCACGCATAATGGAATGAGTTACCATGCCCTCCTCCAGGGGATCTTCCCAACCCAGGGATCAAACCTACATCTCTTACGTCTCCTGCATTGGCAGGCAGGTTCTTTATCACTAGCGCCACCTGGGAAGCCCAAAGTGCTCCTGAGGACAGGTCTAAAGCCACTGCCTGGGCCTTGTTCCTCAAGAGAGACACAGATAATGAGATAAAATAAGCACAAGCCAGCACTTCTGCTGAACAGGCAGGAAGGATATTGTGTCAGGGAGTCCAAGAGCCAAGAGGGCCGGCTTTCAGATACGGAGACTTCCAGGCAGTCAAGTCTGGCACCGTCAGACAATACAGACCTGTGGGCTCTACTGTCTTGTCTTATGGTAGGAACCTTTGAAGGCTCTGGTAATGAGAGTGAGAACAGAGAGTCATCCCTTGGTATCTGCTGGGGGTGGGGTAAGTGGTGGGATGAGGATCAGTTCCAGGACACTCAAGTCCCTCATGTAGACTTTGCGTGTAATCTATGCACATCTTCGTGTATCCTTTAAGTCACCTCTAGATTACGTAAATCATCTCTAGACTACTCACTTATAATACTTAATACAATGTCAATGTTATATGAATAGTTACTGTCATGTGGCAAATTCAAGTTGTGCTTTTTTGTACTTTCTAGAGTTAAAAATGGAGAAGGCAATGGCAACCTACTCCAGTACTCTTGCCTGGAAAATCCCATGGACTGAGGAGCCTGGTGGGCTGCAGTCCATGGGGTCAAGAAGAGTTGGATATGACTGAGCGACTTCACTTTCACTTTTCACTTTCATGCACTGGAGAAGGAACTGGCAACTCACTCCAGTGTTCTTGCCTGGAGAACCCCAGGGATGGGGGAGCCTGGTGGGCTGCCATCTGTGGGATCGCACAGAGTTGGACATGACTGAAGTGACTTAGCAGCAGCAGAAGCAGCAGAATTAAAAAGAAATTTTTTTTGATCTGTGGTTGATTGAATCCTCAGATGTGGAACCTACAGATACTCAGGGCCAACTATATAAGGCTTCGTTTGGAGGGTTGAATATCAATCAGATCAGATCAGTCGCTCAGTCGTGTCCGACTCTTTGCGACCCCATGAACCGCAGCACGCCAGGCCTCCCTGTCCATCACCAGCTCCCGGAGGTCACTCAGACTCGCATCCATCGAGTCAGTGATGCCATCCAGCCATCTCATCCTCTGTCGTCCCCTTCTCCTCCTGCCCTCAATCCCTCCCAGCATCAGAGTCTTCTCCAATGAGTCAACTCTTCGCATGAGGTGGCCAAAATACTGGAGTTTCAGCTTTAGCATCATTCCTTCCAAAGAAATCCCAGGGCTGATCTCCTTCACAATGGACTGGTTGGATCTTCTCGCAGTCCAAGGGACTCTCAAGAGTCTTCTCCAACACCACAGTTCAAAAGCATCAATTCTTCGGCGCTCAGCCTTCTTCACAGTCCAGCTCTCACATCCATACATGACCACAGGAAAGACCATAGCCTTGACTAGGCGAACCTTTGTTGGCAAAGTGATGTCTCTGCTTTTGAATATGCTATCTAGGTAGGTCATAACTTTCCTTCCAAGGAGCAAGCGTCTTTTAATTTCATGGCTGCAGTCACCATCTGCAGTGATTTTGGAGCCCAGAAAAACAAAGTCTGACACTGTTTCCACTGTTTCCCCATCTATTTCCCATGCAGTGATGGGACCAGATGCCATGATCTTCGTTTTCTGAATGTCAATAGGGAGGGAATATATGGCTGGAAATGGAAAGGCCCTGCTTCCTATTTTAGAATGTGAGAAACTTCACCTGCTGAAGATTGCCCTGTGATGGGAAATATAACACATGGACACTTCAGGTAAGGATATGTTAAACAGTTGGATGTTCTTAAGCTTGCCTGATGATCAGAGCTATGAGATAGAATTCAATTCTCTAGGGAAGGGGTCTGAGATGCTGTAGTTGGAACCAGTGCCCTGGATGAGTACCAGTCCAGTGGAGACCCAGGCATTTGATACAGGAGTACATATTCCTGGTTTAATAGGCTCACCTATTAAAATGTTTAATACAATGACTAGAAGGTGTCAGGCACTATAATGGCTCCAGGAATGCAAAGAAAAATGATACGTAGTCCCTACTCTTTGAAGTGTAGTGAAAGTCGCTCTGTTATGTCCAACTCTTTGCCTCCCCATGGACTATACAGTCAATGGAATTCTCCAGGACAGAATACTGGAGTGGGTAGCCTTTCCCTTTTCCAGGGGATGTTCCCAAGCCAGGGATCGAACTCAGGTCTCCCACATTGTGGGTGGATTCTTTACCAGGTGAGCCATAAGGGAAGTCCAAGAATACTGGAGTGGGTAGCCTATGCTTTCTCCAGGGAATCTTGTTGACCCAGGAATTGAACCAGGGTTTCCTGCATTGCAGGCATATTCTTTATTAACTGAGCTATTAGGGAAGCCCCTGCTCCTTAGGGGCCCACATATGGGTCTGGAAATCAAAAAGCAAGCATCTTTTCCAACGTGGCAGGATGAGATAGATCTATGACAGAGGGAATAAAAAAGCAAAGGCAACTAATACATACGGATTGTCCCTGCTGCTGCTACTGCTGCTAAGTCGCTTCAGTCATGTCCGACTCTGTGTGACCCCACAGACAGAAGCCCACCAGGCTCCCCTGTCCCTGGGATTCTCCAGGCAAGAACGCTGGAGTGGGTTGCCATTTCCTTCTCCAACGAATGAAAGTGAAAAGCGATAGTGAAGTCGCTCAGTCGTGTCCGACTCTTAGCGACCCCATGGACTGGAGCCTACCAGGCTCCTCCGTCCATGGGATTTTCCAGGCAAAAGTACTGGGGTGGGGTGCCATTGTCCCTAACTCACCTAAATTATTTCTTTGTGGTTATTTAAAGTGAATATCAGATCAGATCAGATCAGTCGCTCAGTCATGTCCGACTCTTTGCGACCCCATGAACCGCAGCACGCCAGGCCTCCCTAAAGGTGCGATGGCTGTGCTTCGCTCGCCGGGAGCAGCCGGGAGCAGCCGGGACGAGATACCCCACGCCCAAGGTAAGAGAAACTCAAGTAAGACAGTAGGTCTTGAAAGAGGGCATCAGAAGGCAAATACACTAAAACCATTCTCACAGAAAACTAGTCAATCTAATCACACCAGGACCACACCCTTGTCTAACTCAATGAAATTAAGCCATGCCCGAGGGGCAACCTGGGATGGGCAGGTCATGGTGGAGAGATATGACAGGGTGTGGTCCGCTGGAGAAGGGAATGGCAAACCACTTCAGTATTCTTGCCTTGAGAACCCCATGAACAGTATGAAAAGACAAAATGATAGGATACTGAAAGAGAAACTCCCCAGGTCAGTAGGGGCCCAATATGCTACTGGAGATCAGTGGAGAAATAACTCCAGAAAGAATGAAGGGATGGAGCCAAAGCAAAAAGAATACCCAGCTGTGGATGTGTCTGGTGACAGAAGCAAAGTCCGATGCTGTAAAGAGCAATATTGCATAGGAACCTGGAATGTCAGGTCCATGAATCAAGGCAAATTGGAAGTGGTCAAACAAGAGATGGCAAGAATGAATGTCGACATTCTAGGAATCAGCAAACTAAAATGGACTGGAATGGGTGAATTTAACTCAGATGACCATTATATCTACTACTGTGGGCAGGAATCCCTCAGAAGAAATGGAGTGGCCATCATGGTCAACAAAAGAGTCCGAAATGCAGTACTTGGATGCAATCTCAAAAATGACAGAATGATCTCTGTTCGTTTCCAAGGCAAACCATTCAATGTCACAGTAATCCAAATCTATGCCCCAACCAGTAACGCCGAAGAAGCTGATGTTGAACGGTTCTATGAAGACCTACAAGACCTTTTAGAACTAACACCCAAAAAAGATGTCCTTTTCATTATAGGGGACTGGAATGCAAAAGTAGGAAGTCAAGAAACACCTGGAGTAACAGGCAAATTTGGCCTTGGAACACGGAATGACGCAGGGTAAAGACTAACAGAGTTTTGCCAAGAAAATGCACTGGTCATAGCAAAAGTGAATATAATATAATTCAAATATGTCCTTGTCCACTCCTTCTTGGGGATACCCCTGTTCATCTGATTATTCCAAGGATTTCAATGGCTGCACCGGCCTGTCCTCCTGGAATTCTAATTAGCAAGTCAAGGGGAATGGGCTGGATTTTCACACATCCTTTCCCCAAGAAGGACTTCGGTCACACAGTCTCAGTTTTCCTGCCTGCTGTGTTCCTTCCTCAGAGACAAAATTACCACCAGCTCCAGGAAATGAGCCCCATGAAGGAAAATGATTAGCCTTGGCCTCAAAGTGCTTGCAGAAGGTTTGCAAACAATACAACTAGAAAGTATGAAGAACAGGGTGGGTTGCCTTCTCTTTTAAAAAATGATTGGATCCCACTGTCTTCTGAAGATGAATATTTCTGCTGGGCAGATTTGCTTTGTAAATTACAAACTCAAGTGGCTTTTTTTTCCTTCTTGCTGCTTCAGCGAACCAGGAATTAAACATATTTGCAATCAAATAAAATGTGAGGGCTCTTGACGGGTTGGGATTCTGACAACGCTGGGACTCAGATGTATAGGAAGAATATGACAGTGTTGACACAATTGTTCTGCATGTACTTGTGGGGATCTTATGGGGGACAAGGTGCTGTATTAGTGATGGAATGATATAGTAGTGACTGAGAGAGATAGGTCGCTATCTTCAAGGGCTGAAAGTTGAGGGATGACATAGATTTTATATAAATCATAAGAAATAGAATATATATAAGTGCTAAGATGAAGAAAGCATGCAGTCAACAAATTGAATGTCTGTCTACTCAATAATGCCAGGCTTGTTTCTAGCAGTCACCAAAATAGACAAAAATCACTGTCTTCATAAAAGTGTTTATTTCTGGGTGTATATGTGTTTCATGGGAGATAAATGCCATCGTTTTCTCATTTATTTTGATTGTCAAATGGTGAGTGTTGTGAAGACCGTGAAGAAAGAGGGGGTAAAGAATGTGTGTGTTTTGTTTGCCTACATGCATGCCTACATTTGTGTGTGTTTTGTGCAAATACATGTTAATGTGTGTACATTTGGTGGAGAATATAATTTTAGATTAGTGGATGAATTTGTTTTCTACTGTGGCTCTATTAAGTTACCATAAATCCAGTAGCTTAAAATAGCATAAGTGTATTGTATCACAGTTCCAGAGGTCAAAAGTTTAAATGGATGCAGCAGGCCTGCATCCCTTCTGTAAGCTCTCTGGGAGAATCCATTTTATTGCCTGTTCTAGCTTCTGAAGGCCACCTGCATTCCTTGGCTCATGGCCCCCTCCTCCAATTCAAAGCCAACATCTTAGCATCTTCCAATGTCTCTCTCTGACTCTGACCCTCTTGCCTTCCTCTTATAAGAACCCTTGTGATTACATTGGGCCCACCTTGATAGTTTAGAACAGTCTTCTCCTACTGAGATTTTACTTAATCACCTATGCAAAGTTCATTTTACCACATGGTGCAACCTGTTCATAGGTTCCTGGGATTAAGACCTGGATGTCTTCAGGGGATCATTATTTAGCCAACCACAGTGGCTAAGAAAAGCCTCATGAAGGAGCTATTTGATCAAGGTCCCAAAGGAGGTGAGGGTGAGAATAAAGCAGATTGCTGAGAGCAAGCAGGTTATAAGAAGAAGAAATAGTAGGTGAGTCTCGAGAGTGACTGGAAGGTTTGAGGAACAGCATAGGGTCCGGTGTGGCTGGAGGAGAGTGGAGTGATGTGGAGAGTGATGCAAAAAGGGATAAAGAAATGATGGGACTCAATTATGCAGAATCTTGTTATAGGAACTGGCTTTCACTCAGAATGAGTGGGATCCAGTGAACCCACTGAGTATTGAGCTTCAGAGCTGCATGTAGGTAGAGCACCTAAGTCAGACTTAGAGGAAGGAAAATATAGACTAAGATTTGTGAGCTTCCCAGAGAAATCAATATGAATTATGCTATGCTATGGTAAGTCACTTCAGTCATGTCCGACTCTGTTTGACCCCATAGACGGCAGCCCACCAGGCTTCCCCATCCCTGGGATTCTCCAGGCAAGAACACTGGAGTGGGTTGCCATTCCTTCTCCAATGCATGAAAGTGAAAAAAGAAAGTGAAGTCGCTCAGTCATGTCCAACTCCTAGTGACCCCATGGACTGCAGCCTACCAGGCTCCTCCGTCCGTGGGATTTTCCAGGCAAGAGTACTGGAGTGGGGTGCCATTGCCTTCTCCGAGTATGAATTATAGATAGCATTTATTGAGTGCTTTGTGGCTTCCCAGGTGGCACTAGTGGTAAAGAACCCGCCTGCCAATGCAGGAAACGTATGAGACGGGGGTTTGATCCCTGGATCGGGAAGATCCCCTGGAGGAAGAAATGGCAACCCATTCCAGTATTCTTGCTGGGATAATCCCACAGACATGGGGGTCGCAAAGAGTCGGACACGACTGAAGTGACTTAGCACAGCAGCACACACATCTTCTATTCTGCTAAGTACCTTTTAGACCTTGTAACACTCATGGAAATTATTTACCCTTTAAATAAGTTCATAGTGCCTCAGATTGTCTTGAGGCAGACAGATTTATTGTTATTTTACAGAAGGAGAAACTAAGGCTAATGAGGATTAGTATTAGGGCAAATTGCTAATAAATATGACGAAGCCAGAATTTGAGCTTGGGTCCTTCGTACTCTGGGGTCTAGACTCTTGTATCTATTGTTTTATTTGGCTGCCTCCCAGTTGAAGGAAGAACATGGATCAGCCTAAGAGACCACTGGTACTTGGAAAGGAGTGTTGCAGACCTGATTCAAGAAGGAGCTTGCTGGGATTTCTCTGACAGTCCAGTGATTAAGAATCTGTGCTTCCAGGCAGCATGAGTTCAATCCCTGGTCAGAGAACCAGGATCCTGCATGCCACACAGCACAACCAAAAAAATAATAAATAAATTTAAGTACTCATCTTAAAAAAAGAAGGACCTTGCTTTTCCTGTTGGTTTTGAAAATTTGAGAGCAAGGTGTGAAGTTACGGAAGCAGAAGCATCTCAGGAAGGATCAAGAACCACCATTTCATGACCCATGTATTTTTTCATGAACTGAGATGCCAGCTGGGGAATGGGCCAGAGGCAGGCACTTCTGCTCTGGCAGCCCAGGTGAGTAACGCTTAGGAGAGTGCCAGGTGTATTCATTTATCGAATCCTGACTGTGCCAGGAGCTGGGGACTCATCATGGAACAGGACAGAAGGTCTCTGTGATCATGATCCTCGCTCTTTGGGTGGAAGACACACAATAGCATAGGAAGAGGAAAGATTCTGATTAAGTGATAATAAGGTAATGTGATGGAGAATAATTCAGGGACAATTTAGATGGTGGTCAGGGAGGGTCTCTCCATAGAGATGAGCTTTCCTCGAGACTGGAGAATGAAAAGGCAGCATCTATGGGCAAAGCCAAAGAAAAAGTATTTAGAGTCAACAGTGCACATGGAAGGTCTGTGCTGGGGATGGGTTCGGAGTGACTGAGGAATGGTGATTGGTACCTGTGTCTGGGGCTGAGTGAGAGAGGCTGGCGATAAGCAAGCAGATGTCAACCTGAACAGGCCTTGTAAAGCTTGATCATAAGTTTGGAGTTTGTTCTCCATGGGATTAGAAGATCAATGGTGGTTCAGGGCAGGGCTCTGCCTTAATTTTAAAAAGCTGGCTCCGGGTGTGAGGTGGTCTGGAGAGAGGATAAACGGGAGCTTGGGGTGGAGTGATGTGTCAGGGGAGGTAGGGAGACGTTGATGGATTATGAAGTGGGGATAGGGGAGAAGAAGGAAGCAGAGGTGCTTCTAAGCTTTTGGTTTGAACTAGGGGAAGGCAATGGCACCCCACCCCAGTACTTTTGCCTGGAGAATTCCATGGACAGAGGAGCCTGGTAGGTTCCAGTCCATGGGGTCGCTAAGAGTCGGACACGACTGAGCGACTTCACTTTCACTTTTCACTTTCACGCATTGGAGAAGGAAATGGCAACCCACTCCAGTGTTCTTGCCTGGAGAATCCCAGGGACGGGGGAGCCTGATGGGCTGCCGTCTATGGGGGGTCGCATAGAGTCGGACACGACTGAAGCGACTTAGCAGCAGCAGCAGCAGCAGGTGGATGGTGATGGTGATTGGAGAGGACCAGAGGAGAAAATGATGTGAAACTGGGGGAGGCAGGGAGCAGTAAAGTGAAGAATCAGGGGCCTCAGATGGAATTAGAAGGCAAGATGGAGGAACTTCTGTGGTGGTCTAGTGGTTAAGACTTGGACTTCCGGTGCACAGGGTCAGGGAGCTGAGATCCCACATACCTTGTGGCCAAAAAACCAAAGCATTAAAAAAAAAAAGAAAATAGAAGCAATATTGTAATAAATTGAAGAAAGACTTTAAAAATGGTCCACCTCAAAGAAATCTTAAAAAAAAAAAAAAACAACAACAACAAAACGGAGGAGTCAAGATACATAGAGAGACCCAGGCAGAGATAGCAGAGCTGAGCAGGATGAAGAGTGGGTTGAAACTATGGTTGATTCATGTTGATATTTGGTAGAAACCCACACAATACTGTAAAGCAATTATCCTTCAATTAAAAATAAATAAATTAAAAAAAAAAAAAAGAGTGGGTTGAAGGAGACTAAGGAGGTGGCCACCCAACAGGGCACTGCTGACCCATGCTCTCGGCATCTGGCATCTTTAGGGAACTGAACTTACTTTTGCCAGCATGCGGGACTCCACCGAGCTGCTTGAAGCTAGTCAAGGTCTCTACCAAGGAGTGGATGTGGTCGGGAAAGACCTGGCAGTTTAAGGCATTTGGAGACTAGAGAGTGATGAAATCTACCTGAAAGATGCGTATGAGCCCTTCCAGAGGTAAGTTGGGGACCATTCCCACACAATGTGGAGACTCAAGTAAGCAGATATCCAGTGAGCTGAGCACCCCTTTGTTTTGAGATGGAGAACAGACTTTCAGGATGAGGGAGGGGAGTTGTTTACAACACAATAAGAACATCAAAACAGTAAACCTGGGTAGCAATTTTGGCGTTCCAACGCACTTGCTGTTTTTCACTGGGGCTATTTTCCTTTATTTAACAAACTCTTGATTGAAGTATAATATATATTCAGAAAAGTACATTTACATAAGTGAGCAGCTCAATGAATTTTCAAAAACTGAATATGCTCATGTAATGATCACCCAGACCAAGAATTAAAACAGCTTTTGCCAAAGCACACTAGCATGACTATTTCTTTGAGGGCTTTCATGTCCGTGCCCCAAATCAAGCAACCAGCCCCACTTAAATCAGTCAACCCCAATGGGGTGTGCGTGGAAGGTCGGTTCCCTGTGCCCTCCGGGTCTGCCTGAATCCCTCATCCCTTTCCTGTGTTCTGTTCACTGGCAGCTCACCTGACTTGCCCAGCTTTCTCACATGAGATAGCAGCGGGACTTCCTTGGTGGTCCAGTGGTTGGGAATCCACCATCCAAGGCAGGGGACACCAGTTCAATGCCTGCTTGGGGACCTAAGATTCCACATGCCTAGGGATAACTAAGCCTGTGGGCCACAACTACTGAGCCCCAGCACTCCAGAGCTCATGTGCTGCAATTAAGACCTGATGCAGTCAAACTGAATGAATACATTGCGGGGGTGGGGCGGCGGGAGGAGACACTAACTTTTCAGTTTCATGGATTCTTTCATTGATCAAGGACATAGGCCCCTTCACAGAGCCTCCTCCTTAATCAACTTAATCCCAAACATGTAGATATATGTATTTTACCTCTTCTTTGTTTCAGGTAGCTGGAAGCAGTACACAGAACCTAGAATTTTTAGGACAAGCCTTCAATTTTTAGGTCTGAGAAGATAATGTGGGTGAAGAATGAACTGAATAAACAATGAGGTATTTTAATTAAAATCTTTTTGGAGGGAGAGAAGTCAAAGATTCTTTGGTGTGCCAAGGAATGCAAAATGCTTCTGTGGTTTCTTCTTTTCCTCAGATTTGAATATCCTGCAAGGCAGGGGGCCTGGCATTCTGGCACCTGATGAGAAAGACGAGGGGCCCTGGAGTCAGTGAGACTGAAGTTCAAGTCCTCCCTCTGATTCTTGCCAGGTGTGTGAACTTGATGATTTTTTTTTTTTTACTGAACCTCTCTGAGCCTCTGTTTTTCCATCTTATAAAAAGGAGATCGTAACAGGTGCCATTTCAAAGGGAAGTTATGACAGTTAAAGACGAGATCACATGTAAAGGGTTTGGCACAGAGTGTATTACCACTAGACTGATTATTCTGATCATTAAAGGAATAATAATTGCTGTTAGAACAATGTTAAAATTACTGCTGATGCTGTTATTATGGTTATTATTACTGTTGCCATTTGGCAGGTGGTGAAACTGAGACCCAGATTAAGTGACTTGTCCAAGGCCACGGGACAACGCCTGTCCCTTGACTTTTAAGCCAACGCTGTCTGGGCTCAGCACATTTCCCCCATTAAGCCCACCCAGGCCCCCTTCCCAGCCCATCTGGTCACTGACGGCAGCTCTGATGAAGTAACGGGGGCAGCTGCCAGCCTGAGAAGAGAGACTGGCCAGCCCTGTGTGCCGGGCATCATTTAATTAGATGACCTCTGAAGCTGGCTTTTCCAGTCTACCGTCCGGCCTCCAGAAGAGCAGCATTAAGGAGTTAATGGGGCTTGGCGGAGGCAATGGGCCATCTGTTCTTAATTACCCAAAGTGCACGAGGCCGAGGGCAGGCTGGCATGGGGGTGGCAGGGCACTGCCAGCCTGGCTGCCCTCTGTCAGCTGCCTGGCCTCACGCCTCCCTCCATCCCTGGGTCCTCAAGTCCCTCAGTTTCCCTTCTCCTGTTTCTCTTGCCTCTAAGGCGGAGAAGCAGAAGTTCGTGTTCAGGAACCACAAGTGATGGGAGTAGGAGATGAGGTAACTTGTGTTTGGTTCTTCAGATGCAGAGCCTGAGGCATGGATTCCTGTGCCAGTGACTTTTGGAAGACGAGGGGCTGAAAAGGGAGTGATGGAAGCAGGATGGGGCAGAGGAACTGAGCAGGATGGAAGTTAGTGTCACACTGGGGCACTCTGGAGCTTGAATCCAGCACAGAGTTGGTCCTGCCTCAGTGCAAGAGGCTGATGCAGTTCCCTGGAGAGGACAGTGGGCAGCTGTGTGTCGCTGTTGGTGGAGACTCACAGCAGGTGGAGGAGAGGGTGCACTCGCCAGAGAGGAAAGCTGGGTGGGGTACCAAGAGGAGGCTACCTGGCAGGAATCTGAGAAAGAATCTCCTTTGGAAAGGAAACAAGCCTGTTCTCTGCTTCCTTTTTCACCCCTCACAGGAAGGGGAAAAAATTATGTCCCTCACTCCCCAAGCCCTGATCCATATAAAGCCCTTTCTGCTTTTCCTCTGAGGCAGATGTTCTGGCTGTTGAAGAGGATGGACTTTGCATGCAGGTGTGGGTTTGAGTCTTGGTTCTTCTGCCCACTAGCAGCTGACCTTGGGAAACATATGTGACAATTCTGAATCTCAGTCTCCTTGCCTGTAAAATGGGAATAATAGTACTTGTTACCTTTTGGGGCTCTCTGTGAAGATTTAGTGAGGTGGTGCTTGTAAGGTACTCAGAACATGTCAGCATTAACTAAGAATTCCTTAATTGACCTCTCCTTTTTTTTTTTTCTATTATTAATACTGTTGTTGTTGGTAGAGGTGGTGGTGTTGCTATCCCCTGGCAAGGTAATGGGCATGGTTTGGAGTGGGACACAATTCCATTTAGGAGAAGAACCAAGACTCATTCCCAGATGATGCTGTGATTTTTTTTTGAGATAGTCATCAAAATTCACATTTGCCAAGAGGCACATGAAAATATCTTAATGTGTGTATGTGTATATATATACTACATCTTGTATACAAAGGAATACTACTCAGCCACAGAAAAGAATGATTTTTTTTCCATTTGTAAGAACATCATTGGGCTTGAAAGCTGTCATGCTTAGTGAAATAATTCAGACAGAGAAAGGCAAATAGTGTATATTATCACTTATATGTGGAGTCTAAAAAGTAAAACAAACTAGTAAACATAACAAAAAAAGAAAGACTCACAGATGAAGAGAACAAACTGGTGGTTACTAGTGGGGAGAGGGAAGCAGGGAGGGGCAAGATAAGGGTAGGGGATTAAGAGGTACAATCTACTATGTGTAAAATAAGTTACAAAGATAGATTGCACAGTGCAAGGAATATAGGCAATGTGTTACATTAACTATAAATGGAATATAATCTTTAAAAATTATAAATCAAAAAGAAATTGAAAATCATTGTGTTGTACACCTGAAACTTACATAATATTGTGAATCAACTAGACCTCAATGAAAAATCCATGTTTGCATGTGTTGGGGGCTCCTTGGTCTTCCCCTATGACCCCTCAAGAGGAGCTGTGATGGAGTAGAAAATACGTAGGCAGACAGCCCCAGGATTCCTGGGGAGACTCTGTCTCCTGTAAGCTGTGTGGCCTTAGACACAGATTTATTATCCATAAAATACCCAGCTGGCAGTAGTGTTGTGAAGAGTAAACGAGATGATGTCTTGAGCCTAGGTCACGTGCACTGTGGAAATGCACAGTCTGGGCTTGTCTGGTGTTCTGGCACACTGTAATTGCTTAAAATAGGTTTCTCTTCTCACAATAATGCTGGTATGTTGTCACTTCTGTCTTGGACTGCAAACCATTTTGCTGATCTCTGGTCTCAGCCACAGCTTCCAGCCTCTTAGATTCTGAAGCCTTGGAATCAAGGTCTCTGCTACAGTGCTTCTGATCAAGGCCCTGGCTGCTCCAGGCTACTGGGTGCTTAGGTATGGGACAGATTTGGGTGCAAAGCCTTGTTCTGCCACTTTGTGAGTTGCTTACTTAATCTTTTGGATCCTGTGTCATCTGTAAAGTGGAACCAATATGTTCTTCTCAACATTGTTGTACAGTTTAAATTAGATAGTGCAGTGTAGTCCAGGAACTATCCCATAGTGAAAGGAGAATGAACACCAAATGATGTCATTAATGATCTCAAGGAAGAACCCCATCCTTGTGGGCGCTTGGTCAGAGCTTTTTAGTGATTCTCAATAGTTAGGTCAACAAGCAGAGCTGCCACGGCCACCTCCATTTGATGGCTCCAGGCTGGATCCATTTGCACCCTTAGATCTTGGCTCTTGTGTCCAGCTTTCTGGTACACACTGCGGGCTGTGAAGAGGAGCCGAATTGTGAAGGAGTGAGTGTCGCATGCCCCTGTGATTCTGGTAGGGTTTGATGCGGGATCCCTGTGGTCTGATGGTGGTGTTTGGAGACGAAATGTCAGGCTTGTGAGTGGACTGTCGGGTACCTTGGCCAGTATTACAGCTTGATTATAAATTCACTGCAGAGCTCCTCGTTGCTGTTCTGAAAATGATATCCCTCCCTCCCTTCCCTCTGTCTGGCAGGAGCTGAGGTTGCTATTAGTGCTGTTTACCAGACATTTCCAACTTCCTCATTTTCAGTCCTTGGCTAGGCTTGTATTTCCTCATTTACTTTAAAACTGGATATGGACCTGAGACCTCCTGTGGTCCCAGTAAACCTCCACTGACAGGTAAGAAAGTGATGTTTGCACTATCCATCGACATCTGGGGTTTGCTTGTTAATTCAGCATCACTGATGTATCCTGACCCACACACCCGATGGATGCTTGCAAGACCCACAAAGCAGGGGACTCTGACTGGTTTGTTCACCGTCCTAGTCCCAGGACCTAGCATAGTGCCCAGCACATCTAAGCAGTTGATCAGTCCTTGTTGAAGAATGAAAGAAAGGCCTTAGGACCACCAGATCTGTTTGATCCTGTTTTTATCACTCATCAGCTATGTGAACTTTGGCAATTCACTTAACCTTCATAATTCTTAAATTTTCTAATTCTTGCAGTGGGAGTGTTGTTCCTTGCAATGTTACTGTAGGATTTATTCTGATAATGTGGAAGTTTCGGCACACAGTAGGTACCTAATACATGATGCTTAACAAAAGTCTTTTGCTTTGAACAGAGAAGGAAGATGGATGCAGGAGAGGGGACTGAACTTGTTTAAGTATTTCTTTCTGTAAGAAGGATTAGGGTGGGAAGGGGCTTGTGGGCAGCACTGATGAGGGAAGGCGACCCCAGTGACAAGGAAACAAGGAGTTGGGGGAGGGGAATGATGGAGGAGATTCACGCAGATCTCGCTCTCTCCAGAGTCCAAGAGAACTAATTCAAATGGCACAAAACATCCCCAAATATTTGAGCAGAAGCCATAGTTAGTACGTTTTTAATTACCCTGCCAATAAAGATTCCTGGGCAGAACGGTCTTCGATGCATAGTAATGTTTTGCAATGTTTTTAGTAATTGGGTTAAGATAATTTATTAGAGTCCTGACTGGATGTGTTTCAATAATTGCTAAGACTGGAATATTAGCCTTCCCTCCCTGAATGCAAATCACTCCCCAATGGGCCAAAGCATTGGAGAATAGAGTTCTGAATATGGAAATCATTTGGAGACAAATTCTGAGGGCTGACCGTAGCGCCAATGTGAATATTGACTTTAAATTGCACTTGGAGGCTCCCTGAACTGCAAGCTCTGTGTTGGGGGCCTGTTCTGCTGGTGGGGTCACAAGCGTGGCAGGGTGACCTCCTACAGTTTCTGTTAAAGGAAACCTGAGTGCAGATGGGAGGTGAGAAGGGTTGGCCAGGGCCCCGCTGAGGTCACAAGTGGCATGAGAGACAGAGCTAATGGCTGAAACAGAGATTTCCCTCCTCTCTGTTTTCTCTGCTGAGCTTGTTGGGGAGAAAACAAGCTAACCCTCTTTAAGAAAAATAATCAGCAGAAGTATTAACAGAGGAATGGAGAGGATGAGGGTCTTGCTGGGGGGTGGGGCATGTTTGCAATCAAGATTTAAAAGTAATAAATTTCCTAAGATTAATTTGGTTTTTCTGGCAAGAGCACAGCACTAGGAAAAAGAACCCAGTAAAAGTTCTGCATTGTTGGAAATAACAATAGCAGTGGGAGTTGGACATGTGGAATGTTGATAGTGCCAGACAGGGTCCTGAGCACGTTGTTGTAGGCAACTCATTTATCCTCACTGCAATGAGGGGAGGTGTTATTATCCCCACCAAGAATTTGCATCTTGGAGAAATGAAGCATGTTGACTAAGGTCTCCCTTTTTAACAAGCAGAGGAGCCAGAGTTTGAACCAAGACCTTGGAACCCTGAACTCCTGCATTGGACCACCAGACTCTATTTCAGCCACCACTTAACAATCACTGTGTTTTGGGTCCATTACATGCACTGGTACATTTAACTGTTGAAATGTTCATTCAGATGTTTGTCACTGCAGTTTGGAAGACAAGGAACAAAGGAGTAAGATCTGTGGATGTCTGATTAGTGGTGAGGTTGGTGTTAATGAGAAGGGTGGTAATGACTTAAGTAGGAGTGGGAAGGCATATTGGGTGTGAGAGGCAGAGAAAATTTTAAAAAGTTGTAGACCTAGAAAAATACCCATAGACCTTAACTTGCTCATTCATAACATGAGTCTGTTAATTGCACCAGCTTCAAAGGTACTTAGTGCCATGCTTGACACAGAAGTGCTTAAATATTGGGTATTAATATTGCTCATAGGGGATAATAATTGGGATATTCTTAATACTTAAGAAATGTGAAAGCACAATAATCGTTCACTTCCATTTGGAAAGTTGATTAACCTACATCTTCAAAGAGTAAATAAACCTTTGTAAATATATTCCAAGCACAGGAAAAACAATTAAGACATAATAGCCAACTGTAGGTCCACAGGAAAGGAATGAAAGTCACTGTATCCTGGTGTTAATTGCAAAATAACCTGAGTCTGACCTTTATTCTTCCACTTTTAGATCTCTTGGGGCTGCCTGGGGGTAGATATGTTCATGGAAGGCCGTGAAAAACACAAGTAAGAATGGGGTTGCTGTGCAGAGTTACACTTTCCATCACCCTGAGTGTGGACAGCATCTCCTGTCATCCACACAAGTGTGCAGGATAGGTAAAGAGGAGAGTACGATGCCCACTGTACAGGTGAACAATGACATTTAAAGAGGATAAGGGATTTTCTTATGATTACAGAATGACCAAGGGCTAGAGACTCAAGCCTAAAGTCTTCTACATTGGGGACTTCACTGGAGTTCCAGTGGTTGAGAATCTGCCTTCCAATACAGGGGGCACTGATTCCATCCCTGGTTGGGGAAGGAAGATCCCACATGCTGCAGAATAACTCAGTCCATGTGCCACAACTACTGAGCCCACATACTCTAGAGCCCGTGCTCCACAACTGGAGAAAGCCCCCACGCCCCAGCGAAAACATAGTGCCACCAAAATGAAAAGTATAGTCTTCTCACTTTGGATTCCCTGAACTTTTCTCATCCTTCCTAGGAATTCTAGGAGAGGGAAATGGGAGCTGGACTTTTTGGAAGTGTCATGAATCTATCACCATCCCCATTGTCACCATCACCACGGGACCCGCTGTGAAAACCGACACCATCACCACCATCACAGTCAAGGCAGTTCTACTAGAGGATCTCTCATATCAGTTAAGAGGTTGTTCATCAGTCCACTTATCCTCCCCCAGTGAAGAAGGAGAGTCTGTACAAAAAGAGGTAGTTGTAGCTTCCCCCAAAGTTTCCTAATAGATAATAAATTATGAAGAGAACATTCTTTGCTGTGTAATTAATGGAAATTTACCAGTTTTAAGCTTCCTTTGGGAAATTTTCTGTGTCAAATGAATTTGTCGATGGGGCTGGAGAGGGAGGCTATCACAAGAGTTCCAACGTGTTCTTCTTCATTAGTCGGCTGCTGGAGGTTAAATTTTTAGTCATGTCTTTGGATGGCTTTGATCTCTCATGACAGTGTTAACTCTATTTGCTCTTTGGTATCACTCCGGTATTTTAAAATAGTCTTTTGAGATAGCCTTGCTAATTATTTTGCTGGAAGTTTAATTAAATCTTGTCACAGAGGAATATGCTGTCTTGGGGAATGGCTGCTAAACATAAGTCAAATTGCTAAGAAAAAGGCAGGCAGAAAAGATCTATATGCCTACAAAGAATCGTGCAGAAGATAGATTTCAATATGAAAGGAGACATGATTGATCGAAGTTCAAATCCGTTTCTTTGAACTATTCCAATATTGTTTTAATTTTATATTTGGAACCAGATGTAATCCATCAATTCATGTTTTTATTTAGTTCTACTCTGGGATCATAACAATAAATAGACAAGATCACCTCCTTCATGGGGCACATAGTTGTGGTAGGGGAGGAATACAGACAGAAGTGTTGTATTTTAAATATAGAAAGTCAGATGTACAAGAATATTCATTGGGGTGGTGTTGGTGATGAGAACATTCTGGGGGAAAAAAGCCTTCTAAAAGAATGAAGTAGGTTCAACATATTATAAGGAATGTTCTCCAAGCTATATTTAAGAAGAAAGAAAAGGAACTGAATTAGTATAGAAAAGGGAGTGACAAAGTTTTTCTTAAAAGGTTAGGTGGTAACTATAATATTTTATGATCTGTTATGATCTGTGCTTTCCTCATGTGAAAGTATCACTGCTAAGTCACTTCAATTGTGTCCGACTCTGTACGACCCCATAGACGACAGCCCACCAGGCTCCCCTGTCCCTGGGATTCTCCAGGCAAGAACACTGGAGTGGGTTGCCATTTCCTTCTCCAATGCATGAAAGTGAAAAGTGAAAGTGAAGTCGCTTAGTCATGTCTGACCCTCAGCGACCTCATGGACTGCAGCCTTCCAGGCTCCTGCATCCATGGGATTTTTCAGGCAAGAGTACTGGAGTGGGGTGCCATTGCCTTCTCCGGAAAGTATTGATAGGCAACAAATAAAGGGCTAAGCATGTGTTTCAATAAAACTTTATGCATACTAGAATTTGAGTTTCAAAACTTTTTCATATGTCACCAAATGTTGCTCTTTTTTCTCCCTAGTCATTAAAAATTATAAAAATCATTCTGAGTTTGCTGGCCATACCAAAAACAGGAGGCAGACTGGATTTGACTTGGAGCCATAGTTTTGCAGAGTACATCATGAGAAATGCTGGACTGGAAGAAATACAAGCTGGAATCAAGATTGCAGGGAGAAATATCAATAACCTCAGGTATGCAGATGACACCACCCTTATGGCAGAAAGTGAAGAGGAACTAAACAGCCTCTTGATGAAAGTGAAAGTGGAGAGTGAAAAAGTTGGCTTAAAGCTCAACATTCAGAAAACAAAGATCATGGCATCCAGTCCCATCACTTCGTGGAAAATAGATGGGGAAACAGTGGAAACAGTGTCAGACTTTATTTTTTTGAGCTCCAAAATCATTGCAGATGGTGACTGCAGCCATGAAATTAAAAGACGCTTACTCCTTGGAAGGAAAGTTATGACCAACCTAGATAGCATATTCAAAAGCAGAGACATTACTTTGCCAACAAAGGTTCGTCTAGTCAAGACTATGGTTTTTCCTGTGGTCATGTATGGATGTGAGAGTTGGACTGTGAAGAAGGCTGAGCGCCGAAGAATTGATGCTTTTGAACTGTGGTGTTGGAGAAGACTCTTGAGAGTCCCTTGGAGACTCAAGGAGATCTATCTCTCAAGGAGATCCAACCAGTCCATTCTGAAGGAGATCAGCCCTGGGATTTCTTTGGAGGGAATGATGCTAAAGCTGAAACTCCAGTACTTTGGCCACCTCATGCAAATAGTTGACTCGTTGGAAAAGACTCTGATGCTGGGAGGGATTGGGGGCAAGAGGAGAAGGGGACGACAGAGGATGAGATGGCTGGATGGCATCACTGACTCGATGGATGTGAGTCTGGGTGAACTCCGGGAGTTGGTGATGGACAGGGAGGCCTGGTGTGCTGCGATTCATGGCGTCGCAAAGAGACGTACACAACTGAGTGACTGAACTGAACTGAACTCATGTAGAATATGTTGTCACTTATGTTTAGATGCACTGTTATACATCACACACACTTATACCCATACACACCAAATATGATAGGTGTAATGTGTTTGAAATACCTCTTGAACAAACCTCAACACATTTAAGAGGAGTGAAATTAACCACATCTGACCACAATGACATGGAACTAGAAATCAGTCACAGAAAGAGAAAGGAGAAAACATGATTACCTGGAGACTAAAAAAATCATGCTACTAAAAACCAGTGGGTCGATGATGAAATCAAGGATACAGTTTAAAAACACCTTGAGAAAAATGAAAATACAACCATACAAAATCTAGAGCGTGTAGCAAAAGCAGTTCTTAGAGGGAAGCACATAGTGACAGAGACTCTCCTCAAAAGCAACAGAAATCTCAAATAAACAACCTTTCATACCACCTAAAAGAATTAGAAAAAAGAATGAAAAAACCTAAGGTCAGCAGAGGAAAGAAAATCGTAAATATCCAAGAGGAAATAAATAAACCAGAGATTGAAATACCTCTTGGGGATTCATTATTCCCTCAGAAGCCAATTTCTTTCTTCATGGCACCCTTTGGGTTATGAAGCTAAGCCACAGGGCTTTTGTCCTGGAGGGGAGAACCACATGGAATGGAACAGAGAGATTCAGTCTTGAGTCTCAAAGATGACATTTCTTTTTTGCCCCAATGAATGGCAAGAAAACAATCTTTGAAGCCAAACTTCACTGAGATGAAATTTTGTATATTTTTTTGTTTGCCCTTTCTAAAATCCAAAAAGCTCTTTACACACCAGGGTGCAAGCCTGGCCAACTGAGAGCATGGAGTTTCATAACCAGTCATTGTGTCCTGCTTGCTGGAGGTGCTATAGGAAGCCCCTCTGGTCCTGGAAGGAACAACAGAGATGATGGGAAAGAGAATGACCTGTGTGTCTCAAATGCATGCTTCCTGATGGATACATCAGAAGTAGCATTAGAATCAGGATGATAAATCTGGGGGATCTTTCAGAGCTTGGTGGGGCACTTTCCTGATTTCCTGCAGTGTAGAGTAAATATTTTCACACCCTTGGCATTTGCCAGAGAGGAATATGGGGGAATGGATTCCCTGAAGCCCTGTGTCCAGAGGTCCCCATGAATTCCAGCAGGGGGATGTGAAGATGCTGGGGGAACTTATGGACCATCTGGGATCAGAGCCAGGAGGGCTCAGGAGACATGGACTTGGCAACAAGAGGCAAATGGCCCAAATTACAAGTGGGTCTCAGGATGACAGTCCAAATGTTGAGAGATCCGCCTTCCCATCTAGAGACACCAGAGACAGACCAGTCCTGGCCATACTGTTGCAGGTGCCAGAAAAGTCCAGAAGGATGCTAAGTGGGCCTGAGGGTTCCATCTCCTACTCCTCTGGGGACACGTACACATTCTTCTGACCCTGGGTAACTTCTTGTGGAAGATAGCAACAATTTTGGTATGGAGTTTGAACCTCAGACTTGGTTGAATACTATTCCTAAAAAGTCTGAACCAACTGTTTTAAACTTCCTGATATGAGGATATGAAAAAAAAAAAAAAGTGTCACATTATGTTAATAAGACCCAGTCCAGTAATGGCACATTGAGTGGCCTAGCAGGGAAATCTTTTTGGTCCTGGGAATGATCATTCCTAGCACTGTGGGGCAAAATGGTCATGAACTGACCTTCATATCATGGTCAAATTTATGACCCTGAAGGGACCCTGCCAACTGAAAATTGGCACTTGCCTCCCATCTCTATAAGGATTAAATCATGAGGCACTGCAGCTGCTGACCTTCAACATCCCCTGAAAGGAGTTCAGGGTGGGGATCAGGAACGAGGCACTCTGTGCTCTGGGGAAAACTGGCAGAACAGGCCTTCAGATAGATATTTTCAGAAGATTTTATGAGTCCAAATTCTTGCATCTTTTCATATCCAGAAAAGCACTAAAATCACTAGTGTGACATCTGCTTTGGCCATTGAGGAGAGAAATGCTTTGGAAGTAAACTGTGACAGTATTCTGTGTCAGACTCAGAAACCACCAGCTATTCTCAAAGCAGTGTCTGCTGGACTTGTAACCGAGCAGGACGCTGTGGATAACTCTGTCAAATTTAAGATTAAACCTCGTTACTGAACCTTTGTTCCTTTTCTTGTTCAAAACTTGTTCTCCTCAAGATTGAGCATGCCAAAGAAGAGGGGGAGAATTGTAACTGAGCGAGACCCAGTGGGGCTTTCCCAGGACAAATGTTGCCCCACACCCTCTACTTTAGCTTCTCTCTGACGTCCCTTGATAGTAGCATTTGATGAACATTTCTAAGCTGTTTTACAGATATGAAAACCCCACCAAATGGAAGATGTTAACTACTTGATGACAAGAGCACATAGCCCCTAGACCCCCCAGACTTCCGGGAGTCTAAGGATTGGTAATGTTGACCCCTGTGACAGCACCCTGCTACCTCACATCAGCCAATCAGAGATTTGTGCATGAGGTGATCACAGACCCTATGATCTGCCTCTCACACCTGGCCTTTAAAAATGCTTTTCCAAAACCCTTCAGGGAGCTTAGGTTTTTGAGACCTTGAGCCACCCTTCTCCTTGCTTGGTCCTGCAATAAATCCTTCTCTGCTCCAAACTCAAAAACAAAACAAACAATCCCGCCTCCCCCCAAAACCTAGCACATATACTGTTTTTCATATTACTAGTGGAATGGGGCTCTGAGCAAGACTAAGTCGGGGAACATAAAGTTTGCTAATTTTAAAACAGATTTTACTTTATTTTTGAAGCTGTTCAGGTTTACGGCAAAGTTTAGAGGAAGATACAGAGATTTATTGTACACTTCCTGCTCCAGTGCACAGCCTCCCTCATCCTCAACACTACTCACCGCAGTACTACATTTTTTAAAAAATAAGGTTGAACCTATACAGACATCAAAATCATCCAAAGTTCATAGTTTATCTTGGAGTTCACTCTTGGTGGTGTACATTCTGTGGATTTTGACAAAAGTATAATGACATGTCCCTGGTGGCTCAGATGGTAAAGAATCTGCCTAATATGTGGGAGACCCAGGTTCAATCCCCGGGCTGGGAAGATGCCCTGGAGGAAGGAATGGCAACCCACTCTAGTATTCTTGCCTGGAGAATTCCCTGACAGAGGAGCCTGGCAAGCTACAGTCCATGGGTTGCAAACAGTCGGACACAACTGAGCGACTAACACTTTTAACTTTTTTTCACTTCATGATGACATGTATCTACCTTTATAATATACAGAGTATTATCAATGCCCTAAAATCCTCTGTGTTCTGCTGATTCATCTCACCCACCAACTGTACCCCTGGCAATCACAGATCATTTTGTCATTTCGGCCTTTTCCAGAATATCATATAGTTGGAAGCTCCCAGTATGAATGAAACCTTTGCAGATGGGCTTCTTCCATTTTGTAATACACATCAGAGATTCCTCTATGTCTTTTCATGGCTTAATAGTGTATTTCTTTTTCATGCTAATAATATTTCATTGTTTGCATGAAATTTAGGTTATTTATTCATTCACCTGGGGCTTCCCAGGTGGCGCTAGTGGTAAAGAACCCACCTGCCAATGCAGGAGACGTAAGAGACTTTGGTTTGATCCCTGGGTCAGAAAGATCTCTTGGAGGAGGTTATGGCAACCCACTCCAGTATTCTTGCCTGAAGAATCCCATGGACAGAGGAGCCTGGCAGGCAGGCTGCAGTCCTTAGGGCTGCAAAGAGTCAGAGGCAACGGAAACAACTTAGCACACACCTGCTGAAAAGTGAAAGGGAAAGTGTTACCTGCTCAGTCATTTCCAACTCTGTAATCCCATCAGCTATAGCCTGCCAGGTTCCTCCGTCCATGGAATTCTCTAGGCAAGAATATTGGAAAAGCCCTCACCTACTGAAAGACATCCTGTTTGCTTTTAAGTTTTAGCAATTATGAATAAAAATGCCATAAACCTCCACATGCAAGTATATGTACAAACATAAGTTTTTAACCCCTTTGGGTAAATACCAAGGAGAGTAGGGAAAACCACTAGACCATTCAGGTATGACCTAAATCAAATCCTTTATGATTAGATAGTGGAAGTGACCTATAGACTCAAGGGATTAGATCTGATAGAGTACCTGAAGAACTATGGATGGAGGTTAGTGACATGGTAGAGGAGACAGTGATCAAGATCATCCCCAAGAAAAAGAAATGCAAAAAGGCACAATAGTTGTCTGAGGACGCCTTACAAATAGCTGAGAAAAGAAGAGAAGCTAAAGGGAAAGGAGACAAAAAAGATACACGCATCTTAATGCAGAGTTCCAAAAAATAGCAAGGTAAGAAAGCCTTCCTCAGTGATCAATGCAAAGAATTGCTAGCAAAGTAATGCTCAAACTTCTCCAAGCAAGGCTTCAATAGTACGTGAACTGAGAACTTCCAGATGTTCAAGCTCGATTTAGAAAAGGCAGAGAAACGAGAGATCAAATTGCCAACATCTGTTGGATCATAGAAAAAGCAAGAGAGTTCTAGGAAAACATCTACTTCTGCTTTATTGACTATGCCAAAGCCTTTGACTGTGTGGATCACAACAAACTGTGGAAAATTCTTCAAGAAATGGGAATACAGACTACCTGACTTGCCTCCTGGGAAATCTGTATGCAGGTCAAGAAGCAACAGTTAGAACCAGACATGGAACAATGGACTGGTTCCAAATTGGGAAAGGAGTACATCAAGGCTGTATTGTCACCCTGCTTATTTAACTTATATGCAGAGTATATCATGTGAAATCCCGGGCTGGATGAAGTGCAAGCTGGAATCAAGATTTCCAGGAGAAATATCAATAACCTCAGATACACAGATGACACTACCCTTATGGCAGAAAGCTATGAGGAACTAAAGAGCCTCTTGATGAAAGTGAAAGAGGAAAGTGAAAAAGCTGGTTTAAAACTCAACTTTCAAAAAACAAAGATCATGGCATCCGGTCTCATCACTTCATGGAAATAGATGGGGAAACAATGGAAATTGTGACAGACTTTATTTTGGGGGGCTCTAAAATCACTGCAGATGGTGACTGCAGCCATGACATTAAAAGATGCTTGCTCCTTGGAAGAAAAGCTATGACCAACCCAGAGAGCATATGAAAAAGCAGAGACATTACTTTACCCACAAAGTCCGTCTAGTCAAAGCTCTAGTTTTGTCAGTAGTCATGTATGGATGTGAGAATTGGACCAAAAAGAAAGCTGAGCACCAAAGAATTGATGCTTTTGAACTGTGGTGCTGGAGAATACTTTTGAGAGTCCCTTGGACTTCAAGGAGATCAAACCAGTCAATCTGAAAGGAAATCAACCCTGAATATTCATGGGAAGAACTGATGCTGAAGCTGAAACTCCAATACTTGGGCCATTTGATGCGAAGAGCTGACTCATTGGAAAAGACCCTGATGCTGGGAAAGATTGAAGGCAGGAGAAGAGGATGACAGAGGATGAGATGGTTGGATAGCATCACCGACTCGATGGACATGAGTTTGAGCAAGCTCTGGGAGTTGGTGATGGACAGGGAAGCCTGGCATCCTGCAGTCCATGGAGCTGCAAAGAGTTGGATAGGACTGAGGGACTGAACTGAATTGATAAGTTTTTGACTCCTTAGGGTAAATACCAAGAAGTGGGATTGCTAGAACACATGGTAAAAGTATGGTTAGCTGCATAAGAAACTGCCAAACTGTCTTCCAAGTAATTTTACCACTTTGCATTCCCACCAGCAATGAATTAGTATTCCTATTGCTGCACATCCTTGTCAGGGTTGTAGATTTTGGTCATTTTAATAGGTATGTAACAGGATCTCACTGTCTCTTTAGTGTACATTTCCCTGAAGACAAATGATGTGGAGCCTCTTTTTATATGTTCATTTGCTACTTGTCTATTTTCTTTGGTGAGGTGTCTGTTGAGGCTTTGACCCAATTTTTAATCAAGTTGTTTGCTTTCTTATTGCTGAGTTTTAAGGGTTCCTTGTATGCTTTGGATTATAGTCTTTAATCAAATGTTTCTTTTGCAAATATTTTCTCCCAGTCTGTAGCTTGTCTTCTCACAAGATTGAAGTTTTTAATTTGAACCAAGTCCAGCTTATCAGTTATTTCTTTCATGGATTGTGTCTTTGGTGTTGTATCTAAAAATGCATCACCAGACCCAAGGTCATCTGGATTTTTGCCTATTATATCATCTAGGAGTTTTATAGTTTTGTGTTTTCCATTTAGATTTATGATCCATTTTAACTTAATTTTTGTGAAGAGTGTGAAGTCTGTATCTAGATATATTTTTTTTATTTTTTTGCCTGCACAGTTATTCCAGCACCATTTATGATGAAACTGTCTTTTTGCCACTGTTTTCTCTTCTCTCCTTTGTCTAAGATCCATTGACTATATTTGCTGCCTTTTTTGTACATGTAAGTTGTAGCGGGTGAAGTTTGATGCTCCTATACATAATGCTTACATTCGTGTCTCACACCTCTGGAAGTATAAATAAGGTTTGCAGTTGTCTCTGGGATGTGAATCCTGGGGATCAGGAGGTAAGAGAGGACTTACTATTTACTTCTTTCTCATACTCCTTAGAAACAATCACAGTAGTCCAAACAAGAGGTGGCAGTAGTCTTTCATATCATAGTTTGATGCTTGGAATTAATTCTATATGTGAAGGGTGTGAGCAGAGCAATGTCCTGGTGAAGGTTGTAACTAAACAGGTTGCCTAATCATTAACTGATTCCAGTTTTAGTGTATATATTGCCGAAGCGAGCCCCTAATCACTAATTGAGAAAAGAGCTCAGCAGGGGGAATACTGGAGGCAGGAACGTCTTTTAGGAGGCTGTTGTCATCATCCAGGAGACCGAAAGTGAGGGTGGGAACTGGGACAGGAACAGCTGTGTGAAAAAGGAGGACAGAGATTTTCACGGTAATAGGAATAAGCTCAGACCCACAGAAGACAAAGAAGAGGTCAAAGAAACAGTAGGTGTCACAGAGATTGTAAATGGAGAAGAGACAAAGTAATCAGATGCAGTGCCCGTCTCTTTTATGGTTGTGTGTATTACCCATCTCTTACATTGAAAGTAGTTTCAATCTATCTTTACTGCATCTCTGGAAAATGCTAAAAAGGGGTTATGTACATATTGTACAACAAAATCATCAGTCAATTTCTTCCCACCTCCTCTCCCTGTCCTTCCTTTCCCTGCCTTAATTCCTCTCTCCCTTTCCCACTGCCACCAGCAGGTGCAGCGGTGACCTCAATTCCTCATCATTCCTTCCAACCCTCCCCAGTCTTTCTCTTTTCAAACTTAGTCTTTCTCAGCTTTTCTCCTCCTTGTCCCCTGACTCACAACATTTGGGATCTGTGCCCTTTCTGATATAAGTTATTCTAGCCTTCCTGGCTCCTTTCTCTTCTTTAGTTTTGCTAAGTGATTAGAACAGGCTGAGAGTCAGAATCCCTGGGTGTGCCTCCTGGCTCCACAACTAACTAGTTAAGTGACTTAGGCAAGAACTGTAACTCTCTAAACATCTGCATCCTCACATGTGGAAAAGGGACAAAGGATCATAGCACCTCTTTCACTGGGTTGTTATAAGGATTAAATAAAATAATACTTATAAAGTTCATCACAGTGCTTGACATATTACAAACTCGGATTAAATAGTAACAATTAATAACAGTTGATACTGCCTTGATTCACCCAAGAAATGCCCAGATTTAATCAGCAGCTGCTTGGGCAAAAATAAATAGTGAAACCTCCAAAACAAAATTAAACAAGCAAAGAAACAAACAGAAAAAAAAAAAAAAATCTCCAAACAGAACGACTGCAAAATCCTTCTTATAACATGGATCCAAGAAAGACTTTGAGTACTCAAAGAGTTTGTGTTTATTTTCACTTAAAAATATCATATGTGTGGGATCTAGAAAAATGGTATAAATGAGCCTATTTTTAAACTAGAAATAGACACATAGTTGTAGAAAACAAACATATGGACACCAAGAAGGGGGGGAGGGGTTGGATGAATTGGAAGATTGGGGTTGACATATACATACTACTAGGTATAAAACATCCGTCAGGTCATAGATAAAGCAAGAAAATTCCAGAAAAACATCTGCTTCATTGACTGCTAAAGCCTTTTAGCAGTTAGCTAAATCCACTGTAAAGTGGATTACAAAAAATTGGAAAAATTCTTCAAGAGATGGGAATACCACCTTACCTGCCTCCTGAGAAACCTGTATACAGGTCAAGAAGCAACAGTTAAAACCAGACATGGAACAACAGACTGGTTCCAAATAGGAAAAGAAGTATGTCAAGAATGTATATTGTCACCCTGCTTATTTAACTTATATGCAGAGTACATCATGCAAAATGACAGGCTGGATGAAGCTCAAACTGGAATCAAGATTGCTGGGAGAAATATCAACAATGTCAATATGCAGATGACAACACCCTTATGGCAGGAAGTGAAGAGGAACTAAAAGAGCCCCTTGATGAAGGTGAAAAGGAGAGCAAGAAAGCTGGCTTAAAACTCAACATTCAAAAAACTAAGATTATGGCATCTAGTCCCATCGCTTCATGGCAAATAGATGGGGAAACAATGGAAACAGTGATAGACTTTGTTTTCTTGGGCTCTAAAGTCTCTGTGGACAGTGACTGCAGCCATGAAATTAAAATATGCTTGCTTCTTGGAAGAAAATCTCTGACAAACCTAGATAGTGGATTAAAAATCAGAGACATTAGTTTCCTGACAAAGGTCCGTCTAGTCAAAGCTGTGGTTTTTCCAGTGGTAATGTATGGATGTGAGAGTTGGACCATAAAGAAGGCTGAGCACTGAAGAACTGATGCTTTTGGACTGTGGTGCTGGAGAAGACTCTTGAGAGTTCTTTGAACCACAAAAAGATCAAACCAGTCAATCCTAAAGGAAATCAACCCTGAATACTCATTGGAAAGATTGGTGCTGAAATGGAAGCTTCAGCACTTTGGCCACCTGATGTGAAGAAGTGACTCGTTGGAAAAGACCCTGATGCTGGGGAAGATTGAAGGCAGGAGGAGAAGGGGATGACAGAGGATGAGATGGTTGGATGACATTACTGATTCAGTGGACATGAGTTTTAGCCAAACTCCAGGAGATTTTGAAGGACAGGGAAGCCTGGAGTACCTCAGATCATGGGATCACAGTCAGATAGGACAGAATGACTGAACTACAACAACGGGGTATAAAACAGACAGCTATGGAACCAACTGTAGAGCACAGGGCACTCTACCTGGTGCTCAGTGATGACCCAAATGGGAAGGAAATCCCCAAAAGAGGAGATACACGTGTACATACAGTTGATTTGCTTTGCTGTACAGCAGAGACTAACACCACATTATAAGCGAGCTCTACTCCAATAAATATTAATAAAAATATATCATAGTGACTCTTTCCCTGTATTGCCACATAAGAAATGACTCCCAAATTAGTAGTTATAAGCAGCACAGTTTCTGTGGGTGAGGAATCCAGGAATGGCTTTGCTGGACCCTGTGCTTCGGGGTCTCTCACAGTCTGCAGTCAAGTTGTCGGCTGGAACTTTAACATCTCGAGTTCAGCTGGAGCAGAGTTTGCACTCAAGCCCACTCAGTGTTTCTTGGTGGAATTTGCTTCCTTCTCAGCTGTCAGACAGTGTCTCAGCTCGTTGCTGTCTATTGGCAGAGGCCATCCTTTCCTCTCTGCAGTGAGCAGATTCTGCTCCCAAGCCCACTCAGTGTTTTTTGGTGGGATTTGCGTCCTCATCAACTGTCAGGCAGAGAGTCTCAGCTCGTTGCTGGCTATTGGCAGAGGACATTCTTTCTTCTCTGCAGTGTGGCCCTCTCCACCAGAGCAAGCTTGTGAGAAGAGCCAGAGAGAATATGAACAATATGGGAACCACAGTCTTTTGTGACCTAGTAACCGAGGTGCAGCCCGTCACTCTTGCCACGTTCTGTTTGTTAGAAGAGAATCTCCTGACTTGGCGCACAGATAAGGAGAGGAGATTATTAGGGGGTTATGTTGAAGCTTTCTGCCATAGTCCCCTGATCTCTTCTCCTGTGTCCCATCCCCTGATCCCAGTTGTCTTCTAAGAATACATCCCACTGCACCTGGATCCCACTGCGCCTGATCACTCACTGGATATTATTGTCAGATTTCAGGAGCTTGTCAATCCTGATCTTCCCTGGTGCCTCCCTGGAGTCTCCTTCTCTCAGTGTAAATCTGGAGATTAGGACAGTGTCAGTCCCACTGCAGAGAGGGGCAAGGTAGTCTGGTGCCGTTGGTGATTGCTCAGTGTTCTGACTCCTATTCTGAGAAAAGTGAGGGGATTGACGTCAGGGTGGCCAGTTGAAGGGTCATTTGTATGTTTCTGGAAGATGCTACAATGAAATTTCTCTCTTCCACAAAGACCAGAGATGGGAAAAACGAAGAATGCTCATAGTGAGGGGCATTGATTACAGAGAATTATGTATATTAACTGTCTATTATCATTACTGGTGATTATCATTGTATTATGAGACTGCTGGTGAGGAGAGAAGATGGGCTTGTCTTTTCTGAAATTAGACTCATGGTTTTTCCCATTGGGGCTGCTGCTTTGGGACATTTCCAGTGAATCCAGCATCAGGAAAGGGGAATTCCAAATGCAAATTTAAAACTGGAGCCAGGGCTTCCCTGGTGGCTCAGTGGTAAAGAATCTACCTGCCAATGCAAGAGACATGGGTTCGATCTCTGATCTGGGAAGGCCCTATGTGCCTCAGAGCAGCTAAGCCCTTGCACCACAACTATTGAGCCTGGGCCGGAAAGCCCTGGAACTGCAGCTACTGAAGCCCGCATGCCCTAGAGCCCTCGCCCCGCAACAATAGAAGCCACTGCAAAGAGAAACCTGCACAGCCCAACTAGAGAGTAGGCCCTGTTCACTGCACTTAAGAAAAGCTCACACAGCAACGAAGACCCAGCACAGCCAAAATAAATAAAAAAAAATAAAATTATTAAAAAAAAAAAAACAAACCCTGGAGCTAAAGTAGGGACAACTCAATGTGCCTCTGAGTCTTCTAGTCAGACAACAAAGGACTTAGACATGGTTTAGAAGAGATAGCAGGAAAGCAAGAGAAACCTAAGGCATTCTAATAAGGAAAAACTACTACTGTAGTTCTCCTTCGAATAATACTACTTAATCTGTGCCCTCAGGTATAAGTAATAGAAAAATTCAGACAAGACTTAAATGAGACTTTTTTCACATGTCAGGAAGTCTAGAGGTGTGTAGACACTGGTGTTGTTTCAATAGTTCAACTATAAGAGGCCAGAATTTTGTGATTCCTCTTCCCCCATGGCCACAAAATAGCTGCTGTGCTCCTAACACCAAATCTGTGTTCAAGTCAGGAAAAAGGAGACAGGGATGGCACCAGCTGCAACTATTGCTTAAGCAAAAACATTTCTTAGAACCTGTCCCTTCCCTCAGTACTAGGGTTGCACCAAGGCGCAAGGGGATCCAACTGAGTATTTAACTTTCCTGTGTTGCAGTAGCGGGGGAAAGTTAAATACTCTGGATCCCCTTGTACCTTGGTGCAACCCTAGTAATGTGATAGTAGAAAGTGGCAAGACAACATATACTAGTGTGTCAGGCTTTGACTCACTCTCTGTCTGTTGTCCAGAGCCTGATCTTTTGATTATGATGCAATATTGCACAATTCTGCAAGTATTTACTGAGAGGCTCCTGCCTGTCAGCCTCTGTTTGGGAGCAAGGAACATGAGAATTCCTGTATTTGAAGTGACATTGTAGAACCAGGGTTGAGGGAGGCAGGGAGGCCTTGTTGCAAGGACTAAATGAGGGTACCTTGGTTAATGCTTAATGGGTGCTTATCATGTCATCATTTGCCAGACCAATGGTCATTTCTTTTGTCTAATTTTTTTTTTTTAGATTTTAGTTTTTTTCAAAGCTTTTTACAGGTTTTTAAAAGCTTTTAAGGTATAATTTACATATTATAAAATTCTCCTATTTTAATAGCACAATTATAAGTTGTAAATATATAGAGTTGTGCAACCATCATCACAACCCAATGTTAGAACACTTTCATCACCCTGAAAATATCCCTTCTGTTGTTTTGTGGTCACTACCATTCCTGTCCTCAGCCCCAAGTAACCACACTTTTTGTTCTGTCTCATGGATTGAGCTTTGCCATATTTCACATGGAATTACACAATATGTGGTCACATGCATTGTCTAACATCTTTCACTCAGCATAATATTTTTGAGGTTCATCCATGTTGTAGCATATTTCAGTGTCTCATCCCTTTTTATTGCTGAATTGTATTCCATTGTTTGGGTATACCACATTTTGTTTATTTCTTCTCCAGTTGTTGGGATTTGGGTGGTTTTCGATTTTTAGCTATTTTTGGTAACACTGTTATGAGCATTCATCTGAAAGTTTTCTGTGGGCATGTGTTTTCACTTCTCTTGGGTCAACACTTAGAAATGATATTGCTGGGTCCTTTCTACGTATGGTAAATTTCATTTAACATTGTAAGAAACTGCTGCTGCTGCTAAGTCGCGTCAGTCATGTCTGACTCTGTGGGATCCCATAGACTGCAGCCCACCAGGCTCCCCTGTCACTGGGATTCTCCAGGCAAGAACACTGAAGTGGGTTGCCATTTCCTTCTCCAAAGAAACTGCTACTGTTTTCTAAAGCAACTGAATCATTATACATTTCACATATATAATAGCATTATATAGGGGTTTCCATATCTGATTGCATCTTACTACCAAAGGTAGAACAGAGTAGAACTCTGGTTTCAGGATCCAATCTCTCTGATTTACTATTTAAGACTTGTGTGGCTTTGAATAAGCTATTGCCTCTGTTTTCTGCTTTTAAAATGGAAATAATAATACCTGCTTTGTATGGTGGCTTAAAAGACACTTACTCCTTGGAAGGAAAGTTATGACCAACCTAGATAGCATATTCAAAAGCAGAGACTTTACTTTGCCAACAAAGGTTCGTCCAGTCAAGGCTATGGTTTTTCCTGTGGTCATGTATGGATGTGAGAGAGCTGGACTGTGAAGAAGGCTGAGCACCAAAGAATTGATGCTTTTGAACTGTGGTGTTGGAGAAGACTCTTGAGAGTCCCTTGGACTGCAAGGAGATCCAACCAGTCCATTCTGAAGGAGATCAGCCCTGGGATTTCTTTGGAAGGAATGATGCTAAAGCTGAAACTCCAGTATTTTGGCCACCTCATGCAAAGAGTTGACTCATTGGAGAAGACTCTGATGCTGGGAGGGATTGGGGGCAGGAGGAGAAGGGGACGACAGAGGATGAGATGGCTGGATGGCATCACTGACTCGATGAATGTGAGTCTGAGTGACCTCTGGGAGTTGGTGATGGACAGGGAGGCCTGGCGTGCTGCAGTTCATGGGGTCGCAAAGAGTCGGACACGACTGAGCGACTGATCTGATCTGATCTAATGGTGGTTTAGGGGACTAAATCAGATTACTGGTCCAGTGTCTATCATACAGCCCTTCCCAGGTGGCTGAGAGGTAAAGAATCCACCTGCTGACACAGGAGACATGAGTTCAATCCCTGGGTTGGGAAAATCCCCTGGAGTAGAAAATGGCAACTCACTCCAGTATTCTTGCCTGGAAAATGCCATGGACTGAGGAGCCTGGTGGGCTACAGTCCATGGGGTCTCAGAGCTGGACACTAATGAGTGACTGAGCACACTCAAGGTCTATCATGCAGCAATGTTTGTATTAGCTCTTGTCACTGTGAGTAAATCTATGTGTTCATTGGTTGGTTTGTTTTGAAAAAGTATTTTTACCTGTTGTAAAGTTCAGTTCAGTTGCTCATTTGTGTCCAACTCTTTGTGACCCCGTGGACTGCAGTACGCCAGGCCTCCCTGCCCATCACCAACTCCCAGAGTTTACCCAAACTCATGTCCATTGAGTTGGTGATGCCATCCAGCCATCTCATCCTCTGTCGTCCCCTTCTCCTCCCACCTTCAGTTTTTCCCAGCATCAGGGTCTTTTCCTGGTCTGTGGGGTTGCACCGAGTCGGACATGACTGAAGCAACTTAGCAGCAGCAGCGGGTCTTTTCCAGTGAGTCAGTTCTTTGCATCAGGTGGCCAAAGAATTGGAGTTTCAGCTTCAACATCAGTCCTTCAATGAACGCGCAGGACTGATCTCCTTTAGGATGGACTGGTTGGATCTCCTTGCAGTCCAAGGGACTCTCAAAGTAGACAAAAAAACCCCCCAAACCTTCTATATTTGGATTCAACAAATTAGTACAACTTGCCCCATTTGGGGAAGTGATTTGGTACAGGCTTCTAGTCTTGAGGACATACAAGGTTTTGGGTTGGTAAATCTCTCTGGAAACAAAGTGGGTGACTTCATGTCTGACCCCTGCCCCAATTCCTCCAATTCTCCAGCCACATTCTTGGGCTTTTTTCCTGGGATCCCTGGGTGCAGTGTTCCGTTTTTCTGTATCTGTTTTTCCCAGTGCAGTTTTCTGCCCTCTCCCAGGTGGTTCACAGGGAACCATCTGCCTTTCATGATCTCTGCTCATCTTTGACCCAGGGACGACCTCCCCCCACCCCCCATCACTCGGGAAGTGCCATTGTACCTGAGTGCCAAAGTCATTTCTGTGCGGTATGATAGTTAGAAAGATTGTACTGTAGTTCCTGAAACATAAAATGTGCTCTGCAACCGACGAGAAATAGAGCATCACGTGGCTCCAGTCATTTGGAACAACTGATCGTGGCCTATCATGTGAGCTCATCGCCGCACACGACTTTCAATTAAAGCAAACAAACCAGAAGAACCAAGAGAAAAGTCCCAGGAAAAAGCAATTTGCAAGTTGTTCAATATTTGTTTTGAATTTCTACCTTATTCTGAATGCCATCTTGTAACAAGAGCACAATTTCCTCTGTCTCCTGCCCCCTCTTTCCTTCCCTCCCTCCTTCTCTCTCTTTTCGCTGAAGGTGAGAGGGGCTGTCTTGATATCCTGAGGGATGTCCAAGTAATGAACATCTAGCTTGTTTCCAGCACACAGACTGTGTCACCTCAAGGTCGAATAGGGTTGCGGGCTCTTTCTTCCTTTAAAGAGGATTACTGTAACTTGCTGTTTTAAAGAGACTCAGAGAATTCCACTTTTGGTGCAAATGCAAGAGAGCTGAGTTCCAGGCTCTGAGATGGTCCTGCTGGGGGTGCAGAGTTGGGTTCACATGCACCCTTCATCTGTATTGTCCATGAGTCTATCTATAGGCAGATGTATCCCTTTACCTCTGAGGGCAGGTCCAGTCATTCTCAGTGGGACTTTTTTTGGCATCACTGCATCCTCATCTAACTTTTTAATAAACTCACTGGTGACTAATATAAGGGGGTAGTTGCAAATAAATCCCTTTGAGAGCCAGGGGCTAGGAGCCTCCCTCCTCACTGTGGTCCACAGACTGGCAAGGCCAGCATCACCTAGATCTTGTTAGAAAGACAGCTGGGACATCCTGAGGCCAGATCGGCATTTTAACTATAGCTCTAGGTTACTTGTAGGCACAGGACACTTAAAAAACACCCTGGAAGCAGTGGTCTTCAGTATCTTTGGTCTCACTCAGGGGCTTGTTAGAAATGCAAATTCTCTCAAATCATCCCACCCTTGGCTTCTCCCACTGAGTCTGAAAGTTTGTTCTTTACATCTTTGTCTCCTTTGCTGTGCTGCATGTAGGTGCATTGGTATCATCTTTCTAAATTCCATATACATGCCTTAATATACAGTATTAGTCTTTCTCTTGCTGACCTACTTCACTCTGTTTAATAGGCTTCAAGTTCATCCACTTCATGAGAACTGACTCAAATGCATTCCTTTTCATAGCTGAGTAATATTCCCTTATACCGTATGTAAACCAGATCACCAGTGCAAGGTCAATGCATGAAGCAGGGCACCCAAATCCAGTGCTATGGGACAACCCAGAGCGATAGGAAGGGGAGGGAGGCGGCGTGGGCGTCAGGATCGGGGGGACACATGTATGCCTGTGGCTGATTCATGTTGATATATGGCAAAAATGATCACATACTATAAAGTAATGATCCTCCAACTAAAATAAATTAATTAAAAAAAAGAAATGCAAACTCTCAAGCCTGCTGAATCAGAAACCCTAGGATGGGTCCAGCCATAGAGATTTTAACAAGCCCTCCAGGGGATTCTGATGCACGCTCAAGTGTGAGAATCACTGATTTAGAGTTGTTTTTTTTTTTTTTTTAACAAACTGATTTCTCTTCAGGTGTGCTAGGCTGTATCTTGCATTTATATCTGTGAACACAGTAGCCTGACCTGTGAATTACTGTATCAAATAGTTCATTCACTTCCATATGCCCTAAGTGTTGTGACTCCATGAGTAGGAGACAATAATTAAGTAGCATTTGCTCTAGTCCAGCAAACTCAATTGGTTTGTCTTTCCCATCAAGGGAAAGTATCTGAATGGCAGTTTCCTCAGAGAAATCTCCTTGCTCCAGGGTGAAAATAGACATGTTGGAAAAGAAGACGTTTTCCCCCACTCTTCTGGGTTCTTCTGGCCGGTCTAAGGATTAAATTGACATGAGACAGAGTAACAGGAGAAAACCAAACAAAAGTTGAATAACATGTGTGCATGGGAGAGACCCTGGGGAACTGGGGAACTTGCTAAAGTGGCCGAAATCATCACCTTAAATATCGTCTTTAGCTAAAGACAAAAGGGGACGTTGAGGTAGTGGTTTTTGACTTCCAAAAGGGGAAAGGCAGTTTATTTGGAGATGGAAAAACATTTGTTTGATAAATTTGTTTGGTAAACAAATGTTTGTTGGGTTGGGCAGAGACAGTGGGACACAGAAATTTTAAAACAGACTTGGATAGCTTCCTTCCTGCCCACACACCTGCTTCAGGCTGTTGTAGAGAATAGAGCCCATTGGCCCAAACCCAAAGCACAGACTTGGAGACACGAGGTGCAGCGGGAAGGGAGGCTTTAATGATGGTCTTACAGGATCACCTCTGGTGGGCAGGCACAGCCATGGCAGTTACAACAAGCATTTTATATTTTAGCATGCAAGGTCCCTCTGCCAGTTCCTCATTGATTGAGTACTATGGGGTGAATGTTCTTTCCGAACATCACCTTCAATGTTCATTTCCCTCATCTTTATGGGCTGGTCCCCTCCCTAACATCTTGTCTCCCCCTTTCCTGTGCACTTGTTTCCGCTCTTATGTTTTGAATTCACCAAGAGAATGAGCCTGTGTGCAAACTCTAAGCATTCCACTCTCCCTTTGTTTGCCCAGACTTTCCCGCTTTGTAACCCTAATGGCTGTTACATCAGCAAGCTGTCACTCAAAAGGTAGCTATCCTTGAAAATGGATCACTTTAAGTTTTTATTTCTTACACTATCATGATATATGGCTAAGCTTCCTTCCTGGAACAGGTCCTCTATCTACATTCGTTTAGGCAGTAAGGAGAAGGTCAAAGGTTCTTCCTGAGTTTGGTCGGGGGGTGCGTCTTAAAAATAATCAGTCTTGGGACTTCCCTGGGGGTCCAGTGGCTAAGGCTCCATGCTCCCAGTGCAAGGCGGCAGAGTTTAATCCCTGCTCAGGGAACTAGATCCCGCATGCCACAGCTAAGAGTTCGCATGCCACAACTAAAAAGGTCACGCATTCTGGAACTAAACTATCCCACAAGCAGCAACAAAGATCCTACATGCTGGGACCTGGTGCAGCCACATAGTTTTAAAAATAATAATTAGCCTAAATCAATCCTCATGCCAAAACGATGCTGGTGGCATGCTGTAGGGCAGTCTGACTGTAACCTGGTGTGATTGTGGCATGCTTCTCTGGGCATGTCTTCAAAGGGCTGATCTCATTTACCAAAAGAGAAGAATGCTATTGCCTCTCTCTCCTAACTGGTAGATCTCTTGTAAATTCCAAAAGGATGTCTGAATGCATAAATGCTTTGAGAAGTGAAAGATGCTTTATAAATACACAAAATTATGTGTGTTATGAGTGGAATGTGGAGTAGGATGGAAGAAAGAATTGGAGCTACATGTCTTGAGGGAAGGGAATTTAGAGAAAAAATTATCTCCATTATGTGTTTAATACTGACAAAGATATGGTCCCCCACAAAGTTCGTGCCTGAAATTATTTATTTATATAATCGGGGCTTCCCCAGTGACTCATTGGTAAAGAATCTGCCTGCAATTCAGGAGATGCAGGAGACTCTGGTTTGATCCCAGGGTCAGGAAGATCCCCTAGAGGAGGAAATGGCAACCTGCTCCAGTATTCTTGCCTGAAGAATCCCATGGACAGAGGAGCCTGGTGGGCTGCAGTCCATAGGCTCATGAAGAGTTGGACATGACTGAAGTGACTAAGCACACACACATTTATGTAATTACTTGTATGCATTTTAAGGTGTACAACATGATGTTTTGTATATGTACATATATGCATAAGTGACATGATTACTATAGTGAATCTAATTCACATTTCTATCTCTTCACCTCATTCCCAATTTTTGCCATGTGGACTTTGATTTACACCATAATCAGGTAGGGGCAGTTTTACAGCTAAGCATAGAAGCTCCACCATAGACTCACTACATCAGAATTTCTGGTGTGGGGTCTGAAAACCTGTCCTTAAATCAGCATTCTAGACTATCCTGTTGGCAAATACTGCTTTAGCCTCTGGGGGTCAGGGATGCAAGCCTGCACTGAGTCATTGCTCTCCTGCCCTGGCAGACGTCACTAATCAATCACAGCTCTCTTCATTTCAGCCCAGACATGGCCTCTGGGTCCTTCTGAATGCCAGGCAACCACTTCCATTAATCAAGGTAGAATGCCAGAGAACCTTTGGTAGGGAAACTAAGAGAAATCTATTTTCTTGGAATGGGTTAGTTTCATCTCAGTTTTGGAGAAAGGGGACAGAAATTGGTTTTGGTTGTCGGTCAAGTTAAAATAGGGGAGAGATACACAGATGACCTTCCACTTTGTCATGGATTCTGGTCCTCTTGCAAGAACTTTGGTACCAGTTATGAACTGAACATGGTCTCCTTCCCAAATTCATATCTTGAAGCCCTAATTACCAGTGGGTTGTTTTAGGAGGTAATGAGGAGGTAATTTAGGGGGTAATAAGGTTTTAAGAGGAAGCTTAAATGAGGTCATGAGGTAGAGCCCCCATGATAGGATTAGTGCTCTTATAAGAAAAGAAAGAAACACCAGAGCTTCTTCCCCCTCTCTCTCTGTCCATCCTGTGAGCACACAGTGAGACAGGTGGGGAAGTCTGCGAGCCCAGAAGTGGGCCACGAACTGAATCTGTTGGCACTGTGGCCTTTGACTTCCCAGCCTCCAAAACTGTGAGAATTAAACCTCTGTTGTGAAAGCCACCCAGTCTATGGCATTTTGTCATGAGATGACTAAGGCAGTGCAGTTAGTGCATTAGACAGAGCAGAGGGGTGAAGACCGTGGCCTTGGGTTTGCTGCTTTGCGGCCTCCGAGCCTTGTTCCCAGAGAGTGGGGGTGAAGGTGAAGAATCTTTTCTAGATGAAAACGTTCTTCTTTTAAAATATTTATTTATTTCTGTACCTGGCTGTGCTGCATCTTAGCCGCAGCACGCAAAATCTTTAGTTGCAGCATGAGAACTTTAGTTGCGGCATGTGGGATCTAGTTCCCTGACCAAGGACCAAACTCTGGGCCCCCTGCATTGAGAGTGCAGAATCTTAGCCACTGAACCACTGTGGAAATCCCTAGTGAGAAGATTCTTGAAAGCACAGTCCATCTCCTTCCATTTTACAGAAGTAGAAATTCCTGTCTGGGGAGATGATGTGACCAATGTAAGGTCAGAAAGCATATTTGTGGTAGAGCCCAGATGAATATATATATGGTTCTCAGCCTCCAGCTTATTGCCCTTCCTTTTCCTTTCTCTGGTGCTCAGAGTATTTCTGGAACCTTCAGCTGTATTTGAATCTCCAGCACCACTCATACAAAACTTCCCCAAATAACACTGAAGTGGACATTTGCTAATCACAGTCTCCTGGAAACATTCACAGTGAGATTAGAGAGGGAGGTGAACAAGGCTCCATGGTCTCCATTGGGACTGAAAATGGAACCTGCAGAGTGGGAAATTAAAACAGGGTCTTTGGGTGGAGAAAAGAGGGAGAGAAGAAGGCGGCTTCTCTTATCTTCCAGCCACATGTGAACTCTGTCATCAGAGCTTCAGTTTTTGATAAGCTCAGCACGTCTTATCGCTGCCTCTGACACAGGCATTGATCATTTCTTAAACTGTGCTCTGGGAGGCACCCCCCCGCCTTTGGATGGCCCTTGCATCCCCTTTTCATCCCTCCCCCTTTAGTTGCTGATGTTGACGGTACATGCAGAGAAGGCGGCTTTCAAAAATACATCTTTTTAATAACTTGTCTTCCAGGAGAGGAGGAAGGGGGTACGCATCTATGCTTGGGTGGGTTGCTGAGATGTCTAACATCTCCTCGCACGGGGAGCCTCTGACAAAGAAAAATGGGCCTTGTGTTTGATACTTACATCCAGCCCAGTCAATGAGGCTGGATTGTGGATACAGCAGTGGAAAGGCCTGGATCAAGCGGCCCAGTTGCAATGGATTCCATGGAAGACTTTAAATAACGCTGATGGGCCATGCAGACGCTGATATCATACTTTGATTTTCTGTTGTTTTCTCAAGAATTAAAAATCCTAGTCAAACATCTTATTGTCAGTCAGGGTGGTGACTTAAAAAAATTTGATGACTCCTCAGCTTGTGTGACCAATTCTGAAAGCAGTGCATTGCTGTTCCATAATAGTAAGGCATACCTACAGTTCAGTTTTACACTCTTTAGGAATGGGAGTGTTCAGTGCTTAGTCTGATTGATCAGGTGGGATGGAAAGATTTCGAGAGCTAATTACCTTCCACACGGGAAACCCTTTATTACTTGGATGACCTTTTTGGAAACCAAGGACAACTAATGGCCCTTCTCAGATTTTGCTGGAAGAATATTGTAGCAAGAAACAGCAGGAATGGAAAGAATGGCTTTGGAGGGAAGCATGAATGATTTCATGTGTTGTTTCTGCCTTTATATGTGGTTACTGCTTAATATCTACAGAGCACTTTAGGTTTACTGAGTCATTCTACATTTTCCACTTAGAGATTTTAAACATCTTTGAGATCTTGGTAGTGTTGTTATTAATGCTTCCAACTGACAGACAAAAACCTCAGGGAGGCCAAGGGACTTGTCCAGGATCACACAGCTGGCAACTGGCTGAGTTGTGAATTCAACTCAGGGCTTCTGAATTATTTTGTTGTAAATCCCACCATTTTTTCCCCTCTAGAGGTGGCTATTAATTAAGCTTTTTGCAGATGTCCTCTATTTATGAAAAAAAATCATTGGAATGGGCTCAGTAGTGAAACAGATATAAAAGAAAATGGCCGAGTATTCTTCAAGAAAGCCCAGGGAGAGTCATGGATGGCTGTGCAAGTTGCTTACTGCACAGTGGTAACACTGAAGTCCAGCCTGTGATCTCTTTGTCCAGGCCTGAGTGCTAAAGTGAGATATGTCCACCTAGAGGAGGGCATGGCTCGGCTCTGACCATCAGACATCGTGTGCCTGTCGCATCACATGGTGCATCTGCAGGGATGAGGCAGCTACTTTCTAATTTGCACAAAGATGCCATATGAGCTCTAAGTGACCTTCATTGTTGTTTAGCTGATAAGTTGTGTCTGACTCTCTGTGACCCCATGAACTGCCTCATGACATGCTTCCATGTCCTACACTATCTCCCAGAGTTTGCTCAAACTCAAGTCCAATGAGTCAGTGATGCCATCCAACCCTCTCATCCTCTGTTGCCCCCATCTCCTCTTGCCTTCAATATTTGCTAGCATCAGGGTCTTTTCCAGTGTGTCAGCTCTTCACATCAGGTGGCCAAAGTATTGGAACTTCAGCTTCAGCATCAGTCCTTCCAATGAATATTCAGGGTTGATTTCCTTTAGGATGGACTGGTTTGATCTCCTTTCAGTCCAAAGGACTCTCAAGAGCCTTCTCCAACACCACAGTTGAAAAACATCAATTCTTTGGTGCTCAGCCTTCTTTATGGTCCAACTCTTGCATCCATACATGACTACTGGAAAAACTATAGCTTTGAGTCTATGGACATTTGTCCACCTTGGTCACTCTTAAATACTGAGGCCTGAAATGTTCAGAGTTCTATTTAGTGATGGAAGTTAAGATTGTGTTTATCAGGGCTGTGCCTTTGTAGGGTTAGAGGAGACTTGCTCCTCTCTTAAAAAAAAAAAATGGATTTAGGTTGGATGATACTAAAAACTTATTTGCTCCCGAGAAATATATGTTTCTTTTCCTAGACATTTGTTTACAGGTGATCAGGGCTGCAGAATCCCTCCCAAAGGGCAATCTGATCAAGCCTGATCTCTTTTCCTCAAGTTGGAGAAAGGATTTTGAACATGAGTTAGACTGGCCTTGACATAGCCCTTCCAAAGCTTAGTGACTAACCTTAGACATTTATAAGTATGCTGTGAAGTTGTTTAATGCCTTGTCTGGACCTTTGAGGGTGGAGTCTGCTGTGTTGTTGAAGTGGGGATTTCTTCTGAAAGAAGGGTCTGTACCATGGTCAACATCCTGGGGTGGAAATTGAGAAGGCCTTGGGCTGAGGAGGGGACTACTTTGCATCTGGGGCTGGGCAGAGTAGGAACTCCATTTGTAGGATTTTCACTAGAGAGGCAGTGATCCTAGTGGCAGCCGTGAGTTCTTCTCTCTGAAAAATTTTGAAGTCTTCCCCAATTTGGTAAAGATTTGTTAAAACTGTATGATCTAATCTTGGTTCTGCTTCAAGAGGGACGTTAGTAGAGGGAGTTCTCTCCAAGGTTAAAAAATAAGAGTTGGCACAGATTTTACTGAATAAATGTGATCAAATACATCCCTCTAAAATTTGTTCCCAAAGCTCTTTGACCCTTTAAAAGGGAATGACTGAGGGAGCCTCTTGCCAAAACGTTCGCTTTAATGTTAACATACTGGAGAGACATCATGCTACCATGTTGGAGACAAGTTGGTCTGGTTTCAAACACCAGCTCTGTAACTCACAGGCAAGTGATTTCCTTTCTGAGCCTCAATGTTCTCCCTGAAACATGACCATGTTAATCTCCACCTCAAAGATGTGTGGTGAGGCTAATCTTTAAGACAGGAGCCTAGTGTCAGGCACACAGAGGTGCTCAAAGAATGTTAGCTCCCTTCTTGTAAGAAAAAAGAGGTCTTTTAAGATAAAAACAAAGAGTTCTCAGTGTTCTTCAGTTGTACCAAAAAAAGTATAAAGCTGACTCCACGTCAACTAGGGATTTGATTGCATTTTCTATGAAGAATCAGAGAGTAAATATGTTCTACTTTGCAGTCACACTGTCTCTGTTGCACCCACTCAGCTCTGCCACAGTAGCAGGAAGACAATCAAAGACAATGGATACACAAATGGGTGTGACTGTTCCAATAAAACTTTATTTACAAAAGACAAGTGGAAGACTGGATTTAGCCCTCGGGGTATAGTTTGCAGACCCTTGACCTGGGCAGTATTTGTCTCAGAGCCTGTGTTTTGGTTCATAAACTTTGTCCACTCTCCTAATACACTTTCTGGAAGTCATTTTTGTTCTCTGCCCCTTTTCTCTTATGGGCAGTGCGCACAGTCACTTAATAAATGAGGATGTCAAGGAGACCCCTAATTTTCAAAAAAGCAGAGAGGGTACATGGCTAAGCCCCAATGCACAGCACAGTGGGTGCAGAGCTGGCCTAGCACACACTCCCTCAGCTCTTCCTCCCAGAATCCATCTCTTTATTTAACGCACTGACCCATCTTGCCCTCTTGCAAATCAACTGGATTTGAAATGGCACCTTTAGCATATTTTTAAATCTTTTGCCCTACTTTTCCACATTCATCTGTGGATGGTAGGAAGTTTTCAAATTAAGTGTCACTGCTCAAAGTCAAAAATTAATTAATTAGTCAGTGGCCAGACATGTGCAATGCCCAGAATGCTTATCAGTCAGCCTCAAAAGCTTTGCTAATTAGAAAGAAGTCAGGGTGGAACCAGGCAGATCAAAGAGCCCAGTCCTCTCTCTTAGAACTTCTATCACACTGGTCCTGGAATTCTAATCAGTTCCACCATTTAAATAAATTCTATGGGCTGGGTCTTGTTTTGTTGAGTATACAGTGTGCAAGTGGGGATTCATCACAGGTGTTTCCAGTTTGCAAGTACCTCTACATGGAATGGGAGAAGGCAATGGCGCCCCACTCCAGTACTTTTGCCTAGAAAATCCCATGGACAGAGGAGCCTGGTAGGCTGCAGTCTATGGGGTCGCTAGAGTCGGACATGACTGAGCGACTTCACTCTCACTTTTCACTTTCACGCATTGGAGAAGGAAATGGCAACCCACTCCAGTGTTCTTGCCTGGAGAATCCCAGGGACGGGAAGCCTGGTGGGCTGCCGTCTCTGGGGTCGCACAGAGTCGGACACGACTGAAGCAACGCAGCTACATGGAACACAGCCTTCAGTAAAAGAGACTTCAATGTGTCCTTCCAAACATAACCCACAAGGTAGATACCATATACAGATTGCTCAACTTTCTGAAAGAAAGAAAGAAAGAAAGAAAGTGAAGTCACTCAGTCGTGTCCGACTCTTTGGGACCCCATGGACTGTAGCCTACCAGCCTCCTCTGTCCATGGAATTTTCCAGACAACTTTCTGAAGTGCAATAAAAAACTTCATACCTGAAACTTTACCCTTCTTTACTGTAAAAACTTTTGCTTAGTGTCTTTATTTGAGCAAGCATAAGGCTGTGCATAGAGCTTGACAGGCATTTTTTTTTTTCAGCTTAATAAAATTTTATTTCATTAATCAGTGACAGCACTTTTAAAAACAACTTTATTGAGGCATAATTTACATACTATAAAATTCACCTATATTAAGCGCACAATTGAATGATTTTTTTTTTTTTTTAGCAAATTTACTGAGTTGTGCAGCCATCACTACAATTCCGTTTCACAAACTTTGCATCACTTCAGTAGAAATCCTCATACCCATTAACAATTAGCCCCTAATCCTAACACAGATCCTGGCAACCACTAAGTCTATACTCTGTCCCTATATGTTTGCCTTGTTTTTCATTTCTTTATAAGCAGAATTATACAATGTGTGGTCTTTTGTGCCTGACTTCTTTCATGGAGCAAAATGTATTTGCAGTTCATCCATGTTGTAGCACGTATCAATATTTCATTTTTTAAAATTGCTGGAAAATAATTCATTGTACAGCTCTACATTTTATTTATCCATTCATCTGTTGATGAATTTGGGGGGTTGTTTTCAGGTTTGGGTTATGAATAATACTGCTATGAACATTCACTGTGGCCGTGTGTTTTCTAAAGGTGAAATTGTTGGCATATATGATAAATTTGACCTTTGAAAAACTGCTAAACCTTTTTTCCAAAGCAGCTGCACAACTTTACGTTCCCATCAGAAAAATCGAAGGGTTCCCGGTGGTCCAAGTTCTCACCAACACTAGTTATTGTCTTTCTTTTAGTCATAGTCATCCAAGTGGGTATGAAACAGTAACTTACTGTGGTTTTAATATAATAATGATTTGATAGCAACTTAATTGAATAGAATGAATTTTACCAGTATCTCCCACAGTATCTTTGGAAGAACATTAGGGCTATGAGATGCCTTATAAGTAAAGGAGTTCTCTGGGCCATAAGTTTGGGAAATACCACCAATTATTTCTACCTCTATTCATTGTTTACTGAGTTGAGAGCTCTGGCAAGTTCTGTAATGGGGAATTTATTGTCTGAATTTATTTACTCAGCACTTCTTAAATTTGACTGAAAATAGAAAATTTGAAATCATGATGGAAACAGATTTTAGGAAGTGCTAATGGTGCTGGAGAAGACTCGAGTGTTCCTTGGATAGCAAGGAGACCAAACCAGTCAATTCTAAAGGAAATCAACCCTGAATCTTCATTGGGGAGACTGATACTGAAGCTAAAGCTCCAATACTTTGGCTACCTGATGCGAAGAGCTGACTCATTGGAAAAGACCCTGATACTTGGAGAGATTGAGAGCAGGAGGAGAAGGGGACAACAGAGGATGAGATGGTTGGATGATATCATCGACTCAATGGACATCAGTTTGAGCAAATTCCAGAAGATAGTGAAGGATGGGGAAGCCTGGCATGCTGCAGTCCATGGGCTTGCAAGGAGTTGATATGACCGAGTGACTGAACAACAACAACAACAAATGTCTTCCTGTTCCTCAGACTCTGTCTCCCTGGAGAGAGTGGACAGTGGGCTGACTCATGTCTCCATACTGTGATCTTTGTCCTGCAGGAAGCTGACTGACTCAGAGAGGAGACCAGGATCCCCTATATCTTCCTGGAGTTCTATTTCATTTCCCAACATCACCCACACAACCTCCTCCAGCAGTGTTAGATTTCTGCAAAGTGTGGACTTAGAGGAAGAGAGTGGAAAGATCTGGCTCATGTAATAAAAAGGAAGGTTTTTCTCTAGGTCTTGACATTGTTTTGGTAAAGGAGAAAGGTGAAAGGAGGGTATTATCATGTCACAAGCTTCATTGGGCTCATTAGTATCAAGGAATGGCTTAAACTGGTGATCCCCCCAAAATATGTCCAGCTGGAACCTGCGAATATGAACTTATTTGGAAAAAAGTCTTTGCAGAAGTGACCAAGTTAAGGATGTTGAGTTGGGACGCATCCTGGATTAAGATGGTCCTTAAATCCAATGGCATATGTCCTTTTAAGAGATAGAAGGAGAAAGAACACCACAAAGCTTGGGGGAAGTTGTGCTGCCACAAGCTAAGGAATGCTGGACTCCCCAGAAGCTGGAAGAGGCAAGGAAGGATTCTTCCTTAGAAACTTTGGAGAAAGTATGGTCCTGCAGACATCTTGACTTTGGACTTCTGGCCTGCGGAACTGTGTGAGAATGCATGTCTATTAGTTTAAGCCTCCGTGCTTGTGGTCATTTGTTATAGCAGCCCTAGAAAACTGACATAGACTTGAAACATATGGAGCATCATGACAAGAAGATGTTTAATGGGGTGGGAGAGTTTAAGTCCTTTTTTTCCAGCCTACAAGGGGCACTGAACCTAGATGGAGAAGCAGATAACATTGGACAGATCTGAGAAATCATAGGTCAAAATGCAGACTGATTACCCTGGAGAAAAAGAGTGAAAAGGGGGCATTCAAGGAAAAGTAGAAGCAGAGGCAGAAAGAGGAAGGGGGAAGAAAGAAGAGACAGGAGAAAATCAGTGAACCTAGCCTTAGGACCCACGAGTAAGTCTAGTGCAGGTTAGAGATTCTTAGTCATATAGACTGAGAAGCAGAGGGTCCCAGAGCTGATGCCCAGTGGAGAAGGTGGCACGTCTGAGAACAAGTCTGGGAAACACAGCCTGGGACTATTGAGGGCTGCCTTTTGGTTGCCTGCTTTTCAGAACCTGGCTGACAGAGCTTCTCTGTGCTGAGGAGGAGGAGGTGGTAGTGTCATTGCCGCTGGTGGACGGGGTTAGAGTATATGAGATGGGATGAAGTTTTACTTTGTTCCAGAAGTAAAACTCTCATGTTCTGTTCTGAGAGATTCTTATTTATGGCTCTAATAGCTGCTTAGGAATCACCTCCAGTTGGCTAATTATGACAATATCTATGTTTATTTTTCATAGCTCCAGCCACAGGGTTATGGTGCTTTATACACATACCACATTTCTCTCCCATCATAACCCTATGTATGTGAGTCACTCAGTCATGCCTGCCTCCTTGCGACCCCATGGACTATACACCACCAGTCTCCTCTGTCCATGGAATTCTCTACGCAAGAATACTGGAGTGGGAAGCCATTTCCTCTTCCAGAGGATCTTTCTGACCCAGAGATCGAATCCAGGTCTCCTGCCTTATAGACAGAATCTTTACCATCTGAGCCACCTGGAAAGCCCTGTGATGTAAGTATTATTTGTGTCCCCTTTCTTTTAAGATGAGGAAACTGATGCTCAGACAGATTAAATGACTTGTCCAACATCCAATAGCTCAGACAGATTAAATGACTTGCCCAATATCCAATAGCTAATACAGGAAAGACAGGATTCCAGTCTCAGTTAATCTGATTCCATTGCCAAGGTGTTCAACTGCTCTAGGCTATGAGACCAAATTTCCCTGGATCCTGTGGGAGAAAGGAAGCTGGGTCCACTGTAGCTCCAGACTTCTTACTCCAGACCAGAAGAAAGTTCACGACAATACAGAATATTCGCAGTTTTCTTACTGAATAATCTTGGTGCTTTGAGTTATATATGGGCATAGATGCTGACTACAGGGAGGTGCTTCTTGTTGTAATTACGATGGTGAAGCACTGGTTGGGGTAGAAAATTCAGACAGTCTGGAAATCCAGTCCTGGCTCCAATAAAGACTGAGTGCCTGTGGGAAAATCAGTGGAACTCTCTCTGGCTTTCTTATTTGTAAAAAGGACATAGTTCTCTGATACCTAACTTGCATAGATATTCTGAGTTAAACAATTATATCTATCCATCTCTCCATCTATCTACTTAGCAAAGAGCTAAACTTGCATCAAGTTGGTGCATAGCAGACACTGAAGAGATGATAGATCTTAATGTTACCCTTATTTTCATTTTTGTTATAACTTTAGCAGGCTTATGGAATGGATATTGTACTCTCAAAGTTTAACTGAAATTACTGACCCAAAGCAATGCCCCACATATTTAAGGGGCATTAAATAAAATGTTTTTTGAGGCTTGTTAGTTTTAAACATTAGTACTGATTTTTTTTATCTGGCTGAGCAAACTGAAAATGGAATAAACATTAGAAGCCACATGGAGACAGTTGACAGTCCCCTGTGTGCCTCAAAGTATGCGAATTTTGCTGATGACTTTTAAGCACGACTTGGAGAAAAAATTACCAATTAGAGTGGCTTCTCTAACTTAGGTTAGAGGCTGCCCTGGCTCAGGAAGGCACTGCCCTATAGCCACCAGCTTCAGTTTCAGGGCTGGAGAGATGATGAGGGGAGGGGGAGAGGGAGGGCAGGTCAGGCACTCTGGCAGGTATGGCAGGAATCGAGTTGTAAATAACTCAGGGAATGTTAGCGAATGGGACGAGTGGCATTTGAAATAATAAGCGAGCCCTCTCTGAGCAGTCACTCTGCCTAACCTTTTGGAAAAATTACGCTGACCTGCATCTTAGCAAAGGGTATTTATCAAAAGGAGAGCTGGCTGTACTTGCAGAATCCATGGCGAGGAGGTATTTACAGCAGGAGGTTTGACACGTGAAAGGGGTTGGTGACCTTGGGGTGAGCCCTTGTGGTCTTGGAATTGCTTCCTGTTCAGACTGGTATTTTGGGGAAGACCTATCGTGGAGGCAGCAAACTCAGACATCTTTTTTCATATTAGTGGAGTTGCCATAAGCAAAAAGAACCTTGGTCAACAGGAAGGGAGATGTTCCATATAACTCATTGGCTGCTACTCAACTCCAGCCAGTTGTAGCTATGTGGACCTGTAGACCCCGTGTTGTACCACCTTCTGTTTATTTCCTGTCCCCCTCTACCTTTACCCCTTCTAGCCTAGAATCCTAGAATGTACATGTCTCCATTTAAAGCTTTGGGAAATTATATTTTTTTAAACATCATGCAGGCCAACTGTGTGAGGCTCAGATTAAATGTGTCCCTTGCCAACTAGTAGGAACCAGTTTGTGAACTTTGATGTAATGAACTTAAGCCAATGCAAACTAGGAGGTGCTTTGTGGGCATGTCAGAACAATGTTTTTCGAACTTCAGTGTGGGACCCATGAGGAGATCATGACATTGGTTTAGTGAGGCATTATTGCCTTTTTCATTTTAAATAAAATAGAATGTCACAATGTATTACCTGTTATGTTGATGACTAGTTTTATGTGTTAACTTGACTGGGCTAAGGGACGCCCAGAGAGCTAGTAAACATTATTTCTGGCTGTCTGTGTGAGGATGTCAGTGGAAGAGATCGACATCTGAATCAGAAGGTCATGTAAAGGTCTTCCTCACCAACATGGTGGGCATCATCCAACCCACTGTGGCCCCAAATAGAACAGAAAGGCGAAGGCAGGGCAAATACATCCTGTTTTAGCTAAGGCAGCCATCCTTTCCTGATTCTCAGACGTCTAGGCTCAGATAGGGATTTACACCATCAGCTCTTCTGATTCTCAAGCCTTTAGACTTGGACTGAATACGCCACTGAATTTCTTGGTTTCCCAGCTTCCAGATGGCAAATTGTAGGACTTCTCGGTCTCCACAACCACTTGAGCCAATTCTTATAGTAAAACTCCTCATCTTTCTATCTATCCATTTTATCTATCCACCCATCCATCCATCTATCTCTTATTGGTTCTGTTTCTCTAGAGAACCTTAGTATGTGCAAAACCCACAGATTTATATCACATCTGAGTAGAGCTGCAATAGAACAAGGACCATCACATTTAACCTCCCTCCTTCTCCCCAGGTGACCTTTGAGGTTCCTCAGAGAAAAGTGTGAAAACTATGGGTCTAGGGAATTTTAGAGGCTGTTTCTACCCTTGGTACTGTGGTTGGAACTCAATGATGCTACTGTGCTGCTTCATCAAGGAGCGGTATAACTTAGTCATGAGCATGGGAAACCACCTTGTTTGGGCCAGATGTTTGGTGAAAGCCAAGTGGGCATGGGTTTGCAGCCCTACAAGAGCAGAATTTGAATTCTGAGCCTGTCCAGGTGAACAGACCCTGAAACATGGCTCATGGTGTCCCCAAACATAGGAAACCAGTTGTGTACACTTACATCGCCATTTTATTCATGAGAAACATGAGATTCACCTGAGACAAACTGCTGCCTGTTAGGGCAATCCTTTCTGCATATTTACCTGTGCACGTTTATCAGGAGGTGTTTGATAGAACTCAGGAACAAAAGGAACTGGATTCTCTCGACTGGCATTGCTTTCTGGTGGTTGGGGCTGTGAGGATGATTATAGGAGGGAGGGTCAACGTTGCTCGGACATTGCCTGGTTGGAGCCAGCCCCCGCTTCCTTGAACAGTGGTGATACATAGCCTTTTAGGATGTAATTTCCCCCTCCTTATTTTATATAGAAGAAAATGAAAGCTCAGAGAGGTTAACTGTGTGGAAATAGTGACTTGAACGATGTCAGAAGTAATTTCTGTCCATCTCTCATCTTTGCCTCTGGGCTGCACATTAGCATAAAGCTTTATGCAGCCCTCTTATTGCAGGCAAGTCTTCTCCCTGTCTTTGAAAAAGTAGATGCCAGCAGATCCCATTTTTTCTTCCCCCTTCACACAGTTTTAACTACCTAGGGAGAGCATTTCTGATTTCCTTTTTCTTGATTCCAGAATTTCTAAGGATTAGACCTGGTTGGCTCAGCTCATTCTAGGAGCTTACCACTGGTCTGTCAACTAAGGCAAGGAGTCCTGCAGCGCCAGGTCCTGGCAGCTCCGGTGGGAACTTTATGGATAGAGTTGGGGAAAAGGGTGATTCCACAAGTAAGGATGGGGGTTGGGAGATGGTGCTGGACGGGAAAGATAAACCCACAGATATTGGCTGTAAGAGTCATAGTCATTCATAGTACGTTATTTTCTCAAAACCTCACTATGGGGCCACATTCACTTGTGAATTTACTTTATTCATTCATTCATTCAACCATTATTTAGTCACCATCTAGAAGGTAACTGATACGTTGCAACCTGTCTTGTGATTCTAAAACACTGAGGCAAATTAGAATAAAGACAGAAAATAAGGAGGGATGTGATGATTCCAAAGAGAGAAAACAGTGCATTTTTCTTCAAGTGCCTAGAATGGTGTGTTTTATCTGTTTAACTATCTCCCTTCACCAGACTAGATATTCCATCAGGGCAGAAATCTCATCTTATTGATAATTATAAAATCCTGTGAGAGTCCTTAATACATAGTCGAGTGTAAACAGGACAGTGGAGGGGTTATGAGCAGTGACTCTGAAGTCAGATGTTGTAGGTTCAAATATTGGCTTCACTGCTTCCTTGATATCTGACCCTGGGAAAGTTACTTAACTTCTCAGTGCTAAAGTTTCCTCATCTATGAAATGGGGATATTGAAAGCTACTACCTCACAGGGTATGTAAGTATTAAATGAGCTTATATAGGTGAAATACTTCAAAGAGCACCATGACACTTAGTCAGTGCTGGATAAATCTGAGTTCTTATGACCTTTTGTTCTTTGAAGAAGGAATAGGAGAATCCTGATTGGAGGAAATGCTTGGCTTTGGAGCTGATGCAGGGCCTTCTTTTCCCCTCTCAGTGCCACAAGTCACAGACTGAGCAGCATTCAGAATATTCTCCAAGCTCACAGTGTCACACAGAATGTATTTTTCTTGGCTGCCCCTTCACCTGGAGGGTAAGGAGCAATGAAGCAATCAAGCTCCAAATAAAAGTTGCAATAGAGTTTTCTTTTCCCCTTCAAAGAATCCTTCAGCTGTGGCATTGTGTGCAGTTTCTGCATAGGGGGTATTGATAATGTGCCATATTTCATTATATTCAGCGCTGTACTTTGTGAACAAAGTGAGAAGATTTGCTAATGTGCCTGGGGGACGCACTCTCTGTTATCCAAACGGAGAGTATCCAGGCAGAAAGGCCACCTATGGATGGAGCTGGGTTACATTCAAGAGGCATGCTCCCGCTGGGCTCATCTTAAAGACACCTTAGCTTGTGCACACAGCAGTTGGAATGTGTGTGTGTGCACGCTCAGTCTGACTCTTTGCGACCCCATGGACTGTAGCCGTCCAAGCTCCTCTCTCCGTGGGATTTCCCAGGCAAGAATAGTGGAGTGGGTTGCCATTCCCTTCTCCAGGGGATCTTCCTGACCCAATGATTGAACTTCTGTCTCCTGCACTGGTAGGCAGATTCTAGGGCTGCTATTGGAAATTAACCTGCCATTAAGTATAGACTCTTGGAGAGTGTTTTTCAAGTTTTAACAAGCCTACAGATCACCAGGACCTTGTTATAGTGCAGAGTCTGATTCAGTAGCCTTAGATAGCATCTGGGATTCTTTCTGACAGGTGCCTAAGTGAGGCTGAGGTTGGACCATGCACCACACTTCAAGCTCCAAGGATGTTGCTTACCCATGGTCATCCTGGCCTATTTATATCCTGTTTACTTATCCTAACATTGCTTGCTCAGATTAGCCACATTGTAAGGTTTGATCATCCTTTGTTTCTCTCGTCATATATTCAACAAATGCGTATGGAGCACCACCTCTGTTCCTGATTTGCTGTGACACATGAATGCATTCCAAACCAGTGTTTCTCAGCCTTGCCACTATTGACATTTCGGGCTTTGTTTAGGGGGCTGTCTTGCACATTTTAGAATGCTTAGCATTAGCATCCCTGGCCTCTACCCACTAGATGTCAGTAGTGTCCCCTCCCCCAAGTTGTGACAACCATAAATATCTGCAGACATTGCCCAGTGTCCCGTGGGAGACAAAATCACCCTGAACGAAGAATCACTGAATCAACTCAAAGTTGTCAACCTGTGACAACTGTAACTACTCCCATGTAAAGTAAATACTTGTTCCAACATAATGCTGTATGTACAAAATGCTGTCATGTATGATCTTGTCTGAGCCTTGTAGGACATGCAGTTTCCCCCAGTGAAGCAGCTGCTGTTTCATGGTAGAGTTTAGACTTGAACCCAGGTCTTCTGGGATTAAACTCTGAACCCTCCTCACTCCCCCACACTGCTTTCTTTGTGATTTCCTGCCTGTCTTTGGTTTAGAGGAGCTGCTGGGCATTCTTGGTTTGGTGATTTTCTCTTTCAGCTTATATTAGTAAGATAATAATTACAGTATTTCCTCATATATTTAAAGATGTAGAATAGTTTAGTGATTAAAAGCCCTCTGGAGCCAGCTGGTGCCACTAATAGTTATTTAAAAATTTTTTTATTGAAGTGTAGTTGATTTATAGTGTGGTGCCAATCACTGCTGTATAGCAAAGTGACTCAGATATATATATATATATATATATACATTCTTTTAAATATTCTTTTCCATTATGGTTTAATCACAGGATATTGAATATAGTTCCCTGCTATTTTAACTCTATATGTTTCTATCTGTTTGGGCTGCTATTAACAAGCATCATAGACTGAGTGGCTTAAGAACAGAAATTCATTTCTTACAGTTTTGGAGTCTGAGCAGTCCAAGCTCGTGGTGCTGGCAGGTTTGGTGTCTGGTGACAGCCCTCATCCTGATTCATAAACTTTCATCTTTTCACTGTGTCTTCCAGTGGTTGGAGGGGATAGAGCACTCTGGGTGTCTCTTTTATAAGGGCACTACCCACATTCATGAAGGCTCTGCCCTCATGTGACCTAATCACATCCAAGGGCCCCACCTCTAAATACCATCACATTGTGGATTAGGTGTTAATGTAAGAATTCAGGGGAGACGCAAACATTCCATCCATAGCTGTCTGAATCTGCCCTAATCATATGTGAAATGGGGATAAAAGCAAGTACCTCACAGTGGTGGTGATGATGTTGGCGGGAGATAGAGGGGTGCCTGAGGCTCTTGTATGTACATAGACCACTTTGCTACTTGCTTTGTGTAACCTACTGGTTTTCGTCACTGTTTAAGACTCTCATGGTGGCCAGATCCTACCAATCTCTTCTCTCCTATTCCAGGATTCTGACTGATGGGTTCCCCCACAAAGCACGTGGTTCCCTTTGTATTTGTAGCTGCCCAGCTCCCTTAAGGAGATCCAACCAGTCCATTCTGAAGGAGATCAGCCCTGGGATTTCTTTGGAGGGAATGGTGCTGAAGCTGGAACTCCAGTACTTTGGCCACCTCATGCGAAAGGTTGATTCATTGGAGAAGACTCTGATGCTGGCAGGGATTGGGGGCAGGAGGAGAAGGGGACGACAGAGGATGAGATGGCTGGATGGCATCACTGACTCGATGGACGTGAGTCAGGGTGAACTCCGGGAGTTGGTGATGGACAGGGAGGCCTGGCGTGCTGCAGTTCATGGGGTCACAAAGAATCGGACATGACTGAGCGACTGAACTGAACTGAACCGAACTCCCTTAAACACTTCCTAAACTGAGTGTCCAGTTACACATTGAATGAGAACGTGGCCTGGGGCTAGCAGAGCTTCCTAGTCTTCCTGCTTGAAACTGAAGTCAGTTGAGCTACCATCCAACTGTAGGAGTGTGAGGCCAATTAGGTTTAGGGACACAGAGGACAGGAGAAGGGTGTCTGGGGTGTGTTCAAAGAGGAAGTTTTGCACAGTGGTCCTAACAACTTCGGAGGCCTTGCCCTTCAGTTAACTGGGATCCATCCAGTAGGTGTTACTCTCTGATCAATTGTGTCAGTCCCTCCTAACTATTTATCTAACTACCCGGGGCTTCCCTGATAGCTCAGTTGGTAAAGAATCCTCCTGCAATGCAGGAGACCTTGGTTCGATTCCTGGGTTGGGATGTTCCACTGGAGAAGGGATAGGCTACCCACTCCAATATTCTCAGGCATCCCTTGTGGCTCAGCTGGTAAAGAAACCATCTGCAATGCAGGAGACCTGGGTTTGATCCCTGGGTTGGGAAGATCCCCTGGAGAAAGGAAATACTACCCACTCCAGTATTCTGGCCTGGAGAATTCCATGGACTGTAAGGGTCACAAAGAGTCAGACACAACTGAGTGACTTTCACTTTCTTGGGGAGGACTGAGGAGTCGAGAGAGTTTGGCAGCCTCCCTCCCACAAGAGCAGAGAGTTGTCCTCTCTGCTGTGAGCCAAGGAGGAAATGTGGGATAAGGAGAAGGGTCTGCCCTTAACATTCACCTTGGTTTTTAGGAGTGAGGGGAATGACCTCATTTTCCCTTCACCCAAGTCAGTTTTCATCCCTTTGGCATCTTGTTACTATTCACTCACTAGATCATTTAATTGCTTCATCCAGGTGGCTGGTGGGATCACAACTGCTCCTCATTGGACCCCCTCTGCTTCCAGCAATTATCCCTGTTTCCCCCTGGAGCAGCACCATATGCCAGAGTGGAGCTTGTAGAGGACCAGGGACAGGCTTTTGGGGAGGTTTTAATTTGGTGTCGTCATCGACAGTGGTGCCCTTGTGTAAAATGCTCATACAGAATACACATACATACAAGAAGAAGTTTTTATTGTCTTTGTTTTTAATGCTATTCCATTTTTGTTGTACATTTCCCTGCATTTTGCTATTTTCACTTAGCAGTACCTGTGTAACTGCTGAAGAATTTCAATGCTATACTAAGTACAAAAGGAAGCTATTGGAAGTTTTTGAACATGGGGGTGTATTTTGTTCTTTAGAAGATTTTTCCAGATTAAGTCCAGCAGCATCTGTGATGAAACATCCCTAGACCCCAGTCTCCCAATCCCTGCTAAGACCTCCTGTTTTCAATTTTTTATACCAACACCTTAGGTTTTCTAGACAACCCCCCAATGCCAACTTCCCTCATCTCAAATATTCTCACACTCAGACTATCTGCCACCCACCCATCCACCTCTCCCCAAAGTTCCATCACTCACTGTTCTCTTTGTACTCACTTGTAATTTCTATATCTGAAGAACTGATTTGCTTTCAACTTTACTTCTTTGAAGTCCTAGTCCTTTGAATTATTTTCACTTCTTTTATTCCTGTGGAAGATTCCTAATGGTTTTTTTCGTGAGTATCAGCAACAGGGAATTTGCTCCCAGCAAATACATCCTGCCAGTGTTGTCTCAGTGAATGGGTGAGTTTAGAGTTTAAAAGAATCCGAGGAATCATATAAGATAATTGCCCAAACAAGGCAAGAATTCATTTTTAGAGCTGCTTAATGGCCATCAAATTGACACTTCTAGGGACTGGGAACTTAATACCTCTACACCATTTTATTTTATCATTGGACAGTCTTTTATTTTTAACCAAATGAATTGAATTTATTCATGTCTAATTGTACCCAAGGTACACTTATTTTATTTTCAGTGGGCAGTTTTGAGTATTAGACTTTTTCCTTATATTTTCCCTTCTTCTAATGGGTCATTCTTCTCAACCTCTAACTTATGCTTCTAAAATCAGAGTATTCCCATTTTACTTCTTAATATCTAATTGCAATTTTCTCAAACCACAGTGACTGTTTTCTCCTAAGGCCTTTGCTCAGCTTTAAGTTTTTATAGTTTTATTGAGGTATGACTGACATACAGTAAACAGCACATATTTAAAGTGTAGAATTTGATGAGTCTTAACCTATTCATATACCTGTGAAACCATCATCACAATAAAAATAATGACTATATTTAATCACCTCTTCCAATTTCTTCTTGCGTTTCCTCCCTAGCCCTATACATCCCCTAAGAAAGCCCTGATCTACTTTTTCAGTTCTGATCTAATTTTTCAGCCTGGATCTACTATAGATGACTTGGTATTTTCTGTGATTTTATAAAGATAGAAAGTACATACTCTTTTCTTGCCTAGTTACTTCCATTGCGCACCATTTCTTTGAGACGCATGGCCTGTTTTTGTGTTAATCAATAGTTCATCACTTTTTATTGCTGAGTAGTATTCTAGTGAGGGCTTCCCTGGTCACTCAGCAATAAAGAATCTGCCTGCCAATGCAGGGGACCCCGGTTTGGTCTCTGGGTTGGAAAGATCCCTTGCAGAAGGAAATGGCAACTCACTCCAATATATTTGCCTGGGAAATCCCATGGACAGAGGAGCCTGGTGGGCCACAGATCATGGGGTCACAAAGAGTCAGACACAACTTAACAATTAAACAATGAAAACAACAACAGTATTCTAGTGAACAGACACACCACAGTTTGTTTAGCCATTCACTTGTTCAAGGTCATCTGCTTATTTCTAGTTGTTGGCTGTTACAAATAAAATTTCCATAAACATTTGTATGAAAACCCTATGTGAATATATGCTTTTATTTCCATATAAGTACTTAGGACTAGAATGGCTGGATCATACAGTAGGTTTATGTTTAACTTTTTAAGAAGCTGCTAAATTGTTTTCCAAGTCATTGTGCCACTTTGCATTCCTATCAGCAATGTATGTGAGTTTGAGTGAACTCTGGGAGTTGGTGATGGACAGGGAGGCCTGGCGTGCTGCAGTCCATCGGGTTGCAGAGTCGGACACGACTGAGCTACTGAACTGAACTGAACACCAGTGTATGGCAGTTCCAGTTTCTCCTCATTTCCACTACTCCACTTGTGTATGGCTAGTCTTTTTGCTTTTAAGCTCTGCTTACTTTGATCCTGTGATCTTAGAATACATTGGACAGAACTTTACTTCCCCAAAGAGCTGTGACAGGCTGTCCACCATTTTTTATAGTTTTAAAGTGCCTGATTATATTGAATTATCTATCCAACAAAAATTACTGGGACGTGCGCGGCGCACTGAGAGCGTGCCCGAGGGGAGCTACCCAACGACCGAGGAAGGAGGGCGGTGAGGACTGGTGCACTAAGCGCGGCCGGGAGGAGCTACCCCACGACCGAGGTCAAGAAGGGCGGCGGTGAGGAGATACCCCTCCCCCAAGGTCAGGAAGGGCAGCAGGGAGGAAGGACCCTTCATCCAAGGTAAGGTGTGATGGCTATGCTTTGCTGGAGCAGCCGGGAAGAGATACCCCACGCCCAAGGTAAGAGAAACCCAAGTAAGACAGTAGGTCTTGCAAGAGGGCATCAGAGGGCAAATACACTGAAACCATACTCACAGAAAACTAGTCAATCTAATCACACCAGGACCACAGCCTTGTCTGACTCAATGAAATTAAGCCATGCCCGTGGGGCAACCCAGGATGGACGGGTCATGGGGGAGAGATCTGACAGGGTGTGGTCCGCTGGAGAAGGGAATGGCAAACCACTATTCTTGCCTTGAGAACCCCATGAACAGTATGAAAAGGCAAAATGATAGGATACTGAAAGAGAAACTCCCCAGGTCAGTAGGGGCTCAGTATGCTACTGGAGATCAGTGGAGAAATAACTCCAGAAAGAATGAAGGTACGGAACCAAAGCAGAAAGAATGCCCAGGTGTAGATGTGACTGGTGATAGAAGCAAAGTCCGATGCTGTAAAGAACAATATTGCATAGGAACCTGGAATGTCAGGTCCATGAATCAAGGCAAATTGGAAGTGGTCAAACAAGAGATGGCAAGAGTGAATGTTGACATTCTAGGAATTAGCGAACTAAAATGGACTGGAATGGGTGAATTTAACTCAGAGGACCATTATATCTACTACTGTGGGCAGGAATCCCTCAGAAGAAACGGAGTGGCCATCATGGTCGACAAAAGAGTCCGAAATGCAGTACTTGGATGCAATCTCAAAAACGACAGAATGATCTCTGTTCGTTTCCAAGGCAAACCATTCAATGTTATAGTAATCCAAATCTATGCCCCAACCAGTAATGCTGAAGAAGCTGAAGTTGAACGGTTCTATGAAGACCTACAAGACCTTTTAGAACTAACACCCAAAAAAGATGTGCTTTTCATTATAGGGGACTGGAATGCAAAAGTAGGAAGTCAAGAAACACCTGGAGTAACAGGCAAATTTGACCTTGGAATATGGAATGAAGCAGGGCAAAGACTAACAGAGTTTTGCCAAGAAAATGCACTGGTCATAGCAAACACCCTCTTCCAACAACACAAGAGAAGACTCTATACATGGACATCACCAGATGGTCAACACCGAAATCAGATCGATTATATTCTTTGCAGCCAAACATGGAGAAGCTCTATACAATCAGCAAAAACAAGACCAGGAGCTGACTGTGGCTCAGACCATGAACTCCTTATTGCCAAATTCAGACTGAAATTGAAAAAAGTAGGGAAAACCACTAGACCATTCAGGTATGACCTAAATCAAATCCCTTATGATTATACAGTGGAAGTGAGAAATAGATTTAAGGGCCTAGATCTGATAGAGTGCCTGATGAACTATGGAATGAGGTTCATGACATTGTACAGGAGACAGGGATCAAGACCATTCCCATGGAAAAGAAATGCAAAAAAGCAAAATGGCTGTCTGGGGAGGCCTTGCAAATAGCTGCGAAAAGAAGAGAAGCGAAAAGCAAAGGAGAAAAGGAAAGATATAAACATCTGAATGCAGAGTTCCAAAGAATGGCAAGAAGAGATAAGAAAGCCTTCTTCAGCGATCAATGCAAAGAAATAGAGGAAAACAACAGGATGGGAAAGACTAAGGATCTATTCAAGAAAATCAAAGATACCAAAGGAACATTTCATGCAAAAATGGGCTCGATAAAGGACAGAAATGGTATGGACCTAACGGAAGCAGAAGATATTAAGAAGAGGTGGCAAGAATACACAGAAGAACTGTACAAAAAAGAGCTTCACGACCCAGATAATCATGATGGTGTGATCACTGACCTAGAGCCAGACATCCTGGAATGTGAAGTCAAGTGGGCCTTAGGAAGCATCACTATGAACAAAGCTAGTGGAGGTGATGGAATTCCAGTGGAGCTATTCCAAATCCTGAAAGATGATGCTGTGAAAGTGCTGCACTCAATATGCCAGCAAATTTGGAAAACTCAGCAGTGGCCACAGGATTGGAAAAGGTCAGTTTTCATCCCAATCCCAAAGAAAGGCAATGCCAAAGAGTGCTCAAACTACCGAACAATTGCACTCATCTCACACGCTAGTAAAGTAATGCTCAAAATTCTCCAAGCCAGGCTTCAGCAATATGTGAACCATGAACTTCATGATGTTCAAGCTGGATTTAGAAAAGGCAGAGGAACCAGAGATCAAATTGCCAACATCCGCTGGATCATGGAAAAAGCAAGAGAGTTCCAGAAAAACATCTATTTCTGCTTTATTGACTATGCCAAAGCCTTTGACTGTGTAGATCACAATAAACTATGGAAAATTCTGAGAGAGATGGGAATACCAGAGCACCTGATGTGCCTCTTGAGAAATCTGTATGCAGGTCAGGAAGCAACAGTTAGATCTGGCCATGGGACAACAGACTGGTTCCAAATAGGAAAAGGAGTACGTCAAGGCTGCATATTGTCACCATGTTTATTTAACTTATATGCAGAGTACATCATGAGAAACGCTGGACTGGAAGAAACACAAGTTGGAATCAAGATTGCCGGGAGAAATATCAATAACCTCAGATATGCAGATGACACCACTCTTATGGCAGAAAGTGAAGAGGGGCTAAAAAGCCTCTTGATGAAAGTGAAAGTGGAGAGTGAAAAGGTTGGCTTAAAGCTCAACATTCAGAAAACGAAGATCATGGCATCTGGCCCCATCACTATATGGGAAATAGATGGAGAAACAGTGGAAACAGTGTCAGACTTTATTTTTCAGGGCTCCCAAATCACTGCAGATGGTGACTGCAGCCATGAAATTAAAAGACGCTTACTCCTTGGAAGGAAAGTTATGACCAACCTAGATAGCATATTCAAAAGCAGAGACATTACTTTGCCAACAAAGGTTCGCCTAGTCAAGGCTATGGTCTTTCCTGTGGTCATGTATAGATGTGAGAGCTGGACTGTGAAGAAGGCTGAGTGCCGAAGAATTGATGCTTTTGAAGTGTGGTGTTGGAGAAGACTCTTGAGAGTGCCTTGGACTGCAAGAAGATCCAACCGGTCCATTCTGAGGGAGATCAGCCCTGGAATTTCTTTGGAAGGAATGATGCTAAAGCTGAAACTCCAGTATTTTGGCCACCTCATGCGAAGAGTTGACTCATTGGAGAAGACTCTGATGCTGGGAGGGATTGAGGGCAGGAGGAGAAGGGGACGACAGAGGATGAGATGGCTGGATGGCATCACTGACTCGATGAATGTGAGTCTGAGTGACCTCCGAGAGCTGGTGATGGATAGGGAGGCCTGGCGTGCTGCAGTTCATGGGGTCGCAAAGAATCGGACACGACTGAGCGACTGATCTGATCTGATCTGATATCTATCAAGCCTTAGGTTACTCAGGATATTTAGATGGAGGTAACTAGGTCATTTTCTAGACTTGAGACGTGGATTGTAATGGAGTGGAAAGGGGAGTATGAAGCAACAGGATATGTTCTTGTATCACAGTTGGTACAATATTACTTGAATACAGAGTGTGGGCTGAAGCTCCAATCCTTTGGCCATCTGATGCCAAGAGCTGACTCATTGGAAAAGAACCTGATGCTGGAAAAGATTGAGGGCAGGAGGAGAAGAGGGCGACAGAAGATGAGATAATTGGATGGTGTCATTGACTCAATGGGCATGAGTTTGAACAAACTCTGGGAGATCGTGAAGGACAGGGAAGCCTAGCGTGCTGCAGTCCATGGGGTCACAAAAACATGGGCACGACTTAACGACTGAACAATGGCAGCAACAACAGCAGGGTGCAGGCGGCAAGAACCAAGATGAGGCAGGTCCCTGTGTGCTATGAGGTTGGTGACAGAAGAATTTGGAGGAATGTCATGTGTGGACCTGCCCTCTGACAGTAAATGAAAGGTTCTCTTGAGGTACAAACCTTACCACCTATCTCTCTGTTAATTTATCTTCTTCTTTCAATTCCCTTGGGTGTATTTGGAACCTTCCTGTCTGTTTTAAGTTCCATGCATCTTTGGCTTTAAAAACCCAAATGGTGCCAACTGTGGTTGGGCCCCCTCGGCTGTGCTCTCTGCGTTGGACTATGGTTTTCAAGGTGTCAGTACTGAAAAGGAAAGTGTGTCCTTATAGAAATGGTCTTTGGTTTGGGCTGCGTATTACCTGCCAGAGCCCTGCAGGGATGCAGTTTCCTAGGGTGTCCGTTCTGCAAGATGCTGAGAGAAGCCACCTGGATAAATAGAAGCAAAGTGAGAGGCCGGACCTTGGTCTTTTACCTGTGTATCTGTGCAGTGCTGACATTTAGCAGGACATACCAGTACAGTTACCCCATTGTTAAAAAGTTAAAAGACTTCCAGGGCTTCCCTGGTGGCTCAGTGGCAAAAAAACCTGCTTGCAAATGCAGGAGACACACGTTGGATCCCTGATCTGGGAAGATTCCACATGCCTCGAAGCAACTAAGCCCATGCACCACAACTATTAAGCCCATGCTCTAGAGCCTGGGAGCTGCAATTACTGAAGCCCGTGTGCCCTAGAGCCTGTGCTCTACAATGAAAGAAGCCTCCGCAATGAGAAGGCCAGCCATCGCAACTGGAGAGTAGCCCCCACTCGCCACAACTAGAGAAAAGCAAGTGCAGCAACAAAGACTCAGCACAGCCAAAAATAAATAAATAAAAGTTTAAAAAAAGACTTCCATATTTGTTGGTATATAGCAGCTTCTCTGTGTCCCAGTAACGCAGACCTCCTGCCTTCACAAAAGGGGTGCCAGGACCCTAATACAATAGTTGACACTCTTCTCAATTGATCAGTTCCCATAATAGGTTCTATGAAAGTGAAAGTCATAATTTCTCAGTTGTGTTTGACTCTTTGTGACCGCACAGACTATAGCCTGCCACACTGCTCTGTCCATGGAATTCTCCAGGCAAAAATACTGGAGTGGGTGGCCATTGTCACCCACCCAAGATAAGTTCTCTTGTCTGGGGGAACTTACTGACCCAGGGATTGAACCCAGGTAGTTTTTATGGTTATTAAGTATTAAAAATTTTGATCATCTTGAGTCAGTTCTAATGAGGTGGATGAAACTGGAGCCTATTATACAGAGTGAAGTAAGCCAGAAAGAAAAACACCAATACAGTATACTAATGCATATATATGGAATTTAGAAAGACGGTAACAATAATCCTGTATACGAGACAGCAAAAGAGACACTGATGTATAGAACAGTCTTTTGGACTCTGTGGGAGAGGGAGAGGCTGGGATGATTTGGGAGAATGGCATTGAAATAAGTATAATATCATATATGAAATGAGTCGCTAGTCCAGGTTCAATGCACGATACTGGATGCTTGGGGCTGGTGCACTGGGACGACCCAGAGGGATGGTAGAGGAGGGAGGTGGGAGGAGGGTTCAGGATGGGGAACACATGTATACCTGTGGAAGATTCTTTTTGATATATGGTAAAACCAATACAATATTGTAAAGTTAAAAAATAAAATTAAATTAAAAAATAAATAAGTAAAAATTTTGATCATCTTCAAAAAACCCCAATATGCAACCAAAAAAAAAAAAAAAGATTATGCCAGCTGATCTAATATATATATGTCACACTATGCTGGAGGTGGTACTTAATGTATTTAGAAACTAAAGCATTCTAGAGTCTCGCTAATCAGCATAAATATTTCACCAATAAACCAGAGATGTCTGCACAGAAACCATATCATGGGGAATCACTCAGGCAGATCTAAATGAGCACTTCAATGGTGGTTTATATTTTACAGATGCTCAAGAGAGTCAGTGTCAACTTCCAAGTCAGTGACTGATTTTTCATAGCAGGGGCTATTCCCTTTGATCCTGACTAGCAGTTGTTTTGCAACCAAAGTTAAAGGGTTTTTTTTTGGTTAAATTCAATATAATTTTCATCACACTTGATTTTTAGACACCAAAATTGCCCATAATTGTGTCTGTCCTATCGCTATGGTAATATGGACAATTATAATGGATTATCCTTTTGTTTTCCTGGTCATTTGTTGATGCCTTTTTTGTTGTAAGGATGTGAAAACATAAGGCAATTTCACCAATTACTGGTAATGTTATTCAGATATTTAATTTATTTTCTGCATGCATAATCAGCCATAAATACATTTTAGCTAATGGCGATGACAAGGGTATAACATAATTTGAGCCCAAACAAATTCACAATAACATTAGGAAGGAAACACAAAACCGTGGGAAGGAAAGAAATAGGAGACAATCTGTCTTTAGTCTGCCTTATGCCAGATCTTCTAATGTGGACCAGGTCTTCTGGGTTAATCTGTTCCTTGGGTTATTATAAAATGGTGAGAGGGCCTAGTAAAATATGTGGTGCATAGTAGGTACGTAATAAATCATTTTCCTTTCCTTTCTATCTAGAAATGGAGTTGACTATGTACTTGGCATTTGATGTGAATTGAATATTTGCTTCCCCTACCCCCAATATCATATGTTGAAGTCTAAGCCCCAATGTGATCGTATCAGGAGGTGGGGCTCTTGGCAGGTAATTAGGTCATAAGAATGTAACCCTCATGGATGGGATTAGTGCCCTTTTAAGATGAAACAGAAACATTACTTTGCCAACAAAGGTTCGTCTAGTCAAGGCTATGGTTTTTCCTGTGGTCACGTATAGATGTGAGAGTCGGACTGTGAAGAAAGCTGAGCACCAAAGAATTGATGCTTTCAAACTGTGGTGTTGGAGAAGACTCTTGAGAGTCCCTTGGACTGCAAGAAGATCCAACCAGTCCATTCTAAAGGAGATCAGTCGTGGGTGTTCATTGGAAGGACTGATGCTGAAGCTGAAACTCTAATACTTTGACCACCTGATGAGAAGTGCGGACTCATTTGAAAAGACCCTGATGCTGGGAAAGATTGAGGGCAGGAGGAGAAGGGGACGACAGACGATGAAATGGTTGGATGGCATCACTGACTCAATGGACATGGGTTTGGGTGGACTCCAGGAGTTGGTGATGGACAGGGAGGCCTGGTGTGCTTCAGTTCATGGGGTCACAAACAGCTGGACACGACTGAGAGACTGAACTGAACTGAAGATGAAACATCAGATAGATGACCTCTTTCTCTCTCTCTCAGCCACAGGAGGATACAAGGAAAGATGGCATCTGCAAACCAGGAAAGGGGCTTCCACCATGCACTAGATCTGCTAGTGCTTTGATCTTAGATTTCCCAGTCTTCAGAGCTGCTAGTAAATAAATCCTTGATGTTAAACCCAGTCTATAGTATTTTTGTTATAGCAGCCTGCACCGATTAAGTCAGTGTTGTTTCATCTGAGACCATTCAAACTCTTCCTTCTACCCTCCAGCTCTGTGGCCAAACCTTAGGGTGCAGGAAAAGGTACCTCATCAACCTCAGGAATATTGATTGGAACTAGAGTCAGAATCTCAGTCTAGAGATAAAGTACAAAAATAGAGCTTTCTGCTGCCAATCCCCAGGAAGTGCCCCCCAAATAAAACAAAACCCGCTGTCACCCTATCTTATCTCAGTTGCACATTCTGTCTGAGTGCCTGCCTGCTACAGGCTTCAATTATGGGCTACCTTTTTACTTCAGTGTCTTTAGTTTGCACAGGCTTGGTAAATGCAGAAAAATTTCTTCTCATTGGAGAAGGCTCCCATCAGCTGCCCAACTTCACTCTAAACCCTTCCTTTTGGAACACTTATTATGCCAGTGAGAAACTCATTTAGTCGCTAATCTGTCTTTAACACCTGCTAATCTCCATTTCTGTCAAAGAAACTGTGTAACCCAGTTTCTGGCTGTCTTCCATCTGGGGTGACACTGGGGAACAGGGAGCAACCAATCCTCAATTCTGGACACACTCCTATTTTTATAACTCCAGGAAGACCCACATTGGATGATTTTAAATTTTCGCCTTGCTCAGAAGGAAGTGTGTGAATGAATTATGAGCATGTGGATCCATCCAAAGGGCCTTCCTGCCACCCTGCTGCATCTTGGCATTCTCTTTGGTTCAGCAAGGTCCTAATAGCACCAGTGACTAAATCTGGAGCTCTTTCCTTGCCTTATAGTAAGAGATGATTTTGGTCACATTTATATCCTGAAATACGGAGAGCTGTGGGCATTTGGGGCTTTGGTGAGAGAGTTTGGGATAGCTTGGTAGGTGCCAAGCTTAGCAGGGGAGACATAGAAAGTTTTCAAATGTCCAAGGAGCATTTTCCTTGCTTTCACTCTGAAACCGATGGAGCAGCAACTGCCAATGTGCTCATCCTCCGTGGTCGATTTCTTTTGCTGCTTGTTCTTTCTTCCACACACTCGGGCAGGAGGATCTTGCTGTCTGCCTTGATCTCTGGAAGCAGAATCATGTGTTTTAAGCCTGTCGAACAATTGCATGCTTGAGGGGCGTTAAATGAGAATGTGGAGGTGCTGAGTGGCATCATCAATCACGCATAACTCCCAAAATAAGTAAATATCTATTTAGCCCTTAACAGTTGTGTTCAAGAAAAGCATTCTACATTCTGACTCTACTTTCCAATATTCATACCATTTTATGTGGCATCTTTTTATTATTTATTTTCTGTTTCTCAAAGAGGGGAAGGGAGTGGATGAAGGTGTGAGGAGCTGAGCAAAGTATCCATTTACAATTTTGGGGGGCCCTGTGAGACTGGAATTGATGTTATAGACCTAAGATGAAGAGGTCCACTCAATAGATTGAAATCAGAAGAACTACCCATTTACCACTAGACTTTTGGCTCACCAAATTACATGATGCTATCGAAAGACAGAATTCTGACTCCAAGCTGGTGCTGTCTACTCCTGTGATGTAGTTGTAACTGCTTTGTCACCAAATCATAAGTGGGGTAGTGCTGGTGGTTGGATATGAACCATGACATCGTGGGGTTCTGGCTGATTACACATGAACTGTGATCGCTTTCTCTCCATGTTCCGTTTTGTGGAGTAGCAACTATTTCAAAATTGAGTCACAAGTGTGCGTGCGTACATATTATGTCCCCAATTTTTCAAACACTGTGCTTTTCTAGAAGGAAGAAATCTAAACGCTGAGCATTTGTACACTCACACCAGTCATGGATGAGGGTTCCAATTGTTCCATATCTTTGCCAACTTCTGGGGTTGTCAACCTTTTACTTTAATCATTCAAGAGGGTATCAAGTGCATCTAATTAAGATCTTTAATTTACATTCTCTAAGAATTTAATGACATTGAGTTCTTTAATGACACTTGTTGGCTATTTGTGTATCTACTTCTGTGAAGCATCTGTTCAAATATTTTGTGAATTTTAAGATATTTCATTGCTCATTTGTAAAATTGTTGACTTTTGGTTCTTTTGTATATTCTGGATACAAGTCCATTGTCCCATAGTGATGTTGTAAACATATTTCTCAACCTGTGCCTTGCTTATTCATTGTCTTAGTAATGTCTTTTGATGAGCAGAAATTTTATTTCTTATGAAGTCTGACTTTTCAAAATTTACTTTTTAGGGTTATGTTTTTGGTGCCCTGTTCAATAAAACCTTTATCCACCCACAGTCATGAGAATTTTCTCATGTTTTTTTCTAGACGTGTTAAGGTCCTGAGTTTTATGTTTAAATCCATGATTAATAGTCAACTAATTTTTGTTTATGGGTAGAAAGGGGTAGAAAGTTTTATATATATATATGTATAACAATTGCATTTGTTATATATATAACAATATATATATATATAATATATAACAATTGCACCTATATATATATATATATATATGAGAGAGAGAGAGAGAGAGAGAGAAGGCAATGACACCCCACTCTAATACTCTTGCCTGGAGAATCCCATGGATGGAGGAGCCTGGTGAGTTGCAGTCCATGGGGTCGCTGGGAGTCAGACACAACTGAGTGACTTCACTTTCACTTTTCACTTTCATGCATTGGAGAAGGAAATGGCAACCCACTCCAGTGTTCTTGCCTGGAGAATCCTAGGGATGGGGAGCCTGGTGGGCTTCCGTCTATGGGGTCACACGGAGTTGGACACAACTGAAGCAACTCAGCATATATATATATATATATATATATATATATAAAAAGATATGTGTGTGTGTGTGTGTGTGTGTGTGTATGTATAATTCAGTTGTTTTAGCAACATTTGTTAAAAAGATGTGCTTTATTCCATAGAACTGACTTGGCATTTTTATGAAAAAAATCAACTGACCATACAAGTATTGTATATTTCTACACACTCTATTCTTTTCCATTGATTTTGTTTTCTATCCTACTTTCCAACTATTAACATATCTTTGTAGCTTTAGAATAAGACTTGAAACTAGAAATTTTTAGTTCTTCAGCTTTTTAAAAATGTTTTAATTTTTGCTTTATTTTTCAAATTTATTTAGTCATTCTTTAAAAAAATTAGGACAAATGTATATCTATGGCTGATTTGTGTTGATACTTGGCAGAAAACAACAAAATTCTGGAAAGCAATTATCTTCCAAATAAAAAAATAATGTGTTTTTTTTTTTTTGGCTGCACCATGCAGCTTGTGGAATCCCAGTTCCCTGACCAGAGACTAAGCCTGTGCCCTCTGGGGGTGGAAACACAAAGTTTGCAACCACTGAACCACCAGAGAAGTCTCAGTTCTTCAGCTTTGTTGTTCATCTTTTTCAATATTGTTTTGGTTATTCTATGTCTATAGTATTGCCATATAAATTTTAAAATTATTATTATTTTTTTTTTTGTAATGAGTCTTGTATACCAATTTAGGGTCAGTGAATATCTTAACAATATTGAGTCTTCCAATCTATGAAAATTGTATAACTCAGTTCAGTTTCTGTTCAGTTGCTCAGTCATCTCCAACTATTTGCGACCCCCTGGACTGCAGCACACTAGGCTTCCCTGTCCATCACCAACTCCCAGAGCTTGGTTCAACTCTTGTCCATTGAGTTGGTGATGACATCCAACCATCTCATCTTCTGTTGTCCCCTTCTCTGCCCACCTTCAATCTTTCCCAGCATCAGGGTCTTTTCCAATGAATCAGTTTTTCACATCAGGTGACCAAAGTATTGGAGTTTCAACTTTGGCATCAGTCCTTCCAATGAATATTCAGGGTTGATTTCCTTTAGGATTGACTGGTTGGATCTCCTTTCAGTCCAAGGGACTCTCAAGAGTCTTCTCCAACACCACAGTTCAAAAGCATCAATTATTCGGTGCTCAGCTTTCTTTATCGGGGAAGGCAATGGCACCCCACCCCAGTACTTTTGCCTGGAAAATCCCATGGACGGAGGAGCCTGGTAGGCTCCAGTACATGGGGTCGCTAAGAGTCGGACATGACTGAGCGACTTCACTTTCGCTTTTCACTTTCATACGTTGGAGAAGGAAATGGCAACCCACTCCAGTATTCTTGCCTGGAGAATCCCAGGGACAGGGGAGTCTGGTGGGCTTCTGTCTGTGGGGTCGCACAGAGTCGGACACGACTGAAGCGACTTAGCAGCAGCAGCTTTCTTTATGGTCCAACTCTCACATCCATACATGACTACTGGAAAAACCATAGCTTTAACTAGATGGACCTTTGTCGGCAAAGTAATGTCTCTCCTTTTTAATGTGCTGTCTAGGTTGGTCATAGCTTTTCTTCCAAGGAGCAAGCATCTTTTAATTTCATGGCTGCAGTCACCATCTGTAGAGATTGTGGAGCCCAAGAAAATAAAGTCTGTCACTATTTCCATTGTTTCCCCATCTATTTGCTATGAAGTGATGGGATTGGATGCCATGGTCTTAGTTTTTTGAATGTTGAGTTTTAAGCCAGCTTTTTCACTTTCCTTTTTCACTTTCATCAAGAGGCTCTTTAGTTCCTCTGCGGTTTCTGTCATAAGGGTGGTGTCATCTGCATATCTGAGGTTATGGATATTTCTCCTGGCAATCTTGACTCCAGTTTGTGCTTCACCCAGTCTGGCATTTGGCATGATGTACTCTGCATATAAGTTAAATAAGCAGGGTGACAAAATACAACCTTGACGTACTCCTTTCCCAATATGGAACCAATCTCTGTTCTAACTGTTGCTTCTTGACCTGCATACAGATTTCTCAGAAGGCAGGTAAGGTGATCTAGTATTCCCATCTCTTGAAGAATTTTCCACAGTTTATTGTGACCCACACAGTCAAAGTCTTTGGCGTAGTCAACAAAGCAAAAGTAGATGTTTTTCTGTAATTCTCTTGCTTTTTTGTTGCTGCAGTGGATGTTGGCAATTTGATCTCTGGTTCCTCTGCCTTTTCTAAATCCAGCTTGACCATCTGGAAGTTCACTGTTAACGTACTGTTGAAGCCTTGCTTGGAGAATTTTGAGCATTATTTTGCTAGTGTGTGAGATGAGTGCAATTGTGCAGTAGCTTGAACATTCTTTGGCATCATCTTTCTTTGGGATTGGAAGGAAAACTGACCTTCTCTAGTCCTGTGGCCACTGCTGAGTTTTCCATATTTGCTGGCATATTGAATGCAGCGTTTTTACATCATCATCTTTTAGGATCATTTCAGCGTCATCTTTTAGGATCTGAAATAGCTCAGCTGAATTCCATTGTATAACTAACTCCCAGCTATTCAGGATTTTGATTTTAAGTGACATTTTGTGTTTAGGTGTCTTGCACATATTTCATTAGGTGTTTTTCTATATTTTTATCATTTTGATATTATTAAAAATTATATTGCTTCTTTGTTGAGACAACTTCAAACTTTTCAAAAATTTAAAAATGGAGAACAAAGAAACTTTTCTCCAGGAGTATTTGAGAATAAGTTTCCAGCACTATATCCTATCACCCCCTCATACTTTATGTTTATTTCCTAAAACAAGTACATTACCCTAAATAACCACAGCACAACCATCAAAATAGGAAGTAAGCAAGAATACATTTTTAACATATAATCCTCAGACTCTGTTCAAGTTTTGTCAGTTGTCCCCAAGATGTTCTTTATAGTAAAATGATCTGATTCTTTAATTATTAAGTGTACTGTTCTGAAAAAAAATTCCTCAGTCTTCATTTTATGACCTTGACAGATTTTACTTTATAGAGCTTAGGTTGATCTGATCTTCCTTTTGATTCGATTCAGGTTATTCATCTTTGGCAGAAATATCACAGAATTAAATCAATATCCTAAAAGTGTTACATAGCTTTAATTTGTTCTATTACTGATGGTTTTACTACAATGGTGCCTATTAGGCTTCTCCACTGTAGATTTACTGTTTACCCCTTTGTAATAAGTATTTTTGTATACTTTACATTTTTCTATTTTTTAAATCTTCATCAAGCATTGAGTATTTTCATTTCTATTAGTATAGTACATGCATTCTTATTTAATAAACTTTAATCCATTAATATCATTCTTCATTTTGATGCTCAGATTGTCCCATTTTTGGCTGATAACCTTCAAGCTGCTGCTCATGTCTTTTTGACATGCCTACTCTGTTTTTTGACTATGTCTTTACTTTCTGACAAAAAAAAATTCCAGGTTCATCCTTGACTTTTCTTGCTTTAAGGCCCAGACTCAGTCATTTATCCAAGTTCTTAATCCTTTTATTTCAGAATGATGTTTAGAAACCAACATCTGGGCCTTAGATATGCTTATCACTATATATATTGCTTGTAATGGGTATCTGTTTATATATATACTTTTCTAAAATCACTGGATTACACTCGTACAGCCATCTTACCTGCCTCCTGTGAAGTCTATATGCAGGTCAAGAAGCAACAGTTAGAACTGGACATGGAGCAACAGACTGGTTCCAAATTGGGAAAAGAGTACATCAAGGCTATATATTGTCACCCTGCTTATTTAACTTCTATGCAGAGTACATCTTGTGAAATGCCTGGCTGGATGAAGCACAAGCTGGAATCAAGATTGCCAGGAGAAATATTAATAACCTCAGATACACAGATGACACCACCCTTATGGCAGAAACTGAAGAGGAACTGAAAAGCCTCTTGATGAAGGGGAAAGAGGAAGCTTAAAACTCAACATTCATAAAACTAAGATCATGGCATCCAGTCCCATTACATCATGCAAATAGATGGGGAAACAATGGAAACAGTGACACACTTAATTTTCTTGGGCTTCAAAATCACTGCAGATGGTTACTGCAGCCATGACATTAAAAGATGCTTGCTCCTTGGAAGAAAAGCTATGACCAACCTAGACAGCGTGTTAAAAAGCAGAGACATTACTTTGCCGACAAAAGTTCGTCTAGTCAAAGTTATGGTTTTTCCAGTAGTTATGTATGGATGTGAGAGTTGGACCATAAAGAAAGCTGAGCACCGAAGAATTGATGCTTTTGAGCTGTGGTGTTGGAGAAGACTTTTAAGAGTCCCTTGGACTGAAAGGAGATCAAACTAGTCAAATCCTAAAGGAAATCAGTCCTGAATATTCATTGGAAGGACCAATGCTGAATACTTTGGCCACATGCTGTCAAGAGCTGAGGTATTAGAAGAAACCCCAGTGTTGGGAAAGATGAAGGCAGGAGGAGAAGGGGACGACAGAGGATGAAATGGTTGAATGGTATCACCGACTCGATGGACATGAGTTTGAGCAAGCTCTGGGAGATGGTGAAGGACAGGGAGGCCTGATGTGCTGCAGTCCATGTGGTCGCAAAGAGTCGGACACGACTGAGCCACTGAACAACAGCACTAGCACACTCAGTTCCATCCACACCTCAGAGTTCATTCTAATTTTCTCCCTTTCCTATTTGTAATCCCTTTACTGACAGTGAGAAACCTCGCTTCCGTTACCCTCAATGTTTTTACTTATTTCGTCAATCCACCTCTAGGTGTCAAAATCATCATTGCCTCCATCCCTGCACACCCTACTCATACTCCCTTGCGTCGTATCAGGCAGTTCTCCCACATCCATGCCTTGCTCAGCCTACATGGGCTCTGGCGCCCCACATCAGCCACCTTCCCATGTACAGATAACTGTTTCACTCTGCTCAGGTTTGGACCCCTTTAACTGGGGCCAGACTCTCATATAAATGTCCTCTTTATTATGCTTGGGCTTCAATACCATTACAACTTTGCCCCACTTCCCTGCGGGGATACTTAGCCACGTTCAGCCCCACTTAATGACTTTTGGGCAGAATTATCCAGGGAGGAAAGGGGAAAGGAAGAGAAAAGAACTAGTAAGTCTTAAAATTTCAATTTGTTTATTGCTTATATGTGGTTATATAGTAATAATTATTTTTCCATATCTACCTTATATTCTATCACTTTGTTAAATTTACTAATTAATTTTAGAGTTTGGAAGATTTCTTTGGACATTCTACATACGCAATCATGTAACCTGCAAATAATTAGGATTTTGTCTTTTTTCTAATCTTATACTTATTATTTCTTTTACTTTTTATTGCACTACATATGATTTCTAGGATAATGGTGAATACAAGTGATGAGAACAGACTTTATCGCCTTGCCTTTATCTGGGGGAAAGGATTAACATTAAGTATGGTAAGAGATATGATGGTAGCTGTAAGTTTTTCACAGATTTGCTTTTCAGCTTGGGAAAAAAATTTTTTTTTCTTATGCCAGTTTGCTGAGGTTTTAAATCATGAAAAGGTATTACTGCCTCTATGGACATGATTATGTAACTTTTTTCTTTTCTTTCACTAATGTTATATATTGCATGGATTGATTTTTTTGAATGTTAAATCAATCTTATATTCCTTGGATAAATCTTACTTGGTCATGATGTATTAACTTTCAAAACTATTACTGAATTCTTTCTGCTAAGATTTTCAGAAGGATTTTTATATTTCTTCAGGAGGTTTTGGTATGCAGTTTTCTGTAGTAATCTTTGTCAACTGTAAATATCAGGGTTATGTGGGCCTCCTAAAATGAGTTAGAAAGTATTTTGTCTTCTGTTTTCCAAGAGAATTAAGTAGAATTGATGTAGTTTCTTTTTTAAAAGTTTTTTAGAAGGAATTCCCTACTGGTCCAGTAGCTAAGACTCTGTGCTGGTTTGATCCCTGGTCAGAGAAATGGATCCCATGTGCCACAACTAACCATTTGCATGCCACAAAGAAGATGGAAGATCCTGTGTGCTGCAACTAAGACCAGTTCAGGCAAAAAAGAAAAAAAAAATTTTTGTAGGCTTTCTTAGTGATATCATCTAGGTCTAAAGCTTTCTTTATTTTTAACTGTGAAGCTAATTTTTTAATACATATGAGACTATTCAGATTTATTTCTTCTGACAGTTTTAATAATTTGTTTTCCAAGGAGGCTGCCCATTTCATTAAAGTTTTTTTTTAAATTTTATTTTATTTTTTAACTTTACAATATTGTATTGGTTTTGCCGTATATCAATATGAATCCGCCATAGGTATACACATGTTCCACATAGGAAGGGGCCTATAATATCATTAAAATTTTTGAATTTGACATATTTTTGTTCAAAAACCTCCCTGACCATCCTTTTAATGTCTATGTTATCTGTAATGGTGTTCTTCTTTTTATATTTCTCTTCTGGATAATTTTTTATTTTCTCCTTTTAATTTCAATCTTGGTAGGAATTTATCAATTTCATTAGTCTTTTTAAAATCCAAATTTATGATTTTATTTTTTTCTTCCATTGTTTCCCTGTTTTCTGCTTCCCTAATTTTTGCTCTTTATGTTCTCTTCTTCTGCTTACTTTGTTCTTTTTCTAGTTTGTTAAGGTAAAATTTTGCTTAAGAGATTGAAGAATAGAGGACGATGCAAAGAAATATTTTGTAGGCCATGCAGTTTCAATTCCAACTATCCTACTTTTCCACTGCTACATGAGGGCTGCCATAGACAAAATGTAAACAAGTGGTTGTGCCTGTGTTCCAAAACAAGGTTATTTGTAAAAAACAGGTAGCAGGGCTTTTGTGGTGATCCAATGGTTAAGAATCTGCTTGCCAAGGCAAGAGACACAGGTTCCATCCCCAGTCTGGGAAGATTGTACATGCCACAGGACAAAAAAACCTGTGCACTGAAACTTTTGAGCCTACAAGCCTACAGCCACCACAGTGAGAAGGCCCCAGCCCCAAATAAAGAGTAACCCCTGTTCCCTGCAACTAGAGAAAGCCTGTGCAACAATAAAGACCCAGCATAGCCAAAAATAAACAAACAGGCAGCAAACTGGATTTAGCCCATGACTATAATTTACTGACTCTGGCCTTAAATTATTGATTTTAAAACTGTATTGCTTTCATAAAATAAGCATTCAATACCCCAAATTTTCCTCTGCTGCTGCTGCTGCCGCCAAGTTGCTTCAGTCGTGTCCGACTCTGTGCGACCCCATAGATGGCAGCCCACCAGGCTTCCCCGTCCCTGGGATTCTCCAGGCAAGAACACTGGAGTGGGTTGCCATTTCCTTCTCCAATGAATGAAAGTGAAAAGTGAAAGTGAAGTCACTCAGTTGAGTCGGACTCTTAGCAACCCCATGGACTGCAGCCCACCAGGCTCTTCCATCTATGGGATTTTCCAGGCAAGAGTACTGGAGTGGGGTGCCATTGCCTTCTCCAATTTTCCTCTAAGAACTGCTTTAGCTGCATCTCATAAATTTCGATATGTGCTATGTTCATTATTATTCAGTCCACAATATTTTCTGATTTTCCTTATCATTTCTCCTTTTATTTATGAGTTATTTATAAACGTGTTATTTAATTGACAACTTGGGGATTTTCCACATATTTTATTTTTTATTGAATTGTAATCTACTGCTATTGTAATTAGAGAACATCTTCTGTATGACTTACTATTTTTTTATTTATTTATTTTAATTAGAGGCTAATTACTTTACAATATTGTATTGGTTTTGCCATACATCAACATGAATCCACCACGGGTGTTTTTATAAAGTTCTTGGAGAATGTTCCACGTCAATATACTTTACATGTTTGAAGTTCTGTTGTTAGGCCCATTAACATTTAGGGTTGTTAGGTCTATTTGATGAGTGGATACTTTTATAATTGTGAAATGTTCCTCTTAAAGAGACGGGAATACCAGACCACCTGACTTGCCTCCTGAGAAATCTGTATGCAGGTCAAGAAGCAACAGTTAGAACCGAACATGGAACAATAGACTGGTTCCAAATTGGGAAAGGAGTATGTCAAAGCTGTATATTGTCACTCTATTTAATTTACATTCAGAGTACATTATGAGAAATGGGCTAGATGAAGCACAAGCTGGAATCAAGATTGCCAGGAGAAATATCAATAACCTCAAATACGCAGATGACACCACCCTTATGGCAGAAAGCAATGAGAAACTCAAGAGCCTCTTGATGAAAGTGAAAGAGGAAAGTTAAAAAGCTGGCTTAAAGCTCAACATTCAGAAAACTAAGGTCATGGCATCCGGTGCCATCACTTTCATGGCAAATAGATGGGAAAACAATGGAAACAGTGACAGACTTTATTTTCTTGGGCTCCTAAATCACTACAGATGGTGACTGCAGCCATGAAATTAAAAGATGCTTGCTCCTTGGAATAAAAGCTATGACCAACCTAGACAGAATATTAAAAAGCAGAGACATTACTCTGCCAGCAAAGATCCATCTAGTCAAAGCTATGGTTTTTCCAGTAGTCATATATGGACGTGAGAGTTTGACCATAAAGAAAGCTAAGTGCTAAAGAATTGATGCTTTTGAACTGTGGCATTAGAGAAGACTTTTGAGAGTCCCTTGGACTGAAAGGAGATCAACCAGTGACTCCTAAAGGAAATCAGTCCTGAATGTTCATTAGAAGGACTGATGCTGAAGCTGAAGCTCCAATACTTTAGCCACCTGATGTGAAGAACTGACTCATTGGAAAATTCCCTGATGCTGGGAAAGATTGAAGGCGGAAGGAGAAGGGGATGACAGAGGATGAGATGGTTGGATGGCATCACCGACTCGATGGACATGTGTTTGAGCAAGTTTTGGGAGTTGGTGATGGACAGGGAAGCCTGGTGTGATGCAGTCCACGGGGTCACAAAGAATCGGACACAACTGAGTGACTGAAATGAACTGATCCATAGTAGTACTGTTTTCTCTAATTTTAAATTGTTTGATATTAATATTGACATTACAGCTTCCTTGTGCTTGGTGTTTATATGGTATACATTTATATCAAGTTGTATTTTCCTTGATAATTAAAATGTATTGTTGTTGTTTGTAATATTTAGTTATTACATTTTTTCCCTTCAGCCATCTGACAATCTCTGCCTTCTAACTGGCTAGTTTTGGAATTTAATGTAATTATTACTGTTATTGAGTATTAGTATGTTTTCTTTGGTATAGCTTGAGTGAGTTATTTTGATCTTTTGGGTGAGAACAACTGCCACTCATGATTTTCTATTTCTGAAATGGAAGGAAATCCACTGATTTTCTTCTGAGTACTAAAATTTCCAGATAAATTTGATACACAATGCAAAAAATGTTAATTACACTGCCTTTATTGCATGTAGTACCTTGATTACAATAAGGACTTGGATTCTCCATCCATCCCTACATCTACAACCTTTGAAATATGATGTTGTAGCTCCTTTCATAAAAAGGGTGGAACTTGTTTCCTTTCCCCTAAAATGAGGTCATCATGTTAATTGCTTTGGCCAATAGAATGTGAATGAAGCGACAGTGTGTCAGTATTGAGACTAGACCTCAGTAGGCTTTATACTTTCTACCTTACTTCTTGAACTCTGTCTTGCTGTTGCTGTCTAGCCTGATGGATGTAGAAATTCCAGGACTTGGCCACTCCTCCTCTCCTGCCAACAGCCAATAAATCACCTGCTATATAGTGCTATCCTTGACCAGGTAACTCCTGATGACTTTGCCAGCTGACTGCAGACACAAGGTCAAGCCACCCAAACATTGCTCAGGTCAATAAAACCTCCCTACTTATCAACAGACTCCTCAGCAATAATACATGCTTATTGTTTTAAACCATCAGTACAAATGATACAACTACTTTCATTCCCTTCCTGCACATGAACAATGGAATTATACTCTCTTAAAGGAGATCAGTCCTAGGTGTTCATTGGAAGGTCTGATGTTGAAGCTGAAACTCCAATACTCTGGCCACCTGATGCTAAGAGCTGACTCATTTGAAACGACCCTGATGCTGGGAAAGATTGAGGGCAGGAGGAGAAGGAGACGACAGAGGATGAGATGGTTGGATGGCATCACTGACTTAATGAACATGAGTTTGAGTGGGCTCCGGCAGTTGGTATTGGACAGGGAGGCCTAGTGTGCTGCAGTACATGGGGTCACAAAGAGTTGGACATGACTGAGTGACTGAACTGAACTGAATTGAATGAGGAGGAGGTGAATTATGTGTAGTCCTGGAAGTCTTGCTGAAGCATCCAGACATCTGCATGGGATGGGAAGAAAACAGTTACTTTTTTCAACTGCCTGCATGAGAGTTCCACTTGGGGAGAAACTGTTTTTATTTGGAAAAATACAGTAGAAGCCTTCTAATCTGATATAATTAGAACTGGTAGTTGGCTGGCTAATCTAGCAGAAGAATGAGAGCTGCCTATTAGCCAAGAGGTCTCTGGTTTCTGTGGGGAGCAGTCAGTGTGTTTTGCAGAGGAAATGGAGAGTGTTGCTTATTTTGATAAAGTAGACTTAGGAACACTGTAGCTTTTGGCTCCCCTCTTTATGGAAAGAAGGCATCTAGGTAGATATCCTAAGAAGAGAAAGAATCATTATTAGCTGTAAAAGTCTAAGTTCCGAATCACAGATGTGGAAAAGATACCTTTCATTCATTCATTAATGCAGAAGACTTTACTATATTTTTCCAAACAAATGAGGATTTATTGAGCTCCCTCTTGGGAGCTTGATAAAATTAGGAATTTATTACATTCACCCACTATATCCGAAGCACATTAGTGTCTGGCCAGATTGAGTACCAACCACTGGTTGAATTTATAAGTATGAGGGAATTTATATCATTTGTTTGAAACAGAGTAAAAACTAATAATTTTCAATCTGGCAGCTGAGTTTCTTTTAGGAGAGAACTATTGCTATTTAAATAGCTTCATACAGATCACTTGAGTTTGGAAGGCATAGTTAGGAAAGAGACAGTGAAATAAAGAGATTGTGAAAACTCTCCTGCACAAGAGATTAACAGAATGTAGGGAGGTACCTTATGGATTGCATGGAGCAAAGAAAGGCTGAGACAAGGAAGGAGAGAGAAAATGGGGCTGAGATGGGTGGTCCTTGGGAATTCTCTTGGCAGACAGGGAGATCGAAGGAATTTTTTTATTTTTATTTTTTTGATTGGTGGAGGTGAAAGCATGGAAATTTTTGTATTAACCTGCAGTTTAAAAAGCTTTAAGTCCTCTGGAGTAGGAAATGGAAACCTACTCCATATTCTTGCCTAGAAAATTCCATGGAACATGGCGGGCTATACAATCCATGGGGTTACAAAGAATCAGACGTGACTAAGCACTCACTCACGTTAAAAAGCTTTATACCTGTGGTACACCAAAAAGAAGGAGTCCTTAGAGAAGTCACTTTTGGTTTGGTCTCTGGTTTAGAAGTTGTGAAGCTTGGAGTGTGTTTGTTAAGTGCTTTAAGTGATGTGATTTGCTGCTACAGCTTTTGGTGTGGTGTAAAATTTTCTTTATTGTCACAAATTTTCAAAAAAAGTCTGCCACACTAACAGCCTGAGGTTCACAGATGGAGACTGGTGTCTGGTAATAGTGCAGAATGGGCAGACACTGTGTTTATCCACAAACTGAATGGCCTCACCTAAATTGTGGGATTCTGAGCTAGAAACAATTCAGTGATGGTGACAACCCCAACATTTCAAGAATCTCCATAGATGGGGGTCAGCATTGAGCTTTTCTCCAGCACATGGCAGGCTTCCCTGGTGGCTCAGACAGCAAAGAATTCGCCTGCAATGCAGGAGACCTGGGTTTGATCCCTGAGTTGGGAAGATCCCTTGGAGAAGGGCATGGCAACCCACTCCAGTACTCTTACCTGGAGAATTCCATGGACAGAGGAGCCTGGGTGGGCTACAGTCCATGGGGGTCACAAAGAGTCGGACTCAACTGAGCGACTTTCACTCACTCATTCACCCAGCACATGGCTCGCGGCTTGAGTGAATTTCATTTGAATTTCAAAGGAATGAGTGTTTCAGGGAAGCCGCTAACAGGATGACATGGGTATCATTTTATTGTTTACTTATTTTAGAATAATATCTTACCCTTATTTTATTTTTTCATTTTTGTGGGGGAGGCCATGCCATGTGGCATGTGGGATCTTAGTTCTCCAACCAGGGATCAAACCCTCATCCCCTGCATCGGAATTGCGGAGTCTTAACCACTGGACCACCAGGGAAGTCCTTACCTTTATTTTTTTAATGTTTGTATGTGTTTATATGGGCCTCAAAGCCTATAAGTACATATCCTGTGACACACACATGTATGTATATATTATCAAGCTGCTAAGGATGGGGAAGTGTGGAATTAGGGTGGGAGACACATTCCTTTATTTGTATTTCCATTATAATGGATTACGTGACAAACATATTTCTGGATATCGTCTGCATTTTTATAATTTAACTTTTATTTTTAATTATGTAACACAAAAGCACAAAACTTTCAAATACATATTATGGGGATGAAAAATATGACAGACCCAAATTATTTTATTTTTATTTATTTTTTTATTTTTTAATATAAATTTATTTATTTTAATTGGAGGCTAATTACAATATTGTATTGGTTTTGCCATACATCAACATGAATCCGCCACGGGTGTACACATGTTCCCCATCCTGAACCCCCCTCCCACCTCCCTCCCCATACCTTCCCCCTGGGTCATCCCAGTGCACCAGCCCCGAGCATCCTGTCTCTTGCATCAAACCTGGACTGGCGATTCGTTTCACATATAATATTATACATGTTTCAATGCCATTCTCCCAAATCATCCCACCCTCGCCCTCTCCCACGGAGTCCAATGACAGACCCAATTTAAAAACAAGCCTTGCTATTTATAAGAGCTGCATTGCCAAAAGAAAGGAAGAGAAGGCTGCGAGCCAGTGGCTGGGAACCACCGATCCTTAGTGCACTGATTTTATATGTTCTATTTGATACCTAAGTACAACCCAAGATTCAACCTGTCCCCACCCCACTCCAGGACCTGCTTTGAGAACAACAGAGTAGAAAGGGGCCTTGGGACACCTGGAACACTGGTCCACTTGAATCTGTGCTCAAGAGTCCTGAGATAGGCCACAGTATTTGGAGGCATGCCATCCTCTTCTTCATGCAAATAGAAGGGGAAAAAGTAGAAGCAGTGACAGATTTTATTTTCTTGGGCTCCCAAATTACTGCAGATGGTGACTGCAGCCATAAAATTAAAAGATACTTGCTCCTTGGGAGGAAAGCTATGACAAACCTAGAAAGCGGATTAAAAAGTAAAAATACCACTTTGCCGATAAAGGTCCATATAGTCAAAGCTATGGTTTTTCCAGTAATCATGTATGGATGTGAGAGTTGGACCATAAAGGAGACTGAGCACTGTAGAACTGATGCTTTCAAATTTTGATGCTGAAGAAGACTCTTGAGAGTCCCTTGGACTGCAAGGAGATAAAGCCAGTCAAGCCTAAAGGAAATCAACTGTGAATACTCATTGGAAGGACTGATGCTGAAGGTTGAATACTGTGGCCATCTGATGTGTAGACTGGACTCATTGGCAAAGACCCTGATGCTCAGGAAGACTGAAGGCAAAAGGAGAAGAGGACAGCAGAGGATGAGATGGTTAGAAGGCATCACCAACTACATGGACATGAATCTGAGCAAACTCCAGGAGATAGTGAAGGACAGGAAAGCATGGCATGCTGCAGTCCATGGGGTTACAAAGAGGAGGACATGACTTAGCAACTCAACAACAACAGCATCCTCTTCTTGGCATGACTTGTCCATCTCAAACTCCAGGTAGCTGATAGAGTGTGAGCTCTGTTTCCCTGTTGGTAGAGATGCAGCACCCATGGGATAACCACACATCATTTTAGATAAGATTTGCTTATTAAGAAAACAGACCTTTTATAAGACTGCCAAGCTGATGGGCACAAGATAGGAATAAGCAAATCTTCCAGAGAAGATTGCTCCAAAGGAACTTTTTACCTTCACGCCCTACTTCTCATTAATGCAACTGGATAAGGCACAAGGAGACACCCTGCTGTTTTTTTCTGCTTTAACGTACGCTCTAAGTCTAGTTTGCAACTTTAAGTACCTGTTTAAAAAAAACAAAAAAACATATATTTGTTTCTTCTCCAATTAGAGATAGTGATAAATTCTTACCATTCTTAATTGATGAAGTCTGTGCAAACATCATTGTCTTTTATCATTGTTCTCTATTCTCTCTCCCATCCTAAGGTCTGAATTAGAAGAATTTACAAAGACTTATTTTTCAAGATGTTTTTAGCAAAATCACATGGTTTTAATGTTTCCATAGTTAGAAAATTTCCCCCTTGCTCACTTGAGTATCACCCAACCTTCTCATAATAAACATAACTGAAGTCTCAATATAGTGTTCACTCAGTCACTCTGGATAGACATGGGTGAAAGGCAAGCTGGCTTCTGGCACTTTTAAAGAGTTTTCGTCATTGAAGGACCTCATTATAAAGGTCTGAAGCGCAAGTGCCAGATCAGAGCAGGAGCCCTGGGGTAAAAAGTATGTCCTACTCCCTTAGCCCCACCCTTGGCGTTTGTTTCTTGGAGAAGGTGACTACTTTCTCCTAGGAGTTTTCTGACTGAGGAAGCAGGGGGACCATGATGCATGCCACACCTCTTCCCTGCCCCCGCCCCCCAAATTGTTGGGACAGTACCTTTAAGATGGAAGCTTGGGCACCTGGAAGAGAATGAGTTCCTGGCCATTCAAATGTGGTATACTACTGAAATTCTAGGGTTCAGTGCACTGCATGTGGACTTGCCTTTCTTACACACAATGCGTCTGCCACAGGTTCTGTCCATGAACTTACAGAATGTCTTACTGATCACGATGGTACTGGACACAGCTTTGCTCCAATCAAAGAAGTCGTTTCATAGCAAAGGAAACGCAGCAGTGAACCTATGCTCATGGAATTCATTGGTCTTTTCATGTTCCCTAGAGTCCTGCCAGAGAACATATTTTGTATAACTTTGGAGACAACTTTTTATCTATTTTTATATTAATAAATAACTTATGTGTACATTGGAGAAGGAAATGGCAACCCACTCCAGTATTCTTACTTGGAGAATCCCATGGACAGAGGATCCTGGTGGGCTACAATCCATGGGGTCACAAAGAGTCGGACACGACTGAGTGACTAAGCATATGTGTATGTGACAAAGATGTGTATTCTGAGGTTGTTTGGTGTAGTGATTTATAAATGTCAGTCATCTCAAATTGGTTGAGGGTGTTTTTCAACATGTCTATGCCTCTGCTTTTTGTCTGCATTTTTCTAAGAAAGATATGATTTCATTTAGTTTTATTTTCTGTTTCTCCTGTCGACTTTTGCTCCATATGTTTTGAGACTAGGTTATTAGGTGCATGTAAATATCTTTCGGAGAAGGCAATGGCACCCCACTCCAGTACTTCTGCCTGGTCATCATTATGAAATGTTCTTTATCTCTAATATACGGCTTGCCGTGAATTCTACTTTGTCAGAAATGACAATTACACATTGGGTCCAGTATATCTTTGGTATATTTTTCCATTTTTTTAACTTTTACTCTTTTATATATTTATATTAAAGGTCTCTTATAAGTAGCATTTAGTTGGTTCTTTTTGTCCAAGTTGACGATCTCTTTCTAGTCCATTTACACTTAACAGTAATTACTAAAATCAGATCAGATCAGATCAGTCACTCAGTCGTGTCCAACTCTTTGCGACCTCATGAACCGCAGCACGCCAGGCCTCCCTGTCCATCACCAACTCCCGGAGGTCACTCAGACTCACATCCATCGAGTCAGTGATGCCATCCAGCCATCTCATCCTCTGTCGTCCCCTTCTCCTCCTGCCCTCAATCCCTCCCAGCATCAGAGTCTTCTCCAATGAGTCAACTCTTCGCATGAGGTGGCCAAAATACTGGAGTTTCAGCTTTAGCATCATTCCTTCCAAAGAAATCCCAGGGCTGATCTCCTTCAGAATGGACCGGTTGGATCTCCTTGCAGTCAAAGGGACTCTCAAGAGTCTTCTCCAACACCACAGTTCAAAAGCATCAATTCTTCGGCACTCAGCCTTCTTCACAGTCCAGCTCTCACATCCATACATGACCACAGGAAAGACCATAGCCTTGACTAGGCGAACCTTTGTTGGCAAAGTAATGTCTCTGCTTTTCAATATGCTATCTAGGTTGGTCATAACTTTGCTTCCAAGGAGTAAGCGTCTTTTAATTTCATGGCTGCAGTCACCATCTGCAGTGATTTTGGAGCCCAGAAAAACAAAGTCTGACACTGTTTCCACTGTTTCTCCATCTATTTCCCATGAAGTGATGGGACGAGATGCCATGATCTTTGTTTTCTGAATGTTGAGCTTTAAGCCAACCTTTTCACTCTCCACTTTCACTTTCATCAAGAGGCTTTTGAGTTCCTCTTCACTTTCTGCCATAAGGGTGGTGTCATCTGCATATCTGAGGTTATTGATATTTCTCCCAGCAATCTTGATTCCAACTTGTGTTTCTTCCAGTCCAGCATTTCTCATGATGTACTCTGCATATAAGTTAAATGAACATGGTGACAATATACAGCCTTGACGTACTCCTTTTCCTATTTGGAACCAGTTTGTTGTTCCATGATCAGTTCTAACTGTTGCTTCCTGACCTGCATACAGATTTCTCAAGAGGCAGATCAGGTGGTCTGGTATTCCCATCTCTTTCAGAATTGTCCACAGTTTATTGTGATCTACACAGTCAAAGGCTTTGGCATAGTCAATAAAGCAGAAATAGATGTTTTTCTGGAACTCTCTTGCTTTTTCCATGATCCAGCAGATGTTGGAAATACCCTGATCTTGCTTTTTCCATGATCCAGCGGATGTTGGAAATCCAGCGGATGTTGGTCATAGCAAATACCCTCTTCCAACAACACAAGAGAAGACTCTATACATGGACATCACCAGATGGTCAACACCGAAATCAGATCGATTATATTCTTTGCAGCCAAAGATGGAGAAGCTCTATACAATTAGCAAAAACAAGACCAGGAGCTGACTGTGGCTCAGACCATGAACTCCTTATTGCCAAATTCAGACTAAAATTGAAGAAAGTAGGGAAAACCACTAGACCATTCAGGTATGACCTAAATCAAATCCCTTATGATTATACAGTGGAAGTGAGAAATAGATTTAAGGGCCTAGATCTGATAGATAGAGTGCCTGATGAACTATGAAATGAGGTTTGTGACATTGTACAGGAGACAGGGATCAAGACCATCCCCATGGAAAAGAAATGCAAAAAAGCAAAATGGCTGTCTGGGGAGGCCTTACAAATAGCTGTGAAAAGAAGAGAAGCGAAAAGCAAAGGAGAAAAGGAAAGATATAAACATCTGAATGCAGAGTTCCAAAGAATAGCAAGAAGAGATAAGAAAGCCTTCTTTAGCGATCAATGCAAAGAAATAGAGGAAAAATTACTAAAATATTTACGTTTAAATATACTGTCATATTTCTTGTTTTCATTTGAATTAATGTTTTACTTCTATTTACATCTCCTGTCCCTTGTTTCATTGTTGTCATGTATTTTAATTCTAAAAATATATTGTACTACATGACATACTATCGGTGTTTTAGCAGTCGATATCCTTTGAGATTTAATCACATGTCTGTCTTTCTAGAAATCTTTCTTCCTTCCTGTTTCTATAATTTCCTCCAGGGTCATTTTGTTTTTTATTTCTACGTGAAAAATTCCCTTTAGCACTTTCTCTAGTCTCAATCTGCTGTAATTTTATCTCTTAGTTTTTTTTTTTTTTTTTGTCTGAAAATGTATTTTTTTCTACGTTTACTTTAGAGGACTTTTGGGAGTGTGTATAGAACTCTAGTTTGGCCGTTGTTTTCTGTCACCATTTTAAAGATGCTGTTTCAATATCTTAATTCCTATCACTTCTATTAAGAGATCAGCTATTAGTTTTATTGATACTTCTTGAAAGTAAAAATGACTTTTCTGTCCTGTAGCTGCTTTTTGCAAGCTTCTCTTTCTTTGATTTGAAACAATGTGTCTAGATATTTTGTTTTGTGTACATTTCCTCTCAGTGTTTGTAGAGATTTTGGAAATCTGTAGAATTATCTTCCATCATTTTGGAAAGCTCCTAATCCTAATCTTCAAATAGTTCTTTTTTGTCTTTTCTATTCATTCCTTCTGAGACTCTATACATTTCTTAACTGATTTCACTACATCCCACGCATCATTTATCTATTCTCTGTATTGTTTCTGTCTGTGCCTCCACTTGGATATATTCTAATTTTTTACCTTTCATTTCATTACTCTTCCTTTCTCTGTTTTATCTTCTGTTAAAATCACTACTGAATTATAAATATGAGTTACTCTATTTTAAAATTTTAGAATTTCCATTTGTTCGTTTCTTATGGATTCTAATTCTGTTATACATTCTCCATGGATTTCTGTTTTTGGACAAAATAATATGTATAATAACTCAGGATCTGTATCATCTCTGGTATAGTTTCTGTTGTCTGATAACTTTTTGGAGAATGGTGGATGTTTTGTATGAAAGTAGTAGAGACTCTGCACAATATTATCTTCCTCTACAGGATATGTAATTTTCTTCTGGCAGCCAGAAAGAATATAAGCAGATCACCTTACTTTGGTGGAAACCTGCTTTCAGATTTCATAAGGACTACCTATATTCCCAGCTTGTCCATTCTCCTAAGGTATAATGCTTAATCCAAGGACACAGCCTACTGGAAGTTTCAGTTCAAATTGTGTTTTATTTTTCCTATCTCTAATTAGTGCCTACTCTCTTTGGCATCCTCAGAACTCCAAATTTTGTCTCGGCAACTCTGGCTTTTCAGCACATGTTTTCTTCTCAGATTCTCAGCATCTTGCTTCCTGTGTGTGCATTTTTGAAGCTTTGCATATGGTCTTGAGGGAAAATTGTATGTAGAATTTTTGGCTTACTTCTCACTAGTTCATTTTTTCCCCAGGGTCATGGATCTTAGAAGATCCTCAAATATTTGGAAGTTAAGCAATACACTTACTAAATGACACATGCCTTTGTCATCCTGTACTTTAATGTTGATCTCCCCAGCTTTGTAGGGTAGCTGCAAGTTCTAGGTTGCGGTATTTTATTTGGCCTTTGTGCCCTGGACTATGAAACATCTCAAAGGGAAAAAAGTCACTGATCACTATCTCTCCATGATCTTACCATCCTGCTTCCTTGACTTTAGTGCTTCAAATCACCTTTTTTTGGGGGTATTTTACCTGGATTTTGTGGTTATTATTGGCAGAAGATTTAGTGCGATATGAGCCACTGTCACAGCAAAAAGTAGAAGCTGGGTCACATTCATGATTTAAATTACAAGTTGCTGAAGCCACATATTATGATAATGTCTTTATCCCTTACCCAGATCTTTTGTCCTATGGTACTTCTAACAAAGAAGGAATGTGAACACTCTTCAAGAAACCAGATTTGCTCTCCTATATTGAGGAGAGAAAAGGAAGAACAGAAATCCTCCTCAGCTGGCTGAGGAATCATGCTGTTTTTGGCTTCGGTAATTGTCATTTTCACATGGTCACCCTTGAAACACCTGCATTTCCGGCTTAAAATCGGGCAGAAAACCAGCAGTGACCTGAGATTACACTGCCAGCCCCAACCCGATGACCCAGTTTATCTTTCCACTGGATGAAGTCGCCTGAGTCATGTGTTGGACCTCTGTGGGTACAGGTGATGAAAAGGAATGATCTTTTCAGTGACATATTGTTTTGTCTGCTCTCTTGCCAACATGTTCCTAGGCTCCCAAAGCTCTGGTAAACACAGATCTTACAAAACATGTGCACATCCACACACTTATATGGGTGCACACATGCACACATGATTCTCTCTCATTGCCTCTCTCTAGCAATTATCTTCCAAGGCAAACCCCATTTGCAGGAGAGTTGGAGCTAGAAGAATTTCTATCCTCAGCCACAGGGCGCCTATAATCAGCTCTCCTCACTAACCTCAATCCCTGGCCCTAAGAAAGAGAAACATGTTCTTTCAAGTGCAAGGACCACACCCTTTATCTATTCTGGGATGAATGACATCTTTCTAGAGAAACGCTCTTTTTTTTTTTTAATACCTGTGTAGTGTGGCTCATTTTCCTCTTTTATTTTAAGCAAACAGCTAATCTGTTTTAAAATTTTCTTCCTTCACCCCCTCCCACATTTAACACTCCATTCTGTACTATGTTGGACTATGTAGATCTATGTTATTCTTCTGTAACATTTGTGCAATATTATTTGACCACAGCTCTTTTTCTATCCCTTTGGGAAAAGTAAGTGTGTTTTTCTCATGCTGCTGCCGCTGCTAAGTTGCTTCAGTCGTGTCCGACTCTGTGTGACCCCATAAACGGCAGCCCACCAGGCTCCCCCGTCCCTGGGATTCTCCAGGCAAGAACACTGGAGTGGGTTGCTATTTCCTTCTCCAGTGCATGAAAGTGAAAAGTGAAAGTGAATTTGCTCAGTCGTGTCCGACTCCTAGCGACCCCATGGACTGCAGCCTATCAGGCTCCTCTGTCCATGGGATTTTCCAGGCAAGAGTACTGGAGTGGGGTGCCATTGCCTTCTGCATTTTTCTCATAGTTCTGGCAATTTTCTGACTACAAGGAGCATGTGTCTCTACCACTCAGCCTTAGTTGATAATTTGAAATGCTAGGGTTAAGAATAAAATAACCTAAAAGGCAGTGGCATATAATGGGATAGAGCACTGGATTTGAAGGAAGGAGATAGTTGGGTTGATTCTCCAGATTCCAGATTTATACTCTTATTAATTCACACATCCCCAAAATGACCTTAAACTTGAATCACTAAAGACCTGACTTCATAATCTATACCATGAGGATAGCTTGCTAATGTTACTATGCTTCTGTGAGCACAAAATGTAGGGAATACAACATACAAGCCGGTAGCCGGTAGTAAAATCTGTGGAGAAGGCAATGGCAACCCACTCCAGTACTCTTGCCTGGAAAATTCCATGGATGGAGGGGCCTGGTAGGCTGCAGTCCATGGGGTCGCTAGGAGTCGGAAACGACTAAGCGACTTCACTTTCACTTTTCACTTTCATGCACTGGAGAAGGAAATGGCAACTCACTCCAGTGTTCTTGCCTGGAGAATCCCAGGGACGGGGAGCCTGGTGGGCTGCCGTCTATGAGGTTGCACAGAGTCGGATACGACTGAAGTGACTTAGCAGCAGCAGCAGCAGTAAAATCTGAGAAGTGGGAAAAATATCTATACCAGGCTTGGCTTCATCTGCAGAGCTGTTTGTTTGGTAGATACAGATATGATTATTTGTGCAAAAGCTTAATTCCTGGGACCAGAAGACCTCCACCCTATCTATTCTATTAAATGGCAAAATGACATTGGATTCTCTCTGAGCCTTAATTTCCTCATCCATGGAATTTCAACAAGAATGCCTGCTTTAAAGAGCTATCATAAAGGTCATAATGAAATAGAATCCAAGGAATTCTTTGGAAGATATTAGACTTCTTTAAGATATAGAAAACTGAGGTATTGAGAGGTTCAATTGCCCAAATTCTCATGGGTTGAAGACAGTAGAGTTAGTATTTAATTGCGCATAAATTAGAGTCTATGATCTTAGGAACAGGATTATTTGAGCTTGTTTAAATGTAAACATAAACAAGATTAGAAAAGCATAGAATAGCTCATTAAAATCAAATGTAAGAAAGTAGATAGACTTTATGAAGAGGAACTAGAAGGGGAACCATTAAATTGATCAGTCAGCATGTCCGATTCTCTTGTCTTTCTCTTTCTCATTTCTTTCATCTCTACTTATTTTGGTTGGTTTGCATCCTTCTCTGTCTTGCGTTGCAAACCAGCTTTCTCAATTCTGCATTTGTTTAATAGAATATGGCTGGCTCACAACCATAGATTTTGTTGTTACCATTCTATCCACTTTTGGAGACTGACTTGTGGAAACAATCCCACATTTGAAATATCTGAGAGACCTGATTGGTTCAGCTCATCATCAATCATCTTGAAGGGTGGGGTGGGGACAGAATGTCCCAATGTAAGTAGCATTCCTGGAAATCTAACCATGTGTGGAGACAGAGGGTGGTCAAGGAGACAGAGGATGGTTAAAGAGACAGGAATACTGATTCATTGGCTGACTCTACAAGATTTCCATTCTGTAGGCATTTAGTGATAAATGTTTTATGTTTAAAACAGCTGACTTGATGTACAGTATTCTATGAATTGTACTAGTTGTATAGATTTATTAGACATATACATTATAATCAGGATATAGAATGGCATCCAAAACTCTCTCATGCTAGCCCACTGTAATCACACCCCAACCCCAGTTCCCAGTAACCACTGATTTGTTCTTCATTGTTAAAATTAAAACAAAGGCTTTCTTGAGTGATTGCTGGATTCCCAACAATGTGTCTCAGTAGAGGTCCTTGTACAAGATTAAGCTGAAATTTTCGTCACGGTTGTAGCATTGGTGTATATCAGTGTGCTCATACATATGCTCCCCAAATATTAGCTCATGAAATGTCATCTTGAATTAACTGTCCCCATCTCCAACATAGGACTTCACTGGTGGCTCAGACAGTAAAGCGTCTGTCTACAATGCGGGAGACCTGGGTTCTATCCCTGGGTTGGGAAGATCCCCTGGAGAAGGAAATGGTAATCCACTCCAGGACTATTGCCTGGAAAATCCCATGGACAGAGGAGCCTGGTAGGCTACAGTCCATGGGGTCACAAAGAGTTGGACACGATTGAGCGACTTCACGTTCACTGTCACCTCCAACATGATCCAAATATAGGGCCAGGAAGATTACTGGTTATCCCAATGTTTAAGAATTATTCAATTAATATTTATTGCATGTTAATAACAGGTACTTAGTAATGTTCAAGGGAAAAATCAGTATAAAAGACAAAAATCCTCATCCTCTGTAACTTATGTTATAGGGGGATTGCAGTCTAACATGGAAATAATATATAACAAACATCAAGTCATTTACGTCACACAGAAGCTAAAGTCTCCATGTTGCTGGTCTCTTACCTTTGGGTCTCTTCTTGGGTCATCTTCCAGGGGTTCAGGTCCAGGTGTCTGTCATGTTCCAAATCTCAACACTGCACTTAATTCCTTTGCATATGAAAAATTATCCCAAACCGGGTTTGAGACAGAGGTGTGTTTTTTTTTTTTTAATGATGTAATTCACAGCCTCCTACTAGGAAAGAAATTAAGATTTGTGATAAAATGCTTAAGCAGTTTTACATTAAACTTTAATGAGATTAAGACTTCTTCTGGGAAACTACCTACCCACCTGCTTAGCTGACTGTCAGTCAAGTTTCTAATGATCTTCTCAACCAGACGTTCTTTTTCCATGTATCCAGTCTAACTGTGACTGTCTCACCTTCCTCTTCCTGTTGACTGTGTCTTCCAAGGTCAAGCAAGATCTCTCTTTTGCACAAGTTTTTAATAAAATATTGACCTATGCTCATAGGTATATTATCTGATAGGCTATTTTAAATGTTTTTAAAAATTTACTGCTTATTCTGAGCCTTCTGTCAAAAAGAATACTATAGTTATACAAGGTGTTACAAAACTGACAATAGCATACAAAATGTCTCTGTATGGTTTCTTATAACTGTCTGTGAATCTACAATTACCTCAAAAGGAAAAGGAAAAGAAAGGAAAGAGATGCCTCCCCCCTGGCTTTCTCTGCTTTTCCTCATCTGTTTCCTCTGAGCCTCTATGGCATTTTCCTCTGCTGTCTAGAGTGTCATTTCTGCTTTCCATCAGGGTCTCTCTTCCTATCAGTCTTCCTGTAGCCCGTGGCCCACCAGGCTCCTCTGTCCATGAGATTCTCCAGGCAAGAATACTGGGGTTGGGTAGTCACTCCCGTCTCCAGGGGATCTTCCCGACTCAGGGATCATAGCTGGGTCTCTTGCATTGCAGTCAGATTCTTTACTGTCTGAGCCACTAGGGAAGCCCCCAGTCCTCCCACTCTTTCCTATATCTCTGCTGTCTTCTTATATGTTATAGCCATGTTATATACTCATCTCTGTGCTTACATATTTTTTTTAAGGTTTAAGGTCATAAATTATAAAAGTTTTACTTTGTGCTTGCCTTTTCCATGTAGGAGGTGCTCATGAAATGTTTGTTGAATTAAATTAAAAATTTAAATAGCTGACACCCTTGATATCTGTTCAGGGAACTGTACCTCTATGTTAGTACCTAAGGAAGGGGAATAAGGTGGGTCCGGAGAGTCCCTTGCTTGTTTTTGCTGAGGAGTGTGGACCAGTGCTTCTCAGTCTTCACCATATTGAAATCATCTGGGTGGCTCTTAAGAAATAACCAGTGCCCAGGCTCCCCAGCAATTATATTTAATCTATCTGAGGTGGGTGCAGCATCAGTATTTTTAAAAGCTGGCTTGGTCAAATGTGCAGCCAGGCTTGAGGACCACTGTTTTAGATCATTAATTTCTAGTGTCATTTTCCCCTGAAATATGCTGGGGAGAGAAAGCCTTTTGTACTGCTTAAAAGTGACTGACCATAGAGAGGATTTTCACCCAGAAGTGGAGATGGAAAGTGACTAAGAACAGGATGGATAGTTTGAAAGAAATCCCCAGGAATTCCAATATGCCTTTTAGAAGCCACTCACTCACTCCCCATTCACATCCCTCATTACTCCAATAGTTTCTAGAACATTTATTTATTCCACTAATACTAACTCATGTCCACCCTTTATAAGAGACATCCTCTTCTAGCAGCTGGGAGCACATACCCTATAGCTGGAGCCTGGACTCGAGTTCTGTCTCTATATCTCAGTCTCTATCAGTTTGTTACTGCAGTTCATTATGCAGTAATAAACACAGTAGTAATAAAACCTATCTCATAGGATTGTTGTCAGGGTTAAATAATAATTCATGGAAAATATTTAGACTACAATGGCCTCTTGTAATTAAACAATATATGGAAACTGTTAGCTTCCTTCCTTCTCCTCATTATTGTTATTATTTTTCCAGGCATCAGGCACACTGGGTGCTATGAGGTAGTACAGAATCAAACTTACTCTTCCTCACAGAGTTCTCTGGAAAAGCAGGCATTAGATAACAGCACGCAGCATCACTGCATATCAGTATTCAGTGATCCCTGTGCGAAAATGTGGAACAAAATCTTTGTTTTCCAAGTGTCATCTTATACAGTCCCCTGTTATCTTTGCAGTGGTTGTGATGATAGCACCCTGCATTGAAGAGCTGGTTTCCACTTTAACACTGGACTTTAAAACGTCCAGGTTTGAAGGATTTCTTTGTCCATCATCAGACTAGAGCAGAAGGGAAGGTTGGTTCGTACATTCAGCCTTTTCCAGTCTGGGCTGGGCTGACATGCCCACATCCCTGACTCAGCCCTATTTCTTAAATCCAACCTAGGGATCTCAGTAGTGCTATATCTTCTGTCATTAATTAACCCAGCACGACATGCTGTCCCCTTAAACCACTGTGCTTTGTCCCCAGCAAAGTACTTGGCTTGCCAGGACATGATGAGTTGGCATATAAATTGAAGTTGTTGTTCCTCGGTTGTAAGGCGAAGGGTGGAAGAACATTTGGAATGCTGTGAAATAGACATCCAGCGAGTTTCATTCTTCATAAGCATGGCACAGTGTTAAATTTTTCAGAGCGCTGTGCCTCTGTACCATCAACTTGGGATTTTCTGTCTGAATTTATTGAGAGTATAGAGTCACAGAAGGTGATTAACATAAATTGCATCCTCTATTCCTGCCTGTTGTTGTCTCATAAGTTGCATGGAAACATTTTTTTAACACCCATTCAAACTAGCTGTCTTTGAATCCTGACTCTGCCACTCACTTGAGTGGCCCTGAGTCTATGGCCTCAGTTCTCTTATCTGTTAAATGGGTATGATGACACTACCTATTTCAAAGGGCTGTTATAGGACTAGATAAATTAATAAATATAAGTGCCTTGCATAATTGATGGCACACTGTGGGCATCCAATGACTATGAACGATTTTTATTTTATTAGAGATATGATTATTAGCTGTTGCTGCTGTTGCTAACTCGCTTCAATCGTGTCTGACTCTGTGCAACCTCATAGACGGCAGCCCACCAGGTTCTCCCGTCCCTGGGATTCTCTAGGCAAGAACACTGGAGTGGGTGGCCAATTCCTTCTCCAATGCATGAAAGTGAAAAGTGAAAGTGAAGTCGCTCAGTCGTGTCCGACTCTCAGCGACCCCATGGACTGCAGCCTGCCAGGCTCCTCTGTCCATGGGATTTTCCAGGCAAGAGCTTCTGGAGTGGGGTGCCATTGCCTTCTCCGGATTATTAGCTAGATCTTTATCATTATACTTCTTTTTAAAAAGTGTTATACCTTTATTTTTTTATGTTTTTTTCTATGTGAACCATTTAAAAAGTCTTTATTGAACTTATTAAAATACTGTTTCTGTTTTATGTTTGGGTTTTTTGGCCGTGAGGCATGGGGAACCTTAGCTCCCTGACCAGGGATTGAAACCGCACTTCCCACATTGAAAGATGAAGTCCTTACATTTTTAAATAATTATTCTTAGAGAAAGGTTATAGGAATTAATATTTTAAACCAAACACTGAGTCCCTTACCTCTTTCAGTTCAATTTTCAGATAAGAAAAATGAAGCTTAGAGGGGTCAAGTAACTACTTCAAAAGTCAGACTCATCCAAAATAAAGGAGAAAGTGAGACTTTGAACCGACATATGCTTGACTTCACAATACTTATTAAAACACAATTTTAAGCACTTTCAGAAAAGGAGCCTCCCAGGCCTCTGGGTCTGCTATGGGAAGTCGCATGCCTCATATTCCTTCTCATGGTTGAAACCTTGAAAACCTTTGAGCACATTTAAAGTACCCTGTGTATGTTCACGTGGATTTTTTCCAGTGTTACCACAAGTGCATCTAATGATACTGTCACATTAGGTGACATAGGTTTTGTTTGTCTTACTAACTAAATGAAGCTCAGAGAGGATAGTTGTGGAGTGATTATTAGAAATTTCCCCAATTATCAAAGATTCTTTCTAAAATGAGATTTTCCTACTAGTCATATTTCATAGAAGTTCATCTCTCCCTTCTATATCCAGATAATTTCCAAGTACTCTTGTTTTTTCCTCCTAAATACCTCTGCAGTCTGCACTCCTGCTTGCCCCTCTCCAAGTCATTCTTCGCATTGAAGCCAAAGTGATCTTTCGGAAATGCTAAGTTATTGTCACACCCCCTGCGCAGGATCCGCAGGATCCCCAGGGCTCTAGGGGTGGACCTGGATGCTGTCCACGATGCTGGTACCCATGCCACCCTGTACACTGAGGCATCCCACTGTGCTCCAGGCAAGGAGGGTGACATATGCAAAGGGCTCTAGCAACTTTTCCAGAACCTTCCTGCGTCTCTCCTCGGTTACTCTGCCAGCGCCAATCACACTCTCTCTCATTATCACTCCTGCCTGGGAGCCGTGACAGATTCCTGGAACACATTTCCACTTTCCATCCCACTTCTTAACTAACTCTTATTGTTAGTGTTCAGCTCAAATGCTCCCACCTCAAGAAAATGTTCTCTGATCACTCAGTTTAGGTAGACTTCCCAACATTCATAGATAAAGTAGCCCATAGTTCTCTTCTGAAACATGTCATGATTGTGATTGAATATTCAATTGCATAATGTTTTGTTTGAACCCTTCCACAGCATAGAAACCCCACAAAGACAGAGATAATGTCTTTCTTATTCTCTCCTGCATATATTCCCACCTCTTTGCAGAAAAGGTCTTGGGTAAGTATTTGTTGAGTGAATAAATAGACTCTAGGAAAATCCCATGGATGGAGGAGCCTGGTAGGCTGTAGTCCATGGGGTCGCTAAGAGTCGGACATGACTGAGCAACTTCACTTTCACTTTTCACTTTCATGCACTGGAGAAGGAAATGGCAACCCACTCCAGTGTTCTTGCCTGGAGAATCCCAGGGATGGGGGAGCCTGGTGGGCTGCCGTCTATGGGGTCGCACAGAGTCGGATACAACTGAAGTGACTTAGCAGCAGCAGAGGCATACTGTTTTTTTTTTCTCTTTTAAAAGAGGCTGTGATATGATTGATAAGCTTTCCTCTCTTATATCAAAGCAGGATTCCAGAAGTGTTTACTTTTTAAGCAGACTTAATTTCATTACCAGATATATTTGGGAGAAAATCCAATTAAAACATGCTGTGCAGCTTGATCACTAAGGGTGACCATCATTGCCCAGGTAGAGAAAACCGAGTTATGGGCAGTGGCCTTTCCAGGTGAATCTCTGCTTCAGGCCAACTTCTCCAATATGATTATCTTGCTTTAATATGTACACACACTGTCTCTAACAAATAGCTTTAATAATCATCATCTCCAGCAGAAGAGACCTGTAAAGGAGGAATTTTTCCTTGACTAGTGTAATGGAATAGACCAATACCATAATTGGAAAAGCTAGACACGGGGCTCCACTGACTGTTCTTTCTTTCCAGAGTTAGCTTTTGTTGAATCCTTTCTTAATTTTCAGTGATTTGTTGTTCAGTTGCTCAGTTGTGTCCAACTCTTTGCATCCGCATGGACTACAGCTCACCAGGCTTCCCTGTCCTTCACTATCTCCCAGAGTTTGCTCAAACTCATGTTCATTGAGTCGGTGATGCCACCCAACCATCTCATCCTCTGTCTTCCCCTTCTCCCCCTGCCATCAATCTTCTCAGCATCAGGGTCTTTTCCAATGAGTCAGCCCTTTGCATCAAGTGGCCAAAATGTTGGAGCTTCAGCTTCAGCATCAGTCCTTCCAATGAATACTTAGGATTGATTTCCTTTAGGGATTGACTGGTTTGATCTCCTTTCAGTCCAAGGGACTGTCAAGAGTCTTCTCCAGCACCACAGTTCAAAAGCATCAATTCTTTGGTGCTCAGCCTTTGTTACGTCCAACTCTCACATCCATATATAACTACTGGAAAAACCATAGCTATGGCTGTACACCTTTGTCAGCAAAATGATGTCTCTGCTTTTTATTTTCAGTGATAAAAGTCATTTTTCTTGCATCCCGTTTCTTGCATCATCTGGCAATGGTCTTGGCTTCCAAAATATATAGGTACCATGAACTCATTCATGCCCCCTGTAAAACACCCCTCTCCCCATTGCTGCAGGCACACTTGGGGGCTCCAGGGATTAAGAGCAGATTCATCAATGACTATAAGTAAGGGCACTAATGTCCATATCATTCACTCCACTGTGATGATTGAAAAATGCCTTTAGTTTGGGAATTATCATTCTGCATGGATTCTCAGTGGAATTAACTCATGATTCCTTGCTGTTTCTGGCCAAATTTCAGAAGAGATGCTTTAAGTAGATTGGATGGGATAAAAACAAAGACCTATCTGAGAAGTTTCATGGCAGTATCTCCTAAATCTTGTAAAACTTATGAATAAGGAAAGGGAATCATAAGGCAAAAAATAACAATGAGAAAAAAACTAGATGCAAAATCCAATACTTGTTTCAGAGCTGAAATTTCTGGTAATTTTTTTTTTAATTTTAGGGTCATTTTTTAATTGAAGTATAGTTGATATATAACATTATTTAAATTACAGGTGTACAATATAGTCATTCACAAATTTTAAAGTTTATTCTCTGTTTATAGTTATTATAAAATATTTGCTATATTTCTCATGTTGTACAATATTAAAATTCATGGTATTTAGATGGTTGTGACACCGTCTTGCTCTGACATACCCATTCCTCCAAGGAGAGCATCAGGAACAGATAATGCTAGCTGTTTCACTTGGATAAAATTTGGCAAAGTTACTCGTCTTGGCCACCTGGATTCTGAGATTGGATTATGAGCATGCCTTCTTAGAGGGAGGAAGGGCCGTTTGATATTCACCATTCCTGCTAAGGTTAAGAAATAACAATAATGACATGATAATATTTTTGAGCATTTTTAAAGTACCAGAAACTAAGTGAATTTTACGTCATCCCTCAAAAAACTCTATCAAGTAGGTTTTATGATTAACCGCATTTCACAATAGAGTCTGAAACTCAGAGTGTTCCAGTAACTTTATGCTGGGAACATTCTAGTGAGCAGTAGAGGCAAATTTTTGATCCGTGTTTGACAAGTTCCCAGTCTAATATGTTAAGCACCACTGTATGCCTTTACTTTATAAAGGTAACCAGCTCCATTTAGTCAGGAGAGGATCACCCTCTGACTTCCTCCTTAAACCCATCTTTCTAAATAAATCCATAGCTGGGAGATAAAAGAACCCCCTTCCCTGGAGTAATTTCCTGTTCCCTATGAGCTAAAAGAATTGAGCCACAAGTATAGTTTTTAGTATGTGGAGCTGAAAACCTCTGCACTTCCTGGTAAATGTTAAATCATAAGCTGGGGCTAGTTTTCCTTCTCTGGAATGAGCTGTGTAAGGGAGAAAAATCAAACAACCTCCCTTGCGAAATTGGTTATGTAAAGGAGTTTCTTCTTTTTTCTTGCTTAACACTCCTGGACATTATGCAAAATTCATTCTAGAGATCTTCCTAATAAAATAAAACAGTTGTTTCCATCTAATGGGATTAGTTTTAAAAAATGCTATAGCGATGAGTCCACTCTGAGAGCAAACTCACCATGAGCGAAGCTACTGGAAGAGAAGGAAGCCTGAATTGTTACCTATTAAATTAACCACCAGAGGGGCCGCACATGGAGTTCAAGCAAAGTGTATTGCCAAAGGTAAAGCTAAATAATTTAAATATGTGTGCCCCTAATGAAAATCAAGTTTTTTGATTTAAGCCCTCTTCCTAGAATGGAAAGGCAAAGCATGAGGGTTTTTAAAAACTGTCTGTTACATCTTTGGTTACTAAACCATTTATTTAAAATAAAATTCTTAGGTGTTACAACGCAGAAATACTACGGTCTTTTATCCTCACACATGATCTGAGGAATCATCAGTGCAAGTGACAGACAATTCACCCTGAACTGGCTCATCCGTAAAGATAATTCACTGGCTCACAAACCTGAATAGTCAAGGGCTTGACTGGGCCTCCAGTTTAATGTGATCCTGGGTTTAAGTAATAACATCAGAACTAATCTCTCTCCCTTTCTTTTCTTTGTGTCGACCATAAGACCAGCCAGAAAGAAACACATGTCATCTTGTAGGCGACTTTTCAAAGTCCTGAGATTGCAACTCATTGACTCTGATTGTGCTATATGCCAAGCTCAAACGAGTTATCACGACCAGATGGATGTGGCGGTCAGGCTTGTGTCAATGCCTGGAATTGGAGCTCCCTGAATTTATGGACTGACAGTAAGGAGGGGCGGAGAAGGCAATGGCACCCCACTCCAGTACTCTTGCCTGGAAAATCCCATGGATGGAGGAGACTGGTGGGCTGCAGTCCATAGCTGGGAAATAAAAGAACCCCCTTCCCTGGAGTAATTTCCTGTTCCCTATGAGCTAAAAGAATTGAGTTGGACACGACCGAGTGACTTCACTTTCACTTTTTCACTTTCATGCATTGGAGGAGGAAATGGCAACCCACTCCAGTGTTCTTGCCTGGAAAATCCCAGGGATGGGGGAGCCTAGTGGGCTTCCACCTATGGGGCCGCACAGAGTCGGACACGACTAGGGTGACTTAGCAGCAGCAGCAGCAGTAAGGAAGGGAGTATACCCCTGGAAACTATTCCAGAAGAGGAGGGAAAAGACACTAGGAGGTAAAAAATAGTGAAACAACAAGACCAAAGAGTCCATTAGAACCAAGAGGGTGTAGAAAGTTTATGATTGTGAACAATGTGGTATCTGGATCTGAAGAGCCCATCCAAAGTTTGAGTACTTTATCAGCAGTGCTTGGAGAATATAGATAAGAAATCACATGCAGAAATGGAATAGATCTAATAAGAGAATTCAGCAAGGTTGTAGGATATAAGAACAATACACATAAAAAAGTTGTATTCATATATACCATCAGTGAACAATCTAAAAAGAATGGAGAAAAATTCCATTTACAGGAGCATCAAAAAGAATAAAATACTTAGGAATAAATTTACAAAGCAAGTATAAGACTTATTAAATTAAAACCAAAAAACATTGTTGAAAGAAATTGAAAAAGCTCTAAATAAATGGAAATAGATCCCATGATCATGAATTGGAAAAAAATATTGACATTAAAACTTAATATTGTAATAATTTAATATTCTCCAAATTAAACTTTAGCTTCAGTGCAATCCCTATCATAATCCCAGCTATCTTTTTTACATAATTTGACAAACTGCTCTGAAAATTCATATGGAAATGGTAGGGACCAAGAATAGCCTAAAAGGTTCTTTGAGGTGGAAAAAAAAATTGGAAAACTCAAGCTTCCCTATTTTGATTTTACTTTAAAGCTATGGTAATCAAGACAGTGTGTGCTGGCATAGGATACACGTATGGGTTAATGGAAGATAACTGAGAGTCCAGAAATAAATTATTAAAATTTCTAAAGTGTTACCAAGACAATTTTAGTGGAAAAAAGAATAGTCTTTTCAGCAAATTGTGCTGAGACAACTGGATAGCTCCATCCAGGAAGAAAGTTGGATCCCTACCTAACATCAGATACAAAAATTGACTGAAAATAGATGATCAGATCAGATCAGATCAGTCGCTCAGTCGTGTCCGACTCTTTGTGACCCCATGAACTGCAGCACGCCAGGCCTCCCTGTCCATCACCAGCTCCCGGAGGTCACTCAGACTCGCATCCATCGAGTCAGTAATACCATCCAGCCATCTCATCCTCTGTCGTCCCCTTCTCCTCCTGCCCTCAATCCCTCCCAGCATCAGAGTCTTCTCCAATGAGAAGATGATAGATCTAAATAAACTTAAGAGCTAAAACTGTAAAACTCTTAGAAAAAATTTTATGACCTTATATTTGGCAAGGGCTTTTGAAATATGAAAAAACACATGCAACAAAAGAAAAAATAGATTGAACTTTCATCAAAATTAAAAAAAATTTTTTTGTGCTTCAAAGGACACTATCAAGAAAGTGAAAAGAAAACTCACAAAACAGGATAACATTTTTGAAAATAATATATCTGGTAAGGCTCTTGTACCCACAGTTTTAAAAGAACTCTTACAACTCAAGAATAAAGAGACAAAAAAAAAAAAAAAAGAATAAAGAGACAAATATACCAACTTACAAGTGGGCAAAGAATTTGAATACATACTTCTCTAAAGAAAATATACAAATAGTCAATAAGCATATGAAAAAATACCGACATCATTAGTCATTCAGTTCAGTTCAGTCACTCACTCATGTCCAACCCTTTGCAACCCCATGGGCTGCAACACACCAGGCTTCTTTGTCCATCATCAATTCCCAGACATTGCTCAAAGTCATGTCTATCCAGTCAGTGATGATATCCAACCATCTCATCCTCTGTCATCCCCTTCTCCTCCTGCCTTCAATCTTTCCCAGAATCAGGGTCTTTTCCAGTGAGTCAGTTCTTCGCATCAGGTGGCCGAAGTATTGGAGCTTCAGCTTCAGCATCAGTCCTTCCAGTGAATATTCAGGACTGATTTCCTTTAGGATGGACTGGTTGGATCTCCTTGCAGTCCAAGGGACTCTCAAGTGTCTTCTCCAACACCACAGTTCAAAAGCAGCAATTCTTCAGCACTCAGTATTCTTTATGGTCCAACTCTCACATCCATACATAACTCCTGGAAAAACCATAGCCTTGACTAGATGGACCTTTGTTGGCAAAGTAATGTCTTTTCTTTTTAATATGCTGTCTAGGTTGTTTATGGCTTTTCTTCTAAGGAGCAAGCGTCTTTTAATTTCATGGCTGCAGTTACCATCTGTGGAGATTGTGGAGCCCAAGAAAATAAAGTTTCTTACTGTTTCCAGTATTTCCCCATTTTTGCCATGAAGTGATGGGACTGGATGCCATGATCTTAGTTTTTTGAAGGTTGAATTTTAAGCCAACTTTTTCACTCTCCTCTTTCACTTTCATCAGGAGGCTCTTTAGTTCTTATTCATTCACTTTCTGCCATAAGGGTGGTATCATCTGTGTATCTGAGGTTATTGATATTTCTGCCAGAAGTCTTGATTCCAGTTTATGGTTCATCTAGCCTGACATTTTGCATGATTTACTCTGCATATAAGTTAAATAATCAGGGTGACAATATACAGCCTTGATGTATTCCTTTCTCAGTTTGGAACCAGTCTGTTGTTTCCTGTCCAGTTCTAACCATTGCTTCTTGACCTGCATACAGATTTCTCAGAAGGCAGGTCAGGTGGTCTGGTATTCCCATATCTTGAAGAATTTTCCACAGTTTGTTGTGATCCACACGGTCAAAGGTTTTGGCATAGTCAATAAAGCAGAAATATATGTTTTTCTGGAATTCTCTTGCTTTTTCTATGATCCAACAGATGTTGGCAATTTGATCTCTGATTCTTCTGTCTTTTATAAATACAGCTTAAACATCTGGAAGTTCTCAGTTCATGTACTATGGAAGCCTGGCTTAGAGAATTTTGAGCATTACTTTGCTAACGTGTGAGATCAGTGCAACTGTGCAGTAGTTTGAATATTCTTTGGCATCCTCTTTCTTTGAGATTGGAATGAAAACTGACCTTTTCCAGTCCTGTGGTCACTGCTGAGTTTTCCAAATTTGCTGGCATATTGAATGCAGCACTTTCAAAGCATCAACTTTAGGATTTGAAATAGCTCAGCTGGTATTCTATCACCTCCACTAGCTTTGTTCATAGGGATGCTTTCTAAGGCCCACTTGACTTCACATTCTAGGATGTCTGGCTCTAGGTAAGTGATCACACCAGCATGGCTATCTGGGTCATTAAGATCTTTTGTGTGTGTGTAATTCTTCTGTGTATTCTTGTCACCTCTTCATTACATTCGAGAAATATAAATCAAGATGCCATTTCACACTTAAAGTATTGGTTAGGATGTGGGAAAAATTGGAACCCTCATATGTTTCTGATGGAAATGTAAAATAGCCAGAAATATATTAAGTCACACTGCTGCCCCTTTCGGGGAAGGCAATGGCACCCCACCCCAGTACTTTTGCCTGGAAAATCCCATGGACAGAGGATCCTGGTAGGCTCCAGTCCATGGGGTCGCTAAGAGTCGGACACGACTGAGCGACTTCACTTTCACTTTTCACTTTCATGCATTGGAGAAGGAAATGGCAACCCACTCCAGTATTCTTGCCTAGAGAATCCCAGGGACGGGGGAGCCTGGTGGGCTTCCATCTCTGGGGTCGCACAGAGTCGGACACGACTGAAGCGACTTAGCAGCAGCAGTAGCTGCCCCTTTAGTGTTTAGTCTTTAGTGTTTTTGTTTCTGGCTTAGAAAACCAGTAAATTCTTTATACATGAAAAAAAAAAGAATTATAAAATGGTAGATTCATTGCAAAAAGCAGTTTGACAGTTTCTCAAAGATTAAACAGAAGTTTGTCACATGACCCAGAAATTTCACTCCTGGGTATATACTCACAAAATTGAAAATATATCTACACAGAAACTTATATAAGAATGTGCATGCATATTTTTATGACATCAAGGAAATAGAAACAATCTAATATTCATCCATTGATGATTGATGAATAAACAAAATGTGGTTTATCCATACAATGGAATATTATTCAGACATAAAACCAAATGAAGTGCTGATTTGTGCTACAAAATAGATGAATCTTGAAAATATTGTGCAAGTGTGAAAAAAGTGAGACAAAAAAGCCACATGTTGAGGGAGTTTGGGGGAGAAAGGATGCATGTGTATGACTCAGTCCCTTTGCTGTCTACCTGAAACTATCACATTATTAATTGGCCATATTACAATACAAAATTTAAAAATTAAAAAAAAAAACAAATAAAAAAACAAAGGTGCACATGTCGTACGATTCCCTTTATATGAAGTATCCAGAATAGGAAAATTGATAGGGATAGAAAACAGATTAATGGCATCAGTGGTTGGGGTTGAGGGAATGAGAAGTGACTGATAACAGAAAAATAACTTCTTTTGGGGGTGATGATAATATTCTGGAATTAGGTATTGAGATGTTTACACAACTCTGTGAATACACTAGAAACTATGGAATCATATACTTAAAAAAAGGTGAATCATATGGTATGTGAATTATACCTCAATAAAGCTGTTATTTTTAAAAAGTATGCTTGACTACATATAAAATAGATAATCAACAAGGATCTACTCAACAGCACAGGGAACTCTACTCAATATTCTATAATAATCCATATGGAAAAATAATCTGAAAAAGCATGGATATATATATTAATATAGGTGTAACTGAATCACTTGGCTGTATACCTGAAACTAACACAATATTGTAAATACATACTATACTCTGATAAGAAATAAAAATTAAATTAATAAAAAGAATAGAGGAGAATCTGATCAGTTCAATGTTGATTAATTCAAACGAGATTTACAGAAGAGCTTGGAGTCAAATCCTGTCTCCACTTCTGAAGCTTAATGACATCATCTGTAAAATGAGGAGTAGGGGAAATAATGTCAGTATTGATACAGCCTTCATGCGGATTCATTGAGGTAGTATGTATATAATTCCTGCTGCTGCTGCTGCTGCTGCTAAGTCACTTCAGTCGTGTCGGACTCTGTGCGATCCCATAGACGGCAGCCCACCAGGCTCCTCTGTCCCTGGGATTCTCCAGGCAAGAATACTGGAGTGGGTTGCCATTTCCTTCTCCAATGCATGAAAGTGAAAAGTGAAAGTGAAGTTGCTCAGTCGTCTCCGACTCTTAGCGACCCCATGGACTGGAGCCTACCAGGCTCCTCCGTCCATGGGATTTTCCAGGCAAGAGTACTGGGGTGGGGTGCCATTGCCTTCCCCGATATAATTCCTGGAATATAGCAAACAACCAAAAAATTGGATTCCAATAATAAGGCAAAGCAGGATTTTGAATGTGGTCACATAAAGGAGGGTTCACCATTTTCAGAAATGAGATTTTGAGAGGACCTGAGTGTTTTGATAACATGGCTCCTGGCCTTGACAGGGCAAGGGAGCAGCTGTCCCATTCTGCTGGTCCCCAGGTCCCATCTCTTTGTGCTTGTCTGTACTCAAAGCCATGATAAGCTTGACAGGAAGGAAGGACACATTTCCCAAGCACTGTGGGGTCCTGGCCACTGGCTCAAGGGCTGAGGCCGAAAAGTGAATCCACAGGTATGGGATAACCTTCCTGCCCTTCTCTCCGAGTGGTTTTAACTTCACATCAAAGACTGCTTCCTTGCACTGCCCATGGGGGAGAAATCAGAGACTTGATGTCCCCTAGTCCATGTGCTTTATTCAGCTCACACACAGCTAAACCTGTGGATTGCATAGAAATAAGCAAGTCCAGAGAAAGAGCAAGGTCAAGAAAGGCAAAGGAGCAGAAAGCCTAGCTGGGTCTGGGCGATTCCACACCAAGGCCATATCTGTAAACTAAAATTTATTTGACATTTACTACAGTATCTTATTGATTCTAAAATTTATCACTGACTTAATGACAACTCTTAAGGGTAAAGGTTTGGGGTGGAAGGAGAAATACTATTAAATTGTAGACAATTTTATTTTACTTGTCAAAAATACCTTAAATTTGTCTTTAAAATCTGATTTGTTTTTCTTTCAAAATTACCATCAATTATGAGTCAAACCTCTTCAAATTCTGAATCCTATGCTATGCTATGCTAAGTCACTTCAGTCGTGTCCATCTCTGTGCGACCTCATAGACGGCAGCCCAACCGGCTCTGCCGTCCCTGGGATTCTCCAGGCAAGAACACTGGAGTGGGTCGACATTTCCTTCTCCAATGCATCAAAGTGAAAAGTGAAAGTGAAGTCGCTCAGTCGCGTCCGACTCGTGGCGACCCCATGGACTGCAGCCTACCAGGCTCCTCCATCCTTGGGACTCTCCAGGCAAGAGTACTGGAGTGGCTTGCCATTGCCTTCTCCGTCTGAATTCTAAGGCTCTTCCAAATGACTTTGGACTGCAGACATCCCTGCGGAGTCCTTCTGATGGGCCCCTCTTTTATCATGACTCATGCTACATGACCTCTTTCATGTTCTCAGGATTGATAATATAATTTTGAGTCAAATGGAAGGATACTGGATTCTCATTTACAATTTCTATGCGGTCAAACTTGTAATCCTTTAACTGAATCCTATACTGAAGATGTTAAAGAGCTTCTCTGAAAAGTCTTCGGAAGCTTTGTGATAAATAGGTGTACATCCCCTGCCTAGTCCTTCATGGGCCATGAATCAATTAACACCAATCTCTCTTGGCTTTGAAAATTCCATTATTTATTACGCCATGATATTTGGCTAAGTTAGCACAAGCTCAGCAAAGACAAGGTGAAGCTTACTCATCTTCTTAGCAAGTCTCTTTTAGCTTCTCTGTGGCCTTTTGACTTTTCTGCTTCTTAGGGCCTAAACATTCTTCTTACTTTTAGGAGAATATTCCCTTGTGCATCCAGTAGGAGTTACTGTCTGGAATGGTAGAAACCAAAGAGATCAGCTATTCCCTCTTCCCCACCTCCTGGAAACTGGAGTAAAGTTAAATCATGCAGCTTGGTCAATCAGAAGTACAGGTTTATGATCTTGAACCTTGAGGATCTCATAAGGAAAGCATCAAGCACCCAGTGGCAGTACTGAGAGCTCAGAGGGCACTGTATTGAGCGTCCAAGGGTGGCTGTGTCACTGTCGGACAGCGTCCTCGAAAGGCTGTTCCTGTGGAGTGACCTCACCTGGGCTTTGGGCTGCTAAGCCTCTATGGGTTTTGCACATTTTCTGAATCCAGTTGCCAGCTTGATCCTTAACACATGTGAACTTTCCGCTGTCCTTTTCTACTCAACTAGGTCAGAGCTGAGGCTTCCCAGGTGGCACTAGTGGTAAAGAACCCGCCTGCCAATACAGGAGACGTGAGATGCGAGTTCCATCCCTGGGTTGGGAAGATCCTCTGGAGGAGGGCAGTCCTCTCTGGAATGGATCCACTCCAGAATTCTTGTCTGGAGAATCCACTCCAGAATTCTTATCTGGAGAGTCTCATGGATAGAGGAGCCTGGTGGGCTGCAGTCCATAGGGTTGCACAGAGTTGGATACTGAAAATCCCATGGACCGAGGAGCCTGGTAGGCTGCAATCCATGAGGTCGTTAAGAGCCAGACACAACTGAGAGACTTCACTTTCACTTTTCACTTTCATGCATTGGAGAAGGAAATGGCAAACCACTTCAGCGTTCTTGCCTGGAGAATCCCAGAGACAGAGGAGCCTGGTAGGAGGCCGTCTATGGGGTCGCACAGAGTTGGACACGACTGAAGTGACTTAGCAGTAGCAGCAGAAGCGACTCAGCGGCAGCAGCAGGTCAGAGCTGGTTTCTGTTTGATTTAAGGGTACTGGGGTTCGCTTTAGTTCTATATGGAAAGACCCAAAGATATGGGAGTGACACTCATGAAGGAAGTTTTCACTCATCCTTCCCTAGAAGCAGGAGACACGGGGTGTCATGCAGGGCCGTATGGGGAAGCACCAGTGTTGAGCAGGAGGCAGAGGTAATGAGGGGAAATGAGGGCAAGAGTCTTCATCGTGATTCCTCCGAAAAGGAATGGTCAAATCAGGGTGAGCAGGCTTAGCTCATTTTAATCATTTCAGCAGGCTGTAGGGTGTAGGGGTTGTCCCTACCTATCTGGTATCTGGCCCTGGGGTGGTTAAAGAAAGTGGATAGTGACCCAGAGTGGAGAGCCTCTAAACCAGGCAGTTAAGGACATGGGCTCCATATTGGTTGGTTTGCACATGAAAGGCATGGTCTCAAGTGAGTCACTTACTTTCCATGTGCTCAGTCACTAAAGTTGTGTCCAATTCTTTGTGACCCCTTGGACTGTAGCCCTCCAGGCCTCTCTGTCCATGGGATTTTCCAGGCAAGAGTTCTGGAGTGGGGTGCCATTTCCTTCGCTAGGAACTAGTTAACCTTGGGAGGGGCAGTCTCTTCAGGGTAAGCAGAGCCCCAAGATGTCAAAGCATCAAATATAGAAACTAGAAAATGGGATGATTACACTACTGATTACATCTGAGACCCCCAACTAGACAACTTTGATTTTAAAAGAGAGTTCTGATTTCAGAATGTTAAATATGGAAAATGAAAAAAAAGCCTGCTTCTTACACCCAAGATGGTATGCAGAATGCCAGACACTGCTTTTTTAAATATATATTAATTTATTTATTTTAATTGGAGGCTAATTACTTTACAGTATTGTAGTGGTTTTTGCCATACACTGACATGGATCCGCCACAGGTGTACATGTGTTCCCCATCCTGAACTCCCCTCCCATCTCCCTCCCCATCCCATCCCTTGGGGGCATCCCAGTGCTCCAGCCCCGAGGACCCTCAGACACTGCTTTAAGCTCTTTGCTCACATCTTACTGTAACATCTTTCCTGTCTTCTGGTACAATGAGATGTTCTGGGCTCACTTTTAACCTTGCAGCAACATTATGAAGCAGCCATTACTTTTTTTTTTTTTTTTTTTAATAATTGTGAACAATCCAACGCTTGGTGAATTCTGCTCACAATGATAGGAAGAGCCGACGAAGGATCAAAAAGCGACGTCCCTACGAACGCTCTAAATTTATTCATGAGCAAATTGAGTTTCAGAGGTTGAGAATCCATTGTTCTCAAGTCAGACGTGTAGAGGGAAGATCAGCACCTGAACTCTTGTCTTTGTGACTCAAAATACACCCTCTACCTGCCATGCTCACAAGCTCTGGATCGTGCTTCTTTTGTGGATGTACAGCTGGTAGATCAGGGCACAGGGCCAAGACTAAGTGGAATGTCCAAAGGCCAGGATAGACTAGAAGCTGGGGGAGAAGATGCAGCTGTCAACTCCACAGGGGAGACAGCACTTTATATATATATATATATATATATATATAGTTTTTTTTTTTTTTTTTTTCCCCATGAAAAATTACTAACAAATCAGAAGTAAAGAGAAACTTAAAGCCCATGCACCCATGATTATCACCATGGGCTCAGTCTTGTTTCCCTTTTATATGCACTCACTCTTAAGGTGATCAACTATCCTGGTTTGTCCAGGACTCTCCCAATTTTACCACCAAAGCCCATTGTCCTGGGAATCCTTTCAGTCCCAGCAAACCAACATGGTTGGCCACCCTATGGACTTTTTCCAAGATACTGTGTTATATAACTGAGAAATATCACAGAATGCTTCTCTAAAATATAAGGACTTTTCAAAACGTATCTTTAGTACTGACATCACATCTAAAAAACTGTTTGATATCACAAAATATCACTTTGACATCTTTCTTGTCTTCTGGTACAGTGAGATGTTCTGGGCTCACTTTTAATCTTGTCTAATCTACATGAGGAATTGACCACTTATCCGAAGAGCTTGAGTTCCTTTTAGTGGGAAATGGTATTTGGAAACCACAGTCTGGGCTGTGTCTTTGTTTCTAGGGTTTTGCTGCATTACTGACCAAACTTCCTAAATTATCCTGTGTCTCTGTGTGTCGAGGTATACATGTAATACCACTTATTTTTTAAATTTACTTATTTTTCAATTGAAGGATAATTGCTTTATAGAATGGTGTTGGTTTCTGCCAAACATCAGCGTGAATCAGCCATAAGTATACATATGTCCCCTCTCTCTCAAACCTCCCTCCCATCTCCCTCCCCATCCCACCCCTCTAGGAACACCACTGATTTATTCTAAGTTGAATTTGAGTCTATATAAGGTCCACACACCACATTTGGTCAATATACCTTGAGTTGCTTTCATTTTAAAGTTCCTTTTTTCTTTCTATTTAAAATTACTGATTTGTTTGTGTGGTAGAGTTTTCAACATTCTGAATTTTGCCGATTCATATGTGCAATATCATGTCACATGTTCTCTTATCTTCTGTATTTCTTATAAATTGGTTGTTAGATCCAGGTTTTATTTTTAGATAGAAAGTGAAATGATTCTCCACATATAATATTGTGTACTTCCCAATGATTACATTGAGATGTATATCAATTCTGGTGGACTCGTTAAGATTTGCCAGGAGGTGTAGGTGATATCAGCCTGATCCATCCATTGTAAAGTTTTTCTTTAGCTTTCCACTCAATTATTTTAGTCCTCATTGATAGCACTGCCTGTGTGTGAGTGCAGAGTCACACAGTCATGCCCAACTCTTTTAGACACTATGGATGATAGCCAGGCTCCTTTATCAGTGGGATTTTCCAGGCGAGAATACTGGTGTGGGTTGCCATTTCCTACTTCAGGGGATCTTCCTCACCCAATGACTGAACATGTGTCTCTTGTGTCTCGTGCATTGGCAGATGGAGTCTTTACCACAGCACCACCTAGGAAGCCCTATCATTGCTTAGATCCATTATTTCTTTTAGGAGTACAAAGTGGTGATGTTCTAAGTCTATCATTCATTCATTGTCAGCTGAGATTTTTCTAAAAGAACATGCCATCATCAAATTTTTGTTCACCCCTAAAGTAGAGTTTGCAGAAATATTAGTTTAAGCTTTTTATGTTTTCCCCCAAAATAAGTCAATATCCTTTCATCTCCAGAGGTGACTATTGAGTTTTCTTTTTAAAGTATCATTTTGAACTCATTGATTTTTAATATGTTTAATTCATCATGCATATTCTTCTTTTTGAAGTTAAAATTGAACCACTTTTCGCCAGTAGGAGTAACATCTTGGGACCCCTCTTGAATCTTTTTGATCTAACCCTAGTGGACTGTGTTTGTTTGTTTGTTTTCCCATGAAAAATTACTAACAAATCAAAAGTAAAGAGAAACCTAAAACAAAGCCCATGCATCCATGATTATCACCATGGGCTCAGTCTTGTTTCCCTTTTATATGCACTCCTAGAGTGACCAACTATCCCGGTTTATCCAGGACTTTCCCAATTTTACCATCAATGCCCATTGTCCTGGGAATCCTTTCAGTCCCACACCAACATGGTTGGCCATCCTATGGTCTTCTTCCAAGATTCTGTGTTATTTTATTGAGAAATATCTCAGAATGCATCTCTAAAACATAAGGACTTTTTAAAACCTAACCTTAGCACTGACATCACACGTAAAAAATTGTTTGATATCACAAAATATCACTTTGACATCTTTCCTGTCTTCTGGTACAGTGAGATGTTCTGGGCTCACTTTTAATCTTGTCTAACCTACATGAGGAATTGACCACTTATCTGAAGAGCTTGAGTTCCTTTTAGTGGGAAATAGTATTTAGAAACCACAGTCTGGACTATGTCATTATTTCTATGATGTGTATATTGACAGAGCTAGGAAATGAATATATTTAAAAGAGAAAATATATCATGTGTTCCTATTGATATAACCAACTCACATTTAAGGTCAGAGGCTTTATACCCAGGTTTTCTGATTCTGTACTTAGGTATTGCTTCTCCATGACAAAAATCTAAGCCCCAGTTATAGCAATAGAATTACTCACTTGCCTATCCTATAACACTCTTACAACAGTTCCAGAATAGCAAAATCAATATTACAACTAAAAATAAAATTTCTGAAAACATCTTAGTTTCTTTGCAGTAGTTTATAACCTTAGACTGTATCCCAGTTGAGACATGGAGACAAATTACCATATTTTAAAATGCTTTAACATAGTGCCTCACTAAATCACTCCAACTTGATACACAGTTTAGCTCAGTTATTTCATTTTAGATAGGATTTTTTTTAAATTTTGATTTAACTTTATTTTATAATTTTGTAAAATATTTATATACTCAAAATATTTAGAACAGATTACATTCAGAGAGGTCTGACTTCCATCCCTCTCCCCTCCACATCATGGTTTTTACCATGTCTATCAGGTAACTTTTTAAAAAAGGTTTTGTTTATTCTCTCATTGCTTTTCTAATATAAGTAAGTAAATATCTCTTCACACCTGTTCCATTTCTGTCAAGAACATCACAACTTTCCTTTGCTTAAGACCTCTTAGTAGCACTTCAGTATTATGCTTGGGACCATTTTAAATAATGAAATAACCATCAAAAGGCACAAAAATGTGAAAATGATGGCACTAAATACTTTGTTTACACATGTAACGTTTACACTATGAAAACTTAAAGAAGTCAGAGTTGCTTTGTTAGGACCTCTGCTGGGAACATGCACTTTGGAGAGCTCATATCTTTTGCGTATACTTGGCTGAGAGTGACCATAAAAGTGCTACCTCTACTGACTTTGGTGTTACAAGTAAATTGTAGCTAGTACATTAATTTACAACTACAGAAGCACAAATAATGAAGAGTGATTGTAGTCCTCATTTCTTTTCCACAGTTGCATAGTACTCCATTGTGTGAATATAGACCATAGCCTTTTCAACTTGTCCCTTGTTGATGGACATTTGGGTATTTTCTATTACAAATAATGCAACAATGAATGCTGTGTATTTGTGCATTTAAATTTTTGGCAACTTCTTTTGGAATGGAGTCCTTAAAGTGGGATTTCTAGTCAAATGATAAATGCATACATAGTTTTTAAAATCATGGAAAATTCCTTCTTCTTACAAGTTGTACCATTCTACATCACTACCAGAATAAATGAAAGACTGTTTCCCTGCAACATCACTAAAAGAATATGTTGTTCATCTTTTGGATATTTGTCAGCCTTTAAATGTTTACTTCAATGTAATCTTAATTTGCATCTCGTTCTCAGCAATGGTGAGCGTCTATGCATATTGCTATGGAGCACTAGTATTTATTTTACTGTAGTTTTTGGTTCACATATCCTGTGGGAAGAAACTTCTTATTGGCAGGGAAACCATCAGATCTAATAAGAACGGAGCAAGCAGAAGCCTTGCCATGTGAACATTGTTCTTTATGGGGGAGAAAGGAGATAACTGAATCATTGTATAGTCAATCTAATCACACCAGGACCACAGCCTTGTCTAACTCAATGAAATTAAGCCATGCCCGTGGGGCAACCCAGGATGGACGGGTCATGGTGGAGAGATCTGACAGGGTGTGGTCCGCTGGAGAAGGGAATGGCAAACCACTTCAGTATTCTTGCCTTGAGAACCCCATGAAGAGTATGAAAAGGCAAAATGATAGGATACTGAAAGAGAAACTCCCCAGATCAGTAGGGGCCCAATATGCTACTGGAGATCAGTGGAGAAATAACTCCAGAAAGAATGAAGGGATGGAACCAAAGCAGAAAGAACACCCAGGTGTAGATGTGACTGGTGATAGAAGCAAAGTCCGATGCTATAAAGAACAATATTGCATAGGAACCTGGAATGTCAGGTTCATGAATCAAGGCAAATTGGAAGTGGTCAAACAAGAGATGGCAAGAGTGAATGTTGACATTCTAGGAATTAGTGAACTAAAATGGACTGGAATGGGTGAATTTAACTCAGAGAAACATTATATCTACTACTGTGGGCAGGAATCCCTCAGAAGAAACGGAGTGGCCATCATGGTCAACAAAAGAGTCCGAAATGCAGTACTTGGATGCAATCTCAAAAACGACAGAATGATCTCTGTTCGTTTCCAAGGCAAACCATTCAATGTCACAGTAATCCAAATCTATGCCCCAACCAGTAACGCTGAAGAAGCTGAACGGTTCTATGAAGACCTACAAGACCTTTTAGAACTAACACCCAAAAAAGATGTCCTTTTCATTATAGGGACTGGAATGCAAAAGTAGGAAGTCAAGAAACACCTGGAGTAACAGGCAAATTTGGCCTTGGAACACGGAATGAAGCAGGGCAAAGACTAACAGAGTTTTGCCAAGAAAATGCACTGGTCATAGCAAATACCCTCTTCCAACAACACAAGAGAAGACTCTAAACATGGACATCACCAGATGGTCAACACCGAAATCAGATCAATTATATTCTTTGCAGCCAAAGATGGAGAAGCTCTATACAATCAGCAAAAACAAGACCAGGAGCTGACTGTGGCTCGGACCATGAGCTCCTTATTGCCAAATTCAGACTTAAATTGAAGAAAGTAGGGAAAACCACTAGACCATTCAGGTATGACCTAAGTCAAATCCCTTATGATTATACAGTGGAAGTGAGAAATAGATTTAAGGGCCTAGATCTGATAGATAGAGTGCCTGATGAACTATGGAATGAGGTTCGTGACATTGTACAGGAGACAGGGATCAAGACCATCCCCATGGAAAAGAAATGCAAAAAAGCAAAATAGCTGTCTGGGGAGGCCTTGCAAATAGCTGCGAAAAGAAGAGAAGCAAAAAGCAAAGGAGAAAAGGAAAGATATAAACATCTGAATGCAGAGTTCCAAAGAATAGCAAGAAGAGATAAGAAAGCCTTCTTCAGCGATCAATGCAAAGAAATAGAGGAAAACAACAGAATGGGAAAGACTAGGCATCTCTTGAAGAAAATCAGAGATACCAAAGGAACATTTCATGCAAAGATGGGCTCGATAAAGGACAGAAATGGTATGGACCTAACAGAAGCAGAAGATATTAAAAAGAGGTGGCAAGAATACACAGAAGAACTGTACAAAAAAGAGCTTCACGACACAGATAATCATGATGATGTGATCACTGACCTAGAGCCAGACATCCTGGAATGTGAAGTCAAGTGGGCCTTAGAAAGCATCACTAGGAACAAAGCTAGTGGAGGTGATGGAATTCCAGTGGAGCTATTCCAAATCCTGAAAGATGATGCTGTGAAAGTGCTGCACTCAATATGCCAGCAAATTTGGAAAACTCAGCAGTGACCACAGGATTGGAAAAGGTCAGTTTTCATCCCAATCCCAAAGAAAGGCAATGCCAAAGACTGCTCAAACTACCGCACAATTGCACTCATCTCACACACTAGTAAAGTAATGCTCCAAATTCTCCAAGCCAGGCTTCAGCAATATGTGAACCGTGAACTTCCTGATGTTCAAGCTGGTTTTAGAAAAGGCAGAGGAACCAGAGATCAGATTGCCAACATCCGCTGGATCATGGAAAAAGCAAGAGAGTTCCAGAAAAACATCTATTTCTGCTTTATTGACTATGCCAAAGCCTTTGACTGTGTGGATCACAATAAACTATGGAAAATTCTGAGAGAGATGGGAATACCAGACCACCTGATCTGCCTCTTGAGAAATCTGTATGCAGGTCAGGAAGCAACAGTTAGAACTGGTCATGGACCAACAGACTGGTTCCAAATAGGAAAAGGAGTACGTCAAGGCTGTATATTGTCATCATGTTTATTTAACTTATATGCAGAGTACATCATGAGAAATGCTGGACTGGAGGAAACACAAGCTGGAATCAAGATTGCCAGGAGAAATATCAATAACCTCAGATATGCAGATGACACCACCCTTATGGCAGAAAGTGAAGAGGAACTCAAAAGCCTCTTGATGAAAGTGAAAGTGGAGAGTGAAAAGGTTGGCTTAAAGCTCAACATTCAGAAAACGAAGATCATGGCATCTGGTCCCATCACTACATGGGAAATGGATGGAGAAACAGTGGAAACAGTGTCAGACTTTATTTTTCTGGGCTCCAAAATCACTGCAGATGGTGACTGCAGCCATGAAATTGGAAGACGCTTACTCCTTGGAAGGAAAGTTATGACAAACCTAGATAGCATATTCAAAAGCAGAGACATCACTTTGCCAACAAACGTTCGCCTAGTCAAGGCTATGGTCTTTCCTGTGGTCATGTATGGATGTGAGAGCTGGACTGTGAAGAAGGCTGAGCGCTGAAGAATTGATGCTTTTGAAGTGTGGTGTTGGAGAAGACTCTTGAGAGTCCCTTGGACTGCAAGGAGATCCAACTGGTCCATTCTGAAGGAGATCAGCCGTGGAATTTCTTTGGAAGGAATGATCCTAAAGCTGAAACTCCAGTATTTTGGCCACCTCATGCGAAGAGTTGACTCATTGGAGAAGACTCTGATGCTGGGAGGGATTGAGGGCAGGAGGAGAAGGGGCCGACAGAGGATGAGATGGCTGGATGGCATCACTGACTCGATGGATGTGAGTCTGAGTGACCTCCGAGAGCTGGTGATGGATAGGGAGGCCTGGCGTGCTGCAGTTCATGGGGTCGCAAAGAGTCGGACACAACTGAGCGACTGATCTGATCTGATCTGATCTGATCTGATCTGATAGTCAAGAGCAGTAGCTCAGAAATCATATAACAATTAGTTCCCCCTTTTTTTTCACTTAGTAGCTGTGTGATCCTGCCCAAGCTTTATCCTGAACCTCATTTTCCTTATAAGTAATCTATGTGACCTTCTAGAGTTTTTGTGAAGATTCAGTGACATCTTTGCATAAAGGATTTTGCACCATTCATGGTGTATACTAAATGAATAATAAATGAGAAATGAATAATAAATGATAGCTATTACTATGATATGGACTTCCCACGTGGTGCTAGTGGTAAAGAAACTGCTTGTCAATATAGATGACATAGGAGACTGAAGTTCGATCCCTGGGTCAGAAAGATTCCCTGGAGGAATCTTCCCCACTCCAGTATTCTTGCCTGGAGAATCCCATGGACAGAGGAGACTGGACTGGCTACAATCCGTAGGGTCCCAAAGTTGGACATGACTGAGCAACTTGGCACAGCACATGTTGCTATGATATAGAGGAAAATTCTTACCCTCATCAGGGCATGCCTTAGAATAGAGGAAGGGTAAAGAATGGTGGTATGAGGCTTGGATGGATCCTACCATGAAGGGTAGGGGCGCAAGATGAGGAGAGAGATGACTTCTACCGCATGGATTGTGCTTCAAGAGATAGAAACTAGCTCATGACACTGTAGGGAAGGAACAAGGGAGCAACGAACATTTTCTTTAATATCTGTGTTGGATTTGAGGTCTTTGCCACCCAATCCAGGCACAATCCTCTTTTTTTCCTAAACTTTTAATTTTATATTATAGTTGTTTAACAATGTTGTGATAATTTCAAATGTACAGGAAAAGGGATTCATGTATCTATTCTTTTTCAAGTTCTTTTCCCATTTAGGATGTTACAAGATACCGAGCAGAGTTCCCTGTGGTATACAGTAGGTTCTTGTTGTTATTCATTTTAAATATAGCGGTGTATACAGGTCAGTCCCAAACTCCCTGACTGTACCTTCCTCTAACCCTTCATATTGGTAACCACAGGTTCTTTCTCTTAGTCTGTGAGTCTGCTTCTGTTTTGGAAATACTTTTCCACTTGTACATATAAGTGATATACAATATTTCTCTTTCTCTGACTTACTTCACTTAGTACGACAATCTCTAGGTCCGTCCATGTTGGAAATATTATCATTTCATTCATTTTTAATGATTGAGTAATATTCTATTGTATACATATACCACATCTTTTTTATCTATTCCTCTGTTGATGGGCATTTAGGTTGCTTCTTTGTTTTGGCTATTGTAAACAGCACTGCAATGAACATTGGGGTGCATGTATACTTTTGGATCATGTTTTTCTCCAGATATATGCCCAGGAACTCTCCTCTTTTTAAGTACACCCAGAACTAGTGTACTTAAAATGATTCTTCACTCATTTCAATTTATGTTTTTGGATGGGGATGTTATCCCCCTCCTGTGTTTCATAACTTCAGGGGAAAAGACACAAACAAGGTCCAGTTGGTTCCTACTTAGATATACTCATTTGAACTACATAGTGGCTAGTTCAGGGATGGGTATGTGACCTAAACAGAGACAACGAAGCATAATGTGTTTTTTGCTGGTCCTCCAGGGAAAAAGATTCTCACTCTTTACAAAAGGAATTTGAAACTGGTAGACTGAGACTTCTAAAAACATTACAGTTGTTTTTGACCATGATGGAAGAACTTGTCAAAAAAAAGATAAGCCACCATGAAGTGAATTAAGTTGCAATTTAAAGAGAGAAGGATTAGATCTTGTGACAGCATTTTAAGCCCCAATCAAGCCCTTCCTGTAGTTGGCATAGCCCCTGAAATGTTTAGATATGTGAGCGAATAAATTCCTTCTGGGCAGTGTCACACCAAGTGAATATTAATAGAGAGTGGCCAATGGTTACTGTTCCACTCAGTTTGATAATTTTTTTCTTTTTTAAAGTTTTATTTTTAAATTTATTTTTAATTAGAGGATTATTACAATGTTGCATTGATTTCTGCCATACTTCACATGGATCAGCCATAGGTATACCTATGTCCCCTCCTTTTTGAACCTCCCTTTCACCTCCCACCCCAACCCACCCCCCTAGGTTGTCAGAGCATCTTGTATGTTCCAGGCCAATGCTTATCTCACTAGAAATTCAAAGCATCTTCCAGGCTCTAGGGAAATAGATCCTTAATCTCCAGATGCTGAAAGGCTGGGAAACAAGCACAGGATGACTCTTGTGTACTAAATTCTTATCCAATCAATTCCACTTTGAGAGGCAGCAGGTGTAGTGTTTCATTATAGACACTCCAAACTCAGAGATCCTGTTCGCATCTCTGATCTGGCTCCTGCCTGCCAGCACTTCTGTGGCCTGTTGAGAGACTATTATTAAGATAGAATTTGTATAGATTATTTTCCAGCCAACAAAAGAATTACCTTGTTATTTATTCACAGGGTCTAGTGAGCAATATAAATTTAGCCAATTTGAAGAGCCTAGCTTGCTGATCTTGTTAGACAGAGCCAAAGGCTATTGTCTGCTGTTCACACGGAGATAGCACTCCTGCTGGAAACCTCATTTCTAATTGCAGGAGGGTCAGTTTAGGTTGCAGAGAGACCCCTGCTTCCCAAGCTTAGAGACCATATGGAAGCAATGTGTTCTGAATCCCCAGAGAGCTTATAACGTCTGGGATGGAATAAAGCAGAACCTTCACTCAATCCACCCCCTGTAGAGAACATGCAGGAATCCCTTGCCTAATGTGTATGACAGAAACAAAATTGGAAACTAGCCAGGAGATAGCCCAGAATTGGCCTAAGAGTTTGTGCTAAAAAGATGTGCGAGACCAGGGCGGGTGGTTAAGCCCAGGATTTTGACTCAAGATACCACTGCTAGGAGTGCATCATGGGAATGTGTTGGCTGTGTCTGTGACAATCTCACAATGGCAGAACTGTTTCATTAATCATATCATAAATCCAAAAGTTACCAATCTATTTAAAAAATTATATTTATGCTTAATGAGTTCACGGTCTGAGCCACAGTCAGCTCCTGGTCTTGTTTTTGCTGATTGTATAGAGCTTCTCCATCTTTGGCTGCAAAGAATATAATCAATCTGATTTCAGTGTTGATCATCTGGTGATGTCCAAGTATAGAGTCTTCTCTTGTGTTGTTGGAAGAGGGTATTGCCAAATTCAGACTTTAATTGAAGAAAGTAGGGAAAACCACTAGACCATTCAGTTATGACCTAAATCAAATCCCTTATGATTATACAGTGGAAGTGAGAAATAGATTTAAGGGCCTAGATCTGATAGATAGAGTGCCTGATGAACTATGGAATGAGGTTCGTGACATTGTACAGGAGACAGGGATCAAGACCATCCCCATGGAAAAGAAATGCAAAAAAGCAAAATGGCTGTCTGGGGAGGCCTTACAAATAGCTGTGAAAAGAAGAGAAGCAAAAAGCAAAGGAGAAAAGGAAAGATATAAACATCTGAATGCAGAGTTCCAAAGAATAACAAGAAGAGATAAGAAAGCCTTCTTCAGCGATCAATGCAAAGAAATAGAGGAAAACAACAGAATGGGAAAGACTAGGCATCTCTTGAAGAAAATCAGAGATACCAAAGGAACATTTCATGCAAAGATGGGCTCGATAAAGGACAGAAATGGTATGGACCTAACAGAAGCAGAAGATATCAAGAAGAGGTGGCAAGAATACACAGAAGAACTGTACAAAAAAGAGCTTCACGACCCAGATAATCATGATGGTGTGATCACTGACCTAGAGCCAGATCCTGGAATGTGAAGTCAAGTGGGCCTTAGGAAGCATCACTAGGAACAAAGCTAGTGGAGGTGATGGAATTCCAGTGGAGCTATTCCAAGTCCTGAAAGATGATGCTGTGAAAGTGCTGCACTCAATATGCCAGCAAATTTGGAAAACTCAGCAGTGGCCACAAGATTGGAAAAGGTCAGTTTTCATCCCAATCCCAAAGAAAGGCAATGCCAAAGAGTGCTCAAACTACCGAACAATTGCACTCATCTCACACACTAGTAAAGTAATGCTCAAAATTCTCCAAGCCAGGCTTCAGCAATATGTGAACCGTGAACTTCCTGATGTTCAAGCTGGTTTTAGAAAAGGCAGAGGAACCAGAGATCAAATTGCCAACATCCGCTGGATCATCGAAAAAGCAAGAGAGTTCCAGAAAAACATCTATTTCTGCTTTATTGACTATGCCAAAGCCTTTGACTGTGTAGATCACAATAAACTGTGGAAAATTCTGAAAGAGATGGGAATACCAGACCACCTGATCTGCCTCTTGAGAAATCTGTATGCAGGTCAGGAAGCAACAGTTAGAACTGGTCATGGAACAACAGACTGGTTCCAAATAGGAAAAGGAGTACGTCAAGGCTGTATATTGTCACCATGTTCATTTAACTTATATGCAGAGTACATCATGAGAAATGCTGGACTGGAAGAAACACAAGTTGGAATCAAGATTGCCGGGAGAAATATCAATAACCTCAGATATGCAGATGACACCACCCTTATGGCAGAAAGTGAAGAGGAACTCAAAAGCCTCTTGATGAAAGTGAAAGTGGAGAGTGAAAAAGTTGGCTTAAAGCTCAACATTCAGAAAACAAAGATCATGGCATCCGGTCCCATCACTACATTGGAAATAGATGGAGAAACAGTGGAAACAGTGTCAGACTTTATTTTTCTGGGCTCCAAAATCACTGCAGATGGTCACTGCAGCCATGAAATTAAAAGACGCTTACTTCTTGGAAGGAAAGTTATGACCAACCTAGATAGCATATTCAAAAGCAGAGACATTACTTTGCCAACAAAGGCTCACCTAGTCAAGGCTATGGTCTTTCCTGTGGTCATGTATGGATGTGAGAGCTGGACTGTGAAGAAGGCTGAGCGCCGAAGAATTGATGCTTTTGAAGTGTGGTGTTGGAGAAGACTCTTGAGAGTCCCTTGGACTGCAAGAAGATCCAACCAGTCCATTCTGAAGGAGATCAGCCCTGGGATTTCTTTGGAAGGAATGATGTTAAAGCTGAAACTCCAATATTTTGGCCACCTCATGCAAAGAGTTAACTCATTGGAGAAGACTCGATGCTGGGAGGGATTGGGGGCAGGAGGAGAAGGGGACGACAGAGGATGAGATGGCTGGATGGCATCACTGACTCGATGGATGTGAGTCTGAGTGACCTCCGGGAGTTGGTGATGGACAGGGAGGCCTGGCGTGCTGCGATTCATGGGGTTGCAGAGTCGGACACGACTGAGCGACTGATCTGATCTGATCTGATCTCTGATTTATGCTTATAATTCTTGGTTGGTATTTATATTTGTATTCAGATCAGATCAGTCACTCAGTTGTGTCCGACTCTTCGCAACCCCATGAATCGCAGCATGCCAGGCCTCCCTGTCCATCACCAACTCCCGGAGGTCACTCAGACTCACATCCATCAAGTCAGTGATCCCATCCAGCCATCTCATCCTCTGTCGTCCCCTTCTCCTCCTGCCCTGAATCCTTCCCAGCATCAGAGTCTTCTCCAATGAGTCAACTCTTCGCATGAGGTGGCCAAAGTACTGGAGTTTCAGCTTCACCATCATTCCCTCCAAAGAAATCCCAGGGCTGATCTCCTTCAGAATGGACTGGTTAGATCTCCTTGCAGTCCAAGGGACTCTCAAGAGTCTTCTCCAACACCACAGTTCAAAAGCATGGATTCTTCAGCGTTCAGCTGTATATGTTTATTAAAAATAAATAGTTTTAGTTAATTTTAAAAGATATCCTGTCCTGTGTGAGTGCATGCTCAGTCATGTCTGACTCTTTGTGAACCCATGGACTATAGCTCACCAGGCACAACTGCCCATGGGATTTTCCAGGAAAGAATACTGGAGTGGGTTGCTAGTTCCTTCTCCAGGAATCTTCCCGACCCAGGGATGAAACCTGCATCTCTGGCATTTCCTACATTGGCAGACAGATTCTTTACCACTAGCACCACCTGGAAAGCCTCATTAAAATGTATGAAGAAATAATCATAGTGTTGAGATAAAGTCATTATTTATTTTGATGATATATCCTTGAAAATATAGGGCTTGGCATAGAGGAGGTCCTGTATTGGTGTTAGTTCCTGTTGGTGTTGCTTACAAAAACTAGTGGCGTTTATATTGTTTCATATATGACTTTATGTTTCTTAATGTGGAATGCATTTCCATGTCATGGAAAACACTTTCACTGCATTACTTTTAGTCACAATGCAATAATTTTCCATTATGTGAATATATCTTATTTACCCAAGTGCCCTATTGGTGGATATTTATTTATTTTATTTATTTTATTTTTTTGCTTTTTAAAAATTTTTATTTATTTATTTATTATTATTATTTTTTTTACTTTACAATATTGTATTGGTTTTGCCTTACATCAACATGCATCCACCACGAGTGTACACGTGTTCCCCATCCTGAACCCCCCTCCCACCTCCCTCCCCGTACCATCCCTCTCTGTCATCCCAGTGTACCAGCCCCAAGCTTCCTGTATTCTGCATCAAAACTGGACTGGCGATTAATTTCTTATATGATATTATACATGTTTTAATGCCATTCTCCCAAATCATCCCCCACTCCCTCTCCCACAGAGTCCAAAAGACTGTTCTACATATCTGTGTCTCTTTGCTGTCTCACATACCAGGTTGTTGTTACCATCTTTCTAAATTCCATATATATGCGTAAGTATACTGTATTGGTGTTTTTCTTCCTGACTTACTTCACTCTGTATAATAGGTTCCAGTTTCATCCACCTCATTAGAACTGATTCAAATGTATTCCTTTTAATGGCTGAGTAATACTCCATATTTAGAATCTCTCTCTCTCCTCTCTCTTCCCCTCTCTTTGTTTTGTTTCTATAGGTGTGCTATGCTGAACATTCTTTTAGAAAAAAAAATCTTTGCACATATCTTTTATGGTTCCTAAGGATAAATGCCTGGAAGGGATATCTCTGAGTCAATGGGCATGAGCATCATAAGATATCACCAAATTGCCCTCAGGAATGTTTTAGCATTTTATACTCCCACAAACAGTAGATGAATAACATTCCTGTTTCTAATCAAAACTTATCAAAACTATATATATATATATATATATTATTTAATTTGCCATTTCTAAATTTTCCTTGAGTATCTTGTTTTCAGATGCTGTCACTCTAGGTACCAATGAATTCATGTCATTTCTATCCTTGGTGGAAAAAGCTTATGTCACTGTGCTAACTCTAATAAAAAGAGAACTGGCTTTGAAGTCACAGGGCCTGGACTCATCTCTTCCAAGAGAAGCAGTGTTTTGTAATCTCTTGCTTCATACACAATACCTGAAAGCTTAGTGGCTTCAAACAATAACCATTGTAGTATATCTTGTGATTTGGCGGGTTGGTTGAGTTTGGTTGGGTGGCTCTTCTGCGGCACGTAGTGCAGACTGAGATGGAAATCATATGAGGCTTGACTGGGCTGGAACCACAGGGAGATGCTCAGTGGTGCAGCTGGAAGTGGCTGCCGACCTTCAGCTGGGGGCCCAGCTGGGAATGAGTGTTTCACTTACTTTACTTGGTTTTCCAGAGTTCCATGGAGCTGGAAATAGAGGCTGCCAGTTATCTTAAGGCTTGAGTTTGGAACCCCAGAATGTCACTTCTGCCACATTCTCATAGTCAAAGTTACAAAGTCAGTCAAGATTCAAGAACTGGGGAGACACACTTCCCCTCTTCATGTGAGGAGTGACAGCTATGATTAGGGTGAAGACTGAATGGCGGGAGCTGTCTTTGGAGACTAGTTAACAACGGCAGCAGGTAGAAATGGAATTAACACAGATTTCAGAGTCTGGATTTCAGTCTCGATTCAGACACTGCTGTGTTACTTTGGACATGTTACTCAAGCTATGAGTCTGAGTTTCTTTCTTTTTAAAAAATGAAGTAAAGTTAATTTAAAATATTATTTTCACATATATAGCATAAGTGATTCAATATTTTTGCAAATTATGCTCCATCATAGGTTATTTCAAGTTAATGGTTATTATTCCCTGTGCTATATAGTTTATCATTCTTGCTTATCTATTTTATACATAGTAGTTTGTATCTGTTAATCCAGTTTCCCTTATCTGTCCCCTCTTTCTTAGTTTCTAAATCTTGGAAAGAGGGATAATAATATCTGTTTGAATCATGAAAGTGAAAAATTATATTAGATTGTTACAAAAGTAATTGCAGTTTTGGACCATGAATGTTGCATCATTATAACTAGGCCAAAATACATCTTTATTAATCAAAATAGGAAACATTACAATCAATACAATTTTGCCCACAAGAAATGTTTGTTTATTCCTGTAATGTAAAAATTCATGCTTCTGGATTTGGGAAACCCTTGGAAAGCGTTTTCTGTCTCCTGCTGGTTGTAGAAGTGTTTTCCGTGCAAAATCTTGTTGAGATGGTGAAGAAGCGGTAGTCGGTTGGTGAGAGGTCAGGTGAGTACGGGAGGTTGAGGCAAAACGTCGTATGTAGCCCAATTCGTTAAACTTTAGAAGCAGTTGCAAGCACGTGTTGGGCGTTGTCATACAGATGAATTGGGCCCTTTCTGTTGATCAATATCAGCTGTAGGCTTTGCAGTTTTCAGGGCATCTCTTTCGATTTGCTGAGCAAGCGTCTCAGATGTAATAGTTTCACTGGGATTCAGAAAGCTGTAGTGGATCAGACAGGCAGTAGACCACCAAACAGTGATGATGACCTTTTATTGGTACAAATTTCACTTTGGGAAGTGCTTTGGAGGTTCTTCTCAGTCCAACCACTGAGATGGTCATTGCCAGTTGTTGTATAAAAACCACTTTTCATTGCATGTCACAATCTGATCAAGAAATGGTTCATGGTTGTTGTCTGGAACAAGACACAAAGACACTTCAAAACGATTTTTTTTTTTTTTTTTTTGATTTACGGTCAGCTCATGAGTCACCCACTTGTCACTTTTTCACTTTTTGAATTTGCTTCAAGTGCCAAATGACTGCAGAATGTCTGATGTTGACTTCTTTGGCAATTTCTGGTATAGTTGAAGAGGATGGAGTTTCATTGATGGCTCTCAGTTGTCCTTGTCAACTTCCAATGGCGAGCCTCACTGTCGAGACTCTCCTCTTCTTTCCAAATCTTCTTGAACCATGACTACACTGTACGTTCATTAGCAGTTCCTGCGCCAAATGCATTGTTGATGTTGTGTGTGGTCTCCGCTGCTTTACGATCCATTTTGAACTCGAATAAAAAATTGCTTGAATTTGCTTTCTTTCTAACATCATTTCTAGTCTAAAATAAATATAAAATAAACAGCAAGTAATGTGTTTAGGAAAAAAAGTAAAGCAAGAAATGTGCACTAAAATGATATGTAACATAGACACATTTATTTAGGAATGTATTCTAATATCAAATAGCAAATTTCAATAGTGCAAAACTACGATTACTTTTGCACCAACTGAATAAGTATACATGCATATAATACATACATAAACCCCTATACATGTATACACATATGTCAGTATCTCTCTCACTTTTTATTTGCCCATGAATCTCTCTATATAAATTCCATGGATAGAAAGGACAGTGGTGTCAGTTGAAGCCAATAGTTCCCGGCTCTGCCAATTTCCAGCTATATGGCTTCAGAAAGTCATTTAGTCTCTGTTGTGTCATCTATAAAATGATAACTCACAAGATTGTTAAGATTAAATGAAATAATGTACACCGATGTCCTTTGTCACCTCTTGGCCTTGTTCTAAATATCTCATTTATTTCTTGGGAGATAGAAACCAAAAGCAGACATGGGATGTGTTGTTGAATATTATTTATGGGGATTCTTGGCTGATGATAGCAGACCGTCTTCCTCCTGGATTGAAAAACCATGATTTCTTCATCTTTTCTATCAGGATACATAAAAGTTCCATGCGCTTTGAATTGTTATGTTTATTTTAGAAATAAACATAGATCATGGCATAGCAGGATAAAGGAAATGAAACTCTTACCATCTGGTGTCAGACGTCATTCTAGAGAGGGGACTATTACTTTTCAGTCTTCAGTAAAGGTACACTGCAGGTAGATGCTTTTCAGAAAGGTATTTCCTTTGTACATGGGAGGAAGGTAGAAGATAGATTGAAATTATCCCAAAAGTCTTATGTCCTAGGTTTGAAGTAATGCTGCTGCTGCTAAGTCCCTTCAGTCGTGTCCGACTCTGTACAACCCCATAGACAGCAGCCCACCAGGCTCCGCTGTCCCTGGGATTCTCCAGGCAAGAACACTGGAGTGGACTGCCATTTCCTTCTCCAATGCATGAAAGTGGAAAGTGAAAGGGAAGTAATGCTGCTGCTGCTGCTGCTAAGTCACTTTAGTCGTGTCCAACTCTGTGTGACCCCACAGACAGCAGCCAACCAGGCTCCCCCGTCCTTGGGACTCTCCAGGCAAGAACACTGGAGTAATGCTAGGAGAGATTAAAAAAAAAAAAAAAAAAACAAAACACTTCCAGTCCATCCGACTACAGAATAAGTGCCTAGCAAAAGTCTAAGCTTTGGGAGTGTTTGGAATCTTAGGAGGGACAGGATGAGGCTTTCGAGGTCATTTCATCCAGATCTTACGAAGGGCAGAGTGACTCTAGATAATCTCTGTTACTCTAGAAAATGAGGCCACTGTAATTTGGAAGATGGGAGAGACTATCAGGGAAGCACATTCTCTGTCCCTTTTCTTGTTTGACCCACACACAGAATCTATCGCTGAAAGAAAACCCCCAGTAGACTCCAGTTAAACATCGCAGATTGAGCACATCCATTTATTTCCATTCCTCCACAGAGACTCCCACTTAAATGACACAGAAGGAATAAAATGGTATAAAATAGATGAAAAGCTAGGATGAGAGGGAAGACAATAACAGATATGATACATTGACCAAGTTTTGAGTGCTGGAATGTGGATCGATGAGTCTGGACTGGAGTAACAGAGTGAAGAAAAGTAAAATCTAAGGACTTGTCAAGGGAGGATATAAGAACACATCGTGGTGATTTTGGTCAGAGAACCTCAGAAAGTGTCAGAAATTGGAGGCTCTCAGAAAGCATGAGCAAAGGGTATGCTGACAGTTGAGAGACTCCCAGATTCCTAACCCCATCCTGCACAGCCAGGCAGGGAAAGCGGTGAAGATTTGGAAAAATTGAATCAGGATGGGTCTTTATTCGGAAATGTCAAGAACAAGTGAAAAACTTCCCTGGTGGTTCAGACAGTGAAGACTCTGTCTGCAATGCAGGAGACCTGGTTCGATCCCTGGGTTGGAAAGATCACCTGGAGAAGGGGATGAGAACCCACTCCAGTATTCTTGCCTGGAGAATTGCATTGACAGGGGAGCCTGGTGGGCTGCAGTCCATGGGGCTGTGAAGAGTCAGACATGACTGAGTCACTAACACTACCACTTTTCTCAGTATACTGAATGAAGATGCTGCCCAGCCCTCTTTCTCTGGGCTCCTGGAATGCTACCAGCCAGGATTATACCTGCAGATAGAAGAAGATCAAAGAATTTTCCAGAAAGAAACAAGAAAGGCCAGGAAAAAATAATAATGATAGATGCTAAATTTAAAATTATCTCAATAGAATGGCTTGGTCCACGAGAGTTAAATTCTTTCATGAATTCAATTTATGAGCTCCACTCACAAATCTTCTGTGAGTGTGTGTGTGTGTGTGTGCATGTGTCATTCAAATATTAATGCATAATAAAGTCAGCAACTTTAGAGAAGTCTTCAACATGGGAGAAAAATAAACACATACATAGTAAAATAGAACTTAAAAGAAGCAAAGGCAATACAGAAAGCAGAAGACTTCAAATAGATGATAAGATCCTCACAGAAATTAGGGAAAGTATATCATAAATCGGAGAAGGCAATGGCAACCCACTCCAGTACTTCTGCCTGGAAAATCCCATGGGTGGAGGAGCCTGGGAGGCTGCAGTCCATGGGGTCGCTGAGGGTCAGACACGACTGAGCGACTTCACTTTCACTTTTCACTTTCATGCATAGGAGAAGGAAATGACAACCCACTCCAGTGTTCTTGCCTGGAGAATCCCAGGGACGGGGGAGCCTGGTGGGCTGCCGTCTATGGGGTCACACAGAGTCGGACACAACTGAAGTGACTTAGTAGTAGTAATATATCATAAATGCAATAAGAGGAGAATGCTATAAAAAAGGAACTGTAAGAGAACAGGTGACAACTCTTAGAAATTAAAAACATGAAAGCTAAGACAAACTTTCAGAAGCATGATTAAAAGAGAAAGGTCAGAAAATTTCTAAGAAAGTAGAAACAAAAGTCAAAGACAGGCAAACTAGAGCCGATTTTAGAAAACTAAAGGACCGCTTCAGGAGCTTTGTATATAACCATCAGAAGTTGCAGGGAGAGGAAAGAGAAAATGGCAGGGAGGGGATTATCAGAGAATGAATGCTATAAAATCACCCAGAAGTGAAAGATATGAAGCTCCGGGCTATAGAGATTTACTGAGTGCTCAGTAAAATAAATTTTAAAACTCATTATAAAACACATCATTTTTAAAATCACAGAATGCTGAGGATGCAAAGATAATCCTGAAAACTCCAAGGGAGTCATAACAGGTCACATGAAAAGGATTAAGAGTAAGGAACTGACATTAGACTTCTGAACAGAAATGCTAGAAGCTGGAAGACAATAGATCCACACTCTCAGAATTTGTTACCTACTCAAACTACTACTCAGGAGTGAGGATACAAGAAAGACTATTTTCAGACATGCAAGGACTCAAACATTTGCCTGAGAAAGCTTTTGGAGAATGTGACTTTCTGAAAAAAGAAAGAAAACCAAGCAAAGGAAAATGTGGAAGCATAAAAATGGGATTCAGTAGAGCAGAAATGAGAGACAAAGTCCCAGAGGTGGTGGAGGATGGGAAGGCGGTAGCTGATGCAAGGTGAGAGTTAGGTAACAGATCTGGAGAGCACCCAGTCCATACTGGAGAAGGTGGCAGAGGTGTCCTGGAGGGGTACCTCCTAGGTAAAGGATGGATATCTTACTAATGAATTTATCACATCAAACTTTTTGGAGTTCTGGTGAATATTTTTGAAAAGAATTCATATTGGGTGCATAGAAAATGAGTCAAAGAGGAAAAAGGGCAATAACTCCGAAAAAAACTACAGAAGGAAATGGCAACCCACTCCAGTATTCTTGCCTGGAGAATCCCAGGGACAGAGGAGCCTGACAGCCTATAGCCCATGGGGTTGCAAGGAGTTGGACACAACTGAGAGACTATCACTTTCACTTTCACACTTGTATGAGGGAGAAATTGAATCATTGGCCCTACTTGGCTGGAGCGTCACAATGATGCACCTGCTGATTATGGATTTAACCCCAAAAGGTGGCATCACTGAATTGGCAGGAGTGAGAGTATGTGTGTGTTGAAAAGGGGAGAGAAAGACCTTCCAGTACTATTAACAGGATGTTAAAGTTAACAGGTCAAGAAAATACAGTATAAACTTGTTTTTTAGAAACATGAAGGGAAACTACCAGGAACGGATAAAAATGAAAAGTTATTTCCTTGGAGGAGCAGTAATTAGTGATGGGGAGGAGGAAGAAGGAGACAGCTATTTTTCACTCAAACTTTCTAATACTCTTACTTTTTAAACTATATACACATGATAAAGAACCTGCCTGCCAATGCAGGCGATATAGAAGACATGGGTTCAATTTCTGGATCAGGAAGATCCCCTGGAGGAGGCAATGACCACCCACTCCAGTGTGCTTGTCTGGGAAAGCCTATGGACAGAGGAGCCTGGCAGGCTACAGTCCATGGGGTCGCAAAGAGTCAGACACGACTGAGCAACTGGCCAGGCGCACACAAACACGTGATGCTTTGATAACAGTAGCATTATGCTTAAAAAAGAAGACCTCTGAGAACAGGACTGGCCGCTGGATTTGAGGGTGAAATGTTTGCGACACACACCCCAGTCGGTACGCACTGAAAGTCCATTTTGCGCCAGGTTCTCCATTACACATGATGTCTTGTCTTCCTGTTAGCCCTTTAGGTAGGCACTTTCACCCCCAATTTGCAGGAGCTGAGACTCAGGGAAATGAAGCGATCCTGTGAGTAAATCTCAGAGCAGAGATTCAAGCACACATTCGTCCAGCTCCAAATCATGCTTTCCCCATCAGCCCAGGTTGCTATGCATGCATACTAAGTTGCCTCAGTCATGTCTGACTGTGTGAGACGCTATGGATCATAGCCTGTCAGGCTCCTCTGTCTGTGGGATTCTTCAGGTGAGAATACTGAATTGTGTTGCCATGCCCTCCTCCAGGGGATCTTCCAGACCTGGGGATCAAACTTGTGTCTCTTATGTCTCCTCCATTGGCAGGGGGGTTCTTTACCACTGAGCTACTGGGGAAGCCTCCTGCCTTTCTGTAGTTGGTACCTATTTATGCTCCAAATTCACCACAGAATAGCATCATTTTAAATCTATAAGGAGTCTTACAGATCATCTGGTTCAAAGCATTTTATCAGTGGTTAAATTGAGGTTCTATCACTTACGTGATCATTAGCTGCTGACCTGGCCCTGTTTCCACAACTTGTCTTTGTCTACATGATACTGTCAACATTGCGGGGAAAAGTATGGAAATTAGGACTCCTTCAGTGAACAGGACTCACAGCTACTTATTTTTTCCCCCAAGAATAACCATACCTGGCTATTTCAAAAGGTGAAAAAAGTGAAACTCAAACAGTTCGAAATTTCTAATACTCAGAAGTCTGGGTATGCCAGCTGCAGTTTTGCTTTCTCTGAACTGTACTTAGTTCTCTCTATAACATTCTGGAAAAGGCCTCATAATCTTCAGGAAGTGACATGTGACCTCATCCCTGGGAATGAGAGTCTCCAGGGAAAGAGTTACCTGCTCTTCCTCTAGGGGTTTTCTGGGACAGGTCAACACATGCACCCCAATACAGCATCGTGAAGCAGAATAGGTCCAAAATGAGGCAAATTGAAAACAATCTAACTTTTATTGAATACCTACTATGTGCCAGGAACTATGCCAAGAACTTTATGCTCATGATCTCATTTTTATATTTGGAGATATAAAATATATCTCCAAACTCTGTAAGTACAAGTAGTACTCCCATTTGACTGATGAGAAAACTAAAGATCAGACAAGCTAAGCCTTTAAGAAGCATCTGGACACCAGTCCTCCTGCCGTTCATTGTTATGCTATACGGTCAATATATTTTCCTATCACTCAAGGTACCTCTGGAACAAAGCAGACCAGTAGGAACCAACATCAAAGTCATTGAAGCAGAAACAGCGCTCTGCTTGTGCTGTGGTTTTTGCCCAGAGCATTCTTGGTCCCTGGGCTTCCTGACTTCCAATGTTCTACCTTATCCTTTGGCTGGATTATTTCCCATTAATCCTTTGAGATTAGCTTCGGTCATCCTCTTCTCTAAGAGTCTTCTTCACACCCATTAGCCCACCCTCTCCCTCATCATCTCTTGTTATTTACAATCATACTTTGCATCATTCATTTATGTACCTCTTTCCCACCAAATAAAGATTGCTGCAAGGGCTGGAAGAAATCTTAAACATTGCTGCAGTCCTTGGTGGGCTGAATATAGTCCCACCTCCCCAAAGAGGTCTGTGTTTCAATTGCAGCAATCCATGAGTGTATTATTTCACATGGAAAAACAGACTTTGAAAATCTTGAAATATGGAGACTCCTGGATTATCCAGGTGGGCCCAGCACAGTCACAGTGTCCTTGTGAGAGGAAAGGAGGAGAGTCAGAGTCAGTAAGCTGAGACATGATGCTGAAAGCCAAGGTTGGAATGTTCCATGAGGCAGATGGAAAAGCTCTATAAGCTGGAAAAGGCAAGGAAGCAGATTCTCCTCTAAATCCAGCAGAAGAAGCACAGCCCTCCTGACACCTTGCCTTTAGGACTTCTGACCTCCCAAACTGTAAGCTTTAAGCTCCTAAGTTTGTGGTAATTTTTTACAGCAGCCAGAGGAAACTAATACACAGCTTTAGGGCTTAGATAGCACTTGACACATAGTAGGAACTTAATAAACATTTCTCCGATGAGTGAATGAGTGACTTGTAACATAGTGCAAATGTCTCTATCCCACATACATCCCTCTATAGGTAAAGGTTTATGCTGTTGTAGTTGTTACTCAGTCACCAAGTCATGTCCAACTCTTTGCAACCCCATGGACTGCAGCATGCCAGGCTTTCTGTCCTCCACTAATTCCTGGAGTTTGCTCAAATTCATATGCTATCTAACCATCTCACACTCTCCACCTCCTTCTCCTTCTGCGTTCAATCTTGCCCAGCATCAGAGTCTTTTCCAATGAGACAGCTTTTGCATCAGGTGGCCAAAGCATTGGAACTTTAGCTTCAGCAACAGTCCTTCCAATGAATAATCAGGGTTGATTTCCTTTACGATTGACTGGTTTGATCTCCTTGCTGTCTAAGGCACCCTCAAGAGTCTTCTCCAGGACCAAAAGGTTCATGAGTAAGTGGCAAACAAATTGTGGGAAGGACATTGCTCTGGAAATGCGTAGCAGAGACTTGATTATTACAGCCAACCAAAACTGGTTTGGACAGCTTCCCTGTGAGTAAATCTAATAGATTTACTCTGTGACTTGGGAAAACTCTTTTAATCCCTCTGAGCCTCTGTTTTCTCATCTGTAAGAAGGCAGAAGTTAGTCTGACAATGAAGTTCATAAAGACAGATGATGTTATTCTGTCGGAGTACTCCTCGGAAGACAAGATGCTATATAAATACTGGAGAGTGTTATTGTTACATGAATAATAAATAGTTAAGAAATAAATCCATGTTTTCAAAAACAACTAATGCAAGACACCCAGAGTCACCTGTCACTTAGGGAAGGCTGTGCTATCTTTCTGAACTAAAACATCTAGTACTTTTAATAGCTTTACTTTTTAGTAATCTGTAAGGTAAAATGGAGCACATCGCTTTTGGATTAAATATTAAAATATTAAATATTAAATTGGACAGCAGAAATCCATCACATACTTGAACCTGCCTGGTTTACTCAGGGTCTCCTAGGTGCACTAAGAAATCTAAGCACTGTTTGTATCCACTGAGGTAATTTCTTCCTTTCTTTCTTTTTTTTTTTTTTTTTTGCCAGACACACAGGCACCGTATACATCTTTTTATTGATTAATCTTGAAGAGTTGAATGAAATAGACCAAATACTAGCATCTATACTTGAAACAGCCTATGTAGCATGATGAATCTAGAGGTTACATTTAACAGACATGGCCAGTTATTCTGAATGAGGGAGTGGGGCATGATTCGTCTCTCTGGTTCATGCCTGTTTCTTTTTGACTTCTCATGACAGCAGCTTCATGAAGCTTGCGTTGCAACCCTGGGCCTGCTCTTTGTGTTCATTTTGGCTGCAGTGATGGTCTCATAACCCTCTGGGTGCCATCGTCCTTGGAGCTCCAGTACTCCACCAAGACCCTGAGAACCTGTTTATTTGATTGATGAAGTCTGGGGTTTCTGTACCCATGGAAAACAGCTTTGAAGTGTATCTTCACTCTATCTGCTTCCCTTGTCTGAGTGTCAAATCCTTGTTCAGGCATTCAAAGCCTTCTGTCATTCAAAATACATTCTTGGGAAATGTGTTGATGCTAGTCATTTATAATTCATTCTTGAGGTAAACCATGCAGTGAAAAGACAGAGAGATGTAACTCTCCTGTTTAGCTGGATAAATTTGAGCAAGTTGTTTCACCTTCAAAGCTATTTCTTCATCTGTTAAACAAGATGGTTTAATAGTGATAATGTTTACATTGGTGGTACACTGCCATTCACAAGTTTGGAGGTACACATTGGGTCACATTTCCTCTAGTGGTCAGATTAACTCACCTCATCCCCGGTGCTGGCTTGGCACTAGCTCCTCTGAGCGTATACTGGAGGGTGTACGGAGTCGGAGGAGGAAGAAGGAGAAAGTGTCTCTTTCTAATGTGATGCTCAACCTTCGTTGCTCCATGCTTTCCTAGGGCTGGACTCTTAACTACAGGATTTTAATTTATGTGCACATGCAGGCAAAGATCTGAAGCATAACTATAGTTCCCAGAGGGTTGGGACGCATGAAGATTCCAGGCTCAGCCACAGTCTGTGTGCTGAATCAGCTCCTGTGACTACTGAGATCTTGGCACTGAATCAAGATAAAGGGTCAAGTTCCCCCTTTATTGCATGGTGAGTCCAGGGGAACTCTCATGATCTTTCATGTTCCCTGCTCGGTCAGGACCATCTTTGCTGCTGGGGATAGGCTACTCTCACTGAAACTAAAAATGATAAGGGATCAGCCCTCCCTATGGGATTTGTATATTTCATCTCTCCATAGAATTCCATATGCCAAGGAATCATAGAGTGATGGTCTTTATTACCCTGCTCGGTCAGGACCATCTTTGCTGCTGGGGATAGGCTACTCTCATTGAAACTAAAAATGATAAGGGATCAGCCTTCTCTATGGGAATTTGTGTATATTCATCTCTAAAAACCATAGAATTCCATATGCCAAGGAATCATAGAGTGATGGTCTTTGTTAAGCCATAACCTTATCATCATCAGCAGCAGCAGCAACCTTATCCCAATAAAATTTAAAACAAGGTACAGTGGTAGGTATAAGTCTTTCTTCTTATTTCCCTTTTAACACATTTATAATTATCCTTTCCAGTTCTCCGTTTCTCAAAACTCTCCCCTTCTTCCAAGCTCGGACCAGTGCCACCTCGTCTGTGACACTTTTTCTGGCTCCTTCAGATCACAGTTCCCTATGTTTCTTCTGAATTTTTTAGTTAACTAGTTCTTCTGTCTTAATTTGCCTGTACACGCTGCCTTTATCTCTCTCATATTGTCTCACAGTGCTGGACATAAGCGAACAGCAATAAGAACAGAAACGACATTAAAAAATGGACATTTTCCCATGTCGGACTTTGGACAGGCCCTTTACACAGGTTATTCATTACAAATACTTACTGAACAAATATCCAAGCATCTAGTGTTGAAGATACCACCCCGTGCTGTACAATATACCCTTGTTGCTCATTTATGTTATACTTAGTAATTTGTATCTCTGAATCCTCCCCTCTTCTCACTGGTAAGCATTAGTTTGTTGTCTATATTTGTGAGTTTCTTTCTATTTTTCTATGTTTATTTGTTTGTATTATATTTTAGATTCCATAAATAAGTGATATCATATAGCATTTGTCTTTGACTTTATTTTATTAAGCGCAATATTTTCTAGATCAATTCCCATTGTTTCAAATGGCAGAATTTTATTATTTTTCATGAATAATTTCCCATTGCCTGTATGTATATACCACATCTTCTTTATCCATCCATCTGTTGATGGACACTTGAGTTGCTTCCATATCTTGCCTATTATAAATAGTGCTGTTGTAACATAGAAGTGCATGTATCCTTTTAAATTAATCTTTTTTTTTTTCCTAGATGTATACTCAGGAGTGGAATTGCTGGATCATATGGTAATTCTATCTTTAGTTTTTTGAGGACCCTCCATACTGTTTTCCTTAGTGGCTGCACCAATTTACATTCCCAGCAACAGTGTACAAGGGTTCCCTTTTCTCCACATCCTTTCCAATATTTGTTATTTGTAGACTTTTTGATGATAGCCATTCTGACAGGTGTGAGGTGCTATCTCATTGTTGTTTTGATTTGCATTTCTCTAATAATTAGCGATGTTGAGCATACTTTCATGTGCCCATTTAGCCATCTGTTTAGGCATCCCTAAAATGCCTATTTGGGTCTTCTGTCCATTTTTTATTGGATTGTTTGTTGTTGTTACTTTTTAAATAATTAATTATATGAGCTGTTCATATATTTTGGATATTAACACCTTGTTGATCATACCATTTGCAACTATCCCTTAGGTTCTCTTTTGGTTTTGTTGATGGTTTCCACTGCTGTGCAAGAGCTTTTAAGTTTAATTAGGTCCAGGTCCTTTACATATGTTTTTCATTAACAGATATTTAACAGAATATCCAAAGCATCTAATACTGTCCTAGGTGCTGAATATGGAGCATTAAGACATGCGTAGTTCTTGCATCCCTGGACCATATGGTCTTGATCAGCCATGGCAAATCATACTTGGTGGCTTGTGTGTGTATGGTCCATGTGCTAAAAATGTTTATTTTATTTTTTTATTTTACATTTTTAAAGTATAAAAATAGAGGATATGCAGCAGGGACCTCATGTGGCTCACAAGGCTGAAATATTTACCATCAGGCCCTTTATAGAAAATGTCTACTGACCTCTGATGATCTCATTTTATCTTCCCAAGCTATCCTGCAAGACAGATTTTTCATTATATGAATTATTAATACTTATGAGGAAACCAAAGCTCAAAGAGGTGAACTGTCTTTTCCAAGATGATTCAACTCATATTTTTCTGAGGTGGCAGTTCCAACTAGAATACCCTTGGCTTGTCTGAGGAACTAGTGTTAGCTCTGCCCAGCTTAATGAAGGAAGCCCTTCTCCTCCTCCACCATATTCTTTCTGAAGTACTGTTGTGTGCTAAGTCACTTCAGTCATGTCCGACTCTTTGCAACTCCATGGACTATAACCCGCCAAGTACCTCTGTTCATGAAATTCTCCATGGAATACTGGAGTGGGTTGCCATTTCCTTCTCCAAGAAGTACTGTGAACCCACCATAAAGGAATGGGGAAATAGGGCTTAAAAATGTCAGCCCTCAATATTTCAAGAAAAATGACTTTCAGAATAAGGTAGAAAGAGTGGTGGTTTTTAGAATGATGAGCCTTGCTTTTAGTCCTCTTTGGGCCTCAGAGTCTCCAAGCATAAACTAGAGCAGTTGAATTATTTGACTTTTAAAGTATCTCCCAACCTGAAAATTCCTTACAGGAGAATGTATCCTTTACTCCAATTGGATTGTACACATTTCTCTTTATCTCTACCATGGCTGTATCATGAATACTGACCAATTGAATAATGATTAAATATTTAATTTATATTTTTATATTCAGTTCAGTTCAGTTGCTCAGTCGTGTCCAACTCTTTGCAACCCCATGAATTGCAGCACACCAGGCCTCCCTGTCCATCACCAGCTCCCGGAGTTCACCCAGACTCACGTCCATCGATTCAGTGTTGCCATCCAGCCATCTCATCCTCTGTCGTCCCCTTCTCCTCCTGCCCCCAATCCCTCCCAGCATCAAACTCTTCTCCAATGAGTCAACTCTGCATGAGGTGGCCAAAGTACTGGAGTTTCAGCTTTAGCATCATTCCTTCCAAAGAAATCCCAGGGCTGATCTCCTTCAGAATGGACTGGTTGGATCTCTTTGCAGTCCAAGGGACTCTCAAGAGTCTTCTCCAACACCACAGTTCAAAAGCATCAGTTCTTCGGCGCTCAGCCTTCTTCACAGTCCAGCTCTCACATCCATACATGACCACAGGAAAGACCATAGCCTTGACTAGATGGACCTTTGTTGGCAAAGTAATGTCTCTGCTTTTGAATATGCTATCTAGGTTGGTCATAACTTTCCTTCCAAGGAGTAACCGTCTTTTAATTTCATGGCTGCAGTCACCATCTGCAGTGATTTTGGAGCCCCGAAAAATAAAGTCTGACCCTGTTTCCACTGTTTCCCCATCTATTTCCCGTGAAGTAATGGGACCGGATGCCATGATCTTCGTTTTCTGAATGTTAAGCTTTAAGCCCACTTTTTCACTCTCCACTTTCACTTTCATCAAAAGGCTTTTTAGTTCCTCTTCCCTTTCTTCCATAAAGGTGGTGTCATCTGCATATCTGAGGTTATTGATATTTCTCCCTGCAATCTTGATTCCAGCTTGTGTTTCTTCCAGTCCAGTGTTTCTCATGATGTACTCTGCATATAAGTTATATAAAGTCCTATCTGTACCTCTAAAAAGTCTTGTTGATTCTGTTTGAAGGGTTGTTGGCATTATTTCATGTTGTTTCAGCTTGTACTTTGTAATAAGGAGAGCAAAGATTCTAAGACAACCACGTTGAAAGGTGACCAATTCCTAATGGCTGACCAATGAGCCAGTCCCTCTGGGATATCCAAAATTGGCAGCATTTCAGTCTACAGTCTTTATTCTGACCCCTGACCAGATTAACGTTGGCTAATTGAAAGTGTTTCATGAATTTGCAATGGAGGATGTGCTCACTGAGGTATCCGACTCATATCTACACGACCCAAATGGTTTACAAGGAGATACCTATGCATTTATATTTAACAACTCCTTCCCCAAAGCTGGTTCCCCATATCCTGCCCATGTTCTGGATTAGGTGTAGACAACATTTTGGGAAGTGAGAAGTTTGCTGTTTAATGGGAACAGATAATTTATATTCCCCAATATTTTTGAGAACAGTGGCTCTCTATCTGGGCTGTATTAAAATCATCAAAGAAGCTTTTAAAAAATTCCAAGGCCTGGATCTCACACTCAGAGATTCTAATTTAATTGATCTGGATGCGCAAACATTTTAAAAGCTCACATGTGCATAGGGGTTCAAGAACTACCATTCTAAGAAAAGGCATATGTGGATTAGATCGCACAAAACTCTGAATTACCTGATTTAAAAGTTAAGCTTCTATGCCTTTATATAAAAGAAAGTGCATGTAGCATTTAAATCTTTTGATGTATGGAAGTTAAGGTTTTGTGGATTTTCCCAAAGAACTGAACATATTTTACTGTTTTTTAAAATTAGCTCATTTTGAAATACTTAGGCAAAATTGAAGGAAAATACTCAGGCAAAAATGATACCTTTTGGTATCATTTCTAATGATTTGTAGAGTTAACTCAGTGCTAGTCATGTTCAAGGCTTTTTAAATTTTTTTTTTTTTCAATTTTTAGTTTTAGCTGCACTGGGTCTTCATTACTACACACAGACTTTCTCTAGTTGCAGTTCAGGGGCTTCTCATGGCAGTGGCTTCTCTCATTGCAGAGCATGGGCTCTAGGCACACAGGCTTCAGTGGTTGTGACTCGGGCTCCAGAGAATGGGCTCAGTAGTTGTGGTGAATGGGCTTACTTGCTCCTCAGCTTGTGAAAGCTTCCTGGACCAGGGATCGAACCTGTGTCCCCCGCATTAGCAGATGGATTCTTTACCACTGAATCATTGGTGGTAAAGTCTCATTCAAGGCTTTTAAAATCACACTTCTGGGTAAACATTTCACATTATTGTTTTAAAATTTACTAACCTTATTAATTTTGTTTCCTGAGTTGAAATTTCTTATTCTTTTCTTTTTATTAAATTTGCTCAGCAATATTTTGGTAAACTATACAGATTGTAGGGAAAAAATATCCTTTGCTTTTGCCACAAAATAACAGTAATGGCAGAAAAACCGACTTCGGCAGGCTTCGCTATGTTTCTTGTAGCGCTTGTTCCCAGTCTTGGAAAAAGGACTTGCTGAGAACTGGGACAGAGCAATATTGATGTTGTGGGTAAGTGGGCTTTGATCTGGAGAGGTGGATATCAAAACTCCCTGTGACACCACAGTAGCAGCAGCATCTCTGATTGCATTACTTTTGGAATCAGAGGAAAACAAAAGATAGAAATAGCCAGCCCATCTAATTGTGTGACCCCATTAGTCTGAAGAGGTGGGTCCAGGGCTTATTTAATAATAAAAACTGGCTGCAGGAGCAGCATTTAATGTCATATATGCAGGCCAGCCTCACAAGTGTGCATTCAGAAGCGCCCTCAGAGGTTACCTTGGTTCTGCAGAGGCAATGATATAATGACGGGAATGGGCTTATTTTTAGAGGAGTCCCCAAAGTGGCTTGTGATTGGCTCATGTTGTAAAGGCATGGCTGTAAGCTGGTCATGGAATCCTGGTCTCCTGTGGAAACCATACACTCATCTATCAATGTGTTAAAGTCAACGTTTTGTGGATTCTCCCAAAGGACTGAACATGTTTTACTGTTTTATTTATTTATTTATTTGCATTAGCTCATTTTGAAATACTCAGGCAAAATTGAGAGATAGATGAACATAGATGACTACCTTTTGGTAACATTTCTAATGATTTAAGTTTAGTAAAGGTTTAGAACAAATTGATTCTGCAGATGACGCTGTTGTAATTTGATTCAGCAGACATTTATTGGGCATTTACTATGTCCCTAGTGTGGAGTTAGATAGTAGGGATATGAGGTGAAGTCATAGACCATGACTTCGGTCTGCTCATAGCCTTGTAAGGAAGAAATCTTTACATGATGAATTGCAGTTTGGTATGTTAAAAAAAGCCTGTGCGCAGGGAGTATGGGCTGCTCACAGAGAAGGAATGGTTGTCTCTTTTGGGTGGAAAAGGCTAGTTGGATGGGGAGACTTTGCTTCATGAGCCAGAGACACAGCCAAAGGAAGACAAGTAGAAAGTGAAGCTGTTATAAGGATACAGAGAGAATCTCTTTGAAACAAATGCAAGAGGCGTCATGGAAACTAAAATCACCATGAACCCTCCATCTATCTCCCTGACCACATAATCCCTTCTCTCTTTAGTCCAGTTTCTCTTCTCATTCATCTATTTATGTATCAGTCTACTGAACCTTCTGGTTCAACCTGTACTTGCATCTCCATGTCTCAGCTCCAGATACGCAGGAGAGAGAGAGGTGAGCCAGGGGTCATATGCCTGCTCTGGCCTCATTAGCTGAAGCTCAGAGCAGGGTTATCAGGTAGCTACTATGGGCTTTGGACAAGGTAGATTTCTTTTTCAAATTTTAAACATTTTATTTTGCATTGGGATATAGCCAGTTAACAATGTTGTGATAGTTCCAGGTGAAGAGTGAAGGGTCTCAGCCAAGCATATACATGTATCCATGGGCTTCCCTTGTGGCTCAGCTGGTAAAGAATCTGCCTGCAATGCAGGAAACCTGGGTTTGATCCCTGAATTGGGAAGATCCCCTGGAGAAGGGAAAGGCTACCCTCTTCAGTATTCCGGCCTGGAGAATTCCATGCACTGTATAGTCCATGGGATCACAAACAACTGCACACAACTGAGTGAGTTTCACATTCTCCCCCTCAAATCCCCTCCCATCTGGGCTGTCACATAACATTGAGCAGAGTTCCTTGTGCTATACAGTAGTTCTTTGTTGGTTATTTTAAATATAGAAGTATGTACATGTCCATCCCAAACTCCCTTATTATCCTTTCCCCTGGCAATGGACAGGTAGGTACTTTTAAAGCCACTCTAGGGAAGAAGGAATTGGTGCAGCAGTCATTACTTGGGGTCCCTGTGCCACTGGGTTTTTGGCATGAGACTACCTTCTAAACCATCAAATAACCAGTGGCTTATACTCACCCACATGTATGTGCACATGCTTAGAAGTGAATGACCCAGTCTGCAAGCCTAAGGCAGGGAAACTCTTTTTTTTTTTTTTTTGCCATTTAGTGATGGTGGGACTCAGCAATGATGCCCCTTGCAACAGAAGAATGGGATAGATCTCAGATAGTATTAGAACGTTTAGAAGCTTTTGTTTTGTTCACAGCACAAGGTGGCATAGATTTCACTGTGCTATTGTGAATTTGGTTGGTTATTAATTGAACATTTATTATATTCAAAACACTGCAAGGACGATAGAGTGAACACTATGGCAACTATCATATTCTCTTAGAAGCTGTTGTGAAAACTCGGCTTGAACAGAATACAGTAATTGTTTAGGAAAAAAAGCTTTGAACCATTATTCTGGCAACGGTAGATGTTCTGAGAAATAGAGAAGAGATGTCAATGAAGTTGAGAGTTCTTTGGGAAATTAAGGAGAGAAATATATAATCTCCAGGCAGTATGCGTGAGTGGACTTTGGCTAAAAGAAAACTCAAAGATTTTAGGCTGTTGAATTTTACAGCGTAAAATCGTTATTTAACCCATGGAATCTTCAGTTAATTTTACATTATTTGCTAATGCATTTATGAGGATAAATTCTTTTCCACTTTTCATGTAAGAGGACATGATAGGGAAGCTTATACTAGACTCCTATGAATGAAAAGTTTATGGACCATTCTTACATCATTTTTGATGCACAGGAAAATATCATCAATCTAGGAGGGTGACTATGGATTTTCTGTGCTGTGCTGTGTTTTGTCACGCAGTTGTGTCCAATTCTTTGCGACCCCAGAGACTGCAGCCTGCCAGGCTCCTCTGTCCATGGGGATTCTCCAAGCAAGAAGACTGGTGTGGGTTGCCATGCCCTCCTCCAGGGCATCTTCCCAACCCAGGGATCAAACCCAGGTCTCCTGCATTACAGGCGGATTGTTTACTGTCTGAGCCACCAGGGAAGCCTTTGAATTTTCTGATTATCTGTTAATCTTAGTGAAGTCGCTCAGTCGTGTCCAACTCTTTGCGACCCCATGGACTATAGCCTACCACATTCCTCCATCCATGGGATTTTTCAGGCAAGAATACTGGAGTGGGTTGTGAGTTAGCAAAAACAGCAAAACAATACACCCTTGGGTTTGCTGGGTGTATTGTTGGCTGGGTGTATTGTTGTGATGATACTATCCTGGGATCATCACAACACAAAAGTGTTAACTACCTGTTTTGCGCTATCCACTGCTTTTGTGTTGAAAGCACAAAGTGGGAAAATACGAAACCCTTCCTCCAAAGGACTCATAGTTTATTGGTGAAAACAGACACACAAGCATGTAAAAATATGACACAAAATGAATCAATATGATACCATAATTGAACTCCTGCAAAGAAAGACTTCAGCAAACACTGACACATTCCAAGGGCAGCAGAAATTCTGAACCAAGTGCACTGAACTCGGAAAGCCCCCTGATGTGTGATGATTAGTGGACGTCTCTGACAGCATCGCTATTAGCGCTATGGATAACACTGGGGAAAGGTCAAGTTTTGCAAAGACTTTCTGCCCACTAAGAATAGCAAGGAATCGATCGATTCTGAGCATAAGAGCAATGTCAGGGCCCAGATGGAAGTGCAGTTGCTGTCACTGGGAAACGTTTCTTCCCTCAAATAAAGGCCCTGGAAAATCCACGCCACCATCCTCTACTTAGACTGTTGGACTCGTTGAGTCCTTCCGATCCCCATTTTTCAATGGCTAGGTCTTTTGCATCTTTAGTCTGTGCTCAAAGGCTGATCGTTAGGAAGCCTTTGTGCTTTGCTAAGTCACTTCAGTCGTATCCAACTCTTTGCAACCATATAGACCATAACCCACCAGGCTCCTCTGTCCATGGGATTCTCCAGGCAAGAATACTGAAATGGGTTGCCATTTCCTTCTCTGGGGGTTCTTTCCAACCCAGGGATGGAACCCATGTCTCTTATGTCTCCTGCATAAGGGTTCTTTATCACTAGCTCCACCTGGGAAGCAAAGTATTATTTAGGCAAAGTCACACCCTTCCCCCTTTACTGCACTAGCATCACACTACACTAAGTACTCTCATATGAATCTTCAAGTTGCAAACTTTCAATCGTGTAAGTTAGTTCTTGTATCTGGCGTACATTGTCGCACATGGGCATCCTCAACAAGTGGTTGTGCTTTTGTACTTTAATACTGTAGAGAGTACAGTATCTTTATTTCTTGCCTGTTCACTCGATGCCAGCCCCTAGAGGCCAGTTGTTCTACTGTACTTTTCAAAGCACTGTTGCTGCTGCTGCTGCTAAGTCGCTTCAGTCGTGTCCGACTCTGTGCAACCCCATAGACGGCAGCCCACCAGACTCCCTCGTCCCTGGGATTCTCCAGGCAAGAACACTGGAGTGGGTTGCCATTTCCTTCTCCAATGCATGAAAGTGAAAAGTGAAAGTGAAGTCGCTCAGTCGTGTCCTACTCTTAGTGACCCCATGGACTGCAGCCCACCAGGCTCTCCCGTCCATGGGATTTTCCAGGCAAGAGTACTGAAATGGGGTGCCATTGCCTTCTCCTCAAGGCACTGTACTGTCAGATTAAAGATATTTTATTTTTTTTGTGCTGGTTTCTTATGTATTATATGTGTGAAAAGTGTTATAAACCCATTGCAGTACAGCGATATATAGCCAATTGTATTAGTCGATTACCTAGTTTAACTTTGTTGGACTTAGAAACAAATTGAACTTATGATCATGCTCTCATAACAGACCTTGTTTGTATGTAGAGGACTTACTGTATTCATTTCCTTCTTAGCACTTGGCATAATCTGAAGTCATCTCAAATATTGTTTGGTTGCCTGTATACCCCATGGAGTCTTTGGTATGTTTCACACTATTCAATACATGCATTTTTGAGTGTAAATTCTTCTCAGGGTCCTTTAAGAGGGTATATTAATGTAGCTCATATCTGGACTACTTAAGCATGGGAAAAATATGTGGACCCAGTTCTTAAGCTACTTACAATGCCTATCTTCTGGTCCCCTCCTCACTCACTTCTAGGATGAGAGCAAGCATTATGATTATCTTATATCCAGAGTTGAGCTAGTGTAGATTGGGCCTTTGTATGAGTTAGAGGAAATTGCCCTCTCTGAATAGATGGATGAGAAAAATCACACCATCTTGGCAGAGACAGTCATGTGAGTTCACACCTCCAGGAGTAGATTCCAACTCCTCACTTTCTTTCTGAGTGCGGTACAAGAACTTCAGAAAAATAGGGGACAGCCCTGCTTGTCTGTTACCGTTTTAGCCCATAGGAGGTGTTTGTTAGTATTTGGTGAATGAAGCATCCCAAGATCTACCAAACACTCCAAGTTATGCAGCATTATGTAAGGAAGTGCTTTGAGTCCCAGCTCGATTCTCTTACTAAGGACCGGGTAGGGCCACTCAGAGGTTCTCAGTGGGAACCCAGCTGCACTTCAATAGCACTGTCACCAACTGAGGATGACTTTGGTGACCTTCTGATATTTCATAAATGCACCGGCCTCAGGGACTTTACCTATGCACTGCCAGCCCTGTTCTTACCCACAGACTTTACAGCATCCTGTATGCAGCCAGGTTGTGGAGATTGAAGCCTCCTAACTGAGCACCCCTTACCAGAAGTTCTTTATTATAAGCACCTTACAGAGGTCCTACAGGCAAAGCCAGTCTCCCACTGGATGTGGGAGAAAGTTTTTAAATGTGCTGCTGTGTGCCAAGTCACTTCAGTCATGTCTGACTCTTTATGACCCCATGGACTGTAGCCCACCAGGCTCCTTGTCCATGAGATTCTCCAGGCAAGAATACTGGAGTGGGTCACCATGCCCTCCTTCAGGGAGTCTTCTAGACCCGGGGATTGAACTTGCATCTCTTATGACTCCTGCATTGACAGGAGTTCTTTACCTCCTAGCACCACTAGCACCACCTGGAAAGCCCTATCTTTTAAATAGCAGAGTCAAAACCTCTGGCTTGATACACAGAGTCAGGCTGATGGATCTGCCTTAGATGGAGATGTGAAGGAACTTTGCAAAGTACAGAAAAACCCACACTGATTCCCTAAATCGAAACTTCAAATAAGAACATGGCTTTGGTAATTTATTCCCCGCAGAATTAACCTTTGTTTCTCGGCAGGCTGCTTTTAAGAGTATGCATGGTACGTAAAAAGGAAGGGGAGAGAGCTTGTGTGTTTACTGCAATGAAGGAAAAGCTGAAATGAAGTGAAGTTGAACAGGAGGCTTATTTTTAACTAATCCAACCTCTAGACAGGAGTCCTAAGACGCAAAAACAATGACTATAAATGTGAATTTGAGGCCCCATTCACGGATGCACAAGCACCACTCCCTTGCCTTCCATTTCTTTAACTGACTCCCAACAAGGGTAACAGAGTTCTGGGGTCTGGAAGGCAATCACAGAGATGATGGTCTAATTTCTTCCATGCTTTAGAAGTCAATTTGAGTCCTCCTCTTGGAAGCCTTCCTAGATTTGATAAATGCCCTTCCTCTGGGTCCCCATACAACCCTATGAGTTTATTATTGAATTTGCCACATTGTAGTATAGTTATAATGCTCATGTATCCAAGACAGGGGCATTTTATTTGACTTTAAAAATCTTTAAAGTCAAATATTTCGCACATTGTCTGGAATAAAATGACATCTCAGTAAGTTCTTAATGAAGTAGTCAATGGACCATTCTATTAATAGTTGCCTATTGAACACACACTATTTGTCTCCCCTTCACCACACACTAAGACAGCACACAAGAAATAAACACACGGTGATAACAGTGGTGGCTATCATTCTGAGGGTCTATTATGCGTCAGACACTCTGCTAATTGCTTTGCAAATAGTTTTCTCATTAATTCTTCAAGGCAACATTATGACCTTCTGACTTCATAAATCAAGCTGAGACTCAGAGAGATGACTGACTTTCCTTCAAAGCCACTCAAAATGCATTTGAACCAATCTCCAGATCCCCTGATCTTCACTCTATAGTAGATGCCTTCTCAAGGGAGAAGGCAATGGCACCCCACTCCAGTACTCTTGCCTGGAAAATCCCATGGATGGAGGAGCCTGGTGGGCTGCAGTCCATGGGGTCGTACGAGCCGGACATGACTGAGCGACTTCACTTTCACTCTTCACTTTCATGCATTGGAGAAGGAAATGGCAACCCATTCCAGAATTCTTGCATGGAGAATCCCAGGGATGGGGGAGCCTGGTGGGCTGCTGTCTATGGGGTCGCACAGAGTCGGACATGACTGAAGCGACTTAGCAGCAGCAGCAGCAGATCTTAAAGTGGTGGTTGGGGGGCAGAGGGTTGGGGTCAAAAGTACAATGCACTTGAAGCATCAGTTCAGTTCAGTTGCTCCGTCGTGTCCAACTCTTTCTGTCCCCATGGACTGCAGCACGCCAGGCTTCCCTGTCCATCACCACCTCCTGGGGGTAACTCTTGAAGCATTAGAGCATTATTAAGAGGGACTTCCTCGTGGTCCAGTGGTTAAGAATCTGCCTTCCAATGCAGGGGACATGGGTTCGATCCCTGGTTGGGTAAGATCACACATACTGCAGGGCAACTAACCCAGTGTGTTACTGCTGAGCCAGCACTCTGGGGCCCAGGCTCTGCAACAAGAGAAGTCAGCACACTGCAACAAGAAGCCAATATGCTGCAGCTAAGGAGAAGTGCCATGCAAAACTAAGACCCAGTGCAGTCAAATTAAAAAAAAATAAAATCATTAAGTGCCACACTGTAGACATGGAGAAATGGGAATTAATGCAGCAAGAGTTCTCTGTGGACTTGATTAATCATGGAAAAAAAGCTTATAAAGGGTCTAGGACTCAGACTTGAAATAAAAATTGGATTTAAGTATAGGGAGGAGAGCAGGCAGAGTAGGGAAACTTACATTGAGTACAACAGAGCATACTGGTTAGGAGCCTGGGCTTTGGAACTGGACAGAACTTGAGACTGCATTCTGACTCTGCTACTTAACAACTGTGAGAACTTTTGGAATTCGCCTTTTGAGCCTCTCCACCCCTCTATTTAAAAGAGGCATAAAATACCCCTGGTATGAGTTAAGAAAGCTTTCATGGGCAGGTCACAGAGACATTGATGAAAAATGGCAGAAGTGAAAAGAGCAGGAACTAGACTTCCATTCTCACCTCTGGTTGCACCTAAATGCTCATTGTAAGTCATCACCCTCTTTCCTGATGGCAGAAAGGCATTTGCTTTTTCCTCAGTTATGAAGTGAAGGTCAATAGGCCAACAAAATTGACTTGCTCAAATCAGACAAGAACACAGGAGGTGACTTCCACAGAAGGTCCTAACCTGGACCCCTTCCTGCTGGGGGACAAGTTAGCCAGAGGAGATCTAAGGATCAGGTCATCTTGCTTTGTCTTCTCCCCACCCTTTCCCTTCCCTTCACTCCTGGTACCTTCTCTTGGTTGATGCAGGCTTCATAAGGGAGCTGTCATGAGGAATATAACAGGATCAAGGATTTCTCATAAGAATCAGACTTCACAGACCTGTGTGAGAAGCTGGGAAATGGGGGCCTGGAGAGGGGAGCTGGGACATCAGAAAAAGTCCCCAGGCAGTCTGGTGGCAGACAGGAGACAGCAGGCACAGCCAGCTGAAGAGGTGGGACCGGTTGACTGAGTGTGGCTCCATCTCTGTGAGTCAGCAGCCAGGCACCTGCCTGGGAATTGGTTAGCAGGGCCAGTGGTCAGGCAGACAAGCTCAGTGTGGTGAGAGTGAGGATGAGCCCAAATCTCCCAAGAACATCTGTGACTGTTTCCCAGCATGTCAGACCCTGTGACCTTCTCAGGGTAATGGCTGCTGCTTAATCGCTGCCTTCAAAATCCTATAAGCTCTCTTTTTGGACAATTTTAAACTAGAATCCTGCAGGAAAGGGGGTTCAGGGAAACATTATTGAAACACAGTTGTCAACTTACATAAGGAGACAATCGCTCAAACACATTCACAGGCATATTCAGGTCCAGAAGAGATATTAATCAGCCTGACTCACTTGCTTCCAGCATTTAGGACTCTGTTCCTACTCCCCTAATCTGCTCTTTGAGAAGCTGGAGGAGACACAAGGAATGGGAATTTTTTGACCACAACACACTCCCTCCCTGTGTCTAATCTCTCCCTCTCTTTCCCCTTGACTCTCTACAGGCACACTCTTCCTTTAGTTCATCACTGAGTTCTTTCTTACCACAGGACTTTGGCACATGCTGCTCACTACCCCTGGCATGCTTTCCTCTCTTGCCTTATAGAATCTTTTTGGTCAAATCAATTCCTATTACTTAGGACTTCCCTGGCCATCCACTAGCTAAGACATTGCCTTCCAATGCAGGGGTGCAGATTCAATCCCTGGTCAGGGAGCTAAGATCCACATGCCTGGTGACCAAAATACCAAAACATAAAGCAGAAGTAATACAGTAACAAATTCAATAAGGATTTTAAGAAATGGTCCGTGTGGAAAAAAAAAAAATCTTAAAAAAAATTCCTTCGGGGAAGGGATAGTTAGGGACTTTAGGAAGGTCATGTACACACTGCTCTATTTAAAATGGATAACCAACAAATGCCTATCTTATAGCACATGGAACTCTGCTCAGTGTTATGTGCCAGTCTGGACGGGAGTGAGGTTTGGGGGAGAATGGGTACATGTGTATATATGACTGAGTCCCTTTGTATTCACCTGAAACTACCACAAAATTTTTATTTGATTATACCCCAATACAAGATATTTTTGGTGTTAAAAAACAATAAAAAATTCCTATTTGTCCTGGTAGACCCTCACAGAATCTTCTGTTTTTCCTTTATAATTCTTAAGAATCAGCATCAAACGACTTTAAAAAAATTTTTTTTTTTTTGTCCCCAACTAAAATGTAAACCACACAGAGGCAGAGCTGTGCCTGTCCCATTCAGCACGGTAGCCCAGTGTCCAGCACAGTGCCCGGTGCACACAAGAGCCTCGGCAAATATTTGCAGAATGATTAGATAAGGGAGTGGGTCAGTGAATGAGAAAACAAATAAAGGAGCACACAGGGATTCCAAGGTGGGCACCATGATGATTCGCACCAAAAATTTGATACAATAGGCTGGCACGTAAGCAGGAAATGTATGGTCATCTACCTTGCTCTGGAGACTCAAACCCCAATTGTAGGACAGTGATGGCTGGAGTTTAGGAATAGTGTAAGGAAGAACTTTCTAACAGTGAAGCTGTCCTCTGTCGAAAGTTGAGTTCCCTTAAGGTGCTCAAGCTAAGCCTGGATAATTTCTTGCTCAGAGATAATATAGAGAAATTCATGCATCACATGCACATTTAAGGTTGTGGGAGAACCTCTGATACCAAGTCCATGGTTTTATGTGGTACACTCACAGTAGAATATAAGGGTTAACAGGCAGGTATTGGAACCATGAAGACAAGGATTCAACTCCCATAATGCCTCTTACCAGCTGAGTGACCCCAGGCCCACGATGATTTCATGGCTTAGAATTTGAAGGTCTTCACCTGTAGAGTTGAGATGATGCTCATCTCATGGGGCTGGTGTGAGGATTAATGTCATGAGAAATGAAAGTGAAAATGTTAGTCGATCAGTCATGTTCAACTCTTTGCAACTGCAGGGACTGGAGACCGCCAGGCTCCTCTGTCCATGTAACTCTTCAGGCAAGAATACTGGAGTGGGTTGCCTTTCCCTTCTCCAGGGGAATCTTTCCAACCCAAGGATTGAATCTGGGTCTCCCATATTGCAGGAAAATTCTTTACTATCTGTGTCACCAGGGAAGCCATGGTCATGAAGAGTAGAAAGAGTCAAACTCCTGCTTGGAAATCATTGATGCTCTTAGACAAATGTCACCATGATGAGCTTCAGGTGAGCAGGGAAATACTATTTGTCAACCCCAAGATCACCACAAACAATAATGATTTGGGCCAAAAGGAATAAGCCTTAAGGCTAATTCGGAGGTCTGATACACAGCATGGTCACTCTAGTTAATAATACTGTATTGCATCCTTGGACTTTGCTGGAAGAGTAGTTCTTAAGCCTTATCACTGCACAAAAGCTAGGTAACTATGTGAGGTGACACATGTATTAATTAATCTGATTGTGGTAATCATTTCACAGAGTATATGTATATCATATTATCATGTCACACACTTTACATATATACAGTTTTGTCAATTATACCTCAATAAAGCTGTAAAAAACTCTGAAAATAATAGTACATACTTAATACACACAAAGCTTCAAGCTGTGAACTTTAAAAGATGCAAGCGTGCATTTGTATGTCCAGTCTCCTAAGTTGGTTCACATTTCTGGCATATATTATCACCTGCATGCATCCTCTGCAAGTGTTTGTGCTTTTGTGACAGTGCTGTATAGAGTACAGTAGTCTGGTACCTTTATTTCAAGCCCAGACTATCCAGAAGCAAGAGGAAAAGAGGTGGTGATATAGTTGGTATTACTAACAAGTGCCAGTCATTATCCTGTATTACTGTACTTTTTATTTTATTTTTAAATTTTTTTTTATTTTGCTTAACTTTACAATATCGTATTGCTTTTACTATACATCGAGATGGATCCGCCACCAGAATACACGTGTTCCCCATCCTGAACCCTCCTCCCTCCCCCCTTCCCACACCATCCCTCCAGGTCATCCCAGTGCTCCAGTCCCAGGCATCTGTTATAGGGCATCGTACCTGGACTGACTCATTTCAGATATGATATTATACATATTTCATTTCTATTCTCCCCAATCATCCCACCCTCTCCCAGTCCCAGAGTCCAAAAGTCTGTTCTATACATCAGTGTCTCTTTTGCTGTCTCATAAGCAGGGTGTATTACTGTACTTTTTAAGGTAATGTACTGTAAGATTCGGGGAAGGCAATGGCACCCAACCCCAGTACTCTTGCCTGGAAAATCCCATGGATGGAGGAGCCTGGTGGGCTCCAGTACATGGGGTCGCTAGGAGTCAGACACGACTGAGTGACTTCACTTTCACTTTTCACTTTCATGCATTGAAGAAGGAAATGGCAACCCACTCCAGTGTTCTTGCCTGGATAATCCCAGGGACGGGGGAGCCTGGTGAGCTTCTGTCTATGGGGTCGCACAGAGTCGGACATGACTGAAGCGACTTAGCAGCAGCAGCAGCAACTGTAAGATTAAAGATGTTTTCTTTATTTTTACATTTGTTTTTTATGTATTGTCTGTGTGAAAAATTATTATAAATCTATTACAGTGATTGCATGCTCAGTTGCTAAGTCGTGTCCAACTCTTTGCGACCTCATGAACTGTAGCCCACCAGGCTCTTCTGTCCGTTGGATTCTCCAGGCAAGAATACTTGGAGTAGGTTGCCGTTTCCTCCTCCAGGGGATCTTCCTGACCCAGGGATTGAACCCATGTCTCCCGTGGCTCCTGTGTTGCCAGGCAGATTCTTTACCACTGAGCTATCTGGGAAGGACCAAACCTATACAGTACAGTACTATATAGCCAGTTGGGTTAGTTGGGTACTTAGGCCAATTTTGTTGTATTTAGGAAAAAACTGGACTTAGGAAATCACTGTTGGAAGGGGAATTGTTTGTATACAGGGGACTTACCTGTACAAAGTATGGTAAAAACATTGTCCCGTGCTCAGGAGTCTACACACATCTCATTTAATCCTCTCCAAACCCTGGAAGCTATACTGCTCCTCTGGTTTCTGAGCCTCCCTAAGCCTCGGTTTCCTCATCTGCAAGATGGAGAAGTATATGTTTCATCGGGCTTTGTGAGGAATGAATGACCTCCGTGCATGTAGAGTGCTAAGGGAAGTGAATCGCAAGTGATTGGCCCTGCATGAACGGAAGCGATGTCAGCATGCCCATGTCCAGACAGGTAAACAGAGACTTAAGCGGTTGCCTCAGTCACAGCTCTGGCAAGTGTGAGACTGGGATTCTTGCCCAGCCTGTCTCGACTGCCGCTGTAGGCTGTCTCCCGAGCCGTGTCACCTTTGACAGGCCATACACGCCGGCCCCGTGTGTCCGATGACACTCGCTATGCTCAGGGCGCGAACTGCCACTCAGCCCGGCCAGACTGTCAGCCTAGTGACAGAGCAGACAGGAATTCAGAGACCTTAGCTGGACACAAGCCCAGCCAGAGCTCCTCACAGCCGGGAACAGAAGTCTTTCCTGGGATTAGCCCGAGCCTCAAACTCCTTGGAAGCCCGGATGAGTCCGGCCGCGGGAGAGGGGAGCAATCCATCACGCCAAATTAGTGTAATGACGCACCCCTGCACGGGCCTGCTGCGAGCCCAGTGCAAAATCACCCCCAGCAAAATGGCATTTGGCTCCGTAATGAGACTCGCTTTACGTCCCTATCAGTAGCCTCTTAACAATGCCTTAACAACAATGATTAGGATGAAATGCTGCGGCAAGAGAAACGACTGGTGTTTAACATGCATTTTAATAAATAAACTAATGTTATCTGGCTCGTTGCACAGAAGTGTCTTAACAGCGTTCCGGAGACCTATCAATCAGCTTTCACTAGCCGGAGATCTGCAGAGCCGCCCCCTCCTTTCCCCCTCCCCCGGCCCTCAGTTGCTATAGCAACGCCAAACCAGGAGTGGTAGCTGTAAACTTAAAAAAAATATGACTTTTCCCAGCCAGCCATGCTTCTCTATCAATACCCAAACCTTTGCCTGAATTCCAAGCGAGTGGGGGATTTTTTTTTTTTTTCCTTTTTCCAGTCATAAGTCTGACTTGGAATCTATAGCAACCGAAATTAGACTATAAATCATCTTAATGGTGCTTTTCAGAGAATTCTTTACCGGATCAATTCAGATCAAACAAGATGGCAAGCTTCTGAGCCCAATCACTAATAATGGTCTTGTCAGAGATGTATGGCAGGGAAGGAAGAAATTGGGGTAGATGCTGTTGCAGTTAATCTCTTTGATGATTGGCCACCAAACTTCAGTTTTATATCCTTCTCTGGCTTCATCTCTCCACAAGCTTCCTTAGACTCCCTGGAAATAACAGAATCCAATACTCTCTGGGCTTCTCCAGCACATTGCACTGTTGTGGGGTCACGAGACAGTATAAACTAGAAGTCAGGAGTTCAGGCGACCACACCAGCTCTAGGTTTGATCTAATATTAAAGACTCTTTGCGACCCAGGGACTGTAGCCCTCCAGGCTCCTCTGTCCATGGGATTCTGTAGGCAAGAATGCTGGAGTGGGTTGCCATGCCCTTCTCCAGGGGCTCTTCCCGACCCAGGGATCGAACTCTGGTCTCTTGGACTGCAGGCAGAGTCTTCTTCACCACTGAGCCACATTTGGGGTAATATTAAATACTAGCTCTTTGAATTTGGAAAGTGATGTAACAACTTCTTTAAGCCTCAGTTTCCTCATCAGAGAAATGGGAAGAATAATGTTGCATCTTTAATCTGCTGTTTGTCAGGATTAAAGAAATATTTGCCAAGCACCCTAGCCAGGATTTGGCATAATGTAAATGCCTAAAGAATGTTTGCTGCTGCTGGGGCCCCCCCCCCCCTAGCTATTCAAATGTAATCTTTTTAATGGCTGAGTAATATTCCATTGTGTATATGTACCACAGCTTGCTTATCCATTCATCTGTGGATGGACATCTAGGTTGCTTCCACGTTCTTGGCTATTGCAAACAGTGCTGCTATGAACATTGGGGTACAGGTGTCTCTTTCAATTCTGTTTTCTCAGTGTATATGCCCACAGTGGGATTGCTGGATCATAAGGCAGTTCAATTTGCAGTTTTTTGAGGAATCTCCATACTGTTCTCCAAAGTGGCTGTACTAGTTTGCATTCCCACCAACAGTGCAAGAGGGTTCCCTTCTCTCCGCACCCTCTCCAGCATTTATTGCTTGTGGACTTTTGGATAGCAGCCATTCTGATTGGCGTGAAATGGTATCTCATAGTGGTTTTGATTTGCATTTCTCTGATAATGAGTGATGTTGAGCATCTTTTCATGTGTTTGTTAGCCATCTGTTGTCTTCTTTGGAGAAATGTCTATTGAGTTCTTTGCATTTTTTGATTGGTCATATTTTTCTGGAATTGAGCTGTAGAAGTTGCTTGTATATTTTTGAGATTAGTTGTTTGTCAGTTGCTTCATTTGCTTTATTTTCTCCCATTCTGAAGGCTGTCTTTCACCTTGCTTATATTCTTTTTGTGCAAAACTTTTAAGTTGATTAGTCATTTGTTATTTTTGATTTTATTTAATATTCTGGGAGGTGGGTCACAAGATCCTGCTGGATGTAAGTCAGAGAGTTTTTGCCTATGTTTTCCTCTAGGAGTTTTTGGTTTCTGGTCTTACATTTACTCTTTATCCATTTTGATTTTTTTTGTGTATGGTGTTAGAAGTGTTCTAGTTTCATTCATTGGAGGTCTTGTTTTTGTATCCATTCACAGTCTCTGTCTTTTTTGCTTCAACCCATTTACTTTAAGTTTTGAATTGTCCTTGCCTTTCTTTTGTTTTGGGTTTGATTATTTCCTTTTTGTGTTTCTGTCTGAGTGTCCTTTATTTTTTGGGAGCTGGTTTGGTGGTGTGATTCTCTCAGCTTTTGCTTGTCTGTGTTTGTTTCTCTTCTTTTGTGGTCCTTGCTGGTACTTCTGGCTGTAGGTTATTTTCTTTCTCACTTTAGTTTCTTCTTCCCTCCTGGCTTGGAGAGTTTCTTTGAAAGTCGCTGTTCCTTTGGGTTCCTGTTGTTTGTTCCTTGTTTTTTTTTCTTTGTGTTGTCTTTGTTTTTTTTTTGTGTCGTCTTGGTTCCTTTTGACTCTCTGGGTCTTCTTGGTGATTTTCTTCCCCTTTTGGAGTTTTCCTTTATCTCCTCTATTCTTCTCTTCTTTCTTTTTGTCTTCTCTTGGGACTCTTTTCTTATTTGTCCTGGGTCTCTGGTTCTCTTTCTTTTTTTTTTCTCTGTCTTTTTCCTTTTCTTTTTCCTTTTCTTCTCTTTTTTCTTTCTCTTTCTCTTCTTTTCTTTTTTTTCCTTTTTTCTTTTCTTCTCTTTCTTTTTTCTTCTTTTTTTTTTTTTCGCTTTCCTCTTTTTTTGTTTGTGGCTTTTTCCTCTACTGCTGTTCTTCTTCTTCTCTTTTTTCTTTGGGTGTCTTCTTCTGTCTGTGGGTTCTCTTGTGCGCTCACTTTGGGTGTACGGTGGCTTGTCGTTCTTGGGCTTGTTCGGTGTTCTGGTGGGTGGAGCTGGTTCTTTTCTCTGGGGTGCAGTGGAGTGTCTAGTAGTGAGTTTGGTGTCTTGCTTTTGGGTCGCTGTGTAGCCTGTGTTTGGAGCTCGGCTGTGTTCTTTTTTTCTGGAAATTTGCTTGTATGTCTTTTGTGGAACTTGCTGGTCTTTGTGATGCTTGGTTTCAGGTAGGTTGGAGGCTTTTTGGCTCCTGTCAATTAGTGTTTCGTGGGATCGGGGTTGACTTAACCTCCTGGTTCCAGTTTTGTCTTTTTTAGTGTCTCCTCTTTTTATTCATTCCAACTAGACTGCTCAGAGATGTTCACGGTTATCTAGGGAAAGGGAGGAAGGAGACAGAGGTGGTCAGGAGGATAAAAGGAGGGAGTGTGAAGGAGAGAGACAGATCTAGTCAGTATAGTAGAAAAGGAAAGGAAGCAAGGACAAAAAGGAAAAAGAAAAAACAAAACAGGGTCGCAAGTAATCAACGTGGAGATAAGTACGGGATAAAAAAATATATATAAAAAAATAAGAAAAAAAAAAAAAAAAAAAAATTAAAGGGAAAAAAATTTTTGTTTTCCTTTTTCCATTAAAAAATAATAAAAATTTAAAAAATATATATATTTAAAAAAGAAAAGAAAAAAAAGGAAATAATGATGGTAAAATAGTAACATATATTAATTTCTCTATTATTGTTGTGGGTTCAGTTCATTTTCAGCTAGTTCCTTGTTCCGCTTAATTTCTCAAGATCTATAGGCCCCTTTCTCTGTGGTTGGTCTGTATAGTTCTTTGTTCTGTGCACGGTTCGGCGGTGTTCTGGGCCAAGGCCCGCCACTCGTGTGGTCGGCGCTGCACAATCTGGATTGCCGGCCAAACTACTCCAGTTAGGCAGCACTCAGACAATCAGGCGAACGAAGTCTGCGCTGGGGCCCGCAGAGGGGGAGGGGTCGGCGACGGGAATGGCGGGCGGGCGGGTGGGGGAGGGGATGGGGTGGCCCTCGTGGGAGCCGCCGGCACAGCGGGGCGGGGGCACGCCTGCGCGGGAGTGGCCGGCGGGGGAGGCGTCCAGTGGGGGAGAGTCCCGCGGGGGAGCGTCCCTCTGGGGAGCACTGGCAGCGGAGCGTCCCGCGTGGGAAGGGCCAGGCGTCTCCCTGCCCAGCCCCGGCTCCCCAATGGCAGATGCGGGCGTTTGCAGCGGTGCTTTTCCGCTGTGGAAGTTACCGCAGGGCCCGCAGTCTGTGGGTTCTAATTGCTCAACTGTTCTCCTCCCTGTTATGATAGTCTCCGTGTTTCCCAGGTTCGGCGCAGATTCCGCAGGGAGAGTGTTTCCTGGTGTTTGGAAACTTCTCTTTTTAAGACTCCCTTCCCCGGACAGGGTCCGCCCCTCCCTCTTTGTCTCTCTCTTCTTTTCTTTCCTCCTCCTTTGAAGGCAGTGGTTGCTTTCTGGGTGTCCGACGTCCTCCCCAGCACTCCGGCTGTTTGTGGTATTTACTCGGCGCCCAGATGTCCCATTGATGATTTGTGGAGGGAAAGCGCCGCAGCCCTATCTCCACTGAGAATTGGAGGATGAGAAACTAGGCTGGTTAGCTACACAAAGCGGGTTGGGGAGGCAGGCTAATGCTCGTGCAGACAAGAGTGTGTATCAAAGCCTTTGATATGTCTGAGGACCTGGAAAAATACCTTCCCCTGCCAACCCGGCCCAAGTTTACTGATGTATCAAGGTTTCATTTTATTCAATAAACATTTACACCCTTTGCTCTTTTCCAGGCTCTGTGCTAGGCTCAGGGGATTGAGTAGAATGGACAAAAATCATTTTGGGTCCATGAGCAATAATTTTGCTGATCCCAACTTTAGAGCATCTTAGGTGGAGGAGCCTGGTGGGCCGCAGTCCATGGGGTCGCTGGGGGTTGGACACGACTGAGCAACTTCACTTTCACTTTTCACTTTCATGCATTGGAGAAGGAAATGGCAACCCACTCCAGTGTTCTTGCCTGGAGGATCCCAGGGGCGGCGGAGCCTGGTGGGCTGCCATCTATGGGATCACACAGAGTTGGACTTAGCAGGAGCAGCAGCAGCAGCAAGTACCACTAGGGTATCCCTCTGCGAGTAAGAGGGTTGGTCTCTGTACCTCTGTATCCATCAGGCACCAACTGGGCTGCTCTGGGCAGATGAGGGGAGAGAGTATAATTGCTAAAACATGTATTGTTAGTCACTCAGTCGTGTCCGACTCTGCGACCCCATGGAGCCCACTAGGCTTCTCTGTCCATGAGATTCTCCAAGCAAGAATACTGGAGTGGGCTACTATTTCTTTCTCCAGGGGATCTTCCCTACCCAGGGATTGAGCCCAGGTCTCCTGCATTGCAGGCAGATTCTTTACCACCTGAACCATCAGGGAAACACCCAATCACTAATGCAAGGTGGTTTCTATTAGCTTCACACAATTTTCTGGATATGGGGGACAGTGACAGTTATTAAAAGTTATTAGAAGCTGATGTTCATGGCAGCTAATGCCTGGGCACAGCAGTGCAGTATTCAAAGCCAGTGGTGGGGGGTGTGGGGGGTGGATACATTGACTTCATGGCCACGCCCATTCATTTACATATAGTCCAACTACTTTCCTGTTACAGCAGCAGTCTTGGGTAGTTGTTGCCGAGATGATATGGCCTGCAAAGCCTCAAATATTTACAGCTAGCCCTTTACAGACAGAGTCTTCTGACCACTGCCACAGAGTCCTCCCCCACAGATCAGTCAAGTCAAGGCTAGACTCTATCTGGGGCCACAGCCCTGCTGTAGTGTTTCTCCTTCACTATTCTGTTTTGCTTCCTCCCTTTGAAATTTTTTCTTGAAGTATTCTCCCTCAATAAATCACATGCCCCCACTTCCCTGTCTCAGCCTCTGCTTTGAGGGACCCCACCTAAGATGCTGGCGTGCAATAAACATTTGTTGAATGAATGAATGCTTTCCTGAGTTGCATGGAAAGGATGACAGGAGATGGGTCAACCCATGAGGGAGCATGCCCAGAAAAGGCTGGAGAAGTATCCAGGATCAGAGGCGAAAGAGGCTGGGATGGATCTTACCCACCCAGGTCTGACCTTAGCTCATACTTATTCCTAGTCCCAAGACAAAAGCTGAGGAAGCTATTTTGTGCTTCGCTGGAGAAAAGAAGAAACACGTGGATGAAGGACATTTTCCAAGGTCTGCATTTCACCTTCAGGAACTCACTTTCTCTGTACCTGTTAGCCATATTTGTCACCAGAGGAAGGAGGACCAGTTTTATTTAATCTCTCTAGAAAGGATTGCTTATTAATAGAATTGCTTATTAATAATTGCTTTATTAGTTGGGAGGGCTTCCCTGGTGGCTCAGTAGTAAAGAATCTGCTTGCCAATGCAGGCCATGCAAGTTTGATCCCTGGGTCGGAACGATTCCCCTGGAGAAGGAAGTGGCAACCCAATCCAGCTTTCTTGCCAGGACAGTCCCATGGACAGAAAGAGTCAGACATGACTAAGCGACTGAAGAACAGCAGTATTAGTGGGGAGGGGCCTCTCAGCGGCCTTGGTCTCCCCCTGCCCAGAAGTATCCTCAGTGCATCCCATCCCAGCTCCTACCTGTGAGGCAGGGAGAGAGGCCATTGTGATTAACCAATGTGGAAACCCTTACTTGGGCCACATTTACTGAGGGGCCAAAGCCAGGATGTTTTAAAGACACGTACCATGCTAAGCTCCTCTCCTGTTCTGTCCTCGCATCTGGGTGGGTGAGTTGAGCTCAGGGCCCAGATCAGCCACATCCTCTCGCTCCATACCCACCCCATGCACCTAGTTGCACTGGCTGGTTGATCTGATGAATTGCACCAGCCATATGTCTGATGTCCAGAGATGCTCTTCACTGTGTCCAGTCAAGTTTCCCATCTGGGTTAAGAAGAAGGTGGATAAAATCTATGCCGCATGGACTCACCTTTTCTAAAAGTCCAGCCTTGTGGTATAGGGCATTGGCCCAGTGTATAGCAAAGTAGTCTTGTGCTTTGATTCAGCTAAAGTTCCTTGTTTAAATATCCTGGAAGGAATTCCACCAAGAGAATGTATAAAAAGTGGGTCAGATCCGGGAACATAATTGGCCCCTTACCACTTAAATAGCATCGAAGTGCATCTTAAATCCTAATAATCTATTCTGTTCAGCTCAACCCAGGCTGGGGAGAAAATGCTTAGAGAGCAACGTCACAGTGTACACATCTCTTGGGAACCCCCCTTTGTGAGAGGCCATTCAGTGCTTTTTTGTTTTCTTCATTCCTGTGACTGCTGTAGGGTGATGAACTGTCCTTTCCTGGGAATAGTGCTAATTCCCCATGGAGGCCATGGGCACCTTTGAGACTGGGCTTAAATTAGCAGCACTCCTCATCAGCATGTCTGTGAATACCGGCCACAAGGGCTTCGCTTTCATTTTTGGAGCTGCCAGCACACAGACAGTTTCTTGGAGGCGACTCCTTTTCGTTCAAAAGTATTTAAAAACAAGCTGTCAGGAAGGCCACCCACGGCTTATCCCACACTGCAATGCTTGTTTTTCTCAGTGTGCATTGGTGGACCTTGTAAAGACTTCATTTTCATGGCTTCTTTCCCTCTAAAGAGGAAGTCTTGAAAGTTCAGGGGTCCTTGGGGGTGTTGGTGGGATCAAGGTAACTTCCAGATACAGAAAAAGTCCCAGATTTCTTCTTGGGTTTAGTGATGGCAATCGTGATCTGAATGGTAATCACTCCAGATGAAGGAGCAAATGTTTCTAACGCAGGTTTAATGAGGCACTGACCCTACTGTTGTGGCTCTGATTATCATGGATAGACTTTGTTCCGGGGACCCTGCCATCAGTTCTGTCTCAACTATAACTTTCCATTATGTGAAAGAGACAAGAATAAGGACTGTCTGCCTCTGCTGCTGCAGTACACCCAGAGTTTCTCACCCTCGGCACTACAGACATTGGGGGCAGGACATTTCTGTGTTGAGGGGCTGTTCTGTGCCTTGCAGGATGTCTAGCATCGCCCCTGGCCTCTACTCACTAGATGCTAGTAGTATCCTCCCTGCCCTTGGTAACAGCCAGGGATGTCTCCATATGTTGCCTTAAGTCCCTGAGATGATGGAGTCGCCCCCAGTTGAGAACCACTGGGTCAGCCTACGAGGTGAAGGTACCATTCTCGCCTCATCTCACCTCCAGTGATGGATTTCTTGTGTTTCTGGGATTTAGCACCTACCCCTCCCTGAGACACATCTGACCCTATTTTCTCTTCCAAATCCTTCTCTTCTGAGCAGGGCAACCCCTCACCCTGCAAAGTATCATCTTTTCTCGGATGTGTTAATGTTGATGATTTAACAATTTGACTCAGGAAGCTATCGCTATGGGTCACTCTTTCCTCTCACCATCCATGTCTTGCAGTAGCTCATCTTTCTGAGGATTTCTTCTTTCAACCACCCCCACTTACTGCATCTCTCCGTCTCATCCTTCCTGGAGCCTTGCACAGTGCTGAAGCACCATCAGATCAGTTCAGTTCAGTCGCTCAGTCATGTCTGACTCTTTGCCACCCCATGAATCCCAGCACAACAGGCCTCCCTGTCCATCACCAACTCCCGGAGTTCACTCAGACTCACATCCATCGAGTCAGTGATGCCATCCAGCCATCTCATCCTCTGTCGTCCCCTTCTCCTCCTGCCCCCAATCCCTCCCAGCATCAGAGTCTTCTCCAATGAGTCAACTCTTCGCATGAGGTAGCCAAAGTACTGGAGTTTCAGCTTTAGCATCAGTCCTTCCAAAGAAATCCCAGGGCTGATCTCCTTCAGAATGGACTGGTTGGATCTCCTTGCAGTCCAAGGGACTCTCAAGAGTCTTCTCCAACACCACAGTTCAAAAGCATCAATTCTTGGGCGTTCAGCCTTCTTCACAGTCCAACTCTCACATCCATACATGACCACAGGATAAACCATAGCCTTGACTAGATGAACCTTTGTTGGCAAAGTAATGTCATACCATAGGGGGTCTTTAATTTACTTAAATCAGATCATGTCACCCCCTGCACTTAAAGCCCTCCAGGAGCCTTCCTGTTGCATTCAGAATGAAAATCAATCTCTCGCAGCCTACGAAGTCCTGTCTGGGCAAGAACCTCCTGCCTCTTGCCCAGTCCTCACCTCCTACCTGCTCCACCTTGCTCACTACCTCACGACCCATGGACCTATTTTGTTCACTGGGCACGCCCACCCTCCTCTTACATCCAGGTCTTTGCACTGGAGAGTACCCTCCTTAGAGCACGCTTTCTCTAGATTCTACCTGACTGGCTGTTTCCTGCCACTCAGCTTCAATGTCACCTCTACAGAGAGTCTCAGCCAATCCCCACCATAAAGCAGCACCTGAGCTGGTCTCTGCTGCACCACCTAGTTTTTTTTTTTTTTTTTAATATTTATTTATTGATAAACTGGTTGATTTCTGGCTGTGCTGAGTTTTATTGCAGCCTGCAGGATCTTTGCCGTGTGTGGGTTCAGTAGTTGTGAGGTGTGGGCTTAGTTGCCCTGTGGCATGTGGGATCTTAGTTCCCTGACTAGGGATAGAACCCACATCCCCTGTACTGGAAGCTGTATTCTTAACCACTGGACCGCCAGGGAAGTCCCTGTCTAGTTTTCTTTAGGGCAATGACCATGTTGGTAAAGAATCCACATGCAATGCAGGAGACCCATGTTCGATCCCTGGGTCAGGAAGATTCCTTGGAGAAGGAAATGGCAACCCACTCCAGTATTCTTGCCTGGAAAATCCCATGGACGGAAGAGCCTGGTGGGCTACAGTCTATGGGGGTTGCAAGAATTAGGCACAACTTAACAACTAAGCCATCCATTGACCATGGTCCACGCGTTTGCTTGTTTATTGCCTGCCCATCTACTCACTCACATCTGGATTTAACTTTCACAGAAGCAGAGGTCTCCCCTGTCTTGTTTACTTTGGCAGCCTAGGTGCCTAGAACATCACCAGTTCAGGGTTGAAATACACACACACACACACAAGTGTGTTGAATGAGCCTGTAATGTCAGTGCAGCATCAGATTTCATTAAACAGAGGTACCTTAGGAACTCAAATTGTTATTATGGGTAAATAAAGCACTCAAGCACATATTTGGCTCCCCCTGTCCAGTTTCTTTCCAGCTCTTGAGAAGCAGCATGAATAATATATTGTGATTTTTTTTTTTGATTGAACTGTCAGTGTGATTTATTTCATGGCATCTTCTTTCCTCTCCCCTTTGTAAATAATGGGCGTCTGCAGAGCTTTTTGCTAACATTTGTCTTGCTAATTTGCCTAAGGGGTGGGAGAATGGTGGCATTTTTTTTAACCCTCTTATAATAGGTTCGAAGAATTTTTTTCTGCATGGCATCGAGACTCTAAAAAAATCAAGGTTATACGGTGCATTGACTTCTTGCCATTTTACAAACCGGCTCAGACTCATTCCACAACTTGAGAATAATTCAAATTGGAAATCACCCCCTTTAAAACCATCAAATTAATGGTATTCCCATTACACTCCCTACCCAACCATGTGAACAGTGGGGCCTAAGCTGCAGCTGCTAGAATTCTGCGTCAAAGTAAATAATGCACTAACGAGACAGCAATTTCATTCCTCCTGTGGAATTCCCCAGGCGCTTCTCCTTCAAGAGGCCAGTATGGGCTCAGTGCAAATCCCTCCTGACTGTGCAGGGCAACTGGAATGAATGCGGACCCCTGAGTATTGAAGACAGTGTTGGCATGTGGCATGCTTTCTTGAATTGTTGTAATCTTTTTGGACTCTTGTAGATAACCACCATGGGGAAGGGAAACACCTACAACTGCTGATGGGCTTGTTAAAATCTTACAATTGCTGATGGGCTTGTTAGAACCTTACAACTGCTGATGGGCTTGTTAGAACCTTTGGCAACATGTGTGTGTGTGTGTGTGTGTGTGTGTGTGTATTTGTGTCCATGTGTGAAAAGCGAAAGTGTTAGTTGCTCAGTTGTGTTCGACTCTTTGTGAACCCATGGACTGTAGCCCGCCAGGTTCCTCTGTCCAAGGGTTTCTCCAGGCAAGAATACTGGAATGGATAGCCATTCCCTTCTCCAGGGGATCTTCCTGATCTCTGAGCCACCAGGGAAGCCTCACACACATACACACAGACACACAGACACACAGACACACACACACACACACATATATCTTCCCCACCCAGGGATTGAATCCATGTCTCCTGCATCTCCTGCATTGGCAAGTGGGTTCTTTACCATTAACACCATCTGAGAAGCCCATACATAGGGACTTCCCTGGTGGCTCAGATGGTAAGGAATCTACCTGCAATGCAATAGACCTGGGTTCGATCCCTGGGTGGGGAAGATCCCCTGGAGAAGGAAATGGCAACCCACCCCCAGTATTGTTGCCTGGAGAATCCCATGGATGAAGGAGCCAGGAGGGCTACAGTCCATGGGGTCGCAACAATTGAGTTACTAACACTTTTACTTTCACACACACACATATACACAGGCATACTTTGGAGATATTGTAGGTTTGGTTCCAGACCACAGCAATTAAGCAAATATAGCAATCAAGTGAGTCACATGAATGTTTTGGTTTCCCAGTGCATATGAAAGTTACATTGACACCATATTGAATTCTATTAAGTTTATAGTATCAATAGTGTTATGTCTAAAAAAAGATGTACACATCTTAATGAAAATTTACTTCATTGCTGGGGACTTCCCTGGTGGTCCAGTGGTTAAGAATGGGCCTTGCAGTCCAGGGGATGCTGATTTGATCCCCAGTCAGGAAACGAAGATCCCTTATGCCTTGGAGCACCTAAACCCCTAGCGCTGCAATGACTGAGCCCACGTGTTCCAGAGCCACCAAGCTGTGAATGCAGAGCCCATACGCAGCAACTACTGATGCCTGCATGCCTCGGCTAGAGTCCATGCTCTGAAACAAAAGTTCCCACATGACAACAAAGATCCCATGTGTTGCAACTGAGACCCAATATAGCCAAATAAATGAATAAATAAAGATAGGAAAAATATTTGATTGCTAAAAAATGCTAGCTGTCATCTGAGCGGGCAGAGTGAGCAAATGCTGTTGGGAAAGCGGCACGGACAGACTTGCTCTAGGCAGGGTTGCCCCCAACCTTCAATTTGCAAAGAAACACAGTATCTGTGAAGTGCAATAAAGCGAAGAGAAATAACATAAGGAAAATATATATAAAATGGAGTGTCTCCTCCTGCCCACTCTCTCAGCTCCCACACCTCATCAATCAAAACTGTCAATTTTAGCTCCTAAAATGTTGTTGTTTTGAGTCTGATTCTTTCTCCTCATGCAGACTCGAATTCCCTAGCATGAGCCCCTGAATGTTATTCCTGCCTCTAAACAGGTCGCCTGAACCCTGACCATTCATTAGAATTGCCCAATGAGCACAGTGAGTCTGGACCAGCGTCCAGATTACACCTCCAAAGTATCTGATTTGATTGATCTGGTTTGGGGTCCCATGTTGCTAATGGTAAGAACTCGCCTGCCAAAGCAGGAGACGTAAGAGATTCGGGTTCAATCCCTGGGTGGGGAAGATCCCCTGGAGGAGAGCATGGCAGCCCACTCCAGTATTCTTGTCTGGAGAATCCCACGGACAGAGGAGACTACTGGGCTACAGTCTATAGGGTCGCAAAGAGTTGGCCATGACTGAAGTTACTTGGCACGTAATTGGATTTTTAAAAAGGCTCCTCTGTAGCCAAGGTTCAGATCCACTGCTTTAGACCTTCCTAGCTTCACTCAGCAAACAATGACATCCATATGCCCACCCCGGCTTAACCTCTATATGCCCACCCCAGACTGCTTCCTGGTAGGGTCTGGTGTATTTCCTGCCCTGCTCTAGAGTCTTGTTCCTTCTCTCCTTTCACACATAGCTACTCCAGCAGAATGGGCTGCTTGTCTTTCCTAAGAATAGTTCCCCTGTTCATGTCTCACTGCACTTGCTGATCTGGCATCTGGAATGCCCTTTCTCCCAGATATGCATGCAGGTATTTATTGATCTTTCAAAACTTGCCTTAGGCTTTACTTCCCCTGAGAATTCTCCCTTGGGTAACCCCCTCTCCTCTGTATTCTCATGGTTTTGTTGTGCTCTCATATTTTGCTGTGCTGTTGGGGCTACTGTCATGGACTCACATTTACATTAGTCTCTTCCTCAATGGACCCTGATGGCCTTGAAGGCAAAGGCCACATATTTATCCATCTCTATGATTCCAGGACCCTGCACTGTGCTAGCGAATGCTCAGCAAGGGCATGATTGAAAGTGTGCACGTGTCAGTCGCTCAGTCCTGTCTGACTCTTTGCAACCCCATGGACTGTAGTTGGCCAGGCTCTTCTGTCCAAGGGATTCTCCAGGCGAGAATACTGGAGTGGATTGCTATTCCCTTCTCCAGGGGATCTTCCTGACCCAGGGAGCGAACCCAGGTCTTCTGTATTGCAGGCAAATTCTTTACCATCTGAGCCACCTCATGTGAGGGAATATGACCCAAATGACAGCCCTGGGGAATGTTCTCATGACTCTGCTCTCAAGCAGGATGGCCTATAGATTTCCCAGAGTACATAATCACAAAGATATTTGGAGACAGAAAATCTATGAGGAGTGAAATTGAATTAGCACATTGTTGTGACATGTAAAATAAAAAATGCAGGTCATCCTGGATTGAAATCCTGGCTTCCTTACTTACAACTTATCAGCTGTGTGGCCTTGGACAAGTTACTTAACCTCTCTCAGCCTCAGTTTCCTTGTCTGTGCAGTACGGATGCTCACACCTAGTTTAAAGGATTGTGATAAGAGTTAGAAGATAGAATGTTCATAAAGGATCATGTGACTGAATGGGCAAGTGTCCAATAAATGGTAAAGTCCGCTACCCCACTTCCTTTACCAGTTTTCCTTTACACTTCTGGGAAAAAATTAATTGTTAAGACTATCCCTAAATAGCAATCATAATCACAGCCAACATCAATTGAGTCCCTCACTGTTTCTCAGGACTTCATGTTCACGTTGCTGTTGAATTCCCAGGAAAGCCCCATGAAGCAGGCACTACTTTTATTCCCACTTTGTAACTGGAAAACTGAAGCTTTGAAAAATGCACAGTGGTGCAGAAGCTTTTAAGTTTGATTAAGTCCCATTTGTTTATTTTTGATTTTATTTCCGATATTCTGGGAGGTGGGTCATAGAGGATCCTGCTGTGATGTATGTCAGAGAGTGTTTTGCCTATGTTTTCCTCTAGGAGTTTTATGGTTTCTGGTCTTACATTTAGCTCTTTAATCCATTTTGAGTTTATTTTTGTGTATGGTGTTAGAAAGTGTTCTAATTTCATTCTTTTACAAGTGTTCGACCAGTTTTCCCAGCACCACTTGTTAAAGAGATTGTCTTTAATCCATTGTATATTCTTGCCTCCTTTGTCAAAGATAAGGTGACCATATGTGCATGGATTTATCTTTGGGCTTTCTATCTTGTTCCATTGATCTATATTTCTGTCTTTGTGCCAGTACCATACTGTCTTGATGACTGGCTTTGTAGTAGAGCCTGAAGTCAGGCAGGTTGATTCCTCCAGTTCCATTCTTCTTTCTCAAGATAGCTTTGGCTATTCAAGGTTTTTTGTATTTCCATACAAATTGAGAAATTATTTGTTCTAGCTCTGTGAAGAATACCATTGGTAGCTTGATGGGGATTGCATTGAATCTATAAATTGCTTTGGGTAGTACACTCATTTTCACTATATTGATTCTACCAATCCATGAACATGGTATATTTCTCCATCTATTAGTGTCCTCTTTGATTTCTTTCACCAGTGTTTTATAGTTTTCTATATATAGGTCTTTAGTTTCTTTAGGAAGATATATTCCTAAGTATTTTATTCTTTTAGCAAATGAAGCAACAGACAAACAGCTAATCTAAAAATATACAAGCAACTCCTACAGCTCAATTCCAGAAAGATAAATGACCCAATCAAAAAATGGGCCAAAGAACTAAATAGACATTTCTCCAAAGAAGACATACAGATGGCTAACAAACACATGAAAAGATGCTCAACATCACTCATTATCAGAGAAATGCAAATCAAAACCACTATGAGGTACCATTTCACGCCAGTCAGAATGGCTGCGATCCAAAAGTCCACAAGCAATAAATGCTGGAGAGGGTGTGGAGAAAAGGGAACCCTCTTACACTGTTGGTGGGAATGCAAACTAGTACAGCCACTTTGGAGAACAGTATGGAGATTTCTCAAAAAACTGGGAATAGAACTGCCTTATGATCCAGCAATCCCACTGCTGGGCATACACACTGAGAAAACCAGAATTGAAAGACACGTGTACCCCAATGTTCATAGCAGCACTGTTTACAATAGCCAGGACTTGGAAGCAACCTAGATGTCCATCCACAGATGAATGGATAAGAAAGCAGTGGTACACATACACAATGGAGTATTACTCAGCCATTAAAAAGAATACATTTAAATCAGTTCTAAGGAGGTGGATGGAACTGGAGCCTATTATACAGAGTAAAGTAAGCCAGAAGGAAAAACACAAATACAGTATACTAACACATATATATGGAATTTAGAAAGATGGTAACAATAACCCTGTTTATGAGACAGCAAAAGAGACACTGATGTATAGAACAGACTTTTGGACTCTGGGACCAGGAGAGGGCAGGATGATTTGGGAGAATAGCATTGAAATATGTATAATATCATATCTGAAACGAGTCGCCAGTCCAGGTACAATGCCCGATAGCGGATACCTGGGGCTGGTGCACTGGAACGACCCAGAGGGATGGTATGGGGAGGGAGGAGGGAGGAGGGTTTAGGATGGGGAGCATGTCTATACTGGTGGTGGATCCATCTCGATGTATGGCAAAAGCAATACAATATTGTAAAGTTAAGCAAAATAAAATTTAATTTAAAAAAAAAAGAAAAAACGCACAGTGGGAAAAAATGAGAATCTAAGCCAGGCAGGAGTTTTCTTTGCAAAACTACTCATCCACATTACCTGTCCTCTCAACCACCTTCAACCAGGGCCCTGTTGGATTCTGCTTAGTTGATTAAGAATAATAATGGAAGCACCACCTGACTGTTGTCAACAAGAAATGAATGGATTGCTCACTGTGTTAAGTCTTCCTTCCACACACCAAACCTTGAGAACAAGTCAGGAAACATTTTGCATGTTCTGGTGAACAGGATGGCAAATTGACAGTCCTGCTTATTAGTGATCAGGGTATGGCAATGCGGTCTTTGGTAATTAGTGCATTAATGTAGCATGGATTGTATCACTTACAGTGATTAAAAGGTATGGAAGCTCAGAACATTATTAACATAGGCAGTTGCAAGCTTTAGGGTGGTGGTGTGGTATGCAGGGTAGCAGAGCTGTAGGGAAGGCAGGGGACTTGGCTTCTTGGCCTGATTATGCCACTTATGTGCCTGTGGCTTTGAACAAGATGTCACACCTCTCTGAGCCTCAGGTTCTTCAGAAGCCAAATGAAGAGGTTGGATTCTGGTGCTGGAAGGAGAGGGGAGATGTGAAGAGTGAGGACTGTGGGTGAAAAGAGATGAGGTTCATCCATCCCAGCTTCCATCACTGAGACTACAAGGAACCTCCAGGGAGTGGGTATTTAATCAGGATGGGCTCACAACAGACCAACCCAGAAATACGGTGATTTTGCACAACTGTGGTTTATGTGTCATGCCTGCAAATGCCACAGTTGGTTAGGCAACTTTCCAGGGCTGCCCTCCTGGTGGTGACTCAGAAATACAGCCTCCTTTGAGCTCTTGTCTTCCAGGTTGTTGCAACAAGGGATGAGATTGCTCTGCTGGAGCATCTTATTTCAGTCCCTGAATGCTTCCACCAGGAAGTGACACAGATGATGCCCACTCTCATTTCACTGGATGGTACCAGTCAATGGCCCCGTCCAACTTCAAGGGCTGCAAATGTGGGTCAACTTATGGCTGTGAAGTGAGCTGGAAGGAGTACTTCTGTTTTGTTTTAAATGGAGGATAATTGCTTTACACTGTTCTGTTGGTTATTGTGGTACAGCAGTGTGAATCAGTCATAACAATATACACATCCCCTTACTCTTGAACCTCTCTCCCATCACCTTTCTTCCCACCCCTCTAGGTCATCACAGAGTGCCAGGCTGTATTTGCTGTGCTACACACCAGCTTCCCACTAGCTATCTATTTTACACATGGTAGTATATATAAAACCAAGGAGCCTGGTGGGTTGCATTCCATGGGGTCACTAAGAGTCGGACATGACTGAGTAACTTCACTTTCACTTTTCACTTTCATGCATTGGAGAAGGAAATGGCAACCCACTCCAGTGTTCTTGCCTGGAGAATCCCAGGGACGGGGAAGCCTGGTGGGCTGCTGTCTATGGGGTCGCACAGAGTTGGACATGACTGAAGTGACTTAGCCGCAGCAGCAGCAGCATATATAAATGTGTTTCCCTGGTGGCTCAGTGGTAAAGAATCTGCCTGCCAATGCAGGAGTCTCAGATTTGATCACTGGATCAGGAAGATTCCCCCCGGAGAAGGAAATGGCAACCTACTCCAGTGTTCTTGCCTGGGAAATCCTGTGGAGAGAAGAGCCTGCAGACTACAGTCCACAGAGGGTTAGATATAACTCAGCAACAACAAACAGAGAAGGCAATGGCACCCCACTCCAGTACTCTTGCCTGGAAAATCCCATGGACAGAGGAGCCTGGTGGGCTGCAGTCCATGGGGTCGCTAGGAGTCTGACATGACTGAGCGACTTCACTTTCACTTTTCACTTTCATGCATTGGAGAAGGAAATGGCAACCCACTCCAGTGTTCTTGCCTGGAGAATCCCAGGGATGGGGGAGCCTGGTGGGTTGCCATCTATGGGGTCACGCAGAGTCGGACACGACTGACGTGATTTAGCAGCAGCAGCAGCAGCAGCAACAACAAAATGTATATACCTCAATGCTACCTTCTCAATTCTTCCCACCCTCTCCTCCTCTGTTGTGTCCACAAACCTATTCTCTCCCTTTGCATTTCCCTTCCTTCCCTATAAATAGGTTCATCAGTACCATTTTTCTAGATTCCATATATATATATATGCTTTAATATATTTTTTATATTTGTTTTTCTCTTTCTGACTGCTTCACTCTATATATCAGGCTCTAGTTTCATCTGTCTCAGTTCAACTGATTCACATTGTTCCTTTTTTTGGCTGAGTAATATTCCATTGTATGTGTGTGTGTTTGTGTATATATATATATATATATATATATAATATATATAAGGCTACAGGGTAAGGAGAGAAAAGGAGCACTCATTAAGCACTGCCTACATGTCTAGACCTTTCTACATAGACGACTCCATTCTTTCTTCACTGCCCCCTCTACTTCCAGCCCCATTTTTCACATAAGGACTTTCAGTCTCAGTGAGGTGAGTGTGGAAATGTACACTGCTAGTAATTTGCTGAACTAAAAGTTTTAGTTCAAGTGACTGTCAATGCCCAAGGCCCTTGCACTTACTACAACATTTAAGTGTATGGGCTTCCCAGGGGGTGCTAGTGGTAAAGAACCCACCTGCCATTGCAGGACATGAAGTAAGAGATATAGGTTAGACTGCTGGGTCAGAAAGAGCCCCTGAAAGTATTCTTGCCCGGAGAATCCTGTGGACAGAGAAGCCTGGTGGGCTACAGTCCATAGGGTCACAAATTGTCAGACAAGACTGGAGCAACTTAGAACACACACACATGGCAGTCTCCTAGGCTACATCATCGCTAGAATCCCTCATCTCTAAAACTCTGTACCTCTCTTAACGAAAATCCCTCTAGGATGAAAAACCAGACAAAACTAATTTCCTTGGTTAGATTGACCTCACTGACACTGACTGCAGCTCTCAGAATTCAACATGGTACCATCTATATGGAGATTTAGTTTATTCATACATTTTTCTGATTGCCTTGAAGTACTTACTGCCTTACCAAAATTCTTTGGGTTGTCCTATAAGATTTGGAGAGGAAAAGAGAGAGAGAAAGTCGTCTCAGCTTGGTCTCATGCATCTCATAGCAGTGCTCAATGAGTTAAAACTCAGGGCAGAGGGAGAGTGTGGGATTTTCCCAATCACAGAGATATGAGACTCAAAGCGTGGTCCTCTGGATTCCTTTAGTCTGCTTTGAAGAGCAGGCAGCAGGGTCCAAGGTGTTGGGACAGAATTTCAAAGAGCAGATATTGCATAGGATCAAATGTCTAGAGATGGCCATCCCATGTGACAATACAGCAGTCACTGGTGACCTTTTGTAGACTTCAGCAGAGTTGTGGGAACAAAAATCCGATTTCAGGCTGAGTGACTAGGAGGTAAAGAGGTAGAGATGATGGGTGTGGGATATGATTCTGAGAAATCCGGCAGTGAAGGGGAGCAGAGGAAGATGGTGGGAGTTGCAGAGGAGGAAAGTGCTAATTAAATTTGTTGATTGAGTGCTTTTTTTGGCTTAGCCAGTTTAGTTCTTAGTTACTTCCTGTTCATTAGTTTGATTGCTGCTTAGGGAACAGGAATTGGTTTTGTCATTGGCTATTTCAAGTGGTAATTTATGAAGGTTGGTCTACTGGAAAAGGAAAAAAAAACAACAACCCATATGTATCACCAATTCCACTGGGGATTATTTTGCAGTTACTCACTGTTTTGAATGATGCAGACCACTGCTTTAAACCCTTACTTAACACAGATAATGAAATGGTGGCTATAACAGATCAGAATTTCTTTCTTTTTTTTTTGTTATTCATTATAGTGCTGGTGGTTGAGAGCACAGACTATGGAACTCAATGGCTCCTGAACATGTTATCTAGACTCTCCGTGCCTTGGTTTACTCATATGTTACAATGGAGATAATGATAGAACTTGGAATGTAGGGATATTGGGGAAATTGGATGGGTTAATGTGTATAAAAGGATTAAAAGGACACATAGTAGGTACTCAGCTGTTACCTATTTTGTCAAGGTTTATTGAATGCCTATTTGGAGATCAACATTGTTGGAACACTGAGAATTTAAGTGTAGATGAGAAAAGTGTGATCCATGCCTTCATAGAGCTTACAGACTGGTAATGCTACAGAAGAGTAAATGGGAAATTCCAATGTATTGCGACCTATGCTGCTGCTGCTGCTAATCACTTCAGTCGTGTTCGATTCTGTGCGATCCCATAGACTGAAGCCCACCAGGCTCCCCCGTCTCTGGGATTCTCCAGGCAAGAACACTGGAGTGGGTTGCCATTTCCTTCTCCAATGCATGGAAGTGAAAAATCAAAGGGAAGTTGCTCAGTTTTGTCCAACTCTGTGCGACCCCATGGACTGCAGCCTATCAGGCTCCTTCGTCCATGGGATTTTCCAGGCGAGAGTACTGGAGTGGGGTGCCATTGCCTTCTCCAGCGACGTGTACCAGGATGGGGAAAGTGCAGCGTGTTACAGGGCATACAAAGGGTACCTAAGACAGGTCTGCAGATCCAGAGCAGACTATCCAAGGTGTGATGGATTGGGAGATGCCACTCGGTGCCTGGGGGGTGGGAACGGAGAAACAGTGTCCACTCTTGGCCCCCTCCGTTTGTCTGCCAGATCAGTCACAGGGACTGAAGAAAAAGACACATAGGTTGAGGCTGCCTGCAGTACTTTAATGATTCCCGTTGCTCTTGGGATAGATGCAGATGTCCTCAGGTCCTGGGTCAGGCTTTTACCTTCTGCTCTTGTCGCTTCTCTCACTAGCTCCTTTGGTGTGCATCCTCGGTCACTCAGTCATGGCAGACGCTTTGCAACCCCATGGACTGTAACCTGCCAGGCTCCTCTGTCCCTCGGATATTCCAGGCAAGAATACTGAAGTGGGTTGCCATTTCCTCCTCTTGGGATCTTCCGGATTCAGGGATCAAACCCGCGTCTCCCATATATCCTGCATTGCAGGCAGATTCTTTATCCCTGAGCCTTTGGCTCTGGGAAATTCTACCCTTTTTATTCAAATGTGCCCTGTTTCCTCTAGTCATGTGTTTCCTCCCACCCAGCTGTCTTGGCTAAATTAAATTAAAACATCCTTCAGACAAACAGCTGTTTCAGACAAACGGCACTTCCTCAGTGGCCTCCTGACCAGGGAGGAATGTTCTTCATATAACCTCCATGTACTACACTATCATGGCACCTGGCAGTCTACGCACTTCTGTATGTGATTCCCTGCCATGTGCTGTGATAGAGGTCCAGACAGGAATGGAGCGCAGATGTGTGCATCCCCCTTAAACCCAGCACTTAGCGCTAGGCTGTGCATAGTGGTGCTCAACAAGTATTTTCAGAATCAAGGAGGCTCCTTGAAGGTAACCCCATTCTAGACCTGCAAAGCCAACAAACCCAAGACCATCAGAGCTCATCACTGTCTGATACTGCTGTCAGCATGGGTGTCTGCCTTTATGGAGGTGGGCATGGGTGGGCATAACAGCCTGGTGCCCAGCTGTCCACTCTAGCCTTGCCAGGGACCAAGGGGCTTGAGCAGCCAAGTTCAGGGGCTTCACTGAGGGAATCTGAATGGATTTGAAGAACAGTGTAGGTGACAGAAAGGCATCCCGTGTCATTAAATACTTGATCTTATACACAGACCCTCGTCTCATGTGCATTAAGCCAGGAGGAGTAATAATCATTCAGAAACATCTGTGATGCGAAATTGAAATGTTAGAAGTTTGTTATCCTTGTGGTGAGAGAACTTCTGTTTATGGAATGCACTAGAATAATCCAAACAGCCAGGTGAGCACTGGTAGGAAGAGTAAGAACACTGGAGTCCCAAGGTCGCTCTTACCAGCTACAGGACTTGGCCAAATTCCTTCCCTTTCTCCATGTGCTTCAGTTTACACATTGGAACTATGCAGATAAGGACATTTCACTGACTAGGTTGTTGCAAGGGTTAGAAATAATATAGATAAGTGGTATAGGAGAGGCATACAAAAGGTGCCCAGTAAATGGTAGCTGATGACTGTCATAGGCTTTTAGCAACATGTAAGCATGTCCTGCCTAAGTTTTGGAAGACATTTCATATAATTTCCCTTTAAAATGAGAGAAGATTGAAAATTCTGCAAAGATGATACAAAGTTAAAACCAAATTAATCATCCCAGCTTAGCTTGGAACGCTAAATATTAATGTTCCTCTTTAGCATGTGTGGCATATTATGTACAATTCATCTGAATATAAATAGTCCAGATTGTGACATTACATTATTCATGATGAATCAACTGTCCACGCTCTGCATGGCGCATCCCTCTGATATGTGGCACTCTTGCTAATTAATCAGCAGGTAGAAAATGGATTGTGTTCTTCAGGAAGGGGAGTGAGAGGGTCTACTGTTTATTGAGCATTTATTATGTGCTAGGTGCTTTACATAAATCATCTCACTTAATGAGCAGCCCTTGAGACTGGGAATTGATGTGCCACAGACTCTCCTTCAACTCTGTCTCTCTCCTGGCTGTAGGACCCCCTCCCTCCTCCACCCCACATCTTCACAAGTCACCTCTACACTTTAGTGCTCAGTCAGTCAGAGAACTGGACTGCAGCCTTACTGGAGATGCATTATTTTTCTTTGTGTAATTAAGAGGGTGAGTCAGTGATAATGGAAAAATGAAGAGCTCCAGAAGAGAGAAGCAAGTCGTGCACTAGCAGCCAAAGCAAAAATTCAGGTCAATTTCAATAACTTTTTTTCCTCTTTTATGGCAACTCAGATGCTTTCTCCGGTACTGTGTAACATGCGTAACGTCTCTACTGCATGTGAGAAGGGGCATGAGGGAATCCCCTCATGCTTGACCTGATGCTGACCAGTCATGCTTGACCTGATGACTCTTTCAAGAAACACTCAACCAAGGTCTTCAGAGAACTTCAGGAAGTGATGTTAGTTCCTAATACCAGTGTCTATAATCTCTGATAACTCATTTGGTGACTTGTAGGCAATTAGCTTTATGTCATTTGTGAAAACACAGAAGTCTGTGAAATTGTGTGCTATTTCACAAAAGATGTGTTGTTGCATTTAAAAAGTTACATACAAGGTCATTGTATTTTTGGTTAGTTTATAGCCTGTGGGGAGACCCTGAAGCTGAGTTCCAGAGCCTGGATGTGGCAGTTTGTGCTGGATGTGAGAGTTCAAGGAGCCAGTTCTCATTTGCTTTGGATGAGAACACATCTATGGCTCATGAACTCTGACACGAACATATACTTTATATCTTATTCTGACAATCCTTCAAAACTTCTGTCACTTATAAGGCATAGGGGCAGGAGAAATAAAGGATGGATGCACCTCAAAGCATTTGGAAACCTCACCTGTGCAATTTTGAATTGGAAGGGATGGAAAAGATGTCAAACAACAGGTGAATCTGAATAAACTTGATCTCCGGATTTGGCCAAGAACGATAGGGTCAGATCCTCCTCTGGGAGTCTCCCATTGCAACAAATCTCTGCAAGGTTTTAGGAAATCTGAGCATTTAATTGATCCAGGCAAAAGTCCCTGGGCTTCCCAGGTGGTGTTAGAGGTAAAGAAGCAACCTACCAATGCAGGAGACCGTAGAGATGCTGGTTCAATCCCTGGGTTGGGAAGATCCTCTGGAGCAGGAAATGGCAACCCACTCCAGTATTCTTGCCTGAAAATCCCATGGATAGAGGAGCCTGGTGGGCCACAGTCCATGGGGTTGCAAAGGGTTGGACATGACTGAAGCTACTTAGCACGCACGCAGAAGTCCCTCTGTTTCTCTGTGGGCTTCAAAGATGACAGTGAGCGGCAGTGAGGAGCTGTCAAAATGGCAGCAGACACGGGACAGGCTCTGGTTTCCTGAATCCTCCACGAGAGGGAGCTGCTGAGCTTGGGAAATCTTCATCATACTGGGAGGCTGGAGAATCGCTGACCAATGATTGCAAAGCATCCTGCTGGAAGCTGAGATGCTTTCTTTACTGTTAACTATTGCTGCTCTTTAGAGAAGGCAATGGCCCCCACTCCAGTACTCTTGCCTGGGGGATCCCATGGATGGAGGAGCCTGGTAGGCTGCAGTCCATGAGGTCACTAAGAGTCGGACACGACTAAGTGACTTCACTTTCACTTTTCACTTTCATTCATTGGAGAAGGAAATGGCTGTTGCTACTGTTACTACTGTTACAATGGTTACTATTGCAGTTTCTAATACAATTGCTATTCATATACTATTCAGACACATAGGGCAAGGTCAAATCCTGGCTACTCCAACTATCGAGTTTGTAATCTTTGTCAAATCCCTTTTCTTTGTTTTCTCATCTGTAAAATGAAATGATAGTGCCTGCTGTGTGTGTTGTACAAAAATGAGAGTTTGAAGAGAGAGAGAGAGGTGTGTTGATTAAGAGAAAGGCTTAATGTTTTCTAAAACCACACAGTGCTGTATATTGTGAGGGATTTTTGTCACAACTTAATTGATCATCTAGGTAAGAAACATTTGCAGTATTTAATGAAAAGGGAATAAATGTGTGCGTTATAACCCAGAACTCCAAATTTCTGCCCCATGAATTTCTGTTAGAGAAATGAATTTCTGTTAGAGAAATGAATCGCGACTCCTTGCAGCCCAGTATCAACCAAAAGACCAGTTAACTTAGTCATTTATTTTGAGTCTTCAAGTTCTAAATCAATATTTTATAAGATTCTCTTGAAACTAAGTATGTGAACCTAATTCTCAGCTCATAGCAAAACATTCACAGAGTTCCTGTTAAGGTTATATTCTTCTTTAAGGAGTATTCCTGAAAGTTTCCTCATTTGAACAATGTTTTCTTTCTGTTGAAGAAAAAGTCAAAGATACTGTTCACTGTTAACATTCTTGAATAAGGGTATGATAGGTTCCTAACAAGAATGGTAGAAATATGGTAGATTCTTTTCCAGGAAAAAAAAAATCATCCCTGCAGATATGTTTGTATGCTGTCTTTTATCTGAAAGCAAGTGCAATGAAATATGAGATGTTTCCCTCTTTACTGTGGCTTCCGTGTGTGCAAGTCCAGTTACTAATAGTGCCTGACTCTTTGTGACCCCACTGACTGTATGCAGCACCAGGCTCCTCTGTCCATGGGATTTCCTAGGCAAGAATACTGGTGTGGGTTGCCATTTCCTTCTCCAGGGGATCTGCTGGACCCAGGGATCCAACCTGCCTCTCCTGCATTGGCAGGTGGATTCTTTACCACTGAGCCACCTGGGAAGCCCGCTGTGGCTCCCAGGAAACAACAAATTCAGCCATCAGCTCTAGCAGTCACTTGATCTCAGGATTTTGGTGATGGCTGTCCTGCTGTTTTTCCAAATTTATCCCTGATTTTCTCTTTTTGCAGTGTTCTTGCCTGGAGAATCCCAGGGACGGGGAAGCCTGGTGGGCTGCCTTCTATGGGGGCGCACAGAGTTGGACACGACTGAAACGACTTAGCGGCAGCAGCAGCAAGCTTAAAAAATACGAGGTGTGTTTGGGAAGTAGAGAAGAAACTAGGCTACAGGAGTTGCTGGAGGTAATGGTTTAAATAGGCTGGGGTATTTCAGTTTTTATTTATTCAAAATTTCCATAAGACCCTTAAAAATAACAACTCTGCTCAACAATGTCTATTACAGTGGTTTTTCACCCTCTAGAATCAGAGTTTCTAAAACAGAAAAGAACCTTAAATACCACCTTTTATTGCCTGTTAAAAATGCGTGGGCTTCAAAATCAGACACCCCTGGTTTCAAATGCGGGCTTTGCCATGTAATAGCTGTGCAACCTCAAAATTACTACAATGGCTTGAACCTCAGTTTCCTCATCTGTAAATCGGTGAGAGTGCCTTTTAAGTCTCAAGGTTTTTTGCAATAATAACAATAATTTATGAAAGCACTTGGCACAGTAGCTAGCACACAGAAGCTGCACAAAACATGGCAGTTACCGTATTTAAATATGAGAAATAAATGAGGTGATGGAGCATTTAAAAGATACTTCATTAACGAATGTTAAATGAATTACTGGATTTAAATATACATACCCCAGAGTGAAGATTACATACACTTACCTACCTTAAAAACCTTAACGAGTTTGTATGTTTTGTTTATTTAATGGACAGGTGGCAGGAAGGACCTAGAGCTTTCAGAAGACAACATGGGGATGATCGGCTTTTTAAGTGAGAAGCAAAGCGGGAAACAAAGTTTACAAAAGGGCAAGTGGAAGGTGGAAAGATGCTGGTGACACATTTCATCTACCAGAGCCACTTGATTCAAAGGTACATTTTCCTAATGTGTTCTTATGATAATATCAACATACCCAAAGGTTAAATTTTACATTGAAAACCCATATACTAACCACCTGAAGTGAAGTCGCTCAGGCGTGTCTGACTCTTTGCGACCCCATGGACTGCAGCCTTCCAGGCTCCTCTGTCCATGGGATTTTCCAGGCAAGAGTACTGGAGTGGGGTGCCATTGCCTTCTACATATATGATGCTACAATAGGCAAAACTAAGCTGGTGGGAAAAAAATCAGATCAGGTATTATCTCTGGAGAAGGAAGCAGGATTGATAGCAAAGATTCCAGGAACTTTCTGGAATCTTCACTTTCACTTTTCACTTTCCTGCATTGGAGAAGGAAATGGCAACCCACTCCGGTGTTCTTGCCTGGAGAATCCCAGGGACGGTGGAGCCTGGTGGGCTGCCGTCTATGGGGTCGCAAAGAGTCAAACATGACTGAAGTGACTTAGCAGCAGCAGCTTCATATAAATGGAAGCAGATGGTACCTATTCTTTTGTGTTCGCTTGTTTCACTTAACGCAGTACCGGTGATATTCACCTATACTCTTGCATGGGTCAGTAGCTTGTTTTCTTCACTTGCTGAGCAGCACTCCATTGAATGAAGATACTACAGTTTGTTCATTGATTCTCCTTTTTGACAAACAACAGTGACAGCTTTGGACTCTTATGAATAGAGTTGTAGAGCTGCTACTGATATTCCGCTCAGGTAACTACGTAGGAGTAGAACTTCTGGGTCATAGTGGAGTTGCGTATCTAGTTTCATAAGAAACTGTCAGAACTTTTTACAAAGTGATGGACCAATTTTGTTTTCCCAGCACTGATAAATGAAAGTTAAGTTGCTCTACATAATTGCCAACATGTGGTATTGGCAGTCTTATTTCTAACTTTAGCCATTCTGTTGGGTTTATAGTGGCATCCTGTTGTGCTTCAAAGACATACTTTAATTTTTCCACATCTACTATTATTAGGAATGCATCTTACAATCTATGTCAGTATTTAAGTTGGCTTAGATTTTGCTGAAAGTTTTCACTTTCATCTCAGGTTCAAAGGATGTATTAACAAAATAAGCCAGTTGTTATATACGAATAAATAATACAAATATTTATTAGAAAGTTATCTAGCTTACTTCAATATATTAACATTAAAAGAAAAGAGAAATAGAAAGAGCAGAGTATACATTACTAAATTGGGTTTTGACCAACATCCACACTTAAACAGCGCTGGGAAGTCCTGTGACACAGCACATCTGGAGTCCCAACTGGGAAAAGGTCCCAGGCAGCGAGTCCCCTTTGTAGGTGAGACTTCAAAGATTGCAGTTCAGGGTTCCTGTTTATAATCCCAGGGCACAAAATGATACCATCATTAATCTGTGACCAAAGTGCAAGCCTGGTTTCATGTTAATGCTGTTTGTTTTGTCTTGGAAAACTTGGAATGTTGCTAAGCCTGTGGCTTGGTTGGCCAGGCCCACTCCAGGATCCCAACCATCTCAATATTCCTCCCACGTATTATCTAAGGTGTTGCAAGTCTTGTACTCCCAGCAGGCAGTCATTCCCAGTCACTCCCAGTCAGGGCAGTGTCCAGGCAGGTTAGAAGCAAGGTCTGAGGCCTGCTCTGCTTTATCTCTGAAGCCTAAATAAGACTATTTATTTAATTTCCCTAACAGCTTATTGCTTTTCATTCTTCTTTTTCCTACCCACCCCCTGAAAAAAACAGGTCCCATTAAATCCATCATGCTTGTTACAACTCAGAGCATCTTTTTCTAAGGAATTCCCATCCTCAAAAAATTGCTGTCATATGTTTTTACACAGGAAACCACCTTTGTGGTGGTGAGTACAGTAGACCAAGGGCCTAGAACAGAGCCTGGCACGCAGTATCTGATGAACGAATGAACAAATGCTAAGTCCTAGCATTAGGCCACTTTGAATCTTTTGGGCCTTTGTCTAAGCCTGAAGAATTGAGAATGGATGGAGTCTCTATTATATTCCCCAGGAGGCCTCTTTCCGGATTATTTCCTGCAACCCAGATACCCAAAGGAACACGTATAATGAATCCCAAGTCAAATCTGTTGAAGGTCAAAAGGGCTTGACTTGATGGGAAGTCAAGCAAACTTCATGTAGACGTTGAAAACTCATATCTGTGTTTCTGGGATCACTCAGTCAGTACTTGGAAATGCTCAAAAGAGTAGGAAACTAATCACTTGGTTTTGATCCATTAGCTCAGCTGTAATGTAGCAGAGCTAATGCAGTCATAGGCAGCAGACAGCTTCTTTGGCAGAAGAAAAAAAAATAGAGTGCCTTTCAGTTTTGCAATGAAAATTAAATTTGAAAATAATTCCCTGCTCTTTTTGGAATATTACTGTGCTATTAACTAGGCTAAGATCATTAAAAGGTAATGGCATGAAGTCACATGCATCATTATTTTAAAAGAGATTGAATGAAAATGTACTGTCGATCTTTTCTGCTTCTTGCCTCATCCCTGGCTTAATAAGGACCACTGTGAACATATATTTTCATATTACAGTTATGGCTTTGACCTTGAAGAAGGGAACCTGGATTATTAGAAAATGGACTGACAGCCCTCAGGACTTCACTTTCTGATTTTTTTAAAATCAAGTTTTCATTAATACAAAATTAAGAGTACTTCTCAAAACTGAGTTGCTTAGAAAATGGGTATAAAGTTCATTATTGGCTTGAAAGAAGCACTTTATTCATTGCTATTTTCAGGAAAAAAAACGTCAGTGGAAAAGTACCTGGACCTTGTTACAATCACTGGGACCTATTTATGTTTCACTGAAGTTATGGCTTCTATTGCTTTTCAGCCTTTTGGCTAGGATCAAGTGAAGTTATGGCTTCTAAAAGCGTTGTGCTAGTCGCTCAGTTGTTTCCAACTCTTTGTGAACCAAGTACTGTAGCCCACTACACTCTTCTATCCATGGGATTCTCCAGGCAAGAATACTGGAGTGGGTGAAAGTGAAGTCGTTCAATCGTGTCTGACTCTTTGCGACTCCGTGGACTGTAGCCCCCCAGGCTCCTCCATCCATGGGATTCTCCAGGCAAGAATACTAGAGTGGGGTGCCATTGCCTTCTGCAGGGGATCTTCCCAACCCAGGAATCGAACCCAGGTCTCCAGCATTGCAGGCAGATGCTTTAATCTCTGAGCCACCAGGGAATCCCTTCTTCAGGGGATCTTCCTGACCCAGGGATCAAACTTGAGTCTCCTGCACTGCAGGCAGATTCTTTATCGTCTGAGCCACCATGGCTTCTTAAGTCCTGGGCAAATGTAAAACCAGATAGACACTCTGTCCCATTGAAAACTTAGGACATTTTACTGGCTACATGGCATATCCCATATTCAGAATGTTTAGGTGAGAGGAGGAGAAGGCAATGGCACCCCACTCCAGTACTTTTGCCTGGAAAATCCCATGGACAGAGGAGCTTGGTGGGCTGCAGTCCATGGGGTCACTGAGGGTCGGACATGACTGAGTGACTTCACTTTCACTTTTCACTTTCATGCATTGGAGAAGGAAATGGCAGCCCACTCCAGTGTTCTTGCCTGGAGAATCCCAGGGACAAGGGAGCCTGGTGGGCTGCCGTCTCTGGGGTCACACACAGTCGGACACGACTGAAGCAACTTAGCAGCAGCAGCAGCAGATGAGAGGAAGGGTTAGGGGTTTTGAGTCTGAAGAAAGGCTTTCATGAAGATATTATGAGCTCACATGATTAAACTTCTCACACCTCCTCCTCTCCAGCAAACTACAGTAACTATCCTGATGATAAACAGCGTTGTGGTGCAGGAACAGAATCTAGAGTGATTGTAATATTATTCTTTTTCCAGAGAGCTTCCCCCATGCCTGAGTGCATGCATCAGACAGAGAGAAAGAGCGTGTTCTTCCTCTTCTCTCCTGGAGTTGGGAGGAGTTCTTTAATTGGTTCCCAGGCCTTCAGATATGTTTATTTAACATGGTATTCAAACTCCACTATCTCTGAAGGAAAGGAACACAGAGAAAATCTACAAACAAAATGTTCTCTAATGGTACATGGACGCAGGTGAGAAATCTGAACACTTTATTCTCCTTTCAAAGTGAAAGTGAAAGTCGCTGAGTCATGTCCGACTCTTTGCAACTCCATGGACTATACACTCCATGGAATTCTCCAGACCAGAATACTGGAGTGGGTAGCCTTTCCCTTCTCCAGGGGATCTTCCCAACCCAGGGATCAAACCTAGGTCTCCCTCATTGCAGGTGGATTCCTTACCAGCTGAGCCACCATGGAAGCCCATTCTCTTTCAAGTTCACTATCAAATCTTGATTTGATATCAAGACTGTATCAAATCTATATGAGAACTCCATGTAAAATTTACTATTATAATCTAACAGATTGTAGTTACTTATATGTTTATTTCCTCCTGTGACCAAAGCAAATATTTTCATTGAGAAGAATTTGGAGACTTCAACAAAGTATTTAAAAAGAAAATTAAAAGTTTCTATAATGTCACCTATCAGCAACCATTGTTAACATTTTGGTGTATTTATCTTCAAATTCTCCACCCCCTATACACCTTTTGGAGAAGGCAATGACAACCCACTCCAGTACTCTTGCCTGGAAACTCCCATGGACGGAGGAGCCTGGTAGGCTGCAGTCCATGGGGTCGTAAAGAGTCAGACATGACTGAGCGACTTCACTTTCACTTTCCACTTTTATGCATTGGAGAAGGAAATGGCAACCCACTCCAGCATTCTTGCCTGGAGAATCCCAAGGACGGAGGAGGCTGCCAGCTACGGGGTCACACAGAGTCGGACATGACTGAAGCGACTTAGCAGCATACACCTTTTAGGTAATTTACATAATTGTGATCATACACTATGTATGTCTTCATATGTACTCTTTTTTCTCTTTTTTTCCCTTCATGTGCTTACATGATGAAGTTCCCAGGTCATTGAAAATTCTTCATGAAATCTAAATGGTCTTTTGAGCTTCATGCTTTATTTTTTAATGTTTATTTATTTATTTGACTGTGTTGGGTCTTGGTTGTGGCACGTGGGATCTTGCTTGCATCACGCAGGAGCTTTCATTGTGGTGTGCAGACTCTGCTTGTGACACATGGGCTCAGTAAGTGAGGTGCTCGGGCTTAGTTGCTCCAAGGCATGTGGGAATTTTAGTTCTCCAACCAGGGATGGAGGAACCTGGGTCCCCTGCATTGCAAGGTGGATTCTTAACCAAAAGACCACCAGGGACATCCCTTGACCTGTGTACTTTAATTAGGGAGTTTTGCATAATTTTATCTGCACACACAAATAAACATCATGTCATTTCTTTAGGGTTTCAGTCATACACGAATGGGAAATTCCCAGCACTTAAAAGTCATGTTAGTGATCTTTATTCATTAAAGGACTTATCTCTTATAGACCTTTCTCCAGTAGAGTTCTTTCCCCAGACAAAGCTGGATTTCCAAATCAAAGAAGTTTTGGACTGGGGAAGTGCCTTATCTGGAAGGCCTAGAGGGACCCTGAGGCAGAGAGCTGGGGTCCAGGTCTGTGCCTTTTGGGTCTGCAGCCTGGCGCAAACAGGAATGAGATAGTTTTGGATGTGCAGTGCACGATTATTAGCTGCTTCTGGGTTGTTGCTGATGCTGCTGCTAAGTCGCTTCAGTTGTGTCCCACTCTGTGTGACCCCATAGACGGCAGCCCACCAGGCTCCCCCGTCCCTGGGATTCTCCAGGCAAGAACACTAGAGTGGGTTGCCATTTCCTTCTCCAATGCATGAAAGTGAAAAGGGAGAGTGAAGTCGCTCAGTCGTGCTGGACGCTTAGCGACCCCATGGACTGCAGCCCACCAGGCTGCTCCGTCCTTGGGATTTTCCAGGCAAAAAAGTACTGGAGTGGGGTGCTTCTGGGCAAAAGGTAAGAAATCAACAAATATAAATCTTTGAGACTGTGTTGATTGATTGAGGTAACATTGTTTTATAACATTATATAAATTCCATGTGAGCAAAATTATATTTCTATTTCTGTATACACTATAGTGTGCTCACCACCAGAAATTTAGTTTCCATTCATCATATACAGTGGACCCCCCTTTACCATTTCACACTCCCCCCTTTCCCTCTAGTAAACACTACTCTGTTCTCTGTATCCATGTGTTTGCTTTTGTTTTTTGGTTTGTTCATTTATTTTGCTTGTTTTTTTTTTTTGTTGTTGTTGTTGTTGTATTCCATAGATGAGAGAAATCATCAGGTGTTTCTTTCTCTGTCTGACTTATTTCACTAAGCACAGTACCCTCTAGATCCACTCATGTTGTTGCGAATGGTAGGATTGCATCCGTTTTTATGGCTGAGGGGTATACCATTGTATACATTTATCACATCTTTATCCGTTCACCTGTTGATGGGCAGTTAGGTTATTTCCAGATCTTGGCTACTGTAAATAATGCTGCAACAAACATAGGGGTGTATATATGTTTTCAAATTAGTGTTTCCCTCACGCCTGTTAGAGTATTATAGTATCAAAAAGGCAAGCAATAACAAGTGTTGGTGAGGATGTGGAGAAAAGGGAATCCTCTTATGCTGTTGGTGGGTATGTAAATTGGTGCAGCCATTGTGGAAAGCAGTATGGAGATTCCTCAAAAAATTAAGGATTGAATCCAGCAATTCCACTCCTGGGTATTTGTCCAAAGAGACTGCTGCTTTGATGCCAAGACAAAGTCCCCTGCTTTGGAGTTGGAAAGATGTGGGGTCTATTTCTGATTCCACACAAGCCACGTGTGGTTGTGTGGCGAGTTGCTTGATCTCACTTTTCTCATCAAAAAACAAAACAAAATAAAACCAAGAAAGACAGCGACACCAACTTTATGTGTTTGTCAGGAGAGCTAAATGAGCTAATGTATGCTAAGCTCTTCCTGTGCCATCAATAAATGATCCTTGTTGCTGTTGTTTAGGATTAAGATTAGTATGATCCTTCCTAAGTTTACCCCCAATGGAGACATTTGAGCCGTGTTATACACAGTGATTAAATACATAAGCTTTGGGATCAGCCTTTAGTTCAAAGCCAGTTCTAGCATGCACCAGCATGTGCCCTGGAGAGCTTGTTTCTTAGCCTCTCTGAAGGTCACTTTACTTCTATTAAAAGTGTATGTAATGAAGGGTTTCTTGCTGTGAGGTTGTGAGGCTGGGATGATATTACATTTGGTAAGCAGAGGGAAGAGTGATATTTCCTTCATTAGAGTACACTGAAGTAAAAGGGGTGGACTTGTGTGCGTGCTAGGGACACAGCTGTAAAAAAGGCAAGCACGTCTGCTCTGAGGAAGTTTACCGTATTTGCAGGGGTATTATTTGTATGTTTGCATTGTTGCATATCTGTTCAAATGTTCAGTTCTGATAAGCTGCACAACTTCTCAAAAATCTGTGGTTGGCCTTCCATTTGAAAGATAGGCACTTTGAGGGGACTATGTGTCTTATTCAGAGGCAATTAGGTCATCCTAGTGGGGACTCTGATGGGGGCAGGACAGGGCACCATGGGATAACATAGGACCCAGGAATTAGATGATGGGGAAGACTTCAGGGATAAGTGACAGCAACACCAAAAATACCTCAGATCCTTTCCTGCAGAGCTGTTTGCAAGCTCCGTAGTTGTGGAGTCTCAATCACTGATACAGCTTCCCTGATGGCTCAGAGGGTAAAGAATCCACTTGCGAGGCAGGAGATACAGCAGATGCAGGTTCGATCCTGGGGTTGGGAAGATCCTCTGAAGGAGGGCATGGCAACCCACTCCAGTGTTCTTGCCTAAAAATTCCCAGGGACAGAGGAGGCTGGCAGGTGACAGTCCAAAGGCTCACAAAGAGTCGGACGCAATATTTTGTTTTCAGGATATTCTTTTTCAGAAATATACATTGTTTCTGGATAAGTGTCTTTCTCTCAAGAACAAGATCAGTAAAGAGAAAAGACTTGTCTAAAACTCTGACTTGGCTGAGAAGCAATGACTGCATAAGAGGATGGAGTAAATATTCCAAATGAAATATTCATGGATGCAGGAAATAGGATCCATGCTTAATAAAATGATCCTGTTAATTTCCAGGGTCCCCGCAAACTGCTGTTCCTCTCTACAAATTATGCCCCATCACCTCTCCCATATGAGCACTAAAATATATAATTAATGTTCATTGTTAATAATACATTTCTAATTTCCAGCTGCAAAAATATAGCTTTTCCTTCTCTTGGAGGATCACCTATATTTTGTCATTAACGTTTTGTCATAAGAGGGAAGAATGATTTAAACAGACAATAAATCGACAGGCAAGCTGCTGCTTGGGTTTGGGCCAAACTCTTTGGGGAAGGGCTTCATTTATCACCCAGGACTTGGCACGGTTCTTCTGCTGATTTATGTGGAAGGAATGAGAGCGGATACTGTGGAGGGGTCTTGGGGCCCTGGGGGATTCATAATAATAAATAGAGTACCTGGAGGACCGGCTGTCAGAGTAATTCCAGCTGAGAGGGGAGGTGGGGTGAAATGTCTGATTTTTGTTCCAGTTCTTGAGAATGCCTGGTTCAGTAGTTCTGTGTGTTCAATGGCTACTTGCACATCTCCACTTGGATGTCTCATTAGCATAGGGCACTCAGTGCAACCCACACCAAATGCTTTCTCCTCAAAGTGTTTTTCTTCCTTTATATCCTGGTTTCTTAAACCAGAGACCTGGAGGTCATCCAGTTACCTCCTGCTCCCTTCATCCTACATCCAAACCATCACAATTTCTTTCAAAACACTTCCTCTTCCATTAGCTCCATGGCCTCCCTTTTGGCTCAGCTGGTAAAGAATCCTCCTACAATGTGGGAGACCTGGGTTTGATCCCTGGGTTGGGAAGATCCCCTGGAGAGGGAAAGGCTACCCACTCCAGTATTCTGGCCTGGAGAGTTCATGGACTGTGTAGTCCATGGGGTGGTAAAGAGTTGGACACAACTGAGCGACTTTCCTTAGCAGCAGCAACAGCAGAGCGACTTTCACTTTCTGTTAGCTCATTTGGTTCCTACAAAAGCCTTTGGATGCACGTGGGGCAGGATCTTTATCTCCCTTTTTTGAATATAAGAAACCAAGAAGCCCACCCATAACCACACTGATAGCTAATGACTGTCAGGAGTTACGAGTCAAATGCATCTAATCAATGGTCCAGTGTTCTTCCCAGTACCCCTCTGTGGATCAGGAACCTGCTTCCTTCTCTCTTCCCTGCTTCTCTACTTTCATGCTCTGTATGTCCTTCTGGGTCCACATAGTTGCTCATGAGGACCTGCTGTGTGGAATTCTATTCTCCCTTAGTAAGAAAAACACTAAAACTTGTCACCATCAACGTTTATCTACCCTCTTAGGAGTCTTTTTTGAATTGATTGATGTGATTTCAGGAAGGTAGGCTGACAGTCTGGAGAAGGCAATGGCACCCTACTCCAGTACTCTTACCTGGAAAATCCCATGGATGGAGGAGCCTGGTAGGCTGTAGTCCATGGGATCGCTAAGAGTTGGACATGACTGAGCGACTTCAATTTCACTTTTCACTTTTCACTTTCATTCATTGGAGAAGGAAATGGCAACCCACTCCAGTGTTCTTGCCTGGAGAATCCCAGGGACAGGGAAGCCTGGTGGGCTGCTGTCTCTGGGGTTGCACAGAGTCGGACACGACTGAAGCGACTTAGCAGCAGCAGCAGGCTGACAGTCATTCAATGAATTAATTTCCTTCCCTAGGTAACATATTTTCATAGTGACATCTGCCCATTCCTCAAAGCTGTTGACTCCAAATGTTGATGTTTCAGTCCTACTCAGGGAGAAAGATGATTCTGGAAGCCTGGTCAAGGCAGACCCGGGATGGAGAGTTAGATTAAGACTTATCTCAGGCACATCAGGAAAATGAGCATCTTTAACCTTGCCCTTTGGAGGGAAAACACAAAACATTGACATTTCAGGAGTGATTGTGTCCCTTTATGAAAACATATCCCACTTGGCCCAGTCTCAGGATGGTGATGGATGAATGACTTCAGGTCTTCCATTTGTGGATCAGTTTGTTGCACAGTACACGTTCTTGCATATAATTTCATTCAGGCTGCACAAAAATCTCTTTTGTGGGACTTGTTCATGATTACAGAATCTGATTCAGAGCAGTTACATAACTTACTCAAGATCACACGACATGTCCAGGGGCCAGAATCCAATTGTTTAGATTGCTAGATGCACAGTGTTGAGGGAAAATCAGAGTTTGGGGGTAACAAAATAAGAGACTGGAATGGTTAGGACTCTAGCATGCGAAGAGTTGACTCATTGGAAAAGACTCTGATGCTCGAAGGGATTGGGGGCAGGAGGAGAAGGGGACAACAGAGGATGAGATGGCTGGATGGCATCACAGACTCGATGGACGTGAGTTTGAGTGAACTCTGAGAGATGGTGATGGACAGGGAGGTGTGGCGTGCTGCAATTCATGGGGTCACAAAGAGTTGGACTGAGAGACTGAACTGAACTGAACTAGCAGTAAGCTCAGTATACCTGGTTGTACCACATATGAGCCATGAGATCTTCGGAAGAACTGATTAATCTCTCAAGCCTTCTGTTTCTTATCTATAGAACTGTGATAGCATCAACAACCCTCCTTAATTTTAACCTTGCAAATGTAAAAGAATCCCCAATTAGTGTAGCTATAAGAATGCTTGTGGACTGTGAAATGCCATGCAGATGTCTGAGAGCAGAAACATAATTGGAGGAATTTTGTTTCTTCAAATGGAGCAGCAGTCTATGTAGGCATTTTCCAGCAGCAGAAAGGAGGATGAGATCATGAAGACTAGCTTTTCTAGGACCTTGACATTATGTCTGTTAAACTATTGTGGCTGCAAGTAACAGAAATCAAGTCTAAGCACAATGGCAGCTTGTAGGACAATGTGGGGGCATCTCAGGATACGAGTGCAGCTGGTTTGAGAACTAAATGGACAGAAGCTTGGGTACAGTTGGAAGCAATGGTGGCATTGGGGCGACAGAGCTAGTGGCACAATGACTCCCTTCTATATGTCAGACTCCAGGACACCCACATTTCCACTCCTCCTCTCAATATTACTCAAGGATGCTCTTTTGTTTTCATCTACTGCCTAGGTCAGGAATGGTTTTTGCATTTAGGAGTACGCATGAGATGGATTGTTTAATAACTCCTTTCAGCCTTAATATCCCTTTATAGATTAAGGTACTGAGATGAGAATTCTTCTGCAGAAAATGTTTACTTTTATAATATGATTGAACTTCTCCAGGGGGTCTGAGGCCCATGTTTGTTGAAAACACCAAGTGGCCCTCAGAGTATCTGACTTTCCTTAAAGATGCTTCCTATTCCTTTCTCTGTCGAATGGCCACATCCTGTAAATAGACCTGTCTGGCTCTCCAGCTCCGAGATTCTGTCCCCTTGATGGACTCATATGGATTTGGAGTCCTCCTTCCCTGAATAAACCAGTTATCTCTCAGAGGGTCTCCACCCTAACTGTCTGATTGGACTGGTTTTGTAATCAGAGTGTCTAAGACCTTCCCATCCTTTGATGGACTGTTCCAGTCAAAGTAATGTCTGAGAATGAACTTGTCATGCGTTCTTAAAGTCTGAGCCTCCAGTCTCCTGAATAGAATGGCCTTGTGCTCAATTTGTATGATTCAAGTTTCCCAGAGTCCTTACGCTCCAAAGTGAAGCATCTATCTCTAGAGGCAAAAAGGCCCTAAATTTGGTAAAGGGAGCTTGTTTTCTGACGACAGTGACTTACTTCCAATGAGCTGTCCTGCAGAGGATGTTGTAGGAGGGAAAAATCTTATATTAAGACATAGCTGATTCAAGTGCATTTCTTTCCTCCCCTGAAACTTCCATGAAGCAGCTTCTGTTTGGGGGTGTGTAGGAAAGCTTTCTAGTGGTTCCCTTGTGTGGGCCTCATTGGTTGCATCTTTGCTGATGTCTGCTTTTCAGCAGTTTATGTGGAAATTAATGCATTTGGGCTCAATTGTGGCTCTTATTTCCTACTTTATACACAGATATACTTAATCCTTTGGGGGTGTTCTCTGGGATGATACAATATAGGAGTTTATACATAAAACTCTCGGAGAAGCAGGCAATATTTTGTTGTTGTCATTCAGTCTTTGCGACCCCGTGGACTTTCCTATCTCTCACTATCTCCTGGAGTTTGTTCAAATTCATGTCTTTTGAGTTGGTGATGCCATCTAACCATCTCATCCTCTATCACCCCCTTCTCCTCCTGCCCTCAGTCTTTCCCAGCATCAGGGTATTTTCCAATGAGTAAGCTCTTCGTATCAGGTGGCCAAAGTATTGCACCTTCAGCTTCAGCATCAGTCCTCCAATAAATATTCAGGATTGATTTCTTTTAGAATTGACTGTTTTGATCTCCTGGCAGCCCAAGGCACTATCAAGAATCTTCTCCAGCAGCACAGTTCAAAAGCATCAATTCTTTGGTGCTCAGCCTTCATTATGGTCCAACTCCAATATAGAAGTTTCTACTTAAAACTCCTAAAGAAGCAGATAATATTTTTATCCATTGACTTTTTAAATGATCAGATAAATCCCAACCCTTATCTCTCTCTCTCACTGGTCGCCAAAATGAGCCAAAACCCAAGCAGATATTATAGGCAAGGTTTCTACTTGTGCCCAAGTCTAAAGTTCTTCAGAAATTCTTTGGGAGTATTCCTGGAAGACTGGCAGCATGTATTATGGGTACCAAGTGGCCTGGTTTTTGGATCCCAACTCCTCTCTTTTTCCAGAGATATTCTGTTGCTTTATTTTTTAGTCTGCATTAAACATAGACCTTCAGATATCTTATTTTGGAAGAATCTTATGTCAGAAAGCTTACTTGGGCAAAAAAGAATTTTGGTAAAGAGAAGTGAGGGGACATCAAGAAATGAAAGGGAAGTTGGACAAGCAGGCTCAGGAGCTGGGACCTGGCGCAGTTGTAGGACCTAGGTCACAACAACGAATGGACCCACTTCTCAGGGCTCCAGTGTTGGAAGATGGTTTTGGTATTTGTGTTTAATTGCCAGGAGCAAGAGTTTGATTGGCTTAGAAGTGTGACCATTTGGGATAAGTTTCTTAAGATGGTGCATTGTAAAAATAAAGGTGGTATACTGACACCTGTGATGAAACTATAGTCAAAGCTGTTAAAATAACCAGGACCTTAAGATGCATGAAAAATGATCCAGTTATGACACCATATTTTTGTGCTCATCTCTCAGCAAGAATCAATTTAATCTTTGCCCTACTTCTCATCCTACCCCCTAGGTTTACCTGCCATTCCCTTTTGCTGGTCTAAGAGTATAGCAAGGCCTCTCCGTGGCTTGGACCAGGCATCCTCTCTATGCCCAGGGGTGAGTGGAAATTTCCCACCACGATGGTGTGAGGGAAGTGGTTCATTACAGGAAGGCTGAGATGATGTGACCATGGATGCTGGTGGGGACCAACAACCACCAGGACAAGAGAGATCATATACAAAAGGGTTTTCTGCTGACAAGCTCCCAGACCACTGATCTGAGTATTCACGCCAGATATCCCAAACCATTGGTCTGGGCTAGTGATTCTTCAAGTGTGGACCCTGGATCAGCAGCATCAGCACCACCTGGGTACTTGCTAGAATTGCAACTTCTCAGCCTCAACTCAGGCTTCTGAATCAGAGACTGTGAGATTCTGATGCATGTTGATGTTTGAGACCTAGTCAGTCACTCAGGATGGTAAGCAAATGTTCAGAAACTTCTTTACTTCTTCACTTCCTTCATTATTTGCCTTCTCTTCATTTTCTCTCAATGGTTCTGTACTCTTGGCAGAAGTAAAAGTTGAAACTTTTTCGAATGCAGCACTCTCCCTTACCTCATAAGCACTTACAAGATCAGTTCTCCTGCAAGATTTCTGTATAAGGCTTATCCCATTGGCCCCAGAAATATTCTATTATCAAGGATGAAGAGAATAATGTCATATCCCAGTTTCCAAAGGATTCTATTGTTCTCAGAAAAGAGAGAAAAGTTAGACAAAGGCTTAGGGATTCAGGGGCTTCCCTGGTGTCTTAGATAGTAAAGAATCTTCCTGCAATGCAGGAGACCCAGGTTGGATCCTTGGGTCAGGAATATTCCCTGGAAAAGGGAATGGCAACTCACTTCAATACTCTTGCCTGGAGAATTCCATGGGCAGAGGAGTCTGGTGGGCTATGGTCCATGGGGTTGCAAAAAGTCAGATACGATTTTCAGAAGTCACGTTGACAGATATGGTTTGCAAAGTGCTACCAGATTGCTAGGCAGAATGAGTTAAGTGTGCTTTTTATTGCTAAATTTCTAAGAACTTTTAATAAGCTCAAGATAATTCAGAATCTCCAAGAAAGCAACATAATATCTAATGTTACCCAAATGTATCCAGCTAGGGAACATATTCTACATGAAATATTGTCTTAGAAAATATCCCAAGACACCTGCTGTGACCATACCTCCCCCACCCAAATTCTTTCCCCAGTGGAGGGTCCTGGGGAGGTTTCTGATGAGTGTGGTATCAGTGAAACTTGACATAAGGATGGAAATTAAATCATGAATACTTAGTGCTTACATTCCAAATTAGTGAGTGAATTCACTGACTTGAGAGTCAAGAAATTGGGGTTCAAGTTCTGGCTTGTGCTCAGTTTGATCAATTCTGAGGATTTGGAGATGAGGGAGTTGGCCAGCATTTCGAGGTCTTTGTGCAGTTCTGACCCTCCATGAATGTTAAAATTCTGAAAGAGACTATCATATTTTATGGCATTTCAATTGCAGCAATTTATCCTTAACATTCGACTTTCCTTTTTATGACCATTACCATCTGACATTTGGAGCACTTTAGAACATTCCAATACAGTCTTAGCACCCTTTTACCTCAAAAGCAAATTTCACCAGACATCTTTAATCGCCTATTTCTTCTTGAGAGCAAAATAAAGTAAAATTTAGACTGAAAATCTCTGACCCGAAGCCCAGAAGAGACTGAATTACTTGATACTTTTTTCCCACAATAAATGTCAGTAGATCAGATCATGCCTCCTGGTTACCAACTGAGTATCTGAGGGATTATTTGACCCCACTGCTGGTTTGAGTTGGGTCCATATTTGATACGGAGAAGGCAATGGCACCCCACTCCAGTACTCTTGCCTGGAAAATCCCATGGACAGAGGAGCCTGGAAGGCTGCAGTCCATGGGGTCACTGAGGGTCGGACATGACTGAGGGACTTCACTTTTACTCTTCACTTTCCTGCATTGGAGAAGGAAATGGCAACCCACTCCAGTGTTCTTGACTGGAGAATCCCAGGGACGGGGGAGCCTGGTGGGCTGCCATTTCTGGGGTTTCTTATTCCTCTTTATTGCCCCGAATATTCTTGATATTTGACCTAGGAGGCCTTTCTATTTTTCTTCCTTCTCTTCCTGCTCTTGTATTTTAAGGTTATTTTAATGTATATCTAACAAACCTCTGCTATTTCTTTAGTTTTCTTCCTTATTTTAGCGTGATTTGGATACTGCCTGTGTTGGTCAGGTGTCTCCAGAGATACAGAACCAGTGATTCTGTTTATTTGGCAATATCCAAATGATGCATATATTAATATATATGTGAGAGAGAGAGGTTGTAAGGAATCAGTTCACATGATTATGGAGGCTAAGATGTCCCAAGATCTGCAGTAGGTAACCTGGAGACCAAAGAGAGGTGATGGTATAGTTCCAGTCTGAGTCTGAAGGCCTGAGAGAGACCCAGGAAATCCCACCATGGAAGTTCCAGTCCAAACATTGGCAGGCTCAAGACCCAAGGAGAACCACTGTTTCACAAGTTCAAAGGCCAGAAAAAACAACAACAACAACAACAAAAAAAAAAAACATTCTCTCAGCTCAGAGCAGTCAGCCAGGGGGAGTTTCCTCTTGTTTAAGAGAGAACCTACCATACAGCACAGGGGACTTTCCTCAGTGCTCTGTGGTGACCTAAATGGCTTGTTGTTCAGTCACCTTGTCCTGTCCTATCCTTCATGACTCCATGGTTTTCATGGCTCCATGGTTTTCATGGGGTTCTCACAGCAAGTATACTGGAGTGGTTTTCCATTCCCTCCACCAGAGTTTTTTCAAAACTCTCCATTATGACCTGTCCAGCTTGGGTGGCCCTGCATGGCATGGCTCATAGCTTCATTGAGTTACACAAGCCCCTTTGCCATGACAAGGCAGTGATCCATGAAGGGGTAGACCTAAATGGGAAGGAAATCCAAAAAGGAGAGTATATGTAAACATAAAGCTGATTCACTTTGCTGGATTTTCTGCTGCTGATTCACAGCAGAAACTAACACAGCATTGTGAAACAACTATACTCCAATAAAAACAACAACAAAAAAAGAGAGGATCTGCTTTTTTGTCCTATTCAGGCCTTTAGCTGATTGGATGGAGGGTACCACATTGGGTAGGGCAATATACCTTACTCAGTTTGTGGATTCAAATATTAATCTCACTGAAAAACATCCTCATAGACATCTCCAGAGTGTTTGACCAAAAGTCCGGGCAACTCATGGCCCCGCCAAGTTAAATTAACCCTCATGCTGCCAGGTAGACCAAAGCCCATATACCGAAGAAAAACTTTCCCCCCTTAAGAGGCAGAGAATGGGAAGGAGACAGATTGCAAGCATAGCTGAACATCTCTTCCTCTCATTCCAGTTCAAAGTGTAAGCGTTAGTCTCACAGTCATGTCTGACTCTTTGCAACCCCATGGACTGCAGCCCACCAGGCTCCTCTGTCCATGGAATTCTCCAGGCCAGAATCCTGGAGTGGGTAGTCATCCCCTTCTCCAGGGGATCTTCCTGACCTAGGGATTGAACCCAGGTCTCCTGCATCACAGGCAGATTCTTTACCATCTGAACCACCAGGGAAGCCCCTGTTCAAATGACTTTGTAAAGAGCACCGTGAGAATTAGAAATGATGTGTGTAAAACAGCCAGTGCAAGGCATATGACAGGTGCTCCGAAGGAAGCTGTATTGTTCGATTATGCTTGATTTCTCTTAGGTTTGTACAGATGCTCTTATGCTGTGTATGAGACAATCCATAAAACTAAAGAAAAAAAAATCCAGAGAGTCTGCTCTCTAAGATGTGCCCACCCCCTCCTGGTGATTATGTGGATAAGTGAGTATAATACAGCTTAATCCATTCACCTGGCGAACAGTGGATCGTCCTGTCCCGTGGTGGGACAGCGTTAGGCCCTGTGGGTACACACAGAAATAAGAGACGGCCGTTTCCCTGGAGGAACTCATTTTCTGATAGAAAAGATTGTCTGGTAAACAGATTTTTTTTTTTTTTTAATGTGAGAAGTGCTAATTAGAAAGAGATACAAAGAGTTCCCAGAACACAGAAATGGAATGACAAAATCTACCTGTATACAAAATGAAGAGGCTTCAATTTGTGTTTTAAAGGATTTGGGTTCCTCATAAGAAGTAAAGGAAAGAAGAATAACAATTATTTTGCCTCTTATTGTTAGGCACTTCCATGTCTTCCCAGTTTTCGTAAGTTCAGTTCAGGCTCTCAGTTTTGTCCAATTCTTTGTGACTCCATGGACTAAGGCACACCAGGCTTCCCTGTCCATCACCAACTCCCAGAGCTTGCTCAGACTCATGTCCACCGAGGCAGTGATACCTTCCAACCATCTCATTCTCTGGTTTCATGTCTAACATTCTCATTTAATTTATTCCAGAGGAAGACCCCTAGGAAACAGATATTAATGTCTTCATTTTATAGATGAAGATAAGGAGACTCAGAGAGGTTGAATGATCGCCCTAGTGTACACAGCAAGAAGGAATGAAGCCTAGATTTGAGTCCAGGATTTTCTGATTTGATTCCTCTGGAGGGGAAGGATTGCAAAGACATAAAGATGTGAAAGAGCCTGGGTACACTTTCGACACATTTTGGGAGCACATGATCAGGGCGCGCACTGCAGGAAAGTCACTCTCTTTTGGGATGTGGCCATTGGTGATGGGGATAGAGAATGAATTGGGAAGAAGGCGCACATGGGTGAATGGGGTGGGACATGAATGGCGGCAAAGGCGGTGATCGGTGTGGGGAGAACTGAGACTCTCCGGTGTCTCCATACGTGAAGGTATGGGTGGGGTCATGTTTATAAAGATGTGACATTTAGAGAGTGGGGTTCACAAGGGCCTTATTTTGAACCCCAGCTCTGCCAGCCACTAAGTGGGCAATTTAGGCAAGTGATTCAACCTCTCTAAACCCCAGGTCCCCCAACTGTAAAGTTCGGATGATTGTGGTATCCAACTCAAATGACTATTGACAAGGAAAATGAGACAATGTGTATAAACTGCTTAGTAATGTGCCTGATATCTATTAATTGCTCAATACATGGAATTGTTATCATTACCATTATTCTTTTTCTTGGCAGCATTTAGACCCATTTGCTATTGTACCTAGCTTAGGGAACTTTGAGGACAGTCATCATGCATTCTTGATGGGTTCTGTGTGTGTATCTGTGCAACCATATGCTTTAGATACAGCTGTGCTTTCCAAGGACCCCTAGTAATTTATGCCATGCTGCTGGTCTCACAGGCTACTTATGTTTGTTCTGCTATCATAGAAGGCCTGTTTCTGCTACTTGGTCATTTTTGCAACTCATATACAAGGCTGATTAAAGCAAACCCATGTGCGTCTGCGTCTATGACAGGTGGAGGTGAAAGCGGTCATGATTGTATGCAGCTCTTCACCTAGGCATGAGGCTGAAGTTGCTCACAGGACTGCAGTGAAAACGCAGCCTCACTTCCCTGGAGTGCAGTGAAATAGATTGCATTTGCCACGCGCTCAGTTTCCAGGGCCCAGGGCCACAGTCCCATGGGCCTGTGTGCAGATCTTCATATGGTCATTTATTGTGCACTCTTGGGTGGTTTCCTTACATTCTCTGAACTCAGTTTCACTACCTGTAAAATGGGGATGACATTCTAACATCTCATTGGGAAGTTTTGTGACTTCAAATAAGATTATGTGATTGATGCATCAAGCATCTATTACATTTTCAGTAAGTGAAAACACTGCACATTCACCCACTAGACTTTAAATTCCAAGGGAAAGGAACTACTTTTCAATATTTATATTCCCAGTGTCTGTCACATAGTAAGAACATACTTGTGTTTGTTGAATGAATAATCAACTGAGTAAGGCAGGCATTCTCTTCTCCTATTATACAGATAATAAAACTGAAACTCAAGAAGGTGAAATAGATTATCCAAGTTTATCCAGTTACTGAGAAGAGACATGAACTTGATTTCTAGAGAACTCCAAAGACCACATTCTTTTCTCTGGAACCTGAGTCTTGGTTTGGCCAGATTTTGATGAAAATTAGAGTTTAATGTCTTAATCTCTCTCAATTCTGCTTTCTTAGAGAGATGCTAGTAAGAGTAACATTTCCTCAACATCTGCCGTGTACCAGGGGCTGTGCTAGATATTTTATGAACATTCTTTTATATAACTTGCAAAAATCACTCTTTGCAGTAAATATCAGTGTTCCTGGTGGCCATTTGAGGAAAGTGAGGCCCAGATAAGTTGCCTAGTGTCACAAAGTAAGGAAGTAAACAAAGCCAGGATTCCACCCCCAGCTTGTTAAATACCAAGCTGATTTTAAAATTGTTGTCCACATCCTTGTTTGCTTTAGCCAGGGTTCTGGGTGGAACATGGGTAGAATCTTTGAGATGAAGGATTCTAGCAGACTTGTTACAAGAGCTCAGGCAGACAGACCCAGAAAAGCAGATGCTGAATCAGAATCCACGTGTATGTGAGGGCAGTTTTTCCCATTCTAATCTCACCAAGACAGAGCTGAACTCCATTTACCTGCTACGTAATGGATATGTCCTAAGGCAGAATTATTTATTTAAACCATCAGGTGCACAAATCGGATTTCAGTTGCCAAGAAAAATACATTGTTTATCTATTTCTAGAGAAAAGTCAGAGTGTATAAACCCTGATTAACAATTCATACAGGAACTTCTCTGACACTGCAGTGGTTAAAACTTCGACTTCTAATTCAGAGGCTGCGAGTTCAGTTCCTAATTGGGGAGCCAGGATCCCACATGCCCCGTAGCCAAAAAACATAAAACAGAAGTGTTATTTGTAGCAAATTCAATAAAGACTTAAAAAACAGTCCACATCAAGAAAATATTTAAAGAACAAAAACAAAAATTCATACATATCTCACTATCATCCACCATTGTTGCTGCTTGGAAGTTCCCAAGGAGAATGTGGGGTTTTCCTTGATAATCAGAAGTCCTTGCAGAATGCTCTAATGCCTGGAGAGTACTATAATTCAGGATAGCCAAGATGTTTTGCTCTGAGAATTCAGAAAGATAACAGCCTCACATTGATTTACTCTTCCTCCTTATTAAAAGAACTTCAGTTTTGTTTGGGGTAGAAATGTAGCCAACTAAAACTACTGATTTCCTAGATTCTTCTGAAGCTAGCAGTAGGCGAGTGAAATAGGTTTGGCTGAGGAGATGAAAACAGTTTGCTGGATGGAGCCTTCAGGAAAGTTTCTGCTTTCTTGACAAAAGGGGAGCGATGTCCCTTAACTTGTCACTCTTTTTCTCTTCTAGTTTTATTGAGATATAATTGACACACAGCACTATATATGTTTACAGTGTGCATAATGGTTTGACTTCCATACATTATGAAATGATTACTACATTTAGTGAACATCCATCATCTTCTATAGAGATGACACTAAAGAAATAGAATATATATATATATTCTTTCTGATGAGAACTCAGGATTTACCCTCAACAACTTTCATATACATCATACAGCAGCGTGAATTATGTTTATCACGTTGAACATTATGTCCCTGCTGCTGCTGCTAAGTAGCTTCAGTCGTGTCCGATTCTGTGCGACCCCATGGACTGCAGCCCACCAGGCTCCCCCATCCCTGGGATTCTCCAGGCAAGAACACTGGAGTGGGTTGCCATTTCCTTCTCCAATGCATGAAAGTGAAAAGTGAAAGTGAAGTCGCTCAGTCGTGTCCGATTCTTAGCGACCACATGGACTACAGCTTACCAGGCTTCTCCATCCATGGGATTTTCCAGGCAAGAGGACTGGAGTGGGGTGCCATTGCCTTCTCCGATTATGTCCCTAGTATTTA